>JAVANC010000019.1:10003345-12403345 GCA_033319125.1 Parnassius glacialis | reverse complement strand
GGGTCCGAATCTTTGTGCGTGGTATTATACTGAGCAGACGTGTATTTGGTTGTATCCTTGAAAGTAAATAGCTGTGTTTTCGCAATAATAAACCTTAAACTAGAATAAAAAAAGTAAACTACTCAACAAGTGTGTTATGTGCGCATACGGCTAGTCGATACGGATCAAGAACCACAAAGGCGCCCCTCACCACCGCGGGTAACAAAGACAATATTATATTTTTCATCTCGGTCTCGATACCGGGGCGGTGCGAGCACGCACGCAAAGACGTCAGCGCACTAGTTATCTTTTGTGACTTCGTTCTTGGTGTATGGTACAAGTCATGAATGTCAGACGCTCACCGCCTGGCAAAAGTAACTCGTACACTAATTTGTTATCACCTGATAATGAGTTTACGATGGAACAACAAATTACTCACAGAAAACGCAAACAACCAGAACATATTTGCAACTGCAATTGTTCATCCGAAATTCAGGATTTACGTAAAGACCTTACGGCAATGCTACAAAAATTCACAGAGACGCAAGAAACAACAATGACTCTCATGCGTGAAAATATAGTAGATATAAAAAACCAGTTAAATGATATCAAAGAAGTTACTGTAAACTTGAGCAACGAGCAAAAGTCAATGAAGTCCCAGCTGTCACATCTAGCTACGAAAACGACCAATACAGATAATAAAATTCAGACACTGGAGACGGAAATTACACTGATGAAGAACAAAACTGTTGCTAATGAGTCTGAAATCATGTCAATTAAAAGTAAAACTGTCACAAACTTACACTCATCTGGCCTTGAGGAGAATATAATGCAAGAAATACAAGATCGTACATCCAGAGAAAGAAATATTATCATAGTGGGTATATCAGAGGGAAATGTGACTAACAGTGAGGAAGGGCGTTCTCACGATGCTAGTGAAGTAACTAAAATCATCAATACAATTATGGAGGACTGTCCTAAGCCTAGCAGAATGTTTAGAGTAGGAAAGTTTACTCCTGGAAAAGATCGAAATATTAAAGTATGCTTTGAATCCCCACAAACAGTCAAACTTCTACTACGCAATAAGAACAAAATCCAGAGTGGCATAAAGATCTTATCTGACCAAACACCTGCACAACAGAACTACATAAAAGACCTGAAGAAGGAGTTAGCCCAAAGAATAGCCAGTGGAGAACAGGATATAACAATTAAATACTTAAAAGGGTTTCCGAAAATAGTTTCTACTAAGAACACAAAAAACTAACAGCTCAAAATATTACTTCTCTTGCGACCTTAAACACGATTAAACAAAAGTTTGCTACCTATCAAGTTTTAGACAATTACCAGAATATTACTCTTACCAAATCAAGCCTTAACTTCTTCTATGCTAATGTGAGGAGTATATGCAAGTCAGGTAAATTTGATGAACTTAAATGTATCATCCACGCTTTTGAAAAAACTGTTCATGTTGTGTTACTTGCCGAAACATGGATCAGATCAGACGACCAGGCTAAACAATTTCGTCTTCAAAATTATACTCATTTCTATAATTTAAGACCGAATGTCATCGGTGATGGTGTCTCTATCTACGTACACAATAATCTAGAACACGATCTTGTCACTACAGCATATATTGATGGAAATAACTACTTGAGTATCCTTCTTCCCAAATACGCCCTCAATGTTGGAGTAGTCTACAAGCCTGGACATACAAACATCAATAATTTTCTATTCAACTATGAGGAACAGCTTCTACAAAAGAAACGAACCATCATTTTTGGTGACACAAATATTGATCTATTAAGCTCTGATAGTTCGGTCCGTCGCTACAAAACAACATTAACTGAATCCGGATTTAAATTGATTAACAAAATAGATCCAAAATACAACACCCGAGAAACTGCAACAACGTGTACAATAATAGATCATGTTTCTACTAACCTAAATGAAAACAGTTTTCATATGGCTATAATTGACTCGTCGTTATCAGACCATAAAAATATATATGCGGAATTGAAAAGAGTAATCACCCCAAAGAAACAAAGAATACAATACGAGTCTACAGATTTTAAGAAATTATACGAGATGGTAAAGATATCAAGCGACGAAATTAACACACACGATTACAAGGACTTTGATGAGTACATTAGGAAACTCATTAAGGAATCCAAAACAAAAAAAATTAAAATATTAAATCAACCCCAAAAAGAATGGATTAACAGAAAATTGATAGCAGGTATTAACGAAAGGAATGTGTTATGGAGCAAACTAAAACGTGATCCAAAAAATAAACAATTAGAAAATGAATTCAAAACTATAAGAGATACCCTGGCACAAAAAATCAAGAACACAAAAGAAAATTACTTTCACGGCGAATTCACAAAATGTATTAACAAACCTAAAAAAATGTGGAATCTTATAAAAACACTGTCAAATAACAATAATGTAGATAACTGTATTCCACCAAATCTAAAAGCTGAAAATGGTCTCATAATTTCGGATGCCCTAGAAATATGTGAAATATTTAATGAATTTTTTGCGAACATAGGAACACAACTGGCAAACAAAATACCAAGTAAGTTCCATAAAAACACTTCACACACAGTATCGAGTCTTGATCCTAGGATATCGCACCGTACACTGTCTCAATTCGATCCATGCACTGTCATTGAAGTAACGAAAATAATAAATGACCTAGATCCCAATACTAGTGTGGGTCTAGATGGAGTTAGTATCAAGGCTCTCAAATGTATCAACAGTTTAGTAGTCCAAAATATAACTAACTGCCTAAATCGATTATTAGCTGAAGGAATTTTTCCGGACAACCTCAAAACTGCTAAGATCACTCCAATTTATAAGTCTGGTACAAAATCTAGCCCGGAAAATTACCGCCCAATATCAGTTCTACCTACACTATCTAAAATTTTAGAGAAAATCATATACAAGAGACTAGACGACTATTTAACTGAAATCAACTTTATGTATGACAAACAGTTTGGTTTTCGAGCCAAATCTAGTACCCTGGGAGCAACAATTGACTTGGTAACTACGATAAAAACAAAAATTGATCAAAAACAAGTAGCACTGGGAATATTTGTTGACCTAAAAAAGGCTTTCGACACTGTGAGCCATTATTTGCTTCTAAAAAAACTAGAAAGTATTGGCATCACGAGAAAGGTATACAAAATGATGGCATCATATTTAAGCAATCGTTACCAAGTTGTAAAAATTGGGTCCATTCAAAGTAGTCCCAAGCTTCTAACGTGTGGCGTTCCTCAGGGTTCTATACTCGGTCCATTGCTATTCCTTGTGTACATCAATAACATACACCAAGCAGGCTTACAAGGTCAAATATCCCTTTACGCAGATGATACGTGTTTATTCTATTTTGGACACAATATCGATCATATCGTAACACTAGCTCAAGGAGATTTAAACTTACTGCATCAATGGTTTCAGTATAATCTCTTAACTATCAATATAGCCAAGACCTCATATATAGTTTTCAGCGCCAAGAACAAAAAACTCCCTAACCAGCTCACTTTGTCAATAAACGGAGAAATGTTACAAAGAAAAAATCAAGAAAAATACCTTGGACTGATTCTCGACAGTAATTTAACTTGGAATGCACATCTCACACACATTAAAAATAAACTTTCCTCTCCCGTTGGCCGCCTGCACAAAATAGTTCGATGTATTCCGAAAAAAGCCCGAATCCTAATATATAATGCTTTAGTAAAACCTCACTTACTTTACCTTGTAGAGGTATGGGGCAATGCCGCTAAAACCAATCTTAAACCTATCCAAGTGCTACAAAATCGTATCATAAAAATTTTGTATAACTACGACTTTTTGACACCAACTAAAACAATATATAAAGAAACTAAACTTTTGAACCTTACTCTGCTTTATACATATAGCACATGCATACTAATATACAAAATAAAACATAAATTAATTCACACAGAACTCACATTTTTAACAAAGAAGCAAACAAACAAATACATAACACGCCGAGCTAGTCACTTTGTTTTGCCGTTTGTAAGAACAAACTATGGTAAAAATAATATAACGTATAAGGGAGCACAGTTATACAACAAACTACCTTGTAAAGGAGGTGAAATCTTTGAATGCTTTCAAACAGAAGTTACTTGCCTACCTATGCTCACAACATCTAAGTACTTAATCAATATCATTTTTAAATAAAAGCGAAACACATTATTTAACTTGGACCACCACCTTATAATTCGAGTAAGCAACAAAGATATTCGCTTCTTAAAAATGCCATCCAACAGAGTCTTATTTATACCCGCACTACAAATTTTTATTACTATGTTTATCTAATTATTGTTCTCATGTAAGTGACGATTGTCTTATTGAGAAATAAAGATCTTTAAACCGAAAGCGCAAGGTAATGTTCTACTGTCGCCTAAAAATTAAAATTCCAACATTTTATCGAATAAAATCGTATCTAGCAATCATATTATACATATAAATGATATAAAAAGCACATTGTTAGAAAGATAAATGATTGTTGAACTTATTAATATTTTTTTTTAAATCGATTAATTGCTATTTTTAAATAAAAAAAAGGGTTTTAGTGGATTTATCATGTCCCTGTGGCTTGTAAACACTATAACTTTTGAAAATATCAATTGTTTAACTCAATCTATTTTTTAATCTCTTCATCTATCATGTGGGAAGCCACTGAATGTAAATGGCAGTGTAATTTTGTTTTGTTTAGCTTTAATTAATTTTTTTCGGCTCCAAAATGGCGAAATTTTCGTTGATTTGGTTGCCTCGTATATAAATTGTTTCTGTAAATGGGGATCTACAGCCACAGAGTAGTTTAGTTCACAGAGTACCTTTGTATTAAGCTTAGTTCGGCTTCAGTCGCCGTCGTGAGTGGACATTGCTTCGGTTGTTTTAAGCGGCTCAAAAAGAATGCTTTACAAATACACAATATTCGAATAACCAAATTTCTTAAATACTTGATTATAATAATAATAAGAGATTTTTTTATTACAATATTTAAAAGCACAGAATAAATAATAGTAGTACGTACTAAAAGTAAGTAGTATAATTTTTTGTCATGGGTGACATTTTCATGCTTTTCGAGGGTGTCGAAACCGATAGGGTTGTCGAAATGTAAATCCAAGATGGCGGCCGCAATAGGTATCAATTTTTTCATCATGGGTTTCATTTTCATGGTTTTCGAGGGTGCTGAAGCCGATAGTGCTGTCGAAATGTAAATCGAAGGTGGAGGCTGCAATAGGTATAAAATTTTTCATCATAGGTGTCATTTTCATGGTTTTCGAGGGTGTTGAAGCTGATAGTGCTGTCGAAATGTAAATCCAAGATGGCGGCTGAATTAGGTACCAATTTATTCATCATGGGTGTCATTTTCATGGTTTTCGAGGGTGTTGAAGCCGATAGTGCTGTCAAAATGTAAATCCAAGATGGCGGCTGCAAAATATATCAATTTTTTCATCTTGGGTGTCATTCTCATGGTTTTCGAGGGTGTTGAAACCGATAGTGCTGTCGAAATGTAAATCCAAGATGGCGGCTGCAATAGGTATCAATTTTTTCATCATGGGTGTCATTTTCATGGTTTTCGAGAGAGTTGAAGCCGATAGGGTTGTCGAAATGTAAATCCAAGGTGGCGGCTGCAATGGGTATCAATTTTTTCATCATGGGTGTCATTTTCATGGGTTTCGAGGGTGTTGAGGCCGATAGTGCTGTCGAAATGTAAATCCAAGATGGCGGCTGAAGTAGGTACCAATTTTTTCATCATGGGTGTCATTTTCATGGTTTTCGAGGGTGTTGAAGCCGATAGTGCTATCAAAATGTAAATCCAAGATGGCGACTGCAATAGATATTAATTTTTTCATCATTGGTGTCATTTTCATGGTTTTCGGGGGTGCTGATGCCGATAGTGCTGTCGAAATGTAAATCCAAGGTGGCGGCTGCAATAGATATCAAGTTTTTCATCTTGGGTGTCATTTTCATGGTGTTCGAGGGTGTTGAATCCGATAGTGCTGTCGAAATGTAAATCCAAGATGGCGGCTGAAGTTGGTACCAGAGTGTTGAAGCCGATAGTGCTGTCGAAATGTAAATCCAAGATGGCGGCTGCAATAGGTATCAATTTTTTCATCATGGGTGTCATTTTCATGGTTTTTGAGGGTGTTGAAGCCGATAGTGCTGTCGAAATGTATTTAAACTACTTTAATAATTCCGTATAATCATGTTATACGTAATTTTTTTAATGCGCTTAAGGTATGCCCAATTGGATTTACCAATATATGTTTTTTTAATATATAATTAATTATAAAATTTCATAATTAGATAATATGTGAGAATACATAATTCTAATATAATGCAACTAATATACCGAATAAAAAAATTAAAATACATTTATCGTTGTACGCTGTGTGTATTTCCATAAAATAGTTTATTAATGTTGAAAAAATACAACGTTCGTACAGTAGGTGGCGTCTTACATATTATTTCTTACGCGATCCTATATTGTAGCGAGTCGGCGAGACACGGCACACAAAATGCTCAAGGTCGTTCGCATGGAGTAGCCCCTTAAGTAGTGTTTCTATATAGTTTGTGATTTAAGCGCGTTGCTCCTGCGCGATCAGTTGAGGGTGTACTCCTCTTATTCTGTGATAAAACAGAATATTGCAAAAAAAATCGGGTGAAACTTAATAAAAAAGTTTTATTTTATATAAGAGAATCAACCACACTTTTGTTTACCATATCCTGTATAGGACAGTTACTATACTCTTTGGATATAACAGAATTAGGTGAGTATTTATTTTTAATCTTCACAAAATTCGCGAAATTTATTCCAATTATAAATTATTTTACTAATCAACTAAAAGCTAAGAAACGAGGAATAAATTTGTACATTTTTAATTATTTATAATAAAAAGTTTATGTAAGAATACAATGAATTTCTTAATATATTATTACTCTTATTATTATTATTCATGTTATTTTACTCTTCACCACTAGATTCATCAATGCTGCAACTATCACACATAAAAACTTCTTGGTTATCACCTATAATTTGACTTTGGCAATGGATATGATAAGGATTAGTATATAAAGAACATGTAATCCAGTCGGCTCCATTTTGTAACTTTACATCTTGTGAGTACAGCCCATTGCAAGATCGGCAAACCCATTCACCATCTGAGATTGAAGATTTTAATCTATTTAATGGTTGAGAAGTTTGTTTGACGTTTTCTTTTACTTGTTTTCTAGAGTTAGGTTGTGGTGTTTGCCGATCTTTCACTTTTTGATCTTCTTTTTTAAAAGTTGTTCGGCGGACATGTCTTAAAGATACGTTTGTAGATGATGTTGTGGCGATCGGTGTTAAGCACTGAGCTTTGGGAATAGTTCTCTTTTGTCGTGTTTTTATATTAGGTTTCCATTTTGGTAATATTAATATGTCGTGTATCTCAATTTTATTTTTATTTTGAAGAATAGGTCTCGGTATATCGTCAATGGTTATATTATTTGTTATGGTCCCCACTCACGGTCAGTTAAACTGACATCAGTTCAACTGATCATTTCAAACAGATTTAATCCAAAACAAATTCGACACACACGGTCAGTCCAATTGATCATTCCAACTGATCAGTTCAAAGTAGGACTGTTGATATTTTTAAATATCGGATTTTCAATATATCGATAATTATAAAGTTATCAATATCGGAGTTTTATAGGTCGAAAACATAAGCGATATATCGATGCTTATTGCTTAAAAATGATTTACACAGCTTATAATTTAGTATATTTATTAAAAAATTAAATTATAAATGTATGAAAATGTTAGGTTATAGTTTTTAGTAATTATTAATGAGCCGTGGTAGATCAGATGGTTAACGCTCGCTGTAATTTTCACAGTATGCGAGCAACCCGGGTTCGATCCCCGCCGGCATCGATGAAATTGTTAATTGCAATTTTAAGTGCTGATTTACCACGTGCTCGGCGATACAACATAGTGAGGAAACCTGCTTACCTTTTAATATACTTTAGATACAGGGTCTGAAAGAAAAATTCATCTATTTATTTTTTATTTCCATTTTACGTTTTTTTAGTTGCGTCCTTCTTTATTATGATGGCAGAATGTAACCTGGCCGGCTGGTGTCGCCTCAGTGACGCAGTAGGTTTCGTAGTAGTAGGTAGTTCCGTGTTGATTTTGTACACGCGTGCGCGAGCGACAGTTCAATCTTTTTGTTTATTAAATTGTGATTACGTGTTGGTATTATTCTTGTTGTTACGTTTTTTGTTTCTTTTTTGTTTTAATAATGCCTAACGCGTACGTTTATCGTAATCGTGAATACGGCAACATGTTAGGTATCCGAACCTAGGTACACGAAGTATCGCTAAATAAATTGTTAAGACGTCGGGATGGAACAAGTGTGTCATACTGTGCAGTGCACAAAGTGTTGAAGCGTAACCGAATGTCCCCATACAAATTGCACAAAGTGCAAGCTTTAGTTCCCGGCGATCACGACCGCCGACGAGTTTCCTGCCGTTGGTTATTATACCAGCAACAACGTGTGCCTGGTTCCATTGAGCACATTATCTGGACGGATGAGTCGACATTTACCAGAAACGGGCTGTGGAACCGAAGAAATACACACGTGTATTCAGAGGTTAACCCGTACGCTGTTCGACAAACCGGGCACCAAACCCGGTTGGTCGGTTAACGTATGGGCAGGTTTATTTAAGGATCGCATACTGGGACCAGTGTTTCTGCCACAGCGACTGAACGGACAGCGATACCTAAACTTTATAAATGAACAGTTGGTTGACATTTTAGACGACCTATCGTTGGCTGAATATCGCCGCACATGGTTCCAGCATGATGGTGCACCTCCACATGTCGTGAGGTTCGTCCGTGAGCGCCTCACCGAATTATTTGATAATTGCTGGATTTGGCGAACTAGGGCCACCCGCTTGGCCACTTCGCTCACCAGATCTGACCCCGTTAGACTTCTTTCTGTGGGGTATGTGAAAGAAAGAGTTTTTAATCGTGAGTGTAATAGTGCTGAAGAAATGCGCCAAAGGATCGTGGATGTTTTCGACAAACTACGTACGGACTGTGTCGAAGACCACACGATGATGCCCCGCCTGCATGAGGAGATGCAACACCGAGCCCAAATCTGCCTTGAAATGAATGGAGCACAATTTGAGCCGCATCTCATAAGACCACGGAGGATTTAGAGCGGTAAGCTGTTTCATAACTAATTTTTTTGAATAACTTAGTACTGAACTAATCTGAATAGGTACATAACTGAATACATGAGAATAATAAACATACCTACAAGATGAATAAAAACGCATGACTCTAATCTTGGTTACATTTAATTTAAGTATTTTTTCATTTGCGGGAAATCGAACCAGTTATTTGGGTTATTTAACCTGTAAATTCGGATTAAAGTGGCTACGTAGAGACAAGCAGTGGCAAAATAGTAGGTTAAGTAGATAAGTTAGGTATTTAGACAAGTGTTGTAAATTATTAGGTATTGTGGTATGCCCGCTAGTAGCGGGCCGCGCGAATTTGCGTTCGCGCGTACATTGACCTCTAATCAGGTGATATCAATTCAGTTTCCACTGCTGGTTTTGTTTCAGTATTTTCATGATTTTTTTTATGAAATTATCGTTTCATTTAGCTGTACTAACATGATGGCGCGTGAATAAAGCTAATAAAACGTTGTAAAAATATGATCTTTTTTCATCAGGATCGTATTTATTTGTGACCCATGATCAAAGGTATACTTGGTGCTGTCGCCTGCCTTAGTTTTCGGGAGCGTTCCAAAAATACCCTGTATAAATATATATATATATATATATATATATATATATATATATATATATTCTGTCACATGTTTAATATAAAATAATTGAAACAAGTTTATTCATTATGTAACCATTTATATACCAAAATGAACTTAACAAAACATAGATTCTTATGACACTAAAGTTTATTCAAAATGCCCTCCGTGATTTTGAATACAGGCCTTCAATCTGCGCGGCCAGTCGTCTATCGCAGCACGAACGAGGTCCATGTCAATATCGGCGGCTGCCTTAATCAAGGATGTCTCGAGTGACTCCAAATTGGGATGAGGCTTTGAGCACGCTTTTTCCTCCAAGTGTTGCCATATCTTGTAATCTAACGGATTCAAATCTGGACTGGAGGAGGGCCAGTCTTCGTGCCGGATGAAGTCGATTTCACGCGCCGCCAGCCAGTCTTGTGTGCTTTTCGCTCTATGAGCTGGCGCCGAATCTTGTTGGAATACCCAGTGCCTGTTATTGAACATGTTATGAGAAACAGGTTCCACAAAGTTCGTCAGGACTGTATTTTGATACACAACTGCATTCGTTTTTACACCTTTCTCACAAAAATGTACCTCTATTAAGCCCCAATAAGAAACTCCCAACCATACTATGAGCGAGGATGGAAAATGCTTCTTCATTACTGTTTGCGTACACCTTATCATTTCGTTTGTTGTAGCTCTCTTTTACGGTAAAAATTTTTTCATCCGAAAAAAGAATTTCCCGATATTTTTTTCCCGAGTACCGCTTCAACAAAGCGCGGCATCTCTTCAGTCTCAGGTCCATTAGACAAGCATTCAAACGATGTCCTGTTTTTCTTCGATATGCCCGAAGCCCTAAGTCTTCATTTAACACCCTTTTCACCGTGGTTCTGCTTAACCCCATCTGAAGGGCCAACAGATTCTGCTTACGTTTGGGATTTTTTTGAATTCGCGCCTTCACAGCTTTTATCACTGCTGGAGTCCTAACAGACCGAGGGCGACCACTTCTTGACCTGTCATCTACACTAGAGTCTTCATTGTATCGTTTGATGGTACGATAAACGAATATTTTGGTTATATTCAAATTTTTCAGTATGTCAATAATTTGAATTGGCGCGTAACCGCAACGATGCAACGCAATAACTGCAACACGGTCTTCTTTAAGCGTCCACTCCATATTTAAAAATGAGTAAAAGTCTTTACCGTCACTTCGAAGCATCTGAGGCTAAATTGGCGATAGATGCACTGAATGACGATTTGAATAGAATTAGTCGTTGTTCCGGATCCCATGGTTTAGCTATAAATCCAAATAAGTCTCAAGCGTTAATAGTAAGTAGCAGATATAATAGTAGCATTATTGATAACTGCACCCTGCCAAATGTGATCATCAATGGCACATCAATTGCTTATTCTGAATCTGCGAAGAACTTGGGCCTAATTATTGACAATAGGTTATCATGGGGTGCTCATATAACAGACTTAAGCAGAAAAGTTCATTACGCTTTTCATTCGTTAAAACGACTTCAAAGTTTTTTACCCTTATCAACTAAAATCTCTCTTGTTCAAACTCTCATTTTGCCAATCTTAGATTACGCTGATGTCTGTTTTTTGGATGCGACAGAGGAGCAATTAAACAAACTTGAGCGATTGCAAAACCTTTGCATTCGGTATATTTTTGGACTCAAGAAGTTTGACCACATCTCTAAATACAGAAAGCAGCTCAAGTGGCTCCCGATCCGATTTCGCAGGAGCACTCGTATCCTTTGTCTTCTTTTTAACATCTTACATAGTCCGAATTTCCCTTCATACCTACGTAATCGATTTACCTTTTTTAAATCTCCAGAAGCAGTTTGCAGATCTCACCTTAAAACCCTCTTAAAATTCCCATCCTTTAAAGCTCATTCATATTCCCGTTCATTCTCTGTACATGCAGTAAGACTCTGGAATTCACTTCCTCCTTCAATTCGAGAAATTAAAACAATCACATTATTCAAAAAACGTGTAAAAGAACATTATTTATCTCTGTCTTTTATGTAAGTTTCCATATCTTTGATATTCACTATACTTTTTATTATTTATATATATATATATTTAATTATGACTATATGTATTTGTATATATATATATATGTGTGTATGTGTGTGTGTATATATATATATATATATATATGTGTATGTGTGTGTATATATATATATATATGTATGTATGTATATATATATATATATGTATTTATTTTATCTTGTATGGATATATGTAAGTATGTGTATATAATAACAAAGTGCACACCTTATTATCTTTTATTAATCACATATATTTTTAACTGGCCTACTGGAAGAAATTTCATAATGAGATAAGTAGCGCCCTTGTACAAATTCTTCATCATGTTGTGTCCTTTCCATTGTTTGTGTGTACATAAATTGTTAAATAAATAAATAAATAAATAAAAAAGTATACAGTTTTATTTTCATGAACAATTCGAAATTCGAATTTAATAAACTTTTTTATGGCCAGCATTCTAAAAGAATAGTTTTTACTGTGTGACAATACTTATGACCTGTCTAGGTATATACAGGGTATTTTTGGAACGCTCCCGAAAACTAAGACAGGCGACAGCACCAAGTATACCTTTGATAATGGATCACAAATAAATTTGATCCTGATGAAAAAAAAATCATATTTTTACAACGTTTTATTAGCGTTATTCACGCGCCATCATGTTAGTACAGCTAAATGAAACGACAATTTCATAAAAAAAATCATGAAAATACTGAAACATAAAACCAGCAGTGAAAACTGAATTGATATCACCTGACTAATGGAGGTTAATGTACGCGCGAACGGTGAAAAAAGAACGCTGGCCTTGAACTTGGGCACAGCGATTTATCACATATTGGTACGAAGGGGGCGCGACGGGGCAACAATCCGCCAGTATTACTGTGCCTGCATGCTATTGGTTCCCGCGCTTTGTACGCTCCAAAAACACAGCTTACTTTGCGACTCGCGACGATGTTTTAAAAAGGAAGGAAAGAAAAATTATTTATATCTATTGTTTTATGACTAAACTAGTGAACGAAAAGGTAAATATGATAGGAGAAGGTGAATGGGGAAAATTGTGCAGTAAATTTAAAAGTGTTGAGGAAGAATACCGAAAAAATTACCATGTGATCGACCTGATGACGGAAGCTCAAGCGAAGATGAAAGTGATGATGAAGTAGCATCCAGTAACACCAACACACCTTCAACATCTGGCTTCCATGTGACCCAAGACGACATAATGGACGGCGTGCCACCCTTACCTTAAGTTTTCTTGTTACAAACTACTTTATATTTTACGATAGAAATAACAAATAATGCTCAAGTAAACATTATCCATTTTTAATTCCAAGTAAGGCACCTATTATGATTCTACAATAAAACAATTAATTACTTACTATAATATTATAAAACAATATCCCAATACCATGTAGTACTTTAGAACGCGACTGTAACCTCCCTCCACTCGACCGCATCGCATCACGCTGTGACGCAGTAGGTTTCAGTTTAATTGTAGTTTTTGAAACAGTTCCGTGTTGATTTTGTTACTTGTTGTTACGTTTTTTGTTTTAATAATGCTTAACGCGTACGTTTATAGTGATTGTGAATACGACAACATGTTATGTATCCGAACCTAGGTACACGAAGTATCGCTAAATAAATTGTTAAGACGTCGGGATGGAACAAGTGTGTCATACTGTGCAGTGCACAAAGTGTTGAAGCGTAACCGAATGCGCCCATACAAATTGCACAAAGTGCAAGCTTTAGTTCCCGGCGATCACGACCGCCGACGAGTTTTCTGCCGTTGGTTATTATACTAGCAACAACGTGTGGCTGGTTCCATTGAGCACATTATCTGAACGGATGAGTCGACATTTACCAGAAACGGCCTGTGGAACCGAAGAAATACACACGTGTATTCAGAGGTTAACCCGCACGCTGTTCGACAAACCGGGCACCAAACCCGATGGTCGGTTAACGTATGGGCAGGTTTATTTAAGGATCGCATACTGGGACCAGTGTTTCTGCCACAGCGACTGAACGGACAGCGATACCTGAACTTTATAAAAGAACAGTTGACAGATATTTTAGACGACCTATCGTTGGCTGAATATCGCCGCACATGGTTCCAGTATAATGGTGAGCGCCTCAATGAGCTATTTGATGATCGCTGGATTTGGCGGACTAGGACGACACGCTTGGCCACCTTGCGCACCAGATCTGACCCCGTTAGACTTCTTTCTGTGGGGTATGTGAAAGAAAGGGTTTTTAATCGTGATAGTGCTGACGAAACTACAAAAGGATCGTGGATGTTTTCGAAAAACTACGTACGGACTGTGTCGAAGATCACACGATGATGCCCCGCCTCCATGAGGAGACGCAACCCCGAGCCCAAATCTGCCTTGAAATGAATGGAGCACAATTTGAGCCGCATCTCATAAGACCACGGAGGATTTAGAGCGGTAAGCTGTTTCATAACTAATTCTTTTAAATAACTTAGTACTGAACTAATCTGAATACATACATAACTGAATACATGAGAATAATAAACATACCTACACGATGAATAAAAACGCATGACTTTAACCTTGGTTACATTTCATTTATGTATTTTGTTATTAGCGGGAAATCGAACCAGTTATTTGGGTTATTTAACCTGTAAATTCGGATTAAAATGGCTACGTGGAGACAAGTACAGTGGCAAAATAGTATGTTAAGTAGATAAGTTAGGTATTTAGACAAGTGTTGTAAATTATTAGGTATTGTGGTATAGCCCGCTAGTTGCGGACCGCGCGAATTTGCGTTCGCGCGTACATTGACCTTTAATCAGCTGATATGAATTCAGTTATTCCACTGCTGGTTTTAGGTTTCAGTATTTTCATGATTTTTTTTATGAAATTATCGTTTCATTTAGCTGTACTAACATGATGGCGCGTGAATAAATCTAATAAAACGTTGTAAAAATATGATTTTTTTTTCATCAGGATCAAATTTATTTGTGACCCATGATCAAAGGTATACTTGGTGCTGTCGCCTGTCTTAGTTTTCGGGAGCGTTCCAAAAATACCCTGTATATAATGTACTTATAACAAAAACACAATTTTTAAAATTTTTGTCTGTCTTTCTGTCTGTCTGTTTGTTCCAGCTAATCTTCGAATCGGCTGAACCGATTTGGATATTATAAGGAGGAATTTAGGCTACTTTTAATTTAGAAAATGAATTAGGGTACCGCGTAAAAAAATTAAAACCCATGAAATCCAATCGTAATAAATTACACACGGGCGAAGTTGCGAGGAACAGCTAGTTAATAAATAGGAAATTATATTTTTCATTTATAGGAGTCACGCCAACTAAACGCGCACGGCTGCGGCTGCGTCGATCGAGAAATGAAATCCGTTCCGTATACAACGTGTCCCAAAATTCAACGATAAGCCACCACCGGAGGATAGACCTGCCCCGGACTAATCGGGGAAAAAAAGAAAAAAAAATATCCCAATTATATTTTAGGTTATATAAAAAAAACGAAATTCTTCAGAAATTGAGACCGTTTGATATTTTTCACTACCATGACCACAATTTTTTAAATATTTTTTCTTTTTTTTTTATAGGCAACTTGAATAGTACTGCTATCTACCACAATTCTTAAAAACTCCAGAATAACTCTTGTTTTATCACGAAAATTAATGAAACTTATTTTATTCCCTACATTTTTTGAAGACTTTTACTTTTAACCAAATTTAACTTATCGTGGTGTAAAAAAAAAAGTATAAACACTAGTATGGCAAGTTTTTTTAAAAATTGACGCAACTAACCAACATTCCAAAATGGTATAATACTCTAGGAAAACAAGTTATAAAAAAATATGGGCCTATTATTTCTAAACAGGGGTCAAATTCCTTAAATTGTAATTGTCAGTAATCACTTTTACTACATGCCCAAAATGGGTTCCTGTTACAATTTCTAGGAATTTGAATGGGGTATTAATACCTTAGATGTTAGAGAGAGATAGATAGATAGAGATATTTACGTTAAAAAGAGACAACAACTGGGCAGGTAGAGAAGATGTTATTATTCTCAGCAAGTCGGTTCAGTACGCTCTGCTCCTTTGTTTACTGCGCACCGTTCCCAATTCAACTTACGTTGCCCTCGTACATACTATCGACTTTTGGCTTGGCTTTTTGTACTGGAATCGACCTGCAAACTTAACTGACCTGGCATTATTTGGACTGGAAGTTATCTGCAAACTGAACTGACCTGGCATTATCTTGGACTACGATTGTGTGTTTTGTGATTTAGAGTTCTGGCGCATTTTGGACTGTTTGGCGTTTAACATGCCGCAACCGTACACACCACAGGAATACGCTAATATACATTTAATCTATGGAGAATGCCGATGTAATGCTAACGCTGCTAGCAGACTGTATCGAGAAAGATACCCAAATGCTCAAGAATATCCTGATTATCGAGTGTTTATTAATGTGCATCAAGCGTTTTCGGAGGGTCGTATGCCATCCAATATGAGAAGCGCTGGAAGACCTAGACTGGATCGTGATGAAAAAGTTCTCAATGAGATAGAAAATGACTCGACTACTTCGGTACTTGCCATAGAAGAAGCTACAGGAATCCCGAAAAGTTCTGCACATCGAATATTAAAACGTCACAAGCTTCACCCATATCACTACCGGCGTGTGCAGACGTCATTACCGCGGGACTATCCGCTACGGGTCACATTTTGCCGTGTAATGCTGCAAAGGCACAGTGAAGATCCCCACTTCCTAGACAAAATTCTATGGTTGGATGAAACAACGTGCAAGAAAGATAAGTATTTAAATCTTCACAACCTACATAGTTGGAGTAATGAAAATCCACACTTGATGAGACAAGACAAATCCCAATATCAATTCAAGGTTAACCTATGGACCGGCATATTAAATGGAAAAGTAATTGGGCCCTTTGAGTTACAAGGAAACTTAGATGGCAATAGTTATTTAATCTTTTTACAAAATGACTTGCAAGAATTGTTAAACGACGTGTCCTTAAGTGATCTTCAAAACGTGTGGTTCCAAAATGATGGTTGCCCAGCACATTATGCCCGTCCTGTGCGAGAATATTTAAATCAAGAGTATCCAGGGCATTGGATCGGACGACTTGGTCCTATCTTATGGCCACCCCGTTCACCCGATTTGAACCCCTGGACTTCTTCTATTGGGGTTGTCTTAAAAACAGGGTCTACTCAAAAGTCATTGTGACATTGGACGAGCTTCGTCGAAATATCACTCAGGCTGCTGATTACATTAATAGCAGAAGATATGCAAGACAAATAAAACGATCATTTTTAAGGCGATGTCGTGCATGTATTAATGCTGGTGGCAAACAGTTCGAACATTTGCTATAATGTTAATAACTTTATAAATTACACGTGAAACTGTTTGTACCATTTGTTTTGAAATATTAAACATTTTTCAAGAACTAATACTTTTATTACACCCGACCGTCATTTGGCCCCTGTTAAGAAATAATAGGCCCATATTTTTTTATAACTTGTTTTCCTAGAGTATTATACCATTTTGGAATGTTGGTTAGTTGCGTCAATTTTTAAAAAAACTTGCCATACTAGTGTTCATACTTTTTTTTACACCACGATAAGTTAAATTTGGTTAAAAGTAAAAGTCTTCAAAAAATTTAGGGAATAAAATAAGTTTCATTAATTTTCGTGATAAAACAAGAGTTATTCTGGAGTTTTTAAGAATTGTGGTAGATAGCAGTACTATTCAGGTTGCCTATAAAAAAAAAAAGAAAAAAATATTTAAATAATTTAAAATTAAAAATTTTGTACAGCCGACTTCAATATAGGTTATTTGAGAATAACTCAATAACCATTAGTCTGACCTTGATCAAATTCATATGGGACCACACGAGAACTATCAGCTTTCATATAAAAAAAGAATCATCGAAATCGGTTCGCCCAGTACAAAGTTATGAGGTAACACACATAAAAAAAAAAAAACATACACTCGAATTGAGTACCGTCTCCTTTTTGGAAGTCGGCAGAAAATTGTGGTCATGGTAGTGAAAAATATCATAAACGGTCTCAATTTCTGAAGAATTTCATTTTTTTATATAACTTAAAATATAATTGGGATATATATTTTTTTTCTTTTTTTCCCCAATTAGTCCGGGGCAGGTCTATCTTCCGGTGTTGGCTTATCGTTGAATTTTGGGACACGTTGTATATACATAAATATCGTTTCTTATATATTAACACTTCAAAAGATATTTTTGATAAGGTAAGGTTATGATAAAGTCAGTATTAAGGCACTTTTAAGAAATGGGTCAGATAATATGATAATTTTATTAATTATGGTAAATTTTATTTATATAATCAATGTGTTATTTATTTTTTATCTGTTTATTAAAATCGCCCGCTCTCAGAAAGGTCGACTGATTTGATTGAACTTGCATTCCGGTTACGATGAGCCCAAAAAATCCGTGGGCATGGGGACATTCTGAAGGTCTTATGAATGACCAGATAATGCTTATCGGTTTTCATTAACGGAAATAGGATAGCCTAGCTTTCTATGTTTATCTAATTGAGCTCTCGACGTGTTATATACTAAAATAAAGTTGAAGCACTCAAACGTCACGAATTAAAATAAGTTAAACAAAATGAAATCCGAAAAGTTCGTTTTATTAAATGTGTAGCATTCGTATAATAAATCAGTCAAAAATCATTGAATTCTAAATACTGCGTGCAGGTAACTTGGTGATTTATAGGAATTGTTGTTAATGGTGCTTGTAGGTTTTCTTGAAGTACGCAGATATTTTCGTCTTCTGGTTGCAGTTGGTTAAGTATGCTTTTTCCGTTCTGCCTTGTTTTTTTATTGCCTGTAAAATATATGATCGATTTGTAATTTTGTACCTACTTGGGAGTTTTGCTACTTTTTAATTGCCTGAAAACATTATGAAGTGAGTAATAATACTGTTTGTACTATTTATTATATTTATATTATTTGTGTAGTTAATTCTTGAGCCCTTTCAAATGAGCCCAAACATGATGGTGTTTCGTAGTGCCATAAGTGAGATGTTTTACCCCACCTACTTAGTCCACCATCATGAAGGTAATATAATCACATTGAACTAGATCTTTACAAACCCTTTCAAATGAGTTCAAACACGATCGTTCTACCTAGTGCCGCCACTGAGATCCTATACCCACCTTCGGATTGCACCATCAGAAAGGTGAGGTCATAACAGTCATCTAGGTCTTTATGAGCCCTTTCAAATAAGCTCAAACACGATCTTTCTATCTAGTGCCGCCACTGAGATCCTATACCCACCTTCAGATTGCACCATCAGAAAGGTGAGGTCATAACAGTCACCTAGGTCTTTACGATCCCTTTCAAATGAGCTCAAACACGATCGTTCTATCTATTGCCGCCACTGAGATCCTATATCCACCTTTTGATTGCACAATCAGAATGGTGAGATCATAACAGTCACCTAAGTCTTTATGAGCCCTTTCAAATGAGTTCAAACACGACCGTTCTATCTAGTACCGCCACTGAGATCCTATACCCACCTTCGGATTGCATCATCAGAAAGGTGAGGTCATAATAGTCACCCAAGTCTTTATGAGCCCTTTCAAATGAGTTCAAACAAAACCGTTTTGTCTAGTACCACCACTGAGATCCTATACCCACCTTCAGATTGCACCATCAGAAAGGTGAGGTCATAACAGTCACCTAGGTCTTTACGATCCCTTTCAAATGAGCTCAAACACGATCGTTCTATCTAGTACCGCCACTGAGATCCTATACCCACCTTCGGATTGCATCATCAGAAAGGTGAGGTCATAATAGTCACCCAAGTCTTTATGAGCCCTTTCAAATGAGTTCAAACAAAACTGTTTTGTCTAGTACCGCCACTGAGATCCTATACCCACCTTCAGATTGCACCATCAGAAAGGTGAGGTCATAACAGTCACCTAGGTCTTTACGATCCCTTTCAAATGAGCTCAAACACGATCGTTCTATCTAGTACCGCCACTGAGATCCTATACCCATCTTCGGATTGCATCATCAGAAAGGTGAGATCATAATAGTCACCCAAGTCTTTATGAGCCCTTTCAAATGAGTTCAAACACGACCGTTCTATCTAGTACCGCCACTGAGATCCTATACCCACCTTCGGATTGCATCATCAGAAAGGTGAGGTCATAATAGTCACCCAAGTCTTTATAAGCCCTTTCAAATGAGTTCAAACAAAACCGTTTTGTCTAGTACCGCCACTGAGATCCTATACCCACCTTCAGATTGCACCATCAGAAAGGTGAGGTCATAACAGTCACCTAGGTCTTTACGATCTCTTTCAAATGAGCTCAAACACGATCGTTCTTTCTAGTACCGCCACTGAGATCCTATACCCATCTTCGGATTGCATCATCAGAAAGGTGAGATCATAATAGTCACCCAAGTCTTTATGAGCCCTTTCAAATGAGTTCAAACAAAACCGTTTTGTCTAGTACCGCCACTGAGATCCTATACCCACCTTCAGATTGCACCATCAGAAAGGTGAGGTCATAACAGTCACCTAGGTCTTTACGATCCCTTTCAAATGAGCTCAAACACGATCGTTCTATCTAGTACCGCCACTGAGATTCTATACCCACCTTCAGATTGCACCATCAGAAAGGTGAGGTCATAACAGTCACCTAGGTCTTTACGATCCCTTTCAAATGAGCTCAAACACGATCGTTCTATCTAGTACCGCCACTGAGATCCTATACCCACCTTCGGATTGCATCATCAGAAAGGTGAGGTCATAATAGTCACCCAAGTCTTTATGAGCCCTTTCAAATGAGTTCAAACAAAACCGTTTTGTCTAGTACCGCCACTGAGATCCTATACCCACCTTCAGATTGCACCATCAGAAAGGTGAGGTCATAACAGTCACCTAGGTCTTTACGATCCCTTTCAAATGAGCTCAAACACGATCGTTCTATCTAGTACCGCCACTGAGATCCTATACCCATCTTCGGATTGCATCATCAGAAAGGTGAGATCATAATAGTCACCCAAGTCTTTATGAGCCCTTTCAAATGAGTTCAAACAAAACCGTTTTGTCTAGTACCGCCACTGAGATCCTATACCCACCTTCAGATTGCACCATCAGAAAGGTGAGGTCATAACAGTCACCTAGGTCTTTACGATCCCTTTCAAATGAGCTCAAACACGATCGTTCTATCTAGTACCGCCACTGAGATCCTATACCCACCTTCGGATTGCATCATCAGAAAGGTGAGGTCCTAATAGTCACCCAAGTCTTTATGAGCCCTTTCAAATGAGTTCAAACAAAACCGTTTTGTCTAGTACCGCCACTGAGATCCTATACCCACCTTCAGATTGCACCATCAGAAAGGTGAGGTCATAACAGTCACCTAGGTCTTTACGATCCCTTTCAAATGAGCTCAAACACTATCGTTCTATCTAGTACCGCCACTGAGATCCTATACCCATCTTCGGATTGCATCATCAGAAAGGTGAGATCATAATAGTCACCCAAGTCTTTATGAGCCCTTTCAAATGAGTTCAAACAAAACCGTTTTGTCTAGTACCGCCACTGAGATCCTATACCCACCTTCAGATTGCACCATCAGAAAGGTGAGGTCATAACAGTCACCTAGGTCTTTACGATCTCTTTCAAATGAGCTCAAACACGATCGTTCTATCTAGTACCGCCACTGAGATCCTATACCCATTTTCGGATTGCATCATCAGAAAGGTGAGATCATAATAGTCACCCAAGTCTTTATGAGCCCTTTCAAATGAGTTCAAACAAAACCGTTTTGTCTAGTACCGCCACTGAGATCCTATACCCACCTTCAGATTGCACCATCAGAAAGGTGAGGTCATAACAGTCACCTAAGTCTTTACGATCCCTTTCAAATGAGCTCAAACACGATCGTTCTATCTAGTACCGCCACTGAGATCCTATACCCATCTTCGGATTGCATCATCAGAAAGGTGAGATCATAATAGTCACCCAAGTCTTTATGAGCCCTTCCTTCAAACATGACCGTTCTATCTAGTACCGCCACTCAGAAAGGTGAGGTCATAACAGTCACCTAGGTCTTTATGAGCCCTTTCAAATGAGCTCAAACACGATCTTTCTATCTAGTGCCACCAGTGAGATCCTATATCCACCTTCGGATTGCACCATCAGAAAGGTGAGATCATAACAGTCACCTTGGTTTCCATCCTCTGTCAATCCAACTTCTCTAAATATATAAAATAATATAAAATCTAAACAGCATACAAATAATGTTATAAAAAAAATATAAAATCTCGTATATATAAATGCTACTAAGAAAGTATGTACGAGGGGTGATCCAAAAGTAATGATAATCGGTTACTTCAAATCCGCATAAAAATCCAAAAAAATTTTTTTTTGCTTGCGTATATACTCACTACGTCAGCCTAAAAAAAGCATATAAATAGATCACGATTTCCGGGAGATACATCCTATACGAATGCTAGGGACCCCTGTCCCATGGCAGATGTCAACTAAATATTTAGGTGTTACCCTTGACTATAGGCTCACTTTCGAGCCTCATGTCAAAAGAGTAACACGTTTAGCACGTTTCTATCTAGGTAGGCTTAACAGTATCTTAGGCCGACATAGTAAAATGTCTCTAATGCCCGGGCTACACTAACGAGAAATGCCGTTAATTATCGCGTTGATGAGCGTTGAATGTAGGTGTGGCCACCACTTAACGCGATAATTCTACAACGGCAAGAACAACGCCGTTTCCCGTTGAACGATAACTCGAGTGTCGGTACATCAAAGAGATTAACGCACGAATTAACGCGTTGAAGCGGCCACACTACATTTGTCTCATTGTGCACGGTGAGCGCAACGGAGTCGCACGTATTGCTGCGATAGAGTGGAATAATGAGAAAGTTATTACGTTTCTTGAGATTCTGCAAACAGAGCCATGCTTAGGCAATGATAAAATATATTCATATAATAAAAATTTACACTCATCAAACATAGTGTAGCAGCGTCAACGTTCATCTTGCTTGAAATTCAAGGAATATTAACGTAAAGTGACCATACGTCCCGTTTTGAACGGGACTGTCCCTTTTCTCGGTCACCTGTCCCGTTGTTCCCAAACAAAGCTCCGGGACGCAAAATAGTCCCGTTATCCTAAACCGCGAGAAAATTTAAAACTATGAAGTTCGTCAGACACGAACGGTGCGAGAGCGGGACCGACCCAAAAATAAGCGAATGGGATAATTTCAAAATTTTCGCAGAAACTCGTTGGATGATTCAAACATTTCTCACCAACATTCTCAACATAAATTCTCTTCCATTTTAATCGAATATATTTTATGTATACCTGGTACAAATGCTCCAGTAGAAAAAGTATTTTTCTATTATGAATAAATTGTGGACGTCTGAAAAAAAATCACTTACAGGTTTCAGTTCTAAAGGCGATGTTGATAACAAAAATCAATGTAAAAAAAAAACTTGCCCTTATTTAAAATCATCACCAACTTTATTAAAGCAAATTTGTTCCACTGACAAATATAAATATAATTTAAAAAATTGTTGCATTTAATAATTACTGTCTGAGGAGCTTTGCTTTAATGAAGCTGGTGAACTGGTGATTAATTTTTATTTTTCACAATTTGTTAAAATATAAATAATTATAATTAATGTGATTATAATTATAGTGAACACTAATTGTATAAAGTTACAGTTTTTTAAATAAATAATAATTTCTTTTTATTGTTAACCTGCTAACTGGGGAGTATCTATAAATAAACCCATGTCCCGTTTTGAGTTAATAAATAAATGGTCAGTTTACTTTAACGCCGTTGAACGGCAAATGACGTCGACCGTTCCAAGTGTGGCCACTCAGTTTATCGCATTAAAATTAAGGCAATAATTGTTGCGTTTTTGGGCATTGACGTTTCTCGTTACTGTGGCCCGAGCATAAGAAATAAGCGAACCCTTTATAAGATTTGTATACGACCGGTAATGTCTTACGTGGCTCCTATTTTTGCACACGCTAACGATAAAATTATTAAGAGCCCTCTTACATTTCGGCGTTTCGCAAAATTAGGTATTTTACGCACAGAGCGGGCGGCAAGTTACGCGACCGATACTTTCTTTCATATCTATTCACTCGCTCGCACTATAATACTGTGAGTATGGCGACTAAACGATCTTGATCTTCCATAATACAAAGTTTTCTTAGGATGGACTTCAGTGGATGGAATATTTTTTGTGTCATTTTAATGTTATCTTATTAATTTATTATTATATAATTTATTATTTATTATTATATACCATTTTGATATATTATTCATTATTTATGAAATTTAGTGTCAAAATAAGTACACATAAATATTTTAATTGTTACGCTGTAATCAAATGTTAATAATCGATTATGTCTACTACCGGTAGAATAGTGGTATAAATGAATAAACGGTTGCAACCTGTTTTAATAAATATAACAACCAAATGTAACTAATATTTTTTAATCGGTACTTACAGTCAATTACTATATTTTTTATAAGAAAAATATTTGCTGCGACGGCATTGACCGAACTTTTCTCGATTCGATAATTTCAGGCAGTACACACTTTTCATAAAAAGCTTGTAACTTGGGTAACATATTGAAAATCTAAAATTGGTCGTATTTGTAAATTTTTAGTACTTTTAATGCATTAATCTGGGCCAATACATATTATGGCAAGTATTCAGACATTTTTATTTGCTAAATGAAGCTGGACTTCGATTTGGTAAAACCAGTCATTATTTTGATTTAATGTTACACTTGAATTACTGAATTTATAACCTTTAACTTTTTTTTGTCGAAAGGCCGTATCAAAATCTATTCCGAAAGCTGAAATAGGACATTTAACTTCAATAAGACCGTTGCTGTATAAACCATTAGGTGAAGCCCTCAAATAACAATGATCTAAGTCAATGAATAGACCACATTTTTGAAGAGACGTAATCTAAATTATAACTATATAAAATAGTTTTAAACCGATCGATCAAAAATTGCGGTCGTAGTTGACGATTTTCTAGTATGCAGGTAATCGACGCACACTACGATAGCAATCGACGCACACTACGGTAGTATCGAAACGATGCAGCGCCCGAAATAAACTGACGCAGGTCCACCCTCGGCAAGCGCTCGCGCGTTAATGATCGCAGATGGCCGGCACAGTGAAATATATAGTACTTTTATTTAATTAATTAAAATATAATAGTAACGATTTAAAAAGTAAAAATAATAACATAGTGTAAGCAAATGTTAATGATTATTTTGGTATAAATTTTACTTCTAAATGATGTAGAACTTCGGAAATATAGGGGCTTGTATCGAAGCTTTTTTGGTCGTTTTTTGAATTATGTCGATTTTTTTTTCCTAGCGTGAAAAGCATATAACGAAAATGTATTCCATTATTATTAAAGTGTAGGATATTTGGGAGATAAAAATATTTTTTTTTGATGGTCGATATTCAATAGAATCTACAAATTAGAGCTCCCAAATCATGTCTTCGAGAGTTTTTGCCTAAACATGCTTTGGGAGAATGATTATTACTGATTAAATAAATAAGTTATCTAAAATCCATTCCGAGCTTATTTGAGGAGAGAAAACGAACTATTTTTACCAAGTAATTGTTATTTCAAGCAATGAACGATAAACATAAAATTTCAACGAGGAAACCTTGTAATTTCGCGTTTTTTTGTAATACGCCCCGCCCCTTAAGGCGCGGGTTGAGCAAAATGTCGCGCTAGTCGTTATTTGTGCGGTTTTTAGGAGCTATCTACTTTTTATTTAAAAGATATATCAACAAATAAAAAACACATTATATTTCTACATAATCTTGATTTCATAAGAGCTGTATCCAATTTTTTTTTAAAGGAATTAATATTAATATAATCTCCTTACAACGAAACCACATAAATGTGAAATTATTATTGATAACATGCATCTCCTCGTAAAGTAAGTATTATTTTATTTTGCGATTTACACCAATGGATAGGCAATTTATTAATGAACATTTCTATAGTAAATTTTTTTTCAAAAGACCAAAATTTGATTTTATTAAGAAATTATTTTAAAATCTGGGCGTATTCACTGCCCACGGGCTTGCTGGATCATTGAGCGTTGAGCTCTCGAACGCGGAGCCCGTGTCGTTCGTTAGAGCATCGGCACATCGCACACGCTCACGATCTTATCAGTCGATAATATTATTACTTATGAGGTTATTTTATAGGTAGTATTATTTGTTTGTTTTGGGTATAATTTTTCGTATTAGTTATACATATATTTGTTGTGTTTTTACTGCGCGATGAAGCTTTTTGCGTGTATTTTCTTTGAAGTAAATGCAAATAAAAAAATGAAGCACCATTAGCATGTAAGGTTCGAATCCATAATTAACATTTCGACAAATATTATAATTTACACTATAAAAGGCTAATTCAATATTATCAGTATAGTATACAGTTAAAAATAATCGTAATAAGCAACTACAATATCTTCTCAGGTGTAGTGCTGCCTCGTTGGTCTAGTGGTTGTAGTAGTGCGACTGCTGATCATGAGGTCCCGGGTTCGAATCCTGGGTCGGTTTTGAGTTTTTTATTTATGTTCTAAGTTATAATTATAATAAGTATTACTAAGTTATAGTTTTTTGCTAAAATATAGTATATTATTCATTGCTTGTTTTTTCTTCTTTTTCAAAAAATAATTGAGTACATAAGGTGTTCTATACTTATAATTCGGTAAAAAGTATCTAAGAAGGTACTAATATACCTACTTTTTACTATAAACTAAAAAATTTGTGCCGGACGGGCGTAACTCTTCGGAGTAAATGTTGTCGAAGATACTCCGCGAGTCGCTCACGTCCTACACCTGTAGGTTCCGGAATCCTCCCACTGCCGTCTTTCACTGCCGTCTCTGTGGTTGCTGCGGATAAACTGTGGACTGAGGTTCAAAATTAAAATGCACGATTATAAATTTAAATAGCAAGGGAGTGGCCAGCGGTTCGACTAATTAATTTGTCGCGAGATTTTACAACTATTATTTATTTATCAATATTATTTAAAAACGGTTGGTCAACTATGGTTGTTCACTATAGGTTGTTCACTATATATTTTAAAATATTTAATTCAAATGAGCGGTAGTATAAAAATATCTGTCCGGAGTAGTTGGTTCTTTAACACTATTGACTAGCAGCTATTAATCAACTAAAATTAGTTGAATTTAACACTTGTGTAACTGCGAATATCAGTTATCACTTTTTCCGTCTAGCTAACACTTTTCACTATATGTCACACCGAATTTTCAGTTGTGACCTTTTTCCGCTAGCTAACACTTTTTCACTATATGCCGCACCGAATTTTCAGTTACGACCTTTTTCCGCTAGCTAACACTTTTTTACTATATGCAACACCGAATTTTCAGTTGCCACTTTTTTCGGCTAGCTAAACACTTTCACTATATATTTCTGCTAGTCACTGCAACTACTACCGGATACTACTGCTGGGCACTGGTAGTTCTTCCTACTACAATATTACACTCTACGTTGTCGTCTGCTGCGGTGTGTGTACTACACCCAGCAGGTCTCGGGCCTCGGGGCATCTCCCCCATTACCCGGGTAATCCTCACAGCCCATTTCTATGGGCCGGTCATTGGAAGCCGGTAATCCGGCATTGTAGGATTTCTCGTTGTGTTCTTAATTTAGCTAGGTCGGGTAAGTCGTCGTATAGGCGACTGCTTCGACCTAGGTGTCAGAGTTGGCCTATCAGCGGCATTGAGGGCTTTACTCGACTCTCTAATCTCTTATAGAGAGGAGTTCTCTTGGTAGAGGTCGCCCGTCCGGGGGGCGAGTGTGTAGCGGCGCAAAGTTATTCAGGTGTAAGTGTGGCCCGTTGTCAGCGCGGTCGAACATGCCGCGCGTCAACCGGACCACAAACTCTTCGATCGTCTCCATTTTCAGGTTGGCCGCTATGACATCATTCCGGACGTAGCGACCTGCACCGACAATGGTCCTTAGTGCTAAGTTCTGCTGGACCTGCAACCGCTGCCTTTGTCTGCTGCTCAAGAGCGCGTACCAGGCCGGAGCGGCGTAAGTTAGTATCGGGCGTATATACATTTTGTAAAGCTTGGTCTTCGTTCTCAACGGCAACTTGGATGCCAGGACTGGACGGAGCGCCGCCCGCGCACATCTGGCATTGCGGACGACGATGTCGACGTGCGCAGTCATGCGCAGCATCCTGTCGATCCGGCATCCAAGGTAGGTTACGGCCTTCTGATACGCGATCTCTTGGCCTCTTAGCTGCAATGGAGGTGGTAGGTTCCTGTAACGCCGGGTGAGTAGAGCGGCCGTCTTCCCCACGTTGACAGCCATCCTCCACTCATCCAGCCATGGTGGCAGCAGGTCCAGCAGGCGCTGCATCTTGGCAACCGCGATGTGGGTTCTTCTGGACGACGTGAAGTAGGCACTATCGTCCGCATATAGCGCCAGCTCTACGTCGTCCTCCCACTCCTGCAGTTGTCCAGCAAGCGTCGGTATGTCGTTGGTGTACGCCGCGTACAGGATCGGCGAGAGACAGCTGCCCTGTGGAACGCCGGCTCTAATTGGCTTGACTGCGGACTCGGCATCCTCTACACAGACGTAGAAGCTTCTGTTAGCTAGAAATGACGCCACTAGCCGCAGCATAGCAGGAGGGACACTCGTTTGTTGTTCCATCTTAAAGAGTAGTCCAGAGTGCCACACCCTGTCGAACGCCTTCTCTATGTCCAAGAAGACGCCCACAGACGTTCTCTCGAAATTATATTCCGTCGATAGTAGGTGCAGCACTCTGGTCAGCTGTGTAGCTGTAGAGTGTCCGCTCCGAAATCCGTGTTGTTCCGCCCGCAGTTGTATGCACGGGCGGACTCTTCTCAGCACGATGCGCTCAAACAGTTTGGCTATGTGCGGTAGCAGCGTAATCGGCCTATAACTAGCTGCTCTACGCCTGTCCTTCCCGGGTTTTGGCAAGACGATAATTTTGCCGATTTTCCAGCTCTCCGGGAAGTGGAAAGTCCGCAGAATGCCATTGTAGAGTCTTCCAATCTCTACAATTGTTCTATTCGGCAGCTGTCGGAGTGCTGCGTTTGTGATCCGGTCGTGCCCCGGCGCCTTCCTCACCTGCAGGCGGGCAATTGTCCTCCGCAGTTCAGCGGGGGAAATAAACCACTCTCCTGCAAGCGGTGGCGCGGGCGACGACAGGAACTCCTGTACGCGGCTCTCCTTTTGGTTATGAAGCTCCATGAACTCCGCACTTGCTGGGTTCGGCATAAACTGCTCCTCGAAGTGCTCAGCTAGGATTTCCGCTCTTCCCTTGGCCTCATAGCACTTCTCTCCTGTGCTACTTATAAGTGCGCAGACTGGTGTTTTTGTTCTTGTTAGCTGCCGGTTCAATTTGTAGAGCGACGCATCTTCGTCCTCTGCTTTCCAAATGCGCCGCTCCCAGGCCTCTCCTCTGTGGGCCTGGATTGCAACCGACAGCTCTTCTGATAGGGTGTTGAGTTGCGACTTGATTCTTGGACAGCGCGTACGCGCCCAAAGCCTCCTAAGTGCTCTCTTTCTCCTCAGCTGAATTCGTAACTTTTGTGGCAGCTCTTCTTTCTTTTTGGTAAGTGGGACGATCGTAGAGGCCGCGTTGAGAGCTTCTGTGATCGTCTTAGTAATTCTGGTTGCAGCGGCCTCTACGTCGTCCGCTGTGTTGATCTGAGTTGTTACTGGAGGTCTCTCCAGTAGATGTTGTTGGTAGAGCCTCCAGTTGATCTTAGTCTTGAAGGCTCTGGGAGGCGACGTCACTGCCCTGAGGCCTAAGGTGATTAATAGCGGGAGGTGCTGTGTGTTCGTGTCGTACAGCACCTCTACCACTATCGGGCAGTTGATGTTCCTAGTGAGCACGATGTCCAACACATCCGGACTCCTCCGGTGATCTGTCGGGATATGCGTCGGCTCTTCGGGACCTAATACGTCGTAGCTGTTTAATTCCGCATCATTGTAGAGTTCACGACCCGGCGGGGTGATCACTTTAGATCCCCATGCCGGGTGTTTCGCGTTTAGGTCCCCTGCTATAATGGTTGGTGTTTCACCTTCCATTATTGTCCGGATGTCTGAGGAGCAAAATGGAGTCCCTGGCGGGCGGTATGCTGCGTAGATCCTTAGTTCCTCGCCCGCCGCCTCCATTTTTATGCCGATTGAACGCATTGTTTGGTACTGAGGTGGTTCCAGCTCTAGGTGGACGATGTCTCTTCTCACCAGGGCCGCCGTTCCTCTGTAGGCGGTCCCTTGAGCGTTGACCTCGTCCCTCCTGTATATGAAGTAATTCGGCAGCTTTATGTGCGTTGTTGGTCTTAACTTCGTTTCGCCCAGCAGTATTATGTGTATGTCCTGCTGCTGGGCGATAGTGCGGAGTTCATGTAGCTTCTGCTGGATCCCGTCCGGGTTCCAGTATAGGAGGCGCAGGTTATCCGGATTACACGACACCACTGTAGTGCCGAGCCAGTAGCTGCGCCAAAGCCTTCATTATAGCTGTTATCGGGTCCGTCCCGGTTCTAATGTCCGCCAGGACTTGGCTGCCCACTTCTATCGCGATGCCAACCAATCTCTGGATGGCATCTGTCGTGTCTGGGGCAGCTGTAGGTATTCCTGTTTGTGATGACGTTGGTACTGGCCTCGGGTGTGGTGTCTGTATTTCTGCTCTACCCTCTCTACCTTGGGTAGAGCGTGCTCTATGTGTAGAGCGGGCTCTATTTTCTGATAGAGCCCTTCCTGGGGCTCTACTCTTAGTGGTTGTCCTTCCTGTAGTTGTAACCTGCGCCTGGGCCATCGTTACCGCTGGGGTAGGGGTAGAGGTTGCTGCCGCTGCCTGAGGAGGTTGCTCCTTCTTCCTCTTGCTGCGCACCCGCTTCCTCTTTTTTGGCTGTTGCCTCTCTGTGGCATCGTTTGCGGGTGGCTGCAGAGTCGTCCCGGTGGCTGCTTTTGGAGCCTCGTACGTCTCTGTTTGTTGTTGCTGTGCGGTGGGTGGGGGGGGGTGGTTGCCTCCCCCTCCCTCTAACTGTTGCCCACCCGTCTTCTAGTATCTCTACTGTTCGGGGGCGACTCTGTGGGACCCCCCTGGGGGCTTCCGGTTGTAGCCCCGGTAGGGTGATCCCCTGCTTCCTTGCGATCCTCCTCAGGACCGGGCAGCGGCGATCGTTCGCTGTATGGTTCTGTCCGCAGTTTGCGCACCTAGGTTCTTCGTCTCTACCCCTAGGGCATTTGCTCGCTATATGATTTTCCCCACAGCGGACGCACTTCACTGGCCTGAAGCAGTTCGTCGACGCGTGTCCGAAGGCCTGGCAGCGGTGGCACTGAGCTGGGCCTACTCTTCTCTGCCAGGCTTCTATGGTTACACCTTTCATGAATAGAAGCTCGTCTATTGCATAGAGCTCCTTCAGCTGCTCCAGGCTCAGGTGGTCCAGCTGGGCGAAGTAGAGGCATCCAGGCCTGCCTCTACGAGGAGGGATTTCCTTCACGTACTTAAGAGGAAATCCCTTTGCCCTGATGGCCTCTCCTATCTGGCTTGCGTCCGTGCCCACTGGTAGCCCCCGGATGCCCACTTTAGTGGGCTTGTCTTCTTCAGGGGTGTAGCAGTACCACGACATTGATGGCAGCTTCTCTGATATTTCAACTAGGTATTTTTGAATTGTCCGGAATTCTTCCGGACTTTGCGGGGTAAATCTAACACCCTTCCCGAACGGACGAGCATTCGGCGGGTGGCCTAATTTCCTATTAAGCACTTCGAAATGCTTCGTCCATTCCGGGAGGCATTCTGCTACTATCGGCGGATAGCGTGCCTTCTCTTTGTCCGGTTGGGTGGTGGTTGTTTCCGGCGACTTAGGTCGCGGTACTGCTGGGGCAGCCACCAGTTGGGCGTAACTTGTGGATGGCCTCTGTCCGTCATCCGTAGAGAGTCCAGAGGGGTTGGTAGTAGGCGCGGGGGGGGATCCTCCGGCGAACGGGGGGAGGGTTGCGTACGTAGTCGACTTAGTTGACCCCCACCCGTAAGATTCTTCACCTCCTTCCTCGTAATCGGCCGTATCCACAGTGCTTCTATGGTCCGGTGATGCGGGGGGGGGGGGGGGAGTAGATTTACGCGGACTTGGCGATTTCGGTGGCGATCTATGAGTAGTGTGACTCGTTTGTGCTTCATCTTCGTCAGACGATGACGTTGCATATTCTTCAGGTACTTCAACACACTGCCGCTTCTCGTGTAGTGAGTCTTCTGTTTCCGGTGGGGTATGACGCCTGGCTGCTTTCTTCGCCCGCTGAGGTAAAGGCGACGGTTCCTTCCCAGTCGCACACTCAGGTGCGGTGGGAGTGAGCGCGACGCTCGACGCGGGCCCTTGGGGCGACGTTGGCTTTCTCTTGGGAATCTGGCTAAATGAAGCCACTACCGTTGACCGCTCCGGATATTGTAAATTCCTTATGAATAACGGCCGATCCAATATACCCGGGCGATCCGGGGGTTTCCTAACGCGGGGGGGTGGGGGGGGTTCCCCCTTCCCCTTGTCCGACATGTTACAACTGTTTTATTTTATCCCTAATTGGCTGATGCTGATACCGAGTCTGTCTAAATCCCTACCTAGCAGGCTGGCAACTAACGAAGCGCGCCGCGGGGTACGGGAGGGAGCGAAGTTGGGTGACCGCAACACTTTTAGGCGCACTGCCTACCCCTTTCACCACGAAAGGGTTGAGAGAAGTGCTAGATAGCACTCGCGCACGCGACTGACACACAAGGGCACGGAACGCGCTTGAGTGCCAAGCGTCTGCCTAAGGGCCGGTGACCTCGACGCCTCGCGGAGTATGCGGACTCGACGCTTAGCGGAGTATGTCGTACCGGCAGTTATTTGGGACCACTGTATAATCCTCAAATAACTTCACTTAGGAGACACTTTGGCAATATTACAATGTTTCGCCCCCATAAGGTAGACTTCGGCTATACTCTATAGTGAGCCGCTTGCCATTTCCCATTTGCCTCTTTATTTTCAAACATTTTTCTTTATGCAAATGGCACAAATTGCAACATTTTCTATATAATACTAATCTTAATTTTAACATGCTATACATCATTAAATAGACACTTTTGGTCTTCATTAGTACGTGATAAAGGATAATTAATATATTTACATTCAACAAAGTTATTAAGTAAAATGTCCTAAACTTTTACACTAAATGGGCATATTAATTCTTTAATTATCCTATAACTTTTGAATCGTGCTTAATTATACGAAATACTTCTTTATTATAACGATCTATACATCATATGCTAACTAAATATCATATTTACAACTCTTTTCAGATATAAAATATTCTCATTAATTTTTTGCTTAAAACTATTACGCAGTTAATTTAAATTTCCAGAATGTTCTATAGCGCGGCGCGCTGTGATTGGTCGGTTTTTCTTAAACAAAATAAAGTTGTTTATATTAACTATCATTAAACCGACCTTCTATATAGACATATTGAGAGTTGTAAATACATGGTAAAACTATATTAATACATTATTTAGTCAATATTTTCCGTATTTGCACTTTTTAAACAAATCAATATTCTTTAATCACTTTTTCGTTTAAAGTCTTTTTGGCCGTCTCGAACATTTCTCCCGCCGTGCAGCGTCGCGAAGACTCGTCGCAGCGTCGCTGCATAAATTTCGGTGAGAGACGTTGCCTCTACTTCGGCAGCGGCACGAGTTTCCTGGTTGGCCTCTTGATTAGTCCGTTTGCTGTGCGTACCTCCACAGTGCGGATCTGTCCGTCCGCACCGGGGTAAATGTTTTCAATCCTTCCTCGTGGCCAGGTGTTACGAGGTAACTGGCTGTCGGCTATGAGGACTGGATCGCCCACCTGGAGATCGGGGCCTTGACCATGGGCCTCCCGCCGGTTTTGAAGTTCCGGCAGATATTCTTTGACCCAACGCTGCCAGAACATGTCAGCGAGTATCTGGGAGCGTCGCCAGTGTTTTTTGCTGTTCGCATCTTTTTCACTAAAAACTCCAGGTGTTGGCAGTCTCGCAGATCCTCCCAATAGGAAGTGATTTGGAGTGATGGACTCGTTGTCTTTGCTGTCTACTGAGATGTGAGTCAATGGTCTGCTGTTTACTGTATACTCCACCTCGCAGAGCAGCGTGGTCAAGACATCTTCGTGCGGATGTCTCTCATGAAGGACGGTGTATAGTGCCGTCTTCACGCATCGAACAAGGCGTTCCCACACCCCTCCCATGAAAGGCGCGGAGGGGGTTATAAATCGCCACACTATGCCTCGTCGGCTGGCTTCTTCTCGGAAAGCCTCTCGAAGCTCTTTATCGGCATCGTGCATATTGGTGCCGTTGTCCGAGTAAATCTCGGTGGGACATCCTCGGCGCGCTGCGAATCTTCTCAATGCCAGTATGGCAGAGTCTGCGCTGAGATCTTTCACAATTTCCAAATGTACAGCTCGTGATGTAAGGCAGGTGAAGAGAGCCACGTATCTCTTCTGATGCTGACGTCCCACTGTTACGGAGAGTGGCCCAAAATAATCCAGGCCGGTGAACGTGAACGGTCTCTGGTGATGTGCGAGACGCGTGCTGGGATGATCACCGGTGGCTGGCATGGATGGTTGTGCCTTTCTTATGCGGCACTGAACGCATCGGCTTACTATTCTTTTAGTAGTGGGTCTTAGTCTGATTACCCAGTAATGCTGTCGAACCTCGTTGATGGTCGGTTCGGTCCCGCAATGATGCAGGCTACGATGCGTCCAATCAATATACAATTGGGTGAGGTGATGATCACCATCCAATATAGCTGGCCCTTTCATATCTTCAGAGACTCCTTTTACAGCGGCTATTCGACTTCGTAGCACAATGATCCCGTCTTTTAAATGTATCTGAAGCGGTCGTAGGCGGCTATCATGGGCGACCCTCTTATTGTTACGGAGATCGGCTATCTCTTGTGTGAAGGAGTCTTCCTGGATGACATGTATCAGGAGCTTTTCGGCCTTTCTTATATATTCGGCCTCCAGTGTGATGTATTTGTTTACATCTTTATTTTTCACCTGACTGGGAGGCTGCGCGAGACGTCGCGGATTACATTTCAATCTCCTCCAGTCGGGGTCTTCCTCTCTATTTCTTTTCGTCCTTTTGTAAAAGGTCCTGTCGGTGGTTTTGCGGCAGAGTGTTATGAATTGAAGCACTCTGGCCGTAGCTCGCACTAAGCGTTCCCATTTCGAAATTTTCATCGGATCGGGAATGGTTTCTCTGTATAGTGGAGCTCTATATTTTTCTTTAATTGTCAACGATCTTTCCTCACTAGTAGGTACGGAGGACGAGGGTGTAGACCTCTCAACTGTCGTTTTTTCGTTGACAGGCGTCGTGACATCTTTCTTTGTCCAGAGAAGCTCTTTTTCTATATGCCCGTCTTCCAACTGACGGGTGCTGATATTTTGTATCTCTTCAGCTTTCATCTCTGGACCGGAGTCTGATCTTCTCGGGTTAACTACGAGAGATTCTGGCGCGAAATATTCGCGGAGTTGGTCATCTGTGTTCTCCTCGCTCGTGTACAGCTCATTGGCCGTGTAGATGCGCTGATGTGGGGCTTTTGTGTGTGCCCCGTGTAGCACCCATCCCAGTTCTGTGAGCGAGGCGATTGGCTGGTGCGGTGGACCTCTGCGGACTTGAGTGGCTATTAAGAGTCTCCAGTTGTCTTGTCCTATCAGGATCTTAGGGTTGCCTGAATCATATGTCAATTGATCCTTTAAGCCTTTCAAATGCTTACAATTTTCTATGTCTGTTGCACGCACAGTCTGCGGCCCCAAGTTTAGGCTGGCGACCGTGCGTGCTCTGAGTGGCACCCTTTTTCTATGGAGACTCTTCAGTGACACTTTGACTCTTTGGGAGTCCGGCGAATCGAGGGTAGTGTTCCCGATAGCTGTGATCTTGAATGGGTCCAACCGCCCTTTAGCTCCAATTTGATCGGCAATCTCTTGATCCATTAACGAGACTGTCGACCCATCATCCAGCAGAGCGTGTGTGTTTATTGCTCCCGCCGGTCCAATTACTCGAACTGGAATTATCTTTAAGTAAGCTTGATGCTTTGATACAGCGAATGAGTTTGCAACTGTCTCTTGAGGTTCTTTTAGTGGGCCCTCTGTCTTCTCCTTTCTATTATTATGAAGGAGTCGATTGTGTGTTGCGTTGCATCCTTTAATTCCACACTTCGTGGTTTTGCATTTGTGTGTCTGACTTCTATAACGCAGACACCGGAAACATAAATTCCTTTGCTTGGCGAGTTGCCATCTTTTATCAATATCTGCTTCTTTAAACTTGTTGCAGTCGGATCCATAATGACCCTCTTTTTCGCACACGCTGCATTTCGGAGACGGCTTAGTGGTAGCCGTGTGGGTCCTATGTGTTGGACGATTATTTTGCGCTCCGTTTATGATTTCCGGAGGCGCAAATGCACTGCAGAAGCGAGCTTGCTCGGTTATAAATTCACTGAAGGAACCGAGGTCTGGTCTTGAGTCGTACTTCTCTGTATAAATTCTATACCACTGCGCGCGTATAGAGTTTGGCAGTTTGTCTGTGAGGTGTCGTAGCAGCTCTGCGTTAACGAGGTAATGGTCTCGTTTGAGTGCTCGAAGAGTGACGACGCTTCCCCTCACTTTGCTCGCGAATGTGCAAATATCTCTGGGTGCCTCTGTACAGCGTGGCAATCCCCGTAATTTTTCGGTTTCTGCTTGCGCGATTGAATCTGGACGCCCAAATTGTAGCTCCAGTTCTCGCATAATCTCATCTGGTTTGGCATGCCCGATGAGTTCCGAACTAACTGTTTCCAAGGCTCTTCCTTGTAGACTTCTTCGTAGTCTTGCAGTATTTTCTATGTCATTGAAGTAGCCTCGGGTTGTTTCATAAATGGCACGGAACGAAAGCCATTCGGTATGTGCTCCGCTAAAGCTTGGCAGCGTCATTATCGCTTTTGATGCTGCGAAAGTATTCGACGATGCACTCTCTGGTTTTGGTTTGTCAGCGAGTGCGGCTATAGCGGACGCGAGCTCCGATATGAATGGTCGGAGCACCCTGTCTTCATTGCTGACAGGTGCCTGGTTAGGCCTTTTTGTTATGGGATTCTTGGTTGCTTCTTCCGGATAGGGATCCTGGTAGGTGGGCTCTGATACAGCAGGTAGGAGCCCCCTGTCTTCATCAACCTTGGAGTCCTGGCAAGTCTTCTGAGGTACGGGACTCTTCGGTATATTTTCTGCATTTGGATCCTGGTAGGTGAGCTCTGATACAACAGGTAGGAGCTCCCTTTCTTCATCAACCTTCGAATCCTTGTTTGTGAGCTTCATCGACGGCTCACTGAGGTCGACAACCTCCGGGGGTGGCTTTGTGATGTTTTTATTAAGTGGGGCCTCCCCACCGGTGGTTGCGCCTTGCGTTGGCTTTTGCTTGGCTACAGAATTTTCGAGCCAAGATCGGACATACTCACTTTTGGAGTGACCATCCTCATCATAGTCGTCCGATTCATCATCTTCTTCAACCATTTGTAATGAGATCTGTGCGAGTTCCAATTTTATTCTCAGCACTTCCTCACGAGCCTTCAAAACCTTTTTATTTGGCCGAGTGGTCCTCTTTGACCTTGTACTTTTATCGGTGTGGCCCCTTGGTGGCTCTTCGGCGCGGGAATATACCCGGGCTGTTGGCGGTGATGCACAGCGAATGTCATCGTTGCCTTCTATTTGTTCCCTCTGCTTCGGTGTACCAGCTTTAACAACGGCTGGCACTGGCAGGTGTACCCCCCCATCGCAGGGGCAAGCTATCTGTTCTCTCTGCTTCGGTGTACCGGCTTCAACAACGGCTGGCACAGGCAGGAGTACCCCCCCATCGCGGGGGCAAGCTGGCGCCTCAGCGCCTTCTGTTGTGGATGGTGAGCGTGGTGGCATCTGGTGGCGGACGGTGTCGGTATTGTCCGACGGTCCATCATCCAGACCGACAGTCCACGCCATGGTTCCCCTTCCTTGCGAACGCGTGATCGGCATCTTGATTCTGAAAATTCAGCAACTTTAAAAACGGTAGTGACTATGTACCCGGTTCCGAAATACTAACGGATTGACGAATCCCGTTCGAATGACCAGCAAATGTGGTCCGGTGTATACGGATGATTCGGCTCAAAAGATCATAAAATGGTCCGGTCGGCAACACAGGAGGATGAATCCGGCTCGAAGGACCATAAAATGTGCCGGACGGGCGTAACTCTTCGGAGTAAATGTTGTCGAAGATACTCCGCGAGTCGCTCACGTCCTACACCTGTAGGTTCCGGAATCCTCCCACTGCCGTCTTTCACTGCCGTCTCTGTGGTTGCTGCGGATAAACTGTGGACTGAGGTTCAAAATTAAAATGCACGATTATAAATTTAAATAGCAAGGGAGTGGCCAGCGGTTCGACTAATTAATTTGTCGCGAGATTTTACAACTATTATTTATTTATCAATATTATTTAAAAACGGTTGGTCAACTATGGTTGTTCACTATAGGTTGTTCACTATATATTTTAAAATATTTAATTCAAATGAGCGGTAGTATAAAAATATCTGTCCGGAGTAGTTGGTTCTTTAACACTATTGACTAGCAGCTATTAATCAACTAAAATTAGTTGAATTTAACACTTGTGTAACTGCGAATATCAGTTATCACTTTTTCCGTCTAGCTAACACTTTTCACTATATGTCACACCGAATTTTCAGTTGTGACCTTTTTCCGCTAGCTAACACTTTTTCACTATATGCCGCACCGAATTTTCAGTTACGATCTTTTTCCGCTAGCTAACACTTTTTTACTATATGCAACACCGAATTTTCAGTTGCCACTTTTTTCGGCTAGCTAAACACTTTCACTATATATTTCTGCTAGTCACTGCAACTACTACCGGATACTACTGCTGGGCACTGGTAGTTCTTCCTACTACAATATTACAATGTTTCGCCCCCATAAGGTAGACTTCGGCTATACTCTATAGTGAGCCGCTTGCCATTTCCCATTTGCCTCTTTATTTTCAAACATTTTTCTTTATGCAAATGGCACAAATTGCAACATTTTCTATATAATACTAATCTTAATTTTAACATGCTATACATCATTAAATAGACACTTTTGGTCTTCATTAGTACGTGATAAAGGATAATTAATATATTTACATTCAACAAAGTTATTAAGTAAAATGTCCTAAACTTTTACACTAAATGGGCATATTAATTCTTTAATTATCCTATAACTTTTGAATCGTGCTTAATTATACGAAATACTTCTTTATTATAACGATCTATACATCATATGCTAACTAAATATCATATTTACAACTCTTTTCAGATATAAAATATTCTCATTAATTTTTTGCTTAAAACTATTACGCAGTTAATTTAAATTTCCAGAATGTTCTATAGCGCGGCGCGCTGTGATTGGTCGGTTTTTCTTAAACAAAATAAAGTTGTTTATATTAACTATCATTAAACCGACCTTCTATATAGACATATTGAGAGTTGTAAATACATGGTAAAACTATATTAATACATTATTTAGTCAATATTTTCCGTATTTGCACTTTTTAAACAAATCAATATTCTTTAATCACTTTTTCGTTTAAAGTCTTTTTGGCCGTCTCGAACAAAATTTTAAAACTAAATTTAACTAAAAAGACTAAGCTGACCATTTATTTTTTAACTCAAAACAGGACATAGGTTTATTTATACTCTAAAAACTATAACTTTATACAATAAATTAAAAAATAATGTTGCATTTAAAAATAGGTAATTATTAAACGCAACATTTTTTTTAATTATGAATTACATTTGTCAGAGGATTAAATTTGCTTTAATAAAGTTGGTGATGATTTTAAATAAGAATAAAATTCTGCTCAATTTTTTTTTATTGTTATCTTTCAACATCGCCTTTAGAACTGGAACCGTAAGTGTTTCTTTCAGACGTCCACAATTTATTCAAAATAAAAAAATACTCTTTCTATCGGAGCATTTGTACCAGGTAGACATAAAATATATTCGATTAAAAAAATTATGTTGAAGATTGTTGGCTTTGAATACTTCCATCCAAAGAGTTACGGGACAATTTTGTGTCCCGGAGCTTTATTTGGGGACAATGGGACAGGTGACCGAGAAAAGGGACAGTCCCGTTCAAAACGGCACGTATGGTCACTTTACCTATAACCCGGCGACGGCTCCGTGGCGCAGTGGCTTAGCAATCAGTTATTGCGCTGGGGGCCGCGGGTTCGAATCCCGCACGGAACAAATATTTGTAAGGCCTACAAATAATCGTTCCGGGTCTGGATGTTTGTCCTTGTGCAATTTATGTTTGTAAACTGCCTCCACGACTCTTATTATATATTACTCTCACTATGCGAAACATCCTATTTATTTGTTTATTCTTTATTGCACCAAATATTTGTACAAAAGGCGAGCTATCTATCTATTTACCTATAGTGAGTAGGTATCTTTTAAACTCACAATTTTCAATGCTTCATTTTTAATATATAATTAATTATAAAATTTCATAATTAGATAATATATGAGAATACATAATTCTAATATAATGCAACTAATATACCGAATAAAAAAATTAAAATACATTTATCGTTGTACGCTGTGTGTATTTCCATAAAATAGTTTATTGATGTTGAAAAATACTACGTCCGTGCAGTAGGTGGCATTGAGTTATACAAAACTATGGTAGGTGGCGTCTTACATATTATTTTTTACGCGATCCTATATTGTAGGGAGTTGGCGCGGCCGGCACACAAACGCTCAAGGTCGTTCGCATGGAGTAGCCCCTTAACGAACTCCAAGTAGGTCAAAACCTATTCTGTCGTCGAGCTACGAACGCACCTTGGTACGTCCGTAATGCCGACCTTCACCGGGACTTAGAAATCCCAACAATTCAACAATTCATTAAAAAAAACTCTCTGAAAACTAAAGATGTTTTATAGGTCCAGATACCGTTTACGCGCGCCTAAAACGCTTCCATTTCAAAGGCGCCAATATTGGCGTATTCGTTCGATCGTTCCGCCATTACGCCAGCGACGTTCACTGTGAACTTACATCACGCACCGGTGTTTTTAATTTCGCAAAATGACTGTTTGTGCTGTGAAATCATTTAAAAATTACTCTTGGAAAAAAGATAAGGATAAGAACATCACTTTTCATAAGTAACTATACAATTTTATGGTGTATTTCTTTGTGAAAGAATACGAAAGCTAATTGTCAATACAAGTAATAATACTGCGCAATAATATTCGAGTGTTGCCTAGTCTATGAAATGTTTTTACCATTTTTTAATGTCATGATCAACCGCAAAGGTTATCTGTATAGGGGTTTTAAACAGTCTAATTTTACAGATTTTACCCAACCTATAGAGTTAAACCGTTTTAAGCGTTAGGGTTGAACTACATCTGGCAGCATGAAATTGCACTTTCCTGTGCTTCTATCCTTTTTGGTCATTCAGAACCGTTATTTACTAGAGCGAAAAAGAGAGCGCGAGTGTGTAGTTCCACCCTCAAAAAGCCGATTGTAAACCGGTTTTAAATGTTTATCTATCATTCTTGACAATCCATACTAATATAATATTGTAAACGTGAAAGTGTGATTTTTTGTTTATTTGTTTTTGTCCTTCCTTCACGCAGCAACGGAACGGAGCAATTTAAAAAAATCAAACATTTTGCTATCTCTTGGCCGAAGTTTACGCTTAACCAAACTTACTTTTTTTCGTCATTTTACTTAGGATTGAAAAATAATTTAATGTCTTCGTAAAAAGCAGCAATATTTTGTGTTCTACAGTACAAAAGTGTAGTACTCTGTATATATTTAGTAATAATATATTATAAATATATGTTACATACATAAATATCTACTGTGTTTTTTATTTATTTTAACTGTTACATTAATTATAGGTTTTATTACATATCTTCAATATTTTAGTGCGATGTTCGTACCTACATAAAACACACATAAGCAACCATATCCCCATACACACACGCACACAAATGCTCACGCCACGCACACACATTTTATACTCTTAGAATCAATAGGTACGTCAATATGAATGAAATATAAAATCTCCCACATTTTTTGGGTAATCGATTCGCACTGTTATTACCGAAGTCACGCATATTAATGCAGCCATGGTGCGTAAGATATGCGCGTCACGTGGTACTCACGCACACATGAATCAAAGACTGTCTTCACTATGAACGTTGCGGTGTGTTAGCAACACGGTATCTTGACCTATAAAACATCTTTGCTGAAAACTTTTTTAAAGTTTCAGAGTCGCACAATAACACATTAATTCGTGAGGCAGTTACTTATACAGCCCCACTCCCCTCCCATTATAGCGTCCGCAGGCCGAGAAACACCCTCTCGGACCAGCCTAATAAATTGTCAAACGACCTGAACTGCCTCCTGGCGGCTCAGGCCAATTCTAATTAAATTAAAAATTATTAAATTCAATATGCCTTCGTAGGAATTCCCTAAACGGCATTTAGCCGTCTGCGCCCACTTTTCCCAAAAGAGGGTCGCTTTAGTTATGGCATATGAAGCTTTCAACAGCTGGTTGCCAATGTCCAAAGGCAGTTTTTAGGGGGTATCACTTAGGTTCCCCTTGTAGGTAGTGAGTCCCCCATAACCACGATGGACCGGCCATCGTGGTATGCGTAATGCATTTTCTGCCTCCCCCTGTGGTAGCCCATTTCCAATTGCTTCGGGCGCAAAAAAAAAAAGAAAAAAAAAGAAAAGGGAGATACATTCATTTGAATACGAACTGTCAAAGAGATAACATCAACATGGAGAAAAACGAAATTAGAGCTGTCATCAAGTACCTCTGTTTGAAAAAAATGTCTTCAAAAGACATACACAGTGACTTAGTGGAAACATTGGGGGACTCTGCTCCTCCATATTCTACAGTTGCACGCTGGGCCAAGGAGTTTAAACTGGGCAGAACATCCACTGAAGATGAACATCGCGAAGGACGCCCATCCACGCCCCACACTGAAGACAACGTGGAAAAAGTTGAAGATGTTGTGTTGGCAGATCGATGAGTGACCATCAGGCATGTAGCTGAGGTCACAGGGATCTCATATGTCAGCGTTCGAAGAATCCTTGCGAACGAGTTGCATATGAAAAAGGTCTCTGCGCGTGGGGTACCCAGAATGTTTACCGACGAGGAAAAGAAAAATCGAGTTGACATTTCGAGGGTCTATCTCGAAAAGTTCCAAGCAGATCAAGAAAATTTTTTGTTCCGTTTTGTGACCTGGATCCAAACAACAATCGATGACTTGGAAGCGAGCCTCCTCACCGACGCCAAAGAAATTAAAAGTTTCAAGTTCGGCGGGAAAGGTTATGGCATCTGTTTTTTGGGAGGCTCAAGGCATAATTATGGTGGAATATTTGGAAAAGGGAGCCACTATTACGGGCTCTTACTACGCAGACGAAATAAGAAGATTACGGGAGGCCATTAAGGAAAAAAGACGCGGCAAACTGCGAGCTGGAGTGCTGTTTCACCAAGACAACCCACCGGCTCACAAAGCCGCAGTTGCGATGGCTGCCATTCAAGAAACGGGATTCGAACTATTCGAACACCCTCCCTATTCGCCAGATCTAGCTCCTAGTGATTTCTACCTCTTTCCTCGGCTCAAGGGACGCCTCCGAGGCAAGAAATTCGAAGACGATAGCGAAGTAATGGCCGCTGTTGAAGCGTTTTGGGAGGGTCAAGACAAAGATTTTTTTCAAAAGGAATCCTGGGTTTAGAAAAAAGATGGACTAAATGTATTGATTTGTTAGGAGACTATGTAGAAAAATAAATTATTATTTTAACTTTAATTACCGTGTTTTATTTTCATTATCATTACTTTTGGATCACCCCTCGTACTTACCAATAATGTATGTATATAATATATATATATATATATATATATATATATATATATATATATATACATATACATATAATAAAATATGTATGTAATACCAGTTTAACTGACAGCACGCCCGAATAAAATCCGTGTGTTGCCTTCAGTTAAAAATTTCAACTTAAGATTTCACATTCACGGTCAGTTTTTGGATGTACGTCAGTTAAACTGATCAGTTTAACTGACCGTGTGTGGCCACCATTACAGTATTTATATTATACATTGAGTTCGGAACTTGTTCAAACTCGCATTCCATTTGCAAAGTCTTACAAGGAGCACTATTTTTATATTTGCCTCGGCAATAGAACTAATGCTTGGGATTGAAGGTTTGCTAGCGTCTTTCTCGTTGATTACTCCTTCACTAAGGAGATCACAATTAGTTTTTATTATTTCGGCTTGAGGAATATCGACATCGTAGTCTTGATCGATAATTATTTCTTCCATAGAGAACTGTGATGTAGGCAAGGAGATTGTAAAATATAGGGAGTGCGCACTTCATACTAGAGAAACGATCCTAAATCAGTGACCTTGAAATGAATGAAAGGCACCGAGTTAGGCGTTGTATTTCTTTCTAATAGAGTTGTCCATGATACAATATTTTGAGAATATTATTAGTGTATACAGTATCACGGAAAATGAAATGCGTATTTTTTTTCGATATAGAAAGTGCTGAATAGTTTTATAATTAAACTCCGTTTAATATTTTGATTACATTATTGCTTCGCTACAGTATCAAACCTTACGGTAACTAGTGGCGGCGTAGCGTTGGTTGACACTCAGGGCGGTTTTCTATCAAGCACCCCCCAAAATAAAACAAAAAATGCTATACATGCTAAGGGGACTTTATTTTGCTAAAATATTCTAATATATTATCAAAGTTTACTTTCTTGTCATTCTCGATAGATAAAATGAAAAGATTGGTTAGTCCCGCTTGGCTCATTGTAGACCTTAAGTTAGATTTTATTAACTTGAATTTTGATAAGCTTCCTTCACATGAAACTTAATAGTAAAAAAAAATTAGACAGCGTTAGATTTGGAACAGATTCAGAATAGGCCAATTTTACGAGAAAAGCTCCAATGAGTTACATTGAACCGCTTCTTGGGAAGAAATGCTGGTAGCTTTCAAGAAGATTTTTGTCAGATTTTGAATTATTTGAAGATCTTCATCTGGTAATGTTAGCAGAGTATAAGGCTGAACAACACTAAATGTTACGAGAATATCATCCATTGCTCAGTAGCGATAGTCTAGTTCCTCGTAATATCTGTCAAGACATTCTAACATAGCTCTCTGCAGCTCCTCTGGCAATGTTAGTCCAGCATATCGGGTCATTTCTCCTGGTAAACGTTTTCGAAATCTCCTCATTCCTCTTCTTCCTTCAATCGAAATTTCCACATTCTCACATTTTTTGTTACGTAGGGAATAGCTTTTTCCACTAGTTGAATACGTTGACTTTGAAGAAAAATTTTCGGGCTTTGATTTTTATCTCCTACTTTTCCAGTGATAATCTAGATTATTATTATATTATTTAGTATTTGCTTTTGTGTCTGACTAACTTCTATTAGGATTTTACACCAAAAGGAAAGATAGAATAAAAAATTGAATTCACACAAAGCTGGTAAGAGTGTAGATACTGCTTCTTTTGTATCGACGTTTTCTCTGTTGGTGCTGGGATCATATTATGGAGTGTAGAGTAGAAGGAGAACCATCTTATAAGGTGCAAAAGTTGAAAAAGTGTCCCACTATATACTGAAAATAGAGGTTCCAAAACCTACCACAATAGCGCTGGCGTCTGAAAAACTACGATATGAATATAGCTGTTGTAGACGGAGTGAAGTCAACTGAATTCAAATACTTAAAAATTTCATGACTAGAGTAGTTAGTAAAATGCCAGTATACAAAATCTCAACTATTTACGTAGTACAAAACCAAGCGGATTGGTCGGTCCTTGTTTATTTCATCATCTTATTCTAATTAATTATGGCGCTTTTTTTAATTTATCCTATGCTACTGCAGCGCCACCCTTATTGGACGCGTTTGTAGGAACACTTCATATACAGAGATGGTCCTCCTTCTACTCTACACTCCATAGATCATATATATCTTCGAGTGTTTATACTAGTTTTTTTTTAATTTTTCTGCAGTGGTTTAACAACGTTATGATGAGCAATTCATTTTGTCTCTGAGAGTCTTTTGACGGATACGCCTACACTTTTTATTAAAGTTTCTCATTAACGTGTGGATGATGAAAAGAACCTGTAAACTCTTTCTACTGTTCCGAAAAAAAGTTAAACTTTAATTAACGCTCCCTAAGTGAGTGCACTCAAATAAATTTAGCGAATGATTAGCACAAGGCGTTTTCTACGTGGTAAAGCCATGCTATATGAGTAGTACGACTGTAGCACAAATGGGTCGGCTCGACCGGGGAAGGGCCACGCACTCACAGAATACCAGCGTAAAATTGCAGCTCAACACTGATGTATTTCGTATGGTGAGTGTAGAGAACCGGAGACCCTTTTTACTGGAAAAGAGGCATTCCATCTTAGTCCTCACGGGTGACTACGCATCTACATTTTGATTCGCAAACGAGGATAGATGTAGATGTCTATGGGCCACAGCAACCACTTGCCATCCGGTGGACTGTGTGCTCGTTTGTCACCCTATTCTATATTAAAAAAAAAACAATATATTCATTCATTAGACAATGTCAAATTTTAAAATAGTGTTGTCATCTATAGCGTAAAATGCATCTCCTAGTTTTTAGGGAAAGAACATTCGTGTAACAGAAACAGAAACTTTTTTATTCAATATAGATTATAAATTCAAATTCAAATTTATTTATTGCCAGAATGTAGTACATAATATTATGATGTTGTTATTTATTAATTTGACCTTTCATTCTATTAAGATAATGGCGTGCAATATCTACAATATACAAAAATATTATTATTAGAATTTAACGAGGTAAAGTATTTAAGAAAATAATTATGTAGTTACTTAAAGATATTTTAGCGTCAAGTATTTAAATTACAATAAATATATGTCAATAATGGAATTAATTAGGTAATTGATTATATATAAATGTATAGTATCTAAAAAAATGTCAAAAAATATAATAAAATAAAATTAATAAGTTTTTCTACATTTCACCATTATTTTACATTTCTTTATAATTCATAAATTCGTCTAACCTATAGAAACATTTTGTTGCCAGCCATTCTGTGAGTTTCCTTTTAAAAATTACGAAAGGGAGGTCTTTAAAAGTGTTAGGCAGTTTATTGTAAACTCTAAAAGCATTTATAAATACATTTCTTTTATATATATCAAGCTTGCATAGAGGCAGATACTTATTGAATAGTAATAGTAATACTTATTGAAAGTCACTCTTTTGTTTAATTACCACTGGTTCGAAAAAAACCTCTGTGCTGCGAAGACCCAGCAAGAAACCCAGCGGAACTTTTTTTTAAATAACGGCTTACAATCATGTATGTTCTATAAATTAACAACACAACAAATTAGAAATAGCTTCGTAGTGATCACCTCATTCCCAGGGGTTATTATCATCCATAAATTATTTAATATTATAATAACCCTTTTTATACAAACTTAGTTTATTAAAGTTTTTGAACTTTGAGCAGGTCAAATTTTGTATATTTTCTGGAATTTTGTTGTAAAAGAGTATACATCTCCCCAAGAATGAATTACTCACTCGACGGAGTCGAGTAACTGGTACTACTTGCTTGTGTTTGTTCTTAGTATCTACAGAATGAATATCACTTATTTTTGTAAAACTACTTTTATTTTTGTGTACGTACATTACATTTTCATAAATGTATTGAGAGGAAAGTAAATATATTAATTTCCGTAAATTTTTATCGCAGCGACTCTTTAGGCTTTAAATCATAAATTGCTCTAATGGTTCTCTTCTGTAAAACAAATATAATTTTTGTGTCAGCTGCGTGTCCCAATAGCAAAATACCATACGATATTATGCTATAAAAATAGTTAAAATAAACTAGTCTAGCTGTTTCAACACTGGTAAGACTTCTAAACTTTTTCACAGCATATGCTGCAGAACTAAGTATGCTTGCTAATTTTGATATATGGGGGCTCCATTGAAGCTTGGCATCTAATGTGATTCCAAGAAAAATGGTGGCATCTACAAGACTCAGTTTCTCTCCATTTAAAATTACATTAGAATTTAATTGTTTGACATTTTGAGTCATTAATTTCATACATTAAAGTGTTTTAGTAGTTTTTTTCGTGATATTTAATAATAAGCTTAATTAAAATACAACATGGAATATACCAACTATGATTAGCGATAAAAAATCTAAGATTATCGTTCTAGCATACGTCTAAAATATTACTTTAAGTCAATAACTGTCTAAACGTTGGTAATGTTTTTATCTTGTGTAAACACTTATCAATGTTAGAAGGGGATAAAATACAAAAATCGGTGCCTCTCTTTCTAAGAAAAATGAGGAACGTTTTCAATGTTTCAAGCGCTCACTCCCTATATAATATAACCTCCTTGGATGTAGGAAAAGGTTGATCTGATAATATTGAAGGTGCAATAGCTTCTGAACATACAGCATTTTTATTTATTGGATATATTCCAGCTTTTCTAAATCCTGCTCGTATATTGGTAGGCGTAAACATTGTTCATAAACCGGTGTCAGAAATTTGTGAAAATCAAATCTTGTAGGTACTGAGGTGGGATTGTTTACTTTATAATTTTGCAACTCTGCTCTCCATGCCGCTTTAAGTGGTCGAAAAACTCCAACATCCTGTGGTTGCAAAATGTGACTTGTGCGAGCAGGCATAGTAAATAATATTATCTGGTGGGATTAAGCATAATCAAGAATTTTTGGAGCTATATGACTCGCATGTGAATCCATTATCAACATAACGGGCCTTGTAGGAGGAATGTTTCGGTCGAAAAATTTAAACCATTCATAGAATAAATCTGCATTTATCCAGCCCTTTGGCGACAGTCGCGTTAAACTATTTGGCAGAGATCCATTCGATAGTCCAGGGATATTTCTTACCCATTTAAATATCACCAAAGGGGGAATGAAATGCCCAGCTGCATTAATGCAAGCTAGCACTGTAGTTGTTGTGCCTTTCTCAGCATATGTTCGATATTTTTTTCCTATTTTGATGACAATTTTAGTAGGTTTGTTGACGTACATAAGACCCGTTTCGTCACAGTTCAATATTCTATCTGGACAATCCAACCAGTTATGATTAACTAAAGTTGCCTCTAATTTTTCATAAAAATCAGTTAATATTGTGGGATATAATTGCCGTGTAGTAGCGGTCAAGAATATCCACTATCCTCCCATGGGTGTCGTAAAAGGCGACAAAGGGAAACAGGCAGGAGATGGGCAGCAGCATCTTCCTGATAACAACAAACTTACAATAAAAAAACTGCGGTTGCCAACCCCCTCGCCAAGCGTGGCAACTATGGCAAATACCCCCCCCCCCCCTATGATGAGAGTAACAAAGAGATGGCCCCCAGTCTCCGGCAGCCCCGCTATTCCTGGCTAAGCGGGGCAGGGGGTGCTAAGAATCTCCGGTGGAGGTTCGGTTGCCACCTTAGACGACTCGACCTGGCAACGTACAACGCACGCACCCTGAGGACTGACGAGAAGATCGTGGAGCTGGAAGAAGAGATAGACAATTTGCGCTGGCATATTATAGGATTATCCGAAGTCCGAAGAGAGGGGGAGGACACGGTAATCCTCGAATCCGGCAACTTGCTCTATCACCGGGAGGGCGACCATCTGTCCCAAGGAGGTGTCGGATTTATCGTCCACAAGTCTCTCGTTAACAACGTTGTAAAGATCGGGAGTGTGTCGACGAGGGTTACGTACCTTATACTCAGAATCACCAAACGGTATTCGCTGAAGGTCATACAGGTTTACGCACCAACCTCGGCACACCCCGATGAGAAGGTGGAGGAAATGTATGAGGATATCTCTAGAGCCATGCATTCCTCCAAAACCCAATATACGGTGTTAATGGGAGACTTCAATGCAAAACTAGGCACAAGAGAGAACGGTGAGCTGAAAGTAGGGAAATTTGGAATAGGGCAACGGAACCGAAGGGGCCAGCAGCTGGCCGACTTCATGGAGAAAGAGAGACTCTTTATGATGAACTCTTTCTTCAAGAAGCGGCCCCACAGGAAGTGGACCTGGTCGAGCCCCGACGGTTCGACAAAAAATGAGATTGACTTCATTATGACGACCAGACGACAACTGTTCAGTGATGTCTCAGTGATCGCGAGGGTGAAAACCGGCAGCGACCACCGAATGATTAGAGGCACACTGAACCTAAACGTTAAGTTGGAGAGGTCTCGTCTAATGAAGTCAACGCTCCGTCCCCATCGTGCTCTGTTCCAAAGTTCTGAAACCTTTCAGCTCGAGTTACAAAACCGTTTTCAGTGCCTAGAAGACTGCAATGAAGTGGACGATATGAATGACAAGCTCGTGGAAACTGTCGATGCGGTCGGAGCTAAGTTCTGCAAGACCCGCCGCAGAAGAACACAAAAACTCTCCGATCACACTCTCAATCTCATGGCTGTTAGACGGGAGATGAAGCTACATTCTTCAACAGACTTGACAGCATACAGGCAACTGAACAGACAGATCTCCAAATACATGCGGCGGGACTTACGCAACTTCAATACAGCTCGTATTGAAGAAGCGATCGAGCGGAACCTAGGCTCCAAAGTCTTTGCCAGAGATCTGTCTGCCAGAAAGAGCCAACTGTCAAAGCTGAAGACAGAGTGTGGCAGCATCGTTTCCGGGACACCTGAGATTTTGAGTGAGATTGAGAGGTTCTATGGGCAGCTGTACACGTCATCGTTGGAGCCACACGCAAGTGTGAGTAACGATCCAAGAGCGAGTCTCATCCGACACTATTCCGAAGATATCCCGGACGTCAGTCTGAGCGAGATTAGAATGGCTCTCCAGCACCTTAAAAACGGTAAGGCCCCAGGCGAGGATGGAATTACAGCGGAGCTTCTGAAAGCGGGTGGAAGACCGGTACTTGAAGTCCTTCAGAAGCTATTTAATTCCGTCCTCCATGGTGGCATTACACCGGAGGCGTGGAGCAGAAGTGCGGTGGTCTTGTTCTTCAAGAAAGGTGACAACGCTCTCTTGAAGAACTACAGACCGATTTCCCTTCTGAGCCGCGTCTACGTGCTGTTTTCGAAAGTCATTACGAATCGTCTCGCGCGCAGACTTGTCGACTTCCAGCCTCCCGAACAAACCGGTTTCCGAAAGGGCTTTTGCACCATAGACTACATACATATCCTTCGGCAAATTGTACAGACGTCTGAAGAGTACAATTTGCCACTATGTCTGGCGTATGTGGACTATGAGAAAGCCTTTGATTCCGTCGAAATTTGGGCGGTGCTGTAGTCCCTTCAGCGGTGCCAAGTTGACTGTCGGTATATCGAAGTGCTGAAGTGTTTGTACAGTAGAGCTACGATGGCTATCCGAGTAGAGAACCAGAGTACGAAACCTATCTAATGGCAGAGAGGTGTAAGACAGGGTGACGTCATATCCCTTAAACTCTTCACCGCTGCATTGGAAGACGTTTTCAAGTTTCTGGACTGGAAAGGATACGGTATCAACATCAATGGCGAGTACATCACTCACCTTCGATTTGCCGACGATATAGTCCTTATGGCAGAATCACTGGAGGAGCTAAGCACTATGCTCAATGACCTCAATAGTGTCTCCCAACGGATAGGTCTTAAGATGAACATGGACAAAACAAAGATTATGTTTAATATCCATGTCACACCTACGCCGGTAGTTGTTGGGAGCACTAAGCTCGAAGTTGTTGACGAGTATGTTTACCTGGGACAAATAGTCCGACTAGGTAAGTCCAACTTACACCGAGAGGTCAATCGACGGATTCAACTCGGCTGGGCAGCGTTCGGGAAGATACGACACATCTTCTCGTCAGACATACCTCAAAACCTTAAAACGAAATTGTATAACCAGTGCGTGTTGCCAGTGATGACTTACGGAACTGAGACGTGGTCCTTCACAGCTGGCCGTATGAGGAAGCTCAAGGTCGCTCAGCGAGCTATGGAGAGGGCTATGCTCGGAGTTTCTCTGCGTGATAAACTTAGGAATGAGGATATCCGCAGTAGAACTAGAGTAACCGACATAGCCCAACGGATTAGTAAGCTGAAGTGGCAGCCATATAGCTCGAAGAACCGACAACCGATGGGGAAGAAAGAGTCTCGAGTGGCAGCCTCGAACCGGTAGGCGAAGTGTAGGGCGACCCCCCACGAGATGGAGTGACGACCTGGTAAGACATGCAGGAAGTCGATGGATGCAGGTGGCTCAGGACCGTGTTTTGTGGCATTCCTTGAGGGAGGCCTATGTTCAGCAGTGGACTTATGAAAGGCTGTAATGATTGTGGGATTTGAGCAAATAGCACGACCGGAAGAAAGATTTACAGGAGTTCTTAAACTTAAACCGTAACGATCTTTGAAACTAACCCACCAATTCCATCCAGCACATCTTTTGCTTTTGTTGAAGTAATGCTTACATACAGCTGTCCCAGCAAGTGAAAAGGCTATTTGTCTTATCTGGTTTACAGTAAGGCCAAATCCAAGCTCTTGCATTTGTATAATGTATGACAGTAAGCTTTGTTCTAAATTCGCTGACAAAGAAAATGGTCTACCTACTTTGAGCATCCTAATGTTTTATTCCCTGCTTGTGTTCTTCTTTAACTCGTTTAACATTGGCCTTTAATGTACTCCACGGACCGTTAAATTCCTTTGATGCCATGTACAAAGTTAATTTTGACTGTAAAACACTTTCAACGGCTGATTTTAACATTATCTCATTATATTTTCTGTTTTTTTCTTCGGATTCTTATTTTCCTCCATGGTGTCTGAAATAACATAAAAACTCACTTAATTTCGTGACAAAAAGAACTAACAAATTGTCATAATAATTAACAAAAATTTTAAAAAAGCTTGAAAACGACCGCTATTCTTATATCACAATTAAAAATATTTTTTTAAATATATTTTTACTTCGTTAATTCGGTGACACTGTTTCGCGCTTAAATCTCGAAAATCGTTAATTTTTGAGTCCAGTAGATAAGGTATTATTCAAATATTAATCAGAATTGATCAAAACCATTCACAGTGGCAGCAATTATATGTTTTCAACAACTGATTCACCAAATTTCATAAGGTGACACCTTCGATCAACAATACCAACTAGATATCGGGTCGGTGCAAAAAATACAGCGAAGTAAATAACAGCGCACTGGAGACGTGAGTTCTTATTTCGTTTTGGTTGACTTGAAACACAGCCAATATAAAGACGTTTCACAATGCCGCAATGTATATTTAAAAGTTGTAAGAATAATGCCCGAAAAAGCAATTTAACAGCCGGAGTGTCTTATTTTCGATAAGTACATGTAGAATAAGTCATATTTTAAGCTCTAAACTAACAACTATTATCATATTTGAAACAAAATTACCGATTTTAAAGCACCCCTACAAATGTTTTGCCAAGGTTGGCCAATACACGCGTAAACATTTGTAAAACAGAACAGTAGAGTAATTTGTTACCAGAACTTTAAATAATGGTAATGGCAATGGTAATTTCATTAGATACTTAGCTTTATTATTTTTATTTTAGCAATCCGTAAGTTGAAAAATTTATTGACGTAAGGTTACATTATATATGTAAAAAGGAAAAGGAACATATCAAAAATAAATCAAAACGACAATTGTACAATAAACTTAACTTATTTAAAGGAAATTAATTCATGTATACACAGAATGGAATAATCTTTAATGTTCCCTATATAACATTGTAGTCTTTGAATCATTGTAAATATTTTGATTTTTGATTTATTGATTGCACTGAAATTTACTTCTATTATAAATATTTTAAAGATATATATACATATACATATATACTACAAACATATATACATACAAAAACTAAAATAAATATATAATGAATTATCTAATCAAATGCAATCATTATACTACATACTATATTATATTTTATGGCTAGTGTGGAAAGTATCATCAGTCATCAGTGATCATATTATAAATTATTTTAGTGTTCACCGCGACTCCATAACTTTTGTAGCTAAATTCGAAGAAGCAAACAGAAACGATACAAAACGACGTAGTTTGCAAAGCAATAACGGGAAAAAATACTTTAATTTCTTATAAATTAAGGTTGATTTCACACTAAATGTTATTTAACCTATGTCTTTTCATATCCAAGTGACAGGAGTAATGCATTGAATTGTTCTTTTTGTAACTAATGATCGTAAGATTTGTGACTTTATTACTAGATGCCATGCTTAGAATAATAACACCTAGAAGCCGAGTCCGCATCCCTAATGCGAGGCAACTCAAACTAAGCCAGTATGGCTTAGTTCAATACTCGGCCCGTTAGTGCTCAAGATCGTGTCGTGTTGACAACAGTTCCCGAAATTTAAATTAAAAATGACGGTTTGTGCAGTGAACAGATGTCACAGCACATCAGAGAAACACAAGAAACATAATAACATTACATTTCACGTGTAAGTAATACTTTTGAACTTATATTTTTACGTAAAACATTCATCAAAAATAAATATGAATTTTTAAAAACTGACACATGACATTGTAATATGCCTATATGGAAATGTTGTCAGTGGTAGAAAAAATCTCCCACTTTTTGTCGTGTTATTAAAAATAAAACACGTCAATAGGAATTAAATACTTATAATAATAATACTTCATTTTCCGAAAGATTTGATGATGAAGATAAAGAATTGACTCAACACTTATTGAAAACACCGATTCCAAATGATGTCGGATTTGAAATTACACGGGGTAACGATGATCCTAACTGCAGAAACCACATTGTTGGCTATATAGCTGGAAAGACATCTCACAACCCGAGTAAAATGTAAATATTGCATTGATAACATGCTTGCAAAAGAGAAACTTTGGTTCCATAAATTGGTATGTATGAGGGATAAAGGTGGATTGGTTTACGCCTCAAAAGAAGTTTATTCTATTTGTAGTGTTGCTAAAACTGATCTGAGACGTTATCTAAAAGAAAATTCAGGCAATTTTTTCGAAAAAGAAGTCACACTTCAAATTATGAGAAGATTCATAGGAGGAACTCGTATTTTTTCTATAGAACACGTTAACTCCCACTTCCATGATTCGAATTTGACGAGACTTATTGTCGAGCGCTACTTAAGAATTAGACTGTTCAAAAATCCAAAAAAGAAAATACAAAAGAAAAGAAACAGTGTCAGTTACAAGGCTACTGATATAAATGATTTTAATATTCATTTGTGTTTTTCTTATAAAGTTTTCTCAATAACTTTAAGCTGGAATGCATCTACTGTGTAAAACCTGCCAAAATTAAAATGTTCTTATGTTTTTCGTATTGTAGCTTACGTTATGCATGCTGTGAGGCGCGATGCACCATTATTCGACGATTATTAAAAACAAATTAGTTAAAACAAACTGAATAATGCATACTGAATTCACCAATCGTACGTCGAACAGTCGTGTGGTCGGGCATCGGGCGGGTGTGTATATTGAACTTGTATTAGTCATAATTATAACGTCTCTATTCAGTTACAAAGAAAAATATGCTACAATCACATTTAGATGGCTCATAAAAGTGCTTGGCTAGACAGGCAAATACCCTATTCAAGAATGTTTTGAATTTGGCGGACTACACTTCGATAACAGAATTCGAACAAACTTATTTTCACATTTGTATTAGTAATACGTTACGTAGTAACTGTTAGTTTAATATAGTTTCAACTTCCCTACTTTTGGGGAAAAATTTAATGTATTGGGAACATTGTTTTTTCACTTGTGTGCGTTTTGTCTAGCATAAACACAACTTGCTTACGCAAACATAAATTTTTTCTTGCCTCACGTTTGAACGTCCGCTTTGTAGGGAACTATCGTTCTAGGTGTTATTATTCTAAGATGCCATGGCTGTAATTGAGTTAATATAAAACTGTTTCAATTTTTTGTCTCAGTTCTTTAGTAAACAAATGTAGCTGTATAAGTATTTATTCACGCGGACAGCATTTAGCTGTGATTTTATACCTATGTTTTTCATTTAAAATGTAATGAGGGCATCCACGACTTTTTCTGTCACCAGGGCGGCGCCACTTTACACTGAGGTAAAATATTTGACAGATTTCATAGCAGGGACGATAATTTATTAGGAAAATGTAAACTTTAAGATTTCTTTCTGTAGTATTAGTTACATTTTATATTAATTAGATTAGAAATGAATAATTGAAACTAAAAATAACTAAAAGTAGAAAAATTAAAAAAAACGAGTTATAAAGTGCCAAAAATTAAAAATCAAACTACTGACGCTTTGTGTTGTGTATATTAATATAATACTTTATTATAATGATAAACTATTATTTAAAACTAATTTCTCAATTAAATGACAAAATGTAACAAAAAACTTTACCTCAGTCACAACTAGCGACATCTGGTGCGTGGAAGATTATTAGCCCTCATTATCACAACTCAAGTCGTACGTTGCCGGTGGGAAGCAAAAATGGCGGGTGAAATGACAAATCACGTGACTGTTATTATTTGACTAACAAGTATTGAACAAAATTTTATACACAAAAAGAAGCCTTATCGTCCTATCACAAAGTTGAATTTAAAGTAGTAAATTTTGCTCCTATAAAGCAGTGGAAGCATCAAAACATATTATCACAGAATTAAGTGAGTCACATATTTATGCTAGTTTACCCTATATAAAGAAATATATTTTTCATGATTTTTTCTTTTGTAATATTACGATATTATTACCTATTTATTCACTTGAACAACAAATAATTTTACTTACTTTACTGAATTGTTATTTACGTCCAGGTTTTTAAACTTTAATTTGAAATCTTGTATTATTAGCGCCGCTTCACACTGCATGAATATTGACACTAACTAACTAACTAAAACCACAGACTAACTAGTAGATTGAAACCATACCTATTACCTAAATGCTTAGAGTATTAAACTAACAGGAGACGACATTGGAGAGCGTTCCCCTCTGTCAAAAGTACGAGCATAGTATAAAGACAGGGAAGTAGGCTGTCTCCGGCCCAATCGGCGATATAATTGCCTACTGTCTCAGGGTTGTCATTGTCACCAAATCATTAGTTTAAAGCCCGGCCCTTGCCAAAAATAATACATCTCTGTATAACTAATTCAGTGATCATTAGTCGATAAAGTTCAACAATGGTTTTCCTAACAAATACAGAAATGTATTAAGATTCAGAGCAGTATTATTTATAAAAAATGGGATAAAATAAACCGGCGGGGCGGTGTGTGAGCTCGTGTTTAAATTATTTACTTAGTATATTCTAGTTATTTTTTATTTTTAATAGGCATAATATAGTATTTGCACACATAAAGGACCATATTAATTTTTATTTTTAATTAATACAAGCATATATATATTGAATCACACATTTATTACAAAATTACAAATTAGCTACAGAAAAATACTTTCTTCGGTTTCGACTATTACGAAACGACTTGTTATTAAACTTTAATGTGTAATATATCCGCATCCTTATAAATAACTTTTGCAAATATAATTAATTACGATTTTATAACCGTAAGTAGGTACTTAGTTACTATTATTCCTCTGTCTGATAGACAACTAACTAATACAACAAAAATATGTAAATGTATGTAAAAAAGCCGTAACGCGCGAACCTCGTGCGGTGTTAGCCCAGACTGGCGTAGGGAGAAACATTCCGAGATTGTGTTTAAGTGTGCGTGCGGCGCCCATAGACACTATGGCACACACATACAAGCCGCGCGCAGTGCGTTTGTTTGAAGATAACCTACTTCCCTGTCTTTATACTATGGTACGAGAGCGCGGATCATTCCTGTTATATAAAACTAGTTGCGCCGCGTACGGCATCAGTTAACACTTAACATGTAGTCGTAAGCGTGAGTTGACCTCCAGAAAAATGCCGAGTTGCAGTGTGTTTTCTTGTAAAAAAAGATCACAGACCTCAAAGAACAATGCCCATTTTTCACCTGACAATGTATAGAAATGAAATAAATCTTAAAATTCAGCTAATTGAATTGTAAATTAATTACGCTTATCACTATGTTAAAAGAAACGCAGGAAAAAAATATTTTTACATATTTCTATAAGTTTATTCTACGTCAAGGGTAAACGTATTATATGTTTTGAACGCATCTCAACTACCCTTTTTCTAGTACGTTCCATTTTATACACTGCTACTTTACTTTATTTAACTCTGCTTCTGAGTTTTATACATTATTTTATGTTTCATTTAATCAGTAAGTATTTATTTATTTGTATTTGTATAGTACATATTAATATAAAATTATATAATAATAAAATAAATTAATCATTCAGTATGTCATCGAGTGTGGACGAATGAATGAATGAAACGGATTTTTTTTGACATTTGACAGTTCTGATTGGCATCGGCGCAGTTCTTCGTTGTTGCATTTGCGCATCATTTGCGTCTCGTTGTTTACTGTGCCATTTTGTTTGTGTTACTTCTTTTTACAATACTATATGGTATCATGAAAATATTTCTGCTCCAGCAGAATTTCTGGATGACGTGGTGGTGAGAGATTTAAGTGAAAATGATGATAATTAATAAACCATGCCACTTTAACATAGTGTTTTATTTGTTTATCCCATTTTGTTCATCAGCAAGTATATACCATAGGCCAATGAAATGTGTTTGGTTGATAAGTGATCATTTTGACAATACAAGATGAACTAAATATAATTAGTAAGTATTTATGTGTGCTGAAGAAATAGCAGATAGAGCTAGACACTCAATTTATGGTGACAATCATCGAGAGTAAGCGGTGACTTAGGGGCAATTGGTTTCAAAAAATTCACAAAGTAAAAAAGACGTAGACTTAGACCATAAATAGATAAGTATTGCTATCTTAATAGCAATTCGAGCGTTAATAATAAGTTATAGCACATTTATTTCTTTATTACCTATTTGGTTACGGCAAATCCTAACCTAAAAAGTGACATTAGTATATTTTGGGATTCGTATCGTAAAAATAATTATATGACATTATTTTCTGAGCTTACATGTAGTTTTTCTACTATACTTTATAATTATACATCAACTTTCACTATCAGGTTTTCAAAGGTATGGAAAGTGGGCATGATTCTTTACAAAAAGACGACGTTACCTTTCATCTTTAAGTATTTATTTTGATTTAAATAATTAATATTATAAGCATTAAATCACGAAAATTCTGATTAATATAGCTGAGCAGGATGTGTTGCCAACTTAAAGTATTAATATTATAGTAGGGACTTTTGCACCACTAGGAAATAATTAAATTTTGCTTGATTGTAGATAAATGTCGTTTCTCTTTGTTCTTATTACACAAGACAAAATCTTGTTATTGAATAGTCTTAAATTCATTAATATTATTGTGATCTATTTGCAAAACTATATTATTTCAAACAACATTAATAATCTTTAATTGTTTTTAACGAAATGAAAACATCAATTTAAATTGTTTTATTGTATATAAAACATTTTAAATAGATATTATCATTTCATTATGTTACGTTATGAAAGGAAAAGAAGGGTAATTTCGAGTATATAAAATGGTATCATCAAGGCAATAATAGTGATGTTCACTGTAATCTTTAGTGTCGATGTTTTTATTTGACTATAATTAATACCTTGATATATAATACCAAGGTGTTATTTAAAATTCTTTTTTGTACAATGTTTAAAAAAGATCTTTGGTTTTACAGTTTTCCAAAAGATCCTTACAGGCGCCAAGTTTGGATAAAAGCATGTGGCAATCATATAACCTGGGTACCTAAACGAACAAGCACTATTTGTTCCGAGCATTTTGACCAATCGGTTTTCGTAATCCAATCAAATAATAAAAGGAAACTAAATGAAACTGCTGTACCGACTTTGAAATTATTGGAAGTAAGTTTATTATTTTGCTATAGGTTTATTTTACATTATGAAGGATAAAATTTAAAACATGTAACAAATCGAAATGGAAGGTTTAGTGAATGATATTTATTCATTTTAAAATGTTATTTATAAGTATATCGTCTTAGATGGTGTCAACCAAATTGTTGTTTTCAGATGAGACACGAATTATTAGCGGTTAAATAAATAAATAAGGACAAACAAATAATCTCAGTGTCATATTTATAATCTATTATTATTAAATATATACAGAGTACTACACTTTTGTACTGTAGAACACAAAATATTACCGCTTTTTACGACGACATTAATTATTTTCAAACCTAAGTAAAATGACGAAAAAAGTATGTTTGGTTAAGCGTAAACTTCGGCCAAGAGATAGCAAATGTTTAATTTTTTTTAATTGCTCCATTCCGTTGCTGCGTAAAGGAAGGACAAAAACAAATAAACAAAAAGTCACACTTTCACATTTATAATATTATATTAGTATGGATTGTCTAGAATGATACATAAACTTTTGAAACCGGTTTACAATCGGCTTTTTGAGGGTGAAACTATACACTCCCGCTCTCTTTCTAGCTCTAGTAAATAACGTTTCTGAGTGACCAAAAAGGATAGAAGCACAGGAAAGTGCGATATCGTGCTGCCAGATGTAGTTCAACCCTAAGCCTTAAAACGGTTTAACTCTATAGGTTGGGTAAAATCTGTAAAATTAGACCGTTTAAAACCCCTATACAGATAACCTTTCCGGTTGATCATGACATTAAAAAATGGTAAAAATATTTCATAGACTAGGCATATTATATATTTTTAAGCATACAGGAACATTATTTCGACAATGATTACGTTCCACATAACACTGAACTGGCAAACTTGGTGATGGAAAATATGCAAGCACTAGAATTAGCTACCTCGCAAAAAAGTGTGATCCCAAAAAGTGTATTCGTCACAGATATACCAAACTTATTCACTTTAAAACCTACTACCTACTTTTTCAATTTGTTTTAATTTTGGTAATTTTATATTATTATTTTGTACCTTATGTATTTTTTTAAACTTACTTTGAATGTAATATTACACATTACATTTAATTTTTTAATTTAATTACATTTAATTAAATTACATTTAATATTTCACATTTGTTCATTTTTATTTTATTTTATTTGCTAATTTAACTTGCATAAAATTTCATCGACATATCCATATCGACAAGGCCCTCGCACTAGTTGTTTATGGCTTATGCACTGTAACGATGAGACATTTATGAGAGATTTTCAAGGTTGTGTGCATTTTGCTTAATCGTGTGCTCATATTATGCTGTGTGCGTGCGTAACGACGTGGCCCAATGTTTACGATTTGCTTAGTGTGCGTTACCTCGCCTCCCGCTAGAAGTGACAGACTTTTTTGTTTGGAACTTTATGCGCATGGCGTCTCCTGTTAGTTGAATACTCTAAGCCTAAATGACACTGTACGGATTGCAGTACAGTTCAGTTGAACATAGTGTATGTTCGGCATGCGCAATCTAGTACGTAGTACATATATATAAAATTAAAAATGTTGTACAGCCGACTTCAATATAAGCTACTTTAATATAAGTTATTTAAGAATAACTCAATAACCATTGGTCTGACCTTGATCAAATTCATATGGGACCACACGAGAACTATCAGCTTTCATATAAAAAGAGAATCATCGAAATCGGTTCCCCCAGTACAAAGTTATGAGGTAACACACATAAAAAAACACACTCCAATTGAGTACCGTCTCCTTTTTGGAAGTCGGCAGAAAAAACTATTTATTAGCGAACTTTTTTATGCATGAACGGTTTCAAACTGTTTCAAGCAAAAATAAAACCTTATACCATATCACCGGAGGACATGGTATTTCGTAGGTCTATTCGGCCATATGATAGCAATAAGACGGCAGTTCAACCATTTTAAGCGAAATTAAACAATAAGACAAACGTATTGTTTTTTTTTTAACAGGAGACTTGATCTCAAGAAACTTTTTACAACTTGAGTTTGTGAGCGATCGCAATGAGTGCTATTATTTGTTACTTATTAGACTATTTTTCCACAACAGATTTAAAAAACCCACAAAGTAAAATGAGTACCATGTAAAAGTTAAAAAAAGATTGTTAACCCCTAAAAATTTCAAATTTTAAAATATCCAGAAACGAAGCTGTAGGTATGAACTACTTGCAAAATAATAAATATTTTGTTCTGGATAAATCTTCCAAAAATGCAATTTGAGCTAATTATCACGATTTTTAAAAGACACGACCCACGACACAAAAATAAACTATGGCACGCCTGGCGTGCCATTCGCACTGAACCGGTTAAGAGAGTATAGTTTGGAAACTCCTTTGATGTCAGCCAATGCCTTTGGTGGTACATATTTACGATCCACTGCTGAACATAAGCTTCCCCCCCCCCCCCAAGGAATGCCGCAAAGCACGGTCCTGAGCCACCTGCATCCATCAATTTCCTGCATGTTTTACCAGGTCGTCACTCCATCTAGTGGGGCGTGTCGCCCTACACTTCGCCTACCGGTACGAGGCTGCCACTCAAGAACCTTTCTTCCCCATTGGATGTCGGTTCTTCGAGCTATATGGCCGGCCCATTGCCACTTCAGTTCACTCATTCGTCTGGCTATGTCGGTTACTCTGGTTCTTCTACTGCGGATATCCTCATTTCAAATTTATCACGCAGAGAAACCCCGAGCATAGCCCTCTCCATAGCTCGCTGAGCGACCTTGAGCTTTCTCATACGGCCAGCAATGAAGGACCACGTCTTAGATCCGTAAGTCATCACTGGCAACGCACTGGTTGTACAATTTAGTTTTCGGTTTTGAGATATGTCTTAACGAAATGTGTCGTAGTTTGCCGAACGATGCCCAGCCGATTTGAATCCGTTGATTGACTTCTCGGTCGAAGTTGGATTTACCTAGTCGGACTATTTGTCCCAGGTAAACATACTCGTCAACAACTTCGAGCTTAGTGCTCCCAACAACTACCGCGGCATAGGTGTGACATGGACGTTAAACATGATTTTTGTTGTGTACACGTTCATCTAAGACCTATCCGTTGGGAGACACTATTGAGGTCATTGAATAGAATAGAATAGAATAATTTTTTATTCAATATAGATCACATGTGTAATTCTTATTGAAAGTCATTTTTTACTTTACCACTGGTTCGAAAAAAAAAACCTCCGTCCTGGGAAGAACCAGCAAGAAACCCAGCGGAACTTTTTTTTTTAAGCAAATTTTACAATAATGGTTATACAAACTATATAAGTACAAAATTTATTTTAGAAACAGCTTGGAAGCAATCACCTCATTCCCAGGGGTTATTATCGACCATGTATTCATTTATACTATAATAATCCTTTTTATACAGTTTCAACTTAACAAAACATTTAAACTTGCTAATAGAGAGAGCCTGTATACTTTCCGGGACCCTGTTGTAATAGCGTATACATTGCCCCAAGAATGAATTACCGACTCTGTGGAGTCGAGAAACTGGTATCACTAGCTTGTGTTTGTTCCTAGTGTTTACAGAATGCACATCACTTTTTTTACTAAAACCACCTTTGTTTTTGTGAACATACATTAAATTTTTGTAAATATACTGAGAGGCCAAAGTTAATATATTTATTTCTTTAAATTTATCTCTAAGAGACTCTCTCGGTTTTAGGTTGTAAATATCTCTAATGGCCCTCTTCTGTAAAACAAAAATAGTTTCTGAATCAGCCGTATTTCCCCATAGCAAAATCCCATAAGACATTATGCTATGGAAATAACTGAAATAAACTAATCTAGCTGTCTCGACACTAGTGACACCTCTAATCTTTTTTACAGCATAGGCTGCAGAACTTAGGCTGAGATCTATAGACCGTACTTTGACTTTGCTCAGACTTTGCTTTCGAGCTAAGACAATGTCGGTATGTATAGAGCTAACTTCGAAGTCGTGCTGAGTGCGCGCTTAGCAAAGCCTAAGTCAACGATATCGACGACTTACGTAAAACTCAGGATATTATTCAAAACCACCGTATTAATTTTGAATTGTTGTTTTTATGTTACTCTAATAAATTATAACAATAAATAGGTAGTTTTAGGCCGTCTCCTAGTGTTAAATTGCATTAATCCATTTTCTATTTGCGTAATTTCAAACTTATTTCGAATTTCTTAAAATCTTAAATTTTTCTTTTTTCTGACCTTGCACTCATCTTATCCGTTTCCGTTCTCATACTACCGTTTTTTTTATTTCATGTAATAATAAATTATTTATGAAATACAATTTGGACTTTTTTCGATTTTAATATATACATTTTTTAATTTTATACAGTAAAGTCAAAAACATAATACGTGGAATCCATTAATATTTGGACTGTTAGGGCCTTAGCATAAGCTTAGCTTAATCTTAGCCCGATACAACTATAAATTCAGAATCAAAGTTTATGCTTAGCATATACTCAGCTAAGTTTTTCGTAAGCTAAGTCTGAGCAAAGTCAAAGTCCGATCTATAGATCTCAGCCTAAGTCTGCTTGCTAGTTTGGATATATGGGGGCCCCACTGAAGCTTTGCGTCGAGAGTGATGCCAAGAAAAACAGTGGATTCAACAGGGCTCAGTTCTTCCCCATTTAAAAACACACACACACATTGGTACTCAGATTTTTAACATTCGTTGTTGTAAATTTAATACATTTAGTTTTATTTCCGTTTAAATGTAGATTATTAACGTTAAACCATTGCACTAATTTTGATATAGCATTATTCACTTAGTCACATTTAAATGATTGTCGTTTAAGTTTAAAAATCAATAAGTATCATCAGCAAATAATACTATATCATGATTATCCTCTACAAGAGAAGGTAAGTCATTAATATACACTAGAAATAGGAATTAGCCGAGAATCGAGCCCTGAGGGACACCCATTAGTACAGGTGAGCCGGAAGAACTTTTACCATTGATAATAACTTTCTGCATTCTATTACTTAAATATGAAATAATAAGTTTAAGCGCTGTGTTCTTGACACCATAGTACTGTAGCTTCCTGATTAATGTCTCATGGTGAACGCAGTCGAAGGCCTTGGAAAGGTCACAAAATATACCCAAAGCATCCTCTGAATTCTCCCATGCACAAAAAATATGTTTAATAAGCTCACCTCCAGCGTCAGTTGTCGAGCGACCCCTTGTAAAACCGAATTGATTTCTATGTAGCAATTTATTAATATTAAAGAAACTTAACATCTGATCTAAAATTATTTTTTCAAAAATTTTACTAAATGTTGGTAGTACAGAAAATGGTCTAAAATTGGCGGGGTCTAATGTACTACCAGATTTAAATAAAGGTATGACTTTACTATGTTTCATCAAATCAGGAAACACACCAGATTCGACGCTTGTATTAAATATAGTGGCTACATAAGGTGCTATAATATCTATTATAAATAAAATAACTTTTAACGGAAATCCCCCATAAATCTGCCGTTTTCTTAACATCAATAGTTTTAAAATATTTAACGATATCTTTTTGCAGTACTCTATGGAATTTAAAAGTATTTGAACAAGCCTTTACATTTTGTTTGAGCAATGATTCGGCGACAGTAGGAGAAGAGTTTAGTTTAGTTGTCAAAAAAGGAACATCAGTAAAATGTTTCTCAAAAGCCAGCAACTTCTTGATCAGATCGGGTTAAATTATTGTTAATATTCAATTGAAAATCCGAGTTGCGCGGTTTGACCTTGCTCGTTTCACTATTTATTATTCTCCAGGTCATTTTAATTTTGTTAGATGCAGTTTTAATATTGTTAATTAAATGTACAGCCTTAGCTGTGGCGCACACTTTTTTAAATATTTTAGAATATATTTTTACACAATCTCTAAATATAACACTACTATTAAATGATCTTTCATTAGAAAGCTCGTATAACTTTCGCCTACTCTTACAAATTCCTACTGTCGCCCATTCATTAAATGATTTGCGACTGTTAAAAGAGGAAGTTTTAGAAGTAAATATCCTACTAAATTCGCAAGTTATAATTTTAAATAACGTACCATACAAATAATTAGCACTGTTTTTAAATGAAAGTGATGGAAGTTCTTTTAAAAAAAAATTATATTACTTCTAAACCTCTCCAAGCGATGTTCATTTATTGGAACAAACACAACTTCCTTATTTTTCTGTTTCTTGTGTATGTAAGGCAATGATACCAACTGTCCACAGTGATCTGAACTTAAATTTTGAATAATTGATTTATGCAAGGGCTTAACATCTGTAAAAATATTATCTATACAGGTCGCACTAGGCCCAGCAATACGTGTTGGTTCTAAGAATAAATTAACAAGATTATACGATTTAAACAATGAGCTAAACTTTACTAATGGAAGAAGTTTCAAGGAGATTGATGTTAAAGTCTCCACATATTACAATAGACTTGTTCTGTTTACTAAGTTTGAGCAAAACTTCTTCCACAATTCTTTCAAAATAGTCATAAGTAGCACATGGGGGTCTGTAAGCACTTACAACAATGAGGTGCTCGAGCTCGACACAAGCTATTTCTACAGTTCGCTAAACAGAGAGGCACATTACGTTCTTTATATAATAATGATTTATCTGCTAGTATTAAGGAGCCACCACGTTGAGCATAGTGCTTAGGTCCTCCAGCGATTCTGCAAATCTGTATGACTATATCGTCGGCAAATTGAAGGTGAGTGATGTAATCGCCATTGATGTTAATACCGCATCCTTTCCAGTACAGTAGCTTAATAACGTCTTCCAATGCAGCGGTGAAGTTTCGGGTATATAACGTCACCATGTCTTACACCTCTCTGCAGTTGGATAGGTTTCGTATTCTGATTCTGTACTCGGATAGCCATCGTAGCCCTACTGTAAAACACTCCAGCACTTCGATATACCGATAGTCAACTTGGCACCGCTGAAGGGACTGTAGCACCGCCCAAATTTCGATGGAATCAAAGGCTGTCATATTCCACATACGCAAGGCAAAGTGGCAGATTATACTCTATAATCTTCTGTACAATTTGCCGAAGGGTGGGTATGCGGTCTATGGTATTATAGCTTTTTCGGAAACGGGCTTGTTTCGAAGGCTGGAAGTCGTAAAGTCTGCGTGCGAGACGATTCGTAATGACTCGAAAACAGCACGTAGACGCGGCTCAGAAGGGAAATCGATCTGTAGTTCTTCAAGAGAGCGTTGTCGCCTTTCTTGAAAAACAAGACCATCGCACTTCTGCTCCATGCCTCCGGAGTAGTACCACCATGGAGGACGGAAAAGTTTCTGAAGGACTTCAAGTACTGGTTTTGCACCCGCTTTCAAAAGCTCCGCTGTAGTTCCATCCTCGCCAGGAACTGGCCGTTTTTAAGGTGTTGGAGAGCAATTCTAATATCGCTCAGACTGACGTCCGGGATATCTTCGGAATAGTATCGGATAAGACTCGCTCTTGGATCGTTACTCAAACTTCCGTGTGGCTCCAACGATGACGTGTACAGCTACCCATAGAACCTCTCAATCTCACTCAAAATCTCGGGGCCACACATTCGCTGTTCTATTAATTATAATAAATATTATGTATATTAATTATTCTCAGAGACAATTTTATATTAATTCGATAAAATTGCCTACGATAATAATTAATAATAAAATGTATAATTAATAATGTAATGTTACATGTTTATTATTTTTTATGCTTCACATAGGTAGCAAATTATTAATAAAAAAAAAATTGCAATGCTATTAAAAATTAACTACTGCTTGGAAAACTAAAATAATTAAAATTGGTTTAATCTATACAAATTTTATTATGAATAAATTAAAAAGTTTTACATACCGAATTAGCGTTGGATGATTTTTTGAAGTTAAGATTGCTTTTGTTTTATTTGGGTCCACTGATTGGTTTAAATACACTGGGTAAATTAAATAAAAGGAGGAAGGATTTGAGACCGTCACAGTCTTTATTTCGAATAATAGTAATTATTTATAAATACAAATTGAGAAGTAGCGATTCACAACAAAATATTCTCTAGGTTAAGTGTCCATTACTATACATCACACTGCACTGGTGCGGGTGCGGGCGGGGGCGCGCGCTCACCTGCTCAGCGAGTGCGAGCGCTCGCGCGAGCTCTCGCCGTTGCACCGCGCGCGGTCACTGCCTGCACACACAAACGACTCATCACCGTTATGCACCTTACATATCTTAAATTTAACAATACATATATACGACACTTTAAGCTTCAGCGTACATCACAGTAAGGGATCTATGGGCCTAACCAAGTTCACATTCTACTATTGTTAAAGCCAACTTGAACAAAAACTTAATTAAAGTAAGATAACTTTAGACACAACTTTAAGGAGCAAGAATTGATACTAATTGAAATATTAATAGTTGATTCCTTTTAACTAGTGACCGACCGAAGATTCGGTTGCGGTTTCAGCAAGTTTCGGCAAAAAAATCTAGTTTTGGTAATACCCGAAAAAATTTGCCGAACCTTCGGCGGCGCCGAAACTCAGTGTTCGTAGCTTATCGTGCGTCGTTCAGATGAGTTCGTGACTCGTTCGTGTATTATTCATAATTATACAGAAACAGATTTTTTTTTATTCAATATAGATTATAAATAATACTTATTGAAAGTTAATCTTTTGTTTAATTACCACTGATTTAAAAAAAAAACCTCTGTCCTTGGAAGAACCAACAAAAAACCCAGCGGGACTTTTTTTTAAATAACAGCTTACAAACAATCAGAGGCGTAGAGTGGACTAAAATACACGTGGGTGGGCGAAGTTGCATCAGCGAGGCCCCTTTTCTTTCATTATAAGGATATACCCAATAGATCTATCCTACCAAACATGCTTTGACACGACATACCTACTCATATCTATTAATTCATGACAAGTCTCATAATATTCCGTCAATGTAACAATCGCGGTCTTTAAAGGTAGTTACAACAGCCTCGCAGTCACACTTAAGAGGGGATTCTTGCGAGACCCCAAACAAACACACTTAAATTTGTGACTTTCTTTTTCGAGTGTAAAAGTGATCAAATTAATTAGTCTCATCAGTGGTAAAGTCTAAGAGCATCGCATTTTAGGCCTCACAAGGCCCCTTTAAGTGCGAGACCGTAAGCAAGGGCCCACTTCGCCCACGCCTAGCTACGCCACTGCTTACAATCATTCCCAGCGGTTATTATCATCCTTAAATTCCTTAATATTATAAGTACTCTTTTCATACAAACTTAGCTTATTAAAGTTTTTGAACTTTGAGCAGGTTTTGTATATTTTCTGGGATTTTGTTAAGTTGTGTGTAAGTGTGTGAGTGTGATATAATAAATTATTGCTCTCATCGAATAATATTAACAACATTGTGAACACAATAAAATATGGTCTCAATTAACGAGTAACTTTTTATGGATGTAATTTTTTTTTACAAAATTGACTTAAAAATTAGTTCTTAACGTTAAATTGTTGATTTTTACTTTAAAATAAATAAATATATAGCTAAATGACTATTACAATTACTGTTTTTCATTATCATGCATTACCTATATGTACATGTATAAAAAATATACCAGATTTCAGTATACAATAAAAAAATTAACATGTCTCGATAAGTTTCGGTTTCGGCCGAAACTGACACCCAGACCAAAGGTTCGTTTTCGGTTTCGATTTTGGTTGAAAATCCTGTTTCGGTCTGGCACTACTTTTAACGCAGGAATTGCTCGCCTTAACGCTAATAGAAAACTATAAAATGAATGAGAATGTCATATGAAACATTAAGTCATCTCATAACGATAAGTCATGTGAATGTCTCGTCATCCACACGACGACGACTTTGTCGTCAGCGCAGGCTTTAAGTTGTAAAATAAAGTACCACGACAAAACATTGAAAACATTCGCCTTTGCTAATTAAACCACTTAATGAGATTATTGCACGGCTCATAACGCGAAGTATTATTGGGTAGTGTGCTTTACTGGCCACACGTCAAGGTCAAGCAATTTGAGTTCTTAAACCTCAATCATAAACATATTGCACTAATATGAGTAGCCGTATATAAAAAAAAAACACTAATTAATCCATGTAATATTTTCTAAAAAACTTATAATGCTACTTAAAAAAAAACGGTTTCAAAAGATTTTACGTAGACGTCCGGATGCTGATTTTGCATGTAGTCACAATAACTCCCAAAAAAATTACGTATAGAGACCAGGTTTTTTATTAGCTTCAGAATTACATCCCCTGGTTCCCTATTTCAAACCAATAGCTATAGCTATGCGTAGTTTTTTAATAAAATGATTTTTAACTTTTATTGCTATTAAAATTTTAAAGGACCTTTCATACTCTTTTAGCCCTTGATAGACAAAGGACAAATGGACCATACAGCCTATATCGATGTTATACTTTGTGTATGTAATTGATTTATTTTGGTAAACATTATTATTTATTCCCTGTAGATGACACTACCTGTTAACATAATAGAGCGCTAAATTTAAAACACGTAAATAATATATTTTAAAAGTCAGGAATACAATTTCATCAAAATTAAATGAAACAATCATGAGGCGTGCATGCACTTTCGGATTTTCCAAACTATATATAAATTATTGCCAAATATTTTCGTATGTTACATATTTTTTTTTTATAGGATAAGGGTGACAAACGAGCACACAGTCCACCTGATGGTAAGTGGTTGCTGCGGCCCATAGACATCTACATCTATCCTCGTTTGCGAATCAAAATGCAGATGCGTTGTCACCCGTGAGGACTAAGATGGAATGCCTCATTTCCAGTAAAAAGGGCCTCCGGCCACCTGCACTCACCAAGCGAAACGCAGAGGTAAACCTCTACTTCACGCTGGTATTCTGTGAGGTCGTGGTACCACCCCGGTTCGAGCCGGCCCATCCGTGCGACAACAAAAGCTGCCGCGTGGCTCTACCACTGTTAAAAATGATTTATTATGAAGCTATAGCTCAAATGGGTTGTCATAACCGTAGAAGGACCATATTCTCATATAATATTAGTTAAAAATGCTATGGTGTGTTTTGTACAATACATGACCAGAACCGCTGACCCTTTTACCCGACTGCCAAAGAACGTTTATGTTTACGAGTATTCCATTTTAGTCCTCAGTAGTAACAAGGCATCTGCATTCTGATCCTTCACATATGCATTTCAATTCCGTAATTGAAAACTAAACAAAACTGACATTATCAGTTACATGTTAACTAAACAAAATATAAAATATCGCTATTTTTGTCTATATAAAAATCGTTAGTTAACAATCGGTGGTCAGTCAGTATCACAAAACAAAAATTACGCAATGTTCATTCAACAAAGAAAAATTATGCCGGATCATACTAATTAAGCATTTTTTTTCTTTACGCGTATACATTTAACTTTTATGAACAATGAAAAATTATTAAACATTTTATACGAGTTACTTTAAACCACCAAACGTGTTTCAAAACAAAGGTATTGTTATAAAACAGAAAAATTAAAAACAAACAACAGTTTCTGTAAGCAAAATCATGAGCACACGGACAAAAATTATACTTCATAACTGTGTTCATGTCTCAATATGTGTTCTGAGTAAAATCAAAACGAAAACAAAGCTCTCGAGTAAAGCAATAAACAAAGAAAAAACAGGCCTGACCTCAGGAATGAGGGCCTTGTAAACTGGTGTCCTATAACAAACAATTTTACATCATATGACTGTGCGACTGAGTCAATATAATATGAGTTTTTAACAAAGTATTTGTTTTCATGTTATTTCTTTTATTTATTATGAACATTTTAAGTGTTAAAAAAGACAAAAAGTCAGAAATAGCGCTAAATAAAGAAGAATAAAAGAAAATTCTAAAAGAGCTAGACTATTAAATAGATAAAGAATGACAAAGCATTAAATTATCATTTATTTGTTTTTCGAACCTTAAGAATTGCCTTTAGAAAACTGCACGCAAAATTAAAAGAATAAAAATAATAATTATGAAATACTTATGAGAGTAGCGTTATTAATTTACAGTAGCAAGTGTAAGGGTAATTATTTGTGTTAACTAAACAAATAATATGTTAGTTAACCTAAGAATTAAAATAAACCAAAACATAATTTCTATTTATCTATTACACCCTAACTAAGCGTTCTCTAAACTGAAGAATTGAATTAATATTATAACAACAATATTTATAAGGAGTAAAACGAAAACATATTAGTCGAATGGTCTGTGTGTATAATATAAAGTTAAATGGGAGATTGTTGATTTATGTACATAGATATATATGTACAACTTATTCCACAAAGGCATGAGTCACTCAATGTCTAAATTGACACAATTTTTGCGTGTATTTGTAAATTACTGCTGTGTTAGTTGCAGTAAAATCTAATTAACTAGCAAATTCTCAATTTCAATACATTACTATACTACCACAGTACCACTACTACTACTATCGTTTTTAGTGTCACTGCTTGAGGGTGTGAGTCGCATGTACATGTTAACTTCAATGGTTAGTAATAACAGTACTGTACTGAATGGCGGACGTTGGTTTCTCATATCAATTTATTCAGTTTGCTGACTAAATAGATATAAATGTCTCGGTTAGTGCATAAGTCGAAACTCGAGACTGCCAGGAGAGTTCATAAACAAGAATGTAAAAATATTAACTTAAATATTTAAATTATATAGGGATTTCTTCTGTCGAGGAGATTCTGTAATTCTTTTATCCTTAATTATTCGTCTTTTAGAAAATTCTGGGCACATGCGCGTATGCGTGCGTGGGTATGTATCGTGCCGTATCGTCAGATAGGAATCACAACATGTGTGTGTCTGGTACGTGTGAGTGTTGTATACGTGTGTGTATTATTTATAGGCCCTACAAACGGTTCGTGCGAGATTCGAGCCCGCGGTCCTGCAGCGTCACGACCAACCGCTTTGCCAGGGCGCTACGGAGCCGTCAAATTAGAGCGCGCGCGCGCGCCTGTGTGTGTGTGTGTGTGTGTGCGCGTGTACGTACCGAGCCTGTGGTGCGGCGGCAGCTTGCTGAAGAAGGGGTGCGCGAGCGCGTCGCGCAGCGTGATGCGCTGCGAGGGCTCGTACTCCAGCATGCGCGCGATCAGCTCGAACAGCTGCCGGTGCTCCTCGCTATTGCTCTGCATGTACCTCTGCAATAACAACGCGACAACCTTATTTATTCATATGCACTCTCTAACGCTTCTGTTATTCATTCATCATCCATTCACTCCAACCTAACAAAAGTCCACTGCGTATCATAATATTATGTATACGGTATTAATTGCCTCATAGAGAAGGATACAAAAATCCTTATTTTTCTGAGTGTACATATAATAGGCGTTACCAGCTTTGATCTTTAGGATTATTTAGCACTGGACGTTTCTTATTCTATTCTACTCAACATAATTTTTGTTGACACGAGTTAAAAAGACTAAATTAAAAATTTTAATATATGACAGCTTTTCATACTTCATATTTTGTTGTAATCTTGATAATTGACATCAGATAATATTTATTATGTTTATACAGTATGCCTTATATAGTAGGCAAATATGTTAGTGAATATTAATTAATACAGTTGGATAGAGACAAGATAGAAAAAATAATATTGATATCCTCCTAGCCGATTTCGCACACGGCCCACAGCATAATTCCTGAATACTGTCGGAACCTATTAACTACGCTGGTGCACTAGGGACAATATAGCGCCAAAATAATTTATTTTTATAACGCGATAACATCGAGGCACACACTTACGAGGGTGACACTGAAAGTTCTTAGAAAATCATAAACTGCACAAACTAGCAAGTTATTCGTTTTATTATATCTCTTCAAAATAATGTCCATTTACATCAATACATCGCTGCATCCGATGGAAACACTGAGAAAAGTGCAAGGTGCGAGTTCGGGGCTATAAGGCGGGTGAACCAGTAATCTTGGCGGTGTGCGACGAGGCGTTGTCGTGTTGAAGGAGGATCCCACTGCGAGGTCGTTTCTCCCGAACTTTTTCCAAAACAAGTGGCAAACAATTGTTAGTGTACCACTCTGCAATAACTATTTTTCGATTCTCTTAAACAATTGTAAGGTAATGACTTGTCCTTCAAAAGAACCAAGATTGGTAGAGCCAAGCGGTAGCTTTTGCTATCGCACGGATGGGCCAGCTCGAACCGGGGTGGTACCACGACCTCACAGAATACCAGCGTGAAGTAGAGGTTTACCTCTGCGTTGCGCTTGGTGAGTGCAGGTGGCCGGAGGCCCAATTCCCCCCCCCCCCCCATCACCATGGTAGTGGAATTAAATAAAAGACTACCCCAGGAGGGTACCAGCGCTCCTGGAAAATCCCTCGCTGAGCATCCACAACCAAACTACTCCACTCCTGGGCATGGGTGCTCAGGCTGCCCCGCGTATACTGGGGGGGGGGGGGGGGGCGAAATTCCGCTCAAGACGAAACCTGCTCGGGGCAAGCGGAGCAAGAAGACAAAGGCAACCCCCTGCCACGCTTACCGTGGATTTCTGTAATATCAGGGGACTTCATTCAAACCTTAACGCCGTCCACTACCATCTGGAGATAGCTAAGCCGGCCTTGCTCTTTCTAACCGAGACACAGGTGTCCTCTCCGGCTGATACTTCGTATCTCTCCTACCCGGGGTACAAATTAGAACACTCGTTTGTGCCCCGGGCTGGAGTTTGCGTGTATGTCAGAGAGGACATCTGTTTTCGACGCCTCGGCAGTCTTGAAGGTACGGACCAGCCATCCTATGGCTGCGCGTAGACAGCGACGACCATCCCCGCGTCTACGGGTGCCTCTATAGGTCCCATAGCGGTAATGCCGACACAGACCGACTCATCAACCACGTCCAAATGGCTGCAGACTCCGTGCTACAACAGGTCCCATCCGCAGAGATCGTGATACTCGGTGATTTCAACGCCCACCACGCTGAATGGCTTGGTTCTTGTTTAACCGATCATGCGGGTAGATCTGTCTATGACTTTGCTTTGGCATATAAATAAATAAATAAATAAATAAAAATGTTTTATTTCAGTAAATCTTTTTTACAATTAATTTGCCAAGGCCTCCCAGAAAGTAATCCTAAGATACTTGTGTTGGGAGTGCCTCGCTCTTCCTATGCAATCATAACACTTCGATTTACATTATAATATCAAAATAGCCAAATTTTATTAAATTAAATTTAATAAAACAGAGTTACATAGTTAATAGATGGAAAGGAGTTTATGAGAAATGAATACCTGAGTAGTTGAATCCGTAGTGTGTTAGTTTCAGGTGTGTGTTAGTGTGTGTGTGTGTGTGTGTGTGTGTGTGTGTCTGTGTGTGTGTGTGTGTGTGTGTGTGTGTGTGTGTGTGTGTATGTGTGTGAGCGTGTGCATGTGTGTGATTATCTCTGTGTGTGTATGTGCACGTATGTGAACGGTTGTGTATGTGTGCAAGTTTATGAATGTGTCTCACCCACTGATTTGTGTTGTGTATGTGTGTTATTTATAGCAGGTTCAACTCTTTCTTACCAAAATGTCTTCCACGTCATCATAATTAAGAGTGAAGAGCCATTCGGTTAGAGTTTTTCTACACTCAAACATTTGCATGGGGTAAATCCTAATTAATTTATTGATCTTGTTATAGGCATGAGGGGCTTGAACTATATTTTGCCGTTTGGCAAAAACTGTACGTGCAGGGTATGAGGGAGCCACGATATCGCACCGTCTTTTTATAAGTTTGGTATGGTCAAAAGGTAAGGTTTTGTGATATCTTAATATCATGTGTAAAATATAAAGTTTCCTAACGGAGAGCAGCTTGGATGTTTGGTATAGGGTTTCGGTAGAAAACCTATAGGGCCTACAGTACATTATTTTAATCAAAGATCTTTGCGCCCTTTCTAGATCTATAAAATATGATTTAGCTGCTCCTCCCCATACCGAGATGCAATAGGTTAGTACAGATTGGGCTAGTGCGATATATATATTGTTCAATAATTCAGTACTCATCACGTGTCTAAGAGATTTAAAAACCCACATGAGCTTCCTTAACCGCCCTATAGTAAGTTCTACGTGTGGATACCAACTTAATCTCTGATCCACAATAATTCCGAGGTATTTAACACAGCTGACCTTCTGAATTATTGGGCAATTACATGTGTTAGGGAAAGGGATACCACAGGAATGAATTTTGATTTTAAAATTAGGTGACGGCTGTGAATTTATATAGGGAGTGAAGCATACATAATTTGTTTTTTGGGTGTTAAGAGTAAGCAGATTCTCACTAAGCCAGTGACTAACTCTAGCTAGTCCCCTCTCAGCCTCCATCTTAATTTTTTCCCAGGTCTTTGCGGTAAAAATAATAGCAGTATCATCCGCATAGGACAGTATCCTCCCCCCAACGCCACCAAGATTGCAGAGATTATTAATATATATCAAAAAGAGCGTTGGGCCGAGTACACTGCCCTGCGGGACACCAAACGTTACAGTTTCTTCTTCACTTATAAAGTTGCTGATTTTTACACTCTGTTTTCTGTTTTGAAGGTAGCTGCTGAGAAGAGAGAGAGTAGAGTCACGGAATCCAATACTCTCCAGCCTTCGTATAAGAATGGAGACAGAGACAGTGTCAAAGGCTTTCTTGAGGTCAAGAAAGACCACTAGACATTTGTTGCCTTTGTCTACTTCTTTTGTTATAACTGCTGTAAGATCCATGGTAGCATCCTGTGTCGACATTCCCTTCCTAAAACCATATGGTCTAACACAACTGGTTACTTCGCCTACGCGGATCCCAGATGTGGAGGACCATGTACCTTCCCTGTTGGACCTTCTGCTGACCTCTCATCCTGACGGATATCAGGTCTCCGTCGATGCCCCTCTGGGCTCTTCGGACCATTGTCTGATCCGGAGTACGGTGCCACACTCACGCTCCAATCGCAGTTGCGATCTACAGCTTGCCGCCGTGTTTGGCACTATAGGTCAGCTGATTGGGACGGGATGCGGTCTTTTTTTTAAATCCTACCCTTGGGGACGGGTTTGCTTCTCGCCGGAAGATCCCAGCGTTGTTGCCGATTCTGTTGCTGATGTGGTACTTCAGGGTATGGAACTTTTTATTCCATCCTCTGTGATGCCCATCGGAGGCAGATCCCAGCCATGATTTGGTCGCTCCTGTAAAATAGCATCACGCTATAAGCAGGAGTGCTACCTGGCCTGGGCTGACGCATCAACGTCTAGGGATGTAGAATAGAATAGAATAGAATAGAAAAAACATTTATTCAGCACAAGCAGTTCATACACATGAAAGTATAAGTAAAATATAAAAAGGTCGCATTGTGTCGAAAAGGGGTTGGCTCAGCATGTGTTGTGTGAGTATGGCCTCACACAGCGCTGATTTTCAGCCAAGAAACCTATTCATTGGCGTCACGAACGTAGCACAGCTGTTACGTGTAGTCTAGTTCTTCGATAAAAACGAAAAAAGCCTAAACCTTCTATATAATTATAACACAAAAATTAAAACAAAGCAAAAAGCAGCAAAAAAAAAATACAATATAAGACATTAAATATAACCTTATACATAATTGTGTGTGGTAACAAAAACTATCAATTATCAATTAAAATGGATTAGTAATAATAATAATAAACAAAAACGAGAAAATAAAAGGAAAATGAAAATATCAATGCGATACTAATATGTCCATCAATACGGTTTATATTGATAAACATACCGACACAACAGAAACATACAAACAATTTTGTAAATAACCGTACAATGCATTATAGGAAGGAGCTTTCTCGGTTGATATTGCCATGTTGTATTTGTGCATCAATAAGAAATTTTTTTAGCTTGATTTTGAACTGGTGGAGATTTTTTAAACTCCTGATTGGAGGTGGAATATTATTCCAACATTTTGTAGCCGCATATCTAAAACTACCCCTGAAAGCTGCTGTTCTGTGACGTTGCATAGATAATTGTTGAGAACACAGTCTGTTGTTACCTTGTCTGTTTCGCGCGACCAAAGCTAGTTTGTCGTGTAAGTATGGTGGATTTTTATACTTCACGACACCAAAGAGAAGGCATGCCAGGTGGAGTTTGCGTCTAGATTTCATCTTCAATACGTAATGTTTATTAAGAAACGGTGTTAAATGACTACGCGCAGGAATTTTATAACAAAACCTAGCACAGGCGTTCTGAACTCTTTGTACTAGTCGCTGTGTACGAGCTAGCAGTCTGGGCCCATAAACAGTGTCTGCATAGTTCAGCTTCGAGAGCACGAGCGTTTCCACTAGCTGTTCACGTAGTTCGACACTGAGGTACGGTCTAATTTTGTAAAGTGTCTTCAATCTGTAAAAACAAGCTCGCACGCAATCTGCCACATGATTCTCGAATCGCAACCCTGCATCCATGTTCAGACCCAGATTCCGAGCTTCGTACACCCGCTCAATCGATATGCCAAGAAGCATTGGAGTTAGTGCAGTCGACTGGGTTTGAATTGTAGTTAGTCCTTTTTTGTGGCCAATCAACAAGTACTTAGTTTTAGCCGGATTAAGAACAAGACTATTGTTCTCAGCCCATGTGGCGATTCGCTGTAAATCCTCATTCAATTCTATTATGGCTGTGTTCATGTTTTCCGCTTTAAAAGAGATATAAACTTGAATATCATCGGCATAGATGTGGAATTTGCATTTCCATATATGTTTAGTGATATCCGCAGAGTATAGGATGAATAATATTGGGCCTAGAATTGATCCTTGTGGCACTCCCCTGTTAATCGTCGCAAGCTTTGAGCGTATGGGTGAGCCGTCAGGTTTTTTTAATTCAACAACCTGTAATCTGTTAGTGAGATAACTGCTAAACCATTTAACCGTTTTAATGTCAAATCCATAGTAGGTTAATTTTGATAAAAGCAGAGAAATATTAATTGATTCGAATGCTCGTGAGAAATCTAATAATACAAGTAACGTGCACAATCCCTGATCCTGTGCTTGTAGAATATTGTCCGTTACATCTAGTAAAGCGGATACAGTTCCTCGACCTTTTCTGAACCCAGATTGTGTCTGTGGCAATATGTCGTGTTTTTCGATGTAATCTGTTATCTGGCGGCATACAATTTTTTCTATAACCTTGGAAAGACACGGCAAAATGCTTATAGGTCTTAAATCCTTGATATCTAATGGATTACTATTTTTAGGAATTGGTCGAACTACAGCTATCTTCCATAGTTCAGGAAACTGAGAAGTCACGAAAGATGTATTTATTAAGGCTGTAATAACATCCAATGTGTCAGAGCATGTTAAAAGCAGCATATTCAGTGTTATTTCGTCGTATCCTTGAGCATTGGAATGTAAACTCTTGATTACCTTAAAGACGGCTTCTGCACTAGTTGGTTCTAAGCTAAAACTGTTTTGACAATATTTATTAAATTCAAAGTAAGTTAATTGAGACAGATTAACCTTTGTACTACCGGGAATATTTAGGAAATGGTCGTTAATTTTTTCAGCGTCAGTGAAATGTAAGGGCAGCTCTTTAGGTTTTTTTAAAGGTAATATAATAGATTTAAGACTTTTCCATAGATGTTTTGGTCGACTTTTTTGGCTATTGATATTATTATTAAAGTAAGCAACTTTTTCGAAATATATTGTCTTATTTACTAATGAATTTAAAGTTTTAAAATATTCCTTTTTTGTAACGTCTTTAGTTTTACGGAAATCAGACAAGGCTTTATTTTTTAAAGATATCATGAACTTCAGGTTAGGTGTCATCCATGGGTAGGGTCGAGATTTGAATACGCATTTCTTATACGGTGCATGAGTATCAAAGACACAGAGGACAGATCTGTTAAATGTATTTAGAATATGATTCACGTCAGCTAATTGTGCTATTAAGTCCCAACGAATAGAATTCAGATCTTTTTTTAAATTATCATAGTAAATATCTTTTATTGGTCGCATATAAATACATTTGTGGGTAGGTTTATCTCGGTATACGTCAAACTCGCAAAACACCATAGCGTGCCCATGTAGTGTACCTGTTGCCTCCACGGTGACATGACGTGCGCTCAGGTCTGTACAGATAATGTCGATCAGGGATGAGCTTGACTCGGTAAAATGTGTTGGCGAGTTTACAAGTTGCTTAAGACTGAGTGTATTCAAAAAAGAGTGTAATTTTTTTGTGTTATGATGATTGTTAAGCAACAAGTTAATATTAAAATCGCCTAATATAATGATGTGGTCAAAGGAAGACATGCAAGTGATTGTGTCAGTGAGTGCATCTAAAAATAGATTTACATCGAGCCAGGGGGGCCTATAAGCTGTACCTAACGCCACTTTTTTACCACTTATAGTGAATGTTAGCCACATTTGCTCAACCATGTTATGTTTTGGATCGACAGGGTGTATATAGGTATGTGTATTAATTCCTTCTTTAATGTAGAATCCCACACCGCCACCTCGCCCTGACTTTACAATTGTTGGACGTGGAGTATGCCGGAATTTATATTGCGGAATCACTGGTGCGTGTTCATCCTCTCCAGCTCTCAGCCAGGTTTCGTTTATGGCCATGATATCAACCGATAACTTAGTAATTAATGTAATAAACTCTTCACTTTTTGTTCCGAGAGAACCTGCATTGTACAAACCAACTTTGAACTCTTTATTGCTAGCCATTAGGTGTATTAATATATAATGTATTTGAGTTTAACATAATTATAGTAGCACAAAGACATACAAAGTTATCACCACACACAATATTATTTAAGAAATAAAATGAATATAACCTAACCTTATCATTTCTTGCATTTAATTTTTCTTTCTTATAATATGACATATTCGGTTTATAATTCTTTAAAACAGTGAATTCATCTTGTGAGGGCGTTAAATAGCATTTACTTATATTATATTTTATAAAATGTAATATCATTAACTTGTTTTCGGCACAACACTTCTGGTTAGGACAGTAAAAATATTTAGAAAACAATACAGAGGTATATGCCGTATCAATAACCACTAATAAGTAACGAAATAACACAAGTTGGAATGTTATAATATAGCGATAGCTAGGTAAACAAAATAGAGCTAGAGCTTTTTTGACATAGTTTAAGCTATGGATGTGAAGCAAACAATTTGTTAAGAAAAAATTCTTTCAATGTCCTTCAGGTCACGTATACGTTCAACAGGCTTGCCGTCATCTTTCCTCAAAAATATCTTACCGTTCCTTGTCCAGACATACTTGTAATTGTGATGACGACCAACTTCACGCACTTTGTAGAAAAGCTGTCGGTAAAAGCGCGTGAGGCGCTCGTTTATATACACCCGTTGAGGCGCTCCTCCCAAATCCAGGTCGGCTGATGTGATGGCGCGACGTATTCGAGCTGCTTGCAAGAATTGATCGCGAATGGAGCGGCGTGCCAGGCGCATGGTTATGCGACGCGGATAAGACGGTGAAGTTCCGTTCTCATCAACCCTGTTCCGTCGAGACAACCCAACACGTTCAGCATATACGATGTCCCGTTCGTCAACATCCATTCCTAACTTTTTCGCAACCAACTTAACAAGGTGAACCGGCGTTTCTCCTTTACTTTCTGGAATTCCAGCTATTTCCACGTCATTAAGGAGCAATTCCTGGTCGCGCTCTTGCAATTGAACACGTAATTCATTTACAGTATCTTGTATAGTGTTGTTTTCTATCGGAACTGTCTGCTCAAACCGTTTTTCTACAGACGAAAGCCTGTCTTCCATGGCATCAAGTCTATCCATACATGATTTTAATGAAACCTTAAAATCAGTGATCTCTTGACGCATTTCTTTTATTTCCTTCTTGATGTCATCTCTGGCTGCCTGGAGATCCTCCCGAAAAGAACGTATCTCTAGGGTAAGAAGATTAGTACTATCTTCTTTTGACGTCACACCTGTACTTGACATGTCGTCACCGGGTGAAGATGTTGAAAATAATCCCTTAACAGGTGTTGCGGAATTATCCCCTTTTGGTAAGCGGCTTTTACATCCAGGACAGATCCAAGTGGCACTGATTCTCGCATTATCCGCTATCTTTACGCATGCCCTATGAAAATCTGTACAGCATTTCGGACATCGAACACCCTCCATCTGGGACATAAATTTTCCACATCCCCCACATTTAGCCATTGTTTATTAAATTTTTATAAAATTTATATAACAACTTATGTACTAATTTTCAAATTTTTTCTAATGCGGGTAGTGAGCGTCGTCGTTACGGATCAGCTGCTACTTTGTCCAATGATTGTATTCTAACTTTATAATAATTGCACTGGAAAACGTTCACTATCTGTAATTGGGATATGAACTACACAATAAAGTCACTTATTCTATTAATTAACACTTAAAACATTTAAATACAGTAAATTTAAGGTGACAGTTACAGTAACGTGCCGCGTTCGTTACGTCAATCCGTTCGTTACGTCAATCATGTAAACACCAGCGCACTTAAAAAAAAGTAAATTCCGCCTCCAGGTCCTTCAAAAGCGTCATTGCCAAGGCAAGGTCTGAGCACATCGGCAGAATTGGTGAGAAGCTAGTTCGCCTTCCTTCGGGAACCCGTGCATTCTGGTCTCTCGCCAAGGCTGTCCAAGGGAACTTCTGTCAGCCATCTCTTCCATCTCTGCACAGAGAGGACGACTCACTGGCCCATGCCGCAAAGGAGAAAGCCAATCTGTTGAGCTCTCTTTTTGCGTCCAACTCGACTCTAGATGACGGAGGGAACACACCGCCGACCATTCCGCGATGTGAGTGCTCCATGCCGGATGTGCGATTTACACAGCGCTCGGTCCGCAAAGCACTCTTCTCCCTGGACGTCAGCAAGTCGAGTGGGCCCGATGGAGTCCCTCCCATTGTGTTGAAGACGTGTGCTCCGGAGTTGGCATCGGTTGTAACGCGTCTTTTCCGGTACTCCTACTCCCAAGGCGTAGTCCCGAACTCATGGAAGACAGCTTTGGTGCACGCGATCCCTAAAAAAGGCGACCGCTCAGACCCGTCCAATTTCAGGCCGATCGCCATCACCTCCTTGTTCTTCAAAATAATGGAAGCCATTATAAACTGCCAGCTCATAAGGTACCTTGAGGATCACCAGCTGATTAGTGACCGCCAGTACGGTTTTCGTCGGGGTCGATCAGCTGGTGATCTTCTAGTCTACTTAACTCATAGATGGGCGGAGTCAGTAGAGTCCAAGGGGGAGGCATTAGCCGTTAGTTTGGACGTAGCGAAGGCCTTTGATCGGGTCTGGCACAAAACGTTTCTTTCGAAGCTTCCTTCCTATGGGCTTCCCGAGAAATTGTGCAAATGGATCACCAGTTTTCTTGCTGATCGGAGCATCAAGGTTGTAGTAGACGGTGCACGCTCTGATTTCAAGCCTATCAACGCCGGTGTTCCACAAGGCTGCGTGCTATCCACCAACGCTGTTTCTCCTGCATATCAATGATATGTTGCTAACTGGTAGCATTCATTGCTATGCAGACGACAGCACTGGTGATGCCTTATACACCGGCCGTGCCAATATTTCTCGGGAAAACGTCGCCGAGTACCGGGACAAACTTGTGTCTGAAGTCGAGTCTTTGCTTAACAAAGTCTCGGATTGGGGGCGACTAAATCTAGTCCAGTTCAATCCCCAGAAGACACAAGTTTGCGCGTTTACCGCTAAAAAGAAGTTTCAAGGCACTCCCCTTGCTGCCTCAGCCAGTATCGGAATCCTTGGCGTCGACATATCGAATAGTGTGCAGTTTCGTGGTCACTTGGAAGGGAAGGCCAAATTGGCCTCTAAAAAGCTTGGCGTGCTCAGCAGAGCGAGACAGTATTTCATGCCGGCACATCGCTTGCAACTTTACAAAGCGCAAGTTCGGCCCCACATGGAATACTGTTCTCATCTCTGGGCCGGGGCACCCCAGTGCCAGCTCCTTCCACTTGACCGCATCCAGCGCAGAGCGGTTCGAATCGTCGACGACCGAGTTCTTTCTGATCGGCTCGATACACTGGCACTGCGTAGAGATGTTGCATCTCTTTGCGTATTTTATCGCATCTATCACGGGGAGTGCTCTGGGGAATTGTTCGGACTAATTCCAGCCGCTCAATTTCACCATCGCACATCGCGACAAAACTCGCGTTACCATCTATACCATCTGGATGATTGGCGGTCCACCACTGTGCGATTTAGAAGAAGTTTTCTCCCTCGCACGACTTCCTTGTGGAATCAATTACCACCAGCGAATTTTCCGGACCGATACGACTTAGGAACCTTCAAGAAAAGAGCTTACACCTATCTAAAAGGTCGGCAACGCATCTGCAATTCCCCTGGTGTTGCGGTTGTTCATGGGCGGCGGTAGTCACTTACCATCAAGTGAGCCGCATGCTCGTTTGCCCCCTCTTCTATAAAAAAAAAAAGAACGAGGCCACTATCTTTATTCCCACGCTTCGACCTCACTTCACTTTAGTTGGGAACTCCTCAGAAGGAAACACCCAGACAGCAGACTGTCTCTTAGTTTCAGGATCATAACAATAAATCCAGCTTTCATCACCCGTAAGTATGTCGAAAACAGCACCTCCGTTAAATCTTTAAATCATTTCACGACACCAATACAACACGACAGTTTTTGGGCCTCTGTCAAATTATGAAGTATCCACCGGTCACAAAGCTTCCTGACCGCTAAATGTTCATGGAGGGTTTTGTACACTTGACTCATACCGATGCCTAAGCTTGTCCGAATCTGCTCATAAGTCACTCTTTTGTCAGTCTCTATCATACGCCGCACAACACTGATGTTATCTTCAGTTGCCGCCGTACAAGGCCGTCCCTCTAGCAGATCATCAGTGAGATTAGTGCGACTACGTTTAAACTCATTAAACCAGTTATAAACAGTGGCACGAGATGGGGCTTCATCGTGAAAGGCCAATCGAAGTCTATCATAACTTTTTTATTGACTTTGACTATGAAATTGAAAGTCATAAAAAATCATTGTACGAAAATTTTCGAGCATTAAATTCATGCTGACGTGACACACAATTTTCAATTTGCAGCCAAAGCGTAAACAAATGACTAATAAAATAGATACACAACAATATTGGCAAAGAGTTCTATTTTCAAAATTTGAACTTATTTTTTTATTATACGTTTACAAGTGGCCAGTTTTAAAAACTTTCAGTGTCGCCCTCTTAGTTCTCACTCATAAATTACCTCATAAGGTAAATATTTGTCATAATTGCCACGTTTGGCAGGTGAATTGGCAACTGCAATTTTTTTATTGACTTGTTATTAGAAAAATGCTGCTATTCACAGAAGCGAGTTTCATTTCTCTCTGTAGCTTCTTACGACCCCCCCCCCCCCCACGGGATGATATATGGGGTAGTAAATTATCTTAGACAGCGCGTATTATTTTCAATATTTTTTTTTAATTTTTGAAGTAAATCTATGATGGATAAGTTATAGGCTGTAATGGTGATGATGATGATGATAATGATAAAAATAATATTTTCAACAAAAATTATAATATAGAGTACAAACATCTACATATATCCAGCCCTAAATAAAACTAGATGAAAAGTTGATAAGGCTTATTAATCCCGTGTATCAATTTGCTCAGTGTGCACATTCAGCAAATTTGGGACAAAATCATCATCATTATCATCTTCATCACAGCCCTTCACAAGCCCATTGCTCAACATAGGCCTCCCCCAAGGAATGCCACAAATCACGGTCCTGAGCCACCTGCATCCATCGACTTCCTACATGTCTTAACAGGTCGTTACTCCATCTAGTGGGGGGTAGCCCTAGGCTTCGCCTACCGGGTACGAGGCTGCCTCTCGAGAACCTTTTTTATGGCCGGCCCCTTGCCACTTCAGCTTACTAATCCGTTGGGCTATGTCGGTCACTCTGGTTCTACTGCCGATATCCTCATTTTTAAGTTTATCAAGCAAAGAAACCCCGAGCACAGTTCTCTCCATAGCTCGCTGCACGACCTTGAGCGTCCTCATACGGCCAGCAGTGAAGGACCACGTCTCAGATTCATAAGTCATCACTGGCAACACGTACTGGTTGTACAATCTAGTTTTTAGGTTTTGAGGTATACCTGACCTGACGAGAAGATGTGTCGTAATTTCCTGAACACTGCCCAGACGAGTTGAATCCGTCGTTGACCTCTGGGTCGAAGTTGGATTTACCTAGTCGGACTATTTGTCCCATTTGTGTCAGGTAAACATACTCATCAACAACTTCGAGTTTAGTGCTCCCAACAACTACCGGCATAGCTGTGATATGGACATTAAACATAATCTTTGTTTTGACCATGTTCATCTTAAGACCGATCCGTTGAGAGATATTATTGAGGTCATTGAGCATAGTGCTTAGGTCCGCCAGCGATTCTGCCATAAGGACTATATCGTCGGCAAATCGAAGGTGCGTGATGTACTCGCCATTGATGTTAATACTGCATCCTTTCCAGTCCAGTAGCTTGAAAACGTCTTCAAATGCAGCGGTGAAGTTTCGGGTATATGACGTAACCTTGTCTTACATCTCTCTGCAGTTGGGTAGGTTTCGTACTCTGATTTTGTACTGGGATTAGCCATCGTAGCCCTACTGTAAAAACACTTCAAACTTCGATATACCGACAGTCAACTTGGACCCGCTGAAGGGACTGCAGCACCGCCAAAATTTCGATGGAATCAAAGGCTTTCTCATAGTTCACATACGCAAGGCAAAGTGGCAGATTATAGTCTTCTGTCTTCTGTACAATTTGCCGAAGGGTGTGTATGTGGTCTATGGTATTAAAGCCTTTTCGGAAACCGGCTTGTTCGGGAGGCAGCAAATCGTCAAGTCTGCGTGCGAGACGATTCGTAATGATTCGAAAACAGCACGTAGACGCGGGAAAGCACAATCAAAAGAAGCTGTCACTTTCACTGGATTAAATTAAAATTAAAATAAAACTATTTTTATATATTAGGCTATAGATGCGATGTCATCTGTGAGGACTAAGATCGTATCGCCGTTTCGTGCGATAGACAGTTGTCAAGTCTTGAAGACAAATAATTGCCTGTTACGCTACGACGTTACTGCTTATTGTATGAAAATTTACAGGTTCACAATCCTCTCCTCTTAATAGTCATGTAACAACATGTAACAGCACTTATTGCTACTCACCAATAGTGGTTTGCAATTTTCTCTAACATATCTGCCAGCAGACGATTTTTCGTCCCAGTCTAATTTGCCGTGGTAGAAGTATTTTGTTCTTGTCTTTCTTGCCATCCTGCGAAAATTATACATGGTAGTAAGTATCGATCCTTTAATATAGGGATGGGCAAGTGAATAAAATATATCGATATATTATATCGTATTGATATTTTCAAACAGTATATATTACATCGCGTGATAAATATCGATATATCCGCATGATGTGCTAGGAAAAGGACTAAAATTCTATTACTAACGATTGGACGACGGAAAAAAACGAAAACAGCCCGTGAATGCTTTTGTTGCTTAATGTTTCGTCGATTGAGTGGACTACAAGAGCTAAGTGACCTCGAAAGGCGCACACGCACACATTTACACAATTTTGTATAGGAAAAGGCCTCAGCCCGCACTGTCGGTACACAGGCGCTTACGCAAAAATCTAAATGATTGCATGTATATTAATAGGGTTTTTAATCGTTAAAAGTAATTTTTAGAGGTATCTTTGTAATTTCTTTCTATCGTATCAAATTATATATATATATATTGCTGATTTAATTTACTGCAATAGATTACATACTTTAAGGCATTATATAACTTGTAGTCCCCTTAATACTATATTTTAAAATGTATCGAAATTGATACGAATTCGATACTTTAAAATAAATATCGATAACGATATATTGCGATTAAAAATATCGACGTCATATCAATATTTTTAGGGGAAAATATCGATATTTTTATCAAGCCTAATCCAATAAACGAAGTCAATAAATGACACTAATAAGCCTATGTCAAATTCATTTGAGACAATGATAATATTGAATAATGAATATAAACTTCAATTACACTTTAAATAGTTCAGCTGTTTCTTTAAAAAAAAAAGGGGCAGATTATGTTGGTTGTTAAAAAAACCTTACTAACAAAATAATAGCTTTAAACAAAAACCAACTTCAGACTTGATAGCAGCAATAAAAAGGCTACCGATTTAGCATAATGCTACCGGCAACATTAACCGCAGCTTTGATATTCTGTCAAAATCATAAAGGAAATTCTTTTCCGAAATTAAATACATCTTTAATACCATTGACAAAATAAAGAGAAAATTGATAAAAATACCTGTATGGAATGGGACCAAGGATCCTCTCCATCATGGCGAGGTGCTCGCGATTGTCGTGTGTCTGGAACAGCGTGATACCGAGATGCAACTCGAACATGATGCAGCCAATGGACCATACGTCACATGGCTGTGACCAACCCAGTTCTGTAAAACGATACCATATACATATATATTGTATTGTGTCTGTAAATTGTTTTGATTATACAATGTTTAAAAGCAAAAATATTAAGTGATATTTTAAATAAAAAACATAGACTTAGGCTAGATCTGTCGCAACTAACATTTGAGGAAAACCACAAACAGCGTTGGTGTCAGGTCTGATTGTTTCGATGTGGACAGTGAGGTAGCGTGGTTTCCTGTCACCCAGGGTGTTGGTGTTATAATCTTATTTCTCATTTTGCAAAGCATTATAAAAAAACATGAATTGGTAAGTTTTTTACCGTCTTATATTTTTTAAAACAAATAAAAAGTGTATTTTTTTTAATTTTCCTTTCCCTGGGAAAATGTGTGGTATGTGTGTGTACGGTTATCTCTATTTTCTGAACTTTCAATGCTACAATATTCCATATGTTACATTTTTGAGCCATTTTATTAAATTTTACTGCCATCATTTAAATAGCTGAGACAAAATTAATCCTATTTATTACATTTTTTTAAATAATAATATATTTATTAATATAGCGGCGGTGTAAGAGAACCAAATACCTAATACCATCCCGTGTCGTAAAGGCGGCAGACGCAAATTAAACAGAATATGTGCAACAGCATCTTCCTCGTAACTCAAAATAACAAAAAAAACTGTGGTTGCCAATCCACCTGCCACGCATGGCAACTAAGGCTAATATTACCCTTATGAGGGCAATCTATCAGGGAGGCATATGTTTATCAGTTGACTTTGATAGGCTCTAATGATAATGGTGATATTAAAAATTTGCCCGGATGACGGTAGCATACTATATGAATAGTAATAATAAATTGATACTGACCCAATATGACTTCAGGCGCTCGGTAATGCCTGGTGGAGACAATGGTGCTGTGGTGCTCATGGTCGAACGTGGCGCTGCCGAAGTCGATGAGCCTCACATCGCTGCGTTTCACGCGCAGCAAATCATGTGTCTGCGATCACGAACAAATTACTCATTGGTTAATTTCCAAACTAATCATAATAATATAAGATAAAACCCATGACTGTCATGAGAGTTAACCAGACCACGTGATACAAAGTGGTGGCCTATTTCAAATAAAGAAGACCACAGATTAATTGTCCCCCTTGAAGACTAAGACGGAATGCCTGACCGCCTACATCTATATTGGCTCTAACTTTCAAATTGGAACACAATGAAGAATACACTGCTGCCAGAGCCAGGAGTATGCAACAAGTGCAGTGAATGTACCATTCTGCCTAGTGTATAATAAATATCATCATAATATATAAGTTATAATATACATATAATTTATTTTTAATTAGTAAAACTTCTGATTTCAAAGATAGTTAAGAAAATAGAAATCATCATAACAATAATTTAATAAATCATCAGACGGAACAGAAAAGTTATTAGTATTCCAACAAACTTTTAAGTTTCTCATCTCAGATGCAACTTTTTCATTCTGTCAGCTACTGCATTTGCCAAAATTATATTTTTTTTATAGGATAAGGGTGACAAACGAGCACACAGTCCACCTGATGGTATTCTCTATTTCAAATCAAAATATAGATGCGGTGTCACCCGTGGGGACTAAGATGGAATGCCTCATTTCCAGTAAAAAGGGCCTCCGGCCACCTGCACTCACCAAGCGTAACGCAGAGGTAAACCTCTACTTCACGCTGGTTTTCTGTGAGGTCGTGGTACCACCCCGGTTCTAGCCGGCCCATCCGTGCGACAGCAAAAGCTGCCGCGTGGATCTACCACTGTTGATCTGTATTATCCAATTAACAAACTCCAAGTACAAACAATATATTTTTTTTAGTTTGTAAAGCACCAAGCAAATGATGCAACTCAAAATAAAAATAAAAAGATTATCAGTGTTACTAATTAAAAAACACATATTTCGAATTATGAATAAAATATCTTTTAATGACTAGAAACAAAAATGCAAGGGCAAAATTAAATAAAAATGAATAACACATACAAAATTTAAAATGCCTAAATTTTCGATAAAAAAGAAATAAATAATTTGTTACCTTCTTAGAACTATTATATACACTGACCACCTCGTAGTCACTATCTACAAACAATATGTTCTCCGGCTTGAGATCTGTGTGGGTAAGTTTGTTCTCATGCAGGAACAGCACACTATATATCAACTGGTAGGAGATGTGCCGCACTTGCTCCAATGGGTATGGCTGATAGTTGTTGTCTTTCTGTGAACATAAAGAGAAATTGTAAGTAATTGAATTTATTGGCTTTATGCTATGTCCTCATCAGGCTGTATAGGTCACCACTGCTAAATATATACAACCTGTTGTATTAGATAACTTTTACTTAAATTACTATTTCCATTTATTATTAAGTTTTAAGTGAATTTTATTCAAAAACAACCTAATTTTAAAATTATTCCTTAATCATGGCTTTGTTGTAGTTATAAATTATACTAAAATTCATATTAATTAAAAAAAGAAAATTAATATAATAACTAATAAATATGACCATACAGCAATGTATCTGTTCAATTTTATGTTTAGGATTTTCTAAAGCATAGCCAAAGTACATACATATATGTCAAAAGAATAAAAGAAAAATTGTTTATAGAAAACCAAACTTACCAGAAAATCAAATACGCTTTGTCCGAGCATTTCAAATGCGATGCACATGTGACCATGATATTCAAACCAGTCCAACATTTTTACACACAAACTGCAAAAGGATAATACAAATATTAAGACACAGTAACAAGAAATGTCGTTGCGTTCAATATTGGCTATGAGAATATAGTTAGTGGCCAAATCTTTTTATCTAACATATGGGTGGTAAGTTTCTATCATATATCTCAAGCAATATCAATCAAGGTCATTTCTAAAATTGCGCGTTAGGTATAAAATATTTTCTATTTAGAAAGTGAGAAGCGAGCGGATCACAGATGGTATTTTTGTGTTTTGGTTGACATCAAGTTCTTCGCTGGCGTTGTGCCAGTGGCGGCCATAACGTCGCGTATAAACACACAAGGTCAAATATTGCTACATTCGCGAGCGTCACTCGATAATGGCCGGTACAATGATCAAAAGTTGATAATGCGTCATGCCAGCCTTACAGCACTGATCTTTTGGAATTTAAGCCAATGCTTGGTATAGCTTTTCGCAGTTCTATTATGGAAAGATATGAAGTTAGTAGATATAACGATATAGTGCCTGGTATTTTTACATCTTTGTATCAAATGGATAAGTAAGTAATCGGGAGGTTTGGATGGAATGCCAGATACATATTGACTGCACACACAAACATCCGAAATCCGAAAAAACGACTTATTTGAATAAAAGTATGTTCTCAAGTCTTAGCCGAAGAGTCAGTATGGAACTTAGGTTAAAAAGTTTACGAGACCTCTAGTCTAGAAACAACAAGAAAAGTAGTGAGATATCAAAATTCAGTACTTACTGTTTACAGTCTGGATCAACTTCTGCCAACTTTTCTAATACATTAATTTCTAATTTTGCAGCCTCTCTGTATTTTTCAACATTTTTAATTATTTTCAGAGCCATTCTATGCTCCCTGTAAAAATAAAAAATAAAATTTACAACACGATGTAATATAGATAAGGTATTATGTTTGTATTTTACAAATAGTTTACGATAGATACAATTATCTAATAATTAACCGTTTTTTATACTTGCTTTTATACCTTTTATACTCATGTTCTCTCTACTTCTCATTCAATGTAACATATAAAAATGAATAAAGTTTATAGTTCAGATTGCAATCATTTAAATACAATGACGGAATATAATATAATATCAGTCAAGCCTCAAATAAAGAGTGGAATTCGCTAGCAATAGCTACTGAAGGTGCTAATGTAAACAAATGAAAATAGAGCTTGAATAATCAGTGTATGCATACTCTGCCAAAACAATGTGTGTCGCGTACTGGTGTGTGTATGAACTAAATTATCCACAACTGAGAAATAGATTCCATTTACGTATATTAATGACCAAAGAGATATAATTTAACTGTGAAGTTAGGTTAAATTCACTTTGCTGCTTTTAAAAATATTTTTTATGAATAATGGGACAAATTATATTCCGAAACATCTATATATATGCAGAACAGATTGCAATTGATGATAAAGGTTATATGAATAAATATTTTAAAATTTAATTCATAGAATTTAAGGCTGTCGTTGAAGTGAAAACTATTTAAAAAAAAAACCGTTAATAGGAAATAGAAGATTTGGAATTAACGGATGATTCACTGTGTCCCGGACTGAAGAGTAGAGCCAGTATAATTACAAGCTGTAAAGCATTCCACCTTAGTCCTCAGGAGTAATACAACGCATCTGTAGCATCCCTTGTCTTTAAGTTGGCTGTAGGCTGCAGGTGACCATGGACTGCACTGGCCACTTACTTTCAGGTGAACTGTTTGTTTTCACTTCAGTTTTATAAAAAAAAAACTTACAATAGTCTATTACCGTGAAATTAAAATGCGAGATAATAATTTTTTAGAAAAGAAAAAAAAATCACAAGTTAATAGGGAAAAAGCACTTACATTTCCAAGTCCTTCACCTCTACCACCTTCCCGAACGTGCCCTCGCCAAGCGTGTCGATGATCTTATCTGAAAGCAACCGAGTACACTATTAATGAACTGCGCGCAAAACAACTACTCTGATAGAACTAGAGGCATTATTCACTTCCATCTTGAGATAATAATTTGTGAATGTAAAACAAAAGTTCCCAAAAAGTAAAAGAGAAATTAAATGTTTTTTTTTGCTGTAAACTTTATAGAAAAATCTTCCGTTTAAAAAAGTAGTGGGTATAAATAAGTGTGAACTATTTTCTTTAAAATTGTACTTTTAAATTGTCAAGTTAGGATTTTAAAATTAAATTATAAAAAAAAAACTAAAAGCAGAAAGTTGAAGTATGAAATCTTCACAAAACACGAATCACTGATCTGGATCGGGCTTGAATGTACTGAGAAGTTACGCTTCGATTAATCTGTCATTTGTTAGTGTGTGAAGTAAATTTTGAATTCAGTGTTAATTGAAATTCAGCGACTGGTTAGAAAACTTTTACAAATGTTAAATAGAAGTTGCATGTATGATGTGTGTGTGTATAGGAGTGTATGCGTGTCGCGTGTTGATGTGTGTTGATGTATGGTGATGGTAGTGGTGGATGGTGTATAGTAGATGGCGTGTGTATGGTAAAGTTATGTTGTGGACACGAACATCTCGCTCCCATGACATAGCCGGGCCAGTACACCAGGTGTCCGTCCTTGTCGTCCTTGACGGAGGAGCGTGCCCGGGAGCTCTGCAGGCGCCGCGCCGCCGCCGCCGCCGCCGCCGCGCCGAGCATCGCCACAACGCCACACGCCACACGCCATACGCCACATGCCACGGAGAGCGCCACGCGATCGCCACGGACCCGAGTTGTGTTGTACCCAACAATCAGACAATGGAACGGTTGCCCGTCAGACAAGCGACAATTGGTAGTGTGTCGTACATGCTGTTAGAGGGCGGACGGGTGGGCGCTGCGGGTCGCGCCGGCCTGCGGTGCAACTCATCACGGATCAACACAACGCAATCACTCATCACCCTCTCACAATCACCCCAAAGTTGCACACTCCGACGAGATTAAAATCAGTGTCCACCCGAGCCCTTACTATATTATCATCAAATATACTAACGCCCGAAATGGTGATACTGTTCGAGCTTCTTCGTTTACGATCAGCGTTCGCAAATATCTTAATACAAAATAGAGACATCATGTTAGCCTTAACAACACGCACAATTAAACTTATCACATGCATTACCATCGCAGAGGATTTGATTTTGCCCTAATCCTTCAATGAACGTCAAAACACTGTTAGTACGTAAAACTAATGCATCTTTATTTGGTACCGTCGTAATATTTTTTTATTTATCATATATGTTTTTAAAACTACCTTCTGTTCTATTAGACATTATTGGAACATGCATGCATTCAAAGATCTAATTCCATTCATAGAATTAATAATCATAATGATGTTTAAAATATAATATTATATATGATATTATTTAATATATAATATCGTAACATTACATTGACGTAGATTTTCAATAATTTTTTTGAGAAAATCTTCAGTGAAATTATAAGGAAAAATCAGATGATTTCAAAAAGTGAGTACTGAAAAGCACGGACCAGGTAAATGTTAGGCGGCACACAGAGGCGGAGGCGGTTAGCTTGTGCTTACAGGCGGCGTCGCCGCTCGCCGCATCAGGTGGCGAGGTCTTTGGGGCCGATGCCGCGCTCGAAGTTCAGGCGGTAACACCACTACGTCGCCCACGCCTATTGGTTCTGGCTTCCGAGTGATGCTAGGAACGCTTGTCAAGCCATTCGTTTCTTTTTCAGTAATGCGACCGTATACTTCGTCCAAGTGCGCGTATTTCATTATCAGACTTTGAATTTCTTTGCGTCTTGTTTCGCGTTCTGTCAGCACGCGATCACCTACGGGCGTTTTGTCATCGTCTTCGTCGCTGGATGGGAAGTAGATCTGCTTCTGTCTGCCCGTTTCCTTGACAAGGGATGTCGCTGGGGATTTCGCGATCTGTAGTTTTGAGTCTCTGAGACCTTGCTGTGCAGGCGAAATTAGATCGCGAGCTCCCGGCTGTATGTTTATATCCACGGGGCGAAGCGATAATTTGCCACATTTTCCTTCATCACTTTTTTCAGCTCTGTGCGATCTCCTTTGATGTCGACGGTAAACACTGTCTCTATCTTTCCCTAAGTTTGGACGATCTCTTATAGAAATATCAAAGCCGTTTTTGTATTCGTTTCTATCGCTATGTTTATGCCCAGATGATAAGCGGCGGTCAGTCGTATTCCGGAAAGGTGTTTTATCCCGTGTTTTTTCACGTGAATAAATGTTTCTTTTAAATGAATTTTCACCAAACACAGCAGTTGTTAAGCTCCTCATCAAACCTCGTGGTATTACCGGTTCGGGTTCTAAAGTTTTATCACGATCTTCCTTTTCCTTGCGAGCTCTTTCTTTTTTCTGTATTGCAATTTTATCTAGTACTGAGGAATATTTATCTTCTAGACGGCTACGAGTACTGCCAAGCATTAGTGTAGTGTCTATATTGTTATTATTCGCTTCTTTGAGAGGGTATCGTTTGGTGAACGGTGAAGACTGATTATCTTTCATGTGCGCTTTGCGAAATGAATCACTGCGGCTGAGAGCGCTCATGCCGGAGGTTGAATGCAAAGGTGATGTATCGATTTTGGACTTTGTCGCAGCCAAGTAACTCGAGTATGCTCGTTCGTCATTCAACTTCCTCGTCGACGCGGACAATCCGGATGTAAGAGACGTGTACGGTGAGATACGTCTATTGTCATTGTAACGCCGAATATTGGTGAGGATCGGGTTCTTGCTTGCTAGTAATTTATCATCATAACGATTCCGAGCGGTGGTCAGTTTAGAATCAATGACGGCGTCACTTTTCTCGGAAGGTCCTCGCCGCGTCAACCTATTGATGATGCTGGAATAGCCATCCGACAACAACTGAGTCACACTGGATGTCGAAGAACGGCCATAACGCTGACGTCGCGGACTAGTTGTGCTATTACCACTGGTACTAATGCTGGCCATATTTCTTCTATAATATTTGGTTATTCTATTACGATGAAAATAAATATTATCACTCTAGGATACATATATCACATAACATCTTAAAAATGTCATAATTCAACATGCGACGAGTGTTTCATGTTTTCGGCTTTTCGCGAGTCGTTCGTTCAGGGGGCGTTCAGTTCGCCAGCGCACAAAAGACTGGGTCAACTCGTGATTGAGAGCGTACCTAAGAGCAAACGGATTTCAGAAAGATTACTAGCGCAGCCGAGTGCGGCCGTCGGTGCCAAGTAATGGTCGCGGACTAAAAATATCGGCAACCCGTGGGAGCGCCCTCCCGCGCACTCCGAGGTGCCGCCTCGTGCGCATTTCGTCGCATTACCCGCTACACGAATTTAATACGCGCCTTAATATACACATAAATCTAATAGCTGACATGCACACACATCAAATAAAATTGTTATCTTTGGTAAGTTAACATATTTAAATACTGATGGTTCTATGTCGACAACTATGTCGAGGAGCTATTAACATTTGGCACGGACATATAAAAAGTACTGCTTTTACTGTATTAGACGTCTTATTCCGCAGTCTAGCCATTAAACCGTAGTTGCAATCTATTTATGTGTCGCTAATCACTTAAGCGTATTTGGGTCATTTCTAGTGTGACTTTCACTTGAATCGTGCAACACTGTCGGTGCGATACGAGTAACCGGTGAAAACAATATCCAATGATAGATCGTTTGGTATTTCATTTCATCCTGTGTTTTCGCGACGGTCACGCTTGTAATGAGGCTCTTAACGACACCGATGATGCGTGCAGATACCTTTCTCCGAACGGCGAGCCCGAGCGCCAAGACAGTTCTGTCAATATACGCTCGGTAATTGGGTCAGTGGGTGAACAATGTACCGACGTGTCTTACATATGCATGCATAAACCACTATATAAATACACAAGATTAATCATTTCACCGTTGATATCATGCATTTAAAGGTCAATCTCAATCTTCATTCCCCTTATCTATCTATGTATGGTGAACGGATGCGGGCATAAAAAGCATTCCCGTATCATGAATACTTCTCGTGCCTCGGCTTATCATATTGTAAACAATATACATTTGCCGGTCGTCACACTGCTATCTCCGTTGGGTATTCCGCTCCTAATGATTGATCTTACAATTTATCTGGTTTAGTTTTCTTATTTGAGTTAGTGTGCTATTAACGTTGTAATAAAACGTCTCAGTGCCGGAACAATAATGTACGTTCGCACATTCGGCGCAACAGAAAGGAAAGATGTTAAAATATCTCATATTCACGGCGTTTCATTATTGCAAGTTACTATCATTGCAGTTACATGCATTAGTACTTTCACTTCACAAATGTTTTTGCATGGTGGTTCGATTGTACTGTCGATCTCGTCCCGCATTTTGAAATCCGATGTTTTTCAATGTGTTGTTGTATAGTTCAGAATTGAATGCATGCATTTTGCAAATAATGCTTCCACGTACTGGTTAAATAATGTTTACGTGCATAATACAAACATTACCTCCGAGTAACCATGATCATCGATCAGTGTTAGTGTGAAAAAGTTAACGACTTCCTTGGCGACTTTTAGCACTTTTAACAGCTTCATTGTGGAATTAACTGGTGGGTGGGTGGGTGGGTGGGTGGTTTTAACTATAAATAATTGTAACGTAACACTGGTTAATACATAATACGTAACGTTAACGTTAGCACTACATGATTTATACGACCGCCGTTACTATACTATCAGCTGTTCCGAAACGTTGAAATCTCTACCAAGGGGTGCAGGTAAAATTTGCCTTCGTGCTATTGGTCCGCGGACCCCGGTTAAAAATCCGTTAGGGGGTTGTGTTGCTCTTTAAACTATTTCGTATGAAACCAGTTTGTTTAATTAGTGTTGCTGATAAAAAAATATTTTAACGCTTTAAATTTTAACAATAATATTATTCCGTTACACAAAAAACAAAACTAACCCAGAGTACTGACCTTGCCCGCTATATTACTAAAAGCACCGTCAACATCGAAGAGGATTTCAGCCACTACGTTCAAAAGCTTAGTAACATCGTGCCACTTGTATCCATGATCTTTGAGGAAACGCTTGTAGAGTTCGTAAAACGACGAAAAACGCAAGGGTAAGCGGATAGGATTGGATTTGAGAGCCAACTCGGTCATCTCCTTGCACTATTTATCACAGTACGGGTAAAAGTCACCGAAAGCGGCGGCTGGGCGCTTGAACGTCTGCGGGGCGACTGTGTTTAGGTTAAACGAACTGTCAAGTTGCGGTATGCAAGTATAATTTTAAGAAATATATTATCTCACAGAAAAAAAAAACATCAGCGTAAAAGTTTTGTACGTTTGCAACAGTTCGCTTCTCAACGTAAACTGATAAGTTCGTCGTAACATACCAATTAAAAGACAGCAAAGGCGAAGACGCTAACAGTTTTAATGGAAGCTTCGGTTTTAACAGGATTTATCCGCGTAAGACTTGTGAAGATTCTTTGGTGTTCTTGCCGTAATAAGACGTGTTAAAAGCCTTAAACTTTTTTAAACCTCAAATAAATGCACCAAATATTAAAAGAACGAACAAACAATTTATATTTTTAATGTTTCGCCAGCAAAATGTATCATCTGTATTATAGAGAAGAGAATGTACGACTATCGAATACATAAAGTATACAAAATCTATTTCAGATAAGTGGTTGTACCTACACTAAGAAATCACCGGAGAATGTTTTAAATATGTAAATTTACGCTTTTCACTCAAGGAAGCAATAGTGTTAAAATAGCTTTGATAAAATGTCATTATTTAACGTCAAAAAATAAAAGTACAAGATAAGATCCGTCCGTTAATTTCCAATACCATTACTTCACCTTATCGTTACAACTTTAATGAATGGCTTTATCGAAACTGTCAAAGAACTGAGCACACAAGACGTTAAAACTAAACAATAGTACGTGACATCCAGTAATATCTGTAATTGAATATCAATTCAGTTTACAAGACACAGTGTGCAAGACGTCTGGTACTGCAATCGCCAATTCGCCTTCCTAGGGTTGCGATTATGGCAAATTCTTCTTGCAATGTGAGTACCATCTGTGGGCTGTTACGGCCTGATTATGAAGACGATAATAGTCACGTGTTGTATCAATAATAAAAATATTATTCGTTAAATGACGGATTTCGTATTATTTTAGTTATCACTGAAATCATCTCACATTAAAGTGTGGCGAAAGCAGCTTCGGAGCAATAATAAATATCAAAAGGATAGCGACAATATTTTGGATGTACAAGCAGAATCAGACAGGGGATGAGGTGTACAGATCAGGTCTTTACTAAGAGAACTTATTGGTCAAAAACACAATTTTTTTTGTGCATTTTGAGATTTCAAGAAAGCCTATGACAGAATGGTACATTACGTAGCACACTAGCCAGTGTGACGACTGGGTTGAGCACTGCGCTAATACAGTCATTAAAACCTCTTTGTAGTGTTTTAATGCCTTTTGTATATTAATGCTAGTGTTAGGATCACAACGGGGTATACACAGACCGAGTTGTGTGGCTTCTCTGTCTGTACCTGTTCAATTTATTTATGGACAGTGAGACAGGGAGTACATATTCAAATATCTCTTGTACGCCGATGTTTGCTTCGTCGGCGGGAGGAGTTTCAGAGTTGTTATAAAAGTATCAATAAAAGAAATGGGAAAGCAAGTGAATGCAAATAAAACCAAACTGATGGTTTTTGTAAGAGAATAAAGTAAAACGAAATGTGAAATGAGAATAGAAGGAAAATTAAAAGTACTTTTTCAATTATCTCAGATAAGTATTAAGGCATTGCGATGATTTGTAGAGGGATTTTTTTTTAACTTATCCATCAAAACTAGACTTTTTCGGATTGTAATTTCTAAACCTAAGCTCTGAATAGAGAGCGTTCGGAGAGGCGTGTAGCTTAGTGACACCTTCGGCATACATTTTGTGAAAACCCCACTCGGGATTGTAATAAAAGAGTACGTGTTTATTCGTAAGGCCAAAGAGCTGTCATAGCTCAGTGGCGAAGCGCTCGCTGTAAATTTTACAGTATGCGAGCAATCCTAGGTTCGATTTCCGTCGGCATCAATGAAATGGTTACTTGCAATTGTAAGTGCAGATTTATCATGTGCGGTGAAAGAAAATATCGTGAGAGACCCTGGATGTCTGAGAAAAAAAATCGAAGTCATCTGAAGTCTGCAAACACGCATTAGATCAGCGCGATTGGACACTTCCTTGCTCTAGGCCCTACGTGTCATTAAGAAGTGTGTTAGATATGTTGTCACCCCTAAAGTCTAAGATGTTAATGCCAGTGAAAATGTTCTCTACACTCACCATACAAAACAGCAGCACTACTAACCATTTCTCTGTCCCATGAATCATATATGACCATTCGATTTAACTATTGTGTTTGTTTTACGGAGAGGGAAACTGTCAAAATGCTATTTGACGCTGGTATTCTGTTAGAGCGTGGCCCTTCCTCGGTCGAGCCGACTCATTCGTGTTATAATCATTATATAGCTGCAGCTTAGCTTTACCAGCTATAAAGGTATGCGTAAAGACAATATTATATGATTGTGAAAAAAGCGAGAGGTGTGTCCAGAACATGTCAAATGGAAGTCCGTACATCTGCCTACCCCTTTGCGTATAATAATATCACTCGGCTTGGTAGTGATTGCAATTAATATCTCAATAATTTAAATCCGTTCTGTTGAATAAAACTACTTTTACCGATTCTATCGCTTTTAATTAACTTATTTTTTTTTATTGATTCCCGTACTGTTCGTTTATTATTAGAATCGCAGTTATTTAAATACACAGATTTATTGTAAAATTTTTGTTACCGATTAATTTTGTTTTCATTCATGTATCTTTTAAAAAAATCTTAATTTAATTATAAATTTAAACCTAAATTTGGAAAACAAAGATAACTTTTGTTGTATTAATTTTAGATAACAAATTAATTTGTTGTTCTCAAGTTATGTTTTTTCTACTGTCCATGAAGTGAAAGGAATACATTGTTGTATTATAACAATATTAAAATTATTCCTCGTTTAGCATCAGATTATTTGGGAGTTTTCGCCGTGGTCGAAAATGCTGCTGTTTCAGTAGAGTTTATAGCCATTTTTAAGTACTAAAAATAAATAAGTACCTAGCGAGGTATACATCTAAATAAACAAGTTGTGTGAAAGTACCAAAAATATTTTATTTAGTCACAAGCTTATTTAAAGCTTCATTGAACGTAAAAATCTTCTACCGATTTCAAAAGCGAGACTACTACAGATGAAGACCGACAAGAAAGGCTGTTGTTAGAATTACAGTATGTGTGCATTGTGGAAATTGTCCTAATCGTAATCTGTAGTTAAAATCGCATTTTATAATTTGAAAATACAAAACAGTAGACTTTCGATGCGCTTGGCGCATTACAAGAGAGCATCAAGGTCTCCGGAAGAAACCGTGCATTACCAAATAGACAGGTGGGCTACGAAAACGCCGCATTAATCAGACCATATCTCGACCGCCGTCCGCCAGTGGATTAACGATATGCGATTACAGCTTTCCATTATAGCGTGAACTTGACCCCTAGTTCTCAGTATGTTGGGTTTGTGGCAGTTACTTGCCTTATCAACTGTTAACAATTTTGCTATAGAAAACAACAATCTTTTTTTACAAATTATGTAGTTGTCACTCTTCACACACTTTAAACTTTCTATTTACGTATTTCGATTATTATCTATACATATAAATAATATTGAAGTGTATATGTCTGTAATATCGAAATAATAAACGTCATTAACACATGAATATCTTTCTTCGAAACGGCTAAACCGCTAGTGACTTTGGCTCTTTTCTCTGAATAACTTGGAGATTTGTTTTAATACAAAATCAAAAAATTGATATAATAAATGGTTTTTGATTATCATCTTTAACCAAAATATAGTAGCTAAAGTATAATATAATCAAGTATGCTATTTATTGTGCTGTTGTATTTAGTTATTTTTAATCTTCTTCATCAGTACTAAACAGTAGACTCCTAAATGTGAACGTCTTCCATACTAGGGAGTATAAATATATCGTAATCGCCGCCGTAGGTACCAGACGTTTTTCGGCAATATAAGTATAAGGCGAAATGGATCAGAAGTGATGATCCACGTATATCGTCAGCCGTAATTAATTACTGCCACAACAAAATGAAGTCATTTTTTTAATTTTTCAACGTAAGTAATTAAATAATGTGTGTGTTACTCTTATTATAAATCGTAAAACCAAGTAACACGATAACTTATCATGCGGTAGACACATTTAAGATTCAGATACATAATATTATGTACAATTGTAATGGATTTTACCACTGCACAACTGTAATCGACGCTGAAAACGTCGAGGAAAAGCCACTTATTGCAAAATTAACATTTATTCCAAATAAACAATAGGAAGTAAAATCTCGGTAAATGCCTTAGGTAAATGCTGAACCGTTTACATGACTAGTGTTTTTTGAAATCGAATGAATCATCGGTTCAGAATGATTATAAATGTCCTTGTAAAAGATTATACAGGCAGAAGTGGTCATGATGTACAGGCGTCGAGTACGTAGAACATCACGAATATCCAACTAAAGCTGGCTAAAACAGGTTCCAATTTAAGGAGATTTCGTAGTATCTCTGACAACTCGAAACAATTGGAGCGGCCACACATAATGAGTTTCGATTGGGCAAATGTGTTAGCGTGCCTACAAACGTGCTTTGTTAAAACGTGCATGCTTTTGTTATTACTATTACTTTGTATACTCAGAAGAACGACTGACCAGAGGAACGTTTTGTCTAACAATTGTGATTTCAATTCTCATTATTTATTTACCTATTCAATATCCCTCACTTTGGTTTGGTTTCGTACTCTGGTCACTTCTATACCAACACTGGTACTACTGTACAAATACTTCAGCATTTCGATTTACCAACAATCAACTTAGCACCGCTAAAGGGACTTTAGCACCACCCAAATATCGACGGAATCAAAGGCTTTATCATATCCTACACGCAAGACAGTAGCAGATTGTACTCTTCGTTCTTCTGTACAATTTGCCGAAAAATATGTATGTGGTCTATGGTGATAAAGCCTTTTCGGAAAGGGAGGTGTAAAACAGAGCTAAGTTATATCCCCGAAACTTCAGCACAACATTCGAAGACGTTTGGAGACTCCACTGTTAAGGATACGGTATCAATATTAATGGCGAGTACATCATTCACCTTCGATTTTCCGACGATATAGTCATTATGGCAGAATTACTGGAGGAGCATAGTGATGAGGTCTTCCAGCAAAAGAAAAAGATCATGTGTAACGTCCATGTCACACTTATGTCGGTAGTTGTTGGGAGCACTTTGCTTGTTGTTGTTGTTGACTAGTATATTTTTACCTTGGACACATTTTCCGACTAGGTAAGTCCAATTTCGACTCAAAGGTCGATCGACGGATTTAACTCGGCCGGGAAGCCTTCGAGAGATTACGTCACATTCTCGTCAGCTATACCTCACCTCAAAACTTGAAAACTTGTGCAAACCGGTGCGTGTTGCCAGAGATGACATTAGGTTCAAGATATGAGAAAGCTCAAGGTCATTCAGCGAGCTATGAAGAGGGCTATGCTCAAAGTATATCCGCATTAGAACCAAATTAACCGACATAGCCCAAAAGATCAGTAAACCGAAGTGGAAACCAACAATTGAAGTGACGACCTGGTAAGAAATAGAGGAAACTCAGAACCATGCTTTATGATATTCCTTGGGCAAGGCCTATATTTACCAGTGTACTGGGGCTGTAATAATGTTAATTAGAAATTCCTCGTAAAGCACCATTAGCCAGTATCTGATTTTGGAAATATAGTCCTAAACAATAAATACAGAGGGTAACGTAAAATAGAAAAAATAGAACTGAATAAAATAGAATTTTATATTTTCCATGTGACTTTGCTTACTTACTTACGTTATGTTACGTATTAAGTTATACTACGAACTTATACTTTAATACAGCGTATGCAAGTTTGATTTATAATAATTTATACTTGTAATGACAACAATTTTCTTTCGTGCATTATGTTGTGTATGGACGAAAGCTTGTATTTTTATTTTATGTTAAGAATGTATTAAGCAATCAATAGACCCGAAAGAAATGATTTTAGTTTAGATAGTAAATAATTTCCTTGCGATTTGGCGAGTAGTAAGGCCAGATAATGTCTCTGGCAATTCTACGGTTGCGCCTAGGTGAAGGTGATCCTATCTATTTCGGTGCGCATGCGTTGTTCGTGTTTTCATCGCCACGTGGCGCCATCTAGCGGTCGTCATCCGAATTGCATATAACGCGCATGCTGCTGTAACTATTTCTGTCAGTTAAATACATCGGAAATTGTTTACTGATGTAAGGTAATATAATAACACTATCAGTCTGCTATGCGAACGATAATAAAATAATTGTGTTATTGGGTTTTATAAATAAAAATAATTAGTTAAAAGTCAACGTTTATGTACAGGAAGTTTTTCGACTAATTATATTTGTTTATTATTAAAAGATAACAAAAGTAGAATTTAGCATGCAGGTTATAATACATACGTACATGGCATAACTAAATACAAACACACCAAAAAATCTCCATTAAATATATCATTAAAACAACGCAAATGTTACTTCTTACTCGGATTTTTATGTTCGCGAATCAATGTTAAAATTATACTTTATTGATGAATCCCTGACCTAAAATTTATGTTAAAATAGATGCGCAATGCTCTCAATGTACTGCTGGCAACACAATGCGCAGCCATTGGCTTTATTAAGTGCATTTATGTCGTTTAATAAAATTTCACATGAATTTCGGTCATTTGGATATAAAAAAGAATGTGTTCAAGTTACATGACCTAAATCAATTGAAAAATTTTGGCTGACCTCTACTTCTTTAGGCTGTTTGTCTGGTCTCAGTTGTGAACCGTGTGGAGGTATCGGTGGTGCAAAAGAGCAGGATGGCTGAGGATGTGCTGCAGTTGTCCCGCTTCCTTTCACGACTGCTTGCTGAGATGCCTTCGAGCTTTTTTCTACAGCCTTCGCTTGTCCCTCCGTATTCTGAATGCAGATTTGAGGCAAATTTTTCTGTACATTAGCAGCACCATCACCGGTAAGAGTCTTGGACAACCACGCCGGTGGAACAGAGGGGGGTTGGGGAAGCTTTTGCGACACATTTAAAGCATTTATGTTTTTATTATTACTACTAGTATCCGATTGATGATAGTTAGGTTTTAGGCCAGGCGACTTATTGCTTTTATTTACTACGGATTCAATGTTTACTACTTCTTTTTGCGTATTACAGTTTTTCAAACTATCATCTATCAATTCCACATATGGCGAATTGTTAGGCACCGGAGGTGGTTTTGTTGGCAAACGATCGTGATGTGGAATGGATGGCAATTGGCACAGGGGCAATTTTGCCAAAGTTTTGTCCGAAGCTAGTGCATAAGGTCCGTTGCATTCGTTTTCTTCCTTTTTACCTTCACTTGACACGATGTTATTGTATGCCTCGGTTGGTATTGGTGATGTGTCATCTCTGCTTTGGGAAAAATCTGTACTGTCGCTGCAACTAGAAACTTCTCCCAGGCTGTGTGCTAAGTCTAGAGCCGACGCTTCTTGATAGTCTGTGGAACACGGTGATGTGTCATCACTTGTGTTATCTGCGCCGTGTGCCATTTGTGAACTTTTACTGTTTGGTAGAAAAGCTAAACTCGATGTAACGTCGTAAGAAATATCAGCGTTTAGGGACTCTTCACTACGCGATGCCTCTTTGTTGGTCAAAGTCCCATTGTTACAAGTCTTATCGCCTTCGGTTGTTTGTGTATTATTAACCATAGCAGCTAAGGATGGTAACGATTCTGCAGTCTGTGAATTTGGCACAACATCTGGTTTCTCGGTAAAGTTTGTATCTGTTTGCTGGGTAGAATTATTATTTATTTCTGTTTGTATACTTGAGTTAATATTTTCCTTTGATTCATTTTTTAAGGTTTCGATTATTGGAACCGATGGTAAACTCATGTACTGTGGTAAAGCAATTTCCAAATCGCTCAATCGCATGTATTGAATTCCATCTTCAATAGGCACGTCGAACTCCGGTGAATAGTACTCGAAATTTGTATTATCATTTCCGTATACAGACCACGGGTCGTTTGATGGTATAATAGGTAGTGTCTCGTAGTACTCAGGATTTAACTCTCTGTTACTTACAAATTCTGGTTTGTAATCCCATGTTGGCACGAAAGAATCTTCAAAGGCCAAATAATTGTCAGGCATCACGACCATCGATTGATTGACTAGCGTAGGATCTAAAGCATAAGAACCATCATAGAAGGGATTATTTAATACAAGTGGTGGAGGTTGCACTGGTTCGCATTCTAAAGCAACCTCCGCTTCAATAAAAAGTTCATATTTTGAGAGATCTGGTTCAGATCGCCTGTGCCGATATATGCTAGCGACTAGTTCTTCTTTATGATAACTTGAGTAAATATCCGAAATATCAAAACTGTGTGTTCTTCGTAACAAACTGTCTGATTGCACACAAAAACCCTCGCTATGATCCACTTGATTATCTAACAATTCTTCATATGTAGGCACACCCACGTTGTTTATCTGTTGCAAAGCATCACCATCCTTTATTTGGCTGAAAACTGTACAGTCAGAAATGCAATCTTGAGTATCACGGGCGTTATTACTCGGCAAGAGAAGAATGTTTGGCAGCGAAGGTGGGGAATCGCGAAAAAGTAAATTGTTCGGAGGAGGACGCGTCGGCTGGGCAGCCATGGCTCGCACGGGCCGCCCGCCGGCTGCGGCGGACAAGAATCACGGCGCGACGGCAGACACGCGATGGGCGGCCGGCTGAGTTTTGCGACTGACTGAAGGCGGACTGTGTGACGAAGGCGAACGCAAATAGAACGGGCGAAAACGCGATGAGGTCGCCGTCTCTCGCGCACGTCTTCATGGGCGAAGGCGCATGCGCACGCGCACTCACATGCCAATACCTAACCTGCATGCTCGCCCAAACAATCGAAATGACGTTTATCGCATATTCTGCTTCAGAACTTCGTTTACGAGGGTCACGTTCACGGTTCTATAAGAGTTGATTAGTTATTTTTTCGGGTGGACACTTTTTAAAAGATGATGGTGAGCGTCGGGTAATAGTAATCATTCATCCTTTCATAATCAGTAATCATTCATCTTCGAAATAAATAAGAAAAAATAGGCAACGGTAAGACTCACCTGTTCTGGTGGTGACCGCGGTGACGATTCTTCGCGGTGATGTCTCCTCCGTCTGTGCGATGTCGGTGAACGCCGGTGTGATCGTTTGGAACGCTCATTTCTCCGCCTCCACGAGTGCTCCGAGCTGTGAAATTTGCGATCGACAGGCTATAGGGTTAGTGATCAGGGAAATGGCTACACTGACGGTCTGTGCAATATTAAGGTGAGGTTGATGTGTCCAGGAGCCGTAACTACTGTTTACTAACGTTGGCGAGCGTTCTCCGCAACCGGAATGTGGATCCACCAATTGATGGAGAGTATCAGACGATGGGAGACAACAAGCGTGCAGCAACGCCCTCAAGGCTCCCCAACGCCGTCGCCCCGTCCCTATGCTTTTTAATAATGTCCTAACTTGAATTAACATTAAAACTAACGCGCAGCTGTTCGTTATATCGCAATCAAGCACTATCTACTTCCTCTAGTTCACTGTACTTTATCATAGTATTTATCCGCTGAGCATACGCAACGAGAAAAAAGTGATCTTTGCATTGATCGCACGATTTCGCGTGATAAAAAATGTTAATAGCAAAAACATCTCGGACTCTCAAGGCCTACGGTCTGATCGCCAGCGGCAGTATAACAAAGCGTGGTCCATTGATTGCGAACGCGGCGATAGAATCGCGATGAAATAAAGACTAGTTGGTGTGTCGCGTGCTGCGGTCGCGGTCGGACTGCCAGATAATCGCCCGCGCACATGATATCTAACTTGCTGAAGTACATGTACGATCAATATAATATACATTTCAAAACAGTCGCCGGAACAGCCTAGCAACGAAGCATTCAAAACCTTTCCACGTCATACTTAACAATGTTGTTATTTAAGAGATTTTATATATTATTTAGATATTATGAGAGTTATGTTTTACCTTGTAAATAACACCACGCAAATTGCTAATAAGATTGATATGGCCAATAGAAAAAGATAAACTTACAGAGAATCAGTCATTCACCTACTAAATATAGAAAATCTGGGCTCTTCAACTAGTTTGCAATTAATCATAATTATAAAAGTGTGTATTTAAAAACATCACGTCGTCCCTGTTATTATTTTAATCTGTCAATATATTTCCTTAGAGCCTTTCGTCGTTTTTTTATAAATAAATAAACTTTATTTAAATACATATTTGAATAATATCAAAGTTCTAGAAAATAATTTTATTTATTTTGCTTGTTGTAAAATAAAATAGGTACGGAAAAAAGTTTATTATAAATTAAAGTTCAGTATTTCTTTCAGGCTCCTGCTCCCTAAGAAACCTTTAGGTTTAAATTTATAGGGAAGTGAGAGACACAAAGTTTAATTTATTCGTTTAACAGTGGTAGAGCCACGCGGCAGCTTTTAATGTCGCACGGATGGGCCGGCTCGACACCGGGGTGGTACCACGATCTCACAGAATACCAGTGTGAAGTAGAGGTTTACCTCTGCGTTTCGCTTGGTGAGTGCAGGTGGCCGGAGGCCCTTTTTACTGGAAATGAGGCATTCCATCTTAGTCCTCACGGGTGACAACGCATCTGCATTTTGATTCGCAAACGAGGATAGATGTAGATGTCTATGGGCCGTAGCAACCACTTACCATCAGGTGGACTGTGTGCTCGTTTGTCACCATTATCCTATAAAAAAAAAATCGAACTTAGAACTGATCTGATGTCTCACTACTTATGAACTCTGACCAATCAGTCATAGGGTCGTTTTTTTATTTTAACTTTATAGAATAAGGTTGACAAACGAGCATACAGTGCACTCGATGGTGAATGGAGTCTTTGGCCCATAGACATCTACATTTATTCTCGATTAAGCATCAAAATACAGATGCGTTGTCAATGTGTAGTAGGTACATTGAATAAAACTTAATAATTTAATAATTTTATTGATTTTTTTACTTATTTCTAATTCCTGGCGTAGATCGAAACTGACATTGGAACGTCAATCACCTTAGTCCCCCTATGAGCATTGGTGCTGCAAACAAAGCACCCGAAACGTCGGGAATTAAAAATAAGTAAAATGAAACGCGATAAAATCCGTAATTTTTTTAAATTTAATATAAAGATCTAAGAGAGGAATATTTAATAGCATTTATACGTAGTGGAACCATGCTTCAACTATAATCCATTTATGCAGATCTCTGTGAATGCAAATAAAACAGAATTAATTTAACAGTGGTAGAGCCACGCGGCAGCTTTTACTGTCGCACGGATAGGCCGGCTCGAACCGGGGTGGTACCACGACCTCACAGAAAACCAGCGTGAAGTAGAGGTTTACCTCTGCGTTTCGCTTGGTGAGTGCAGGTGGCCGGAGGCCCTTTTTACTGGAAATGAGGCATTCCATCTTAGTCCTCACGGGTGACAACGCATCTGCATTTTGATTTGTAATAGAGGATAGATGTAGATGTAGATGATAAAAAAAGGTAGTCTGGGCTTTTTTGACCTTTATACTATATTAAAAAGAAAAGAACTGAAATAAATCTAGTTCTAAACTCTAAACTATCAACAAATTTTAAAAGAAGGGACCGAAAAAATGTGAGGGAAACTTTTTGAAGTGTGAATTTTAATTTGTTATTTTGCATATTTAAGTGGTTTAGTATTAGTATAGCACGAAAACAAAACGTACTTTACTTTACGTAACTCGAACGTAACTTGAAGACTTGACGTTTTTTAAAAAAACAATTTTTTATAGGATAGGGTGACAAACGAGCACACAGTCCACCTGATGGGTAGTGGTTGCTGCGGCCCATAGACACACACACACATTTATCCTCGTTTGCGAATCAAAATGCAGATGTGTTGTCACCCGTGAGGACTAAGATGGAAAGCCTCTTTTCCCGTAAAAAGGGTCTCCGGTTCTCTACATTCACCATACGAAACACAGCAGTGTTAAACTGCTATTTTACGCTAGTATTCTGTGAGAGCGTGGTCCTTCCCCGGTCGAGCCGACCCATAAGTGCTACAACTATACCAGTAATATAGCTGCAGCATGGTTCTACCACGTGAAATCTATCCATAATACAATTTTCAGTGTATTCTCTCACTCACAATCCATTCATCACCACCCCTTTCTTCCTCCGAGTGTCATTAGAGTAGACATGAGAGGACCTTGGCTAATAATAGAATAGAATAATCTTTAATTTATTATAGATTACATGTGTAATTACCACTGGTTCGAAAAAACCTTCTGTCCTGGGAAGAACCAACAAGAAACCCAGTGGGACTTTTTTTTAAATAAATTTTACAATATAAATGATTACAAACTATTTACAAAATTTATTTTAAAAACTGCTTGGGAGCGACCACCTCATTCCCTGGCGTTAATCAACCATGTATTCATTTATACTATAATAACCCTTTTTATACAGTTTCAGCATAACAAAACATTTAAAACTAATAGAGTGAGCCTGTACACTTTCCGGGACCTTTCTGTAACAGCGTATACATTGCCCCAAGAATTAATTACTGACTCTGTGGAGTCGAGAAACTGGTATCACTAGCTTGTGTTTGTTCCTAGTGTTTACAGAATGTATATCACTTTTTTTACTAAAACTACCTTGGTTTTTGTGAACATAATATATTAAATTTTCGTAAATATACTGAGAGGCCAAAGTTAATATATTTATTTCTTTAAATTTATCTCTAAGAGACTGTCTCGGTTTTAGATTGTAAATAGCTCTAATGGCCCTCTTCTGTAAAACAAAAACTGTTTCTGAATCAGCCGCATTTTCCCATAGCAAAATCCCATAAGACATTATGGAATGATTTAGTTATGTTTAAAACAGCCAATGTCTTACCTTTCAAGTAACGACATCGCAATACACAAGAAAAATGTACCAAGGACAATGGTTAAAACAGAAATCAAATAAAGACCCGAATACATAAAAAATCTACCGAAAAGAGAAAAATTCTAATTTTATACTCTATGTCACTTCCACAACTAAGACGAATCTAACGAAAACTAACTTTAGGCACAGTTTAAAGATCTATAATTAAACTGCGCTTTAGGCTACACAGCGTGCCAAAGAAATAAACATACATACACTTGAAAAACATTACCCTGCTCTTTTGGGGCAATCGAGTAAAAATATAACCGTATAACTATTGAAATATAGGAATTTAAAACTAGTAATTTCAACCATTAAGTTTCTCCTTAATATCACAATAATCGATACAAAAACAAAAGAATACTTCAAACTGTTTTAACGTTATAAACTTGTATGACAAACGTTGTTAGGTCTTTTCAGATTGGCCTTTGAAAAGCTACCATCTAAAAGGTGTTGCGCGGGTGGCTCCGTTGAACTAGGCGTTATGTCACATTGTTTAGCCCCAGCTGACGACAGGTTGAACTTGAACACGTCGCTGGTAGACCTTCGTTCGTTCTTCGAGCGATATGTGATACGTTCTATTTCACTAGCACACGCTTTATAATATACATTAGTGACTAACACAATTAAGTCCAAAATTTTAATATGACAGGAAATCGTCAAGAAAGTTCAATATTGATAAATAGTATATTGAAACATTTATAATATTAAACATTTAGAAAGATATAGCCGTCTAAAGACGTGTTTGCAGAATAAAAAGTGAAATTTAATAACGTGTCTGTCATTTACAAAAGTGTTAATATGTATATTAAGTGTTCACGACTTCCTCGATTTTTCATATTCCACAGGAAGGTGAGGTTATACAATTAACTTTGGGCACTATAATACATCTAACTACACTACACTTTATAACTAATATATTAAAAAAAATAACAAACAAACTTTAGCAATAATTAGGAACACTTCGAAAAATCAACTTCTGCATTACACAATACCAAATTCGACTAAAATATTTTCTATAATGTCAACTGTCAAAATAGCGTCGATAAAGTAGCGCCCTTTTGACACTTTATTGTTTAATTGAGTGATGAGGAGCTATTGTATCACGGTCATGTATGCAAGCAAACAAAGCTGTTTTGGAGTTAACCATATTAACCGGATGACCATATTACCCTCAGATTTAATAGTTTAGAGTAGATTGGTTTAATTAATTGGCCCGGCACACATCGTTCTGCCCTTTCGGGTAGGTTTCTTTCTTCAGTATAAATATAAAATTTATTTAAAAAACGACTACAACGGTATCTATTGGATCCAGGTTATGTTATTTTCTTTTTTGGCACTAAGTAAACATTTTATTTTTGTTGTACCTTATTATGGGTTATTTTGATCTATAAAGATAGAATTCCTTAATAACAAACTACCGTGCCACCTTTCGCATTTGGATTTATGTTTAGTTATAAACAAAATTAATCGGTCAAGTCGTTCAGAAGTTACATGAGAACTCACAGGTGCAATTTTTTTTGTATTCATATCATATAATATGCTTATAGTTTGATAACCCCACAAGTGACACCACAGGAATATAACTGCGTGGAAAGAAAAATACAGAAACACCTAAATCAGAATAAATTAAATGACACCAATGGCATTTGAACCGGAAAATAAAATAATACGCAGGTGCAATACAACTTCCGAGGGTCAGTCAGCGGTATATCCAAAAGGGCGATAATAGACGACAGGTAATCGTTTACTACTCTAACACACGTGAATGTTCACGTGTCAATGTTATGTTAAAATGCTTCTGTATTATAAATATTTTTAAAACACCTTTCGTAGTAATTTCGAAAGTTATTTTCATAACGGGTCTACAATATATTTAGATATCATGATTTTATTAAAATGTGGTTACCACACGTAAGTGTTAAACTTTGCACGGAGTACAAAAAGTATTCGTTTTATGATTAGCTAACGCTTATTTCGGTTAGTGTGAGGATTTAAGTTAACGTGATGGTGTCAACGTTCAATTGACACACGCACGTCACACGACAGTCGGCGAATAATAAACACCGGAACGTTCACTTTCGATAGGTCATCAGCATTAGAATTTGATGTTACGTATGAATATATTCCTCGAAAACCGGATAGTAAACATTTTCTAATTCGTAATAAAAAACATAGTATGCTTATACGTTACGACTTAGCTTTAAATATGCCTAAGTAACTTTAGTCTCCCACAAAATAAAATACTGTTAATGCTTTATTATTGTTCGTATAAATAAAAAAAATAGTAAATTTAGTGGTGATTAAGTAATTAATGACATTGGTTAGGAGTGACCGGAACGTGTAGTGTCGGCGTAAGAATATCCTATAGGTGTGGTAAGAGGCGAAAAAGGGGAACAAACCAGGAGTTGAGCAGCAGTGCCTTCTTAATAACAATTAAAATACGAATAACAATTAACAAGTAAAATACGGCGATTGTCAACCGTGGCTTGCAAGTATCCTCCTATGAAGAAATCTGTTGGGGAGGCCTGTGTTCAGCCATGGAATTTTGATGGGCTGTAACATGTAGGGTGTGACAAGGAGAAAATAATGTTTTATCACTATGAATGCGCACTTATAATAGTCATTTGTTTCGCCCAATATGACAAACACGTTTGTCAATATTTTTGAAAAACAATACTCGTGGTTATCTGTAAATAGGCGCAGATTACGTAGTATTTGTAACTCTTTAAGACGAACAGTCGACCCGTTAAGGTAATTGTACAAATACGGTTAACTGAAAGCACGATGAAGGTAAAATCATTAAATTGCATCGCGGTCAACGTTCAAGCGAATACGGTATTCACACAACGGTACTTTACATTTAGATATACACAACACGCATTGAATCATCTTTTCGCGATTCACCGTCTAACGTATTTCGCGGCGTTACGGCGTGATTTTACTTTCCGTTGTCTTCGTTTGTGTAACAGACAGCAGTGAGTAGTTCACAGTTGAGTGATTAAAGGTGACATGACCTAATAACGCAGAGCAATATGACCGCTAAGGAAATCGACGAAATGGACAATGTGTGCAGGAGGTCGTTGAGTTAGCGGCAAATCGCCAGCGAGAGTGGAACGCCTGTACAATGACCATAATCGAACGTTTTCTGTGCGCAGCGGTCGGTTATGAAATTGAGCCTCACTTTTACAATGCGACTTTACTATAAATGCGGCCCGGTCAAGGAGATTTCGCTTTACAAAAAATATCCACGCAGATTATTAGCCTTGACTGATAAACCTAACCAGAAAAAAATTCGACCAACAATCGTTATTACTAAACCCGCCTTTTAATTTGTCTTAATTCTGGTAGATACATATAATATAAAAAGATCTTTAATTTTTTGCAGGGCGTGCAGTTTCCCTTTTTGATAGAATTTTCATTCTAATAGTGATTTTTTATATTTACGCGGATACTACGCATTAAATATAACTAATTTCACGGATTTTATCGCGTTTAATTCGATTTTCATTCTGTTAAGGTTTAGTTATACGGACACTATAGACTAAGAAGATACAGAATTTTTTTAGATCTTAAAAATGAATTATTGGTTTAGTTCAGCTATGGTTGTAGCACGAATGGGTCTGCCCAACAGGAGAAGGATATTCCTCTCACATACCGTCAACGTAAGGGACCAACTTAATGCTGTTGTGTTTCGTATGGTGGGTGTTGAGAACCCGAAACTGTTTTTACTGGTAATGAGACATTCTATCTTAGTCCTCAGGGGTGACAACGCATCTTCATTTTGCCTCATCAAATGTGCCACGGCGTCCACTTATATTATCAAGTGGGCTGTGTGCTCGTTTGTTATCATAATTCTATAATAAAATAATAACTACTTAAGCTCTGGAAAGAGGAAGGAAAGCAAGGCCGGATTAGTGTTCACTGTTCACTGTCGATTATGTCAACAATGCGATCGTTCTTAATCGTCAAACTCTGAGAGTTAATGAATAGGCCGAGGTAAATTATTTCAAAATATAACAAAATCTTTTTGGTATAATTTAAGAATTGCATACTCAACTTAAAAGTGACTTTATGATTCAAGGGATACTTTTCTTCAGACGAAGCATTAAAGTCGTACAAAAGCATTTTATTTATATGTATCTACTATATAATTTATCCTTATTTTTTAAGTGTTATAAAATACAATCTTAAAAGTATTATAATTAAATAAAAAGGTTTCCAAGTTAAATGTCCGGAAAACTACTCTGAGGAAACCGCGGTAGTGTTCAAATTGCATACAATTTATATACTATCTACTTTATATAGCTTTAGCTTAAATAATGATCGGTTGAGTTAGATCTGTATCGTGGCGAGGCACTATTACATCAGACAAGGCGCCTCGACGCTTGGTATCACGCACACGTGCAGCCGGGACCGGACCGACGCGCGGTGAAAGTTGACCAGCCCGCTGCTGCGGTTAGCATTTGACATTTTGTTAAACAACCAAACAGGCGACGACGCAGACAATACTGCTCGATAAAGGCATTTAAAAATATAATCAACTTGGTATTATAGAAACAATACCTAATATATGAGGCAATTTTTAAGCGCTGAAAGAGGCATGACTGCCACATTGCAAGGAAATGAAATTTGATGTCTGTCTGATACTTCCAAATATTTTCATTTTAAATTCTTCTGACACATTTTGTTAGTATTGCAATTTTGCAATGTTTAAAACGTCTAAGTTAAAGTGTTCGTCGGATGAAAATATTTAAATAATAAAATTCGGTTGATTGGAAACCCAAGAGTAAGAGACGACTACTGGGAAATGCTGGAGTGATCTCACCATGACCTATGATAGATGGCAATAATATATTTCGAATATGCTAGATGTGTATTATAGACAAACCGACCTCAGGAACTAAGTGTTTAAGGGTGCGAGAAATCTAGTATTCCCCATCGCAAATCCGCCAGACAAACGTGGCGATTAACACAAATATTTTCTATACCGGGAGAGCGCCAGTGTCCAGCTATGAATTTTTCGGGCTCAGACATTATTTTACGTCATGAAATATAATCACCTCAGTTTTATTACAAAGTATTTCGCTATTTACTACTTATTATGAAGATAATGCGAAGCTCAAGATACAACTAAAATTAGTAAATATTTTACAATAGCGTAGGCGATCTATAAAACAAATCTGATGTGTAAAAAAGAATGAACGATACTGTTATTGTAGTATTTATTAGGTAGGTATAGTTTTAGCGCTACCGAGACCTACGCACACTTAACACAATGTGTACCTATGTGTACGGCTAACAACAACTGAAGTCAAAACTTCATCATGAAATAAAATAACTATAGTCATTTTTATGTGTAGTGGATAAACTTAAGGAATATGCCCATTTGATATCTTGGCCCAATGGCCCATTAGGGTTGAAATAATAGATTAAGGGAACAACAATAATTATTATTTTTTACCTAAAACTCGGTCCATTTTTTATATTAGATTGAAGTTAATAAAAAATTACAACAATTTCTGGTCTTATAACAGGTATTTAAATATATGTTAAGCATGTCGTCTAGAAAATGAGCTGGCAGATAAATATTAGACTAAAACCTCGGTCAACCCAAAAAACACGAATGTTGTGAAGCACCGACGTTCCGGAAAGTCTGCAGTGTGTGAACATGTTCAAGATCGTCCCCGCCATTACATTAGATTTGATAGACCACAAATCCTCGCAAAAGAACACCGGTTCCTACCAAGGATTCGCGAGGCTATTGAAATTTAAAAAAAAAACATCCTAATTTCAATAGAGAAGATGGATGGGTGCAGCCATCTGCTTGGGATCCTATAATTAATAAAATTAAATCCAAATCCAAGTATACCACTGCAAGACTTCAAGATACTGTAAGCTCATTCTGCGTAGATCGGACCAAAAATTAATATTCAAAAACTGAAGGTAGCCGGGACTAACTATGAAATCGGGACGTAAAACACGTCAGTCCCCCCCGGTGACCATGGGTGCTGTAAAGCACCCGAAACGTCGGGAATTAAAAAGTTAAATTAAACGCGTAAAATCCGTAAAAATTAGTATCATTTAATGTGTAGTCTTCGCATAAACATAAGAAATTTTTTTTCGAATTTTTATCACATGGGTGCATTATAAGCCTACTGTGCTCCTGATAGGTTATAAAATTTAGAGCAAAATTATATATAGTATTCATTACAACCCAGTTTAATTATTAGTGTTAAGAAATCGAAGTCGTTAGTAAATAAAGCATAATTATCGAGGGAAAACAACAACAACAAACACGTGCTTTTATATTGTATAATGTCAATTCATTTTTAAGATTTTAAACGCAAAAGGATCTTGTGCCCATACAATCCAGTCAGACTACTTTATTTATATTTTTAAGGAAAATAACATTGGAGTAGCAAAAATCTTTCGAGAGATTGCGATTACTGATTGCTATAGTTAATTGTTCATTATGACTCTTTTTGTATTTACTTTATTGATGGAAAAACTATGGTTAAGAATGGTTATACCTTTCTAATCTTGGTTAAGAAGTGAGCCGTCTGACTGTCATCCTTATAATAAGTATAATTTTACTCATAATAACTGTTTTTTCAAAACTTGTGTCCGTTTCATTTAGGAAGGATAATTTATAAAAATTATTCCAAATTAAATTCTTAAACTCACGCACTACTAGCTTTATGTCGAAACAAATATCATGAAGGTGATTTCTGAGCGTGGTTTCCTGCTAATAAAAAAAACGAAGGCTAGTAAAGTGAAAATAGTCGTATCGGTGAGAAAGGTGAAAAAATCGTATTATGGAATCTTAAACATCACTTTCTCTTCCTTTATACGTTTAGTCATATACGATAATTTCAGTCCTTTGGACGTACGGACAATAACATAAATAATATAATATACGTAATACGACAAAAGAATTAGAGCGAGTGTTGGCATTCATTACTTGTGCAGAAGACTTGCTCAGACAAATATGTAAAATAAAAGACAATAAAATCCGAATTACGTCACAATGGTAACCTGGTTGACAAATCCTAAACTGGCGTATAAACCAGGACGAGACCTTGAAACATTCACTAAATACTATCGAGACGAATCTTTTAAGTCGAAGTTGCGCGGGACGCCCACCTCATTTGTTGAATATTTGCTTGTTTTGTTAGAGAATTTTAGATATGCATAAATGTGAATACGATAGAAAACAAAGCAGCGACCTGTAACATGTTTTAAAAGCTTTGTTATTGTTAGAACGACATTTTTTGAACGTGTATTTTCTATAACTTTCATGTCGTGTACTCGTTTACTTATCGAAGACGCGATAATGAGTGAACAATATTAGCAAATTTACAACAGGATGGAATAAAGCTCGGTGGTGAGTCACGGTAGGTTGTGCAACGACTTTTGCACAACCAGTCGCCAGACCCCTGACCGCCGCTGTCATAGAACGCATAATAATTCAGGTAAATAGGCTCGGTGAGGTGACAATAATTGGATTTATAGACACGTCAGGGGCGTAGTACCGATCTAAGATTAATGTCTCCACACAAATACACAAAATAGCTCGTTGACTATGTGCTTAGTTAAAATAATATATATATATATATATATATATATATATATATATATATATATATATATATATATGTGTATGTATATATGTATATATATATAGTAACGGTATGTAGCAATGTCATGTAGGCGAAACGCGGAGATTTTTAAAAAAATAGCATTTGTATCTAATTAATGGCGATTAAACATTTTTTTACCTTTTCTTATGAGTAAAAGATTGAAAGGGACAAGTAATAGCTGAGAAAAGAGATCAGATATACAGATTTTAAAATTACGAAAGTGCAATCGCGGTGCACTCTAGACCGACCGGTAGCGCGAGTCGATGTACTCGAGGCACGGACAGCACAGCGCACAGCAGGCTTAGCTTTTTCTATTTTTATGCGATCGCGATACGCGGCTGCGGATCTATTTAGTGGACGTGGTATTTATTTAATGGCTTTACATTCGTACGGCGCTCTGGACAAACTAAGGAAATGTTTATGGAATGCATAATTGTAGGTAGGACATGGGTATGTTAGTACGTGCGGTATCAGGTAACTACATACGATACGCTCCACTCGTGTTCCCGCATGCTTTTTTGGAAAGTGGCAGATTTGGGCGTCCAGGAGTCGACGCCGAGGTAGAGGGCTGGCAGTTCTGTGACTTTAACTTCGAGGCGCTCGGCGAGCCTCTGTTCCACGATCGCCTTGGACCCGCTTGTCAAGCGCTGCTGTTCCTTCCCGCTGCGCCGCTCCACCCCAACGTAGCCGTTCTTCTCGCCGTTGCAAGACGTCACGCTTTTTGGACCATCTGTACTGAACATTTTACTCGTAACGGTGTCCGTTTTACCGTAACTTTTATATTGCACTGATTCTGTTCCGTTCGCTGTTCGCGAATACTTCAAAGAATCATAAGTGCTGCCGTTCAGGCTGCTGTATTCGATGTTGTTTAGGTTAATATCTCTGTCGACGCGCTTAGACGTCGCTTCGTAACCATTTCGTTTGCTATAGCGCTCCTCTTGGCTTTGCTTAACAAAGTTATCTTCAAAACTAGTTTTACATTTAGGAACGTTTTTCAAGTAATCGCTATAGTTCAAATCGTTATTATGCAATCCCTTATCACAGCCTTTTTTTAGTGTTTCCTGTATGTCTATTCCGTTTCCAGTAGACCGGCTGTAGCTTAGACTGGCAGGTTGTCCACTTTCGCCTCGTAAGTCTTTTTCCCGTTCTGATTCCTTGATTTCGAATTCGTGTTTGACAAGTGCGACACGTGAAACTTCTTCGCTGGTTTTGATTTGTGATTTGAGAGCGAAGTCTGCTGTCGCTATGCCAACCCTACTCTGCTCGCTGGGAATAGTCCAAGTATCATGCTTTTTCTTATCGCTACTTTTCGACGACCACGCTTTAGCAAGAGCGGCCTTTAGCGCCTCCCGCCGCTCATGAACGCTAACTCGCGGATACTCGTGTATAGGCACGATGGCGGGAGCGTATAACGTAGATCGTGGGGTCGCTCGTGTGATACGGAAACTTCTGAACTCCCTGTTGAACTCCGAATTTAGAGAATAAGCCGGTATTCTCGAAGTCACCATTTTGAGATCAAAATTTCCACTAATGTTAAAATACTAAACTTAGTTTGTTCACGATAGTTCTCTTATTAGCACCGAGTACACTGAACACATATCGACTCTACCTGAAATGAAATATCGATATCTCTGTGGAAACGTGTTGAACTATGATTGGTAAACGCAGATTAGGGTGCACATAGTGTTGCGTTGGGGGTTTGAAGGTCAAGCCAGTGCAGTGCGTGCACGAGGATGCGCCTGTGGGCCGCGGCCTTCGCAGTGGGCGGCGGCGTGGCGCGTCGCGGCGGGACGACGCACTGGTCAACGAACCGCCCCATCCGCTCCCACTTGCAGCTTGCATAACGCACTCACGATCCGCTGTCTACCTCATCTCTTATGCAGTTATATTACCTATCACGTGAATCGTATGAATACATTGTATGCGTCGGAAACGATGGCGGCTTCGCTTCAATATTCATGAACTGTGACCGCCAACAGACGAATTTATTAACCTATAGATAACGATAAGACGTCATTCGTATGTTATTGACTCTTAATGTAGAGCAGTTATGCCGTATAAGTGCAACAAGTGTCGCCTTGCTGGCATCCCTAATATGGCCACCGGTTGCCATATGGCCCACGACCGACACATCCTCGGCTGGTCGGCCCTCTCCTTAACAAACGCACTATCGATGTATAAACACTTATTGTAAATCGACTCTCACAACCAGTTGCTTTTATTTCTTTATATGATATAACTGTCAGTGCCACATGTTAATTTTATTAAGTCGAAGCAGTCGCATATTTCTGCTGAACAAGCTGACATTGAATAAAACATAACATTCGTTGATTTGTAAACCAGCTAGCATTATTTACGTGCGTGCATTGCTTATGCGCTGATGTGCAAGTCAGTTGTTTTTAAATATATCGAGATGAGATAACAAAACAAGGCGTCGTTTGCAAGCGAATATAATTCAAGCAACGTTTATTTAGCGTTCAGAACGAGTTTACTATCTAGTTCAACACATTTCCACATTTGTTTCGCATAACGAATAAGTACACTATGTAGAGCGCTATCCCTATCGTTGCACCAGATAATTACGACTCGGGCAAAAACTTCAACGGTCGTGAAACGCGAGGGTGAGTATTGACTGTTGCGGGGCAGACAATAACGATATTCCAAGTGGAGAGCACCGGAAGAGCGTTGCATACGCTCGTTCGTGCATACCTTCTCGTATCGCGCGCGAGAACTGCGTGCGGTGTGCGTGCACCGCTGCGACTAAACTGACTGAGGCAGGCAACGCACACTCGCCGCCGTGGCCCCACCGCTACCGCCACCTCTCTCTTGTGGTCCACCACTAGTGACTCTAACTCGGAGCAATACGGCCGGAATCGCAGGAGCACTGACCTTCGATATCGCACCACTTCGAGCAGCCTGCATCAACTAACGTCGCGAGCAATACATTAGACCGACCACATCTCGATTCACGAGACACGGAAATTATCCTTTAAAAGGAATGGAATGAAAACTTATCGGAAACTCACGAAGAACTGTCCTTCATAAACAAAAATAATTTAAAAATATCTATCGTCTATTAAACGGCTGTTAAAGAAAATTATTTTGCTATGGGGTATTTTCTCTTGGGGAACAGATAGAATGCTACGATTTATAGAATTTTGTAGAGCGTTCACTAACTTACATGCACGAATTTATTAATTAGTCCGGCGAACGTCCCCGCCAACGTAATTGATGTTTATTTTATGCGAGAAATTTGTGAAAGAGAGTTTTGAATTATCACTAGACCTCACCTTAATATGTTGTGTTGTGCGCGCATAGAAATACATAGAATAAATACCTGAAACAATAAAAGAATAAAAAATTAGCATTTAATAACGAGAAAAATTAAATAAACGGTTAATTAGCTTAACCGTTTATTTAATTTCTTGCTTTAAAAAGAAATCGATAATACTTAGCGAATGGAGTAACATAAACAAGATCTGGAAACAATTGCTCCATAATCGTGCTTTAGCAACAGTACAATATTGCCATGCATGCTACTGTTGAAAAAATATTTTTTTTACATACATACATACTTCAAACATACAGATACGCCTGTAAACCCTGCGGTGTTGTGTGCTACTCGGGCCAGTTTAAGCCAAAAAATATGAGTTTAGATGAAAAATTGTGAAAGTGACAGGTGACTAGCCAATCGCCACCACCACCACAAAAACCCAAATACCCCATTAGTCGTAATTTACGGCATGTTAGATAACATATTTGTAACATATTTTTTGTTTTAAGTTACATAAATGCGAGACCTACAAGACCCTGACCAACCGGGAATTTGACATTAACTTCGTAAGACATCTTCTTTTTTTCTAGAGAGTTCGTTTATGAAATTTGTTAAGTACACAAATTGTATAAATTTAATGTTATGGACTAAATATTGTGCACGTAAAAAAAAAAAGTATTTTGCGATCTGACTGTCAAAGTTACCTTTGTTAATCAAAGTTACCCCGATTGACTGTATTTTTTTTAATTATCCTATGATTAATTACATTCTACCGTACCGTAATACGTCCCGGTCATATAATGGCACATTAATGTAACGTGTTGGGACGTAATTACATGATAACACCAAAATAAATAAGAATGGAAACCTACCGCAACACTGCTTATCTCGATGTGACACGGGACAGCCTCTAAGCAACAACACTTTCTTTGCTTATACTAAAAGAATTGTCACAACGGACTGACAACAACACTGATTCATATTTAATACTATACATTTACATATTTATACTTTGCACTGAATAATTTGTACATAGGTTATTTATTCCATAGATCATTATAATTATGTCTTTGGATTCTTTAGAATAAGCAAACATTTCTAACATCAAAAAAAATCAGATCGATGATAGAGATCTGCGTCTATAGTTCGTGGTGTTTTTGCCAAAGCTGTCCATGAATGCAAATCGTTCAGACTAATATATTATTAATAAAAGTATTTTCATCGGATGGTGGGTGACGATGATGAAATGTATATTTATGAAAAGTACAATGAAAATGACTGTTTTCTTTTTAATAATAATAAGTAATACTTGATTGAAACATCGTTATATATAAACATTGCTTGTCCGTGATGAACTCCTAAACTACCGAACTGATTTAAATTAAATTTTGCAGCCTGTGTGCAATTTGGTCAAACTTGAGAGATAGGATAGTTTTTATCCCGATATGTGACCTCAATATTTTTTTATTGCGAAGGATTTTTGAGATTTTTGAGAACTGGCCAGGCAGACGCGTGTCGGAAAACGTTTGCCTGGCCAGTTAGTAATACTATAAGAAATATAGATGTAAATCTGTTGCATCACTTTCTTATTAAACTCTAGAATTTGAAAAATATCAATAATTTTTAATTGTTATTTAAACACACTCAACAATAAATTTGTCACTAGCAAGACATGTAGAGTTCTTATCAACATAGGCAATTCATTATCATTCCCATCATCATTAACAATCCTACAAGCTAAATATTATGCTATTTAGCACTGGAATGCCAGAATGCAAAAAATGCCACTAACGGCCAAGACTTAGGTTCCATATGTCGAGTGTTGCATGAAGGTCATGTCCAGATGTCCTGTTGACGAGTTGATCAAGAAGTGTTTTATGCTTTAATTATTTTATGGTTAAACATTAGCTTATTCTCAATAAGTTATGATAATAATAATATTGTCCACCGAACCGAATATCGGTTACGACGGTAGCTGCCAACGGAGATTTACCATCTGCGCAAGACAGGATTATAGTGCACAAGTGTGTGCGCTGTCTATTCTCTTACTCGTGTAGTCCAATGGGACGGTAATCAGCCAAGACCGGAGACATATCTGACTTAGGACCAATGCCTTTAGGTGCTCTCCAAGGCACACGGGTGAAACACTGACAATTTCCTGACTTCGAGCTGCTACTGAGAATTTCTTGAAGGAAAAACCCCAATAAATGACTCGAGACAGGCACATGATCAGCAGTCGTGGTTACGACCACTAGATCAACTTTGCAATCAACGTCATGATAACCACAAGTATCGTCTGCAAAAGTGACAGTTTAACAAACGCAATTTCATTTTGCCAATTATTATTTTAATAGATAATATTAAAAAAGCGCGCAACTATCATTTAACGTATAAAAGTTCTCAATATCAGTAACAATAAACAAACCGTTGCGTCGCGTCGTTTAAAAAAATTAAAGACGAGAGAAAGTTGACGAGAGGTAATATCGAAAACAAATTAAATTAATAGCCGGTTGGAAGTTGAAACATAAATTATTCGCCTACGTGTCGTTACCGAGAAATGTAGAAGTTTAATACATTTGGACGATGGAGGCATTTCATTGTCCGACCACAAATTAACCAAATAGTGATTTAGAAATTATCGTGGTTTCACAATATAAATCGGTTCGTTAATAAATTTCAGCCAATTATTTTGCTCTTTTTTGCTTATAAAATCGCCTGGCTAAGTGCTACCGTCTTACCTATTTCTAAAGTTAAGCATTTCGCACCCACAAAATTGTGTTCCGTTTAGACGAATAAAGAAATGCAATATATAAAAGCGTTCTTAGTCCTCAGGGGTGCCTATGTATCTAGAGTATTGTTTGTCTGATGTTGGCTGCATGTATCCATAAGCGTCAGTAACCAACAACTATCAGGTGGACTGTAAGCTTCTTTATCATTCTTATGCAATAAAAAATTGTTAGATAAGAAATTCCCTCAAAAATCGATATTCCCAATTTTTTTATAGAATAAGGGTGTTAAACGAGCACAAGGCCGACGTGTTGATAAGTGGATGCTGTGGCCCATATAAATCTATCCTCGATTAAGAATCAAAATTGGAATGCATCGCGTTTCCAGTAAAAAGGGATCTGGTTCTCTTTATTCACCTTATAATATATTAGCGTAAATACAAAATATTTGCTTAAAATGTACATGTAATAAATGGTAAAATAGCAGCATGAAGCTGCTATTTTACGCTAATATTTTGGCAGCGTGGGCCTTCACCTGTCGAGTTGACCCATTCGAAAGATATCCGGATAGAATATTTTATTAACTTTTTGCTAATCATAATTAAACAACAAATTTATCAACTTTCTTATAAATGTTAGCAATTGCAAAGGAAATAAATAATAATATTAATTCTCTAAGAATATTAGTAGGTATATCGCCGTAACAATAGTTCGTTTTTACGCTATATTATAAAAATAGAGACTATACTACTTGACAAATTTAAGATAAACACGAACATACACACAAAAGAGAACTTTAAGATAAACATATAAACAATGTCAATTTAACTTTCTTTGCTTACTTGAGTTTGTTTAACCCCAACTTTAAAATACAGCGGTTAGATCTCGGCAAACATGTATAATGATTAGTAAGACATGGCTGGATTAATATTTATTTATGTCCGAGATAAACTTACAGCCGGTTGGACGCTGTTCATTCAACGGTCATGTATGTCACTGCCAATAATCACCCGCTTGTATGGTTTCATACCCCCGAGCTAAAATGTTACATTACGCTTGCTTGACCTTTATCGACGATGTAAATAGATCAAAATGATGTATTAATATAAAAATATAAGCGCAAAGAAAAAAGAAAACATAGATTAACCGTAAAGGTAAAAGGTGATTTAGTTTTTAAATGTAGAACAAGTAATGGTAAAGCCAGGGCTTTTGAGTTCACGTGGTAAAGATAAAACTCGGTCACTAAACAAGCGTTGGAAGGAAGTGTGGATACTAATAGTAATGATAATATCTGACGTTGTATTTGCAAACTGAAGAGGCGAGTCTTGTAACATTGGTCGTCGCAGAAATGAAAACCGTTGGACAAGACGTATCTTGGAGTGGAAACCATGGTTAGGCAAATGTTATGTGTGACACCTATTGACAAAATGGAACGACGATGTGCGCAACGCAGACGGATGCCTGAAACCAAAGATCAAACCTAAGTGGCGATTCTTAGAAGAGGTCTGTCTAGGTTAGTGGACCGTCACAGACAGATGATGATAAGCAATCAATTGTTAATCGTGATTTTAAGAGCTACAGTAAATTCTATGCGGTGATGATAAACATACATACATACATAGTATCACGCCTGTAATACTCAAGATGGTAGGTAGAGTCCAAAGAGGAGCAAGCTACTCGGACTACTAGTTAAGCCAAATAAAATATGGGTTTTGATGGAAAATTGTAAAAGAACTGATACATTCAATCGCCTACACAATCACAAACCTAATATCCCTTTAGTAGCATTTTACGAAATGCCAGGCAATTAATACGGTATGCACATTTGCCCCATTTAAATATACGGATAATGATGGATTCTTTTTGCTTTTGTTTTTTATTTTTAATTTATATTTGTAAAACGTTATTTTTTATATTATTCAACCGTTTCTCTTAGTATATTTCCTGGGACTGAAAAGACTGTCAATTTAATACTGTGAGTGTCGTTAAAAGACGAAAGAGCAAAACGAACCAGGAGATGGGCAGCAGCGTTTTCTCTTAACAACTAGAAAATAATAAACTGAGTTTGCCAACCCGATGGCTAAGACAACTATGGCAAATATCCCCAAATTTTATGAGGCAATCTAAGGGGAGGCCTATGTTAAGCAGTGGGTTTTTATAGGCTATGGTGTATGATACAATAACATAGCTTATCAAAACAAACAGGAATGGAGTTCCTACGCTTAGGTATTGAAGAATTTACTATAATAAAAACCATACGCAAAATAAAAAAAAAACAATATTGTAGCAAGCTCAAAAAGAACAGCCCCCATGTCTCTTTCACAAGTATGACTCATGCTCATGTGGAAGCCATCGTCGCCCTCCTTATTATTTTTAAGTGTTATTAATACTGTAAGAATAAGGTCCAATTTACTTATAATAATAAAAAATACAGACGTGTAGACGGATATAATAAAACCTAACTGGTAACAAATTACTTTTTTTCGTGTTGAGAAAATCTGCGACCTAAAAACATCATGACCGAATCCATTCTTAGTGAATCACTCATTGTGAGACGTCCTTAAAACCCGTTAGGTCTTTTAATTCTAAATACCTTTAAAAATGTTTTTAAACACACACAACACTCCGTCACAACAGCGCAGTTAAACAAAAACCATGCAACAGATTGCTGGGTACAAAGATTTGCGTTTTTGAACATTTCAGCTTTCTTTTTAAATTGGGAACTTGTATGAATGTAGGTTGATTATGAAAAATCAAACATTTTATGCAAATCAAAAGTTGCTAATAAAATCTCTATCTCACACTTTTTTCCTATAGTATTGAAAAATAATAACTGTTAGAGAATAGCACAAGTATTATTTTGTAAGCTTTAGTTTAAGGTGTTAATTTAGTAGTAAACTTTTAATAATTCAATTATTTTTATTCTTTGAGCGTTTTTCATTTAAGTCTTAACAATTAAATAACACAATATGAAGTAACGGAGTTCGTTTAGTACGTATGTGTACGTATCAAAGAAAATTTACTTTATTCTTTTGAGGTAATACAAATATCAAGATGTTATAATAACTGTACTGGAGTGGTAGTCTTCACCACTTCAGTCTATTCAACCGATGGAAAGGGAAAAAAATAATGGCATCAGAGCGGAGGCGTTAAGCAGCCGACAAACGGCGAGGTCCAATGACCCAAATGGTTCATTACTAGGCCGCAGAGACTAACGAAAGAAAAATCGGTCGGCGGACGAGAGCGCGCCGTTGCTTTATCATCCGACCGAGTAGTTTGTTCGAATTTTGGGGAACAATGCATGGGAACTAGTCTGTAATAAATTAAAGACTTCATATTTCAACAATGGTCTTGTTCAGTTATTATTATCTTTACTTTAAAATCGTATAATTTTTGTATTATACTCTTTCAACCATGCAACCCACCAATGGTACGCTAATTAGTTTTATTATAATAAGTATTACTAAACATATGCAGTCTTATTACGAAAATAGTTAATAATTAGTCTCAATTAGGACTTTTTAATAAACAAGTCCCGTGCAAAATATGCGAATTAAAATGTAAAGTATGTAATGACGGCAGAATGTCAAATTTCGCGAAGATTGTAAACGAAAATATGTACCTACTAACTATTTATTTACACAGGTTTCGATTTTTATTCTCAAATAAGCTAACAAACACGCTATCCCGAGCACTAACTAGATCGTTAAGGCTCAACACTGTAAACTGTATAGATGTAGCCCTGCGGCTAAGCGACTTCATTCCACAAAGACTACTTTAAACTATCAATAACCACGTTTTGTAATCAGACCAATGAAATTTAAAACAAAATATGGATGCCAAAACTAGTTTATTATGCAATCATTGGCATAAATAAACCAGTTACAGTTAGACATGTTGAGAAGAGGTTGCTGGATGGTCTCGCAGCCAAATAATAAACTGAACAAGATACAAATATCAAAGAAATCGATATATTTTATTATTTGATTGGAATAGTTACAGCGTGGTAAAACAATGTCCCGTGTCCGCGGAAATATATAACCACTTATTTTTTGTCTTCAGCTGTAAGAACTAACTTTTTTTTATAGGATAAGGGTGACAAACGAGCACACAGTACACCTGATGGTAAGTGGTTGCTGCGGCCCATAGACATCTACATCTATCCTCGTTTGCGAATCAAAATGCAGATGCGTTGTCACCCGTGAGGACTAAGATGGAATGCCTCATTTCCAGTAAAAAGAGCCTCCGGCCACCTGCACTCACCAAGCGAAACGCAGAGGTAAACCTCTACTTCACGCTGGTATTCTGTGAGGTCGTGGTACCACCCCGGTTCGAGCCGGCCCATCCGTGCGACAGCAAAAGCTGCCGCGTGGCTCTATTACTGTTACTTTAAGAAACTCCTCCAATAAGTACATATAGATATAAAATCCAATATCGATATTATTTGGGATTCATAAATGACAACTAAGCCATAGATAATTATTAATTATTTCAAGATATAATGGCGACCGGAGGGCTATGCTCACAACTCCACAAACCATCCATTGGGTGTAACAGGAGACAGACGGAAGCTAAACTAAATAATAATTGAAAAGAAACTTATTTTCTTAGTGTATAGTATTTACTAAACTAAGGTTTTTATATTATGTTGTACTGAACCCTCATGTTCAAGTCAAACACGTGCTTCGAAATTTATCAGCGAGATAAAATCCGCTCAAGAATAAGAGAAACTGACATAGCCAGGCGGATCAGTGATAATAATAACCTAATCCTTATAAGTATCGAAATAAATAGAACTAAGCATTTGTTATCAAAAATAATAAAATATTACGTTATAACTAAGTTAAAATCCACTTTCATGACCAGATGTGTTATGATAATTGCATTGTAGAATTAATAAGACATTGGCGTAAGCTATATCTTTTGAACCTAAAACAGCTCAAAAATAAAAACGAGTTCAGAAGAAACGAAATTTATTTTAAGTAAAACCGTACTTATTCGTGACTACGATGTGATCACTTACTAACATCGAATTAAGCTGCCACCGTAAATGGTGTTCTCGGACCTGATCGGGTCAGCACGAGTCAAACAATCTAAATAATTTATCAAAATAACAGCCGTATATAGACTTCCTGGAGCTTTGGGATTCCACGCTCCCTTTTTGTAAGCGCTTGTCCATCAAAGATGTTGATAAAAAGTTTATGTTTTTGGCTTGTAGTAATTTATTTCCGTGAGTAGTTAGAGATGAAGAAACAACTAAAATTATCCTATCCTGAACATAAATTACGATCAGTTATTTGTCACTTTATATTATAACAAGCGACGATATATACGAAAATATAAGATTAATTTAAAGTATTATTTCAAAAAACATCGAGACTTCTTAAAAACGCACACGTCGTACTCGTATGTTTATGATGTATGCTGACGATTTTATCAGTAATTATAGTACATTAGTATGAGGTGATGATGTCCGATATTTCAAAAGTTAACGCAATAATAAGTGAGTAAAAAGTAACTGTCCACATTAATCATCGAGGTCAAAATCGGTCAAACACCAACAACGCATAACTGAACATTATTCTTGATTGATTCGTCATCTATTCCACCGGTTTTTACAGATTGCTCCGATTTGGGAAGTAATACGGCAATTAGAGAAAATTTTCTATTTGTGGTTTTTTACTGACTACAACTTCATAATGAGTCAAGTTTAGAAAGGTTCTAATTGCAGTAGTCATTAATTATATCTGTGGTTTTAAAATTGATGAGCATTTTAACATAAAAGGCTAATTATACAGGACAACTAATTACTTTTTTTTCCAAGTGAGAGTATCTTAACATAATAAACACCAAAGAGAGCAATAATTAAATCAAGTCAAATTGCTTATACGGTAATCAGAACGATTTTAATGCACATCCATTATAATTCTTTTAAACAAATTTAAAGAAATAAAGCATGTATATTGCTATGATCTGCCAATTTGCGGTTTTACACAAAATAACTGTATTTTTTAAATAAAGGTGACAAGCGATCACAAATCCAACCTGATATTGAATGGATGCTGTTGCCGAAGATATCAAAATCCTCAATGAAAATGCAGATGCGGTGTCATCCCTGAGGACTAATATGAAATGCCTCGTATCCAGTAAAAAGGGTCGTCGATGGTCTACTCTCATTACACGAAACACAGCAATATTAAGGCATTTCCCTGACCAAATATCCTTGAGCATGCAGTGCTCTGCCGCCCGAACTTTGCATCCCGAAACATTTATCATAAGAATTCACACAAAGGGTTTATGCTAGCGATGTTAGCAGCCCTGCCCCTATGCGTATGATGACAGACTTAATTAATAAGCGTGAACTTATAAATTACCAGTTCCGACAAGCTTCAAGAAATTGAAGAACTATAAGAAGTCTTAAGTGCGATCTTATCACAGTATTTACAATAAGCTGTTCGATCCATGCTGTTTATATTCTATTGTCTATAGTTATGTTGCGAACAGTTAAAGTCTGGCAAACTCCTAATATTTGCGCCACATCATTCAAGTATTTGGTGTGGCCAGAGCGTAATGAGAACGTTGTAATCACAAATCAAAATATTTCACTCTAAATGTGTAGGTACGTAGAAGTATAAGGTCCAAAAATTACTGCAATGTATGAACTTACCTAACATTTTTTAAGTGTTGGACACTAAAAAGATTATTAAATTTTACGAGTTTTACCAAAGTAAAATAAGTTATTCCAGAGTGAATAGATTAAAATAAAGAATTTTTTTTACTTATCGTCACGCACAATCCCTGACGGGGTAGCCAGAGAGAACAGATCGCCAAGTGTCACGATCCTTACATACCTCTTTCGCTTCTTTCAGATTCATCATCTTCTTCATACATGCACGTCTAGGTATCCGAGTACTCTTGACCCTCCCCTCTTCGAGCAATTTGCTCACATGGTCTTCGAAAGTTAGTCTCGGTCTACCTCGACACCTTTTAATATTAACTTTCGCGCTATATATTTTCTTCACCATTCGGTCTTCACTCATTCGCTCAACGTGCCCAAACCATCGAAGCACGCCCCTATCAATTTTTGTGATAAGGTCATCTTTCAAACCTGCCATATTGCGAATCTCTTCGTTTCGCTTTCGGTCGGCCATGGTAACGCCGCACATTTTACGAAGAGATCGCATCTCCACTGCATTCAACTTGCTTTTATGCTTCTTCTGGCATACCCAGGTTTCGCTGCCATATAACAAAGTCGGTACCAACACTGCGTTATGTATTGCAAGGCGTGCACTCTTTACTACGCCTTGCCTTTTGACTAACGCAGTCAGGGCACCATTGACTTTGTTCCCGGCAGCGACACGCCTGTCCACATCTAAATCACATCTTCCATCCCGGCTAAAAGCACTCCCCAAGTATACAATTTCATATCATATTTTTTTTACCTGACTGCCCCAGAAGGAGGGTAATATTTTTCAAGTGAAAGTATAAGGTTTAATATTTAAATTTTTCTCTTCTAGTAGACTTTGTACACAGTAGAGGTTTTTTAATTAATGTTTTAGTAATATTTAATTTACTAAAAACTGTTGGTGATATAGACTTACTATCATTCATGGTATGTAAGCAATATAAATCAAGAACTAAACACTTAAACAAGAAATTAATATTTGATTTTTAGAGCAGTTTTTTTTTTACATTTTAATCAAACATCATAGAAATCTAAAATTATCCTGACAAACTAAGTCCGTCTTATTACAAAACGTGGTTTATTGATAGTTTCGGGTTTAAAATGTTGTTTAAGAATCTTTCTCACCTAAGAATTTCCTTAACGGTGGCGCCAGACTTCCCGAAATTTGATATTTGCTGCCGAATTCCATACTCTACATTTTAGTTAGCATAATATTTCCGCAATACATTTTCTTCAGACAGATTCTAGTTTAATTCCGAGACTAATTATAAACTACTTTAACAGTGGTAGAGCCACGCGGTAGCTTTTGCTGTTGCACGGATGGGCCGGCTCGAACCGGAGTGGTACCACGACCTCACAGAATACCAGCGTGAAGTAGAGGCTTACCTCTGCGTTTCGTTTGGTGAGTGCAGGTGGGCGGAGGCCCTTATTACTGGAAATAAGGCATTCCATCTTAGTCCTCACGGGTGACACCGCATCTACATTTTGATTCGCAAACGAGGATAGATGTAGATGTCTATGGGCCGCAGCAACCACTTACCATCAGGTGGACTGTGTGATCGTATGTCACCCTTATCCTATAAAAAAAATCTTTGTTTTGTCCATGTTCATCTTAAGACCTATCCGTTGGGAGACACTATTAAGGTCATTGAGCATAGTGTTTAGGTCCTCCAGCGATTCTGCCATAAGGACTATATCGTCGGCAAATCGAAGGTGAGTGATGTACTCGCCATTTATGTTAATACCGTATCCTTTCCAGTCCAGAAGCTTGAAAACGTTTTCCAATGCAGCGGTGAAGAGTTTAGGGGATATAACGTCACCCTGTATTACACCTCTCTGCAATTGGATAGGTTTCGTACTCTGGTTCTGTATTCGGATAGCCATCGTAGCCCTACTGTACAAGCACTTCAGCACTTCGATATACCGACAGTCAATTTGGCACCGCTGAAGGGACTGCAGCACCGCCCAAATTTCGACGTAATCAAAGGCTTTCTCATAGTCCATATACGCCAGGCATAGTGGCAAATTGTACTCCTCGGACTTCTGTACAACTTGCCGAAGGGTATGTATGTGGTCTATGGTGCTAAAGCCCTTTCGGAAACCGGCTTGTTCGGGAGGCTGGAAGTCGTCAAGTCTGCGCGCGAGACGATTCGTAATGACTCTCGAAAACAGCACGTAGACGCGGCTCAGAAGGGTAATCGGTCTGTAGTTCTTCAAGAAAGCGTTGTCGCCTTTCTTAAAGAACAGGACCACCGCACTTCTGCTACACGCCTCCGGTGTAATGCCCCCATGGAGAAAGGAATTAAAGAGCCTCTGAAGGACTTCAAGTACCGGTTTTCCACCCGCTTTCAGAAGCTCCGCTGTAATTCCATCCTCTCCTGGGGCCTTGCCGTTTTTAAGATGCTAGAGAGCCATTCTAATCTCGCTCAGACTGACGTCCGGGATATCTTCGGAATAGCGTCGGATAAGACTCGCTCTTGGATCGTTACTCACACTTGCGTGTGGCTCCAACGATGACGTGTGCAGCTGTCCATAGAACCTCTCAATCTTACTCAAAATATCAGGTGCCCCGGAAACGATGCGGTCTTCAGCATTGACAGTTGGCTCTTTCTGGCAGACAGATCTCTGGCAAAGACTTTGGAGCCTTGGTTTCCGCTCGATCGCTTCTTCAATACAAGCTGTATTGAAGTTGCGCAAGTCCCGCCGCATGCATTTGGAGATCTGTCTGTTCAGTTGCCTGTATGCTGTCAAATCTGTTGAAGAATGTAGCTTCATCTCCCGTCTAACAGCCATGAGATTAAGAGTGTGATCGGAGTTTTTGTGTTCTTCTGCGGCGGGTCTTGCAGAACTTAGCTCCGACCGCATGGATAGTTTCCACGAACGACGAATCTATGAATAGTTATAGTCAAATAGGATACCTATCGATTAGATTCATGAGAGAATCTGTCTCCGCCGCACTCTGTTTACCTGTGGGTCTAGTTAAAGACAACTACAGGAAATGCAAGAAAATTTCTAATCGCATCCGTACACGGCGGTATTTTTTTTATTGTATAGGGTAACAAACGAGCACACAATCCACCTGATGGTAAGTGGTTGCTTAACCATAGACATCTACATCTATTCTCGATTACGAATTAAAATACAAATGCGTTGTCACCCGTGAAGACTAAGATTGAATGCATCGTTTCCAGTAAAAAGGGTCTCCGGTTCTCTACACTTACCATACGAAACACAGCAGCATTAAGCTGCTATCACGCTGGTATTCTGTGAGAGCGTGGTCCTTCCCCGGTCAAGCCGACCTATTCGTGCTACAACTATACCACAGATATAGCTGCAGCATGGCTCTACCACGTATAATATACCCAGACCAGCAACGGGCAGTGTTAAAGGTGCGAGACTTACTGGCAACCTTAAATCCGCCTGCCAAGGGTTAGTTAGTTAAGTGTAGTAGTAGTTAAGGCAAATCCTCTCTGGAAAAGTCAATGGCTTTTTTAACGGACTGATTATGAAGGAGAAGAACATCAGAAGAGTAAATCGTTTTCGTTTAAGTATTATTTTATATTATATTGATAGAATATTTATTCATCTTTTTTTTTAAATATATTAACGTCTATAAAACGTAGTCTTGAGATATTGTTATGATCAAAATTAGTGTGAGATCAAAGAAATAAACGATCTTTTTACGATTTAACAAGCATTAAATAACCAAGACAGGGAAGTTGACGGTTCATATATGCCTCGTCAACCTTATCTTGTCCATGAACAAAAAACTACCTTTACTCATATGATTATTAATGTAAGTAAATAAAATCCACCACGTTTGTGGAAATTAATTGTGTAAATAATTAATTATATCTTATTTCAACTTAAGTAAGAGATCAGATATGCAGTATGATAAATGTTTACTAGTAGTACGAAGGTCCACTTTAAAACTACGTAAAATTTCGTAAAAGTACTTTATACTTCTTATGTATCACCATTAAAAACTCTCATTAATTAAGCTATTCTTCAAATCAAAATTATCTTTCTAACCAGGAATGAACAGTAAAAAAGAAATTTCCTCAAATAGTTATTTTTGGACGTTAGATTTAGATAGATACATATTTTAATTAAGTACTAGTAGATTTTTGTTATACGTATAACAAAAATCGAGCACAGGGAAAATCAGTCCATCGGCCTGTATAAAATACATTTCCGACAAAGACATACCCGTTGCAACTTCTCGGAACAACAACAAAGATCCTGTACGAGTTTGTGACTCACTCACTAGTGGAGCCTTCGATCCAGACAAAGTGCCAGCATAACTTAAACAAAGAACAAATTTTATATTTCGTGCTTAACTTTATTTAATTAAAAAATAATAAAACTTAAATTATGTTGTTCTGCTTAGTGAAAATAGCAAAACCTAAAAATTATCGGATTTACTTACTTATAAAAAGAACTCTGATGGTAGAATAGCGTTTTATATGTTAAAGATGAAATGAGGGTGAGCGTCAAACAGTTTTTTGCGTCTGTCACGTTTAAAAATAATTACAAAGGAATCAAAACGTTTCGAAGGTTTTTAAATGAGAGACGAGTGGGGCGACAGGGAATCGCTTGTTATTCGGGAACAAAAGTTTTTACTTTCGTGGTTTCACTCGTAAAAACGATAATTAGGTTTACAACACTACTCTTAAAATGCAATATCGTTTGAGTGTTTAACGCAATATACTTGATTATGGAATTTCGGAAACAATAAAAAGAAAGTAAAGCTATTATTACTGGCTAATTGATGCTAAAGTGAGCTCGTAACAAGCGTTGGCGGCCTTGTTACGAGCTCACTTGCTGGCTCTCTGGCTGGTCGCTTCGTAAAGGAAGCCAGCCAACAAGCCAAACAGGCTTTTCTGAATACAGTCAGTCTCCTTTATTGAAAAAACAAGTGTAGGTAATTGGGGCAGAAAGCTGTCAGTGCTCGCAGTACAGTTCGTTTCGTCGAAGTGATGCGTAGGTGTCCCGTGCCACAGTCGCACGTCATCCTTCATACACAAAATTGCTTGTTCCCATAATTTATATTCGGGGTCGCTGTCACACTTATGACGGGCGATTAGAAAGGAGATTGCAATTGTATTGATATTTAAAACGAATTACACGTGGGAGGGCGCACTCTATCGCGTAAATAACATACGATGTACCGTGTAGTGACGGTATAAAAATATCCTCTACTCAACGTCCCATGGGTGTCATAAGAGGCAACAGAAGGAAATAAACCAGGAGATGGACAGCAGCGTTTCCTCAATAACAATAAACTGCGGTAGCCCACCCGTCTGTCTAGTGAGGTAACTATAGCAAAATCCCTTATAAGGCAATCTATGGGAGAGGCCTATGATCAGCAATGGTCTTTTATAGGCTGTAATGGGTGAGTGCATGAATGTAAATGATGTATTCGCATTAATGTCACTAACGCGAAACCAACTCGTAGATATTTTTCTTAACTTTCATCCAATTACCATCCGACACGGTTCGAGAGAGCTTAGCTGCAGGACCAATAATCTATGCAAATAAATAAAATTGAAGTGTCTGTTTGTAATGTTAAAATAACAGTTTTTTACTAAATGCATATGAAAGTATAAACATTTCTGTCTTTCTTTCTTTTTTTTTATAGGATAGGGTGACAAACGAGCACACAGTCCACCTGATGGTAAGTGGCCGCTGTGGCCCATAGACATCTACATTTATCCTCGTTTGCGAATCAAAATGCAGATGCGTTGTCACCCGTGAGGACTAAGATGGAAAGCCTCTTTTCCAGTAAAAAAGGGTCTCCGGTTCTCTACACTCACCATACGAAACACAGCAGTGTTAAGCTGCTATTTTACGCTGGTATTCTGTGAGAGCGTGGTCTTTCCCCGGTCGAGTCGACCCATTCGTGCTACAACTATACTACTAATATAGCTGCAGCATGGCTCTACCACGTTGCTATTAAATTATGTGCAAACTAGCTGTCCCCCGCGACTTCACCCGCGTAGAATTTACTAAGATTTCATGGGTTTTACTTTTTTGCGCGGTACCCTAATTATTTTTCTAAAATAAAAGTAGCCTAAGTTACTTCTTATAACCTCAGCTATCTGCTAGTGAAAGTCCGGTCAAAATCGGTTCAGCAGTTTCGGAGATTAGCCGGAACAAACAGACAATTTTTTTAAAAATCGTGTTTTTGTTATAAATACCGTATATGCTTTCATATGCATATAGTAAAAAGCTGTTATTTGGACAATACAAACAGACTCTTCCATTTTATTTATTTGTATAGATATAAAGATTACGATTTTAGATATCAGAGTGTAATATTACAAAACATTTCTACGATTTATTTGGACAGATTTTTATTATTGGTGCAGCTTATGATAGATAATGCAACTCTAGTGGCAGGACGCGGTGTAGCTCTGCAAACTAGTAAGAGACATTATCGTTCAATAGGAGTCTGTAATTATCTCCCCCTTCAGCGAGTGCGGTTATTATAAATACGATTTTTGTTACTTAGGCCTTATTAGTATACAGGCCTTATTACCCGCAGACACCTCATTTCACAAATATATTCGCAGAACCTAAAGTTTGATAGATACAAAATCGTGAGTCATTAGTATAAATTAACGAATACATATTAAATTTGAAAAAATTAAAACATAATAAATGACAATCTCATAGAAATTGCTATGTACTATAAGTGGAATGTCGATTTTTTCTGTTTAAATTGAAAGTCGAATATATCGGAGTCATAGAAATGCGAACAAGGAAGAACTCACAATGAATACGGAAATATTTTTTTTACAGAAGGTTGAGCGATTAGCAGATATTATTCATCACGCATCACGCCTTAAACTTCAAGTACAAATTAATCATGGAAGCGATGGGTTTGGAAGTCAACTTTCGCTTATAATTAATATTTGTTTAGATAAAAGGGAAACGGTGTCACGCCAGACGACAAAGTGCAGACAATGTGCAGCTGTGCGGGTGGATAGCAATCAACAAGGTCACGAAGACCCACGGTATTTGAAAACAAAAGTGATCACGTATTACGCACACCTTGATTTTATAGCGATTGCGTAAAATGAGATTTATCCATAAATATAAGTCTCTTCAAAATACTGACTGTAAAAAGTTTTAACCTGTTCAGTGATACAAATTTACATTTGCCTAGACTGCATCATTGGTCTAGCGGTCGTAAGCACGGCTGCTGATCACGTGGTCCTGAGTTCAAATCCCAGGTCGGAAAAAAATCAGTTTGAATAACTGATATTTTTTAAGAAGAAATTCTCAATTCGGGGTCAGGAAGTTAGCAGTTTCACTCTTGTGGCACATCTGATTTGATCTGCCGTCCCATCGGACTATGAGAGTGTAGAATCGCAGATTATGACGTGTTTGTTGACTATGTTGTTTAGAATTTAAGTATTAGAACTTACTTCGTTTGGTCAGTCTGTAAACGTAGATTTTATAACAGTAAAAAAACTGAGGCGGTAAGGTGAACCACATACCATTTAGTAAACGAACGAGCTATAGTATATACCTATTACAATTCCACATAAGTCATGACTTTAATCGTTTTTTATGAGTTAAGTGCGTACTGGCAACAAAACCGGAGCGCTATCGGATAAATACTTCCGCGATCGTACAGCCGAAAGATCGTTTGCAGTATTTTAATGCCGACGGGTGTCGATAAGTGCGGCATGTGGGCGAGTCAATGCATTGCGAACCCGAAATGGCATGTCATGTTTACCCGCTGTCTCTATGATGGACACTATCGGTTCTCTTCAAGGCTCTATAACTAAAAAAAATATCGTAACATTTATTAATTTTGTAGTTTACACTATGCGCGTTTCTTCAACGTCCTTGAACAACAACCGCGTCGATAATAGTAAGTTTCGTTCTTCCGTAAACGTGATACGGGCCTAATAATTGTAACCGACGCGACGATAAAGTGCACTTGGTGCTTGTAAACAGCAACATACAAAGTTTTATTTCTATCCGAAAAGGAAATAGTTGTATGCGATTAGCATAATCTATTAGAAGCCGTCTTGCTTTGTCTTTATTTAGAATGATTTACGAATAATCTAGCCGCATATTCGTGTTACAAGCACACCGAGTTAATTTTAAATAAAGTATTATGTACAAGACGCTAATACATAATATATATTCTAAAACATAATATACACTATTTGGTTAATGTCGATACCACTGTATATTATTACGCTGCTTGGAACAAAGGGTTATCTATGACTCGAAAACGTGCCTAAGTTTCGATACGCAACTTCCTGACTGCATGACTTGCGAGCACGTGTGGATCTGTGTGAAGTCATAGCTTCATCGATAAGGTAACGAAATACACTCACAGCGCGATCATCATCATACTCTAATAACGTAATACGAATGGATCGATTAAAACAGATAAGTTTAGTTATACAAGTGTATCGTATTGCAAATTGCGTAAGAGCTATAATTTAGTTACTGGAATTAAAAACTATCTACACTATTGTGTCACATACATTTTTTTTTCTTTTCACCCTTTCTCATCTACCTATCCTATAAAAGTATAAAATGGAGGCATGTAAACAATTTAAATTGAATTTACATAGTAGGTACCATTTTAAATTTTCTGGTTTTTCAGTCATCGCAAAAAAGCGTGTAACTCAGCTTCAGCTTCTTTTAAAACTCGTGAGTCTACTTGTTGTTTTCCTATATCCCGTACTTATACGATAATAATATAAAGAGGAAAGATTTGTTTGTTTATTTGTTTGTTTGTTTGAATTGAATAGGCTCCGAAACCACAGGACCGATTTGAAAAATTCTTTCACCATTAGATTCCTACATTATCCCTGATGAACATAGGCGATAGAATATTTTCAAAAAAGTTAGGGATCCGCATGAAAACTTCGTTAATGTAACCCAAGGTGTTAAAAAATACCAAAAAGAATCCTTATATCGCGTACGCTGCGGAAACTATTGACAATAGAGTAAAGTGATGTGCTACAGTTTTATACAGGACGTCAATATCTACAAAAAAGTCCGCGATACCATGTGTCTAACTATTACAGTTATGTCACAATAACTACTTTTCCATGTTAAAGTATGCAATAGTAATGGCGGTACAAACTAGACCACATTATTCGTACCTAGGTATTAGTCCTTATATCCAAATAAATCAGTTCGTATTCAAGGCTATATCAGTACCTGCACCATGCATAACCACCAATTACTTTAACAATGTAATTTAAGCAACATTTTTCACTTTTTAATTTTTTTTTATTCAGCAACCGTCCGTAGTGATGTCTCTTTCGAAGTTCGCATGTTGCGAGGCGCAGATGCGTGATATACGCGAGTGAAACCGCGGGATACAGCTAGTATACGATAAATATAGCGTAGTAGTTTAAAATACAACCTTTGAAACTTACATTTGGTACCTACCTTTTATTCGACAGACCACTAGTTTATTCTTTACATAAATTAACTTTTATTACAAGCGTCATTTAATAAGAGCTAACAAAGTTCTAAATGCTATTTTACTTGCACAGCGTAAAGTCACAGGTAACATTAGTTACTTCGTTATATGTGCGTGATTAAGATGAATAGCGGTCTTAACACGAAACAATGTCCACAAAAAACAATTGACGCTGAAAGGCTCGTGCTGATTTAGGTTAACATGAGTTTGACACACTGATGAGTCAGGAGCCAAGCTAACTGTATCGGCCTAGGTTTTGCTCTTGCTCTGATTACCCACATTTCGCAGATCACATTACCCACATAGTCTCTCTTGAACTCATTTAACGACCGGTATTTGTCTTTTGTCTAGCCATATGTATGTAACTACAATAATGAAATTGATGTGCCGTTTAAAAATAACTATTTCGTCTGTACATGGAAAATAAACTTCATTTTGTATTTGTACCATTTAATTTTAAGCTTTCGATGATAACAGCAACAAACTCAACCGTAATGGACATAATTTAAAGCCTCACATTGGCACAGATGTTAGGCGCTTCGTTTCGCTCGTCTAAGCTTTGATAGCATGAGCAACCAAAATTTACCGGCACCAATCGCTATGTTATACTATAAATTACTACTGATATACTTTCACGTATCCCACGATGAAGATCATCTTTTTGATCATAAATGTCTCAACGGTTATTTTGAAACAATATCACTGATAAAATAATAATCTAAACTATTACTTGGCCATAGTTTTTAATAAAAAATAATTATTTTAATTTAATTTTTTATTACGTAAAGCCTAAAGTTAATCAGAATGACGTTCCATCGTAGTCGTCCAAAGAACACATCATAAGTAGGTACATAGTCTTCGATATATCAACTTGTTGCAGGATGCAGGTGTCCATGGATTGTAGAAGGTAGCCGCCATCATGTTAATAATAGACTAATTAAACATTATAAATAAATTCTAAATGAGTTAAATGGACAACTTAAAGATGAGAATATTTGTATTTGAATATTAAATATATTTCGATTAATGTTTCAAAAACAGCTTCATTTATTAAACCTCAAGGTAATATATTCAAAAACAGATAATATTTCAATAAAATATGTGCGTATCATATAAGTACCGACCTTTAGAAGGCTAAAAGGATTGGAAAGTAAATGATTTTTTGTTATTTCTAATTTCCTGTTTTCCATCCTTTCCTTCTGATTTTTGTCTGCACGGAATGTTTAGCACGCATAAATATATACCCAACGTTAATCTTGATTAAGTTTAAGTCATTAATTATATGTATATATTAATATCTCCTGTGTTCTAACATTCGAAAGATACACAAAGCGAAAACTACACACGTAGGCGATTTAGTGCACAAGAGATAGTTTCATTACTGGGAAGCGGCATTCATTCGGGTAGTAGAACAATACCGCAAATTAATTATTATTGGCGTAACATATGTATGCCAAAACTGACCATTTATTTTTTAACTCAAAACGGGACATGTTTTTATTCATATTCTCCAGTTAGCAGGTTAACATTAAAAATAAACACAACTTTTTAATAAAATCAAATAACTGTATCTTTATACAATTAGTATTCACGATAATTATATTTTACATTAATTATATTTATTTTTATTATAACAAATTGTGAAAAATAAAAATCAATTACCAGTTCACCAGATTCATTAAAGAAAAGTTCCTCAGACAGTAATTATTAATGGAACACATTTTTTAAATTATATTTATATTTGTCAGTGGAACAAATTTGCTTTAATAAAGTTGGTGATGATTAAATAAGAGTAAAATTCTGGGCATGTTTTTTACCTTTGTTATCATCATCGCCCTTAGAACTGGAACGGTAAGTGATTTTTTTCAGACGTCCACAATTTATTCATAATAGAAAAATATTCTTACTACTGGAGCATTAGTCTCAGGTAGACATGAAATATCTTCGATTAAAATGCAAAAAAATCTGTTGAAGATTGTTGGTGCGAAAATGTTTGAATACTTCCACCTAACGAGTTTCTGCGGAAACTTTTAAATTATCCCATTCGGTCATTTTTTGTCGGTCTCGCTCTACTAGCACCGTTCGTGTCTGACAAACTTCATCGTTTTAAATTTTCGCGCGGTTTCGGAAAACGGGATAATTTTGCGTCCCGGAGCTTTGTTTGGGGACAACGGGACAGCTGACCGAGAAAAGGGACAGTCCCGTTCAAAACGGGACGTATGGTCACTTTATGTATGCCCCCACATCGGACTCGTAATGCAGACACGGACGGCCTACACAAATACAATACCCACATTGTTTGCGATAGTTCTTCGAAACGATACGTAAACAACGCGATGGTAATCAACTGGGGACCTAAAATTCTACGAGTAACCATAATTTTTTTGTTAATTTAACTGTGTAATTGTGCGTGTGAAGGAAACAAACCAGGAAGTGGGCAGCAGCGTCTTCCTAATAACTAAACATAAAAATAATTAAAAATTTTGTACAACCGACTTCAATATAAATAAGTAAGAATAACTCAAAAACTTTTGGTCAGACCTTGATCAAATTTATATGGGACCACATGTGAAGCACCGGCTTTCATATAAAAAAACATCGAAATCGATTCGTTCACCCAGTGAAAATTTTTTGGAAGAATTATGAGGTAACACAAAAAAAAACATTCGATTTGAGTACCGTCTCCTTTATGAACATATTACATAAACACTCACGCCTGTCACCCAGAGGGGTAGGCAGAGACTACGGACTTCCATTTGGCACGATCCTGACACACCTCTCTCGCTTCCTCCACATCCATATACCTACACATACACGCTCGTCGGTTAAGGGTACTCCTAATCTGGCTCATTTTTAATGTATCGCCGATTTGGTCGATAAACTTTCGTCTAGGGCGTCCCTTCCCGACCCTGCTGTCCTTTATGAAGTCGGTAGAAAAAAGAGCCAGTATTTGCTCGTCGCAATACGTGAGCTAAGAAATCTATATCTATATTTATAGACATATAGTTCTCTATAACGACTAAAATGGGTCCAAATAAGACCATGGAAACTGAAGGACTTATTTTCCAAACAGACTTGTAGGGTGTGTGGGTAATAAAAAAAGATTAATAATTAAACTTTTAAATTTTGAAAATAATAAATCTTTATCAAATCATTCACCTGCCGAGTTCGTACAAAATGGTTATAGTTCCCTCCTCAGTGCAACGTTAAGATATAAATGACCGCGATAAATCTTCCCGTAAACCACCACTGCCTTAAACTATCGCAGGATAGTTTAAGGCAGTTACTCGTAGAGTTTAGTTACTCGTAGAAAAATATTTTGCATACTTAACTGGCATGGTCTTACAATATGATGTTATGATAACAAGTAATGGTTGTGATTGCGAGTAAGTAATTAAGGTTAGTACACTAAGAAAGGTAAATGGAAACAATAAATTCAGTAACGGATAATGACTGGAGAGAATAAGTAATGGCCACATATATCAGTGATGGGAAACGAGTAATAAGGTAGCACTAGAGGACCAAAAACCGTAAAAATTATCTTTTGATGATCTTTATGAATACATAAAAAAGTACTTATTAAAAAACCCAAATTAAGAAAATATTATTTGCTTATATAAACAAAATTTAAATAACATTTTAATAGATATATTGCAAAACGAATGGTATTTATAAAGTGAAAAGGAAAACCAACCAACATGGGGAATTTTCGCAATACACACAATACCTACCATATGGTTAAATTAACCAGTGACATTTGATTCAAATAGTGCTTGCCCAACAGAAATTATTTCGCTATACCCAATAACAAAATCCAACGAACTTTACCTACTCAATACAGCTAATGGAATGAATATATGAAGCAGTCAGTAGGTATATATTATGTGCATATTTTATTTTCGATTAGCGTTCATATGAATACAATGAGCATCTCTTGCGAGACTTTTGAAACTCAACCATTAAACTCACAGTGTGAATAATATCTGCAAAACTTTACAAATTTCTTATTGAAAGGGCTATTTACCGGTTCAAATACATTATTTTTTTAATAGATAATAGGTACGTGTAGCTCGGGATGTGGCCTAACGGTCTTTTTATATACGTTATGAAATAAATTTTAATGTGTACCTGGATGTGTGAGAGCAACAGAATGGTTATATCCTCTACAGTGTTCATCTCTTAGCGTATTCATCTCATTGCTCTTTGCAGGGGCTACGGGAACGATTTTGCACACTACTTCAATGTCGCGGTAGCTCTTCTCTTCTCGAGATTTTCTGCATCTCTTTGAAATAATTAAGTTAACTTTCTTCACATTCTTCATATGAGAGTACGCGCGAATTTACTGTACGCACTACCTCGTAGCCTTACGTAAAGAACGTCGGATAACCACCAAGTCCGCCGCCTTCCTAAATCTATCTATAACCGACACTGGTATATTTTTTAGTTTAGTTGATGTTAACCATGTGGTGACGGTATAAGAACATCCACTACCCCATATGGGTGCATAAGAAGCGACAGAGGGTAACTGAAACAGGAGACAGACGGCAGCATCGTCGTGATAACAACGCAAAACTATATAAACTATGTTGAGCAGTGGACTTTTATAGGAAGTAATGGATGAATTTTATAGGATGGATGGAATGGATTCGATGTTAACACATTACCAAAAAAAGTACGTTTAAACATAATTTTATGCTAAAATCACAAGAATAATTTCAAGAAAACTGAAACCATTGATAATTTTGTGAAACCGAGAGTAATTAATTAATATTAATGCTCAATGAGCAGATATAAGCCATGGGCCCGCCTAAAGTAGCTTTCACTTGAAGCCGCCCACTGAATGGGTATCGGGACTGGTTCTCGATACTCAATATCTAAGTATCTGTGTTACTTGCTACTCGAATTTTTCCGATTAATTAAGCCGCAAATAGTTTTGAAATGTATACCGTGATGAGGGTGTAAAATTTATTTGCAATCTTACAATAAAAGCCACAATATTGTTTGACAAATTGGTGAGGGGTTAATCAAATTGAAGTTTTCTTACATATAATATTCAGATAATTAATTTTCTAATGCCAAACTGCAGTTATATTATAGTTACCGCAGGAGTGGGTCGGCTGGACCGGGGAGGACCACGCTGTCACAGATTACCATTTATTGATATGTATTAAAATTGTATAATAGCAAAAACTAGCATTTTAGTGTTCAGATCCAAACACTGTAAACGGATTTTTATAGAATAGGGTGACAAACAGGCGCACTGTCCATCTGATGGTAGATGATGTGGCCCCTACACAATGTGTTGTCACCCCTCAGGACTAAGATCACATGCCTCGCTGGCAGTAAAGAAGGTAATTATTAATTACGCTAAGAAATGTATGATGAAAAATCTATCTAGCTTAACTGTCCCTTTGATTCCAAATGCATTGCGGTAAACTTCTATATAGTTTAACAATTTAATTTAAAATAACAGACAAAAAAAACTTTGTCAGCAGATTTGCAAATTGTATATAAAAAGAGTAATTAAATAACGAGTTTCCAAGAAATCTTGAAATCACGCTAATTAGTCTCTCCTAATTATACATTTCTTATACAGTTTGATTGATATAGTAATAGCGAAAGTAAAAATTTTGATACGCTTTGTAATTCTGGCAGAGAAAGGTAGCATATTAAGTTATTTTAAGAAATGGAAAAGGATGCACATAAACTTTTTTTTGGCTAGAAAATACATATAATATATTGGATCCGCCATATAATAGATCGGTCGTCTCATCTCGTCTAATACATCTAATACATATATACTATCACTGGATAAAGAGCGTATGAAACTGTGGTAATATGTGTTAGGATGAACGCGTTAACCATCCACGCTATTGTATTGCATTTATAAATCTAAGTGGCTATACCATAAATAACGAATTAAGAGAAACATCAAGTGTTTGGTTTGTTGCGGAAGCTATGTTCAGCGGTTTATGAGAAGGCTTTATTAAAATACCAATCTATAAAAATCAACTAAGCTATAGTTTTTAAATCAATATTAAGAATATTGCATGCGCGCAGAAAAGTTTCGTTAATTTAATCTAAACGCGAAATTTGACAAACGGGCACGTATACACAAAACAATATCGCGACAAACCGACAAGGATAGGTACGGATACATTTAAGCAATGCGTGCAAGCTGCCGCATTGATAAGGCAAATTCAGATATGAAAGTGTTGCGTTTTATTTGCAGTACCTTTTCAGTTGAATAGACTTGTTTATCATTTCTACACCGTTATTATATACCGTTACAGCCTACTAAAGTCCACTGCGGAACATAGATTGCCTACCATAGGAAGGATATTTGCCATATTTGCCACAGTTGCCACGCTTGGCAAGCGGACTGGCAGCCGCAGTTTTTTTTTAAATTTTTAGTCGTTATTAGGACGGCGCTGCTGCCCATCTTCTAATTTGTTTCACTCTGTCGGCTCTTATGACACCCAGGATGATATGGGGTAGTGGATGTTCCTACGCCGCCACTACACGGTGCACGTTTCTTCACACATTTACATAATTTACGTACAACCAGGTAGAAATAAAAAACTATAGTTCGATGCCTATCGGGAGGATCTGGGAGGATCTATGAGGATTGTACACGTGAAAATATAATTTTAGCAAAAATTAGCTGACTGAACAGCGATGTAGAACCATACAATCGTAATAATTGACGTTCTTGCACGCGTCGCTGTCGGTACTTTCTACGAGATTCGTCTGCATTGCTTTCCACAAAGAACAATCACATTATTATAATATTTTGTGTATATTATATTAGTAAAAGTAAACACGCCGTTCTAGTCACTTCTGAAAAGCAGATGTTTTCATTTTTTACCGCTTTATTTGGGTGATGGTCGCTATTTACAAAAATATTTTAATCAAGTGTCTACTGCTTTGCTTTCTATAGCTTTAGATATTAAAAAGGCTAGGAATAATGTTGGTACATAAACAAAATTTATAAATAAATTTTATTTAAATATATCTGCAGCCATCATTTTTTGTTCGAGTACGCTCAAATGAAGGTTTAATGAGCGTGAACCGATACGCACAGACAACGTTCACTCATGTGTACATTACCATGTGTTGAAAGCACAAAAACGAAAACCTTAACGTGGTAGAGCCACACTGCAGCTATATTATAGTTGCAGCATAAGTCGACTCAACCCGGGAAAAGATTACACTCTTATTGAATTTCTGCTTAAAATAGCAACATTATGCTCTGCTGTGTTTCATATAGTGCGTGTAGAGAACCGGTGACCGGTGACGGTGATACTGGTAATGAGACATTCTATCTTAGTCCTCAAAGATGACAACGTAATGATATTATAATTTTTAATTGAGGATGTGTGTAAGAAGTGTAGAGGCCACAGTGCAGTCCTCAGGAGGTGACAGTGATAGGTGTCTACGGGCCGTAATATCCTCTTACCGTTACGTGGGCTGTATGCCAGTTAGTCACCCATGTTCTATAAAATAAAACTGCAGGAGTGGAATAGTATCAAAATATTCAAATTAATTTATAACCACAACTTTTCGTGTCCCATGATGGTTTTTAGTAGAGGATTAGAAAGTTTAAGGAGCAAATGATTAAATTCCAGGACACCTTGAATTTAATAACAATTAAGAAAAGTTTTCGCTTTTTCACTCGAAAAAAGTGACAGCAGTAACGATGAGTAATGAATAGAGAGCTGGTGTAATTCGCGCCGCTGCCCCCGCCTACGCATCTCTCAGTGCGCCGCGCATCCACTCGGAACAATGGTTTACTTTCTCGATTGACTCATACTGTTTCGATGCCTGCTGGAATCGAATTAGATTAACGAAACCAGTCTCAATTGCCTGAGGGCGGCGCGGGTTTTTGATGGTGTAAGCCAAACTGTATGGGCTACCGTAAATGATGTATACATAATATATAACATTATGTTGCATGCGTACTTAGCGTAAGTTTCAGCACAACCATTGGCATAGGCGTGCAAATCTATCATACTATCAACTAATACGACCAGTGTATTTACAGGAATCAGGCTGTCGGTTTTATTTAATTATAGCATTTACCGTTCATATCAATTATTAACATAAATTAATAATACAGCCTAGTGGAAACGATTTGATACTCTCTGATGGTTGGCGGACGGGAATCGCAAACAGTTTCGAATAAATATATTAATGACAATTTAACTGCACTTCTTAAAAAGTCTATAAGCCTATAACTAAACTATCAAATAAAGTTAAATATTAACTGATATTTGATTGACAAGCTAGTTTATGCAATATTTTAAACAAAGTGTACTATTATCTATTATTACGATGAAACATTCTAAAAGAAACATGAAACTGTTGCAATTCACCTAACATTATACTAGCCCAAGTTTTGACAAAATTGTCACTATAAAAGTATTTTTATCATTAACTAGCGATCCGGCCACAACAGTCAATTACAACCACGCACAGACAATTTCTGGATCTCTACGACAGCTCCATCTACCGGGTCCATTTGTGAATCTAAACCGTCCAGGGACCATCACAAAAAAACTTCCTCTGAATCGGTCGAGCCAGTTTCGAGTCTTAGAGACTAACAGACAGCATTTGATTTTATATATATAGAGATTAAGGCAGATTTATTTAAAAAATAAATAATTTATATAATTATTTAAACATATCCTTAACCTCAAGCCAATCTAAACTGTTGTAAAGCGATGCAAGTAATGTATTATGCCTACGAGTTACTTGTTGCATCTTCCACTTCCTCACGTACCTGTATCACTAATTCTCCGTAACAGTGCTGCAAACAAACTTATTACTGTTTGAACTCAATAACTGTATGTAAATACGTACAATAAATACATCATACGAGGAAGAAATAAAATATTTGCGGTTTGGAATGGAAATTACCAACCAGTCCCAAACAAACATCTGACCCTGGAAGTGTGCTACGACTTCGTAAGCTTTTAAATCAACGATAGCTCTTACAACAAAGAAATGACAGCCGGAAAACTGATAATAACTGCAACAATAAATATATGTCGGAGGACTTTTATATGCGAGGAATTATCGCCGCAAGCCATTTCAGGAGGCAAAACTGAATATGTGATAGTAAGGTATACAGCGGTATTGGGCAATAAAGACCACAGGTATTGCAAATATTAACAAAATAAATGTCATAATATCTACAAGCTTTGAGTATGTGTTTGTTGTGTGCGTTTACACTTAATTATTATTTTAATAAAAAATTAATACTTTTCGACGAAATATTTACATGCATTACAAAAAAAAATTCTGCTGTAAAATAAACCTTACTCAAAGCAAATGAACTTGGTTTCATACAAGCTTGGGCCCGGCGTGAACTAAGTTCAAATATGTTTTATTTTGAATGTTTTAAACATTTCATATTTATGTTAATTTCATATTTTTGCGGGACCTGGGAATTTGTTTTTATGTTATGTTTTATGGTTATTAGGTTGTGAAGTAAAAACACTCGTCTTGTGAAAGTTGTTTCAATAAATTGAAAAGGACACAAAAGCATGCATTCTTGTAGTCATTATTAAATAAACTACAAGAAAACTCGGTATTTTTAATTGTTTAATTCTTTTCTGAAAAACAGCTCGAGGCTGTACATTGTCTGTTGTTCCTATCATAACCCAAATATATATTTATTATTAATGTTTTTTTTTTGATAATAAATTCTATTTATTATAAAAATAGGCTTCAATATCTATTGCCATAAACAAAATACAGAAAAGTATTTAACAACTTTTCGTTTTTGCTATAGTAAAAGCACCAGCTTTCATTTTTAGTTTTAAAAGTCTTTACGATTGTCCTATTTATATAACAGAAATAAAAACCATTTATTAATGCTTATAATTTATCATTTTATTTATTTATCTACATATTTTTTATAACTGTTACGAACGATGTCAAGCACCCCAATTTCATATGTACATCTCCTTTGTTACCTTGTTACGGTCTACAGACAATGCTGCATCATTTTATTTTTATTTTTAAGTTAAAAGAGATACGTATGAGCCAGATCAAAAGTAAGTTGTGGCGCTGAGGTCCGGGGGTTCGAATCCTGCACGGAACAAGTATTTGTATGGCCTGCAAATAATTTTTTTGAGTCTAGATGTTTGTCCATGTGCAAATTATGTTTGTAAACTCCCTCATCCTAGTGTGGGGACAACTTTAGAAAAAAATATTCATTTAAGGAGCCGCCTGTAAGAGAATAGACAACTAAGGCCTTTAAACACAATGTTTGGATCTATATTCCAACGGAGCTTTCAGTAATGGAAAAAGAAAGTTCACAGTGAATTCACAGTGAAACACCGTCAAATTCTTGAAAATTAAAAATTCATTAAAATAATCCAAGACAAAACTAAATCCCTTTTTTCATCGGACAACATACAGCAAAGAATTGTAATGATTGGCCAACATCAGTCTTTCTGTCAGAGTACAATAACGGGCCTTATGATAAGATTGCATTTTTGTAGAGCTATTTACCATCCAATAATACTTCACCAATTATCATTAGATAGGATCGTAGTCAAGCATTAGCTTATATTTTATAAAATTAAGATCCATTTATCTACAATATTGACTGCAAGTTCCAACTAACGGATAGTTATTATATTTTATTTATTATGATTAAACAAAGGGACCTCGCATAAAATGCGAATATAGCAGAGAATATCAGACGTTCAAGAACGTCTACGCAATTGTGTGTTTGTGAGTAACGTTCGTGTAAATTTTACGTAGGTCTGCGCGCGCGCACCTAAGCGCTAATGGACGCATGTCGCGCCGCTGACCCCCGACCCACGCCGGGTTCAACGTTCGGCCCTCCGCTCCCTTTACTGCAGTTCTTAGTCCTGATCCTGAAGCTTAGTCCAATGCAATAGAAACTATGGCTTTAAGATTTCTAGCTACACAATACCATGACAGACAGAGACAGTACCAAACAAGTTTATCATTATAAGAATATATTCAAACGTTTCGTTTTTATATTATGTATTTATTTTATATATAATGTATTTTTAAATAAAATGTAATAAGACATAAATAATAACGCATAATCATATAATATAGATAATAATCAATCATAAAAAGACTGTCTGTACTGGTGGCACGCGAGTAACAGCATTAATGAGGTCCAAGCTTAGAGTATAAATATAGCTTGCTTATTTATATTCTATATTCTAAGGGTCTAGAATTTACATTATCCAACATACGAGGGTGGATTGAAAAGTATTCGGCCTAACCAAGAAAATAAACACATACTAAATCAGTTATATTTTTATTTTTCTACATAATCACCATCAAGTTCAATACACTTTTGCCACCTCCCCTTCCAAGCACTTAGACCGTTGAAAAAAAATGATACTTCCTTAGAGTCAAAATATGCGTCTACAGCTGCTTTGACCTCGTCGTTTGTCGAAAATCTTTGACCTCCCAAGTGCTTTTTTAGGTTAGGGAACAGAAAGAAGTCTGATGGTGCCAGATCAGGTGAATACGGCGGATGCGGTAACAGTTCAAAGCCACAGTTGTGAATTTCAGCCATTGACTGTACTGACGTGTGAACACGGGCGTTATCTTGATGAAACAGGACTTTTCTTCTGAGCATTCCTCGACATTTTTCTTTTATTTCCTCTCGTAAACGACGTAGTAAGGTGCAGTAGTAATCAGATTTTATAGTCTGACCCCTTTCAAGATAATCAATCATAATCACACCTTTCGAGTCCCAGAATACTGAAGCCATCACCTTATTTGCCGACAAAATCGACTAAGCCTTTTTAGGGGGTGGTGAACCAGATCTTCTCCACTGTTTTGAATGTTGTTTTGTTTCCGGTGTACAGTAATGAACCCATGTTTCGTCTATAGTAACAAAACGATTCAAAAATCATCTGCATCGGCTTCAAATAACTCCAAACAGTCGCATGAAATAGTCAATCGCGTCCTTTTTTGTTCAACTGAAAGCAGTCGCGGAACCCACCTCGCAGACACCTTGTGGAAACCCAACTCGTTGACAATGATGTTTTGAGTTCGTTCATAAGAGATGCCTATAATCTCGGTTATCTCTCTAATTTTTAATCTGCGGTCTCCCATTATTAAATCAAGTACTTTTTTAATATTTTCGTCAGTAGTTGACGTCGAAGGCCTTCCAGAGCGGGGTTCAACTTTCACACTCTCTCTACCACGCTTAAATTCTGCTATCCATTTTTTGACGGATGAATATGACAGAGCACAATCGCCTAATGTACTGACCATGTCATCATGGATGGCTTTTGATGATAGCCCCTTCTTATGGAGGTACTTAATGACGGCACGCTGCTCGATTTGCTCCATTCGCGGAAATTATGTCCGATTACTTTGTTAATAAATTTATAAAATCACAACTAATTATCGCACACGTTTCGAACTTCACACAATGAACTAGTCTGAACTGAACTAAATAATGTGGGTAGATTTGATTTTTAGAATTGAATGGATCTGTGTTAGGCCGAGTACTTTTCAATCCACCCTCGTACAAACGAAAATATACTGTTGGAAGAAATTAAAGCTAAATTTGATTGTTGATGTAAGATGCCGTTACGTCTAGTGCGGTTTCTATCACTTTCAAGCCGAAGTTACCGTGACATCACGAGTCTCAACATCTTAAATTTGAGTAGCGTTTGAGAGTTGAGTATTTAGGAATTACGGTCATTCCTTTTAAAAAAGCAATCACTTCGTTCATACGATTTTTTTTAATTCCTAAAGCTTAAGAGCGTAGTGTTTTATACTCAACTCAAGAATAGCAACAGACAAAACGTCACATTGTACTATTACTTAACTCTGTCGAGACCACAATTTTATCACTTTTAATCAGTAGCAACGACTGCCTGTTTACACTTTACAGCATTAACCGCCTACGACGTGACAACTCACATAAAATTAATGTTATCCTGTTTGCGTTCAGTTACTCCTAATTAGTCGCCGAGAAAAGGATAAGACAATAAATAGAATGACAGAGTTGTATTAAATGATAAATTTAAAATGGTATCTAATTGTCACAATTCCGAATTAAAAAGTTTTATTAACCTGAATGAATACCTTGTGACCTTGTTTGTCTCAAAAAGAGCATGTTATTTATTTACCGCGTGATAAGTGCCTAAAACATTCTAAAACATTACAAATTCGATCGAGGAAATGTAATGATATTAAGTCGATAGAAGTAAAGATATTAGTATAGTTAAAAAGACATTTAAAAAAAACTATTTCTTACGGGACCTGTTAAGAAAGTTATCTTCCGTCTTGCACTTCAAGATTCCAATCATTAAAATGGATATGGTAGAGGTTCTTAAAAGGTAAAAAATACTTAGTTTTCCAGTAAATGTGACTTGTGAGACGGCTCGGCGCACCTGCGAGTTACATTACACAAAAGCGGACAGCTGAATTGTAAGTAACCAGATACAAGTGGAAACTGCCAGCTAGCCATTCCCGGAGTGAAGACTACCGTACATTTCTATACTTTTATAAATTATCGCTGTTTTAAAGAATTCCTGACATCTTTGAATTGCATTTCATAGAAAAGAAATTTACGTTAAAAAAGAAGAATTAGTTAAGGAAAAGTTAATCGTTTCAACAAAACCGAAGTAAAAGCTGGAATGTCCACCAATCAACTTAAAAATTAAAAAAAAAATACGTGCGTAAAGATATTCAAATTCTTTAGATTAAAAAAAACCATAACCCTCACACTTGGATTTTCTTGTTTGGAGGCGTTTTATATATAAGATACGTATGAACAAACATCCAAATCCGGAACAAATTTTTATAGGCCCTGCAGTCAAACGCTAACTAGGTCACTGAGCTACCAAGGCCGTGAATAATCACAACATATGTACGAAAATACTTGGACTTCGGTGTATATGTTTGACTAAGTGCGTTTTACCAAACTAAATGTCTCAGATGGAATAATGATTCACAGAAGAAAAGTATAAATGAATACAGTGATTATTAGAAAATTGGTCATGCATCGGAGGCCAGGCAAAGGCATTTTGCCTGCGAGTTTAAGGGGATGGGGGAGAGCGGGGTATGTCAAGTGTGCAATTCGCGTCGTAGGCGCAGCAGGCTGCGCTCGGGAGTCAACGCACCGGGACCGGTTCACTAATCGTTCCCGCATACGGCTCGCCCTCCAGTCTTCGCCTAAACGCGGCTATAACGGCTCGGCGGCAACCAGACTCCAACTAACTTCGTTCCAATGCGGTGATTTTGCAGACATAATATCTTATCGGCTAAGGCCACTTATATAAAAAATGAATAATAAGGTTTTCTAATTAATCTTGGGAATTTTTAGATTATACCCTATTAATATACATCTGCAGAACACACGTTCTCCAATTTTTAGAAACACATTTATTATATTATAATGAATTTGTGCAGTTCGGGGCAAGGCTGCATGCGGGTGTAGCATAAAAGATATGAAATATTAACAGTTTTAAATCCGTGCCGTGCCCGTGCTTCTTACGTTGTAGACCTTTATTCAAGACGTCACACAACGAAGTTACCTATTCCTAATATGTTTTGTTTTTATAGTACCTAACATTTTTTGCAATATAGCCTGTACTGCTGAGATAAGGATGTATGGACACTGTTTTCCTTTATCCTTGAGTATTGCAACTAAGGATGCTCACATACAATGCCATTTTAATTTACTGATAGAGGGCCCTGCCACTGAAATAAATAGTAGGCTCTATCTAGTAGATCGTAAAAAAGGCAATTGTTTATTTAAAAAAAACCACACAATGAACTAATTTCGTGACACGGGATTTTAATATCTAGTAGATCGTAAAAAAGGCAATTGTTTATTAAAAAAAAATAGAAAAGCTAGGCGTTATCTTGTTATTTAGTCTTAAAAACAACCACACAATGAACTAATTTCGTGACACGGGATTTTTATATATTAAGATGTTTAGATAACAATTGCACACATATGTATTGTGTGTATAATGTTGCTGTTGATATGTACCTTATCGGCAAATAAAGAAATAAATTAAGTACCTAAACAAACTATGGCGCCGAGCTATTATAAATCAAATTCACATCAGAATCAAACGATAATTACATAAAATAGTAGACGTAACAAGCAACAGGTAACAACGCGATTTGATTTACGAGGATTGTGTAAGATTGGCGGCAGCGTTGACATGCAACACTAAATCGTTATGTCACCAGAATAAGATCAAGCAACCTACTGTACTTGGTAATTAAATATCGAGAGACAACGTCTATGTTGTAGGTACTTTAACATTGTACTCTTTCGGCCCTTAACACCTTCGGCGCCATGTGTATCTTTTTGTCACACATTGTCTGGAACATTGTGTATCCAAAAGTATACACATCTTTCTACTTGGTCAAAGTGATGTGTATATTTTAGGCACACGTTTTCTATATATTTATAATGCAAAAATAAAAGCCCTGGCCTGTCGCATTTTTTTCGTATAAATGGTCTGGGAATCGGTTATTTTTTAAGAAAGTTATAGGCTTTTAAATTTTAGTGTGATATTTCGCGAATACCTAGGCAAGTAATTAATAAAACCATTTATACATTTTAGTGTTTTTAATATATCTTTCTTTATATATGGCACCAGAAATGACAAATAATAAAAATAAATTAAAATCGAAAAAAAAAATAAACAAAAAAAAAATTAGTGACGATCATTGAAACAGCTTTTACAAAAAGCTACTTCACAAACAGAACATTTGGTCACTACTTGGGAAGCTTTTCGCAGTTTTCCGTCGATGGGTTTTCCTTTCCTGCCGTATTTTTTATAGCATTCAAAGCAACGGCCTTTCTTTTTCACTCCGTCTTTTATGTTAGTGACCAGGTAGTGTTTGGCACTGACTGATGAGCTAGGCGTAGTTGATGTATTGGCTTTTTCAAGCATACCTGTGATAACCTGCTCACGAAACTCTGTTATTGTTAGTTTCTTTTTATGGGTATATTGGTTATATAAGAAATGAGCGTTCACCAAGCTTGTGCCCCATATAATTTCAAACATCAGTTTCCGATACCATTTGGTGCATCTACGTAAAGCTGATCCATAAGTCGCCATCTGGTCACTGACATCGATTGAGGATTTACCATGGTTATAATCAACAATACATGCAGGTTTTCTTATGATTTCACCTCTTCTGTTTCTTTTGGTGGCTGTTTTCAGACCAGATTGCTTTGTGGAAAGCATGAGAACGTCTCGCTTGTCACGCCATTTCAATACTATGATACCGTCACTTGATTGTTGAGCTGCTATTTCGCCTTTTTTCAATTTAGTGCTGGTAACTTGCCTAGGTAAGTACTTTCTGTTACTTCTAAGTGTCCCTACTAAATGCGTCTTTCTTTTACGCATTCGCAGTGCAAGTGGAACACTTGTGTAGTAGTTGTCCGTGTACATGGTCCTGCCTTCATTGAAAAGACCATCTGCCAAAGACAGAACCACCTTTTCTGAGACTTCTGTGTCAGGGTCCCTCGATTTACCACAGTACACAATCAGGTTCCATGTATATCCCTTTTCAGTACACAATTTGAATAGCTTTATTCCATATTTGGCACTTTTATTCGGAATGTACTGCCGGAAAATTACCCTGCCGCGCCAAGCAACCAATGACTCATCGACACAAACTTTTTCTCCTGGTGTGTAGACATTTTTATAGTTTTTTATGAACATATCGATTACTTTTTTTACTTTGTACAGCCTTTCATTAGTATCAGCAGTTTGGTTGTTGGCGAAATGGACAAATTTCAGAATCAGCTCGAATCGATTTCGAGGCATAACAGTACGAGCTAGGGGTATTCCATAGAGTTTGTGGTTTCTCCAGTAATCTTTGATACTTGGTAATTTGACCAAACCCATCCAGCCAACTAGAGCCCAAAATTTCAACATATCTTCTCTGTTTACTGGAGTCCATAGGTGGTTTCTTGATCCAGCAGAAGAATCAGAAGATAGCAGACACTGTGTTGCGTATAAGTTGGTTTGCTCAGTGATATGGATTAGAATATCAGGGGTCAGAAACAAGTCATAGTAGTCTATTGGATCTGCATTTGCTAAAACTCCGACATAAATATCCTTCATACCAGAGCTTGGTACAGTATAATCTATAGCAGGAGGATCATCATGACTAGGCATGTACCAATGTATATTTGCCAGTTTTTCTTTCACCCAATCTTGTTCAGAAATTTGAGCATCAGTGGTACCAGAAGTACTTGGTACATTTGGTTGCTGCTGTTCTAAATTGACTGGTGCTGTTCGTGATGACCTACGCCGTTCTATTTCAGGCAATGGAGGTATATCACTATCAGAGAATGTTGACAGACGTCTTGAAAACCTAGGAGGGTTCCAAATCTGACTGTTATCGTGATCACTCGTGGCTGTGTCACTATCACTAAAGTCATCACCAGGCATAAAATCGGGATCCTCAACGGAATCATCACTTGAATAGTCCATTATCTCTTATAAAATCACTGATTTGAACTGTTCGACTATTACACTGTACAGAGAACTTTGAGATGGAATTGTGTTGAGGTATCGAAGGATTTGGTTTAAATAGTGTGAGAAGCTAGGAGGTGGGGGTAAAGATAAGGGAACTACGTAATTGTTGTTTGTGTTATCTTTAACTTATTCTAAGATACAATTCGGAATGGTAAACCATAAATATTAGTGTTTAAATACTATAATATAATTAGTTTGATTCTAAGAAAGTAAACAATATGACTTAGCTTTTAAGTAAATAAACAATATGAAGTATAAAGGTCCTATAACATAATATAAAGTAAATAGTATCCATGACATAACATTAGATTGACTTCTAAGAAAGTAAACAATATGATTTAGTAAACAGGACTTATAATATGAAGTAAATAGTATCTATGACATAACACCAGTGTTCTTAAGTCCTGAAACGAAAAAATTATTGGCTTTCGTTTCGTTTACCTTATTTTTACCCGTGTATCTATTTGAATACACATGGCCTGGGAGGTGTGCACTTCACATAAACTATTTCCCAGGCCACGTGTATCTAAATGTCACACGGATAAAAATCCCTTGAAAAAAAGGAAAAAAGGGAGGGTGTCAAAGACAAATACGATTATTATGTTGTTTTAAACACATTCGAACAGAAACATAAATTTGCGAAATTTGAAAGAACGGCCACTTAGGGTCTGGCGCTGAGGGTGTTAAATAGGCTTTCTTTTTGTTGTAAAAAATAACGTGGTAGAGCCAGCCATGTTGCAGCTGTAATATGTGTAGCACAAATGAGGCGGCTAGACCGCTCTCACAGAATACAATCCTCATGTAATAGCATCCCAATGCTGCTGGTGTTTCGTATGGTGAGTGAAGAGAATGATGCCCCTTTTTACTAGATGCGAGGCATTCCATCTTAGTCCTCTTGGTGAAAACACATCTGCATTTTGACTCCTGATCGAGGACAAATGTAGATGTCTATTGGCCACAGCATCCACATAACCACGTAGCCACGATTTAACGCCAAAATTTTACAATGTTAATCAATATGGCGGTATACGAGGGCGGCACTGAAAATTTCGGGAATCAAGGAAGTGACACAACATTACTATTTAAAAATGTATTTATTGCTTTTCGAAGTATTCTCCGCGAAATTTGACACATTTTTCCATACGATGGAACCAATCATTGAAGCAACCATTCCATTCGGAAGTTGGGGTCTCCAAAATGGCCGTTTTGTAGGCGTCCACAGCTTCTTCAGGTGATGAATTCTCTGTCCACGCAATTTATTCTTTATTTTAGGGAAAGTATAGAAATCATTAGGGCTTAGGTCGGGGCTGTACGGCGGATGGTCTAATAATTCTGTTTTCTTGCTTTATAAACTCTTTTGTTCTGTGTGCGGTGTGAGAACTCGCATTGTCGTGATGGAGGATGATGCAGCGGTTGCAGTTCTCTTTACGGAGTTCAGAAACGACCTATGGCAAACAAATGCTAGCATACCATTCTGCATTAACCGTTCTTTGTTCCTCAAGAGGAATAGTCGTAACATGGCCGGTTTTGGAGACAAACGTGGCCACCATTTTTTTTGCAACACTCCGTGAACGAACAGTTTTTGTTGGCTTTAAATAATTTTCGAACACCCAAACTCGTGTCTGGTTTTTTGGTTCGGGTTCGTACGCGTATATCCAGGATTCGTCACCTGATACGATGTTGTATACAGCATTTGAGGGTCCTGCGTGGAATCTTTCGAGAGTTCTGACACACCAAGTAACGCGAGCCACTTTTTGCTCTTCACAGAGCGAATGCGGTATCCATCGGGAAAAAATTTTTTTTACACCTAATTGTTCATGCAAGATTTTTTGTATTTGACTCATGCCAATGTCTAACGTTGCCTGAATTTCGCGGTATGTCACATGTCGATCTTCCTCAATCAGCTTACGCACAGCATCAACGTTTTCTTGGGTGACTGCAGTTTTTGGACGACCTTGACGGGGATCATCACTGAGCTTGACACGTCGACGTTGAAATTCAGCAAACCAGCGATAAATTGTTGTTTTGGATGGGGCTTCATCACCAAATGCAGAAATCATCCGGTCAACACACTGTCTTTGTGTTAAACCACTTCGAAAGTCATAATAAATCATCGCTCTTGAATTTTCTCGAGTCAATTCCATTTTCTCAACGACTAAACAAGTTTGACAAAACCTTGTGACAAGACCGAGAATCTTTTTTTAAATAAATAAATGGTATTCGATTTTTAAAACCAAGGAGTTTTCAATTAAAAAGATTTTAATATGACAGGAACAGTGGAAATATTTCATTCCCGATACTTTTTAGTGCAGCCTATGTATATGACGGTAGGCAATAGATGCGGTGGCGGTCTTTTTCGCATATCAAAGACGATTACCGCAGTAATTTTTGCGTAAAGCGGCCACACTACAGTTTGTTCAGTGTGCGACATGAGTACAACATAAACGACCGGCTTTCTGTGCATTTTTATCATCAACCATCTTCTTTTTAAGTCTTGGTTTAGCTTTTTTTAATGTAAAAGATTCATGTAATAGTAACTGACATTCATAAAGTACAAGACCGCCGCGGCTTCAACATGACATTTTTTCCGCCTATTTCATTGTCATATCTATGTAAACTTTAGTGTAACCATACTACTTCACGCGGTAATTTAGGCAGTAATTTAATATATATTATTGCGATAAACGGGCGATAGATGGTAAGTTAGTGTGGTCGTAGCATCAGGATCTAAGGTTTCTATGTCATGCACAAAAAAAAATATACTTACATAAGTTTTTAATATGTGTTCCTAGTCTGTTCCGCTTAAGACATACGTTTCCACAAAAATGTACATTGGGTGTCGAATGTCCTTAACTCATAACAGCGACGATGTACAGATTCTATGAACTTCACAATCGTGCCATTATTCGGGCTTTGAATCAGGCTAAGCATCCGTCCGTCTTGTAACATGATGTCTATTGTTGAATTTTCTTGCTCAATTGAAAGCTCTTAAAGGCACGAGATGATATTATTTGTGATTGAAGATAAGTTCTATATAATACTCAATTTAAGATACGTAATCCTCATTGGTTTTATTGTATTTTTTTATGAAATTTACTAAACAGATAAATGACTATAGGATTCTAACATGACTTTAACCAAAGAATAAATAATAGTAAAAGAACAACAAATTTTTTAATTCCGAAACAATATTTGTTTGTTTTAAGAATGGAAAACTTCGATTATACTTATACCATTAGTGACTTACGCAACTTAAAGCAATTCTTTACTCTTTCTTATTTTTTATAATGAACTTGCGATCCGCTCAGGCTTCACACGGGTGATTTCTGGATCTTGACAACAGCGCCACCTACCGGGTTTAATTCTGAATCTAAACCACTCAAACACATAAAAAATTTCATCACAATCGGTTTCAACAGTTTTTTAGTTTTAGCGAGACCAACTGAAAACAATGAATTTTTATATATAATTATTTATTATTTACAATTGGCATAATACACTGAGCTAATGTGTCATCATGCAACGGTTATCGATTGTGTGATTTAAATGCTGTCCAAGTAAGATATCAGGGAGACTGATTTATTGAATTCATCGTGTCAAAAGTGTGCGCTTATAAATCACATATAAACGTAAACCGGTATAATTTTATAGCTTTATAAGTTTTTTAACTGCTATTGTTTGGACCTTTACAATAAAAATATTGCATGACATTGGCAGCGAATTATATTCTAAAATTAAGAGCGTGATCTCAATCGACGAGATTTATAAGCGTTGTCGACTTAACAATTTAAAACCACATTATTACACGCATGCGACATCATTTCAAGATCATTTTCTTTCTATGCCAACCTTCGTCCGGTACTATAAAACGAGACTTGTCCTCTCTACATGATTCTCACTAAGCGATTGTTGATTCTGTCGTATGTGCTCATTCTCCAGATAACGACGTCGACGTCCAAATAAAATTGATTTAATGTTGTACGTTGACTTATAAGAGGCAATTAAGGAGCAAAACATCGTGCGAAATGTATTTGAAAGTTTATTCTAATTAATATCGACCAACTGTAACTATCACATCAATAACTATATTTTGGATAATAGATATAGGTACACACCCTTGTTCACACACAACACATCAATGATGCGTTAAAATTATAAGCGAACATTAATCACTAGGACTTGAACAGTTTAATTAATAAGATGTAATCATCATAAGATGTATCCAGCGTGCCTAAGGAGACCCTGATAATTTCTGCAGCCAAGGTCAAACCGATGCTCTATTATTGAGGCAACAGGATATGAAGAACGACGACCTCGCTATCTCGATGTGAAGGCATTTGAACGGGAGAAGGAAATAATTTTCTTTAATGATACAGTACTGACTGGGTAGTACTTGGTGGGTCACTAGTAACCAGCCCCAGCTTTGCACGGGTGAAGCTAAGCCATCCAGGCACCCACTCAACACACACAATAACTTTCCCATTTTCAATTTTTTGCGAGACTAACTAACGGACAGCAATTGATTTTTATTTAAAGAGATGTTGTGTTATTTCCACTTGATAGTTTAACATAAAAGCGGTGAAGGACTTGAAGAGACACGTATAAAAGAACATTTTTAGGCAAAGAAACTTCCACTGTTTAGGAGAGTTAAGACATAATTTATTAATTTTATTAGTTTGCAAGCATAACTTCATCCAAATTTATTTTATTTCTGCTACATCACAGCGCAACGCTTTATTAGTTGCTCCTTTCCTATACCCGCTGAGTTCTTCCTATTGTATTTTTTTAATATAAAATTTTACTACTAAAGATCAATTTTCCTGATGGTAAAATAACTTCTTAGCCCACCGGCAACCAATTTTAATAAAAGTAAGTTGTTCGATGAATTGGATGACGTCACCGAAATATGGCATAGGTGCCGCAGTCTGTAAATATACAGGTAAGGTAGGAAAAGACCGAAGAAACTAATGAACACTATTTTTGTTCTCCTACCAATATACTGTATACTAGCGAACCGCCCCCATTTAGATTTGAAATAAACCTAGCAAGCTAACAGCATAGCAAAGTGGCGAAGCAATCAGCTTTGTAGCGGTTTCTAGCGGAAAAAAAAATCAAAATAGGAGGTTCAGATGCCTGGGTGAGCAGTAATCGATTGCTGAAAACAGAATTTGAAAATTCGAAACCGTTCTCGAGATAATCGTGGGACAGACGGACAGACATCGTGAAATCAATAAACCTAGCAAGCTAACAGCATAGCAAAGTGGCGAAGCAATCAGCTTTGTAGCGGTTTCTAACGAAAAAAAAATCAAAATAGGAGGTTCAGGTGCCTGGGTGAGCAGTAATCGATTGCTGAAAACAGAATTTGAAAATTCGAAACCGTTCTCGAGATAATCGTGGGACAGACGGACAGACGGACAGACATCGTGAAATCAATAAACCTAGCAAGCTAACAGCATAGCAAAGTGGCGAAGCAATCAGCTTTGTAGCGGTTTCTAGCGGAAAAAAAAATTCAAAATAGGAGGTTCAGATGCCTGGGTGAGCAGTAATCGATTGCTGAAAACAGAATTTGAAAATTCGAAACCGTTCTCGAGATAATCGTGGGACAGACGGACAGACGGACAGACATCGTGAAATCAATAAGTGACTTCGCAAGCTTCGCCACATAATAATCATCAAGGACAAAGAAAAATTATTTGATTAGTTTTTCGATTTCCTACAAAAAATCCCCTTGTTTATTAGGATAAAACATTCGTTAAGTGTTATCAAAATCGGTTCAACCATTCCGAAGATCATCCCGAACAAACCCACACAGACAGACGTACCAAAACTTTAAGAATGGTTATTCATGTGTGGGTACTTTACAAGGGACTTAATGTCATGTGGCATTCTCTGGCAGTTCAATCGGGCAGGCAATCCTGTTAAAAAAAAATGTTGGCGGGTGCAAAATATCTGAAAATTTTGAATAATTTTGTACAACTGCAAGACGGTGGGTTAGTTATGATACCAGTTTTAATGTTAGGGTTAACATATTCCTTTTTTTTATAGAATAAGGGTGACAAATGAGCACACAGTCCACCTGATGGTAAGTGGTTGCTGCGGCCCATAGACATCTACATCTATCCTCTATTACAAATCAAAATGTAGATGCGTTGTCACCCGTGAGGACTAAGATGGAATGCCTCATTTCCAGTAAAAAGGGCCTCCGGCCACCTGCACTCACCAAGCGAAACGCAGAGGTAAACCTCTACTTCACGCTGGTTTTCTGTGAGGTCGTGGTACCACCCCGGTTCGAGCCGGCCCATCCGTGCGACAGCAAACGCTGCCGCGTGGCTCTAACACTGTTTAACTGAAAGGCTTTAACGTCGAAAAAGGTCTTAGTTCTTCTAAATTACACTCAGATTTGTACGTACAGCGGTTCAATCAAAGGGTTTCGTTACAGACTGTTTACTTTTAGGTCCCCCAATAATTATCGACATAATTGTTGATTTTTTATATAATAACCCTTGAACAGTGATGTGGTAGTACTGTGACCAGAGCGAAACCCAGACTTTAGCTTCAAGCCCAGTTTTATCTTCTCTAAATATTCAGAAGTATTAACTTGGTAGAAATTAATCAAAACATTGTTATAAGACATACATGGATGCTCCAAAAAATTGGCTTAGTAATAAAATGTTTAATACGAAAGATATATGAATAAATTGATATTTCACAGCTGAGTGAATAATATTATTAACTAAAGAGAGATTTTAAAAGATCTGGAAGAGATATAAAAATACATATAAATTAAAAATAACTAATGTTTTAGTGCCTTTGTAAGTTACAGACTTCATACGTTCCACGACTGGGTAGAAACCCTCTAATTTCTCAGAGGTTTATGAAGTAATTAGACCGCCGCACAATTCACATATCTTCGAAATATTTCTCATATATTTCCTTACAATGTTTTCCTTTATCGCCGTTTTAGTTGTAAATCAGCACTTAAATTTGCAAAATTATCTATTTTATTGGTGCCGACAGGGGTCGAACTCAGTTGCCGCCGTACCATAAAACCTACGAGAGCTTAGCCCCTGAACTACCACGGCAAGTTTGTAATGTAGTCGGCATTTACTGAATTTTAATCGAAAATGAATACAATATAGAAACTTCCCCAGCGCGAAAGAATATAAGGTCCTCTTCGATTGATTTCTACGTCTGGCATTTATAAAATAGTTACATTGTTAGCTGTCAGTCAAGTGACACAATTTCCAAAAATCAATTTTTGCTACCCCCAAAGTTCGAGAAGTGATGCATTTTCCAGCATTCTCTAACATTCTCATGTGGACAAGACGGGTTTTTTTTCTTATTATAAGCCACTGTTTGACCCCAATACTCTTCTTTGCTAAGAGCGTGTCTTAATCCACAGCTGGATTAAAAAACAACTTGACCTTTACAGAGATGCACCAACCGACAGGCATAACTGTAAAGGTTAATCCATACACACCACGCCGAACTGCTTGGATTACTGAGTGCAGAACCGATACGTAAGCATTGGTAATTTACCCTTAACCCATTATTATCCCGGTATAATTGCGAGTGGAATGTTTCCATTCTGCGGTCATCCAAGCCTCGTTCGTAAGTTAACAGATAGCAAAAAAAATGTTTTAACATTAAATTAGAGATGATAGTTTCTTTTAATTTTCGTCACAAACGATCGAACATCCCACCTGACGGTAAGAGCCTACTGCATCCCATGTACACCTGCAACAAACTTTAAACAAAGTAGGCCACAGATACCACTCCTACCACGAGGACGTAGATGGAATGCTCTATAAACTTTCAAGTCGGAACATAGCAGCGAGTAACGCTTGGTGATAAATATAGGCGTGAGAATGGTAACATTCAAGACAGACTTATAATGAAAAGGAGCACAACCATCTAGTGTTTTGAAAATCCCACATTTACCATTTAATAAAGAATTCACACATTAAAGCAATTTTAATAAAGTTATATTCGACTCGCGATAAAACACGTTTCCCGAGTATAGCTTGAGGTGAAATCAAAAATAATATCGTTGTATCTAACTGTGACTAAAAGAAGCATGCAGGTATCTGCGGCACTGCCAAAGCAACATTAACTTTGTGTTTCATAAAAAGGAACTTATAGTCGTAAAACGTGCTCTGCTGCTAATCGAATTAAGATCTTTTTATTGTTGTTTTATGGATTTAATTTTGACTGACACACACTTATGACTGCTGCTTACAGAAATGCCAATCAGAATACACACGAGATCGTTAGCAATGGATGCCTAAACATTTAAAGGTGTTTACGAGAAATCGTATGAAAAACCTCTATTAAGTTAGCTTACATTGGTTTTAAATTACAGAGAGCTTAAAACTATAAACCCTAACCGGTTGCGGATAGCGATCGCGGCACGCAAAAAGCTCGGCGTGGGCCGTAAGTTGCACCTACTGCACTCCTAGTTTTACTGTGTCAAGAACAACGCCTCTCTACCTCTCCCCGCGCGCCCCTCCGATCACTATTTTGTCACCGGTACTCAAAAACTGCAAATTAACCCTATAATTGTTCCAGAGACGCCAGTAAGCTGCAATTTGAATTTGAAAGATTCATACATAGTGATGGAATCTAATAAATATAAACAATGCAAAATACAAATACATGTTATTTTAGAAAAAATATAAGGTTGGCCAAACGAGCATATATGTAGTTGTGAGCATAATATGTAAGTGGACGCTGTGGCCTACAGACACGATAGAGATAGATTTTTACGTTGTATAAACGCTGCAGCTACACATATTAGCAACTCAAATAGGTCGGCTCGACCGGGACAGGACCACGCTACGATGGTGACACTGAATTTTTCTTAGAAAATCAAAAACTGAACACACTAGCAAGTTATTAGTTTTATTATATATTTCAAAATAGTGCATTTACATCAGTAAATCGCTGCATCCGATGGAACCAATAAGAAAAGCACTTTGCCCATTCGTCCTTAGGGGTCTCTTCGACGGCATTTTGAAACGCGGTCACTGCTTCCTCGGCGTACATAAAACGTATTCCTCGATGTTTTTATTTTATTTTCGGAAATAAATAAAAATCGCAAGGTGCGAGGTCGGGGCTTTAGGGCGAATGATCCAGTAATTCCACGTATGACGTCGCCAAGTAGTAGATTGTTTGCTTGGTGGTGTGCGACGAGGCGTTGTCGTGGTGAAGGAGGATCCCACTGCGAGGTTGTTTCTCCCGAACTTTTGTGGCAAATAATTGTTAGTGTACCACTCTGCAGTAACTGTTTCTCGATCTTCTAAAACAATTCTAGCGTAATGAACTGTCCTTCCGAAGAACGAGGCCATAGTCTTTTTTCTCACGCTTCGACCTCTCTTCACTTTAGTTGGCAACTCTTCGAACCTTCCTGACCGCTAAATGTTCATGGAGGATTTTGGGCACGTGACTCATACCTATGCCTAAGCTTGTCCGAATCTGCTGATATGTCTCTATCATACATCGCACAACACTGATGTTATCTTCAGTCGTCACCGTAGAAGGCCGTCCCTCACGCAGATCATCGGTGAGATTAGTACGACCACGTTTAAATTCATTAAACCAGTTGTAAACAGTGGCACGAGATGGGATTTCATCGTGAAAGGCCAATCGAAGTCATAAAAAATCATTGTACGAAAATTTTCTCGCGTTAAATTCATACTGACGTGACACACAATTTTCAATTTGCCGCCAAATTGTAAACAAATGACAATTTAATAAAATACATACACAATAATATTAGGTCTTTACATATGAAATTAGCGTTTTGTCGTACTTACCCACTTTGATTTGAAATATCTCCTCTTTGGTTAAGAATTCCAAATTCAAATTTTTAAATTCATTTAGCTGGTACATTTGAGTTTTGAAAACAGTCATTCATTTGTTTTTTCCTCATTATTTTTTTTCATTGGCGTCGCTTATTATCGCACAATGGAAAACATGAAATATCAGTAGGTATATTTATGAGTACGAATTCTACCATGGCACCAGTGCTGCAGAAACAGCTCGAAGGATTAATGATGTGTACGGCGCTGGTTTCGCAAAAGAAAGCACGGTACGTTTTTGCTTTTAAGGTATTCGTTCTGGAAATTTCGACCTTCAGAACCAACCCCGTGGACGGCCGGAGACCAAAGTGGAAAATGAAGAATTAAAGGCTATTGTGGAAGCGGATCCATCACAAAGCACTTCAGAGATAGCTGCAGGCTTCAGGGTAAGTGATAAAACTGTATTAATCCACTTGAAGCAAATCGGAAAAGTAAAAAAACTTGAACGATGGGTTACCTCATGAATTGAGTGAATCGAACTTGCAATCACGCGTCGACTGCTGTTGTGTGTTACTTTGCTCAACCGACACAATAATGAAAGGATTTTAAATCGAATCATTACTTGTGATGAAAAATGGATACTGTACGATAATCGGAAGCGCTCGTCGCAATGGCTGAACCCTGGAGACCCAGCCAAATCCTGCCCTAAACGAAAAGAGTGTTTGGTGGAATAGCGCCGGTGTCGTTCACTACAGCTTTCTAAATCTGGCCAAACGATTACGGCAAATATCTATTGTCAGCAAATACAAACCATGAAGGAAGAACTAGCTGCTAAACAAACGAGATTAGTCAATCGCTCTAGCCCACTGCTGACTGCTCACGACAACGCAAGACCACACACTGCACAACAAACAACCACTAAGTTATATGAGCTACAATTGGAATGTCAGCGACATCCGCCGTACCGGACCTTGCTCCAAGAGATTACCATTTTTTCCGGAATTTGGACAACCTCTTACAAGGAAAAAAATTCAACTCCAATGCGGCAGTCTAAAACCGCCTTCAAAGAGTTTATTGATTCTCGCCCCCCATGGTTTTTTTGGTTAAGCGATCAATGAACTACCTATGAGACGGCAAAAGTGCATAGATAACACTTTGATTAATTAAATATATTTTACAAAAGAAATTGACTTTATATTCCTCCCATACAAAACGCCAATTTCGTATGTAAGGACCTAATACTTTGAATTATTTGAACTTATTTTTTAATACATCGTTTATAAGTGGCCACTTCTAAAAACTTTCAGTGTCGCCCTCGTATCACTAAATATCAGCTTAATGCTGTTGTGTTTCGTAAGGTGAGTGTTGAGAACCGGACACCCTTTTTACTGGATACGAGGCATTCCATCTCGTCCTCAGGGGACACATCTTTTGAATGAAATAAAAAATAAAAATAAATTGTAGATGTCTATGGGAGATATCTACTTACCATTAGGTGAGGACAGTCTGCTCGTTTATCACCCTCATTCTATAAAAAATGTCGATGTCCATTGCCAGTAAAAAGTGTTTCCGGTTCTCTACACTCACCATACTAAAAGCAATATCATATTAAGCTGCTATTTTACGGGTATTCTGTGAGAGCGTGGTCCTTCTCGGGTCCAGACGACCCATTTGTGTTGCAGCCATAATATGGCTGCAACGTGGCTCTACTACTAAAGAATCAACAACTGTTAGTTTGTACAGAGATTAGATTCACAAATAATAAAAAATTGACGAATCATGCGAATATTGTAAAATTGAGCTTGATCTTAAAACTTTTCTAGGCAATGTAGACTAGAATATCATATTATGTTAAGTGTTTCCGCACAAGTTCTATCTTTAAAATATTTTATCAACCAAATTTTACATATTTTAGCTGTTTTTGAGGCCTTTTCTGAAAATAGTACATTCGTCATATAATAGTCCACTTCACATTTCACCATAACCAATATTTCTTAAATAGTGGGAACAACAAACATTTGCATAAGAAGGCTTACTCTAAAATAAACTTTAAAAATGTATAATATGACTATTACTTACTTACTTATCTTCACGCACAATCCCTGACGGGGTAGCCAGAGAGAACAGATCGCCAAGTGTCACGATTCTTACATACCTCTTTCGCTTCTTTCAGATTCATTATCTTCTTCATACATGCACCCTCCCCTCTTCGAGCAATTTGCTCACATGGTCTTCGAAAGTTAGTCTCGGTCTACCTCGACACCTTTTAATATTAACTTTCGCGCTATATATTTTCTTCACGATTCAGGTCTTTCTCATTCGCTCAACGTGCCCAAACCATCGAAGCACGCCCTTATCAATTTTTGTGAATAAGGTCATCTTTCAAACCTACCATATTGCAAATCTATTCGTTTCGCTTTCGGTTGGCTATGGTAACGCCGCACATTTTACGAAGAGATCGCATCTCCACCGCATTCAACTTGCTTTTATGCTTCTTCTGGCATATCCAGGTTTCGCTGCCATACAACAAAGTCGGTACCAACACTGCGTTATGTATTGCAAGGCGTGCACTCTTCACTACGCCTTGCCTTTTGACTAACACAGTCAGAGCACCATTGACTTTGTTCTCGGTAGCGACACGCCTGTCCACATCTAAATCACATCTTCCATCCCGGCTAAAAGCACACCCCAAGTATACAATTTCATTTACCTGTTCTAGACATTCCTGATTTACCCATATTTCACACTTCCTTCTCTCTTCGTCCCTTTCAAATACCAATATGACTATTGGACATCTAAAACTTTTGATCACTTTCAAAGAATGCACATTTAGGTGAGATTTTCCTTTACTTACAGCTTTGTGTGACTGCTATATACTAATTACTATGTAATAATTGGATACTTATGTAGGTTATGTTAAAGCCATTTAAAGGAGACATAATAGATAAAAATGGTTATACGCGAGTCTCAAGACTTACGGATGCAACCAAATGAATTTGAAACGATGACGTGAGTCCCAGTCAGCAAAACCAAAATTATACGGTACGTGCCGGCCAGATAACATAAAGATAACCGTTTTAGCGGCTGACCTTCTCCAGGTCCTTGGCATACAAATATTGCGAAAGAAAAGAAAAATTAAAACATATCGACACGTAGGATAAATCCGACGGTATTAAACAATGTTATTATTTACAGTGAAATACGTGATTACAGTTAATTAAAGATTTGACATGATTGTTATACATTTATAGTTAATCGAAACGTCGATATCCTTGAGCCACTCGGACAGGCAGTTTAATAAATATGGCGGATTATACAATTTAACCAGCAAATAAATAAATATTTATACCAATTATTGTAAACTTTTTTACAGTTTTTGTTTTTCCGAAAGATCAATTTATTAAAATCTTAAATATTAATTTTAGCTCTCATTCATTACAGCCCAAGTCTTAAAAAGCAAGTAGATTCTTTTACGCCGCCGCTACACAGTAAACTTTGATTTCATAGGTTCCAACGTTTACATTTAGCTTCCTTTTTATGTGAATGTGAAACACAACGTGTTCGTCCACACACTTTCATTTTATTGCATATACGAATCTCCTTGTTTAATTAACTAAACCGCTTGTAACGGGTTTATTAAAATATTTATAATGGGCTATTTTACAGCCATCTGACTTTTAAAATCTAAGGACGGAAGTGACTAAGATATACGTAAATATAATAAAAATTCAAATAAATAACTTAGTAAGCGTATTAAAACTTTTACGTAAATTATTTATAAAGCTAATTCTGCTATTTATCACTACATAGTATGTGTACGACATTACTTTATTTTTATTTTTATACAACATATAATTTCTTACTTAAAGACAGTCAACATAGGATCATACAGTTGTCAAAAATGACCAATAGTTTCACTGAGGTAGGAAGTAATTAGCATAAATTTATTTGAAATGGGAAAAATGGATATCCGATTTGAGATACAGCAATGTTTTCGCAAAGTACTCGTTTCGGGAAAAGAAATCTTAGTGACACGATGCAAATTTTCGCAGCCCGACTTAGGACCTTTTTAAGACAGTAAGGTGTGAGGGCTGACGAACACTTCAGTCATAATATAAATATTGATAAGATTATGTTCTGCATTAATTTTGACAGTATCTAAGCATTTTGACTGAGTGGTTACAAGTTGGAGAAAAAGGGTAAATTTAAAAAAAAATCAAGCTATAGAGATACCAGATCTGCACTGCGATAGGTATTATTTTTGTTTAGTTATTTGCTGAAAGATGTTTCATGAAAACCTCCACTATTTCTATATAAATATGTATTTATTTGTTCCTCTATTCATTGGGGGGGTATTTGCCATAGTTGCCACGCTTGGCGAGCGGGTTGACAATCGCAGTTTTTTTTATTGTAATTTTGGCTATTATCAGGAAGATGCTGCTGCCCATCTCCTGCCTGTTTCCCTTTGTCGCTTTTTACGACACCCACGGGAGGATATGGGGTAGTGGATATTCTTGACCGCCACTACACGGCTACCCCCCACGAGATGGAGTGACGACCTGGTAAGGCATGCAGGAAGTCGATGGATGCAGGTGGCTCAGAACCGTGCTTTGTGGCATTCTTTGGGGGAGGCCTATGTTCAGCAGTGGACTTATGAAAGGCTGTAATAATGATGATGATGATGTATTTATTTATAAATATAGGATATTAAGCTAAAGTTGTTTTATTTTTGGCGATATATCTACAAGTTTCTAGTTTCTTTAGTACCACAACGTACAGTAGAATACGAAAAACATTCCATTTGCAATTTCGGCAACTCGAATAAAGCCATTTAAGTAGGTGAACTTTTTTGTGGGCCATTCATCATTATCTGATATTAATTAAGTTTAATTTATGACGGCATAAAACGAGCAACTTGAAAAACAACTACTTCGCCGAACATACATTTTAAGTTAACCCATTTTTTGACATTATTGATAGGTAGACATAGTAGGTAATTAAAAAACCAGATCTGACCAAATTAAGACGCATTCCAGTAGCAATATTTACATGTTCAAAGGCCGGTCGTAGAAGTAGAAAGCAAAGATATCAGATTCGTGACGATCTTCATCGATTGGACGGTTAGTTTGTAAAGCCACGGGATATCAGTATCAAGTAAAATTGATATAATCAGACCAACCTCTCAAGAATTAGCCCATAAGCGGTTTATAAGCTGTGCTTCAGTGGACTAACTATTAAACGATCTTAGTTGGCGCTCCATACTTTCTGCTTGGCACGCTAGAAATATTACGTATGTAGTTGTTTCAATTCTAGTGAGCTAATAATAAACAACATTATTCCGTTCCCACGAACCAAATACCGTCGCGTTTTGGTGTTAATCACTTTATGCCAGCACTATGAGACAGGACGCGGGGCCAATTTGTAAAAACAAGACGCACCTACTTAATCATATCATAATTGATTGGCACCTCTTACCGAGAACGGACAAAAAGCCGTCGTCTTGTTGCACATTCGCATGGGTATAAATGGAAACTCGCTAAAATTACTTACTTATTGGCGGTGATGCACATCCACATATTTATACAATGGCTTCTTGCGTCAGCTGTGCAACGTATTCAATTCGATGTGCAACAAAGTAATGAATACCGATTGAACATTCCCTGTATTTTTTCCCCTTAATATATTTATAGGCTGAACGTATTACATTTTTATATCTTCATTAAGTGTTTGTATTGGTTTTTTACAATTTTATTACAATTAGTCAGAAGCGTATTTGTCAAGCTGTTAGCAAATGTAATAATTATTATCCAAAAGTGATTTGTATCACACTCATCTCAAATTTGTTTGTTACGGTCAACCTACTCAAATAACGATATTGCATATTATATAACTTGATGTAATACATGTGGTTAAATTAAAAATTTTGTACAATGGACTTGAATATAAATATAATTTATTGTTGATTTATTTAAAAAACCGCTCGACCGATTTTGATAAAATTTAAATGGGACCACCTGAGAAGTATACCCTTTGGAGAAAAAAAAAAAAGAATTTTCCGAATCAGTTCAAGCGTCTTCTAGTAATCGGTGTACATAAAAACAAAGATTCCGACGAATTGTAAACTTCTCCTTTTTGAAGTCGGTTGAAAAATGCACGTCTTTGCTATTGATGAATATATTAAAAATTTTAGTTTCTACCAAATAGCGATCTACAAAAAACTAAAAAACACAAATACACGCTCACAGATGCTAATAAAAGTATGCAAACAGATGAACCTTTGGCTTGGCAATTTTTTAATATCTGAAAGGCAGTATCAGAGTTAGAACAAGCGAATAATTTGATCCTACAATCACTAATACGTGTAATATTGCACAAGGACGGATGATTGGTGGTAATGATGATAATAACGCTTTATTTGTCAGTCACAGAAATTTAATTTACTAGGTGGCAATTACTTGTTTTGAGGTATGCCATCTTATACTTTAGAAGTGGTTTGTAGGTGGTCCAGGAGCGTAGCCACCGCCGTATCAGCCGTATCAATGATACGGCGCCCCCGGGCTACAGATGCCCCGAAAGTATCTAAGCAAAAATTCTAAGGACTTCTATGGAACAGGATGTTGGTTTGAATTGCTTGACTAGCTTAGTTCCTAGGAGTATTCATTGTAAGTAATAGCTTATAATCAATATATAATTATTTTAATTCAATGCGAGTTTTTGTTCCTTTTGTGAACAATATTTACCCTTCATTTGGGCCCCCCGACCAATTTTGATACAGGGCCCGTGCCCCTCTAAGGCACGCTACTCCAGTGAGGTGGTCCGCAAAATGAGAAAGCCTTTGCCATCAGGTGGACTATTGAACCGTTTGTCTTTCAGTCAGCCTCAATTTTTTTTTTATTTAAACTTTGTTGTACAAATCCCAAAGAAGAAATGTCGAAGAAACTTCATAGGTAGATTCTCTCATTGAATAAAATAAATTTTACCGATTTAATCGCGTTTAATTTAAAGTGATTGTTTAGACCCGACGATTTCCTTTTTTTTATGGTCAATATTACAATTTATTTATCTAATGGTGGCACAGCTATCCTAAGTGAAAGTCCAAAATCAAAAAGATCTGCAAATCTTTCAGTTATGCAATTCAGCACGTTCTTAATTATACCTGTCAATGGATTAAGAAATGCTGCTGCTAGAAGACGTGATAAACATTAAAATCTTCTAAATAAAAATTTAAGCGCTACATGAAATGTAACCTTACCATTTTTGCTGTTGGCTAACTTTTTTCCAAGAATAAATAATACAATATCAAGTAACTAGGAGTAACTAAGAACTGGCCACACACATTAAGCTATCATGCCTCTATGTAAGGTCTAAAAGCGATTATGCCCAATAAGACTCGAAACAAATGTAAGCAGGTGGTTATCATAAACGCAAGCCTGCTTTGTTTTTTATCAATTATTCTCAGCCCGATTCAACCTCCCACGCACTACGAGCCCACGTGCACGCTAATCGGGGACATGAATATGAGGAACGTAATTAGCTTTTTAAAATTGAAGCATTTAGAACATGTAACAGGCAAACGCATAATGCTCAGTATCTTTTTTTTTTAATAGAATAACTAATAATATTTTTACAAGCTTTTTATTAATTTTCTTTCGTATTCGTGTAATTTTAGAAGCACTTGCTGACATCAAATTGAGCTAAAACTTGGCATACTTATGACTTAAGCAATGTTTATACAAGCTTGTTTTTAAATAGATTTAATCTAGAATTATTTCATTTAAAATATGGAAGAAACCGAAGCGGCCTACATCACTGTATCAAGCAACAAGTATGAGCCAAACATTTCTTAGTTTCCGAGAGAATATGAAAGTTAACCCAATTTGCTAATGTATATTATAGGTTTTGTGTGCAATTATTTGCAGCTTAATAATTGTGTGTTCCTCCGGTGTTATTTTCCGGTAGTTCGTGCAGTACAAAACGTGTTTAATTTGGGACAGGAAGTACTAATCAGAGAGGAACTGTTGACCTCATTTATTCCTTTAATTAGTACATAGAGCGAGATTTAAAAATTATGTATTGTCTTCATAGTTTGTCTCATTGAGAGCTAAATATCTTAATCTTGAAAGTATAAAAAAAAGGATTCCATCCATTACAGGAGTTTATGGCCTGGTATCTAGATCTTTAGGCCAAGTCTTGAATATTATTATTCGGTTTATTATAATTTCGCCAAGCCTTGTCTTTATGTATTATTTATCCTTCATAGTTCACTGCTTCACAATATGTTGATGCGTCACATTGCGCAGCCCTTGGGAGATTTTGACGGCAACTTGAGCCAGCAGGCAGCTGACAGTTGGCGATGGTATCTAAAGGCGCCTATGCAAACAGCTTATCTTGAGAATCCATCACCATCAGAGCACTTGTTTCACCGTTTCCACTAATAGTTCACATGCGTAGCCATTTAATACATAAAATCGCACCACTTTTACATATCAAAATCCACTTCAAACTATTATTTTAACTATAATACAGAAGCAGCAAACCGCCGCCGATCAAGTTCCCGCCAAAAACCCTCCACTGCTAAATCCTCCCCCATAGATTACCACATATAGGGGATTTTTGTCATAGTTGACACGCTTGGCGAGCGGGTCGTCAATCGCAGTTTTTTTTATTATTATTACCCGTTTTATTTTCCCTTTATCTGATATGAAGTTTGCATCTGGCTGGACTGTTTACAGGCTGATCATGATGATAGTGATGAGCTAATAACGACTCTACTCTCTGCTAGCATAAATGTAATCATCACCTTATTGTTGCACAAACACGATACTCATAACAAAATATTGTGTATATATTATTGTAAAAACATTGTTTAATGGGACTTTTTTTTATTTGATTATCAAAAAACGTATCAGCAGCGCCATCTGCGAAATATGCAACGAAGTAAAGTTTATTTCGCGCACCTGTTAAATACTAATAAGAGTTCTTGATCGATCAAATTACCTACCCCCATCTTATACCCAACACAGGTCTTGTTCTAAACCGGTTCTTTAAAAATATAATCTATTGGTAGAAGTTATCAAATTAAGTTACGAAATTAATTTGCGATTGTAATACCTGCACGTTGATATTTATAGATGATGTCGGTAGATGTCGCTATAACAAAACATATACGAAGTCATTACATCTTGTGAGAAATAACAGCCCATACACAATATTTTTAACAGTGGTAGAGCCACGCGGCAGCTTTTGCTGTCGCACGGATGGGCCGGCTCGAACCGGGGTGGTACCACGAACGGTGGTACCACGACCTCAAAGAAAACCAGCGTGAAGTAGAGGTTTACCTCTGCGTTTCGCTTGGTGAGTGCAGGTGGCCGGAGGCCCTTTTTACTGAAAATGAGGCATTCCATCTTAGCGGGTGACAACGCATCTACATTTTGATTTGTAATAGAGGATAGATGTAGATATCTATGGGCCGCAGCAACCACTTACCATCAGGCGGACTGTGTGCTCGTTTGTCACCCTTACAATATAAAAAAAAAATATGAAAAATTATTGTCTTTTGCAATGTGTACAGCAAAGGAGTAAAATAATTTGCCAGCGTCTGTCTTTCTGTCCGAATACAATCAGTGTCTTCAAGGCAAGCATGAAGAGGCTTATGTTACGCTAAGACAGTGCGATTTACCATTTAGGGCTCCATCACCACTTACCACCAGGTGGGATTGTGTTCAAGCACTGGCTTATAAGAAAAAAATATTAAAGGAAATATTATCATCATAATTACAGCCCTTCACAAGTCCACTGCTGAACATAGGCCTCCCTCAAAGCACGGTCCTGAGTCAACAGCATCCATCGACTTCCAGCATGTCTTACCAGTTCATCACTTCATCTAGTGGTGGGCCGCTCCACAATTTGCTACAGATTGTTCAAGCTATATGGCCAGCCCATTGCCACTTCAGCTTACTAATCCGTTGGACTATGTCCATTACTCTGGTTCTACTGCAAATAACTTCATTTCTAAGTTTATCACGCAAGAAAACACTGAGCTTTAGCCCTCTCCATAGCTCGCCGAGCGACCTTGAGCTTCCTCATACGGCCAGCAGTGAAGGACCATGTCTCAATTCCATAAGTCATCCACTGGCAACATGCACTGGTTGTACAATCTCGTTTTGTTTTGAGGTATATCTGACAGAAAGATATATCGTAATCTGCCGAACACTGTCCAGCTGAATTAAACCGTTGATTGATCTTTCGGTCAAAGTTGGACTTACCTAGTGGAACTATTTGTCCCGGGTAAACGTACTCATCAACAACTTCGAGCTTAGTGCTGCCAACAATTACCGGCACAGTTATGACATGGACGTCACACATGATCTTTGTTTTATCCATGTTCATCTTAAGACCTATCCATTGGGAGACACTATAGCAAGTATTATAATTATTTATGAATAGATTTATCTAGAAAGCTTAGTAATTGTATAGAATGTAACTACAATAATTACATAAACTACTAGCTTATATTACTGGTCACTGTCGTAATAATACAGAAGCATATCTTTGAAAGCAACATTGCAACACTAGTTCGATGTAAATTGAAGGAAATTAGCTATTACACTGTTGTGAGTAGCCATCAGTCTAAATATTCCGCGACTACCATTTTATTGTAAATTTAGATTTCAAGAGTCATAATACACACATACTTATACATAGATACATAAGAATATGTACATGCAAAAATAGTACCCTTCTGGAATTGTCATGTTTTTACATGGGTTTCACCTAGGGTTGTCGACTCTTTCAGACAAAAATTAAGTTACAACTTGCCTCTATATTTAGAGAAAAAGCCAGCATATTATTATTTACAACTATTTTAATCTAGCCCTAATTCAAAAAAATGCCTCGTGGTTTTAATATTATGAATAAAATAATGTAAAGAATAATTTTTGTCCATAGCCATAGTCCATAAATTGTCTAGAATATAATGGTCACATTATTATGTACCTACGTTTTTAAGTAGAAGTTGAGTATAGTTTGGTGGCTAGTAGGGTGTAGTGACTCGTGGAGAATAGTGAATGTGAAAGCATGCAAATAAAATACCTTTAAATTCCATGATAATTTTGTTAACCTAAACTTACCAAAAATCAAAGGTATTAATCTTTAAAAAAATATTCTTTTAATTTGATAATTTACATTTTTTAAGAGAGGAGTATGAAAAATCTGCCTTTTTTTACGCTCTTAAAATTCCACTGCTGGACAATAGCCTTTCCCTTTGAAGAAATTATTTTCTTTAACTTTAATCGCCACGCTTGCAGGCCGCGGATGCAAGAACAATATGGCGCGTCCTAGTAACACTTTATAATTGATTATTTTAATATTTATACATATATTATAATTATTAATAATTATTTTCTTACGTCATTTTCATTTCACATTAGAAAATTAAAGCTCATAATATCATTTATAATATTACAACTCCATCTAGTTAATGGAAACTACATTAAGAGTTAATGCACTGACTTGGGAGTTACATAATTATTTCGTCAGATGGCGCTCCTTTCAAACAGAAATTAACATAGTATACTTTTTGCACAAATAATGTAGTAAATAATACTTCTAAGGGTATTTACATATTTTTTTAAATGCTGTATAATTTTAAAATCATCGTGTCTTCTAGTGTTAATAAGAAATAAGAGATTACAGTACCTACCTAGCTTCATACAATGCAATGAGTTAACGTATTGACTTGGAATTACAAAATGATTCCGTTAGATGGCGCTTCTTTCAAACAGGATTAATGAGTAATTTGCAATAATAGTAAATTGTGTAGTATTTAGTATTTTCAAGTTTCTAATACGAAATCTTTAAAAATATTGTATAATATTGAAATCATCTTTGTTTTTTCTAGTGTTAATAAGAAATAAGACATTACAGTACCTACCTAGTTTCATACAATGCAATGAGTTAACGTATTCTTGGAATTACAAAATGATTCCGTTAGATGGGGCTTCTTTCAAACAGGATTAGTGAGTAATTTGATATAATAGTAACTTGTGAAGTATTTAGTATTTTCAAGTTTCTAATACGAAATCTTTAAAAATATTGTATAATATTGAAATCAACTTTGTTTTTTCTCATGTGTTCATAAAAAATACGACATCACAATACATAGTTGACTACAATGCATCATATACAGCATAAATGCATTTTAAGTTTTTACGTAGTACTTAGTTTTTGAACCGGAGACTAGATAACTAAAAAAAGAAAAACGACTTTTTGTATTAATAAAATAAAAATGGAACAATAAACAAGTGCTTCATAAGAATAATGCATAAAATACATTAATTACTGTTATCAATCTATTAGCACTTTCTTTTTCTTTTTGTCTAACTTTAATTAGGTAACTTTTCATTTAAGGACATTATATTTATTATACTTTCATACCTCCATAAAAAGCACAAATATAATAAGCAATTCTATTACCTGCTCAACAGTTCTATTGTTATGTATAGAACAATATATAAGGATTTCCTGTAGGTAAGATGTTTATTAGGCAGACTGCAATTTATTACACTATCTGTAATCTTATATTATTCTAGGCATGCTTTTTATCATAACTGTTATTTCAGCATCTGCATGATACCAAAACAATTTTCATTGCATTTCTTTTTGTGTCTGGAATAAAATGTATAAGGATCTATGTGGCTTTTACATCATGGATCAGACCTAGCTATTACACCATGGGTCTTGTATTAAAGTCAAGTTAAAACCAAAACAAGTGTGTAAAATATAAATAAAAATTATGCTGATCTGGTTGTGTTGTTATTTGATCATGTGGTGTTGACACAAAGTCCCAATATACTCCACTCCAGTCTACATCTTACCAATTAATGTGAATTACATAAGGCATGGTTAGATTAGTTGATCGCTTCTGACCTTCATGTAGGAGGTGGACATCATGATCGAAAATCGGCCATGAGAACATCATAATGTATTATATAATTAATTCGCCACATGCATGTATGGCGGCACTGTTATCACTCCACAACAGCGTCAACAGACCGAGCAACAATAGAATCATAAATCACACTATCACAGTTACGGAACGTCTCTGTACATTAGCAGGAACTAACTCTGTACTATCTGGCGAGAGATCTACCCTTTTCTTTCCACGGCTAGACATAATAACATAATATAAAACACACACAAATCAATCAATGCTAATTAAAGTGCAGTAACTTAACATAAAGCATATGTGCATGGGCAAATGTGCTAAAATTAAGACTTCCTCCTTGACTTATAATATGCTCAAAGAGCAGTTTAAAAGATTGAAATGTGTTTACTTTTTAGATATTTGAGAATTTCAGTTAACAAAAACACCAGTTAAGTCTTAATAGTTAGGAAGCTATTTTTATAGAAACAGAATATTTAAACAGTTCCAATTTTGTATATTTTCTGGGATTTAGTTGTAAAAGCATAAACATTACCCCAAGAATGAATTACTTACTCGGTGGAGTCTACCAACTGGTACTATTAGCTTGTGTTTGTTCCTAGTATTTACAGAAAGAATATTGTATAACTAATTTTATTTTTATGTACGTAAATTACATTTTCATAAATGTATTGAGAGGCCAAGGTTAATATATTCATTTCCTTAAATTTTTTTGGATCAACTCTTTAGATTTTAAATCATAGATTGCTCTTATGGCTCTCTTCTATAAAACAAATATAATTTCAGTGTCAGTCGCGTGTCTCTATAGCAAAATACCATACAACTTTATGCTACGGAAATAGCTAAAGTAAACAAGTCTAGCTGGTTACACACTGGTAAGATATCTAATCTATTTTTACAGCATATGCTGCAGAACTAACTCAGCTTGCTAATTTTAATATATGGGGGCTCCATTGAAGCTTCGCATCGAGTGTTATTCCAAGAAAAATGGTGGTATCGACAAGACTCAGTTCCTCCCCATTTAATATTACATTATTATTTAAATGTTTGACATTTGGAGTCATGAATTTCATACATTTCGTTTTAGTGTCATTTAAATGCAAGTCATATTTTAATAATTGTCGTTTTAATTTGAAAATTAATATGAAGTGTCATCAACAAATAATACTATATTATGATTATCCCCTACTATGTAAGGTAAGTCATTAAACACTGAATTATATAAATATCTGAGGGGATATGATAGATTAAACACAACAAAATTTTCAGTGATTAGATGAAAAGAATACTCATACTTAATACATTTATTTTGGAAAAAGATGCTGGCTCCTGTGATATATGTCCACCTGCATTACGAACTAGGTACTACAGAAAACTGTAAAAAGTTGAAATAGAACCATTATTATTATAAAGTGTTTCCTACCTGTCATGATCTCTGCTACGGCTGCGTTTTCTATATCCTGAGTCCTCGCGGGAACTATCGTCGATCCGCCGTCTTTTGGCTTCATAAGTCCTGGACGGTGATCTGGAGTGTGACGAGTAGTGCTTCCTGCGAGTCCGCGGCATCTGTAAATAGCATACACCAAGCTTTACCAATTCCATTCAGCATAACTGTCATACAACATGATTGAGTTTAATGTACCATGAATAGATGGTTCAATACTATTAGGCTGCAATGTATGTCTATTGTTAACTATTGTAATTAACAACAACATTACACTGTATCTACCAATACACCCTTAAGTAATGTAGGGTTACTATGGATATGTACTATATGTAGACAAGTTTTGCCATATAACTACATACAATGCGTTAATCTATTTATGTACCAAAACCAGTATTGCAATGTATGAAGTAGTTAAATAAAATTTGATTTTAAGTAGCCCATGATTTGTTATGATTAATCACCGACATGAAAAACAGTTTTAATTATCAAAAGCAAATAATTATCATATTTATAAATTAGATACTTAACTTTTTTACACATATAAATATATTAAATCACTTTAATTACAAATTATATAATAATATATAAAAATAATTTGAATAACGAATACAAATTACAATTACATATGCTGAAATTTGACATTTAAAATTTTTTGAAGTGCTAATTTAAAAATGAAACCTAGTTAGTTTGAGTGGTACACTTTTAAATAATTAATAATATCATCTACTATTCCAAGGATCTAAAACAGATCCAATCATTGAATCTCGCATTCTGATTCATATTCTACACAAGTGTGGACCACACAGTAGTATCACCACTTTTCATGTCATTTCAGTATCTCATAGCATAATTACAGCAACCCATATAAAATCATACTAATAAGCCATATTCACCAATAAAAACAGAACTTTACACTCATACATAAATTAAATTGTTGACATTAGGCAGTTAAAAATGTATAACACAGTTCTAATAAGTAACACAATTTGGTAACAATAAGAACAATATGTACACTAAAATGAATATTTAAAGAATTTATTAGATGCAGTACTGAGATATTAGAAAGAACCTATTTTATACTGCACCTTTTTTAAATAAGTGTAACAAACTAGCACATAGACCATCCGAAGGTAAGTGGATGTTGTGGCCCATAGACATAGACATCTTTATCAATCCTCTATTATGAATTCAAATGCAGGTACATTATCATTCCCAAGGACTAAGATGAAATGCCTCATTACTAGTGAAATTGTCTCAGGTTCTTGCCACTGATCCTATGAAACACAGCAGTAATATAATATGCTACATTTTTAAACTGTCTGGGCAAGCGTGGTCATTCCCCTGTCAAGCTTATCCATTTGCATATGGCTATAATACAGCTGCAGCATGGCTCTATGGTGTATAATACCTTATTAACCTTTTGATATATTTCATTAGCAGTTTAACTGGAATAGATACATGAAACTGAACAAATTATTTTTATAAAATATAATCTTGTTGACCATCAATAATATACAATATAATATGGCCACTTGTTCAACCATGACCTTTAATAATTTTGCATGCAAATTCTGTTTTGAACAAAATGGTGTATATTAAATTTGTCAAGAGGTCAGTAGCACACAGGATTGATATGTACAGGAGTGCTGCTGTGGATTGACGGCTGATAGAAAATGGCTGGCACTGACATTGATAATGATAATTATTGAAAGTGAAGTGAGGAAAGTTATAAAAATGTCCATGAATTTCTGAAATGAATAATTAAGTTTCATTTGAGAAATAAAACCATTCATGATATTTTTTGTTTTCATAAATAGAGCTTTTGTGGAGATTTGCACAACCAAGTTAAATACTTGAAAAGTTCCTAAAATAAAGTAGGGTCCACCTTATATTATATTATAAAGCCTTTAGTGCCAATTTTACCTTTTAAAAATTTATGCTTTTCAATAAGAGTACAATATTTGTAACCATTGTTACAAACCAAGCATGACAAGTATAGTGAAATCCCTTTAATGAAGTAAGCAGGAAGCCTATATTCTGAGGTGGTCTTTTTGATAGGCTGTAATGAATTAATTAAATAATTCTTGATTTTATCAGGACGATTATGTGATGAGCAGATATTTATTGGTTCTGTGCCAGTTGATGAAAATTTGTTTTACTCAATAGGTTTTCTTGTTAAAAATGTAATATTTATTGATTATAATCATATTAATATGTATTTCGGGTACAATTTCAAAAAGGGAGGCATGTAAAAAATATTTGTGTATTAGATAACAAGGCTCAATAGGTACTTGTGACACAAAATTCTATAGATAGTTCTTAATAGACTTTCATAGTCTGTAATGAATAAATGTACAAATGATGATACAACTATTAATAAAATTTTAACATACGAAAAACTTATGACTGCCAATGCCATTCACTACAATGCTATTATCAAATGGACTAATATGTGGGCCATACACACTCATGTTTAGAAGGATGCATGTATTGCAATTAAAAAAAATAACAAGTATTGCAAAAATATTTTTAAAATGCATATCTGCATACAATGATTAATTTCGAAGTTTTATCTCTGTAAGGTCGATTTTTCAATTCTCAAATAAAATGTGTAACAAATAAAATAATTTGGCTTATTAATTGTTAAATAATTAATTGTCTATTTTTCAATTGTGATTTATCTAATGAATAGCTATTGTATTGCTAACTTCTGGAAGATGCATGTAACAAAAATAATAAAACAAATAAAACACTAGTTTTCAATGAAATTGAAAACTGATTTTTTGATTGCACACATCCTTTAAAAATCTAACAGTAAGTAATGGTTAGGCCCAGATCTAACAATTTTATATTTAATTCAAGTGTATTTATAAAATCAATTTAACAGAACCTCTTCCTCAATTGATAGATCATCAAATCTATCAAAAATATCCATAACAACAACACTTAACTCATTAAAAAACGCAAAATAAAGATATATGAAATGAAATAGAATTAATTTGTTTAGTTTATCCTTATCTGCGAAGGAATGAAACCATCTTTCAAATAATGGGTTATCCGGTTGTCGAAGGGAATAGGCACATGGTATCTAAGTTCGGAAAAGAAAAGGGTGGGCGTACCAGCCAAATATACATATATTAACACAAACCATTTTGAGCCACTTTTGAAACCCCATAACTCAAAAATTATAAGACATGCACACTTGGCATGAAGGAACATCATTAAGCAGATAAAAAGTAAAAAAAAAACTAAAAACATCAAATAAGCAATATTTGATGTCCACGAAGTTATTGGTGTGGTTAATTTCAAATTCTGTGCTTAAAACTAACCACAATATAATATTATTTAAATAAAAAACTGCAAGTGTAACCCCAAAAATTATGAATACAATTTATTTATTTCCATTAATAAAAGTATAAAACTTTCCTCAAAAATTAATGATATCCCAACATAACATAAATTCGAAAAGGGGGCTAAGTTGACTACAAACAACTTTCATGATTGCTGGTATCACAAATAAAAGAACTGAATGGGTACCAAACACGATGGATTTAAGAATATTATACATTCCTATAGCTCCTATGATTTAAGCAACCGCTATGAAGCTTGACACCCGTTTAGATTTCAACCCCAAGTCTCTTGGGCCCCTCTTCACATTTATGTTTAGGTAGGATACATTAATTCCTTAGGTAGTGGAGTTAATTGCCAAATAAATACTGTGCGTTTATCTGAGGATTGAATAATCGGTCCTTAGTACTATAATATTATATTAAATACATGTAAGAATTTTACTGTATTTTTTATTATATTAATAAACCCACTGAAAACAGATTAATTTTAGTTTAGGTTAATTGGGTGGCAAAAAAGCACATATTATATGCAAGGTAATAAGAAACAATTCTTATATAGCTTAATAGTTGTTAAATATGTACATTTCTATACAAACCACATGTCAGTGATTAATTTTCATGGCTCTTTGATATTTAGTATAAAAATTATATTAAGATGTTAAAAGCCATTCCAAAAATCATGCTTTAATACTTTAGTCATTCTAATAAGGTATGGTTTAAGCGCTTTGGTAAATAATAATAAAAGTTAAATAGGTAATACATCTAGTACCTTCACTTACCATAACAAGGATACCAAAACTCGTATCCAAGCGGTTTAGGCTGAAAAACATTAAACTTTTTAGACCACTGGTTACTGGTCAAGAAATAATGAGAGAAAAATCTACAAATCCCACATGCAACAATAAGAAAAGCTACACTAGTGATTATCTTAACATTACCCTAAATACTTAGCTACCTAAAAATTGCATAGGAATATAACTACTTTCTTGTACTCATATTTAATCTTATAGTATTATCACTTGAACCTCTATCCCAGAACATATAACAAGATAATAGTGATAATAATCAAAACAGTGATTTGTGGAACTGTATATACAACTTAAAACTTTCGACAGCTGTAGTGTCGCAGTATGTATGATAGTAAATTAACTTTAACAATTTACTCGCAGTAAAAGTGACTACAATCCTTTACAACAACGTCTACTAAAACAAATTCTATTTTGGATCTATAAAATTATATCGTGGAAAAAAAACACCAATTACTATGATGCGATAAACGATAGATGTCACTAAGTTATTTACATGCTGACGCCATGTTCGTTCTACGACTTGAAGGAGCCCTAGGCACGCCAATTTTGAAAGTAATAAAATACTATGTAAACTTACCCTCAATTCTCGTAAATATTTCAATTTACACCAAAGTAGTTGAGTGAAATTAGTAAGACAATTCCAAGTTCGTGTTGCTGATCCCTGTAGAATGCTTCTTCGCAATAAAGGGCCGAACATCGATCCGAAAGCAAGACAGACAAGTCTTGACAGTTGGTTCCACTGTGTTGGCGTAAATCGCACTTCAAATTACTTCCCTATCAACAAACAAACTTATTTTAAATACATAGTAAAAAAACTACAAAAAGTTAAATAGTGATATATTTGTGGAATTATTTATTTAAAACATTATAATTAATAAATATTTATATCATAATTGCTCTCAAAATGTCGAATTAATATACGTCAATCAAAGAGGAAGCTACAACGCCATCTTGTGAAGGTCTAGTGATAGGTGTTATTGCCAACATAATTCTTGATAAGAAATGTTTTGTGATGGCAAAAGTTAAGTTTTCCTATGCGTTAATTTTAATTAATTTGTTATTAACGTTAAAAAACATTAATACTTTAAATTAAACATAACAATACTTGAATAGAATTTCAAGTATTGTTATGTTTAATATTGCGTGAACAGATTTAGCAGATTCCAAAGAGTAGTAACTGTCCTTCCAGTTTATAAAATGTACTCTGTGAACTGTCCGTAAATTCCGTAGAGAGAGCATGAAACTCCCTCTACGGTAAATTCCTACATTTTAGTTATGGAGTGGTGTAGAGTACAAGGTGAACCATCTTATAAGGGGCGAAAGTTGAAAAAGTGTCCTACAATTTACTGAAAATAGAGGTTCCAAAACCTACCACAATAGCGCTGGCGTCTGAAAAACTGCGATACGAAGATAGCTGTTGTGAACGGAGTGAAGTCAGCTGAATTCAAATATTTAAAAAAATTCATGACTAGAGTAGTTACTAAATTGCCAGTATACAAAATCTCAACTATTTACGTAGTACGAAACCATGCGGATTGGTTGGTCCTTGTTTATTTCTCCATCTTATTCTAATTACTTTTGGCGATTTTTTTTAATTTATCCTATGCTACTGCAGCGCCACCCTTATTGGACACGTTTTTAGGGACACTTTTCATATATAGAGATGGTCCTCCTTCTACTCTACACTCCATAATTTTAGTAGATTAGATCGACATGTTTTTGGCATTGAAGTATAATGTACTTACGTACTAGAACAGCTATTTCAAACAAAACATGTGCGCTACTCTATGTCGTTGCGCATCAGTCTTACCGCGCATGCGTGGTTTTTTATTATAATAGATTATGCGTAGGTAGAATGATAAGTAGGTATTTAATTATTGTTTATTTAGAGTACATAATATATTGTTAATTAATTTATTAAAACGAGTTCAATTTTTAATAATTTGTCTATTATTTTGCATGATATGAAGTAAATTAATATGATAATATATAATATTATCACAATAGCATTTTAATTACAATTTTATATAAATATTTTATAAGGTAACTATATAAATTGGAAGGAATCGAAGCTAATGAAATATATTTATTTAAATCTAGAACTGGGTCCCCAAAAGCCCTAACCTAAGTTTGCGTGAGGCATGGACACAGAGCTGATACTATTTATATTATTTCTTATGAATTACTGTGAGAAAACATAGTAAAACTTTAAAAACTTCTACCATTTCTTTTTACACATGAATTATATGTTTTTTTTATAGGATAAGGGTGACATAGGAGCACACAGACCACCTGATGGTAAGTGGTTGCTGCGGCCCATAGACATCTACATCTATCCTCTATTACAATTCAAAATGTAGATGCGTTGTCACCCGTGAGGACTAAGATGGAATGCCTCATTTCCAGTAAAAAGGGCCTCCGGCCACCTGCAATCACCAAGCGAAATGCAGACGTAAACCTCTACTTCACGCTGGTATTCTGTGAGGTCGTGGTACCACCCCGGTTCGAGCCGGCCCATCCGTGCGACAGCAAAAGCTGCCGCGTGGCTCTACCACTGTTTATATTTATATACACTTATTTGTTGTTTTTTTGCTGAAAACTAATTTCAATTAATAAGATGTATAAATGTTATTGTAAAAATATATATTACGTATTTAATTAAGTGCCTTTAAACAATACAAGTTTTGTTAATTTTTGAATTCTTCGTACTATATTTATCCTCTTCTTTAAAATGCAAGGAACAAATGTATGTATGATTTGTTGGTAACCACATCTCTACGATTATTTTGGACGAATTTAATCCACTTTTCTCGGTTTTCGTGGCTTGGACGTGGAAACCTAAAAATAAAATAAAAGAATAATCAGCAAATATAAACGTAAGAAATTTAGCCTAATTATACTTAGGTATATTTATTTCTACAAAAAAAATTGTACATAATATGATCGTCCTACACTTGCTCACAGAAATGTCGTATCTGAACAAATAAATTTCATAATCTATATACCATGACACAAGTTGGCGCCAAAGAAATAACTTTTTAATTATTAATCTATAATGTTTTTTTATTATTTAAGTATCTTACTTACCCATGAAAAGTGATTCCTTGGTTTTTACTAACATTTCGTGAATTTTTTGTGCAATATCTAAGAACACACCGTGGCATATTTTATCAAGAGAATTTTTTTTTAAATCAACACAACACGTGACAACTCTACAAGCGCCTAGCGAGCGACTGATTAAAGTGCGGTGACATTGCCGCAGTTGAATGGAACAGCGTAACATAGTGCAGTGTCGCCTCTAGTACGTAGTAGATAATATCTCAATGGTTTTTGGTAGAAGTTTTGGCTTATAATTGGTTTATCACACAGACATCATTTGTTCCATACTAATAATTTGCATCATCATTTTCTCTATCAGTTATTAGGTTTTTACCTTGGTGTTTACATAGACATATGCACATAGATCATCAATATTTAATTTAAGGGGTTTTCTGTCAAGTAAATATTTATAAGCATGCTTCATGTAAATGTTTAATTAGTAATTAGAAAAGCAAACTATGCTAATGTGTACTCTAAGCATTAGTCATTTAATTATCATATTATTACTAGCGATCCGACCTGGCTTCGCACGGGTGATTTCTAGATCTCGACAATAGCGCTACCTACCGGGTCCAATTGAGAATCTAAACCGTCCAGCGATCTACTCAAACAAACGCACATAAAAAAAAATCATCAAAATCGTTTGAGCCGTTTTCGAGTTTTAGCGAGACTAACGGACAGCAATTTATCTTTATACGAGTACGAGGAGTACGAGTATATAGAGATTAATTTCTCTAACATAATTAATTGAGAATATAATTTTATGTTGCTGTACCCAACAGGGCCCATTAATTGTGTATTCAAGTTTGTTTCATGTATAATATTATAGTAGTTGCTGTGCCTAACAGGGGCCCATGTCCAGCAATGACCTTATAAGGTCCGTTAAAGAAGAAAGCCGTGTATAGGCAAATGACAAAAAAGGTTATGTTTTCAATTTAAAACTAAAAATCGAAGGCGTGACGTACGAACATAGCTACGTACATACTCAAGATGACTGCCAGATTCGGTTTCGGTCGTCTGTTTGTAACAATGACAAGAGAATTTGGTCCGCCTTTCAAAATACCTTGTCCGGACCAAATACGTTAGTTTATTAATTGTGTTACAGCCGCACGCCGACAAGTACATATTTTAATACCAGAAGAAAGTTAGCGTAGAACATTATTTTTTAAAATTAAACTTTATGCCAATTAACTGCTCCTTAAATCCTCCAGTAGAATCCGTAATTGCTCCACATCTATTATTATAGTATATATATATAATTTAATTTTATTATAAAAAATAAGATATCTACTTTTTTAAATTAAACTGTCAATTATTTGCTCAATAAATGTTCTCCTAGAATTCGTAATTGCTCTACGTCTATTACGATTAGTTAATTTAGATTTAATTTTGAGAAAGAGTGGTCCCATTTGAGTAATAGCGCCATAATCAATAGAATGTAATAACATTCTATTGGTAAAGTCATTTTATCGAACGAAAATTGATTAACTCTCAAGGTAGTACGTAAAGTAGATGCTAGATGGCATAAACCCAAAAAAATTATAATTGATAAGTTTTGAAATCATGGATTGTTATGAATGGATGGGACAAATACACAATCTATGCTATTCAAGTCATTGATGAATAAATGAAATGTTTCCCTGTAATACAAAAGTTTCACTTCAATCCAGTTGCGTAGCGAGCCTTAGATGGGCCCTGTATCAAAATTTGTTGGGGGGCCTTAATGAAGAGTAGGGGGATGAAGTTGTTCACGTCCGCAGGAATTGCCGCCCGCACCCTACACGTGTCCTCTGGGTTGCGCTAAACAAACAACAAACTATTGGCTGCTGTACTGTTGCGCTATAATCTTGCAACCTCACAGCACTATCACAGTCGTTCAAAGAATATTGTATCATTTAATTACCCACTTGAAAAGCCTCAATGCGATCAGCTCTCCTCGGAGAGCCACCGGACTAGAGATATTGGACCTATTACCCGAATCTGCCAAATTAATATAGAAAGTATTAGTTAAGCTAAATGCGAAGTAGTAAGTAAGATTCTATTAGAAAATGACATAGACCTTTTACAAGAAACTCGCGCTAGTGCTGGTGCTATCCCGGGATATTACCTTGCTCATGCAATTAACCACGCGCAATATGGCACCGCCACGTATGTTAAAAACGGTATTAAACATGTCGCTGCGGAGACTTGCCTTGGGGTCCTGATGTATTTGCCTCTGCAATAAAGATCAATAACTTTACCATTGTAAACGTATACAAACCACCGAACTCTTCATGGACTAACAACCTTCCCGCTTTCCCACACCCATGCCTATATGCCGGCGACTTCTATAGTCATCATACGACCTGGCGATATAACAAAATATATTGGTAAATCCAATTGGGCATACCTTAAGCGCATTAAAAAAACTACGTATAACATGATTATACGGAATTTTTAAAGTAGTTTAATTACATTTCGACAGCACTATCGGCTTCAACATCCTCGAAAACCATGAAAATGACACCCGTGATGAAAAAATTGATACCTATTGCAGCCGCCATCTTGGATTTACATTTCGACAGCACTATCGGCTTCAACTCTCTCGAAAACAATGAAAATGACACCCATGATGAAAAAATTGATACCTATTGCAGCCGCCATCTTGGATTTACATTTCGACAGCACTATCGGCTTCAACTCTCGAAAACCATGAAAATGACACCCAAGATGAAAAAATTGGTACCTACTTCAGCTGCCATCTTGGATTTACATTTCGACAGCACTATCGGCTTCAACATCCTCGAAACTCATGAAAATGACACCCATAATGAAAAAATTAATACCCATTGCAGCCGCCACCTTAGATTTACATTTCGACAACCCTATCGGAGTCAACTCTCTCGAAAACTATGAAATTGACACCCATGATGAAAAAATTGATACCTATTGCAGCCGCCATCTTGGATTTACATTTCGACAGCACTATCGGCTTCAACTCTCTCGAAAACCATGAAAATGACACCCAAGATGAAAAAATTGGTACCTACTTCAGCCGCCATCTTGGATTTACATTTCGACAGCACTATCGGCTTCAACACTCTCGAAAACCATGAAAATGACACCCAAGATGAAAAAATTGGCACCCACTTCAGCCGCCATCTTGGATTTACATTTCGACAACCCTATCGGAGTCAACTCTCTCGAAAACTATGAAATTGACACCCATGATGAAAAAATTGATACCTATTGCAGCCGCCATCTTGGATTTACATTTCGACAGCACTATCGGCTTCAACTCTCTCGAAAACCATGAAAATGACACCCAAGATGAAAAAATTGGTACCTACTTCAGCCGCCATCTTGGATTTACATTTCGACAGCACTATCGGCTTCAACACTCGAAAACCATGAAAATGACACCCAAGATGAAAAAATTGGTACCTACTTCAGCTGCCATCTTGGATTTACATTTCGACAGCACTATCGGCTTCAAAATCCTCGAAACTCATGAAAATGACACCCATAATGAAAAAATTAATACCCATTGCAGCCGCCACCTTAGATTTACATTTCGACAACCCTATCGGCTTCAATTCTCTCGAAAACCATGAAAATGACACCCATGATGAAAAAATTGATACCTATTGCAGCCGCCATCTTGGATTTACATTTAGACAGCACTATCGGCTTCAACTCTATCGAAAACCATGAAAATGACACCCAAGATGAAAAAATTTATATCTATTGCAGCCGCCAACTTGGATTTACATTTCGACAGCACTATCGGCTTCAACACCCTCGAAAACCATGAAAATGACACCCATGATGAAAAAATTGATACCTGTTGCAGCCGCCATCTTGGATTTACATTTCGACAGCACTATCGGCTTCAACACCCTCGAAAACCATGAAAATGACACCCAAGATGAAAAAATTGATATATTTTGCAGCCGCCATCTTGGATTTACATTTCGACAACACTATCGGCTTCAACACCCTCGGAAACCATGAAAATGACACCCATGATGAAAAAATTGGTACCTAATTCAGCCGCTATCTTGTATTTACATTTCGACAGCACTATCAGCTTCAACACCCTCGAAAACCATGAAAATGACACCCATGATGAAAGAATTGGTACCTACTTCGGCCGCCATCTTGGATTTACATTTCGACAGCACTATCGGCTTCAACACTCGAAAACCATGAAAATGTCACCCATGACAAAAAAAATTATACTACTTGCTTTTAGTACGTACTACTATTATTTATTCTGTGCTTTTAAATATTGTAATAAAAAAATGTCTTATTATTATTATAATTAAATATTTAAGAAATTTGGTTATTAGAATATTGTGTATTTGTACAGCGATCTTTTTGAGCCGCTGCAAACAACCGAAACAATGTCCACTCACGAAGGCGACTGAAGCCAAACCACAGAAAAAAAAAACAAAAAACCAGCACAAACTATATAGAAACACTACCAAACCAGTGGCATACAGTCCATACTATAATTTTTCTTAGAGGTATTATTATGTCATGACAGTTTGTCCATGTTGCAGTAGATGTCGCTTTTTTAAATTTAGCCATGCTTGGCCAATTAAGAATCAAACAAATTAATGAATAGTTTAAAATACAATCGAACCTTTCTAACTTACTATTTTGTTACAAAACAAATTTGTAATTAAATTTTTAGTATAATTTATTTATTTTACATTATTCCCTATATATAATGTACTCTGTGAGCCAAACTAAACTACTCATTACTACTCTGTGGCTGTAGCTTCCCATTTAGAGAAAGAGTTTTGGCGGGAACTCGACCGGCGGCGGCTTGCTGCTCCTGTATTATTGTTTAAATAATGGTTTGAAGTGGACTTTGATATGTAAAAGTAGTGCGATTTTGTGTATTAAGTGTCTGCGCATGTGAACTATTAATGGAAACTGTGAAACAAGTGCTCTGATGGTGATGGAATCTCAAGATAAGCTGTTTGTTTGCATAGGCGCCTTTAGATACCATCGCCAACTGTCAGCTGCCTGCTGGCTCAAGTTACCGTCAAAATCTCCCAAGGCTGCACAATGTGACGCATCAACATATTGTGAAGCAGTGAAATATGAAGGAAAATTATACATGAAGACAAGGCTGTATGGCATAGTTCCTTTGCCTGCTCTCTCGAGCGAATAATAAAAACAACAACAACAACCATTTAGAGAAATATTTTTGTATACGAGGCTAACAAATCAACGAAAATTTCGCCATTTTGGAGCCGAAAAAAATTAATTATAGCTAAACAAAACAAAACTACACTGCCATTTACATTCAGTGGCTTCCCACATGATAGATGAAGAGATTAAAAAATAGATTGAGTTAAACAATTAATATTTTCAAAAGTTATTGTGTTTACAAGCCACAGGGACATGATAAATCCACACCATAAGCCACTAAAACCCTTTTTTTTTATTTAAAAATAGCAATTAATCGATTTAAAAAAATATTAATAAGTTCAACAATCATTTATCTTTCTAACAATGTGCTTTTTATATCATTTATATGTATAATATGATTGCTAGATACGATTTTATTCGATAAAATGTTGGAATCTTAATTTTTAGGCGATAGTAGAACACACCTTGCGCTTCCGCTTAAGGTATGCAATACAATCGAACCTTGCTAACTTACTATTTTGTTACAAAACAAATTTGTAATTAAATTTTTAGTATAATTTATTTATTTTACATTATTCCCTATATATAATGTACTCTGTGAGCCAAACTAAACTACTCATTACTACTCTGTGGCTGTAGCTTCCCATTTAGAGAAAGAGTTTTGGCGGGAACTCGACCGGCGGCGGCTTGCTGCTCCTGTATTATAGTTTAAATAATGGTTTGAAGTGGACTTTGATATGTAAAAGTAGTGCGATTTTGTGTATTAAGTGTCTGCGCATGTGAACTATTAATGGAAACTGTGGAACAAGTGCTCTGATGGTGATGGAATCTCAAGATAAGCTGTTTGTTTGCATAGGCGCCTTTAGATACCATCGCCAACTGTCAGCTGCCTGCTGGCTCAAGTTACCGTCAAAATCTCCCAAGGCTGCACAATGTGACGCATCAACATATTGTGAAGCAGTGAAATATGAAGGAAAATTATACATGAAGACAAGGCTGTATGGCATAGTTCCTTTGCCTGCTCTCTCGAGCGAATAATAAAAACAACAACAACAACCATTTAGAGAAATATTTTTGTATACGAGGCTAACAAATCAACGAAAATTTCGCCATTTTGGAGCCGAAAAAAATTAATTATAGCTAAACAAAACAAAACTACACTACCATTTACATTCAGTGGCTTCCCACATGATAGATGAAGAGATTAAAAAATAGATTGAGTTAAACAATTAATATTTTCAAAAGTTATTGTGTTTACAAGCCACAGGGACATGATAAATCCACACCATAAGCCACTAAAACCCTTTTTTTTATTTAAAAATAGCAATTAATCGATTTAAAAAAAATATTAATAAGTTCAACAATCATTTATCTTTCTAACAATGTGCTTTTTATATCATTTATATGTATAATATGATTGCTAGATACGATTTTATTCGATAAAATGTTGGAATCTTAATTTTTAGGCGATAGTAGAACACACCTTGCGCTTCCGCTTAAGGTATGCAAAATGATGCAAATATGTGAACACCTCGCGCAATGGGCGGAGAACAACAACCTACACCTGGTATTTTATGCCAAGAATAGAGGATCGTTCAGGTCAGCAAGATGGAAACGGGATTATAATCCAGGCTTAACGTTTACTACCTGTGACATCAATCGAACGCCATTACAAACCACACGAAGAATTCTCTCAGACTTCCCGAACAGCCAGCACCGACAGGTGCGTGTGGAGGTTGGTATTAAGATCCCCTTAACAAACTCCGTGCCTTTGCCTCGATGGAACTTCCACAAAGCAGACTGGTCCTAATTCAGCGCTGACATGGATGCTGCTATCAGATGGATACATCCCTGTGCCGAAAACCACAAGAGATTCACTAAACTTCTATCTATCATAGCAACAGCAAAAAAGAGCATTCTTCGAGGCTACCGCAAGGTGCACATCTCTTGCTGAAACTATTTGATGAGTACACGTGCACGGATAACTATGAAATAGGTGATGACCTTCTGAAATCTCTCGACGAAGGGCGTAGAAATAGGTGGCTCGATACCGTACTCAATGGATTTTAAGAATTCCAGCAGGAAAGCTTGGAGGGTGCTCAATGGGTTGACTGGCAAGACTGGAACAAACTCCCGCGGCGGATCTGCTCCACTAGCCAACGCGATTGCAAACAGAATAGTTGAGGTGTCCCGAGTTAAAGGCAGGAAAGATGATACCCGGGCGACACGACAGTGCGCTAAACAGCTCAAGGCGTCGCTACCAATTGACTACCAGCTGTCACGAGAATTCCCCCAAGATGAAACCGATCGGGCCTTGAAACTACTGCCCCCTAATAAAGCTGCTGGTTTCGATGGAGTCTACAATGAGTTTCTAAAGCACCTGGGCCCGAAATGCAGGAAATGGCTGAAAGAGTTCTTCTCAGATATCCTGTTACGTAACAACGCCTACGCCTATGCCTCGCGACTTCAATAGATCGAAGATTATTGCTTTGCTGAAACCCCAAAAACTTGCCGACGATCCTAAGAGCTACCGTCCTATCGCCTACTACTAATCTACAACTGCATTATGCCTCTCATTGATAAGGTGGTTCCAGTGGAACAAGCTAGCTTCCGTTGTGGCCGCAACTGTACCGACCAGGTGTTGTCCCTCACAACCCACATTGAAGCAGGGTTTCAAAAGAAACTAAAGAAGATTGCTGTTTTAATAGATTTGTCAGCGGCATACGACACAGTTTGGTGGCAAGGATTAGTTTATAAGCTCATGAAAGCGGTACCATGCAAAAAATGGTGGGGCTGTTAAATAGAATGCTTAGCAACCGTGAGTTCATGGTTTTCCTTGGCGACAGTGAAAGTCGTACCAAAAAGCTGAACAATGGATTACCACAGGGTTCAGTTTTGGCTCCGCTGCTCTTCAATCTTTACTTACATGATATACCTGAAACGCAGAGTCGTAAATTTATATATGCTGATGACATAGCACTAGTTTCCCAACACGAAACCTTCAAACCATCCGAAGGTATCCTTAACGAGGACTTAAGCATACTAGACAAATACTTTAGGAAATGGAGACTAGTACCAAACACTGCCAAAACCGAAGTAACTTCGTTTCACTTGGCTAACCAAATGGCAAAATACGAGCCCACTGTTGAGTTTGCTGGAGCAATGTTGCACTACAACCCCACTCCGAGACACCTGGGCGTGACTCTCGATCGGAGTCTCATATACGCTCCGCACATGGACAAATTATCCAAAAAGCTCCAGACCAGAAACAACATCTTGCACAGGCTAGCGAGCACCACTTGGGGGGTCAGCGCCGATGTGCTGCGTACAACCAGTCTCAGTTTGGTGTACTCAACAGCAGAGTACTGTGCACCAGTATGGTCAAATAGTGCACATGTGCTGTATGTGGACACCCAGCTGAACCAGATCATGAGATACATATCTGGAACCTTAAAATGTACCCCCCTCCAGTGGCGCCCCGTGCTAAGCCATATAAGCTCACCCCATTTGAGAAGATAACAAATACTACTACGAGAGCCCCAGAAGATCTACGGAAATCCCAACCTGCCAACTCACGCGGAGTTTACTGATCCGCCACCCCACCGTCTGAAGTCACGTCACCCACCATACCAGACCGCGTGTGAACTCGTGTCCGGCGGATTTAACACATCTGCTGACTGGTTGCAGGAATGGAACGCAAAACCCCCTGATAGCATGGGAGTTACCATTTAAACCTGCTGGTTTTGCGCTCCCAAGAAGGGAATGGTGCCAACTGAATAGAGTACGAACCGGATGAGGGCGAAGCAATGCCTTCATGTCCATCTGCGGGTGGAGGGAATTACCGGGGTGTGAGTGTGGAGCTGCTGTCCAGGATGTTGAGCATATAGCTAGAGACTGCCCACTCACAAGGTACCACGGCTGCCCAACAGACCTGTTCTCTCTCGAAAACGACGCTATCCCATGGATTCAGCAATTAAAAGATAGAATAACTTTATAATTTTGATTTTAATTTCAATTTATTGTGAACGATAGTAAGAATGCCATACGAATAAATAAATAAATGAAGAGTCAAGCTTTCATAAAAGGAACAAAAACAATTGAATTAAAATTATTATATATTGATTATAAGTTATTACTTACAATTAACACTTCTAGGAACTAACCTAGCCAAACAATACTAACATAGCTGAAGACGATGCGGCGGCATTCATAGCTGAAGACATTTCAGTTTTTTTTTAATTCTTTGCTTCTATAGATAATAGTGATAGTCTTTCCTGTCCCGTAGAAGTCCTTGGAATTTTTGGTTACACACGTTCCGGGCCCCTGTAGCCCGGGGGCCCCGTATCATTGATACGGCTGATACGGCGGTAGCTACGCCCCTGCTTCAATCGTGTGTCTTCAAGACACTCTCTGTTTTTATATTATTTATTATAAATATTGCATAAATATATTTTTGTTTTTTTTTTTAATAAGGTACCTGCATGACCGAGCTTTGCTCGGTATTTTGTTTTTGGAAATCGTGTTTTTGGAAGTTATATTTCGATAAAAAAAATACATAGTACTATTACTCGCCAATAGATGTCAGGAAGAGTCATATTTTTCAGTTTATGTTTAAGGTGGAAACTCCAGGGTGGCCCGCGAAATTCAAATTTTCTTGCGTTTTATGGAATTTGCAGGTCAGGGTTAGGTTTTATATTTAACAAAATATGATTCGCGACCGTAGCGATTATGGGTTTACAGAATTATTATCATTAAAATCACCAATACAACCCTGAAGTTCATATTAGCCCTTACTTACTTTTTTCTGGAAAACCTCATTCAAAGTGCTAATATAAATCTTTGAATGATTTCAATGAATTCGTTACGGTCGCGAATCATATTTTGTTAAATATACAACCTAACCCTGACCTGCAAATTCCATAAAACGCAAGATTTTGAATTTCGCGGGCCACCCTGGAGCTTCCACCTTAAGTCGATTATCGATAAAGAGTTATTGATTTGACTTTTATCTTTGTAGCGAAATATCGCCAATAGGATCAAAATATTTGCACAATGTCGGTTTCTTTACTAATGTAATTACTACCGTATTATTTTTTATAAAGCTCGGTCATTTTTTTCGTGTTTGTAAAAAAATATACTTAGATACAAATTAGATGCGTTGATAAAGGGCTCCCAATAATAGATTTTCTCACAAAAGAAGGAACTTGAAAAAAAAAGGAAAAATAATTAAATTAAAAAAAATATATAAATTAACTAATAGCAATAGACGTGGAGGAATTACGGATTCTACTGGAGCATTTATGGAGCAATTAATTGGCTTACAGTTTAATTGAAAAACGTAGATATTTTATGTTTTATAGCAAAATTAAATTTTCTTAATTTAAAATTAACTAACAGCAATAGACGTGAAACAATTACAAATTCTACTGGAGCATTTAAGGAGCAATTAATTGGCATAAAGTTTAATAAAAAAAATAATGTTCTACCCTAACTTCCTTCTGGTTATTTTAATATAGGAACTGTAAGGAGATGGAAGCGGTGCGAGGGAGCTAATCAACATCAAGTACTTACTGAGTAGGTACTACTTATAAATGATAGTACTCGTTTTCCGCTAAGGAGTATGTCTGGAAAGGTACCACCCTCTTCCCTATTAATGCATCTCAACGTCAGTGTTAATGCTGATTTGTTCCGGTATGAAGGGTATAGAGATCGAGTACAATTTTACAGGCTGAGTTCCAAAATGTGAAGACGCATCTGAATCCTTCTTTGTTTGAAGGCGGCTGCGGGCAGTAGCGACTGGGCCAGGACGCGGTTGGGCGATTTCCCAAGGGTGCCAGACATGAAAAAGTGAAAGTGAAGTAGAAAAAGTAAAATCCGAAATTATATCGCAAGCCAAAAAAGCCAAATACTATACGATTATAGCTGACTATACCCCAGATATTAGTCATGTGTAACAAATTTCATTGACAGTCCGATTTTTTGAATTACACCCCATGAAAATAAAATAAGTGTAAAGGAGCATTTCATAGAATTTTTCAAAATCGATGATACCACTGATGCAGGTCTAACTGATGTTATTATTAATGGTTTAAATAAACTTGGGCTTGAATTGGATAACTGTAAAGGTCAGGGGTATGACAACGGGGCGAATACTCTCAATAATAACTCTCATGTTTCCATTCTTTCCTATTTTTGGTTTTTCTTGACCAGATTGTGCTTCTTTGAACTTGTCTGTCTCTTTTTCTTTTGCCATCACGTGGTTTCCATTCCGTTATCATTTTCGTCCATTTTATCCCGATATCCCTTGTCATGTGTCTTGTCCATTGCCATTTCAACTGTCTTATTTTTTAAGTAGGTATGTCTCCCATTTTTGTTTTAGATTTTATATCTTTTGCTCTTTTGCGGTCTTTTAGCGTCACGCCTAACATGACACGTTCTTTCCGTCATTTTGTATCGGAATTTTTTTTTTTACAAAACCATATTAATTTAAATGTTTGTTTAAACTTTTAACACATTCTTGCCAATTTGTACGCAGATTGTTAATTGCTAGCAATAAAAGTTTGCTGCATTAGGAGTTCATCTATTGAACTCTTTATAAGCGTTCGTTTTGCTCCTTCGGAATTGAAGTTTTTGCCACTCAAAAAGTTATCTAAACTATCGAAAATGTGAAAATCTGATGCGGCAAGGTAAAAGAACTACTTAATACTGCTAGAGAAGTGAGGTAATATCGACTGGAAAGCCTACATACCTACAGGTAAATTTATATTAATAAAACTTCAAATCTAATAGAATTGCCAGTGTGGACCTCCTTATACAGCTGCTGAGGGGTTGATCAAAACAGTCCAATGCTTGAATTATACAAAGATTCCAGGATAAAGTTACCAGCAGTATTATAAACGTACCCTGGGTATATAAGAATTGAGTAACTTTACGGAGACCTTGAGATAGAATTCGTAACAGATAAAGAGTGACCTTGCTATTAAAATATCTTCTATTATAGATTATCCAGATAAAGTTATACCTACGCAAGAGTCATTTTACACTTATACAATAGTTATTAGTAGGACCACGATACTAATAAGTCGTGGGCACAGTCTATTCTTCTTAGACTGTGTCGTGGGTATAGGTATTCTTTTTTCAAAATCACATTTTATTGATTAGATAAAGTTAAAAAGAATATATTTACTTAAATATATATTTTTAATAAAATGTAAGTACCTTTGTGTGTTGCGAGTCCGACGGTTCAATTATACTATTATTGTAAAAAGTAAGTGGTTTAACCGTTAATCCAAATAAGTGTGAGGCCATAATATTAGGTAGCCGTCGTATTAACAATTTTTACAGTACCGCTCTATCCCCGATCCTTTTCAATGGCTCTATTTTGGGATTATTCGCTTCTGCCAAGGATATTTATTGGCTTAAATATTGACTCCACTTTAAGTTGGCATTCCCAAGTGATAAATATCAGCCAGCCACCTTTTTTCTTCCAGGACCAAAGCAACCTTAATTGTAATCCTTCTTCTTGACAAAGATCTTCTTGACAAATATGATAGTCTTCTTAATAACTGCATTCGATTATTACTTAACTTCCATTTTCAGTACCTTTGCTCCAGCCATGACAGAAACCTGTGTTCTTCGAATAATCTTTTACTTATGTATTATCATAGATCTGGCTTTTCATCCTTCACTGTACAAGGCTATTTCTCCTCTGGAACGCACTCCCCCTTGAAATTACGAGTAGAACGGCTAACATTCGTTATGCATAATTATTCAAGAAAAAAGTTCATGAAAGTTATTTGAATAAACTGGCATAATCATCTCATTATTAGATTTTTTTTATATATGTATATATTTTATATGTAATATTATGCATATATTAAATTATTAATGATATGCAAGTTCATGTATGCATATGTATTATTTTATTTATATTTATTTACTTTATATTTCTATATTTTAACATCTTACACACCTTACACTTCATATTTGTACAGAGCAACCTAAGATTGACTGGTAGAGAATGGCTCGGGCATTAAGTCCGCGTGTACAAGAATAATCATATACATCATATATATATATATATATATATATATATATATATATATATATATATATATATATCATATATCAAGAATATGCATCATATGCATCATATACATATATATATTTTTTTTTATTTATTTAAACTTCATACAACATGATGTATAGGCGGACTTAATGCCCATAAACATATATTATGTTGTATGATGTTAAATAAATAAATAAAACGTATTTTAGGTTAATCATTTACCATTACAATACGAATTGATTGTAGGTATCTATAAATTTAAATTGCTCTACCATAATTTAATCTATTTGTAGTAAATTAGTGGATTGAGAAATGTACTAATTTACTACAAATTTCAAGACCTCTTTTTAAACTGTGGTAAAAGTAAGGGTGATTAAGAATGAGCACACGATATAAGTGAAAGTACGATTATCGTGAAATGCCTAACGGGTTGTCCTGGCGGGAATCAGCTGATCGGGATTGCGCAGTGCGCAAATATGAGGGGCAAGGGGTGGTTGAAAGGGGCAGGGGTTAGGGTCTGCGGCGGCGCCCGGACAGTCGCGCGCCTCCGTGGCCCGCTAACCTAGCGTGACTTTGCCGCACGTATCAGCATAATCGAGGGTCGCGTGCCCTAACTAAAAACCTAATTCTTTGAAAGAAAACTCTACCCATAATTGTTTTAATCAATGGTGTCGACTTATTCCATGCTCTAGCTGTGATATTCGTACCAAACTGATCACGGGTCATGCGGGCGCGGTACTCGACAACATTCGTGAAATCTCCCGCTCTTCATCAGCTCGAGAGTAAGGCAACAGTATCGTTATGAGGGACGTTAGTACAGTACCTGATGAGTGTATAAAAATGTTTGACGCTTCGATTCAAGAAGTGAACGGCAAGGGGCCGAAGAAGAGGAAAAAGTCACTGGAGCATATCTGTGATAAGGGACAGCGGGCGGAATTAAATACGAGTGAGAATGAGGAAAAATCTGCGGAGAATGGAGCTAAGGAAACCGTGGCTAACGATACTGTGGAGCTCCTGCATTGGCGAGATATGCCTAAGCACCTGCAGTTCAATCCGTACGTGCTGACTGGATACCGGCCGCTGCAAGATTGGAGTGGATGTGTTCGAAGTCTCTTCTATTTTCACAATGAGACCATTAACATCTTTACTCACGGTAAGAATATTTTAACTATAAACAAATGTGTAAATTTGTGTGCCGTGTGTAGTGTGCCGGGTCGTGTCGGCATAAAAGAATCCACATCATGTTTGACACCACGTGGATGTTTTAAGGGGCGACGATGAAACAGGAGATTAGCAGCAGCAGATTTACCAGGAACGCTCATAATAATAAAAACTGCGATTGCCAATCCGCTTGCCAAACGTGCCAACTATGGCAAATAGACTCCCCCATAGACTGCCCTTATGTAGCAGTCTAATGCTCTTAGGAGATCTATATTTAGAATGGGCTTTTAGGGCTATATTGTCCCCCCCCCCCCCCCCCCCTCCACACACCTTAATTATTTTCTTTATAGCAATGTTCCTAAGTGATCGCGGTAGTACCTAATTTAATGAGGGCTAATATTATTCCACTCACCAGATGTCGCTACTTGACACTGAGGTAGAGTTGTTAAGTATGAGTAGTAAGTTTTAAATAAAAGTTTATCAGTTTCTACAGAATTATATTAATACATAAAATAATGCCTCAGTGGTTTGCTCTTTATTTTTTCGGACATATATTTAACTTTTTTAATTTTTCTACTTTTATGAATATCTGTGGTTTGTTTTATTTTTTTTTAATCATATTAATATAAAATATAGCTAAAAGTACAGAAAGAAACATTAACCTTTACATTTTCCGAACTAATTAACTTCCCCTCTATGAACCCTGTCAAATATTATGTACCTCACTTACAAGTGGCACCGCCCTGGTGGCGGAAAAAGTCGTGGATGCCCTCATTAATGAAGATTTGGATTTCGTAATTCTGAGCAATAGCTCTGAATTTGTTGAGTTCGAAACGTTTTCACCTCTGAAGACTAAGATGAAATGCCTAACAGTATGTAATCATACTATCTATCTATATACTTTAGACCCTTTAGACCGGCACATAGCAGCGTTAGCACTGCTTTTTGGCGGCAGAAATCAGTAAGAGGCTGGTACCCGCCCTGGTTTTATCCAAGACAGAAAAGATACCTAGTAAACAATTAATAACTAAAAAGTCACAGAATTATAATTGTATACATTGTAGTACTTTATATTACTTCTACACATTGTAAATGCGGCTGTTAAATTATAATATTTAAATCACATATTCGGCTCCCTAGGTTTTTAAACCAATCATGGGGAATATTCTTTCATTCTTCTTCAGTATAGAAAAGAAAAGAGCTTACACCTTTCTAAAAGGCCGGCAACGCATCTGCAATTGCCCTGGTGTCGCGGTTGTTCATGGGCGGCGGTAGTCACTTACCATCAGGTGAGCCGCATGCTCGTTTGCCCCCTCTTCTATATAAAAAAGTATCAGTCTATACTTCGTATTGCAAAATGTTATTAGAAGGGAATTTCTTTGTTTCACGCGACGTCCGAGTGTGTACCAAGCGTGCGCTACAAGGCTGAGGTCGGGGCTTGAGGTGGCGATGCCGAGATTGGCCTTGAACGTAGATTTCGTCAAAATGTTCGGCAAAACTTATACCGAGCCGAATATTTGGAATAGTGTAAAGTTTATAAGACAATTACTATTTTCAATAAATAGGTATTTATTAATCTTTAGTCGCTACACTAAGTAATAGAAATATGATTTAATTATTAAAATCTCTGAAATATTGCAATTCAATGAGACATTTTTTTCTTCCAATAAGTTGTATTGATTAAAATATAAAAAAATACGTTTCGTTACTAACAATAAATACCTCATTACATTATCGAGTTCACTGTAAATCACGTTAATAAATCGAGTTATATAGACTTTTAAACAGCAGTACATTTTTCAATGACCATCATTTTATTTATTGTTCTTGGAAATAAAACTACAGCGTCCCAAAAGCATTAAGCTACAAAATAAATTACCTTATGAAAACAACACAACTATGTAAACCGTTGCATTAATTAATCATGATCAATCTCACATCACTCTATAGGTTAACTAACAGCTAAAGCAACGTCGCGGAGCAGGACTTTTTTATGGCTTTGCATTTTTAAACTTAATTACCACCATAAAATCTTATTTCTATTGCAACTAAGATAGTTTTAGGTATGTATTGCAATAATTGCAAATTATTCCTGCTCCGCGATCACGCCATAACTTTGCCTAACATTCGATGATTCACTCGGATATTCGATATATATGCCAAAAATGCATGCATGAATACCGAATATTAAACTAATGTTCTGCCCGTCCCTAGCCATTTCTCATAGGTACTAACTAACTCAATGCGGCTTTCTAAAGAAAATCAACCTACTGTAATTTATGTATATTTTTTTATTAAAACCGAAAGTTCATCGGTGGTAAACCGGTTTCGGTGGAACTGATGAGAACGCACAGTAATAATACAGCGATATCTCAAAAAAAATGAAACACCAAGGGAATATATTAACTACATAACTAACTATAATTTAATTAGAGATTAATTTCAAGAAGACGCAGGTTTGTGCATTTACTGTTAAAAGGAAACCCTTTGACTTACTTCATTTTTTTGAGGGCTCTCCCTTTGTTACTCTCCCTCCGGCTAAGGAGCCAGTGTCGAAATCCTCAGCGTTAACATATCGAGTGACATATAAATGCGCAGTCACTTGGAAGGAAAAATCAAATTGGCTTCTACTCCTTGGTGTTCTTTGTGGAGTGAGATAATGCTGGCCCATCGCTTGCAACTTTACAAGGCACAGGATCGGTCTCACATGAAATACCGTTCTCATCTTTGGAATGGAGCATCCTTCTATTTCAGCGCATTTAACGGAGAGCGGCTCGAATGGTTGACGACCAAGTTCTTTCCGATCGGCTTCAGCTACTGATCTTTCGAAGATACGCTACATCTAATTTAATTTTGTATCGCATAATAATGCCACATTGAGTGTTCCGAGGTATTGTTTGGATTCCAGCTACTAAATTCTACCTTTACATCGTATAATACAAGTCATAGTGAACGATGCGATAGTAAAATTTTGCGATGGTACAATCGCAGTCTGCGACAGAACTTCATTTCGATGGTTGTTTTTTTGTGATGGCAGTCTACTCTATCTTGCGTTTTACGAAGAATTTTCTTTCACTGACATCTCTATATATTTTATATTATGGAATTGAAAAAAAAAGCTGATCCTTTTTAAAAGGCCGATTTTGCTGATGGTCGTGGGTAGCGGTGGTTACTCACTATCAGGTGAGCCGTATGATCGTTTGTTTCCTTTTCTATAAAAAAATCTTGTATAATGTGCTTAGCAACTGATGTGGCATTTATATGGCTCATTTATTATGGGCCGCAGCAACCACTTACCATCAGGTGGACTGTGTGCTCGTTTGTCACCCTTATCCTATAAAAAAAAAGCTAAGGGTCCCACGAATTGTTAATAGAGCGGGAGTAGTTCGCCGCGCTGCGCTGCTCATGGCCGGAATTCATTAAAGTTTCGAAATATATTATTCTCTTCATTTCTCCGTTTGTATTTTCACTGTAGATACGTGCTAAGACTTTTGTGCTTTTGGCATCGGAAATTGAGCTCTTGTTGTTCGTATGTTATTTTATGATAAGTTAAGCGGAGCACCTAACCTTTGTGCTAAACAGCTCATACGGCTTACATAAAAATGTTTCTTAAAATATAATATAATGGAATGTTTTATTCAACATAGATTATTACAGAATACTTATTGATAGACTTTTTTAATCGCTTACCACTTAATATACCTATATGTCTTGTGAATAACCAGCAAGAAACCCAGCGGGATTACTTTTTTACATAAAATTTTGCAATATATAATTTACTATACAATTATTTATGTATGAATTTTATTGAAGCCTGTATGGTACCGATCACTTCATTCCCAGGGACTATTTTCATAGATGTATTTATTTACATTATAATAAACCTTCCTTTTTCCTTTTTCCCAGTTTTTGTTAAATTTAGTAATTGGCAAACGATGAATTGGATTTTGTTGTACCTATGTAACTATGCCTACATTTCCCCATAAAGAAATTACTAATGCTGTAGAATTATATAACTGTGATTTAAATATAAATAAATTATTAAAGTATAGTGTTCTTTTTGAGAAGCTATTTTTTAAATAATGTCTATGTCTACTTACATTATCTTTACATATACAAATTAGATATCAAATTATTTGTCACAACTGCTGAACTTCTAAACGACTGAACTGATTTCAATGAAATTTTGCACACCGTGTATAGTTTGGTTCAACTTGAGAGGTAGGATAGTTTTTATCCCGATAAGTGACCCTCAATATTTTTTATTGCAAATTTAAAGATTTTTATAGGACTCTCTCGCCGCAAAGGGCAGAACAAAGTCTGCCTGGCCAGCTAATTTTATATAAGTATATTACATATAAATACAATTTTCTTCTTCATCATTAGCCCGTAGAAATCCACCGCTAGACATGGGTTTTCTCGTTGTAGGCAGGATTAGCCTTTAGTTGTCACGCTTGGCAGGTGCATTGACGATTGCACTAGGTACAAGACGATCCGCACCTACGAGTATGACACTGCTGTCTTTCGTTGGTCTACGTCGGGCGTAAACGATAGGCACACCGCATCAAAAAGTCGATGGATTGGTGGATTTCATTACTCCTTCACCGCATGTTATACATAAATTAAGTATTTTTATGTACATATGGTGACAATAAAATGCAAAAATAGCGTTCCTACTGCATTACGATAGGGAGTGGAACAATTTGCCGGTATCTATCTTTCCGTCCGATTACAGTCTGGTTATCTTTAATTTGGGGTGTGGCTTTTGTTAAGCCAAGACAGTGCGATTTACTATCTAGGAGTTTATCACCACTTACCATGTGGGATTGTAGTCAAGCATTAGCTTATTAACATACTGTACTGTTAATTGATACTAGATGGCGCGCGTATCGCACTGACAAATTTATTTGAAAATTATGTAAAACGAACTTCCAAATTTAAAACGATATTTCCGGAATTATTTTTTTTGGGGCAGCAACGCGCCGGGTACCAGCTTATATATGTATTAAAACTAAAATATTTTTACGTTTTATAAAACTATTAGCACACACCCGTCACAAATACAAAAATACAGGTGAGGCTTTTGTTCCACACACGCACACTTGAAATAATAATGATATTTGTTACAAGCTTTTATTTAACTTGCAATGTAACTATGTTTGTTCGGGTGGAATCTTGCAACTCAATTTTGAAGCAGATATCTTCAATCGATTGAGCTGAAATTTTGTATACACGTTAAGTTTGGATGACAATGCATGGTTAGCTATGTGACGTCATTCTAAATCCAACATGGCGGAACACCCAAGTTGGTGGACTAGTTATTTTTAATGCACTCGTACAATATGGGGTATCAAATGAAAGGGCTTGCTTAGTGTAACTCGAAAAATAAAGTGACATCATCCTATATCCAATATGGCGGACTTCTAAAGATGGCGGACTAAGTTTTTTATGCTTTTCTACAATATGGGTATCAAATGAAAGGACTTGCTGAGAATACGAATGCGAGTTAACCAAAAATAAGATCGTGATCATAAATTCGGTTACTCCAATCCGTCTCAAATTTTGGGTTACTGGGGTTTTAGCAGTTCTAGATAATGACATTGAGGTCGAATAGTTCGAGTCTGTAGCATCGGTTAGTTAACTTTGACTTGTGTAATTTGGCAAGATAGGCGTCAACAGCACTGGTTTGCAATAATGAAGCAAATACTAACTTTGTATTTGCTTCATGTTTGCAACCTGTCTAGGAGAAGGGTAACTCCAAAATCAAACCTGGAACTGTGTTTCGTAAGGCAACAAGTAAGCTTCAAGCTGAAATAAGTACCTCAATACAACCAAGTCAAGATGATATCGTGCCGAAGACTGAGTGGCATCAGGGTGTAACATGATGTCAATCCGTCTGAAATGTTGGTATACTGGGGTTTATGGAGTCCTCAAATATGATATTGAGGTCGAATATATAAATTGTGTAATGACGTTATAAGTTGATAGTAAAAGTTTTAAAGGAAAAGTTTATTTTATTCTTTTTAGCGCATTTAAATAAAAGCTAGTTTTAAAAACAGTTTTTTTTACTTTAAATTTATTTTATTAATATACTTTATTTTCAGCTTTTCGTTTCTTAGCTCATGTTAAATTAAGCAAATAAGAAACAGTCGTGTTTCATCAACAGCGTTACTTCTTAAATGATGAAGTTAGAGGAATTCGTCGCGTCTAAATTTACAATTTCAGCGGTTCCGATAGAAATCGAAATTAGATTACTTGCGTTTTATGAAATTTAACAAGAGCGACCTGTCCCTGGGCTACATGGTTATATGCTATGTCTTAAGGAATAATATACTTTATGGAAACCAGTTTTACAATCGTACATATTGCCGTCATTATTATTTTCTTATTGCGCTTACATTATTTGTGGCGAACACGCATTTACGTATGCATACCTGGATACTACGTCGCGGATTTAATGTTCGAATTCTGAGATCCTAACCGAAGTCAAAATTTGCGTATGAAGATAAATTTTTGGTTTTTATGTGTGGTTGGGACTAGTGAGTAACTCTGAGTATACTATTTTTTTTTAACACGCGGCAACCTTATTGTATCTGCAATGTGAATGGATCGACACAGCATATGCTCCTAATAAACAATCGGGCATCCTTTTTACTGGTATTAACAAATTAATGAGGTATTTCAACTTAGTCCGCGGGGTTCCCGCATTTGTATTTATTTAATCGAGGGCAGGTGTCTATTGGTCACAGCAAAAGAACTGCGGTTACCAACCCCCCTATCAGCGTGGCAATATTGGCATTATCCTCGTTATGAGGCTATATTTCTTATAGGATAGGGTGACAAACGAGCACGCAGCCCACCTGATGGTAAGTGGTTGATGTAACCGATAGACATCTACATCTATCCTCAATAAAGACTCAAACTACAGATGCGTTGTCACCCGCGAGGACTAAGATGGAGTGCCTCTTTTCCAGTAAAAAGGGTCTCTGGTTCTCTACACTCACCATACGAAACACCGCAGTGTTAAGCTGCTATTTTACGCTGGTATTCTGTGAGAGCGTGGTCCTTCCCTGGCCGAGCCGACCCATTCGTGCTACAACTAATACTACTAATATAGCTGCAGCATGGCTCTACCACGTCTATTGTTACTTAGTAACTCGGCACTCGGCAATCGGCTCTTATAACAACATTAAGTTATTTCAATGATGTCAGCATCAGAATTCGAACCTAACCTACATACAGTGCGATTGTCTAACACGATTATTTATTGTGATTAGCTTCTTTTTGACGTTTGTTGTTTGGTTTTGTTGTATTGTGAAATGTATCAGTATCGATAATAATTTAAAAGCCTATTTATATTAATGTGCTTTTTATGTTACAAAGTGTTATCATAATGATAACACATTACGCAGTTGCGGAGTAAACTACTGACGATTCTGACTAGAATTAAGGGTCGTGACGGTAGCCTAATGGTGCAGACTGCAAACTCAAAAGTCGTGGGTTTGAATTCGCCATTCGACTACTGTCGTGAACCACTACTAACAGAAGCATTTAAGCTTACTTAAAGGGATTAACACAGACATTAATTAAGTAAATAGCATTGCTAGTATTTTATTTATAAAAAAGAGTTCGAGTCTGACGTCGAAGTACCCCTGCGTGATAATTTGACTAGGAGAGTTTTTGTAAATAACGTAAAATTGTCGTTTCAAAAACTCTTGAGATGACTATTTATTTTACAGCAACTAAATATAACTAACTTCAGATAAAATTCATGTTTCCAGTTATGATAAGTCAAACTTTCCCTCTTCTTTTTCAATTACGTCGCTGACGTATCATTTTTCATTTGGCTCTATTTAAAAAAAAGCTAAACGAAATAACGTCCTTCTAAGTGGAAAAATATGGAAGCGTAAATAAATAACGGTACTTTGTTAAAAGATAAAATGAGTTTCAAAATATTATTGCTATACCAAGAATTGATATTGACTTTTTTATGATAATACGTATTGCAATCTATACATATAATAAATCTGTAGAAAGGTCGTGTCTGTAATTCTAATATACTCGTGAAAAAACAAGTCCTGCACGGCTAGCATGGGTTGGGGACAAAAATTTTATCCCCCGATTATATCCACTGACAAAAGATAAAATTATCTTGTCCCTATGCCGAAGCACGGCAACGGGGAGAAGTATATCCCCGTTTGACGTAATGAGTAGACATATATCTGCCGTCCGTAGCATGGAGCCAAATGAAAGGTAAAACATTATGCTTTTTTGACATTTGAAAGGGACAATTTAATCCTAGTGAACGTGGGTTTAAGTTTATATTCATACAAAAAATCTATCTAAGTCTAAGTATATCTCCCATTTTATCTACTTTGGATATTATATCCACCGGTGTATCCATGCTCGAAGGGTGGATAAAACTCAGCGAGGGGATAAACATTTTCTCCTTTCCCCGGGGATAAAATTGTCTCCTGCCCATGCTAGCCCTGCTGGGGACTAAATAAAGGGTAAAGTAAAGTTGCAGCCTATTTACGTCCCACTGCTGGGCACAGGCTTCCTCTCATTTCTGAGAGGGTTTCAGCCCTCGAGTAAGAAGTAAGAGTAATGCAGCCAAATGAGTGGTTTTTAGAATTTTTGTCTGTCTGTTTGTACAGACAAAAATTCTAAAAACTCGAAGGATATTGTGCGGTATTCTCGCACGATCCGTATGGCCATCCTCCGCTGCACACTGTAGATTTTAGCTCTACAGCGTCGGATGGCCAGCCTTTTCGCCCAAACAGGCGCCCCAAATAAGGTTACGGACCGTATCACTCCTGCATAGAGGCGACCCATTTGTTCCCTTTGTTCCCCTAGATTGGGCAGCAGTCTATGTATAGAACCCGCTACCCTTTCAATTCGAGGTACTAGGTGCTCTAAGTGTTTTTTGAAGCCCCATTGACTGTCCATTCGGACTTTAGACCCACCTATGCGGACGCACGAATTGGGTGGTTCCCTGCCGCGTCGTAGTTTATGGAACCATACGACCTCGGTCTTGTTTGGCGCTATTTCTAATCCCAACTCGTGGATTTTGGCGAAGAAGACTTCCGCCCCAAGCTCGGCGAGCTCCTTGGCCCGATGGCGACCACCAACGTGTCATCGATATAGCAAACGCCATCTAAGCCAGCGGGAAGTTCAAATCGCAGAACCGCATCATAGGCGAGGTTCCACAGTAGTGGCCCCAGCACCGAGCATTGTGGATCACCACGTCTGATCTTCCTCTGAATCTTTCTATCATTTTACCACATGTATAGGATGAACCCGTCGCGCAAGAAGGGGGGCATCTGATGGTGTGTCAGTGCGCTCCTGATTGCGCCCCAGGGTAGAGAATTAAAGACGTTGACGATATCGAGACTTATCGCCAACGCCACACCATCCTGAGATTCTGCTTGTTCTGACAGGGAGCAGACGCTTATGATGGAATCTACTGTAGAACGAAAAATCCAAACTGGCTATCAGCCAAATCACGACCAACGCGCGACAGATGCCCGTTGAGCCTAGTGGCAACTATTCTTTTGAATAATTTGCCAATCTCGTCCAAGAGGTATATGAGACGGTACGCAGAGAGAGAATGATGTACAGAATGCTGTATAGGCACCCCCAGGGATCATCGTCGAGTCCCTCCAGGAGTTCCTTCCAGGACCGAGATCTAGCGTTGGCCACTGTGAATTGCAACGCCTTTGTAGCCGCGGGGTATGTCCCGTAGAGTCTGGCTATCTCCTCAGGCGGAGCTCGCCTTCTCCTCCTTCGGGCTCTGATGTACTGGCGCCGACTCCGCAAGCAGACCGCACGGAGTCGTGCGATTTCTGCCGACCACCAGTGTACCACCCTGCGCTAAGGGCGACTGGTTCTGGGCATCAACAAGTCGCATATTTGCGTCATCGTACCTCGAAACCAGTTTGCTTCCCTGTCCGGATTGAACTGAACATCTTCAACTTTTTCTGGCCATGCCGCGACGATGGCGGCGGCTTGCAGCTTGTCTCGGTCTGGCCGCTTGAGACACCAACGCCGCGGTTAACTGCCCTCTCGGCGGCTAAAACTACTGTCAGGCTGGCGGAGTGTGACATCGAAAACGATGTGTCGATGGTCGAACAATGTGACCGCCTCCTACGCCACTCGCCACCCTGACAGTTGCAGAAAGAGTTACCCAGGTTAGTTTCACAACGGATTCACCCTGCCACTGCACACATGTGCTTATGGACCCCTAATTCGTTAGTCGGAGGTCCAGTCCAGCCGCCCACTCCATTACGGTCCCTCCCTTCGGATCGTCTCGTATTACCCCAGGCCTTAGAATGGGCGTTAAAATCTCCCAGGATGATCAATGGACGGGGCTGGCACCTCCGAACACAGTTCGCCAGGTACGCCTTGTAGAGAGTCCTGCCACCTATTATATAAGTAGTAGTGTAGTTTGACGTACCTGATATGACTGCTATTCATCGGTAATTATGAGATCTTTGTGACAAGTTTTTTCGCATTTATTCCTATAGTTGCCTACACATAGATGAAGGAGAAAATGGGACGGTGGATTCTTTTACACGGCAACAACGCTGAAAATTTTATAACGATACTGTAATACATCCTATGAAGTTGACAAATTTCGTTATACATATGAAAGATGTAACTGTGATCATATATCTGAAAGAAATGTTTTCGTTTAATAGAAACATAAACGAGCAAATCAAAAAGTTTCCGTTGTATTTTCGGCGAAAAAAATATAGGAAATTATTTGAGATGATTATACTCTTCATGTCTTTAGAAATTTTGTATTCATTAATTTTAATCTTAGGCGTTTTATTCTTATTTTATTTTTGTTTTATTAAATCTATTCATAAGTGAAACTAATTTTTTACGGATTTTATCGCGTTTAATTTAACTTTTTAATTCCCGACGTTTCAGGTGCTTTACAGCATCCATGATCATGGGGGGACTGAGGTGTTTGACGTCCCGATTCATAGTTAGCCCAGCTACCATCGGTTTTTGAATATTAATTTTTGGTCAGATTTACGTAGAATGAGCTTATAGTATTTTGAAGTCTTGCAGTGGTGTGCTTGGGTTTGGATTTAATTTTATTATTTATGGGATCCCAAGCAGGTGGCAGCACCCATCCATCTTCTCTATTGAAATTTGAATGTGTTTTTTTAAATTTCAATAGCCTCGCGAATCATCCTTGGTAGGAATCGGTGTTCTTTTGCGAGGATTTGTGGTCTATCAAATCTAATGTAATGGCGGGAACGATTTAGAACATGTTCACACACTGCAGACTTCCCGGAACGCCGGTGCTTCAAGTCAGCTATATGTTCTTTCACGCGGGTTTTTATAGATCTTTTTGTTTGTCCTGTGTAAGAGAGACCACATTCACAATCCGGCTTGTACACTCCTGCATCTTGTAGAGGGATATGACACTTGACGGATGGTAAAAATTGATTAATTTTCTTCGGCTGCTTGAAGTATGTTTTAATGGAAACTTGCTTCAAGATGTAGCTAACCTTGTCTATGACTCCTCTGACATAGGGTAGTACAGCAGGCACACGCTCGATTGTGACCGGCTTCACTCGGTCACTGTGACGTAGGTGCGGGACCCGAAGCTTGTTGTCTTGCAATACTTGCTCGATGTGTGGAAGCTCGGCGGCCAGATGTTTTCTGTCACAGATCACTCGTGCTCTCTGAAACAAAGATTTTCCGACGGTAGCTAACTGTGATGGATGATGGTACGATTCACCATTTAAATATCGGTTGGTATGGATCTTTTTCCTATACACAGTATTACTTAAATACTGCCTCACATCTGCATATGCAGTATTACTCAAACACTGCCTCACATCTGGCTATTTATTGTGGAAGCAAGAATTCTACAAGCAAGGAATTTTAGCAGTGGTAGAGCCACGCGGCAGCTTTTGCTGTCGCACGGATGGGCCGGCTCGAACCGGGGTGGTACCACGACCTCACAGAATACCAGCGTGAAGTAGAGATTTACCTCTGCGTTTCGCTTGGTGAGTGCAGGTGGCCGGAGGCCCTTTTTACTGGAAATGAGGCATTCCATCTTAGTCCTCACGGGTGACAACGCATCTGCATTTTGATTTGTAATAGAGGATAGATGTAGATGTCTATGGGCCGCAGCAACCACTTACCATCAGGTGGACTGTGTGCTCGTTTGTCACTCTTATCCTATAAAAAAAAAGAAAAAAAAAAAGGAGATGGTGTGGCGATGGGCTCGCTGGTATATCTCCCGTAGTCGCCGACATATTCATGGAGGACTTCGAGGAGCAAGCCCTTCTTACTGCTTCTGTAAATCCAAGATTCTACAAACCGTACGTAGATGATGCTTTCACAATAAACACGATAAAATCCGTAAAAAATTAGTTTCATTTAATGTGTAGTCTTCGCGTAAATATAAGAACTCATTCTATTCATAGGAATAATTTTTGTTCGTTTCTTTTCTGATTCTTACTATTATTTTACGTAAAACAAATTTACTATATGTAAATGTGTAAAATATAATGTATTTTACATAGAAAGCAAACGAGTTTGCAAGCAATAAATTGTTCGCATTCTATCCACACCCTCGTAGCATTCCCTACGCGTCGAGGAACTCGTAGCACGCTACGCGCTACGCTAATATTATTTATAAGTTTTTCTCTTTTATCTCCGGTTGAAGTCACAAAATAGAATTATTGACAATGTTACCAATACAATCCGAATTCCAATCCACGTTTTTGTACATTCTTAAAATAAACATTAAAAGTATCTACGTTTAAAATTTATTAAAAAAATGCCTGTAGTCTTCAGGCATTGGCACTTTATGATAAGGCCCTAAGTAATGGTCATCAGTAATACTGTATTCATTAGATACTTAGGGAATAAATGCCACAGGTTATTAAGCTAATCAGTAATATACCTTTTAATAGAATATACAATGCTACTTTAATTTATGCATAAAGTGCCTATTCCTGACGAATGTATCTAGTGTAAACGAATATAGATCTCGGAAAAACGGCATTAATTTTATTATGCCAAGATTTAGTGAGACACTATTGACAATTATTGATTTGTGAGAGGATTTTGGGCTGAATTCAACTTAGCAGCTCTCCCCCTCCCCTCCCTCGAAAACACCAGCACCGTTAAGTTATAAGTATTACATACTACGTATAGATGACCAGTACTTACTATCTGGGATAGAAATCCTATTTTAAGGTTTAGTAACTAATTGGTGATTGTCATATATATATCGAGTTATAAACATATTGCTCCAACTGAACCGGAGTTATTCATGTGCTTTATGGAGGATTCTGGATTGGAGATTTCATTACACAATTATTCTAGAACACCTGCGTCTTTCGCTGTGAAACATGTTGTGTCAAGATTTAGTGGTTAATTAGTGACAGTTAGCTTAAAAAGAACAGCTTAAATTTCTCCATCGTAGTGTAAACCTTACCAAAAGTGTACAGTGTAAAGTCGTACATATATCAATTTCAGCACAGTGCACACATAAGTTGGAAATGTGTTACGCGTTAATATACAGGGTATTTTTGGAACGCTCCCGAAAACTAAGACAGGCGACAGCACTAAGTATGCCTTTGATCATGGGTCACAAATAAATTCGATCCTGATGAAAAAAAAAATATCTTTTCCCAACGTTTTATTAGCTTTATTCACGCGCCATCATGTTAGTACAGCTAAATGAAACGATTACTTTCGTAAAAAATATGAAAATACTGAAACATAAAACCAGCAGTGGAAACTGAATGGATATCACCTGACTAATGGAGGTTAATGTACGCGCGAACGGTGAAGAAAGAACGCTGGCCTTGAACTTGGGCACTGAGCGATTTATCACATATTGGTACGAAGGGGGCGCGACGGGGGAACAATCCGCCAGTATTACTGTGCCTGCATGCTACTGGTTCCCGCGCTTTGTTCGCTCCAAAAATACAGTCGCATACACAGCTTACTTTGCGACTAGCGACGATGTTTTAAAAAGGAAGGAAAGAAAAATTATTTATATCTATTGTTTTATGACTGAACTAGTGAACGAAAAGGTAAATATGATAGGGGAAGGTGAATGGGGAAAATTGTGCAGTAAAGTTAAAAGTGTTGAGGAAGAATACCGAAAAACTTACCATGTGATCGACCTGATGACGGAAGCTCAAGCGAAGATGAAAGTGATGATGAAGTAGCATCCAGTAACACCAACACACCATCAACATCTGGCTTCCATGTGACTCAAGACGACATAATACAGGGCGTGCCACCCTTAGCTTAAGTTTTCTTGTTACAAACTACTTTATATTTTACGATAGAAATAACAAATAATGCTCAAGTAAACATTGTCCATTCTTAATTCCAACCTTTTCCAAAGTTCTAAGTAGCTAGTAAAGCACCTATTATTATTCTACAATAAAAGAATTAATTACTTACTATAATATTATAAAACAATATCCCAATACCATGTAGTACTTTAGAACGCGACTGTAACCATACTCCCTCCACTCGACCTGTATCTAGCTCGGTGCGAAACAATTGTAACCCAGTGGCTCGTGTTGCCTCACGCTGTGACGCAGTAGGTTTCAATTTTGTCGGGGTTCGTTATTAATCGTAGTTTTTGAAACAGTTCCGTGTTGATTTTGTACACGCGTGCGCGTCGCGTTTCGTCGTCGTTTTATTTATTCATAATTTATCATTACAGCCCTTCACAAGTCCACTGCTGAACATAGGCCTCCCCCAAAGAATGCCACAAAGCACGGTCCTGAGCCACCTGCATCCATCGACTTCCTGCATATCTTACCAGGTCGTCACTCCAACTAGTGGGGGGACGCCCTACACTTCGCCTGCCGGTACGAGGCTGCCACTCGAGAACCTTTCTTCCCCATCGGTTGTCGGTTCTTCGAGCTATATGGCCGGCCCATTGCCACTTCAGCTTACTAATCCGTTGGGCTATGTCGGTCACTCTGGTTCTACTGCGGATATCCTCATTTCTGAGTTTATCACGCAGAGAAACTCCGAGCATAGCCCTCTCCATAGCTCGCTGAGCGACCTTGAGCTTCCTTATCCGGCCAGCAGTGAAGGACCACGTTTCAGTTCCGTATGTCATCACTGGCAACACGCACTGGGTGTACAGTCTCGTTTTCAAGTTTTGAGGTATACCTGACGAGAAGATGTGCCGTAACGCTGCCCAACCGAGTTGAATCCGTCAATTGACCTATCGGTCGAAGTTGGACTTACCTAGTCGGACTATTTGTCCCAGGTAAACATACTCATCAACAACTTCGAGCTTAGTGTTCCCAGCAACTACCGGCATAGGTGTGACATGGACATTAAACATGATCTTTGTTTTGTCCATGTTCATCTTAAGACCTATCCGTTGGGAAACACTATTGAGGTCATTGAGCATAGTGCTTAGGTCCTCCAGCGATTCTGCCATAAGGACTATATCGTCGGCAAATCGAAGGTGAGTGATGTACTCGCCATTGATGTTGATACCGTATCCTTTCCAGTCCAGAAGCTTGAAAACGTCTTCCAATGCAGCGGTGAAGAGTTTCGGGGATATGACGTCACCCTGTCTTACACCTCTCTGCAATTGGATAGGTTTCGTACTCTGGTTCTGTACTCGGATAGCCATCGTAGCCCTACTGTACAAGCACTTCAACACTTCGATATACCGACAGTCAACTTGGCACCGCTGAAGGGACTGCAGCACCGCCCAAATTTCGACGGAATCAAAGGCTTTCTCATAGTCCCCATACGCCAGACATAGTGGCAAATTGTACTCCTCGGACTTCTGTACAATTTGCCGTAGGGTATGTATGTGGTCTATGGTGCTAAAGCCTTTTCGGAAACCGGCTTGTTCGGGAGGCTGGAAGTCGTCAAGTCTGCGCGCGAGACGATTCGTAATGACTCTCGAAAACAGCACGTAGACGCCGCTCAGAAGGGAAATCGGTCTGTAGTTCTTCAAGAGAGCGTTGTCGCCTTTCTTGAAGAACAAGACCACCGCACTTCTGCTCCACGCCTCCGGTGTAATGCCACCATGGAGGACGGAATTAAAGAGCTTCTGAAGGACTTCAAGTACCGGTTTTCCACCCGCTTTCAGAAGCTCCGCTGTAATTCCATCCTCGCCTGGGGCCTTGCCGTTATTAAGGTGCTGGAGAGCCATTCTAATCTCGCTCAGACTGACGTCCGGGATATCATCGGAATATTTATTAAATTGTTATTACTTGTGATTACGTGTTGGTATTATTCTTGTTGTTACGTTTTTTGTTTTAATAATGCTTAACGTGTACGTTTATAGTGATTGTAAATACGGCAAACATGTTAGGTATCCGAACCAAGGTACACGAAGTATCGCTAAATAAATTGTTAAGACGTCGGGATGGAACAAGTGTGGCATACTGTGCAGTGCACAAAGTGTTGAAGCGTAATCGAATGCGCCCATACAAATTGCACAAAGTGCAAGCTTTAGTTCCGGCAATCACGACCACCGACGAGTTTTCTGCCGTTAGTTATTATACCAGCAACAACGTGTGCCTGATTCCATTGAGCACATTATCTGGACGGATGAGTCGACATTTACCAGAAACAGCCTGTGGAACCGAAGAAACACACACGTGTATTCAGAGGTTAACCCGCATGCTGTTCGACAAACCGGGCACCAAACCCGATTATCGGTTAACGTATGGGCAGGTTTATTTAAGGATCGCATACTGGGACCAGTGTTTCGGCCACAGCGACTGAACGGACAGCGATACCTAAACTTTATAAATGAACAGTTGGTTGACATTTTAGACGACCTATCATTGGCTGAATATCGTCGCACATGGTTCCAGCATGATGGTGCCCCTCCACATGTCGTGAGGTTCGTCCGTGAGCACCTCAATGAGCTATTTGATGATCGCTGGATCGGCAGACTAGGACCACACGCTTGGCCACCTCGCTCATCAGATCTGACCCCGTTAGCCTTCTTTCTGTGGGGTATGTGAAAGAAAGGGTTTTTAATCGTAGTGTGATAGTGCTGATGAAATACACCAAAGGATCGTGGATGCTTTCGAGAAACTACGTACGGACTGTGTCGAAGACCAAACGATAATGCCCCGCCTGCACCCAAATCTACCTTGAAATGAATGGAGCACAATTTGAGCCGCATCTCATAAGACCACGGAGGATTTAGAGCGGTAAGCTGTTTCATAACTATTTTTTTTTAAATAACTTGGTACTGGTCTAATCTGAATAGGTAGATAACTGAATACATGAGAATAATAAACATACCTACACGATGAATAAAAAAGCATGACTCGAACCTTGGTTACATTTCATTTAAGTATTTTTTCATTAGCGGGGAATCGAACCAGTTATTTGGGTTTATTTAACCTGTAAATTCGGGTTAAAGTAACTACGTGGAGACAAGCACAGTGGCAAAATAGTAGGTTAAGTAGATAAGTTAGGTATTTAGACAAGTGTTGTAAATTATTAGGTATTGTGGTATGGCCCGCTAGTTGCGGGCCGCGCGAATTTGCGTTCGCGCGTAGATTGACCTTTAATCAGCTGATATAAATTCAGTCATTCCACTGCTGGTTTTATGTTTCAGTATTTTCATGATATTTTTTATGAAATTATCGTTTCATTTAGCTGTACTAACATGATGGCGCGTGAATAAAGCTAATAAAACGTGGTAAAAAGATGATTTTTTTTCATCAGGATCGAATTTATTTGTGACCCATGATGAAAGGTATACTTGGTGCTGTCGCCTGTCTTAGTTTTCGGGAGCGTTCCAAAAATACCCTGTATAATCCGTATTATATTTACGGACTAATTAATAATAATTACACAATATTACAATAAAAAAAATACGACGGTGAACACTTTTTACGTGATAGAGACATGCTGCAGCTATATTAGTAGTATAGTTGTAGCACGAATGAGTCGGCTCGAACGGGGAAGGACCACGCTCTCACAGAATACCAGGGTAAAATAGCAGCTTAACACTGCTGTGTTTCGTATGGTGAGTGTAGAAAACCGCAGACCTTTTTTACTGGAAACGAGGCATTCCATCTTAGTTCTCACGGGTGACAACGTAGCTGCATTTTGATTATTAACTGAGGATAAATGGAGATATCTATGGGTCACAGCAACCACTTGCCATCAGGTGGACTGTGTGCTCGTTTGTCACCCTATCCTATAAAAAAACTACGTCTAGAGCATTTATTATTTTAATCCAAAAATAATTGTTAAACAAACGATGCCGCAGCTTTAAATATTAATAGTATTGTTAGCACTTATTAAAGCACTCAATGGAACTACTTAATGAGGGTATACACATTCCCCATCAATACACCCTTTTAAAGTTCACTGATGAATATAGGCCTCCCCATATATATTGTCTCACAAGAAGGTTACTTGCCATAGTTGTCACGCTTGGCAGGCGGCTTGGCAATCATCGTTTTTTAATTTCTAACTGTCATCGGGTAAACACTGCTGCTCATCTCCTGGATTGTTTCCTTCTGTTGCCCATTATGACAATGGGGACAATAGTATGGGGTAACGAAGATTCTTCGACCGCCACTACACAGTGAATACATATTCCCAATGAGGGCTAATAATTTTCCGCTCACCAGATGTCGCTAGTTGATACTGAGGTAAAGTTTTTTGTTACACAATGTAATTTATTTGAGAAGTTAATTTCAAATAAAAGTTTATCAGTTTCTAGAGTATTATATTAATACACAAAACAATGCGTCAGTGGTTTGTTCTTTAATTTTTTTGCAAATTTTTAACTTTTTTAATTTTTCTACTTTTATGAATATCTGTGGTTTGGTTTATTTATTTTTAATCATATTAATATAAAATATAGCTAAAAGTACAGAAAGAAACATTAACCTTTACATTTTCCGAACTAATTAACTTCCCCGCTATGAAATCTGTCAAATATTATACCTCACTTTCTAGTGGCGCCGCCCTGGTGGCGGAAAAAGTCGTGGATGCCCTCATTGCACCAAAATTTTGGTTTTAACAATGTTATAAATGAGGGCATCCACGACTTTTTCTGCCACCAGGGCAGCGCCACTTTCGAGTGAGGTAAAATATTTGACAGATTTCATAGCGGGGACGATAATTTCTTAGGAAAATGTAATCTTTAAGGTTTCTTTCTGTATTATTAGTTATATTTTAAATTAATTACATTAGAAATGAATAAACCAAACTATAAATATAACTAAAAGACGACTTTTAAAAAAAAAGTTATAATGTGCAAAAAATTAAAAATCAAACCACTGACGCATTGTGTTATATATTAATATAATACTCTAGACAATGATAAACTATAATTTAAAACTAATTTCTCAATTAAATGACACTGTGTAACAAAAAACTTTACCTCAGTCGGTACTAGCGACATCTGGTGAGTGGAAGATTATTAGCCCTCATTGCGTCCTCTTGCGTTCGTTCAATTATATAAAGTAATATATTTTTATATATAAAAAGTACGTGTCACGTTGTTAGTCCACGATGGACTCCTAAACTACTGAACTGATTTCAATGAAATTTTTGGTCAATGTGCAGTTTGGTCCAACTTAAAAGATAGGACAGCTTACATCTCAATTTATAGTCGCAATACAATATTATTTTATTGAAAATTATTTGTCTATTATTTGACAGTCACAATTATCTGTTAGCTCCAAACGATTCTGTCAGATGACGATATCTGTTGACTGGATTAAGTAAATATTTAATAGATGGCGCTATGTTAAAAATACAAACGTTTAATATAAGCTACAATTTAGTACTATAACCACCACGTGTTGCTGTAAGTATTCAACAGATAGAACCGATTTCAAAAAAATTGCAGACTGTGTGCAGTTTGGTCCAACTTGAGAGATAGGATAGTTTTTATCCCGATAAGTGACCCTCTATTTTTTTATTGCTAATTTCAGGAGTTTTTTTGGGAAAGCAAATGGTCGTTCGGAAAAGGCAGAACAACGTCTGCCTGGTCAGCTAGTTATATATAAATAGCAATAGACCCTAATATGAATATGTGATTTTTCTATTTAAAACAATATGTGTTTGGTATTTCAGTATTTACTGTAAAGTCAAACTGTCATTGCCAACGGATTTTTTTGTGTAAATGACCAGACAGACGTTGTTCTGCCCTTTCCGACGACCATGTCGTCGATTAAATGGAAAAGTGTCATTTCTCAAAATTTGTTGAAAATGAGATTGTTATCTAAAACGATTTTAAATTTCCCGCTTTTTATATGGAAAAATGACAGTTCATTAATCTATACTTCAAAGTCGCTATTGTCAAAAGTGTCATTTATGTAATCTATGGTTATCCGCTATTTTGTTTGTTGATTAATGTCACTCTGCCATTTGCAACCCGGACACGAAAGTGAATCCACGTACGTTTGTTAAGAAAAGTGACATTTCTCAAAAAGTGGTTTGGAAGCGATTACAAAAGGTAAATTATTTTTATGGAATAATGTTATATTTCGAGAAATGACGTTTATTTATTAAAATCCTAAACTTTCTTCGTGGTCATAATTTTGTAGAGAAGCGTATTTTTTTGACATGTGACAGGTTTTTGAAAAATTAAGCATAACCATTATGAATGTTTCAGACATATGACATTTTTCTACATATTTTTGTACACATATTAGCATAATGCTTATTCTAAAAATGTTACAATTTTAAATATGACTGTAAATGTTCAGATATTTGATTTATTGTGTTAATTATCTAAAAATGACTTTTTTCTATGGATTAATCTATTTTTTTTTGTCAGTGAATAATCTTCAAAATACCTACTAAGCCGATTTCAATAATACTTTCGCGAGTTTGTCACGTGTTTTGGACTGGATTGGACTTACTCAATTATTATTTTTTAGGATGAATCGAGGCGCAAAAATTTTGAAAATGGTTATATCTAACGAAATTAATGAAGAAAATCCAAGACCACCGTATAAAACGACTCCACCTGAAACATCTTCTGGATTGATAGAACTTACTTCACATTTAGAGCCAATTCAAGCGCATTCTTCTGCAATAGAAAATAAAGATCCAGCAATCCAAGCTTCTTCATCTAAAATATGTGACTTAATCGACATGGAGCAAGAACCGTTAAAATTAAAACGCATACGAAGTCCTTTAATTAGTTTAAATAGCAATATTGAGATTCCTCTTTCTAATAATGATTTTTCGAACTCAGAGATTATGCTCGATATGCGGAATAATCAACCTGGACCGAGCAGAATCGATGTGGAATATGTTGAAAGCGATCCAGAGTCAATAGAAAGTGCTAACATCCTACTATCTTACCATCCACTATCATCTTTTAACAAAATAATACCAGAATCAAATGATGATGATAGTTCTTCTAACTCTGAATACCCCGATAGTCAAAAAGATTTTTCGTCTGACGACATACATAATGACCCTGATTTCTTGTACGAGGATCTGGCACTTTCCTCAACATCTTCGGAAGACGAAACAGTTGCAACAAATGAAAAGCAACCAGAAATAGTTGAAGTTGAACAAGAAAAACCAAAAAAAGGAAGAAAAAGAAAAGCTATACCTGAAGAATGGAGAAAAAATAAAGCTAAACTATTGAGAAACGCTGGAAAAGCTTATGTATCTACATCTAAGTCAAAAAAAACAATGAAAGAAAAAGAAATGAAGCAAGCATGTTCTGATAGGTGTAAGCTCAAGTGTTCTGACAAAATTAGTGAGGAAAAGCGTCGATTGATTTTCGTAAGTTACTGGATGTTGGAAGATTTAGAAAAACAGCGTCAATTTATTAATAAACATGTAACTGCGATAAAACCCAAGTATCGTTATATTCGCGAGGGAAGTACAAGAAAAGACTATAACCATGCATTTTATTTTGAAATAGACAGAGAACAAATACGAGTTTGTAAGACATTTTTTAAAAATACATTAGGTATATCTGACAGACCAATAAGAACGGTAATATCTATGCAAAACTCTGAAATTGGAGGGTTTTTGAAAGATGAAAAAAGAGGGAAGCATGGGAACCACAAAAAGCTTGATACTGCTATTATAAATGGAATAAGAGCGCATATTAATTCTATTCCTAGAATAGATAGTCACTACTGTCGAGCTAGTAGCAGTCGAGAGTACATTGAAGGAGGTTTGTCTATTGCGCAATTACATAGAGATTATGTTGCAAAATGTCAAGTAGAAAAGGTTCCTCACGCTGACTATCAAATATATTACAATATATTTACCAAAGAGTACAATATTTCATTTTGGTCTCCCAAGAAGGACCAATGTGAGGATTGTGCAGCGTACAACAACGCGGAAGATAAAGAGCCTTTAAAAGCCAACTATGACTCTCATCTTGAAGAAAAAGAACTAGTGAGAAGAGAAAAAGAGTTAGATAAAGAAAATTCTAATGAAAAATTTATTACAGCTGTCTATGATTTACAGTCCGTAATGCCATGCCCGAGAGGTGACGTTTCTAATTTTTATTATATTTCAAAACTTAATGTTCTGAACTTTACCATTTACGAACTTGGATCAAAAGACGTAAATTGCTATGTCTGGCATGAAGGAGAAGGTTCAAGAGGCGTAAATGAAATAGGGTCTTGCGTCTTTGGTTATCTAAAAAGCCTGCAGGATAAAATCAATGAAGATTTTGAAGTTGTATTTTACAGCGATAATTGTTGTGGACAGCAAAAAAATAAGTATATGATTGCCATGTATATTTATGCTGTGAACAATTTAGAAAATTTAAAGTCGATCACGCACAAATTCCTAATAAAAGGACACTCACAAAATGAGGGAGATTCGGTGCATGCTACAATTGAACGTAATATTTCAAGATCTTTAAAATCAGCACCCATTTATGTGCCGGAGCAATATATTACTTTGATCAGGACAGCTAAAAAAAAAGGAAACCCGTACAGTGTCCATGAACTAAACCACGAGGACTTCTTTGACATTAAGAAAATTGCTGACAGTATTGGACCAAATTATACAATGAACGAAGATAAAGAAAAGATAAAGATGGGAGATATTAAAGTTATAAGAGTAGAAAAGCAGTTTAATGACAGATTTTTTTACAAGTCTTCATATAAGGAAAATTGTTTTAAGACTGTCGTGATCAAAACTCGGTCAAGCAAGAAAAATACAAACTTGTCTCCACAATTACAACCACTATACTCAGAAAAACTGACTGTGTCTAATAATAAAAAAGCAGGTATACTTACATTAGTAAATAAAAATATCATTCCCAGGTTTTATAAAAGCTTTTATGAAAATCTGTAGAAATGACAAACGTTTTGAATGTTTTATTTTCTATTTTGATTTATTTTATCCCTATAAATTTTATTAAGAGAGTTTAAAATTGCATAGAATTTGTGTTTCTTGTGTTCGGATAAATTTTACTAAATATTGAGAAGTTTACAAAATGCTTTGTTTGGTTTTTAATACTTTTGTTATGACTGATACTTTGAGTTAGCCATTGTAAGTGGTTTTTCTATAAAAAATACCTGTCATAAAAAATTATATTATTTAGATTTTTTATAAAGTACTTAAAAAAATTGAATTTATATCTTAAGTATATTATTACCTTTTCTATGTTATTATAAGTAGACTTAAGTTCGAACTGATTGATCTCAATATTATTACCATTCCTAATCTAAGAAGTACGTCTCTTGGAACAAAAGTTTTCTATTGATTGTTATTTTATAATATTTCTCAGTAAAAATTATTATTTTATAGTACCTCATTTAATGAAAACTAGATTTTCACTTAAATAAAACTTCTTTTACTGCTACAGTGGTGTTTAATTTTTATAAAGTACAACCTACATATTTTTTTTATTTATGTAGAAAAATGACACTTCTAATTGTAAATGGCATGTTTTTGGTATATTATTAAAATTAAGTAGACACTCTTAATGAGCATTTAAATACCTTTCGAATGATACATAAAACTTTTATGTTAAAATTCAACATAAGATCGGAGAATAAATTAAAGAAATAAATAAACTTAAAATGTTTGTAGTGTATAATTTGCTCTTTTCTAATAATGTCACTTTTCCGTTTAATCGACGATGTGTCCTAAAAAAAATCATTAAATTCGCAATAAAAAAAAATTGGGATAGAAGCTATCCTATCTCTCAAGTTGGACCAAATACACGCCAACGATTACAATAAATATCTATAAAAAATATTACCTACTGCGCTAAATAGAGCTCTGCCTTAGGAATCTCTCGCCAACGAATAAAATATGACAAAATTTAATATATATTAAGATAATTTAATAATTCACCATATTTTCTATTAATCTAAAATAAAGAATATTCATTATTTATTTTAGGTTCCTTATACGAGTACGTATTTTTCTTCCACATGCCACACACGAGTTGTCGCCACTCAGGACAGCGTAATTCAAGGGTGTGTTTATATCATGCGTGCCGTACGTCCCTCTTCGCTCAACCCTCGTCAGTCAGATTCTATAATTATATTTCATTTATTATGTTTTAGAATGAAATATTAAACTTTATTTTTTGTTAATCGTGGTTTCTACGTAATAAGCACATTACTCCACGGGCTGATGGGTAGAGTATGCCATTCAGTAGATAGACTACGACTTATACGTATGCACAAGTCTTACTCTATCTACTGAAAGACGTATTCTTGAATGTATCATTTATTCTTTTGCTTAAAAATATTAATAGTATCGTTGAAAGAGCTTATGAGCCGATAAAAATTTTGACGATCAATTGATAGCCTAGGTATGAGCCTAGGTTTAAATATTTGCCATAGTAATATAGACGCGGAATCATGATGGCTCAGCAACTCACGATAAATAAGAAGGCATTAGATCAGTTGTAACTTCTGATAATTAAGATGCAATGTCTTACAGCACCGGTTTTATAACCCGGAACACAGATATCTGTTCGACAGTGAAAATAGATTAAAGGAAGGTACCAACCTATACAAATTCCTGGACAGAACAAAATACAGAGGTGATAGAATACCTTGTTAAGGATGTAAAAATATACCCAGTTTTATTAAAATTAGAATAAGGCTAATGAACGAGCACACAGTCTTACCTGATGGTAAGCGGATCACAACCCATAGACACCTATATCTTTACCCATCCTCGATTAGGAATCAAAATTAATGTGCTTTGTTACCCCTAAATACTAAGATGAAATGGCTCATTAACAGTAAAATAACATTCCTTTTCATTCATCACACGAAACAGCAGCATTGTTGTTTTACACTGGTATTCTGTAAAAGTAAGGTCCTTTTCCGGTCATGTGGACCCATTTGTACTGCAACCATAATAATATGCAATGTAACTCTACCACGTGGTAAAGCTACACTGCTAAAAGTGTACGTATAAAAATATGTCATGTTGTTTTTACACGTGACACATACTCAGCCAGCTTTAATCTTAATCCATACGAAATCGATTGTCAAGCGTTTGTATACTTATATTTTTTAAACATTCAAAGGTAGAACGCATACATATTTGACTTAAACTGAATAAACCCATTATTCATACCATATCCCCACAGTAATCATTCACGTACCACGCTACAACGTCACGAAGGTGTATTCTGTTTGTCGCATGATTATTGAGCTTACTTCATTCAATTGCAATCAATATTATGCTTTATTACAAATTAAGTAAAGCACAATGTCGCACTAGCTTCGATACCCTAGAAGCCATAGAATAGTATAGTTATTGCGTACTGTAATTATGTGGTCAGATCCTATTTGGGTGATGGCCACCTCACTGCTCACTGCTTAATATTTTTTTAATAAGCAGCGTTGAGCATTGACGTGACCACTCATAAATATCATTACTTATCTTATTGCAGTCTAAAAAAGTGTTGTTGATAGAGGTTATTCACAACAATATTATTAATAAATATTCCAAGAAATATTTAAAATTAATTTTAAAATATATATTGGTAAATCCAATTGGGCATACCTTAAGCGCATTAAAAAAATTACGTATAACATGATTATACGGTATTATTAAAGTAGTTTAAATACATTTCGACAGCACTATCGGCTTCAACACCCTCGAAAACCATGAAAATGACACCCATGATGAAAAAATTGATACCTATTGGAGCCGCCATCTTGGATTTACATTTCGACAGCACAATCGGCTTCAACACTCTTGAAAACCATGAAAATGACACCCGAGATGAAAAAATTGGTACCAACTTCAGCCGCCATCTTGGATTTACATTTCGACAGCAATATCGGATTCAACACCCTCGAAAACCATGAAAATGACACCCAAGATGAAAAACTTGATATCTATTGCAGCCGCCACCTTGGATTTACATTTCGACAGCACTAACGGCATCTGCACCCTCGAAAACCATGAAAATGACACCAATGATGAAAAAATGTATATCTATTGCAGCCGCCATCTTGGATTTACATTTCGACAGCACTATCGGTTTCAACACCCTCGAAAACCATGAAAATGACACCCGAGATGAAAAAATTGGTACCTATTGCAGCCGCCATCTTGGATTTACATTTCGACAGCACTATCGGTTTCAACACCCTCGAAAACCATGAAAATGACATCCAAGATGAAAAAATTGATATATTTTGCAGCCGCCATCTTGGATTTACATTTTAATAGCACTATCGGCTTCAACACCCTCGAAAACCATGAAAATGACACCCATGATGAAAAAATTGATACCTATTGCGGCCGCCATCTTGGATTTACATTTCCACAACCCTATCGGTTTCGACACCCTCGAAAAGCATGAAAATGTCACCCATGACACAAAAATTATACTACTTACTTTTAGTACGTACTACTATTATTTATTCTGTGCTTTTAAATATTGTAATAAAAAAATCTCTTATTATTATTATAATCAAGTATTTAAGAAATTTGTTTATTCGAATATTGTGTATTTGTACAGCGATTTTTTTGAGCCGCTGAAAACAACCGAAACAATGTCCACTCACGACCAAGGAACATACTACTCTCTAACGAGAGCTCACGACGGCGACTGAAGCCGAACTAAACTTAATACAAAGGTACTCTGTGAACTAAACTACTCTGTGGCTGTAGATCCCCATTTACAGAAACAATTTATATACGAGGCAAACAAATCAACGAAAATTTCGCCATTTTGGAGCCGAAAAAAATTAATTATAGCTAAACAAAACAAAATTACACTGCCATTTACATTCAGTGGCTTCCCACATGATAGATGAAGAGATTAAAAAATAGATTGAGTTAAACAATTGATATTTTCAAAAGTTATAGTGTTTACAAGCCACAGGGACTTGATAAATCCACACCATAAGCCACTAAAATCCTTTTTTTTATTTAAAAATAGCAATTAATCGATTTAAAATAATTATTAATAAGTTCAACAATCATTTATCTTTCTAACAATGTGCTTTTTATATCATTTATATGTATAATATGATTGCTAGATACGATTTTATTCGATAAAATGTTGGAATTTTAATTTTTAGGCGATAGTAGAACATTACCTTGCGCTTTCGCTTAAGGTATGCAATATCATTTGATTAACTTTTTCAAAATATATAACTATAATAAATAACTAAAAGTTTACAAAGCCTTGAGTTTTATTTAATGATAAATTTATCACATAAATCGAACACAACTATTTTAAGTCTGTTAAAATAACATTGACAAAGAAAAAAATGGCATTTATTTGGCGCGTATTATATTTATGCTACTTATTTTTCATAAAATTGAAGTGACAAAGGAACTTACAGTCGATAGAATGGTTTGTGGCTACTGCACCCTACATCTGTAACAAACTTCAAACCATAGATTTAGTCTATTATACCTCCAAACAATGAATGCTATCGATACGTTATTATCTCTTTAGATGTCATATAAACGAAATCCCGGCAGGATTTGTTTTATATACATCTGTTAACAAAACATTTTGTCTTCATCATCAATTTGACGTTCATTTTAATTATATTTTACAACAAGTAATAAAACAAATGTTTTTTAATAACTGTTATTTATCGTATGCACGGTAAACTTTAAAATCAGTGACTGTATGGACCCTAATAACGGTTTATCATCCGAACGCAGCCTTAAAAACTTTGTATCAACAATTGATAACGTGTTTATCCAGTACCTGTGTTTGTAGGATATAAAATAATCCAAGAATCCGTGGTATGTCTTGTTGTTTGACCGGACGATCCGCTGGCGACTTAATAATTGCGAAAAATCCATCCAAAACGATTTACTAAAGTTATATTCACTATGCAAGTTCGTACGTGAGTACATTATACTTAAATCTCCAAACCTAACTTTCGCATACTGGTGAAGGAGAGCAGCGCTACTAGTGTGAAGGTATCGGCTCAGTGCTCACCAACCCTCCAGCCCAAGATGCCGAATTGAATAAAATCGATAAATAAAAATCACCGTGTAGTGACAGTAAAAGAATATCCACTGCCCCATATCGTCCCGTGGGCGTCGTTAGAGGCGACAGAGGGAAACTGAACAGGAGAGAAAATAATAAAAAACTGCGGTTGCCAACCCGCCGGCCATGCGTGGCAACTATGGCAATACCCTTCCTATTAGGCATTCTATGGGGAGGCCTTTGTTCAGCAGTGGACTTTTATAGACTGTAATGGATGGATGGAGACAAAATTCTACAATTCGAGGGATGAAGAAATTTTTAATATTACTGTTTAGACGGTATTCTAGTTGATAGCTTCAGCCGGTGTTATTCCTTAATCTACTCAAAAGTAAAAACCTAAAAACATACTACTAATAACTAATTTTATATCTGTATATACATCATGTGTTTTAGTACACCCGCGTCTATTTTAGTCATTGTTGCATCAGTCCTCTACGCAAAGGTTGTTTGGAAGAGATCAATTTTAGAGTGATAAGAGATTCATATATATTGGTAAATCCAATTGGGCATACCTTAAGCGCATTAAAAAAATTACGTATAACATGATTATACGGAATTATTAAAGTAGTTTAAATACATTTCGACACCACTATCGGCTTCAACACTCTTGAAACCCATGAAAATGACACCCGAGATGAAAAACTTGATATCTATTGCAGCCGCCACCTTGGATTTACATTTCGACAGCACTATCGGCTTCAACACCCTCGAAAACCATGAAAATGACACCCATGATGAAAATATTGATACCTATTGCAGCCGCCATCTTGGATTTACATTTCGACAGCAATATCGGATTCAACACCCTCGAAAACCATGAAAATGACACCCAAGATGAAAAACTTGATATCTATTGCAGCCGCCACCTTGGATTTACATTTCGACAGCACTATCGGCTTCAACACCCTCGAAAACCATGAAAATGACACCCATGATGAAAATATTGATACCTATTGCAGCCGCCATCTTGGATTTACATTTCGACAGCACTATCGGTTTCAACACTCTTGAAAACCATGAAAATGACACCCGAGATGAAAAAATTGGTACCAACTTCAGCCGCCATCTTGGATTTACATTTCGACAGCACTATCGGATTCAACACCTTCGAAAACCATGAAAATGACACCCAAGATGAAAACCTTGATATCTATTGCAGCCGCCATCTTGGATTTACATTTCGATAGCACTATCGGCTTCAACACCCTCGAAAACTATGAAAATGATACCCATGATAAAAAAATTGGTACCTACTTCAGCCGCCATCTTGGATTTACATTTCGACAGCACTATCGGTTTCAACACTCTTGAAAACCATGAAAATTACACCCATGATGAAAAAATTGATACCTATTGCAGCCGCCATCTCGGATATACATTTCGACAGCACTATCGGCTTCAACACCCTCGAAAACCATGAAAATTACACCCATGATGAAAAAATTGATACCTATTGCAGCCGCCATCTCGGATATACATTTCGACAACCCTATCGGCTTCAACTCTCTCGAAAACCATGAAAATTACACCCATGATGAAAAAATTTATACCTTTTGCAGTCGCCATCTTGGATTTACATTTCGACAGCACTATCGGCTTCAACTCTCTCGAAAACCATGAAAATGACACCCAAGATGAAAAAATTGGTACCTAATTCAGCCGCCATCTTGGATTTACATTTCGACAGCACTACCAGCTTCAACACCCTCGAAACCCATGAAAATGACACCCATGATGAAAAAATTGATACCCATTGCAGCCGCCACCTTGGATTTACATTTCGACAACCCTATCGGCTTCAACTCTCTCGAAAACCATGAAAATGACGCCCTTGATGAAAAAATTGATACCTATTGCAGCCGCCATCTTGGATTTACATTTCGACAGCACTATCGGTTTCAACACCCTCGAAAACCATGAAAATGACACCCAAGATGAAAAAATTGATATATTTTGCAGCCGCCATCTCGGATATACATTTCGACAACCCTATCGGCTTCAACTCTCTCGAAAACCATGAAAATTACACCCATGATGAAAAAATTTATACCTTTTGCAGTCGCCATCTTGGATTTACATTTCGACAGCACTATCGGCTTCAACTCTCTCGAAAACCATGAAAATGACACCCAAGATGAAAAAATTGGTACCTAATTCAGCCGCCATCTTGGATTTACATTTCGACAGCACTACCAGCTTCAACACCCTCGAAACCCATGAAAATGACACCCATGATGAAAAAATTGATACCCATTGCAGCCGCCACCTTGGATTTACATTTCGACAACCCTATCGGCTTCAACTCTCTCGAAAACCATGAAAATGACACCCTTGATGAAAAAATTGATACCTATTGCAGCCGCCATCTTGGATTTACATTTCGACAGCACTATCGGCTTCAACACCCTCGAAAACCATGAAAATGACACCCATGATGAATAAATTGGTACCTAATTCAGTCGCCATCTTGGATTTACATTTCGACAGCACTATCAGCTTCAACACCACCCTCGAAAACCATGAAAATGACACCTATGATGAAATATTTTATACCTATTGCAGCCTCCACCTTGGATTTACATTTCGACAGCACTATCGGCTGCAGCACCCTCGAAAACCATGAAAATGACACCCATGATGAAAAAATTGATACCTATTGCGGCCGCCATCTTGGATTTACATTTCGACAACCCTATCGGTTTCGACACCCTCGAAAAGCATGAAAATGTCACCCATGACAAAAAAAAAATATACTACTTACTTTTAGTACGTACTACTATTATTTATTCTGTGCTTTTAAATATTGTAATAAAAAAATCTCTTATTATTATTATAATCAAGTATTTAAGAAATTTGGTTATTCGAATATTGTGTATTTGTACAGCGATCTTTTTGAGCCGCTGAAAACAACCGAAGCAATGTCCGCTCACGACGGCGACTGAAGCCGAACTAAACTTAATACAAAGGTACTCTGTGAACTAAACTACTCTGTGGCTGTAGATCCCCATTTACAGAAACAATTTATATACGAGGCAAGCAAATCAACGAAAATTTCGCCATTTTGGAGCCGAAAAAAATTTATTATAGCTAAACAAAACAAAATTACACTGCCATTTACATTCAGTGGCTTCCCACATGATAGATGAAGAGATTAAAAAATAGATTGAGTTAAACAATTGATATTTTCAAAAGTTATAGTGTTTACAAGCCACAGGGACATGATAAATCCACACCATAAGCCACTAAAACCCTTTCTTTATTTAAAAATAGCAATTAATCGATTTAAAAAAAATATCAATAAGTTCAACAATCATTTATCTTTCTAACAATGTGCTTTTTATATCATTTATATGTATAATATGATTGCTAGATACGATTTTATTCGATAAAATGTTGGAATTTTAATTTTTAGGCGATAGTAGAACATTACCTTGCGCTTTCGCTTAAGGTATGCAATACTTTAAATTTCGTCACCCGTTTCACCCGTTTACAAAAAAATAATTAATAAATAAAGAAGAAAGTTATTTCCAAGTAAATAGCTTCTGCAGTCATGGAATTTAATTGTTCGGTACACTATGATTTCAGCGCCGACTTCAGAAGTTAAAACCTTAAAATTATTTTAATCTTTTTAGGTCTTTGAAGAACTGTATATTAAATTTTTTCATTATATATATATATATATATATATATATATATATATATATATATATATATATGTGTAGTATTAAATTCACAACACCAAATGACAAATAGGTGAATACCAGTGCCCTTTAAATGGCGAGTAGATGAGTTTTGTTAAATCCACTGTTTTTTTTTGGAATTATAGTTGACGCGAAGCTTTAATGGGGTTTACATATATCTTAACTAATTTAGCTATCAAACTCAGCTCTGCCGCATATGACGTAAGAAACATTAGAGGCCTTACATGTGTTGGAGCAGCTAGATTAGTTTATTTTAGTTATTTACATAGCATAATGTCATAATATGGAATCTTTGACTGATTTTTCAATCGTCAAATAAATATTATCCATTAAATAGTTTATAAATTACAAGATAACTAGAACCTGACAACAATGTAAAAGAAAAACAATTGCACTATTTTATTCATACAACTGTAATATTTTGTATTTGTTTATTGTATCTATAAACAAATTTAATAAAAAAATAACTTTTTTAAAACTCAGTCATAAATCAAGTATCATCTTACCGTTCCGTTACAGCCTATTAATATAAATTCCACTGCTGAACGTAGGCCTCCCCCATAGATTGCCTCATAGGTGGGATATTTGCCATAGTTGTCACGCTTAGCCAACGGGTCGGCAACCGTAGTTTTTTATTTTTAGTCATTATTAGGAAGATGCTGCTGCCCATCTCTTGATTTGTGTCCCTCTTCCCTCTTACGACACCCACGGGATGATATGGTGTAGTAGATATTCTACACCGCCACATAAGTAAGTAATATCTTGATGAAATATATTTATTTCTGCTAATACATATACCGTTAGTGTTGTTTAATCTCTGTTCTGTTCTTTAATCTCGATTAGCCCTTGACTTATTCTACACAAAGCTTGGCTTAGAACGTAATCTCATTAAAAGTGTTAAAAAAATCGCCCCTTAAATCTTAAGCGCGATATTTTTGTATATTTGGATAGATTACTATATCCTTTTTATAAAAAAAATTATAACAAATGCTTATCAACAATTTACTTTTTATATTTATTGTATTGTACATCGACTTCTTGACTTTAGATTAATTTAGGGGATTTATTTTCGTAACGAAAGTTTTAGTAAAACAAGAGTTTAATATAGACGAACAAATAAGTAATTATAAGTAACAATAGGCCGACCATTATTCTTGGGTCTGAAAAATGAAAGTGACGACTTAATATGACACGTTGCCTAATACAAAAACTCCCGACAAACAACTAAAGAATACATTCTTATGCATTATTTATAAATTATTACGTGGTAGAGCCATGCTGCAGCTATATTACGGGTATAGTTGTACCATGAATGGGTCGGCTCGACCGGGGAAGGACCACGCTTTCACAGAATGCCAGCGTAAAATAACAGCTTAATGCTGCTGTGTTTCGTATGGTGAGTGTAGCGAGCCGGAGACCCTTTTTACTGGAAACCGAGACATTTCATCTTAGTGAAAACGCATCTGCATTTTGATTTGTAATCGAGAATAAATGTAGATGTCTATGAGCCACAGCAACCACTTATCATCAGGTAGACTGTGTGCTCGTTTCTCACTCTTATCCTATTAAAAAACACTACCCGGGTTTTAGATACGACCGATACGGCTTAGAGACGTTCAAGAAACGAGCCTTGCTTTTTAAAAGGCTGGCAACGCACTTGCAAATTCCTTGGTGTAGCAGTTGTTCATGGGCGGCGTTCAAAACTTACCATCAGGTGAGCCGCATGCTCCTTTGCTCCCTCTTCTATAAAAAAAAGATTGGATCGCGTATAAATACAATTTTTAGTTTTTCTTAACTTAATTTAACACCTAAACCTTTGTAATCCTTTAGGATTCAAAGTAGTAGAGACAGTGACTACAGTATTTCCTAGGTAGTGAGTCTCTTTTTCTCTAGGTGGTAGGACTTCTTTCCTTCCTACGCCTTGGTAAATGCCACTTTGTTACTTATTTCTGCCGCCAAATAGTAGTATTTGCACTGCTGTTTTCCGGTTTCTTTTTTCTCCTCTCCTCCTCTCCTCTTCCGGTTAGGAAGGGTATAGAGGACCAGTTTAGTTACAGGCTGTGAGGCATTCCATCTTAGTCTTAGTCTTTAGCCTTCTTGGCTTGAGTTTGGTCACTGGTGTCGATGGGCTACAGTAGCCACTTACAAAAGGTAGACTAAGTTTGTTAGTCACTTCAGTTATAAAAAAAAAGTATCCGATAGTGACAGAATAAGTAAATTACACGGGCAACATAGCAGTTAATTATTTATGTAAGATTTTTATAAATCTTAAATTGGTTAATTTTGAAATAACTTTTACGAAATTAATTAGAATCGTTGAATAGCACTTATTTGAATAAAGTATTGATTATCTCTATTTTTTTTTATAGGATAAAGGTGACAAACGAGCACACAGTCCACCTGATGGTAAGTGGTTGCTGCGGCCCATAGACATCTACATCTATCCTCTCTTACAAATCAAAATGCAGATGCGTTGTCACCCGTGAGGACTAAGATGGAATGCCTCATTTCCAGTAAAAAGGGCCTCCGGCCACCTGCACTCACCAACCGAAACGCAGAGGTAAACCTCTACTTCATGCTGGTATTCTGTGAGGTCGTGGTACCATCCCGGTTCGAGCCAGCCCATCCAAGTGACAGTAACAGCTGCCGCGTGGCTCCACCACTGTTATATACCTACCTCTTTCTATTGTTATTCAGCGAAAAGAGAAAGAGAGTAACTTTAAGCATTACTTAACCGACAAATTGGCGTCGATTTTATGAGGTCGTTAATTATCTCTTTATGTGTATTTATTGATTTAAGTACTCTCCAGACAACCATTTAAAAATAAATAATTTTTAAATTTTGAATGTACTCCCGATATTTTGGATTTTCATTATTCGAGGTTTTTTTCTGTCGTCACATATAAATCAGTACTTGCTCATCAGCTATCGTAAGGTAGGTTTATGTCATATAACAAGCTTCATGTAAATGTGGTTTAACTAAGCACGTAATCCAATAAAGAACATGTAACTGGTTTGTCCTTGAGCCAATAGCTTACATATTAGCTATACATAGTCTGTAAGCCGTCTAGCAAGAGAATGCACTACCTCATAAAATCATTCCGTGGCTGTCATAAAAGGTTGTGATAAATATTTAAAATAAAAAAGTGGTTTCCGACCCAGTATTTATGTTCATCAGCGTGTGAAAGTCTACTGTTTGTCGTAGTCTTCCTCCGTTATGTTATTATTATTATAAGCCTGAAATGTCCCACTGCAGGGCAAAGGCCTCCCTACTTTCTTTCCATTTCTTTCTCTCCAGAGCCACCATAGACCATCCTCCGTTATATGGAGGCTCGTCTTGCACATTTGACAATGGTCCCTGTCGCCGGTTATCACTGGCGTAGAAGAAATCGTTGTACCGTCCATCGGAATACATGAGATGTTTTTGTTATTTTCCGTAGTCACCTCTTACGGCATACCCCAGGATGAAATGGGTCGATGGATTCTCCCACGCCGCCTACACACACACACGCGACACATATATAAAATCGTTTATGCCTATTTATTGACATAAACGCGTAATGCCATCTTAACACAGACGATTGTCGTGAGGATTCGTTAAAGACTAATAAATCCAATCGTTACCGTTAAAAGCATTCTTGGAAAAGAAAAACCAAGTGGTCATTCGCACAGGCAACGAGGTGATTCGTTTTAATGGGCGGATTTGAAATTGTTTACGATCTGCGAACTCGCGACATACTCATGGGAGTTCACGAGTCATTAAAATATAAATATGTTTTGTCATAAATCAAAATACACGTGTAAATAAGTTGTTTACGTCTTTTTAGTTTTATTATAACTTTTTAAAATATTTTTAACCAATAAAATAAAGTCAAACGTTAGAATTTTTATTTATGATAGGAATGAAATAAATAACTTTATTAAAAAATAAAAGCAGCCTTAGAAGAAAAAAAAAATAAAAAAAATAAAAGAAGAAAATCTACGTTCTAAAAGAAAAAAATCTACATTCTTGATAGTAATTTTACCAACCTTGGGCCAATTCTACTAAGGGTGGTTTTTCTCCAAATTTCTATGGAACTACCACTGAAGTATTTTGACTATTCTTTTTTTTAATAAATAGATTATTTAATAAAAAAATTACAAAATCAGTTCACAATTGAATTCATTAATTTTAAGTGTTTGTGGAAACAATAAAGTATTATGATATGCAATGCAGCGATCGCTGCTAATAACCATTGTGCGTTATTTATAGCGGCATATTACTGATTTAATTAATTTACAAACGCTGTTAAAATAACGTTGACTATTGAAGTTCAACGAACCTCACAAATTATGGCAGTCATATGATTTATAGATTTGTTGAGCATTTGCGGTTAATATTAATTTATATATTTTACGTGATAGTGCCGTACCAACCTGTACTTACATAATATGTAAGTACAGCGTGGTACGGCACTATCAGAGCTAACATATTGTTAGCTCTACATAGGTGCAGCACGAATGGGTCGGCCCGACCGGGCTAGAATCACGCACATACAAAATACCAGCGTTTAACAACAGAGTAATGCTGCTGTTTCGTATGGCGATAGAGAACCGGAGATCATTTTACTGGTAACGAGGAATTCTAAATAATTCTAATACGTGGCAGCCTTGTACCGGTAGGCGAAGTGTAGGGCGTCCCCCCACAAGATGGAGTGACGACCTGGTAAGACATGCAGGAAGTCGATGGATGCAGGTGGCTCAGGACCGTGCTTTGTGGCATTCCTTGGGGGAGGCCTATGTTCAGCAGTGGACTTGTGAAGGGCTGTAATGATGAATGATGATGAGGAATTCTATCTTAGTCCTAAGCGGTTGCGAAGCCATTTTGATTCCTAATCGATGACAAAAATATAGATGTCCATGGGCCATAGCATCCAATTACTGACAAGTAGAAAACATTTATCCCAAAGAAGTAGTGCAGTTAGGAGCTACGTATATTTTTCTAAAGTACGTTTATTTATCTACATAATTTAAAATTAATAATTTTGTACAACCGACTTCAATACAAATTATTAAGAATAACTCAAAAACTATTAGTCTGACTTTGATTAAATTCACATGGGACTACATGTGAAGTATCAGCTTTCAAATAATAAAAGAAACATTAAAATCGGTTCACCCAGAAAAAGTTATGAGGTAACACACATTAAAAAAAACATACAGTCGAATTGAGTACCGTCTCCTTTTTGAAGTCTGCAGAAAAGATATAATATCCTAAGTTACCAAAAGAACCAAAATGCAAATCCATTGTCATTTTTGAGAGTTTAGAAGTTGATTTAGAAACATCATTAAAAAGCTGTTCCGTGCCAAATTTAGAAAAATTCGATCACTTTTAGAGTCACCTCGGTGTCTTGTCTCTATGTCTGTCAAACATTTTTTTCATTCTAAAATGCTATTAGACCTAGATGATTGCTAACATGCTATAGAAACACGTGAATATATATGTCTAATAACACCCACTATTTTTTCTTAGATTATTTTTTATATCGGGCGTGTCTTCCGATTCCGATGTATCCATAAGAAAGGCAAATAGTCTTGAAATCAAAATGTATTATTATTACGAGGGTGGATTGAAAAGTACTCGGCCTAACACAGATCCATTCAATTCTAAAAATCAAATCTACCCACATTATTTAGTTCAGTTCAGACTAGTTCATTGTGTGAAGTTCGAAACGTGTGCGATAATTAGTTGTGATTTTATAAATTTATTAACAAAGTAATCGGACATAATTTCCGCGAATGGAGCAAATCGAGCAGCGTGCCGTCATTAAGTACCTCCATAAGAAGGGGCTATCATCAAAAGCCATCCATGATGACATGGTCAGTACATTAAGCGATTGTGCTCTGTCATATTCATCCGTCAAACAATGGATAGCAGAATTTAAGCGTGGTAGAGAGAGTGTGAAAGATGAACTCCGCTCTGGAAGGCCTTCGACGTCAACTACTGACGAAAATATTAAAAAAGTACTTGATTTAATAATGGGAGACCGCAGATTAAAAATTAGAGAGATAGCCGAGATTATAGGCATCTCTTATGAACGAACTCATAACATCATTGTCAACGAGTTGGGTTTCCACAAGGTGTCTGCGAGGTGGGTTCCGCGACTGCTTTCAGTTGAACAAAAAAGGACGCGATTGACTATTTCACGCGACTGTTTGGAGTTATTTGAAGCCGATGCAGATGATTTTTTGAATCGTTTTGTTACTATAGACGAAACATGGGTTCATTACTGTACACCGGAAACAAAACAACAATCAAAACAGTGGAGAAGACCTGGTTCACCACCCCCTAAAAAGGCTAAGTCGATTTTGTCGGCAAATAAGGTGATGGCTTCAGTATTCTGGGACTCGAAAGGTATGATTATGATTGATTATCTTGAAAGGGGTCAGACTATAAACTCTGATTACTACTGCACCTTACTACGTCGTTTACGAGAGGAAATAAAAGAAAAACGTCGAGGAATGCTCAGAAGAAAAGTCCTGTTTCATCAAGATAACGCCCGTGTTCACACGTCAGTACAGTCAATGGCTGAAATTCACAACTGTGGCTTTGAACTGCTACCGCACCCGCCGTATTCACCTGATCTGGCACCATCAGACTTCTTTCTGTTCCCTAACCTAAAAAGCACTTGGGAGGTCAAAGATTTTCGACAAACGACGAGGTCAAAGCAGCTGTAGACGTATATTTTGACTCTAAGGAAGAATCATTTTTTTTCAACGGTCTAAATGCTTGGAAGGGGAGGTGGCAAAAGTGTATTGAACTTGATGGTGATTATGTAAAAAAATAAAAATATAACTGATTTAGTATGTGTTTATTTTCTTGGTTAGGCCGAGTACTTTTCAATCCACCCTCGTATTTACATTTATTCATAATTAAAGTTAATTTAGTTTTAACAAAGTAATATAATGTTTATTTGAGACATTTTATTCATATCATTGATCCTATTTAATATTGATTGGCACCATAAAATAGATGCAATTTTTTTTTACTTCGAGTAGACTTGAAAATTTCATAAATACAGTTCTATAATAATGAATACTACACATGGATTGAAACTAATGTTACGGGTTTTTTTACGCATCTTGGATGAAAGTTCCGAGTAAAAGAACATATCGTTGATGTGAAGCACCGAAGCTCCGGGAAGTCAAGTATGTCAACATGTTTAGTATCGTCCCAACCATTAAATCGGATCTGATAGACAACAAATCCTTGCAATAGAACACCTAATCCTACCAATGATGATTCGCGAGGCTATTGAAATTAAAAATATCCTAATTTTAATAGGGAAGATGGCTGAGTGCTACCATCTGCTAAGAACCCCATAATTGATAAAATTAAATTCAAATTACTACTGCATTTATTCTATTCTATTTTAACTACGACATCAGGTCGTCAAACACCTCAGTTCTCTCGCTCCACCCGTGACTATGGATGCTGTAAAATGCCCAAAACATCGGGAATTTAAAAAGTTAAAATTAGAGGCGATAGAATCCTTCAAATTAGTTTTATTCCTTATAAATATTATTCACAGTGAACGTGAGAATCACTACACTCATGAACGGGAGTAGAAAAATGTTCGCCCTGTTGTGGCGGTGAAAGAAAATCCACCACCTCATATCGTCCCGTCGTAAGAGGTGATATAGGAAAACAAACTGGAGATGGAATGGGCTGCATCATCTTCTTGACAACAGATCAAAATAATAATAGCTGCGGTTGCCAACCCACCTACCAAGCGTGGCAACTATGGCAAATATCCAGCTACTTGACAATTTATGGGGGAGGCCTATGTTCATTTCAGTTGACTTTTGATAGGCTGACGATAATGAGTTCTACTCATCTTTGCAAGCCATAATATTTACGGTAGAGTGAAAACAAAAAGTAACATACCCGAAAACACGAATGAAATAAAAACTGCATATATTGCCCTATGAAAACTAAAAAAATAGCAGCTTACATACATGTTACTAATCGGCACAGGCCGCAAAATTTTTGGCCAAAAAAGTGTTCGCTGCGCTGATTCCAACGCGGGATGAATGTAATGTTAATGATTCAATTATTTACATCGTATATTCAGTAGCATTGTATTATTTCATTTTATCAATGACTTGCCATTTTAGTTTATTTAGAAGTAAGAGATGGCGCTAATACTAGATGAAATAATGAAAGCCAAAACCATACCATCTAGTAATATCAGCAATTGAAGCGAACATTTATTTATTATATCAAGGGATAAAGTGATGTCAGTGTTCTCTTAAAAGTTCTGTTTCTGTTAAAAATATGCTATCAGCGTCGCTAGCGGTGAAAAACGATTTAATGATATCGTCATAATATGACCATATTATGAAATAGCAACGTTGTGTTTAGTTATTAATATCTTCAAACGATTTCTATTCATTGATTTGGTCATGCTATATCATAAAATAGACAAATAGTGTTAAATATTATGAAATGACGACACCATTTCACGAAATGATAGACTACTTTATCATATATGATCAATTCTACGATCTGGCCACGACATATATAAAAATTTCTTGAATAAAACTATCATGATAACGAAAATTTTGCAACAATTGTAGACAGACTAGTTTTAATCACTTTAGTTATATATTAGTAATTGCAATAAATACCCTATCAATTTTCATATTTTTGATAGATGTCACTATTATCTATTGAAATTATTACACTTTTAAAATAAAATAACAAAATACTAAAAAAACTAAACGTTAGAGTTTTTTAATAATTTTAAAAATCTAATCATTTAATCATATACATGCAAGTTATTTATATTATTTCATTTATTAATAACTGAAGGCAAAATATACTACGTTTTCCATTTGATGATATATGGCGCTGTTTTAAATACCAAATCGGTGTAGTTTCAAATTATTTTACCAAGATTACATATATTATACTATATTTTAAACTTTATTTACAAATATGGTATTTATTTGAAAAGCAACAGTCATCCCGCATATAACCACGATTTAATAGAAAATTAACATCTAAAGGAAATAAAAACTTAACCTTCCTTTTTTGAAGTTCCGTAATCGGATAAAAAGTAGCCTATAAGTTGCCCCGGGTTACTCACTACCTATATACAAAATTTCATGTAAATCGGTTCAGTAGTTTTTGCGTAAATCCGGAATACACAGACAGACATACAGACAGAAAGACAGACAGACAGACAGACAAAAATTCTGAAATCCACTTATTTGGCTTCAGAACCCTTTATTTAGTCACCTGGACTTGTTTTTTCTAGAATATATTAGAATTACAGACACGACTTTTCTACAGATTTATTATATGTATAGAATTACAGACACGACTTTTCTACAGATTTATTATATGTATAGATGTATAGATATTAAAATACGTTACAAATTCTTTATCCGACCTCTGTCAACATAAATATTGTAAATCAAAGGAGTTTAGTCTCGAAAGTTTATTTGCCATTATACCTTTTGGTTACTGTATTTACTGGTTTAAGATAATCGCAGTCAAACGAGAGTGACCGACAAAGCCCAACGGATCTGCAAGTTAAGACGGACGGTTCTCAAGTGGCAGCCTTACACTGGTAAGCGAAGGGTAGGGCTTACCCCACTAAATAGAGGGATGACCTGGTGAGACATGTAGGAAGGCAATGGATAAATGTGGCTTAGGACCTTGTTTTGTGGGATTCCTTGAGAAAGGCTTATGTTCAGTAGTGGACTTGTGAAGCGCTGTAATGTGAGAGCTATCATAAAGGCTTACAGACAGAAAAACATACGATTTGATTTCACGATCAAGATGTGAAAATTTCTTTAAAGACGATGGTGGGCTTATTTTCATTTGCTTGAATCAAGCTTAACTAATATAACTTTTCCCAATACGAAAGTTATAACAAGGACAGTAAGATTTTCTTCGCGTTATAGAGGGACACTGCTTTTGCTTGAATTGAATCTGTGGGCGTTATATACGTTAGTGGGCGGAAAGAAGTGGAAACATTTTTAAGAGATCAATGAAAATGGTATAAGTGCATTTTTAAGTTATTTTAATTTAAACATTTTTTAGATTATTACAAAAAGTAGTTTATATTTAAAATAGAAGCTGTCTTCAACGGAATATATTTCATTCATTACAGTTGTTTTATATGTGGTAGAGTCATGCTGCAGCTATATTATTAGTATGGTTGTAGCACGAATGGGTCGGCTAGACCGGGGAAGGACCACGCTCTCACAGAATATCAGCGTACAATAGCAGCTCAACGCTGCTGTGTTTCGTATGGTGAGTGTGGAGAACCAGATACCCTTTTTACTGCAAACGAGGCATTCCCTCTTAGTCCTCACGAGTGACAACACATCGGCATTTTGATTCGTAATCGAAGATAGATGTAGATGTCTATGGGCTACAGCAAGCAATTACCATCAGGTGGACTGATGATGATTGAAGATCCTTTTTATGCATAAAACCATGCTATACTATGACTGTAGCACGAATGGATCGGCTTGACCGGAAAGGGACCACGCTCTCACAGATCACAGAATACCAGCATAAAATAGCAGTTAAATACTGCTGTGTTTCTTGCAACGTGAGTGTAGACAACCGGAGACCCTTTTTTACTGGAAATAACTCATTCCTTCTTAGTTTTACAGGGGTCGGAACGCATGTGCATTTTGATTCTTAATCGACAATAGATGTCTATGGGCCACAACAACCAATTACCAGATGTTACCTGTGTGCTTGTTTCCCACCCTTATTATATAAAAAAAATCAAGCCCCGATATTGGTATTTATTATTATTACATACATAATGTTACAACGAATTCAAATATATTTTTTTTTACATAATACTAAAATATACAATATTTATTATAATAAAACAAACCCAGTGGTTAAAACAGTACTAAAGTACTCGACATACCGTGTAGGCTACAGAATACATACATACATATAATCACGCCTCTTTCCCGTAGGGGTAGGCAGAGACCACTTCTTTCCACTTGCTACGATCCTTACATACTTGTTTCGCTTCGTCCACTTTCATTATTCCCTTCATACATGCTCTACGGTTTAGGGTACTCTTGACCTGGCCTTTTTTCAAGACGTCCCTGATTAGTTCTAGAAATATCCGCCTAGGTCTACCCCTTCCAACACTTTCATTCACACTCGCCTTATACACTTTTTTCGTCAATCGTTCTTCATTCATTCTCTCGACATGGCCACATCGTTCTTCATTCATTCTCTCGACATGGCTACAGAATGTGACAAAGAAATAGACATACATAAATAAATTTACACATACACTCGAAAAACGTTATTCTCCTTCTGAGACATTCGGTTCAAATTCAAAATAAAATTTAAAACTCTCATAGAGTCTTACTCGTATACATATAGTGCCAAGAACGCCGGCCGCGTTTCCTCGCTCAACTGCTATACTAAGGCTTTGAGCGAAAAAAGGACAACCCTCAGACTAGCGGTGCGGTGATGACATTTTGCGGATACAGTTCTTTATGAACTTCACCGCACGTAGAGAGCCGTGGTAGCTCAGACGGTTAGCGCTCACTGTAAGCTTCATAGTACGCGAGCAACCCGGGTTCGATACCCGCCGGCACCAATAAAATTGTTAATTGCAATTTTAAGTGGTGATTTGGTGGCGTGCTCGGCGGTGAAGGAAAATATCGTGAGGAAACCTGCATGTCCGAGAAATAAGAAAAAAAAATTTCAAAGACATGTGAAGTTCGCCAACACGCATTGGGGCAGCGCGGCGGACATTTCTTTGCCCTAAAACCCTCTCAGAAATGAGAGCAGACATGTGCCCTGCAGTAGGACGTAAATAGGCTGCAACTTTTACCCCACAGACCGATACTTTCTACGGCAAATGTTACAAATATATATTTTACTCAAACGCCTAGCAATAATATTATGGATATCTTTGTAAATCAATGTGCATTTTCTTTATTTATGTTGGTATAAATATTTATACGTGATTGACTGCCTCAATGGTCTAGTGACGGTGTTTTACTCCCGTTCCTTATAAATCATCAGACTATAAGAGTAAGGGAAGAGAGAGTGCACCTGTGTATGCGTCTCGCTGTCGCCGTTGAGACTGATAACTGTGACCGAAATTAAGTCTGGATAACACATAATTTATAGGTGGTAGAGTCAAACTGGAGCTTGTGGCTTTGACAAGCGGGTTGGCAACCGCAGTTTATTTTTTATTTTAAGTTGTTATCAGGAAGACGCCGCTGCCCTTTTCCTGTTTCAGTTTCCCTCTGTTGCCTCTCAAGCCCACGGGATTATATAGGGTAGTGGATATTCTCACACCGCCACCACACGGTAAGTACATAGAAATAGATAAAGAGATGCCGTCAAAAACATAACTTGTAAAAAAAAAACCAAGTCTCCCAACTAAGATCTTCTACCGTAAAAAGTGAGATCCATATAATACCAAGTCGATTAATTAATTTAGTCCCTACTTAAGGGTCCTTCTGTCTTAAGTTATTACGTAATTAGCTAACCTAACAACATCTTATAGTGACCACGTCAACATTAAAAATCTTTTATGCTTTAAATAAATAGATTGACTTGGCCATCGCATGAAAACACAATGTAGATATCTCACAAGTAATACATATTATATTAAATTATATTGTTTAGTGCGATTGCCAAATCACTCTATGTATTTAAAACATAAAAGATTTTTAATGTTGATGTGGTCACTATTCACGCTTCTAGTTTTATCCACAACGAAGTTATAGGGGGTTGAAAATGGCCTGAACTGCTTCGAGAAAAGGATGGTACGGCCATGCCGATTTTTTGGTCGACTTGGCGGAAAAATTATATAGAGATAATATTTACTTGAATCATTTAAAAAATTAAGACTTTCATTACCAATATGTCACCCCTTGAAATTTGCCACCTAGGAAAAAATTCTGTCAAACCTATATTTTCTAACCCATAATTTGTGGCACATAAAATGCTCAGATAAAATGCATAAGTGACCGACAATTTAGGTCACGTGCAACTCGGCTTTTTAATGATACCTATGCTTTACAGCGCATTTACTATGAGCTCGTTTTGTACACAATTGAGGTTATTCATGACTACTTAGCCTTAATTGGCACGTGTTCTTCATATGTAAGTTGTATGCATTGGCAATTGGAAGATATCAACACAATTGTGTTTAAATTCTAAATTCAAGAATTAAAATTATAAAAGCAATTTTTTGAAGTATCAAATATATTTGCACATGACGGACTCAATATTAAATAAGCAATATATAGACGTTCATTCATTAATTTATCACAGCCTATCAAAAGTCCACTGCTGAACATAGACCTCCCCATAGATTGCCTCATAGGGGGAAATTTGCCATAGTTTCCTCGCTTTTCAGGCAGGTAAGAAGACGCTACTGACTATCTCCTGGTCTGTTTCCCTCGTCACATCTTACGACACTCACGGGACGGTATTGGACAGTGCATATTATACCGTCATTACACTATATTAGATGTTAACTGATTATGAGTGGCGATGTAAAAATATCGGCGGTGACTCCCCACTAGATGCTGTAACAACCTGATGAAACCAATAACTTAGCATTGAGTTGCGGCCGTGGGTTTTTTTTTTTTATAGGATAAGGGTGACAAACGAGCACACAGTCCACCTGATGGTAAGTGGTTGCTGCGGCCCATAGACATCTACATCTATCCTCTATTACAAATCAAAATGTAGATGCGTTGTCACCCGTGAGGACTAAGATGGAATGCCTCATTTCCAGTAAAAAGGGCCTCATTTCGACTTTCATAGTACAACTATTTGTGTAACCTAAAATGTATCGTTCCGGGACTGTATGTTTATCGTTGTATACGAGGGTGGATTGAAAAGTACTCGGCCTAACCAAGAAAATAAACACATACTAAATCAGTTATATTTTTATTTTTCTACATAATCACCATCAAGTTCAATACACTTTTGCCACCTCCCCTTCCAAGCATTTAGACCGTTGAAAAAAAATGATTCTTCCTTAGAGTCAAAATATGCGTCTACAGCTGCTTTGACCTCGTCGTTTGTCGAAAATCTTTGACCTCCCAAGTGCTTTTTTAGGTTAGGGAACAGAAAGAAGTCTGATGGTGCCAGATCAGGTGAATACGGCGGATGCGGTAACAGTTCAAAGCCACAGTTGTGAATTTCAGCCATTGACTGTACTGACGTGTGAACACGGGCGTTATCTTGATGAAACAGGACTTTTCTTCTGAGCATTCCTCGACGTTTTTCTTTTATTTCCTCTCGTAAACGACGTAGTAAGGTGCAGTAGTAATCAGAGTTTATAGTCTGACCCCTTTCAAGATAATCAATCATAATCACACCTTTCGAGTCCCAGAATACTGAAGCCATCACCTTATTTGCCGACAAAATCGACTTAGCCTTTTTAGGGGGTGGTGAACCAGGTCTTCTCCACTGTTTTGATTGTTGTTTTGTTTCCGGTGTACAGTAATGAACCCATGTTTCGTCTATAGTAACAAAACGATTCAAAAAATCATCTGCATCGGCTTCAAATAACTCCAAACAGTCGCGTGAAATAGTCAATCGCGTCCTTTTTTGTTCAACTGAAAGCAGTCGCGGAACCCACCTCGCAGACACCTTGTGGAAACCCAACTCGTTGACAATGATGTTTTGAGTTCGTTCATAAGAGATGCCTGTAATCTCGGCTATCTCTCTAATTTTTAATCTGCGGTCTCCCATTATTAAATCAAGTACTTTTTTAATATTTTCGTCAGTAGTTGACGTCGAAGGCCTTCCAGAGCGGGGTTCATCTTTCACACTCTCTCTACCACGCTTAAATTCTGCTATCCATTTTTGGACGGATGAATATGACAGAGCACAATCGCCTAATGTACTGACCATGTAATCATGGATGGCTTTTGATGATAGCCCCTTCTTATGGAGGTACTTAATGACGGCACGCTGCTCGATTTGCTCCATTCGCGGAAATTATGTCCGATTACTTTGTTAATAAATTCATAAAATCACAACTAATTATCGCACACGTTTCGAACTTCACACAATGAACTAGTCTGAACTGAACTAAATAATGTGGGTAGATTTGATTTTTAGAATTGAATGGATCTGTGTTAGGCCGAGTACTTTTCAATCCACCCTCGTATATGTAAACTGATTTTACGATACAGAAGAAAATCCTAATGTAGGAGTAACGTTTTTTTTTTAAAGAAACGTGGTTGAGGTCCGTACATTGTTAGAACTTATTTTAATATTTTATTACCGTTTCCTTATTAACTCGCTTTCGTGTATCGGGTCGAATTTACTAATTAATTTTATTCTAACTATTGTTTTGTTTTTTGTTGTCTTTAAAAATTATATAATGGAGACGCAAAGATAATCCGTGATCATTCTTTTAATTCAGAACGCAACAAAAGGGAAGATAGGAATAGGGTGTATTATCTATTGCATTCATAGAGTAACACGGGCCACCGTTGGACTGGGTGAATAAAGAGATCTATCACGTCAAACTTACAACAAGATGGCGTTATAGTGCCACCAACTTAACTGTTCAGGTGGACAAAATTAGAACTAAGGCCGCCATTTTGTAAATGATATATCGCTGTCAGCCATTTTTTATTCAGAGTGTTCTTAAAAAGTGCAAATAAAATGCCTGAAGGTCTTAAAAGTGATACGCGGCAGACTATCCTAAAAGTTTTACGTCCTATGAAAGAAGAGAAACGTTTACAAGCCCCAATTATACCATTTGAAAAGCTGTGTGAACGCGTTGCTGCTGCGAAAGCTTAGTATTGCCAGATATGGAAAATTAAAATCACCAAATAATGTACTCGTGAAACATAAAATTATCTCAATTTACTGTCATCCATCTAAAATACCAGGGTTTGTAGTTTGTAGTCTAGGAAGTAGCTTTAGTGAGGGCATATCTACGGGCTTATATTAATTAATTATACCTATATAATAATTATTTGTCGTTTTCTTACATGTGTTTCTGAGCGATTTGTACACAAACTCGTCAATGAAGTAAAACAAAAAATTGATAATTTTGACATTGGACAAAAAGAAAAATTCACGAATTTTATTCAGTGCGAAAAGAAATTTCTACCATACTAAAATAAATAAAAATATGAAAAACTGTGAATTGATGAAGAGAAATAAACCTGTTCCGGAATATGGAATTAATAGCCTGATGAAAGTCATGGCCATAATATTCTTAGATTGCCACCTGATCATTGCTACTTGATTTTTGAATCTTGGCAATTGAAATTATATGGCGCTCTATGAAAAGGTACGTAGCAGACAAAATGTTGAAAAACCTTATGTTCAAATGCCCCAAATAATTGAAGATGCAGACCATAAAATTACACTGGTGAAGTGGAAATATAGTGAAAAAAAATGAAAATGAATACAGACAAAAAGACTCGTATTTAGATGAGTTACAGAGCGATAGTGAAAGTGATTCCAGTGACGCAGAAGATGAATTGTTGTCACCAGTAGCTAACGTGGGTACATCATTCAAAACAGGAATTCCTGGAGTTCTGCCGCTTGAACTCCAAGATCACAACTAAAATTATTTTTATAAAATATAAATAATATATATAATAACACTAATTTTAATATATTAACACGAAATTTGTTTTATTTTACATTATGTGCAATATGTAGTCACCTATTTCCTCGGTAAATTTCTTAAATGGCAATAGTAAGCACTCCACTAGCGACTCTGTCAACTGAACAGATAAGTTGGTGGCACTGTACCTTTCACATAAACTTTTAACAAATTTATTGATCAAATATGAAAGACGACATACTGTTAGACTGTTACTTGTAAATGTATAAGATGTTGGTGAGATAGATTTCAGACAATTCTACTTAAAAGATTTTCAACCTGGTCATAAGTCAGAGTATGTACAACCAATGCATTAAAGTTTTTTTTTTCATATATTTAATTGAATAGGATATATTTTAAGTATTTTATCTAATTTATTATATATAAAAGCAGACTGACATGCGTACTGTCTAATAGCAAACAGTATGTACAAGAAGTATAGGAGCCACAATATCAGTTCTCTTTTATTGAAGGGATTCATTAAACGGCTGGGGTTTATGACATTTTAGAATGAGGTTAAGAACATAAAGCTTTTTAACTGAGAGAATTTTACTAATCTGATATAGGGTGTTAGTAGAGAATCTATAAGGTTTGAAATACATGACCTTTATAAGAGACCTCTGTGCTCTTTCCAGATCTAAAAAGTTGGTCTTGGTGGCTCCTCCCCAGATTGGGATGCAATAGGAAATTATTTATAGAGTGCTAAACATTGCTGACTTTAATGATTTAAATACCCAGATTTACTTTCCGATCAGATTTATAACATCTTCCAACTGCGAGTGCCGACTAAGATCGATGATTTTTTTTTAAAAAACGTTACCCGATGATGATGCCAAGGTATTTAGTTTCGTTCACCTTATTTATTTTATAAGTAGACACTCACACGAGGTATTTTCAAGATGTGGGCAGCTGTGGATTTTGATACATAAATTATGTCCTGTTTGCGTCGATGTATAGGGAGCAAAACATACGTATTTCGTTTTTTGGATATTTCAAGTTAAAAGATTATCCCTCAGCCATTTAGACACACGAGCTAAGCTCTTTGCAGCCAGATGGTGTACGGAATCCCAAGTACTGCCAGTAAAGACAATAGCGGTATCATATATATCATATTATCTTAAATCCGGACGATAGTTTCGTAAAATTTTTATTATATTGTATAACACATTTAAGTATTTATTTACAAAAAAAAACTTAAATTGACCTATCTTGTTTCCAGAAGAAATATATTTAATTTATTTACACCGTCATAATAGTCTTAATAGAAAAATAAAGCTGGTCCCATAAAAATATTTGTCTTGATCAAAATAAGATGGTATGTAATTTTCTTGTGTTGACTGTTTACCAAGTAAAGAGTCTACTTATTTGAAACATAAATGAGGTTTATTAGTTGCCTTTATTGTGAGTATTCTTCTTGTGTTTAGAAGAAATTTTACGACAGATAAATTCAATGTCAAATATGCCATAAAAAAGTATTGACGTTATTTTCTTGAAATTGATATCGGTGCCTACTGGTGCCTACCATTGACTTAAATAATATTACCAGCTTAGTGCATACGTATTTTTTGAGTAACTTTAACATACGTATTATTTTTAAAGCACGTATTATTTGTAAACCCACACTTTGAGGATTAACGACTTTTTATGTATCTCGGAAATAGATCAGGAAAGGTAAATTTAAAAAAATAATAATAGTATGAAAGCGGATGTTCAACTTGCTCTACTACCTGTGCAATTATCATTATAAGCGAAATGCACTATACGTTCAGTATAGAGCAATAATTACAGTTCGACCCTACCGTAATATGTCCCCATTACAATTGCACACTAGTGTAACGTGAGGGACGTAGTTACCTTATAACACCAAAGTATGCAAACCAACAGCAACGCTACCCATCTCATTGTAACACAGACCAGTCTCTCAGCAACACCATCCTCATTGTCTGCACTAGAAGAACCACCACAACGGACTGAATCGCGATACTACGAAAGCGATAGCAAACCAACAAAATTGATACAGACAAGAAGCGTGGGCCGCGAAACGCGAAACTTGATGAGCAAAAGACAGTTAATGCTGACTTGTTACTATTTGTTTGCCCAGAGTTTTTGAAAAGGTTAGGAAAAAACGACCAAGAAGTCGCATTTTATTGCAACATAATAATGCTTCGGCGCACATTTCGAACAATTTAAAGGCATTTTTGGCTTCGGAAAAGGTGGAGCTCGTGAACCATCCCGCACACAGTCTAGACCTCGCACCATGCGATTTCTCTATTTTTCCACAAATAAAAGATTCAGAAGAGGCCGTGATAGCTTTCAACCAGCATGTGAAAAACATGCAACATCAAACATCAAATTCTGATGGAGAATACTTTTAAAAACAGTAAATATATTACTTTACATAAATATTGTTTTATGTATGACGTACTTACGCAGAACTTTCAGTTTATCCCACATCCTTTTCTGGTCGAGCCGACCTATTTGTGTCAGTTCCACACCATAGCTTCAGCTTTATAGGCAGGCAACATAGATGGCCTGTTGTCTCATAGGTATGATATTGACAGCATCGTTGGTCTAGTGTTCGTAAACGCTACGAGTACTACTGATCATGTGGTCTCGGGTTTGAATCCTGGGCTAAGCCAAAATCAGTTATTAAGTCTCTTCTGCGGCGTGATTTTACACCCGTGCTTCGGAAAGCAGGTAAAGCCGTCGGTTCCTTGACTAATCTCTCTCCATTCGTGGCAGTTTGCCGTCCGATCAGAATGAGAGTAAGGAATAGACTATAATCATGTCCTGTGCAATGGCTACTCTCCGTAAAGACAGGCTGCCGTGACCGAATTTCAGTCTGGAGGACATTATTATTATAATGTATGATAAAATATTTCAGACGTCATATTAAAGATATAATACAAAAAAAAAACATTCCGTTGAATTATACGCCTTGAGAAAGAAAATTCTTTGTGCGTACATTTTAAAACCAAGACTGAATAGGATTTTTCTGAACTAACAGCAGATTCGATCGCAGTAAAGCATTGGCTTATAATAAATAGTATATATCGGCAGCTAAGCTAACTATTATTATTAAGAATAATTTAAAATTAAAAATTTTGTACAGCCGACTTCAATATAGGTTATTTGAGAATAACTCAATAACCATTGGTCTGACCTTGATCAAATTCATATGGGACCACACGAGAACTATCAGCTTTCATATAAAAAAAGAATCATCGAAATCAGTTCGCCCAGTACAAAGTTATGAGGTAACACACATAAAAAAAAAAAAAAAAAAAAAACATACACTCGAATTGAGTACCGTCTCCTTTTTGGAAGTCGGCAGAAAATGCTTTTCATTGTAAATGTAAAATAATACTATAGAATTCCCACTCTATTAGTAAGCAATTGCATAGCAATAAATATAAGGATACAATAAATGCGGTCAATATTTTTTTTATATAGAAATAAGGTGACAAACGAGCACACAGTTCACCTGATGGTAAGTGGTTGCTGTAACCTCATTTGCGAATCAAAATGCAGATGCGTTATCAGCCTTGAGGAATAAGATGGAATACCTCTTTTTCAGCAAAAAGGGTCTCGGGTTCTCTACAGTCACCATACGAAACACAGCAGCAATAAGCTACTATATTACGCTGGTATTCTGTGAGAGCGTGGTCCTTCCCCGGTCGAGTCGACCCATTTGTGCTACAACTATACTATAAATATAGCTGCAGCTTGGCTCTACCAAATACGAATGACGTACCGTATACGTAGACTCTTTATTCTTCAAAACAAAGGTCAGTATCATTCTACTTCGTCCCACTAATATTATAAATATGAACGTTTGTTTGGATATTTGGATGCTTGTATGTTTGTTGTTCAATCACGCAAAAACTACTGAACGGAATTTTATGAGGTGTTATGAGTTTTGGTCTATTTCAAATTACAGATTTTTAATCCATGGTGCATGTAGAATTTTTAATTAAACAATAAAAATTATTTTATTGGCGTGCGCTGCATTAATATTGATAATGTTGATTCTTGGTAAGCAGCAATTAATGAATGAATGAAATGAAATCTCAACGTCAAGCGTTCAAATTTCATTCATACAAATTAACGAAAAGAACAAAACATCGTCATAATAATAAATAAACCGTCTTATTCAATGCGAAGATATTTTCTAGATTTTGTTATAAAATACCTATACGAATTTTAATAAATTCAGTTTTGTCAGAGCTGTTTTTGCGAAGCCCTCCAATTAACTTTGTAAAGCTCTCATTCAGCCGAAATGAATGCGCAGTTTGGCCCAATTCAATTAAAATAGAACAAAAGCATGCATTCATTACATATATCAAGAGGTCCTCAGTGAAATCGGATGGCATATCAACATTGCATCATGTTAGAATCTATACTTGGGTATATTATAGACTAGCTGTGCCCACGAATTTCTTTGCTTAGAACCTTCTTCTCGATTATTTTAATTGGTAATTTAGCCTGTTTGGAGCTTAATAACTCAGAGCATAATTTTGAAAATATAAACAATGTTCCTAAGTCCAATCAAAGGGTTATTTTTGAGAATTCGTTTAACAAATAATAATATCTATGTGAGTGAAATTGAGGTCTCTGTCTGTAATAGCGAAACAACTGCCTTTTATTGAGCCTAGGGAAATTGTGATGAAACTTTACGAACAGATAGAGGGCAATGTCATTTTATCCGAAAAGATAGGAGTTTTTTTGTCAAATCGAAAAATTTATAAAATAAACGGTTGTTGATGATTATCTTAAATCTAAATGGTAATTTAAATTAAATTAATACACACTACCGAGGCGATCAACTTAGAAATGAGGATATCCGCAGTAGAACCAGAGTGACTGACATAGCCCAACGGATTAGTAAGCTGAAGTAGCAATGGGCCGGTCATATAACTCAAAGATCGACAACCGATGGGGAAGAAAGTTTCTCGAGTGGCAGCCTCGTACCGGTCGTAGTGTAGGGCTACCCCCCACTTGGTAAGATATGCAGGAAGTCGATGGATGCAGGTAGTTCAGGACCGTGCTTTATGGCATTCCTTGGGGGAGAGGCCTATGTTCAGCAGTGAACTTGTGAAGGGGCTGTAAAAATGATCACGGTGACCCAGGCGAAGTAGGGGCGGGTCGTTAGTAAAGTATATGATTGTTACTGTTGCGCGCCACTATTAATGTCTTGTACATGGCAACACTAGTTACACTAGCGCCCTCTAGTGTCGAGTAGCAGAACTAGGAGAGTCGAGATCCTTCCAGAAATGTCGGGACCGATATGTACTCGAACATTCTAGATGTCGCTACAATAGAAGGTTCTGGAAACTATCTGAGACCCTATATAAGGCCGGTATAGACCACGACCGGGATAGTATTGAATTGGCGATACAAGAGAATACTTCGAAGCGAAATATCGGCGAACTGTGTTTTATTATTAGTGTGATTTTAAGTTGTAATTAGTGTCGTGTAATTAAATAGTCAATTTTGGTAATTCTATCGGCAGTTTGTAATTGTCTCGAACCTCAAGCTCGTAACATTACTGTTTCCTTTAAATAAGTTTTTAAGTAACACAAAATAAAAACTAGTTTGTGTAATTAAAGTCAGAAGCTTCAAAGTATTTTTTGCATAATAGAAAGCATTATTCACATTAGGATTTTATTTCAGTTTATGCAGTTTTTTTTATATTCTTTATAACGATTAATTGCTTATACAGTAAAAATAAAAAGTAAAGAACATGTTATGGTATAAAGGAAAAATCATCATTATTTTGTATTTGAAGAGTGATGACTGACGCTGTTACCAGTTTTAACAGAGTTTTATAAAAACGAAAGATTATAAGTATTATAAAAACGAAAGGTTATAATTATATAAGTTTTTTTTCGGTACTCCTACTCCCTAGGCGTAGTCTCGGACTCATGGAAGACAGCTTTGGTGCACCCGATCCCTAAAAAAGGCGACCGCTCAGATCCGTCCAACTACAGGCCTATCGCCATCACCTCCTTGTTCTCCAAAGTAATGGAAACGATTATTAACAGCCAGCTCATGCGGTACCTTGAGGATCACTAGCTGATTAGTGACCGCCAGTACGGTTTCCGTCGAGGTCGCTCAGCTGGTGATCTTCTGGTCTACCTGACCCATAGATGGGTGGAGGCAGTGGAGTCCAAGGGGGAGGCGTTGGCCGTTAGTTTGGACATAGCGAAGGCTTTCGATCAGGTTTGGCATAAAGCGCTTCTTTCGAAGCTGCCTTCCTATGGGCTTCCCGAGAAATTGTGCAATTGGATCACCAGCTTTCTTGCAGATCCGAGCATCAAGGTCGTAGTAGACGGTGCATGCTCCGATTACAAGCCCATTAACGCTGGTGTTCCACAAGGCTGCGTGCTATCACCAACGTTGTTTCTTCTGCATATCAATGATATGTTGCAAACCAGTAACATTCATTGCTATGCAGACGACAGCACTGGTGATGCTTTATACACCGGCCGTGCCAATATTTCTCGGGAAAACGTTGCCGAGTACCGGAACAAACTTGTGTCTGAAGTCGAGACTTTGTTGAACAAAGTCTCAGACTGGGGGCGACTAAATCTAGTCCATTTCAATCCCCAGAAGACACAAGTTTGCGCGTTTACCGCTAAAAAGATTCCCTTTGTCGTATCTCCTCAGTTTCAAGGAACTCCCCTTGTTGCCTCAGCCAGTATCGGAATCCTCGGTGTCGACATATCGAGTGACGTGCAGTTTCGTGGTCACTTGGAAGAGAAGGCCAAATTGGCCTCTAAAAAGCTTGGCGTGCTCAGCAGAGCGGGACAGTATTTCATGCGGGCACACCGCTTGCAACTTTACAAGGCGCATGTTCGGCCTCACATGGAATACTGTTCCCATCTCTGGGCAGGGCCCCCCCAGTGCCAGCTCCTTCCACTTGACCGCACCCAGCGCAGAGCGGTTCGAATCGTCGACGACCGAGTTCTTTCCGATCGGCTTGACTCACTGGCACTGCGTAGAGTGGTTGCATCTCTTTGCGTATTTTATCGCATCTACCACGGGGAGTGCTGTGAGGAATTGTTCGGACTAATTCCAGCCGCTCAATTTCACCATCGCACATCGCGACAGAACTTGCGATACCATCCATATCATCTAGATGATTGGCGGTCCACCACTGTGCGATTTAGAAGAAGTTTTCTCCCTCGCACAACTTCCTTATGGAATCGATTACCACCAGCGATTATTCCGGACCGATACGACTTAGGGACCTTCAAGAAAAGAGCGTACTCCTTTTTAAAAGGCCGGCAACGCATCTGCGATTCCCCTGGTGTTGCAGTTGTTCATGGGCGGCGGTAGTCACTTACCATCAGGTGAGCCGCATGCTCGTTTGCCCCCTCTCCTATAAAAATATATATATATATATATATATATATATATATATACTATTACAGCCTATTAAAGTCCACTGCTGACCATAGGCCTCCGCCATATATTGCCTCTTAGGGGGGATATTTGCCATAGTTGCTACGCTTGGTACACGAGTTGGCAACCGCAGTTTTTTATTTTTAGTTGTTATTGGGAAGACGCTGGTGCCCATATATACATATATAAGTATTCGACGCGTATGTTTTTATGTATGTTCAGAGATTTCTCGTTCCTTTTTTTATTAAATAGCTTACTTTAGGAATGGTGCCATATCAGTTAAAAATATAGGGAATGTATATTAAGTATCTACAGCGACATTCTATTCTCACCTTGAACTTTTGATTCCTTAGATAACTCAAGAGATTAAACTTATTAAGCTTTTAATGTAAAGTAGAAACGATTTTAAAAAAATCCACATATATACATTAATAGCTTTTAAGTTAAAAAATATAAAGGCCACGCCTTTATATTTTTTTTTATAGGATAAGGGTGACAAACGAGCACACAGTCCACCTGATGGTAAGTAGTTGCTGCGGCCCATAGACATCTACATCTATCCTCGTTTACGAATCAAAATGCAGATGCGTTGTCACCCGTGAGGACTAAGATGGAATGCCTTATTTCCAGTAAAAAGGGACTCCGGCCACCTACACTCACCAAGCGAAACGCAGAGGTAAACCTCTATTTCACGTTGGTATTCTGTGAGGTCGTGGTACCACCCCGGTTCCAGCCGGCCCATCCGTGCGACAGCAAAAGCTGCCGCGTGGCTCTACTATTGTTAAAAATCTAAAAAAATATTTTTATAAGGTTGATTGTTCTATAATCAGAGTTTGTATCTATATTCATACAAATAAATAAAAATGAAGTGTCTGTTTGTAATGTCAAAATAAAAGCTTCTTAATAAATACGTATGAAAGTATATACGGTACTTATTATAAAATACAATTTTTAAAATTTGTGTCTGCCTGTTTGTTCCGCCTAAACTCCAAAATGGATGGACCTATTTTGACGGAACTTTCACTGGCAGATAGATGATGTTATAAGAATATAGAAAAGGAATTAGGGTACCGCGCAAAATATTACACGCGGGCGAAAGCGCGGGGAACAGCTAGTAAACAATAAAACCAATGCAGATGACATGGTGCTGTAGACGGACTGCAGTAGTCACTCATCATCAGGTGGACTGTATGTTCGTGTGCCACTTTAAGTTATATACAAAAATATTCAAATAGTTACAAATGCATATTTTTATACGGGATTATTAAATTATAAAAATGTTCTTTGTTCCAACTAACAACTATCATATTTTATATCAGAAACATTCGCGATCGCACAAACAACTACCTACTCACCAGAAGACGAAAAAACAAACAAATATTCGTATTCGCCATTTGTAGCCTTTCATAAAGGGAATGTAATAAAAAAAATCATCTATACAAATAAATAAAATTGAATTGTCTGTTTATAATGTCAAAATAACAGCTTTTTACTAATTGCATATGAAAGTATATACGGTACTTAAAACAAAAACACGATTTTTAGAATTTTTGTCTGTCTGCCTTTCTGTCTGTTTGTTCCGGCTAATCTCCGCAACGGCTGGACCGATTTTGACCGAACTTTCACTGGCAGATAGCTGATGTTATAAGAAGTAACTTAGGCTACTTTTATTTTAAAAAAAATATTTGGGTTCCGCGCAAAAAAATTAAAACCCATGATGTCCAATCGAAATAAATTTTTGCGCGGATGAAGTCGCGAGGAATAGCTAGTATTATATAAAAATCAAAAATTCGTGAAGATAAGTAAGTAAGTTAAGTAACTTTAAGTAAGTAAGTAAGTTTGCTATTCTACACAACATGAATTGAAAATAAAATTAATAGTATGGTAAAAAATCACAAGTTCATGAAGATATAATTAAATTGTAAGTTTGCTGTTCTTCACAACCACCATGCCATTATGTCATTAATTATGAAAATATAAAAGGTCGAGCGCGCAGGTACGAACCGTCGTTTCAATATTATAGTGGTTACTCTTCCAAACAGTAATTTAATTTGAAACAATGTTGATGGTATGATATCAACAAGTATGATTGACTATCTCGTCGATCAAGTGGTGGTGAGCACGACTGGGATTATGAGGGTTCGGGTTCAAATCCCGAGTTTGGCCAAAATAAGTTATTGCGTTTTTCTGACATGATATTCTCCTCGTGCCTCGGAAAATACGTAAAGCCGTTAGTTCTGCGCTTGATTTCTCTCCGGTCATGGTGGATTTCTGTCCCATCACACTATGAAAATGGAGGGGATAAATAGTGCACCGGTGCACTATAATCCTGTCCTACGCACATGGCCCCAGATGAGACTTAAAGCGCCGCTATCGATAGCTATGTCTACACCAGTGCGCTTTCAATGTCGCTTTCATGTTCATTTTGCGTTTTAACTTTCAGTTCGTCTTGCGCCAAGCGCTGTGCCATAAGACGCATGCAGCTTATCGTGTATACCGGTGCGCTTGTCGCATCCAACTCGTCTATACCTGACGCGTCGCGGTTAGGCAAACCGCGACGATTCGTAGTTATCTTCTATTACGGTCCAACTCCTTTTGATTGTAACTTTTTGACGTTCCTTTGAGAAATATGACCTCAAGCTCTTTATCTTATTTAAATCATTTTCACACCATAACTATATTTTTAGCTCAGACAAATCAACGCGTCGTTTCTTTTTATTTTGTTTGTGTAATCTTTGTGCATCTGGTGCCACAATACTTGATATGTTCGATAATCATTGATAAATTCTGATGTTTTAACTTTGTCTTCCGCCATTTTCTTTACTAAAATGCACGAAATGTTGCATGCGAACCCAACGATTACGGATCAGCTTCCGCTAGAAGCATGCGCTGCCGGCTCGAACCGGGGTGGTACCACAACCTCACAGAAAACCAGCGTGAAGTAGAGATTTACCTCTGCGTTTCGCTTGGTGAGTGCAGGTGACCGGAGACCCTTTTTACTGGAAATGAGGCATTCCATCTTAGTCCTCATGGGTGACAACGCATCTACATTTTGATTTGTAATAGAGGATAGATGTAGATGTCTATGGGCCGCAGCAACCACTTACCATCAGGTGGACGAACTGTGTGCTCGTTTGTCACCCTTATCCTATAAAAAAAAGGATAAATGTAGATGTCTATGGGTCACAGCAACCGCTTACCATCAGGTGGATTGTGTGCTCGGTTTGAAACAGAAACAGAAACAGAAACTTTTTTATTCAATATAGATTATAAATAATACTTATTGAAAGTCACTCTTTTGTTTGATTACCACTGGTTCGGAAAAAACCTCTGTCCTGGGAAGAACCAGCAAGAAACCCAGCGGGACTTTTTTTTTATAAATAACAGCTTACAATCATGATGTTACACAAATAACAACACAACAAATTAGAAATAGCTTGGTAGCGATCACCTCATTTCCATGGGGTTATTATCATCCATAAATTCCTTAATATTATAATAACCCTTTTTATACAAACTTAGTTTAATAAAGTTTTTGAACTTTGAGCAGGTCAAATTTTGTATATTTTCTGGAATTTTGTTGTAAAAGCGTATACATCGCCCCAAGAATGAATTACTGACTCGATGGAGTCGAGTAACTGGTACTACTAGCTTGTGTCTGTTCCTAGTATTTACAGAATGAATATCACTTATTTTTGTAAAACTACTTTTATTTTTGTGTACGTATATTACATTTTAATAAATGTATTGAGAGGCCAAAGTTAATATATTAATTTCCTTAAATTTTTGTCGCAGCGACTCTTTAGGCTTTAAATCATAAATTGCTCTTATGGCCCTCTTCTGTAAAACAAATATAATTTCAGTGTCAGCTGCGTGTCCCCATAGCAAAATACCATACGACATTATGCTATGGAAATAGCTAAATTAAACTAGTCTAGCTGTTTCAACACTAGTTAGACTTCTAATCTTTTTTACGGCATATGCTGCAGAACTAAGTCTGCTTGCTAGTTTTGATATATGGGGGCTCCATTGAAGCTTCGCGTCTAGTGTGATTCCAAGAAAAATGGTGGTATCTACAAGACTCAGTTTGTCACCCTATCCTATAAAATAAATAATAAATAGTATTTTTAAATGCCCAGACAGATTACGATCTGCCCAACTCTAATGATCGGACTACGACATATACATAGCGAAAAGAAAAAAATAACATACAGTCTAATCCTTCCCCTTTTTTGAAGTCGGTTTAAACGAATTAACAGATAAAAATAGTAAGACATGAAATAATGGTTTGAGTAAAATATAAAATGGTTGAGTCCATATCTAAAAGTACCTTATCAAACTCGTGGTATGGCGTGGCTCTTGAATTGCTACTGGAATTGCGGTAATAACGATCTCTGTTGTTTACAGCACCCTAGCGCAGTTGATAAGTTTAAATTATTTTACAAGTTTCTTTTGCTTCTCTAACGAGCTTTAGTGTCAAGGAAAGGTGGTAATCGTATTTATTGTTGGTATCCGATGCTGTTTTCAACCGCCAGCTTGTGAGTATTTCGCTTCGACACTTTATTACGTATTACGGTATTCGGTATCAATCGGTGTCGGTACCACAGTGGGTACTTTATTATTTCCTGCGCGGTGGCTGGCGTCTGACTGTAAACGAAAGCTCTTGTCGTGGATAATAATAGAAAAGTAAGTAGCTGGTATTTTCTAGTTAAAATAGTTATTTTAAATTCTTTTACTATAACTTTTACCATATTAATGAAATTTTAGCTATATTATTGTCTTTCACACACACTGTCTGTCACAGTATTTTTTATTTCAATCAGTAAGTCACTATTTATACGGTTCTCTTTCTAGCAATGTTTTATTGTGTAAGTAATGATTAGTGGTGTTTAGATTTTACAAAAAAAAATGAATGTGTTTATTGTGAGTAATTTTTGTTTTGTGAATTAGTTTTATTGTGGTTTTATACCTGAGTGATAACATTATGTTTTTATTCATATAATAATTTAAAATAAAAAATTTTGTACAGACGAATTCAATATATATATAAATACTATCAACTGGATTAAAAATAATGACAGTATAGTTAATTCACGCCAATGTGCTAATTCTAAAGTTGAACAATCATTGTGGGATTTCATAACGTTAAACGACCTTAGGCAGCATAACGACTTGTTAAATCATAATAACAGAATCCTCGATCTGGTGTTATCGAATATGGATAATATTAACATAAGCAAGCCCAGCCACGTGATATCCAAAATTGATCTTCACCATTCACCTGTACAAGTTTCGCTTACCTTTTCTAAGAAAGTCGTTAATATACCGATTACCATTCATACAAAATTAAATTATTTTAAAGCTGATTATAATTCAATTTGCACAGCGCTTCAAGAAGTTGAGTGGCATTGGGAATTCTCTTCATGCGTCTCAGTCGATGCCATGGTTGAGAAATTCTACTATATAATACGTGAACTAATACAAAAACATGTACCACGAAAGATCGTAAAAAATAATAAGTATCCATATTGGTTCTCAAAACAACTAATAAAAAGATTGAATGAAAAGAATCGGTTGAGGTTGAGAGTTAAAAAATATAATAACCCGATGGATGTGATCTCATTAAATCTACTCAAAAAACGGTGTAGCAGAATGTCAGTTGCTTGTTTCAATTCCTATACAGCGTCCCTTGAAAATAAGATTGTTACTAATCCCAAACTTTTTTGGAGCTATATCAAACAGAAAAGAGGTGGCTCTAGCAACTATCCTCGTGCTATGTCGAATGGAGTTGAAGTGTCTGAAAATATTGAAACCATCAGCGATTACTTTGCTTCCCATTTCTCCAGTGTCTATGATAATTCTTTTAACACCGTCCCCTCAACACATCCAGGGTCTGTCGATCGACAAAATATAACTCCATTAAATACTGTAACTTTAACAGAAACACAAATTAAGGAAGTCTTGCATAAACTTAATATAAATAAAGGAGCAGGCCCTGATCTAATTCCACCCATTTTTGTTTGCAAAACGGCTAATGAGATATCACTCCTTTTAATGTTAATATATAACAAATCTTTACAGTCAGGAGTTTTCCCATCAGTTTGGAAGGATTCTAATATTGTCCCCGTATTTAAATGTAATGATAAATCAATTGTATTTAACTATAGGCCAATAGCTATTTTGTCTGTTCTTGCAAAGGTTTTTGAGGCTCTGATTTGTCCTGTATTGTCTTGGCATCTGAAACAGTATTTGTCGAACAACCAACATGGATTTATGAAGGGGAGATCTACGGCTTCTAACTTAGTATCATATGTTGAATCACTTGTTGGGGCCGTCGATTCTCGCGTACAGGTGGATGCGGTATATACAGACTTCAGCAAGGCTTTTGATACAGTAAATCATAGTATATTGTTGGAAAAACTACAATTATATGGAGTTATAGGACCTCTGCTAGGGTGGTTTGCATCATATCTGACTGATAGAGAGATGAAAGTTGTATTGAACGGTATTTGCTCAAGTCCTTATGCTGCATCGTCTGGAATCCCGCAAGGATCCCATTTGGGGCCCTATCTCTTCACATTATTTATGAATGATATTGAACAGTGTTTCCAAAACTCTGAAGCACACTTATTTGCTGATGACCTTAAAGCTATTAAAATGATAAGGAATCAGGGGGACATCTTGCTGTTTCAAAGTGATCTGGATAGGCTTGCAGATTGGTGTGACCGAAACAAAATGTCTTTAAATATAAAAAAATGCAAGCATATCAGATTCACCAGAAACAGAGGGATCGTCAATTCTAGATATAGTATATGTAATGAATTGCTTGAAGAAGTTCATGTAATTAAAGACCTAGGCATTCAGATGGATCCAAAACTTAAATTTGATTTACATATAAATGACTGTGTACTAAAAGCATCAAAGATGCTTGGGTTTGTGCTAAGGGAGAGTAGGAATTTTAAAAAACCAGCCACAAAAATAATATTGTACAACTCATTAGTAAGAAGTCACTTGGAGTATTGCAGTGTAGTTTGGTCACCTAGTTACAGAATACATATAGACCGCATTGAAAAAGTACAAAAAAGGTTTCTGTGGCACTTGACTCGTAGCTGTAATATGGCCAGGACGCTCAAGTCATATGAGGAAAGACTGTCTCATTTTAAGATCCCATCATTGGAAACGAGAAGAAAAATTATTGATTTATTGTTCTTAAAGAAATTAGTGACTGGATTTTTGGACTGTCCCGATCTTCTTAGTAAGATAAATTTTAATGTACCGCATTGATTGCCTAGATCCTGTAATAGCAAATTATTTGTTGCACCTCAAGGTCGAACCAATTTAAGATCACATTGTTCCTTAACGAGAATGTTTGAATTATATAAAGAATACCAAAGCAGAATAGATCTATTCTCAACCTCGATGGCTGGCATCAAAAAAGTAGTTATCTGCGATTAAGGATATGTTCTAATGGAAGTTTCTTCATTATTAATTTAAATTAAAATTTTATTAGAGTTAAATTGTACCTATGTACTGTTGTAAAATCAACGTAATGTCTCTTTTTTTATGCATGTGGTGCCCTCCTATAAGTAATGGGACATTTAGTTTTAATAATTGTGATGTCATTCCATATGTATGTAACAGTGTACTCATTGTTGTGAGAGCCTAATAAAATAAATAAATAAAAATAAATAAATATAAGTTATTAAGAGCAACTCAAAAATTAGTGGTCTATTGGCCTTGATCAAATTCATATGGAACCACACGAGAAGTATCAGCTTTCAAAAAAAAAAAAGAATAATCGAAATAGGTTCACCCAGTAAAAAGTTAAGAGCTAACACACAAACAAAAACATACAGTCGAATTGAGTACTTACCGTCTCCTTTTTGGAAGTCGGCAGAAAAAAACCTAATTCATATTTCATAATAATATAAATATTCACACATTAATAATGTGGTAGTTGTTTCTAATAGCGCCGTTTCATACTAGTATTAATTTAAAGTAGACGTGAAGTTCAGGTCTACGGGTAATTTTAAATTAATCTCTTCTCCAGAAAGTTCGTTGGCATATTAAATAATTTATTACACGACATTACACCCTGTGTCGAGAACGCGAAACAATCCAAAAGAGTTATGAAGGTTGTTCCGTTTTAATTATCAAAGTTCAAACTATTTCTTTTATAAATTGACAGATCCGGAGCAAAATAGCTTGGCAATGAATTGCAACGGCGAGGGCTGCGGGTTCGAATCCCGCACGGAATTAATATTTGTATGGTCTACAAACAGTTGTTCCAAGTAGGCTACAGATGCGATGTCGCCTTTGAAGACTAAGATGAAATGCTTCACAGCCATTAAATATACTGGCTGTCCATAACTTTCAGAGCAAAACATAGCAGAACATTCACGTTTATTTGGTGGCAGAAATAGGTAGGAGGGTGGTACTTACACAGACAGACTCCTAGGCAAAACAGGAATTCTACCACTTAGGACTCCCACCAACTCGTAGTAGGGCCTTAAGCGTACATTTAAATACACAACATGGTTCCAATATATACAATTACCATACGTGGTGTAAACCTTGCTGCAGCTATATTAATAGTATGTTATAGTGCGAATGGGTCGGCTCAACCGGGGAAGGACCACGCTCTCACATATTCTGTGCCAGCGTAAAACAGCAACTTAAAGCTGCTGTGTTTCCTATGGTGAGTGTAGAGAACCGGAAACCCTTTTTACTGGAAACGAGGCATTCCATCTTAGTCCTCACGGGTGACAACGCATCTGCATTTTGATTCGCAAACGTGCATAGATGTAGATGTCTATGGGCCACAGCAACCACTTACCATCAGGTGGACTATGTGCTCGTTTGTCTCCCTTATACTATAAAAAAACTATGGTGCCAATTTTTAAATCGACGAAAGTAAAACCGTAAAAATGTTAAGCTATTATATGTATTTTGCAACGTCCAATTTTAGAAGAAGTCAAAATTTACGCTGTGTGTATTTCATCATTACCACATTACACACATTATAATATTTCCCACTATTCTAACATCAAAAATCTTGGCATTTATTTTGATTGAACCATAAATTGCACCATTCAAATACTAATACCACTACCATCTCGAGACGGCGAAGCCGGCCTTGCTCTTTCTGACCGAGACGCAGGTGTCCTCTCCGGCTGATACTTCGTATCTCTCCTACCCGGGGTACAAATTGGGGCACTCGACGCCTCGGCAGTCTTGAAGGTTCGGACCTGTCCATTCTATGGCTGCGCGTAGACAGCGACGACCATCCCCGCGTCTATGGGTGCCTCTATAGGTCCCATAGTGGTAATGCCGAAACAGACCGACTCATCGACCACGTTCAAATGGCTACAGATTCCTTGCTACAACAGGTCCCATCCGCAGAGATCGTGATTCTTGGCGATTTTAACGCTCACCACACCGAATGGCTCGGTTCACGTTTAACCGATCATGCGGGAGATCTGTTTATGACTTTGCCTTGGCATATGGTCTGACACAACTGGTTACTTCGCCTACGCGGATTCCAGATGTGGAGGATCATACACCTTCCCTGTTGGACCTTCTGCTGACCTCTCATCTGGACGGATATCAGGTTTCCGTCGATGGAAACTCGCCTCTCGGCTCTTCGGACTATTGTCTGATCCGGAGTGTGGTGCCACTCACGCTCCCCTCGCGGTTGCGTTCTGCAGGTTGCCGCCGTGTTTGGCATTACAGGTCGGCAGATTGGAACGGAATGCGGTCTTTCTTTGCATCCTACCCATGGGGGTGGGTTTGCTTCTCGCCGGATGATCCCAGCGCTGTTGCTGACTCTGTCACTGATGTGGTGCTACAGGGAATGGAACTATTTATTCCATCATCTGTGGTACCCATCGGAGGCAGATCTCAGGCTTGGTTTGGTAGCTCCTGTAAGACTGCATTGCGCAGTAAGCAGGAGTGTTAGCAAGCCTGGGCTGCGGCTTCGGCAACTCGGGAATTAAACACCAGCATACTTAAAAAGAAGTATAATTTCGCCTTCAGGTCCTTCAAAAGACTTATTGCCAAGGCAAAGTCAGAGCACATAGCAGAATTGGGGAGAAATTAGTTCGCCTTCCTTCGGAAACCCATGCATTTTGGTCTCTCGCCAAGGCTGTCCAAGGGAATTTCTGTATGCCATCACTGTACAGGTAGGACGGCTCACTGGCCCAAGCCGCAAAAGACAAAGCCGACCTTTTAGGCTCCCTTTTTGCGTCCAACTCGACTCTTGATGACGGGGGGAAAACACTGCCGAACATCCCGCTGTGTGAGTGCTCCATGCCGGATGTGCGGTTCTCACAAAACTAGGTTCACAATACACTCCTCTCCCTGGACATCCAGAAGTCGAGTGGGCCTGACGGAATCCCCCCAATGACGTGAGGTCATTTTTCCTTATTATATATATATATATATATATATATATATATATATATATATATATATATATATATATATATATATATATTTTATTCCTTGTGGAACCGAGAGCTTGTACTGAGGACGTGTGCTTCGGAGTTAGCACCGATCCTAACGCGTCTTTTCCGATACTCCTACTCCCTAAGCGTAGTCCCAAAATTTTCTCCACCCGATCCCTAAAAAAGGCAACTGCTCAGACCCGTCCAACTACAGGCCTATTGCCATCACCTCCTTGTTCCCCAAAATAGTGGAATCCATTATTAACTGCCAGCTCATGCGGTACCTTGAGGATCACCAGATGATTAGTGACCGCCAATACGGTTTTCGTCGGGGTCGATCAGCTAGTGATCTTCTGGTTTACCTGACTCATAGATGGGCGGAGGCAGTAGAGTCCAAAGGGGAAACGTTAGCCGTTAGTTTGGACATTGCGAAGGCCTTCGATCGGATTTGACACAAAGCGCTTCTTTCGAAGCTCCCTTCCTATGAGCTTCCTGAGAAATTGTGCAATTGGATCACTAGCTTCCTTGTAGATCGGAGCATCAAGGTCGTTGTAGACGATGCATGCTCCGACTACAAGCCTATTAACGCTGGTGTTCCACCAGGCTGTGTGCCATCACCAACGCTGTTTCTTTTGCATATCAATGATATGTTGCTAACTGGTAACATTCATTGCTATGCGGATGACAGCACTGGTGATGCTCTATACATCGGCCGTGCCAATATTTCTCGGGAAAAAGTCGCGGAGTATCGGGACCAACTTGTGTCTGAAGGCTAGTCTTTTCTGAACAAAGTCTCGGATTGGGGGCGACTAAATCTAGTCCAGTTTAATCATCAGAAGACACAAGTTTGCACGTTTACCGCTAAAAAGAACCTCTTTGTCGTGTCTCCTCAGTTTCAAGGCACTCCCCTTCTTGCCTCAGCCAGTATCGGAATCTTTGAAGTCGACATATCGAGTTACGTGCAGTTTCGTGGTCATTTGGAAGAGAAGGCCAAATTCGCCTCTAAAAATCTTGGCGTGCTTAGCAGAGCGGGACAGTATTTCATGCCTGCAACTTTACAAGGTGCAGGTTCAGCCTCACATGGAATACTGTTCCCATCTCTGGGCAGGGGCTCCCCAGTGCCAGCTCCTTCCACTTGACCGCATCCAGCGCAGAGCGGCTCGAATCGTCGACGACCGAGTCCTTTCCGATCGGCTCGATTCATTGGCACTGCGAAGAGATGTTGCATCCCTTTGCATTTTCTTTCGCATTTAACACGGGGAGTGCTCTGAGGAATTGTTCGGATTAATCCCAGCTGCCAAATTTCACGAAAACACATCGCGGCAGATCTCCCGTTACCATCCACACCATCTGGATGATTGGCGGTCCACCACTGTGCGATTTAGAAGATGTTTTCTTCCTCGCATGACTTTCTTGTGGAATCAATTACCATCAGCGATTTTTCCGGACCGATACGGCTTAGGGACCTGCAAGAAAAGAGCCTACTCCTTTTTAAAAGGCCGGAAACGCATCTGCAATTCCCCTGTTTCCCCTGGTGTTGCAATTGTTCATAGGCGGCGGTAGCCACTTACCATCAGGTGTTCTCCTATGAAAAAAAATTCAAATTAAGAAAATAAATGGTCCAATTATCGCTAAGTTGAGTGCTCTGTACTGCTTAAGAAACATTCTTCCGGTCAAAGTAATGATAATGCTGGTGTAATTTTTTATTTTGCCCATTAATAATGTCTTCCAGACCGAATTTCGGTCATGGCGGTTAGTTTCAACGGAAACTAGCCGCCATGATCGAAATTCGGTCAACACAACGCTACAGAAACAACGCACATGCGCAGGTCAGGTCAGGATCCAAACACAAGTGCACTCCCTATTCTCTCACTCTCTTATTCCAATGGGACGGTAATTCGATTCGACCGGAGAGAGATCAGGTGCAGGAGCAACGGCCTCACGCACTTTACGAGGCATCGGATTGCAACACCGCCAACTTCCTGACTTCGGTCTGATTCTGAGAATTTCTTGTCAGAAGAACCTAAAAATTTATTTTGACCCGACCCGGAATTCGAACCCGGGATCTCTCGACCAAATAGGCAGTCAAAAGTCTTAATGAGATCCTTCTTGACAAGTTGGATTGTCTCTTCAATAACTGAATCCGTTTGATATTTAATATAATTTAAAATTAAAAAGTTTGTACAGCCGACTTCAATATAAATTATTAAGAGTAACTCAAAAACTATTGGTCTGACCTTGATCAAATGGGACCACATGTGAAGTATCAGCTTTCAAATAAATAAAGAATCATCGAAATCGGTTTACCCAGTAAAAAGTTATGACGTAACATACATAAAAAAACATACAGTCGAATTGCGTACCGTCTCCTTTTTGAAGTCGGCAGAAAATATATTTCTTCTCTTCGCTCTCAGCTGAAATGGCCTCCCTATATGGAATAATTTCCACAGTTACATCCCACAACCACACTCGGAGTAATATAAGTATAAGTAAAATATAAGTTTCAGTTTCTGTGTGACACCCATGAGCGACAGCTTCGTACATCGGGCACTTTGACTCTCTCTATTCCACTTCACCGTTTTTGTTTCACTTCTTTATCTTTCGCTGTCCAAGCGCCTATGGGATCGGTTGCATGAAAAGTTAAGACCGACCAGCAAATACATATTTAAGCCTTCTTCAGGATCATCAAAAAATCACATCATTATAGTTATATTTTTTAATCCTGTTTAATTGAAAATTGCTCATACGCTTACTTAGGTATATTTCGTAATTAAAAAAATATAGCAAACATTGTATGTTATATTACGTCCATTATATGTTAAATATACACATATATAATGAACGTTGGTTTAGTATATGTTTTGTATTTTATTTTTCGATTTTCATTTTATCTGTAAAGGCCCTATTAGTTTGCCCCTGTCCTATGGTTGAGTTGAGTTGTTCTTCTTTATTGTGTAAGGTTCACTACAGAATAAATAAATATTCTTAGAAATATTCTTGCAAAAAAAAATTAAATTTTGGCAAATTGGCAAATTTTGACTGTTTATACGCAGAACTTTAAATTAATAAAACGTCGGGAAATAAAAAAGTTAAAATTAACATATGTAGTATTGGCGTAAATATAAAAGATCATTCATGGCTATTTTTAAGAAACCTTTGGATTTACTGATCCTATAAACTATAGTTAGATCAAAATTACACAAAGTAGGTATGAAAGAGTAAGAACGAGTTAACAAGTTGTGAGAGTTGCCTTGTAGTGACGGCGTATGAGAATCCACCTTATATTATCTTGTGTACGGCACACAGAAGACATCAGCATATTTAATATAGATTACAGCTCAAAATATAAAAAGTTGCAGTTGCCAACCCGTCTGCCAATCGTAACCAATGTGACAAATATTCTCCTTATAAGGTTAAATTTTCTTGCAAGACACGGTTCAGTCGCTCAATAGCGACCCATTATGTAAGAAGCGTTTCCTCTCTTCCACTCAACTATTTCGTGCCTCAACGGGGTTTACGATGATCCCTCTATGATAATTGAAGTTATACTTCTTTTGGGGCATTTGGGAAAAATTATGAGAGTGAATTTTTTACGATGCGCGCGCATACCGACACCTAAAAAGGACACCATGAAGTTGTTACGATGAGCTAAGAGATTCGCTGTGGAGCTACAGGCCATTTGTTAAAGTTATAAGTTACTGTTACAGCCTATATACGTCCCACTGCTGCGCCTCCTCTTATTTCTGAGAGGGTTTAAGGGCAAAGAAATGTCTTATACGTTCACGTCTTCTATTTTTTTTTATTATTTCTCAGACATGCAGGTTTGTTCACGGAGTTTTCCTTTATAGCCGAACACGTGGTAAATCAGCACATAAAATTGCATTTAATACTCATTGGTACCGGGGGGGTGGAACCCGGGTTGCTCGCGTACTGTGAAATTTAGAGCGAGCGCTTAGCCCCTGCACTACCAAGGCTTTTTGTATTGCAGAAAATTTTTTTCGTATGTGTCCACGAGCAATTTATGTTTTAATGTCAAAATCAACTTATTTTTATACAAAATCGGCCTTTACAAAACACTTTTTGAAAGCACATAACTACACAATCGCTTCAACAAGATCATTCTACGAGTGTGTAAATTGCATCCACGCATAGTGTATCCACAGTATGAGGAATTATTAGTGTGTGACAACATTTTATAAAAAGAACAAAATCATATATTTTAATATTTATGTCAAGAAAATAATAGAATTTGTAAAATGAAATATACCTACACCATTTGTTATTATGTTTCCACTGAGTATTATTGTAGTAGAGTAGTATTATTAAAAGGCCAAGTTTTAATTTAACGGCTCCGTGGCGCAGTGGCTTAGCAATGAGTTCCAGCGCTTGGGGCTGCGGGTTCGAATCCCGCACGGGACAAGTATTTGTATGGCCTACAAATAATTGTTCCGGGTCTGGATGTTTGTCCTTGTGCAATTTATGTTTGTAAACTGCCTCCACGATACAGGAGAAAATCCTAGTGTGGGGGTAACGTTTTTATATAAAAAAAAAAATTCCTCCTTAAGAAACTTTCGTCTTGCAGCTTAAGTTGTTGCATTGTTATTATTATCTTAAGTGCTTTAAGTGAGAAAATTTTAATTGCCTTTTTATTTTCAACGGAGAAAAATACAGATTAAATGTATTTAATAAATTTATTCTATCTTGAACGTGGGGCTGGAAAGCTAAAAATTTAATTCTGTTTATCTGAAACTCCAAACAAATTATTTTAAAGGTAAAGAAAACATCTCACGTTAATATCTGCCAAATTAAATTTTGAAAAGGTACATATTGTATTGGTAAAGAATGTGCGAAATCCACTTCGTTTTTAGCAATTGTACTATTAACACCTGCATAGTTTTATTTTGTATATCAGTGAAGTAAAAAATAAGCCAGTCCTTAACTATAATACTGATGGAGAGTGGTGATGAAGGCCGCGATGGTAAATCACTGTCTGATTTACTAGAAGTTTTCTTCCTCGCACAACTTCCTACAACCATCTGTAATTTTTCCGGACTTATACCTATTATTTAGGGTCTTTAAATAAAAGAGCCTAATCTTTTTTAAAAGACCGACAATGCACCTGCCATTTCACTGGTGTTGCATTTGTTCATGGGCGACTGTAGTCACTTTCCATCAGGTGAGGCTCGTTAGCCCTTTCTTATACTGTAAATCGGACTATCTTACAGAAGCCTATTCACTTTTGCCATAAAGAAAAACAAATAGAGAAGTCGCATTAATTTTTTTGTCACACATTTATATATAAACTAGCTCGCCAGGCAGACGTTGTTCTACCCTTTCTGACGACCCTTTCTATAAAAAAATATTGAAGGTCATTTGTCAGGATTAAAAGTATCATATCTCTCAAGTTGGACCAAACTGAACACAGTGTGCAAAATTTCATTGAAATCAGTTCAATAGTTTACGAGTTCATCGCGGACAAAAAATGTGACACGTAATTTTTATATATAAAGATGAAGAATAATTAATTTAAAGTATATGTGAATATTATTTGTTTAATAATTCCATTTATTTAGAAATAATAAAAAAAAAATTTTTGAATGAAAAAAAAACGATAAAACTTGGTTGTGAGGTAACTGTATCCATTTACGAATGTATGTAATTCCTCCAAGTATCCGTTGAGGCTGTGAGCCAATCACAATTATGCTATACCATGCTATACTTTTGTATTTTCTATATTCGGAGCACCATGTGTCATAACAAAACATTATATAACCTGTATTATGCAATGATAATTTTTTTTTAATTTTGACAACGTTTTGAACATGAGTGTTTATCATTTCAGCATGCGGTGGCGTTACTAAAGCGATAAAATGACGTCAGTGGCATTTGAATTAACATTTTAGAAAATTTATAATTGTAAGCCATTTATATTTGTAACATGAAAAATCAATTGTTAATAAAAAACAATTGATTTTTCTTAATAATTTTCAGTAAACTTTCAAAAAAAAAAGCAGCCAGCAAATTATTACACACCTTTGCTGTACGCATAAGAGGGCTTGTTCATTTGAATTGTTTAAAATAGGTTTAGTACCGAACGCGACTAGTCTACCAACACGCAATGAAATTATTCGGTGAACACTTTTCCTAATGTAACACTCTCACAGAGATAAGATAATTCCTGTACCTAGAAGTAGAAATTTTGTAAGCTATTAGTTTACTATTTCAACATTGCATTTTTTGTTATTTTAGAAATTATCCAAGGTTTACTTCTATGTGATGAAGGATTCTATCAAAAAGTTTAAATACTCGTATTGTTATAAATATGTAACATACGGGGAATCATATACCAAAAATTATTTTTATATCGTACAGATGCAGCTGCAGTGACACGTTTCCCCAGTAGCCCGAGTTTCACTTGACCCGACTGTCAGTTTCAATTTATAGATCGAAAGTTTCATGGCAGATGCTTTTGAATTATTTAGATGTGAAAAGATCAAGTTTTTGTGACCGATCTGATTAGTTGTTGTAACAAGTATTCACGATTAACTTGTATTTATAGTCAATGTGTAAAAATGTATATTCTATATTGGATTACCATTACCCTTACAGCTTATTAAAGTCGACTGCTAAACATACGCCTCCCCCTATACACCCTAGTGACTGGATATTTGCCATAGTTGCCACGCTTGGCAAGCGGGTTGGCAACCACAGTTTATTTTAATGTTTACTCGTTATTGAGAAGACGCTGCCCATCTCCTCATTTGTTTCCCTCTGTCGCCTCTTACGACACATACAGAATGATTGGGTAGTGGGTATCCTTACACCGCCACTATACGATAAGGTTAGTAAGGCATCCTGAGTGTCGTAGAACACTCGGTTGGGACGAAGTTCCTTGCATAGTATTTTTTTTAAATACTAGTAATGTTGTGTGTTATGTGGTTGCGTACCTTATACTCAGAATCACCAAACGGTATTCGCTGAAGGTCATACAGGTTTACGCACCAACCTCGGCACACCCCGATGAGGAGGTGGAGGAAATGTATGAGGATATCTCTAGAGCCATGCATTCCTCCAAAACCCAATATACGGTGTTAATGGGAGACTTCAATGCAAAACTAGGCACAAGAGAGAACGGTGAGCTGAAAGTAGGGAAATTTGGAATAGGGCAACGGAACCCAAGGGGCCAGCAGCTGGCCGACTTCATGGAGAAAGAGGGACTCTTTATGATGAACTCTTTCTTCAAGAAGCGGCCCCACAGGAAGTGGACCTGGTCGAGCCCCGACGGTTCGACAAAAAATGAGATTGACTTCATTATGACGACCAGACGACAACTGTTCAGTGATGTCTCAGTGATCGCGAGGGTGAAAACCGGCAGCGATCACCGAATGGTTAGAGGCACACTGAACCTAAATGTTAAGTTGGAGAGGTCTCGTCTGATGAAGTCAACGCTCCGTCCCCCTCGTGCTCTAATCCAAAGTCCCGAAACCTTTCAGCTCGAGTTACGAAACCGTTTTCAGTGCCTAGAAGACTGCAATGAAGTGGACGATATGAATGACAAGCTCGTGGAAACTGTCCATGCGGTCGGAGCTAAGTTCTGCAAGACCCGCCGCAAAAGAACACAAAAACTCTCCGATCACACTCTTAATCTCATGGCTGTTAGACGGGAGATGAGGCTACATTCTTCAACAGATTTGACAGCATACAGGCAACTGAACAGACAGATCTCCAAATGCATGCGGCGAGACTTACGCAACTTCAATACAGCTCGTATTGAAGAAGCGATCGAGCGGAACCAAGGCTCCAAAGTCTTTGCCAGAGACCTGTCTGCCAGAAAGAGCCAACTGTCAAAGCTGAAGACCGAATGTGGCAGCATCGTTTCCGGGGCACCTGAGATTTTGAGTGAGATTGAGAGGTTCTATGGGCAGCTGTACACGTCATCGTTGGAGCCACACGCAAGTGTGAGTAACGATCCAAGAGCGAGTCTTATCCGACACTATTCCGAAGATATCCCGGACGTCAGTCTGAGCGAGATTAGAATGGCTCTCCAGTACCTTAAAAACGGCAAGGCCCCAGGCGAGGATGGAATAACAGCGGAGCTTCTGAAAGCGGGTGGAAGACCGGTACTTGAAGTCCTTCAGAAGCTCTTTAATTCCGTCCTCCATGGTGGCATTACACCGGAGGCGTGGAGCAGAAGTGCGGTAGTCTTGTTCTTCAAGAAAGGTGACAACGCTCTCTTGAAGAACTACAGACCGATTTCCCTTCTGAGCCGCGTCTACATGCTGTTTTCGAGAGTCATTACGAATCGTCTTACGCGCAGACTTGACGACTTCCAGCCTCCCAAACAAGCCGGTTTCCGAAAGGGCTTTAGCACCATAGACCACATACATACCCTACGGCAATTTGTTCAGAAGTCCGAAGAGTACAATTTACCACTATGTCTGGCGTATGTGGACTATGAGAAAGCCTTTGATTCCGTCGAAATTTGGGCGGTGCTGCAGTCCCTTCAGCGGTGCCAAGTTGACTGTCGGTATATCGAAGTGCTGAAGTGTTTGTACAGTAGGGCTACGATGGCTATCCGAGTACAGAACCAGAGTACGAAACCCATCCAATTGCAGAGAGGTGTAAGACAGGGTGATGTTATATCCCCGAAACTCTTCACCGCTGCATTGGAAGACGTTTTCAAGCTTCTGGACTGGAAAGGATGCGGTATTAACATCAATGGCGAATACATCACTCAACTTCGATTTGCCGACGATATAGTCCTTATGGCAGAATCGCTGGAGGACCTAAGCACTATGCTCAATGACCTCAATAGTGTCTCCCAACGGATAGGTCTTAAGATGAACATGGACAAAACAAAGATCATGTTTAATGTCCATGTCACACCTATGCCGGTAGTTGTTGGGAGCACTAAGCTCGAAGTTGTTGACGAGTATGTTTACCTGGGACAAATAGTCCGACTAGGTAAGTCCAACTTCGACCGAGAGGTCAATCGACGGATTCAACTCGGCTGGGCAGCGTTCGGGAAGCTACGACACATCTTCTCGTCAGACATACCTCAAAACCTTAAAACGAGATTGTACAACCAGTGCGTGTTGCCAGTGATCACTTACGGAACTGAGACGTGGTCCTTCACTGCTGGCCGTATGAGGAAGCTCAAGGTCGCTCAGCGAGCTATGGAGAGGGCTATGCTCGGAGTTTCTCTGCGTGATAAACTTAGGAATAAGGATATCCGCAGTAGAACCAGAGTAACCGACATAGCCCAACGGATTAGTAAGCTGAAGTGGCAGTGGGCCGGCCATATAGCTCGAAGAACCGACAACCGATGGGGACGAAAGGTTCTCGAGTGGCAGCCTCGTACCGGTAGGCGAAGTGTAGGGCGTCCCCCCACGAGATGGAGTGACGACCTGGTAAGACATGCAGGAAGTCGATTGATGCAGGTGGCTCAGGACCGTGCTTTGTGGCATTCTTTGGGGGAGGCCTATGTTCAGCAGTGGACTTGTGAAGGGCTGTAATGATGATGATGACTTCTGGTAAGCTTAAAATGCTTGTGTTAGAAGTTCACGACAGTAGTCGAATAACGGATTCAAATCCACGACCTTTCGAGTTCGCGGTCCGCGCTCTGCAATTAGGCTACTGTCGCTTCTAATATTAACAAATACAAATAAATGAATTACTAACGTCTATTAAAATGACACGCCATTTAAAATAAAATAAACCTAGCAAGCTAACAGCATAGCAAAGTGGCGAAGCAATCAGCTTTGTAGCGGTTTCTAACGGTTGCCGTTGAGCAATCAGTTTCAAAATAGGAGGTTCAGATGCCTGGGTGATCAGCAATCGTTTGCTGAAAACAGAATTTGAAAATTCGAAACCGTTCTCGAGATAATCGTAGGACAGACGGACAGACGGACAGACATCGAGAAATCAATAAGTGTTCGCAAGCTTCGCCACTTAATAATATTTCCTTCATGGCAAGATAAGAAGATGATGGATATTATTCAATTTCGCTTCCTTATAACCGCCAAGGCCATCTACACTACATCAGAAGGGGTTCGTGACGGAAAAATCTTACACTTTTTCTCACCTAGCCCCAGTCCGCCAAATTCGTACCGTGCGATAAGGAACTTCGTTCCAATAAATTTGCGTTCTATATTTGCTTTTTGTTGTGAGATGTGAACAGGCCAGCAGAATGTAAATAACACAACATAAGTACGTACAGGTATACAAGTGAACTGACACAAAAGAATTTTCACAGTACTGAAGGTGCTACGAGCACTGTCTTTACAATGGATGAGATAAATGGTCCTTGTAATAGACGGATGAGTTAAGAGTAGACCGAGTGAAAGAATTTTTTGTACTTTTTTTAATAGAATAATGGTAACAAAGGAGCAAACAGTCCACCTGATGGTAAGTAGATGCTGTGGCCTATAAACATCTACATTTATTCTTAACTAGCTGACCCGGCGAACTTCGTACCGCCTAACAGTTGATTCTTTAATTTTTTTTGGTTTTTTTTTATACTTATTCTGCTATTCGGGACACCGGGTCAGCTAGTAAGATAAAAAAAGAAAAAAGAAAATTGATAAGTCAACAATTACATTTTGTCAAAAAATAAAAATTATAAATTCTTTTAATAGCCACTAAAAATCGTAATGAAAATTACAATTTCTGATTTCTTATTATGATACCTACACAAATATTGATATTAATATTTATACGATACTTATGTCACTCAATTGTTTTGCCTTCCCGGAACCCCTCCACTAACACTTAAACTTTATATTATGGTATTAAAGTTCAAATTGACTTTTAAGTACTATTACGAACCTTTTGTATGGGAATATAGAAAAGTGTTGTTTTTAGACTTTATCAGGCAATTTTTTAAATTTTTCTCTCTGTAAGAACCATCTTTGTACTTCAAGGAATATTATAAAAAAACGAATTAGCGAAATCGGTTCAGCTGCTCTCGAGATTTGCGCTTAGCAACACATTCAGCAATTCATTTTTATATTATAGACTGAAATAAATATCTTAACAATTTTCATATTTTTGATAGACGTCACAATAATCTATTGAAATTATTACACTTTTAAAATAAAATAACAAAAATACTACAAAACTGAACATTAGGATTTTTTATATTAATCATATAAATGTAAGTTATTTATGTTATTGCATTATTAGTAACTGAAGGCAAAATATACAACTTTTTCTATTTGATGATAGATGGCGCTGTTTTGAATATGAAATCGGTGTAGTTTCAAATTATTTTATCAAGATTATAACTAAATTTTAAACTTTATTTACAAATATGGTATTTATTTGAAAAACATCCGTTATCCCGCCTATAACTAAGATATAACAGAAAATTAACATCTAAAGGAAATAAAATTCTTAACCTTCCTTTTTTAAAGTTCCGTAATCGGATAAAAGTAGCCTATAAGTTTCCCCGGGTTACTGACTACCTACATACAAAATTTCATGTAAATCGGTTCAGTAGTTTTTGCGTGAATCCGGAATACACAGACAGACAGACAGACAGAAAGACAGACAGACAAAAATTCTAAAAACCACTAATTTGGCTTCAGAACCCTTTATTTAGTGCCCTGGACTTGTTTTTTCAAGAATATATTATAATTACAGCGACGACTTTTCTACAGATTTATTATATGTATAGATTAAGAATCAAAACACATGTATTGTCACACCTGAGGACTAAAATGGAATGCCTTGTTTCCAATAAAAAAGGTTCTCCGGTTCTCTACACTCACTTGCAGCAACACAGCAGCATAAAACTGCTATTTTACGCTACTATTCTGTAAGAGCGCGGTCCTACCCCGGTCGAGCCGACATTCGTGCTACAACCATATGTATCTGCAGCGTGGCTCTAACATGTATAACTTTTCAAAAATTATGAAACAATTATCTTTTTACAGTCTAGCTGACTCTTTCTTCTGACTCTGTAGCCCTAATAGCTACTGAGCGGTGAAGGAAAATGTCATGAGAAAGCCTGTATGTCTGTCTGAAAAGTAAAATATTTATAGGACATTTAGAGTTCGTCAATAGTTAATCGAATAGTGCAGACTTATTGCTGCGTATCTTAGAAATGAGAGGCCTGTCCTAGCAATGGGACGTAAAAGATCGGGGAAAAAGTTTCTTCGTATTTTATATGCAAATTAAACAATTTTTTTTCAAAGTTTAATTACATTTAATTATAACATTTATGTGCCACTTTGTTTGATCACTTGTTGCCATCTTGTAGTTTTCTTTTATAGGATAAGGTGACAAACGAGCACACAGTCCACCTGATGGTAAGTGGTTGCTGTGGTCTGTGTGGAATCAAAATGCAGATGCATCGTCACCCGTGAGGACTACGGTGGAATGCCTCTTCTTCAGTAAAATTTCTACACTCACCATACGAAATACAACAGTATCAAGCTGCCATTTTACGCTGGTATGCTGTGAGAGCGTGGTCCTTCTCCGGTCGAGCCGATCCGTTCGTGCTACAACTAAACTACTAATATAGCTGCAGCATGGCTCTACCACGTAAACCGTTTCGAAAACCGTTGAGATTATTATACAAGCCGTAACTTTTATTTTACAGTTACTTCAATATTCAAAGCGATAAAAAAATAAAACTTGATGGCAGTTATTACGACACCGTAATAACGCTACGCTACCTGAACCATTTAATCAATCAATAGGTAGGTATATATATTTTACAGAAAATTATCACTAATTATGAAATTATTGTTATTGCGAACGGGACCGACCGATTGTCGCATAGTCATGATATCGCTATGTCAAAGGAAATCGATTATATAACATGTAACAAAAACCCTGTGGTTCCCGTTAAGTACGTTATCATGATCAGTATTCAAACCTATAGAAATAACTTTTTTTTAAAAACTCGACCATATTTTATTTTATTTTATTAAAAAAAAATTATGTGGTTTTATTACCTCTTACTGACACTAGCCGATGATAAAGCTAAGTAAAGCGGGGTCTTTGACAATCCTATTACTCCCCAGACAATGCAGAGGTAATAAACCCACATACAATTTGCATACATTTTTTTTTAAATAAAATAAAAAAATATTGTTCAAGTATTAAAAAAAGTTATGTCTATACGTTTGAATGACGATCCTGATAACGTACTTAACGGGAACCACAGGGTTTTTGTTACATGTTGTATTTAGGTAGTACAATTTAATTGTCGGTTATACTTGCGAATTGTCATGCTCTCACAGAATAACTAGCATTAAATAGTAGCTTAATACTATTTTGCTGCTGATTTTCGTATGGTGAGTGAAAGGAACCGAGACCGTTTTACTGCCAACGAGGCATTCCTTTTTTTAGTTTATTTGGGGCGACAACGCATCAGCCTTTTCATTCTTATTCAAATATAGATGTAATTGTCATCGAGATGTATGTACGGGCCAACACATCCACTTTTTATTGTACTCAGATTAGATACTTTTAATTTTATTTTTACTTGCGTTACGCTGTGTTTGTAGCATTGAGCGTTCATTAAAATTTGAGACAGCTTTATTAAAAAAAAATATCCTTCCTCTTCTTTTTCATCGGTCCATTCTTTTTCTACCGACTTCAAAAAGGCGACGGTACTAATTCGACTGTATGTTCTTCTTTGTTTTTTTACGTGTGTTATCTCATAACTTTTTTTTGGCTGAAACAATTTCGATGATCTTTTTTAGGGTTCCGTAGTCAAATGGCAAAAAACGGAACTTTATGGATTCGTCATGTCTGTCTGTCCGTCCGTATGTCACAGCCACTTTTTTCCGAAACTATAAGAACTATGCTGTTGAAGTTTGGTAAGTAGATGTATTATGTGAACCGCATTAAGATTTTCACACAAAAATGGAAAAAAAATTTTTGGGGATTCCCCATACTTAGAACTGAAACACGAAAACTTTTTTTCCATCAAACCCATACATATGGGGTATCTATGGATAGGTCTTCAAAAATGATATTGAGGTTTCTTATATAATTTTTTTCTAAACTGAATAGTTTGCGCGAGGGACACTTCCAAAGTGCTAAAATGTATCCCCCCCCCCCCCCCGTAACTTCTAAAACAAGAGAATAATAAAACTAAAAAAAATATATAATGTACATTACCATGTAAACTTCCACCGAAAATTGGTTTGAACGAGATCTAGTTTGTAGTTTTTTTTAAACGTCATAAATCGTAAATTATGTTACGTGCTTCTACGGAACCCTTCATGGGCGACACCGACTCGCATTTGGCCGGTTTTTTTATTTTAAAGCTGGTGCTTTGCATGTGGTCGCATATAAATTTTATCAAGGTCTGACCAATAAATAGTTTTTGAGTTATTCTTAATAATTTATACCTATTGAAGTCGGTTGTACAAAATTTTTAAGTCTTAATTATTTAGTATCTGTTAATAAAAATATACAAATAGTACAAAAACCATACATTTTATTAACTAGATTTTTATGAATATTGGAAGGCGTAGAAAAAGGGTCGTCACTGAGGTGTAGTAAATGTTTTATTTTTGAAGCAATGTCGCAAATGAAGCGATTGGAAGGATCTTCTGCCTACGCCTACCGCTCGCCCGTGATCTATCCCGATTTGATATGTTATTTTGTGACAAATAAAAAATCTAAGTTACGTTTTATTTACTTTTGATTTTTTGGCACTTCTTTTGCTTTACCAATCAAAAACTGTCTTCTTTAATTAAATTTTAACGATAACAAAAACTATGTTAGGTACTAATTTTATGATTCGATGTAATATTCGCGTAAACAGCGTTGTCTGAGAATCATAAACCACAATTGCCACACTTTGGCAGAAAATTTACCCAATTTTGACAATTTGACAATTTTTTTAAATTATATATAAATGTCCGCGGTCTTAACCAGTCGTACCACAATCTAAAATCATTGATATTACTTGATAGGTGATTTCGCCTTTTTGATAAAGTTAACAAATTATAGTTATCGTTATAAATTACACTTTACGATTTGAATTCTGCATTTCACAAATCGTAATGGTATGTAATGGTATGATGAATCATATTAATCCGACGACTTCATCTCGCACATATTTTCGCTATATTTAATTTTCCTTTTTAAAATTAATTATTTTAAATAGTGTTTTAAAATACTTCATTATACTTTAAAAAATGTAATAACATTCTATTATAAAATTTGAAGATCAGGTATTGTAGTTACTGATAACTCTGTCCACAATGGTGAATTCCCTTAACAGTAGTATATAACTGACTACGAAATGTACTTAATTTCATAGTACGAGTGACCCATGTTAGATGAAATAGGGACAATAAGTATCGTGAAGAAAGCTGCATGCTTTGACAGTGGTCTAGCTAATTTGTAGCGAAATTCTAGATATGTTTCTTCTAGATATAGTGAGTGACTCTTTTTAATCTATTCATCAATTATTTATCGTCACTACAGCCGAAGTTCCGTTGTTGCATAGCCTAGCTATAACTGTTCGTGGAAGCACGATACTGAATCAATAATAAATAGCACTTAATTGCATTCTCACCATGAAAATGTCAGTTTACACAAGGTTCAGTATACGCGAGTAAAAAATCAATAGCGATTTAAAAATTACGTTCATAAAAATTCGTGACAAAATTCCATTCATTATTACCCATTTATACAATGCTGCCTTCTCTTATTATATCTGTAATAGGAATTAAAATAAATAGATGTAAAAACTCATATAAGAAGGAAATAAATGGACATATCCTCTGAATTTGATAGGTTATTGAAACAGTAATGTTATCAATGATTTCACAGATGTATGTAGCTATAGCAGACCATGGACACCTGCAAGCAACTTTAAACGACGAAGATGACAGTTGCATTGCAGCTAATGAGGATTAAGACGGAATTCCTCTTAGCCTGTAATCACACTGGCTCTCTATCCCTTTTATCCGAAACAATCCGAAAACAAACATTATGAATGGGGTTTTATGCAGCGTGAGGAACTTGTTGCTACTCCAAAACTGAGTATTTCATAAATCAGAGGTGGCATGTACGCATCAGTTGGATATTTAAAGGTTGTAACTTTATTTCGTTTTTTTATCTATCGACAAGAACTTAAATAGTAATAATAAAGTCCAAATTTAGCCACTTAGAGTGACAGAGTGATTTAGAGATTGATATTTAGTGCATCAACAATGTCGCCAGGCATAAAAAAATCATCAAATTAGTATGATCATCTTTAATAAGATATTTTGTCTCGTTAATGTAGTAAGAGGGTAGTTGGGGAAGAGCCCAGAAGACAAATGTATAAAAAAAGATACAATTTATTTTACAATTCATATCGAGTCGCAACGACGCGTTTATTATTATTAATTGTACAGTCACCTTGCAATATATATAGCATGTTAAAATAGGAGGGTGCGGTCAAGATAAGCGTTCCGTCTAATATTAGAACGTACTTTCCTTTAATAGTATTTTTGTGGGTCATGGATATCCGTTGTTGTGAGCACTGACCCTTCAGTCAATTCATGGCTAAATTGTGAAGATTTTCCACATGCGAATACGTCAGCGCTCATTTATGTAGTTATACTAAGTAAACTTAGAAAGGTATGAATTTGAATACGTCAGGAGGTTATCATCATAAGCAGCTTGTAGATGAAACGAGAGATTAATTATTATCAATGTATATTACATATTTTGTCACAATAAAACATGAAATTTTCACCTAATACAAAAGAACAGGTAAAAGGCAATAACCCATCAAAGTTCCTTGCTGATTCTTCTCTGTAAAGGTCTTGCTTTTGGAACCGGTGGTATATTTTGACAATCTTAAGAGCTTGAAATATGCCTTCACCACAGAACACTGCTCTCTACCGAGAGGCCTTGACCGGAAAAAATATTTGTTACTTTGACTTTGACAGACATTTATTTTAAGATGACTTTGACATAATTTAAATTTATAAATACCTAATTTAAACGTGCAAAATGCAAAACGTATTTATTTTTAGTAACTTTTGATAAATAAAAACTTACCGCCTCACTCACAGTTGCTTGTATTATATCCCATTTTTTCTTTTAAATCTATACTATACGATAAGTTAATAATTCAATAAGGTACTGAGTTTTTTTTGTAGGTGTAAAGAGTTATTAGTAGGTTAATAGATAACATGACGTGACGACGAACTAATTATAATTTATAACTAGTATAACGTCACTTTTTTTATAGAAGAGGGGGCAAACAAGCATGCGGCTCACCTGATGGTAAGTGACTACCGCCGCCCATGAAGAACCGCAACACCAGGGGAATTGCAGATGTCTTGCCGGCCTTTTAGGTGTAAGCTCTTTTCTTGAAGGTTCCTAAGTCGTATCGGTCCGGAAGGGAGGGAAGGAGAAAACTTCTTCTAAATCGCACAGTGGTGGACCGCCAACCATCCAGATGGTATGGATGGTAACGCGAGTTTTGTCGCGATGTGCGATGGTAAAATTGAGCGGCAGGAATTAGTCCGAACAATTCCTCAGAGCACTCCCCGTGATAGATTTTTATTTTTTATTTTTTATAGGATAAGGGTGACAAACGAGCACACAGTCCACCTGATGGTAAGTGGTTGCTGTGGCCCATAGATATCTACATCTATCCTCTATTACAAATCAAAATGCAGATGCGTTGTCACCCGTGAGGACTAAGACGGAATGCCTCATTTCCAGTAAAAAGGGCCTCCGGCCACCTGCACTCACCAAGCGAAACGCAGAGGTAAACCTTTACTTCACGCTGGTTTTCTGTGAGGTCGTGGTACCACCCCCGTTCGAGCCGGCCCATCCGTGCGACAGCAAAAGCTGCCGCGTGGCTCTACCACTGTTATACATGCGATAAAATTTAAAAAAATTATAGATGCGATAAAATACGCAAAGAGATGCAACATCTCTACGCAGTGCCAGTGTATCAAGTCCATCAGAAAGAACTCGGTCGTCGACGATTCGAACCGCTCTGCTCTGGATGCGGTCAAGTGGAAGGAGCTGGTATTGGGGTGCCCCGGCCCAGAGATGAGAACAGTATTCCATGTGGGGCCGAACTTGCGCTTTGTAAAGTTGCAAGCGATATGCCGGCATTAAATACTGTCTCGCTCTGCTGAGCACGCCAAGCTTTTTAGAGGCCAATTTGGTCTTCCCTTCCAAGTGACCACAAAACTGCACACTATTCGATATGTCGACGCCAAGGAATCCGATGCTAGCTGAGGCAGCAAGGGGAGTGCCTTGAAACTGAGGAGATACGACAAAGGGGTTCTTTTTAGCGGTAAACGCGCAAACTTGTGTCTTCTGGGGATTGAACTGGACTAGATTTAGTCGCCCCCAATCCGAGACTTTGTTAAGCAAAGACTCGACTTCAGACACAAGTTTGTCCCGGTACTCGGCGACGTTTTCCCGAGAAATATTGGCACGGCCGGTCTATAAGGCATCATCAGTGCTGTCGTCCGCATAGCAATAAATGCTACCAATTTGCAACATATCATTGATATGTAGGAGAAACAACATTGGTGATAGCATGCAGCCTTGTAGAACACCAGCATTAACAGGCTTGAAATCAGAGCATGCACCGTCTACTACGACCTTGATGCTCCGATCAGCAAGAAAACTGGTGATCCATTTGCACAATTTCTCGGGAAAATCATAGGAAGGAAGCTTCGAAAGAAGCGCTTTGTGCCAGATCCGGTTGAAGGCCTTCGCTATGTTCAAACTAACGGCCAATGCCTCCCCCTTGGACTCTACTGCCTCCGCCCATCTATGAGTCAGGTAGACCAGAAGATCACCAGCTGATCGACCCCGACGAAAACCGTACTGGCGGTTACTAATCAGCTGGTGATTCTCAAGGTACCTCATGAGCTGGCAGTTTATAATGGATTCCATTATTTTGGAGAACAAGGAGGTGAAGGCGATAGGCCTGTAGTTGGACGAGTCTTAGCGGTCGCCTTTTTTAGGGATTGGGTGGACCAAAGCTGTCTTCCATGAATTAGGGACTACGCCTTGGGAGTAGGAGTACCGGAAAAGACGCGTTAAAACCGGTGCCAACTATGGAGCACTCGTCTTCAGCACAATGGGAGGGACTCCATCAGGTCCACTCGACTTGCTGACGTCCAGGGAGAAGAGTACTTTGCGAACCGAGCGCTGTGTAAACCGCACATCTGGCATATAGCACTCACATCGCGGAATGGTCGGCGGTGTGTTCCCCCCGTCATCTAGAGTCGAGTTGGACGCAAAGAGAGAGCTCAACAGATCGACTTTCTCCTTTGCGGCATGGGCCAGTGAGTCGTCCTCTCTGTGCAGAGATGGAAGACATGGCTGACAGAAGTTCCCTTGGACAGCCTTGGCGAGAGACCAGAATGCACGGGTTCCCGAAGGAAGGCGAACTAGCTTCTCGCCAATTCTGCCGATATGCTCAGATCTTGCCTTGGCAATGAGGCTTTTGAAGGACCTGGAGGCGGAATTATACTTCTTTTTAAGTGCGCTGGTGTTTACATCCCGAGACGTTGATGCGTCAGCCCAGGCCAGGTAGCACTCCTGCTTATAGCGTGATGCTATTTTACAGGAGCGACCAAACCATGGCTGGGATCTGCCTCCGATGGGCACCACAGAGGATGGAATAAAAAGTTCCATACCCTGAAGTACCACATCAGCACAGAATCAGCAACAACGCTGGGATCTTACGGCGAGAAGCAAACCCGCCCTCAAGGGTAGGATGCAAAAAAAGACCCGCATCCCGTCCCAATCAGCTGACCTATAGTGCCAAACACGGCGGCAAGGGTATGGAACTTTTATTTTACTTACTTACTTTTATTCTCTATTTTATAAATTTTTGATATAGATTTATAGAATTTGTATATTTTATATTAGTGTAAATAATAAACTTGAGTTTTGCTGGCTTAACTTAGGATTAGTTTCGAGCGTAAGCTAATGTTATCTTTTTTCATGCTTATTAGCTTAAATTTATTTTACATAAAAATGTTCGCGGCTTGACTGACTAAAAATAGATATACTATACCAAGTACTATGACCAAGTAGTGTGTAGTTTTAGTTTTTGTGAAACCAGTCGCCAGTAGGTTAAGTTGCGGCACAGCCACGAACATTTAATATACAATAACAAATAAACCTAGCAAGCTAACAGCATAGCAAAGTGGCGAAGCATTCAGCTTTTTTTTTTGAGCAATCAGTTTCAAAATATGAGGTTCAGATGCCTGGGTGATCAGTAATCGATTGCTGAAAACAGAATTTGAAAATTCGAAACCGTTCTCGAGATAATCGTGGTACAGACGGACAGACGGACAGACATCGTGAAATCAATAAACCTAGCAAGCTAACAGCATAGCAAAGTGGCGAAGCAATCAGCTTTGTAGCGGTTTCTAACAATTGCCGTTGAGCAATCAGTTTCAAAATAGGAGGTTCGGATGCCTGGGTGATCAGTAATCGATTGCTGAAAACAGAATTTGAAAATTCGAAACCGTTCTCGAGATAATCGTGGGAGAGACAGACGGACAGGCGGACAGACATCGTGAAATCAATAAACCTAGCAAGCTAACAGCATAGCAAAGTGGCGAAGCAATCAGCTTTTTTTTTTAGCAATCAGTTTCAAAATAGGAGGTTCAGATGCCTGGGTGATCAGTAATCGTTTGCTGAAAACAGAATTTGAAAATTCGACACCGTTCTCGAGATAATCGTGGGACAGACGGACAGACATCGTGAAATCAATAAACCTAGCAAGCTAACAGCATAGCAAAGTGGCGAAGCAATCAGCTATGTAGCGGTTTCTAACGGTTGCCGTTGAGCAATCAGTTTTAAAATAGGAGGTTCAGATGCCTGGGTGATCAGTAATCGATTGCTGAAAACAGAATTTGAAAATTCGAAACCTTTCTCGAGATAATCGTGGGACAGACGGACATACGGACAGACATCGTAAAATCAATAAGTGTCTTCGCAAGCTTCGCCACTTACTAAGTGTCTTCGCAAGCTTCGCCACTTAATAAATAACCTTAAACTTAAGTTTAGCCGGCCAATCTTAAGTTTATAATTTGTACCAACATTAGCCGTAACATATACGTAAAATATATTAAGTGAAAGAACTGGTGCAGTGGTTCTCCAGTCAGATCACGTGAAATGAAATGAACGTAGTTTTATGTGAGCAGTGTGTGTAAGTTAAATCGTTTTTCGTATGCATTATATTCTGTGTACTAAATATCGGGAATTTGTCAATAAAACAAAAAATACAAATTATTCATCTAAATTTATTTTATCGCCTTCAAAGTAGGCCCCATCGCTTGCAATACAACATCTCCAACGCTTCACCCAGTCTTCCATACATTTTTCATAGGCTATTTGCGGTATGGCCTTTAGCTCATTCAGCGAATTTTTTGTTATGGCTTCTATCGACTCAAAACGTTTTCCTCGAAGTGGTAATTTTAACTTGGGAAATAAAAAAAAGTCAGACGGAGCCATATCAGGTGAATACGGTGCTTGGTCGAGAACTTTTGTTGAATTTTTCGCTAAAAACTCTTTCACTATAATGGCTGTGTGTGATGGTGCATTATCATGGTGCAGCATCCATGAGTTGTGTTGCCACAAATCTGGACGTTTTCGGCGGATACTCTCACGCAAACGCTTCATGACGCCTAAATAATATTCTTTATTCACTGTTTCTCCCTTTGGAAGGAATTCGGAGTGAACCACACCACGGTAGTCGAAAAAAACTGTCAGCATCACCTTGATTTTGGAGCGACTTTGCCGCGGTTTTTTGGGTTTCGGCTCGTTTTCGAGACGCCATTCTGAAGACTGTTGGCTTGTTTGCATGTCGTACTCATAAACCCATGTCTCGTCGCCAGTTATTATACGTTTCATAAAGGTCGGATCCGTAGAAGCTCGGGAAACCATGTCTTCAGCGACATGCTTTCGCTGCGCTCTTTGAACAAAATTGAGCTCTTTTGGAACTAGTCGAGCGGCGACGCGTTTTATGCCTAAAATGTCAATGAGAATGTTGTGGACGGACTTAAAAGATATGTTCACCTCACTAGCCAACTCTCTCAGACTCATACGTCGATTTTCGAGCACTAGCTTCTTGATTTTGTCGATGTTTTCTTTGGTAGTAGCGGTTGAAGGTCTACCAGAACGAGGCAAGTCTACTACTACTTCTCGGCCTTCTTTAAAAGCCTTATACCATTCATAAGCCCTTGTTTTCGATATACACGATTCGCCGTAGGTATTTCGCAACATTTTTAGTGATTCACCACATGAAATATCATTCGAAACACAAAATTTAAGGCACACTCTTTGTTCAACAATATTTTCCATTGTAAAAATAGCCGAGAACTCAAAACTATGACCAACAAAAAGTGTAGTTTAAAACAAATTAAATGACAGATCCCGCTCAAACTTTGCGCGCTAAATCAGTACAGTGCTACCAACATGCAGTAAAAAAATTAGAACGACCTCTTTTACGCGGGTCTTTTTATTGTCATATTCCCAATACTTTTTACACAGAGTAGTATATAATGCATACGAAAAACGATTTAACTTACACACACTGCTGGAAAGGTTGTGGACACGTCCGCCGTCATGTGATGACATGCTAATGTTATGTCTACGCTTAGATATGGATATATAAAATTATTAACAATGCCATGTCTATATATACATACGTACATATATATATATATATATATATATATATATATATATATATATATATATATATATATATACATGTACGTATCCTGCATGAGCCCTCGCCTGTTAGAACAAGGAGGTGATCGCGATAGGCCTATAGTTGGACGGGTCTGAGCGGTCGCCTTTTTTAGGGATCGGGTGGACAAAAGCTGTCTTCCATGAATTCGGGACTACGCCTTGGGAGTAGGAGTACCGGAAAAGACGCGTTAGGACCGGTGCCAACTCCGGAGCACACGTCCTCAACACAATTGGGGGGATTCCGTCAGGCCCACTCGACTTCTGGATGTCTAGGGAGAGAAGTGCTTTGCGAACCGAGCGCTGTGAGAACAGCACATCCGGCATGGAGCACTCACACCGCGGGATGGTCGGCGGTGTTTTCCCCCCGTCATCAAGAGTGTTTCGTAGGGTGAGTGTAGAGAACCGGAGACCCTTTTTACTGCAAAAGAGGCATTCCATCTTAGTCCTCACGGGTGACAACGCATCTGAATTTTGATTCGCAAACGAGGATAAATGTAAATGTTAATGGGCCACAGCAACCATCTGGTGGACTGTGTGCTCGTTTGTCACCTTATCCTATAAAAAAAAAGTTACAGAGGCGGGACACACATTTTACCACTTTGGAAGTGTCTCTCGCGCAAACTATTCAGTTTAGAAATAAATGATATAAAAACCTCAATATCATTTTCGAAGACCTATCCATAGATACCTCACACGTCTGGTTTTGATGAAAAAAAAATTTTGAGTTTCAGTCCTAAGTATGGGGAACCCCCAAAATTTATTGTTTTTTTTTTCTATTTTTGTGTGAAAATGTGAATGCGGTTCACAGAATACATCTACATACCACGTTTCAACAGCATACTTCTTATAGTTTCGGAAAAAAGTGGCTGTGACATAGGAGCTCACGTACAGCTGTGAATTTTCATGTGTTGAAGAAGAAGGAAAAAGATCTAGATTGTAGTAGGACATACATAACCTCAACATATTTGTAACTTGCGGTTCTTGTTATTTAGAAAACGCTTACAAGTAAGCGCTAAAGATCACATCTTTTCTTCTTAATTGGGTAACGTCGCTATTTATAATGAAAATATAAATTTAATCAAGTTCTAAACCTTACTCAATAAATCATCTATCATCAGTGAAAACTGCACCAAAATCCACGAAGTAGTTTTAAAGCCTTATCCGAATCTGTATACGGAAATAAAATCCCCATTGACGTCGCCGCCCGGATTGTGACGTTTAATAAGATGTAAGAATCAATAAGCTATTTCTAACAATACCGAAATAAATAAGTAAAATTTGTTTTTTTTTGCAGGTTTTTCTCTTGTCTACATATTGCTGGTGCTACCAGGTCTATTACCATGGAGTGAAGGTGGTGGTTCTGCGTGGTTCCTGTCCTTGTGCCATCTACTTGGTGCTCTGGCACCGTGGTGCGGTTCTTTCGTCTACCATCTCTTCATGAACCATACAAGTGGTGCTGGTTTATACCATCGGCTACTGCAGTTGGATATGCTGGGAATTTGGGTCAGCCAAAGCATAGGTAAGTGGAAAAATTTGTATATATGATAAAATCTAATATACTCAGAATACTTTTATTCGGTATCATCGCTCGTTACGTTTATTGTGTTTAAATTTATAATCAAATATAAGTATGTAAGTAAGATTTTAATAAGATTTTTACAAAGTTATTGATGTTATATCTCATCTAATTAGTCGTTTTAATTATGTATTACTTTCTAAGTCTACAATTAAAAAAAAATATCAATACATTTTTTGAGCTACGAAAATCTTAATATCATGATATTGTTTATAATTATTACATGACCATCAAAATAATAAAACTTTAACATTAGGACGTTTTTTCTAATAGTTAATATTTATTTATTAGTTGCTTATTTATTCTAATCAAGTTATATTTTGGAAGCCCATTGATATGTACGTTTTAAATAAAATTTTAGACTGTAACAAGTCGGTAAGACTGAAGAACGTGGTAGAGCCACGCTTCAGCTATATAAAACTGCAGCAGGAATGGGTCGGCTCGGCGGAACACGGCAGAATAGTACGGCTGCGCTTCGTATGGTGCGTGTAGAGAATCGGAGACCTTTTTTACTCGAAACGAGGCATTCCATCTTAGTCATCAGAGAGGATAAATCATCTGCATTTTGATTCTTAATCGATGATAGATGTAGGTGTCTATGGGCCACGATAATCACCATAGATTACTATTGTGTGATAAACACCGCAAAAGAGCAACATGTCTTCTAAACATTTTTAATTACTTAGACATACACGTTTCATCACGATGTTTTCTTTTACCGGCGAGCTCGTGGTAAATTAACACTTTAAATTGTAATTAACAATTTATTTGGAGTCGACCGTAAAATTCACATATATCAATCGCTTAGCCCTTGAGTTACCATGGCTCATTTTTCTATTTTTATCATTTTATATTTAATTAATAATTCGCCACAGCTTCGCATTTATTTTGACAATTTTTCTATTTCCCAAAAAAAATCTAATATAGCCTAGATTATTCCTGGCACTGCTCTTTAACAACTCCCCAAGTTTCAGACGGACAAAATAAAAAAAATGATTATACACTCAACATTTTATTGCGTTCTTGTGGTTACATAAATAGTTCTTATGTTGGATATAATAGAGACAAACATGGGCCCTGATAGGGAATATTAATATAATAATAATAATTTATTTCAGATAACCAAGTGATCCATAAAATTTGTTAGTAAATATGAAACTTATAACTTATATTAGTACCTAAATTTAATTCTTAAATAAAAGTGCCTTATTAACTAAACATAGGCGGTAATATTGCTTAAAGAGGAATGAGTCGTATCTTTCAGCAAGTATTTTAATGATGGAGTTGGAATTAGCCCGCACCCTGTCAAGCAAGGAGGTTGTTTTCTTTCTTCTATGGGCGTAATAGTCATCGGTACGCGCCTTTGCAAACATGCCTGTGAAAAATCTTCAAAAGCTTAGCTGGAATCTTTATCTGGCGTAGTTTATCCCATAATAAGTCATAATTTATTTTTATTCTCTTTCACGTCTTAAAGGCAAATAACCTCAGCTCAATAAAAGATAGTTATTTCGATACCAGAAAACACTTAACTTTTATTTATATTATTTAATAAACAGGGGTATGTACATTACATAATATAATCAATAGTATTAAATTTATTCCGTCATGTTGAAATATCAAGGGAGTGTTGCCGGTTTTCATTTATTGAATAACTAATTAATTAATATCATTTAACAAAAGAACTACGTCCTTGGTTAGTGCAAATTTAGTAGCTAATATTTTTTGATATCCAATTTCCACTTAGCCGCTCCTTACGCAGAATTATTTTATTCCTTTATTGTTTTATTAAATATTTTTAATGAAACACATGTCTCCAACAGTAGGAACTTCTGCTGTATGGTGGAGGCATAGAATAATTCTATGGGTGGAAGTATTTTACAAACAGAAATTGTGCATGAACAGGTACCCATATTTACAATAACTATTTTATGCCATAGAAATTTATAGACATATAGGTATTATTATACAATAGACATATTTTACCGTGTAGAAGCGGCGTAAGAGAAACCACTTCCCAATATCATCCCGAGGGTATCATAGGGGGCGACACAGGGAAACTGAAATAGGGTATGGGTAGCAGTATGTTCCTTAAAACAGCTCAAAGTAATAAAAAAACTGCGGCTACCAACCCTATAGCAAATATAACTACTATAGCAAATATTACCTCATCCATAATATACACATCAACACCGTCTAGGGATATTTAGTATAAAGTTCTTGAACTCAAAAAATACCGGCCGGTTTTAAAATCTTCTGAAGAAAGCTTATTTTGTAGGCCTTTTGGATGATTCCAAATTTAAATTTGAAAAATATATTAAAATTAAAAAATTTGCTCGGCATAACTTTAGCGAAGTTCAAAGGTTTCCATTTACCTACTATAGTTTTCGGTAATTTTTGTTGTGGCGGTGTTCGATGTCAAATAAAGTTATAAAACAAGTTACTATCACAGGACATGGCACCTTTAATAAACATTTATTTACCATAGGTGTTACAGATAGTCTCCATGGCATGTATGGAGGAGGAGGCGGCCCACGTGATGCTGACATGTCCAGAGGTCACTGCATACAGGGCTAAACATCTCGGCACACTGGGATGACTCCCCGAAGTTGCTTGCAACATCAAAGGACTGTGGAATTTCTTCGGGGAGATTTATGGCTCGAATAATTGCATTATTCCTGCCCACACGCAAAATATGCACTTAGACGTAGGGTTGCAGAAAACTGACCGTCGTTAACTAATTATCTTACAAGTTAGCAATTTATTTGGAATTTATGTCACTGTATGCACTCTTAAAGAACTACAGACCGATTTCCCTTCTGAGCCGCGTCTACGTACTGTTTTCGAGAGTCATTACGAATCGTCTCGCACGCAGACTTGACGACTTCCAGCCTCCCGAACAAGCCGGTTTCGGAAAAGGCTTTAGTACCATGGACCACATACACACCCTTCGGCAAATTGTACAGAAGACAGAGGAGTACAATTTGCCACTTTGCCTTGCGTATGTGTACTATGCCTTCGATTCCGTCGAAATTTGGGTGGTGCTGCAGTCCCTTCAGCGGCCCAAGTTCACTGTCGGTATATCGAAGTGCTGAAGTGTTTGTACAGTAGAGCTACGATGACTATCAGAGTACGAAACCTATCCAACTGCAGAGAGGTGTAAGACAGGGTGACGTTATATCCCCCAAACTCTTCACCGCTGCATTGGAAGACGTTTTCAAGCTACTGGACTGGAAAGAACGCGGCATTAACATCAATGGCGAATACATCACTCAGCTTCGATATGCCGACGATATAGTCCTTATGGCAGAATCGCTGGAGGACCTAAGCACTATGCTCAATAACCTCAATAGTGTCTCCCAATGGATAGGTCTTAAGATGAACATGGACAAAACAAAAATCATGTTTAACGTCCATGTCACACCTATGCCGGTAGTTGTTGGGAACACTAAGCTCGAAGTTGTGAACGAGTATGTTTACCTGGGACAAATAGTCCGACTAGGTAAGTCCAACTTCGACCGAGAGGTCAATCGACGGATTCAACTCGGCTAGGCAGCGTTCGGGAAACTACGAAACATCTTCTCGTTAGACATACCTCAAAACCTGAAAATGAAACTGTACAACCAGTGCGTGTTGCCAGTGATCACTTACGGATCTGAGACGTGGTTCTTCACTGCTGACCGTATAAGGAATCTCAAGGTCGCTCAGCGAGGTATGGAGAGGGCTATGCTCGGGTTTTCAGTACGCATTTGACGAGTTCCTGGTCATGAGAGCCGTCTGCAACACCCTCAGAAAGTCCATCCATACCACAGCGGGATATTTGTTTGGGCGGGAATTCGTGTTTGTGGAAGAATAGACCTCGTTTGGATCAGAAACACCATGACTGCTGAAAAATATCGCAGCTAGGTCCTAGTACCAATAGTCTAGCGCCAATGACTTCAAATGGGCCAAGAACTCACGCTCGTGCACGACAACGCCCATCCGCACACAGCGCAAGAGGAGTCCAGCGGGCTGCAGGAGCCCGGCGTATCGGTCTTGACTGGCCGGCGCAATCACCAGACCTAAATCCCATACAGGACACTCTCCAAAGAAGGGCTTTGAAGATTTTTTTTGCAACCATTGCGACTGAAGGACAAAATCCCGCAGCAAGACTTTAATAACTTGATTAAAATCATGAAAATCCGTTGCAGAACCGTGGTTAACGTCATGGATGGTCTTACTTTACTGATTTTTCGTATAATTGCACAAAACGGAATAATTTCGATTAATTTTGCACTTTTTCTTGAAAAGCACATTGATCGTTAGTTTTATCATTATTTCACTTTTCCACTTTATTTAAATAAATTTTTATTTAAACCAAAAATAAAAAAAATGTTTTATTCTAAAGTCTAATCTGATAAATTAGCTTTATAAAAATATATAATTGTTGTATATTATTTATAACAAATTTTGTGTAAATTGAGAAAATCCGAAATATCCCTAGACCATGTAGATGTATATAAAGTAGTATATAAAGAAGGTCTATGAATGAATGAATACAAAATTATGCCCCGTGCGGAAATCGAAACCTACTACTATAGACTTACAGCACTTACAGTCTGTAGTAGTATTAATAGTAAGTGTATATACCGCTCATGGGCATAGGCCTGCTTTCATTTCTGTGAAGGTTTTGAGGCAAGGAAGTGTCCTTCGTCCTGACCCAATGCGTGTTGGCGAACTTCTCATCACTTCGAAATATTTTTTTCTAAATTTCTCAGACATGTATATTTCCTCACGATGTTTTTCTTGCCTATCACGTGGTAAATCAGCATTTAAAATTGTAATTTACAATTTCATTGTTGCCGGCGCCGATCGAACCCAGGTTGTACAAGAGTATAGTGAAATCTACAGCGAGCACTTAGCTAATGAGCTAACACGGTTTTCTATTAAAAGCTAATCAACAAAACATTCCAGATAAATGTATACCTTAAGGACAATAAATTCGGTCACTTGGAAATGGATTACAAGGTAGCAGAAAGATATCTCGTTTAAATCTCATTTTCGTAAATTGACGCGACCGTCATTTTATTTATGTTCGTAAGCGAGGTGAGAAACGGTTCAGCGTTTGGAAAAATGTACTATATTTAGTCTGTAATGTCAAATATCAATTATTTTATATCTTTCACTGTATTTTTTTATTCAATTTAAATTACATAATATACGATATTATATTATGTACAATATTAAAAACTATAAGAAAAAAACTAACACTAGTGACTTTATTATCATACAGTCCTACTCCCCGCGGTATCGTGCCAAGAACGCTGGCTGCTTTTCTCCGCTGAATGGCTACACTTAGCCTTTGAGCAAGAAAAGAACTAGCCCTCTTATCACCAGCAGCAACGACCAGCCGCGGATGGAGTTCCTTTAGGAACTTCACCGCACGAGGACCCAACGAACCGATTGTCTCTACAGCAAATGACACAAATGTCTACTTCTCAGGGTACACCCCAGGGTACTATTATTGGTCCGTCCGAATACTTGTTATATGTGAATGATATGTGTAATATCTTTAAAGATTGTTCCAGTTACCAGTTCGCAGACGACACATGTCTAATAACTGCACATAACAACCTATTTAAAGCACAAGAATTGATGCAACATAACTATGATCAGCTGGGCAAATGGGCAAATGATGTTGGGCTGGTAAGCAATACTCAAAAAACTAAAATGATGCATATACACTCAAGCTACATGAAATATGATACACAACCCACTATCATTGAACATGAACACAGCTGTCTGCATCAGCAATACACCAAAAGCAACTGTAACCCCCTGGAAATGGTTGATCAGCATATGTATTTAGGCCTAATAATAGATAGTAAATTTAACTGGACACCTCGTGTTATTCACATTTGTAACAAACTAAGAGCAATACTTTGTAATTTAACAATACTTAAGCATAAAATTCCTTACCAAACGTTGAAACTTTTATATTTGGCATTAAAAAATCAGTAATAAACTATGGACTGAGTACCTATGGTAGAACATTTAAAACTTATATACAAGAAATCTATAAAATACAACTAAAAATCTTAAAAGCAATAGTTCCTAACTATGTTTAGCAACTATACAGACATGATGATTCAAACTTATTTATATATTGTAAAACGTTAAATATATATGAAGAAATTAAATTGGCAGTCCTATGTGAAGAGTGGGAACAGTTGAGTAAATTAAAAAAATATAGTAGACCTGTAACCCTACGTAAGTTGAATAGGTTACCGACATTTAAGCTTCCAACTTACAAAAATATTTATGGTAAGCGCCCGTGGGAATACCTGCTCCCCTATTTACTCAACGAACTTCCTCTCACTATCTTAAATAAAGTAAAATATTATAAAGTAAAAATAGCTAAAAGAACACTAAAAGAGTTTCTAATTAAATAACTAGATGGTCGGTATGGTATGTGTATTTGTATTATTATAAGTTAGTATAATATATTAATAGTATCTTAAATGATAACATAATTACTGTAAATTTCCTGATCTAATATGTTTATACCTGATTTATCTCAAATTTACATATTAATTATATACTTAGTGATTAGCTGATTAGTTAATAAATATATAAATCTACCATTATTATCAATAATAGTTTTTAGTATAAGATAATAGTTTATAGTTAATAGACCACAGCAACTAAACCGTGTGTAGTTTCTGCTGTAGGGCTAAAAAATCATTTTGTTTTTTTTTTATATTTTGAATAATTAAAAAAAATCTCTCAGAGATTCATATTTGCGCCACTTACTCAGTTCAGCTGCTTCTGATGCCGGCTCTAAACGAGGTACCCCTGAGATCAGAGGCCGCCAGTGTTAACGCAAGTAGCATCCCACACTAGGGCTTTACCTCTCTCCCAAGGGACCAATGTCATCCGGATCGGTCGGATCTCCTGCCATCGTCTCTAAATATTCCACAAGGCTCTAAAACCAAGGGAACATTTATAGAGACAAGAGTCCTTTGGATGACATCGTACAAAGAACCGTGCCGTGAAAACCTACCAACACTTTTCTTACATAAAAGTCCGTGGAGCCCAAAGTTGTCGACGGTGCTACCATAGGGGCACTGATGAAGTTGATAAATTGCCGCTTCTGGTCGGGTTGCTACGGCGTTGCGCAAGCTTTTCCCATCAAGTAATGTGCCGAGATTACTTGATGGTAAAGCTTGTAACCAGTAACTAGATTCCTTAAACGAAACAGCTAGAAGGCGTGCCTTATCTTGATCACTATGGAGATTATGAAACAATTCTTTCTGCACTTTCTGTACGAACGGAATATCACACTGTTTTTGTTGGTTAACTTCCAGTGGAATATTTTCACCGGGACAGAGCGTTTGCCATGTCTGCCCTGCCTCCATAGCAAAGCACAGCTTCACTTTATTATTTAAAATTACGTGTATGTTACATAAATCACTAACACTATGCACGGAAGCAAGGAAACCAGGTAATGCAACGCTAGAAAGATTTCTCACACTAATACCACCAAATTTTATAGGTAAAGTAGCTTGAGGCTGTTGTATTTAAAGTTTAATTTAGAATTTTTTTATAGTTATTTTAAAATTATTATCAACATCTTTTAAAATATTCGAATAGTTCTAGACTGGACTCGTGCGAAGTAAGTATGTAAATCTAGGTGCAAGGAGACAATATTTTAAAATAGTTAGAGCAATGTGGGATTTTAATTTATACAATTTATTAACGTGATTTAAAAACTGATCATATTTTGTTTTTAAAACGGGTTTAATACTATCAAAAAACAAACGGGGCACCTAGCAGGTATAGTTAATCCGTACTGACAGTTTTTATTTCTGAAGAAATATGGTTGAAATTTGGAATTAAACAGTCTCTGTAAGAAGTAGATAAATTATTGGAAAAAATTATTTCAATTTTATTGTTATTTGGTTCAAGACCAATATTTTTAAAATTTCGAAAAATATGAGTAAGATCACTGAGGACGTCTTCAAATTTAAATGTACGCACTGAATGTACCGCCGCCTCACAGCCACCTCTAGTGCCAAAGCCTAGTTGAGTAGGCTGAAATTTTGTCTTAAGGTTAGAGATTGTGAGAATATTGTGGAAGAGGTTTATGTCTAACAGTGGAGTACTCACGAGTTGATGAAGATGCATTGCGGTGTGGTGGCAGTGAAAGACCGATTATTTCCCCATTTTCCTTTTCTTTCGCTTTCCTGAATTTAGTCAATCCTATGGCACCCAATAATTTTTTTTATAGAATAAAGGTGATAAACAAGACACTGTCTACCTGATAGTAAGTGGTTGCTGCGGCCCATATACATCTACATCTATCCTCTATTACAATTCAAAATGTAGATGCGTTGTCACCCGTGAGGACTAAGATGGAATGCCTCATTTCCAGTAAAAAGGGCCTGCGGCCACCTGCACTCACCAAGCGAAACGCAGAGGTAAACCTCTACGTCACGCTGGTTTTCTGTGAGGTCGTGGTACTACCCCGGTTCGAGCCCGCTCATCCGTGCGACAGCAAAAGCTGCCACGTGGCTCTACCACTGTTAAGATCTAAATGCCTGAATATCTATCTTAAAAATGTTCAGGCAAAAGTTGCAAGGAGTTAAGTGCTGGAATTGCCTTTCCAGCTAGCCACTAATGAAAACGAGGTGAATTTTCTTAAATATATACAGGGCTTAATTTGACAGTGGTCTGTTACAGGTATGGAGCAACACACCTGAGGGGAGTAGCCATAGCATTTTTAAAAAGCGAAAATCTTCGCGAACAACCGTCTCTCACTACGAAACTCACACATAGAATTGCTGTTATAAAAGTATCACACGGTGACAGCGACAACTTGAATACGGATTCGGATCAGTCGCTCTACCGACCTGCATATTGTATGAGGGCGGGCGGCCTGTTTTTGTAAAAAATTCGAAACAGCACGTCCGTTATTATTGTAACGCCATCTTTTTGTAAAATTGACGTGACAGATCTCTTTTTGCAGCAATAAACTGAACAAATCTGCATTTTGTAAGATGTCGTTTCAGCCTCGCTACTAGATTTAGTCTAGTGAACAGTGCTGCCGCAACTAGTTTTATTGTACGCATAAGATCACGTTGACTTATACTTTGACGGGGAACGCCTGCCTATAGTTGCTTCCTTCCAATCCGCCGGTGGCCCGTTAATGACGTCGATAAATTATGTATAGAGCAATAACGGTGATGTTTATTGACATTCAAAGGGCAGAGTCAGTGAATACCACTGGGTTGTAACAACTAATATTTATGAACGTAGTTACGCAGAAGGTGTCCAACTAATCAAACGTTATTTTAGTATGAAGGTTGAATTGGCTTGCTTGTAATTTTCGTAACTATACTTACTTTAGTTGCATTTTTACAAGCTTTCATTTAACTTACTTTCTTCAAATTTCCCCTCGGTTTAAAATTTGTAATTCTTAAGTGGCGAATCTTGCGAAGACACTAATTGATTTCACGAAGTCTGTCCGTCTGTCCGTCTGTCCCACGATTATCTCGAGAACGGTTTCGAATTTTCAAATTCTGTTTTCAACAATCGATTACTGATCACCCAGGCATCTGGACCTTCTATTTTGAAACTGATTGCTCAACGGCAACCGTTAGAAACCGCTACAAAGCTGATTGCTTCGCCACTTTGCTATGCTGTTAGCTTGCTAGGTTTATTTAAAGTAGCACTTGTCGACATCCGATTGTGCTGAAATTTGGCGCACTAATGATGGTCATGTTGTCAGCGACTTACAGGTCCCATGTTTATTTATCTGCCGACTTCCAAAAGGGAGACGGTACTCAATTCGACTGTATGTTTTTTTATGTGTGTTACCTCATAACTTTATACTGGGTGAACCGATTGCGATGATTCTTTTTTTTGTATGAAAGCTGATAGTTCTCGTGTGGTCCCATATGAATTTGATCAAGGTCAGACCAATAGTTTTTGAGTTATTCTTAAATAACTTATATTGAAGTCGGCTGTACAAAATTTTTAATTTTAAATTATTTATTTTAAACCCTTGTTGCATTTACCTTTCTAAGGTAAGAAAGGGTGGATTTAAATTTTGACACTTGGCATTCTCTACCAGCCACCAAAAACTATAAAAGCTTATTTCTTTAAATATATTAGATTTTATATATATTGTAAATTACTTTTGACCCAAGTAAAGGTTTGGTCCTTATTACATTAATATAAATGCAATATTAGATAAATAAAATTGCAAATTTTAGTTGAAAATTTTACATTTATATCATTCTTGCACAGTATGCATGTTTTGTACCAAACAAAAGGTCTTGCATCAATAAGATTGACCTAATTTCGGATTAAGCTTAAAGCAAAAGAATTGCTGTAAGATATGTCTCTGGATGTCTCTTGGAAAATGTCACTAGTCCACTTCAACTAATGAGATTGCTTTTTTAGAGTCACAATTTCTCGTCGTAACTTTAGAATGTTTAACAATAATATTTATTTAACAAACATCACGAGTATGACTAATTTTTCGCAAAATATTTCTGTCTTGTTCGTTCTCGAAAAATATTAAATGAAAACTTAATCTAAGCAGAAAAGTCAGGTGAGGTTAGGAAACACTATATAGACATGGTATTAGTTTTTTTTTTAAATAATTATCTAGTAGTAAAGCAATGGAAAACTACTTTTTACCTGCTAAAATCCCGTTTAGATCTGCTGCTACATTAACTTACGGCATTACGTATAAGTCAATAAGCCTCCTACATAGATTAACTTATAGGAAGAATATTTGCTATAGTTGCACGCTTGGTAGGCTGGTTGGCAATTGCAGTCTTTACTTGTTAGTAATTGTTATTAAAATGTCGCCACTGCTATTTCCGGGTTTGTTTACCTCTGTAGCCTCTTACTGCACTTACAAAACGATACGGGTAGTTGATATTCCTTCACCGCCACTACACAGATGATTACGTTAGTAATATTAATATAGCATTTCTAATATTTTCTATAAAAAATTAAAGAAAAAGTTAAAATATCTCTATCTAATCGCAAAAGTGGTACACCGAATATGGTAAGGAATATGTGAGCTAGTGCATCTGCGTTTGAATCACTACTTTCTTTTAATAATTTCTTACGTTTACGCGAACACCACACATTGGAAACTAGTTTACATTCCCATAGTTTCCAGTACTTTACAGTCACGGGGGGAGTCTCCCGATTCATTACTTTCTTTTACTTAGTATAAACCACTGACAACATTCCCACCTGATGGTAAGTGGCGACGAAAACCTAAATTAGGCAAATTAAATTAATTGAGACAGCTAAGTTAGTGTATTTTAGTTACTTTCATAGCGTAATGTCTTATGGAATTTTGCTATAGGGTAATACGACTGATATTGAAGCTATATTTGTTTTGCAAAAGAGAGCCGTACGGGTGATTTATAATCTAAATTGTAAAGACTCCCTCAGAGAAGAATTTAAAGAAATAAACATATTAACTCTGGCATCGCAATATATTTATGAAAATGTAATGTATGTACATAAAACATAAATAGCTTTAATAGGAATAAGAATGTTCATACCTTAAACACTACGAACAAACATAAGCTTGTAATGCCAGTTACTAGACTCCACAGAATCAGTAATTCATTTATGGAGCAATGTATATACGCTTTTACAACAAAATCCCAGAACATGTTCAAAGTTTGTCAATAAACAAGTTTAAAAGTTTTATTAAAGAAAAACTGTACAAAAAGGATTATTATAATATCAAGGAATACATGAATGAAAATAACCCCTGGGAATAAGATGATCGCCACCATATTGGTTCTATGAAATTTTATTTAAAATTGTTGTTTTAAAAAAATTATTGTTAAGTGAAATTATGTTTAAAAAAAAAGTCCCGCGGGGTTTCTTGCTGGTTCTTCCCAGAACAGAGGTATTTTCCGAACTAGTGGTAAATAAAAAAATGACATTCAATAACTATTATGTAATAATCAATATTGAATAAAAATCATTCTATTCTATTCTAATTAAAAAAATATTTAAAAAAAATCTGCAACCAGAACAAGAGCACATGTTTGAAAGACACCCTAATTGTAATCGGATGGGAAGACAAACGGAAACTAGAAAATTATTCACTTTCTTGCTGCATACGTTACAATGACAAAGCAAACCGTTTGGTGCCAAAGTGTGGAATATGCATGGGGAGAGAGGGATTAAAGTAGGAAATTCCTGCGCATAGTCTGCTTAATGATTTGTGTTTTTTCTTAACATAAAACCGAACTGACAAACAAACTTATGGTCGATTTGATTGTAAGTGGCTACGACAGACCATGAACAGTAGACAACTTCAAATAAAGAAGATTACAAATGCGTTGTCACCTGAGCCTGTAACTATACTGGCTTTCTGCACCCTTTAGAACACAGCAGTGTAAGCACAGCTATTTATCAGCATAAATAGGTGAGAGAGTGGTACCTACCCAGAAGAACTCTCAGACAGAATAGGAGTTATACAAACTAGTAAACATGGCTGTTATTCGCATTTAAACTTTTTTATAGGAGAGGGGACAAACGAGCATGCGGCTCACCTGATGGTAAGTGACTACCGCCGCCCATGAACAACTACTGCAACACCAGGGGAATTGTAGATGCGTTGCCGGCCTTTTAAAAAAGAGTAGGCTCTTTTCTTGAAGGTCCCTAAGTCGTATCGGTCCGGAAAAATCGCTGGTGGTAATCGATTCCACAAGGAAGTTGTGCGAGGAAGAAATCATCCAGATGGTATGGATGGTATCGCGAGTTTTGTCGCGATGTGCGATGGCGAAATTGAGGGGCTGGAATTAGTCCGAACAATTCCTCAGAGCACTCCCCGTGATAGATGCGATAAAATACGCAAAGAGATGTAGCATCTTTACGCAGTGCCAGTAAATCGAGCCGATCGGAAAGGACTTATACTATTACCCCACCTTAAAATCTAGGGCAAACAAAAAAGTCTCGACATGATGTGACTGCTTCGTTGGTTGAGTGGTCGTTAGTGAGACTGGAAATCATGTCCCGGTTTCGGATCAGGCCAAAATCTCAGTTATTAGGTTTTTGTCACTCTGGAGTCAGGAAGCAGGCAGTGTTTTCACCCCTGAGTCTCGGAAAGTGCGTAATATTGTTAACCCTGCGCTTGATTTTCTTCTCCAATCAGATCGAGTTGTCGACCCATCGGACTATGAGTGTGAGGGAACAGAAAGTGACACACTAATAATTGTAACCTGCGGAGCTGATTAGCCACAGTTAAGAATGACCACCATAATCAAAATTCGGTCTGGAGGACGTCACATTAACCAAGACATCAACATTCTCATATTTGCTTATTCTAAAGGGCTCTTAAACAAACATAATCCTCGTAAGTTGTTTCAAAAAATCCAACATCTAATCCTTATAACAAATTTCTTGAAAGCTGTAAGCCAGAAAATAATATTTACCAAAACGCTTGATCACTTGGCTCAACCTCCGATGTTGACTTTGTTTTATTTGATCGTACGTGTTGACCGGAAAATTGAATTGAAAGTCAACATCTCTCCTTTTAATGTAGTAGATAGTAAGACGGTGCAAGCGGAATGTAATTTTAGAAGTACTTATGATGGTTTAAATAAATTTTACTAACCGAGTTCAAAAAAGAGGTTTTGTTTTATATATGTTCACCGATTTCTCTGAAACGGCAGAAACGATGGAAATTATTCTTTTTCTACTAAATAGTTTATACTTCAGTGGTGGTTCCATATTTTAAAAAAACATACCTAAGGGTTGAAAAATAGGGGATGAATATTTTAATGTACCTATTTAAATAGCATTCTAGTTGTTGCCTTGAACTTGTGTTATTACTAAGACCACTCTAACAGTAGAGGAGACCGTAGAAGATCGACCTTCACCCATCTGATAACCAGATGAGAGCTGTTTTTTTTAATAAATTTTATTGATTAATAAACACGCATATTTCAAAAGTGATCATGGCTATTTTTAATTAAATTAATTTTAATCAATAAAACTACTTTTACGGATTTTATCGCGTTTAATTAACTTATTTTATACTCCCGACGTTTCGGTTGCTTTCCAGCAACCGTGGTCACGGGGGCTGAGGTGACGTCCCGATGTCAGAGTTAACCCGGAGTACTTTCAGCTTTTTTAATTAATAATATTGGTCCGATCTACGCAGAATGAACTAACTGTGTCTTGAAGTCTTGCAGTGGTATGCTTGGGTTTAGTCTTAATTTTATGAATTACAGGATCCCAAGCAGGTGGTAGTACCCAGCCTCCCCCTCTATTGAAATTAGGATGTTTTTTAATTTCAATAGCCTTACGTATCATCCTTGGCAGGAATCGATGTTCTTTCGCGAGAATTTATGGTTTATCAAATCTAATGTAATGGCGGGGGCCGTCTAGGATATGATCACAAACTGCAGACTTCCCGGAACGTTGGTGCTTCACGTCAGCTATGTGTTCTTGCTAATGTATTCTGACGCATTTTCTTAAAAAATTACTCATGATAATTTATGAATTCGACCTCGAATAGTCTGTTACTATCTAAAAATGGCGTAAGACTTCGCAATTGATTAGAAGATATTCTTCCTTGAGATATTTTTAAAATATCATCTTGAAAGACCGATTGTTGAGCATGGTAGATTAGTAAATTTAATGAAACAATATGATATGCTAAAGTAGACGATGAATTTCTTTAAACAAAGAAAAAAGTTTCAACTCTAACATTATGACACCGAGCTGGTCTTCGTAAATGCAAAAAAAATTTCAAACTATATGCGTCAATTCTATGTGGTTTTATGCCATGGAGCTGTATAAAATTGCACCCGGAAAACTGCGGTTGGTTTTTAGACAACAATAATTTAAAACCAAATTTAAAACAAAATGGATTTGTTGGGTACCATACCCCTTTGAAGATAGATGACATCATGCAAGTGACGGAAAATATAAATGAAGAATAATTATGAGAGTCTGAAGATCTAAATGTAGCTTCAGAAGATTCAGATTTTGAATAAAAATTAAAATTATTATTTTTCTATATATTCCATTTGCTTTGTAATAAACGCTTTTCATATCATATATGTATTGAATATTATTCTATGTATATTACTTTATTGTACTAACATTTTATACCCAGGTTAGAAAAAATTTTTTTTGCGCCCGAAGCAATTAGAAAAGGGCTACCCTTTATGTAGGGAGGCGGAAAATGCATTACGCATACCACGACAGCCGGTCTGTCCTGGTTATGCGGGACTCACTGCCTACCGGGGGACCTAAGTGTTACCCGCTAAAACCCGCCTTTGGGGACTTGCAACCATCTGTTTAAAGCTTCTTATGCCGTATCGGAAGCGACCCTCTTTTGGGAAAAGAGGGCGCAGGCGGCTACGAGCCGCTGAAGGAGTGCCTACGAAGGCAAATTAATTATGAATTAATTTTTAAAATGAAAATTAAAAAAATAATTAGAGTTGGTCTGAGCCGCCAGGAGGCAGTTCAGGTCGTTTGACAGTTTATTAGGCGGGTCCGAGTGAGAGTTTCTCGGCCTGCGGATGCGATAGCGAGAGGGGGTTGGGGCTGCATAAGTAGCTGCCTCACGAATAAGATGATTGGAGTGCGACTCTGAGGCTTTGAAGAAGTTCTCAGAGAGTTTTTTAAGAAATTGTTGAATTGTAGGGAGCTCTAGATCCCGATGAAGGTCGGCATTACGGACGTACCAAGGTGCGTTCGCAGCTCGACGACAGAAAAGGTTTTGAACTATTTGGAGTACATTAATAATTTTAGGGTCGGCGTGGGCAAAAATGGGGCCCGCGTAGGTCATGACTGGTCGTAAACAGACCTTATAAAGGGGCCTGAAAGTGAGCCTTGTGTCTAGAGTGACACCTAAATATTTGGCAGACGTATGCCAGGGGACAGGGGTCCCTAGCATACGTATTGGTGGAGTGTTTTTGAGACGGCGTCGTTTATAATCGAAGTGAACGGCGGAGCTCTTCTCCGGGTTCATATCGATTTTTTGAACCAAGCTCCTAGGTCATCAACTGACTTTTGGACCTTGTTCCGTATGAAGGGTAGCGAGATACCTTTACAGTAGAGAGCAGTGTCGTCTGCGAAGAGGGAGAGCTGAACACCTTTCGACGGGACCATCTCGGTGTTACTGTTGAGTCCTGTTCTATCACACTGACTTCGCACGCTCTACTTTCTCTCTCGCACATATTTATGTAATTGTTCCGATTTTAAAATTTTAAAGCATGGCAATAAAATGTCCATGAACAGTTTTTTGTAGGCAAGCCTATACGTTTATTTTCGTAATTAAATTATCTTTCTTCTGATATCAATTTTTATTCTTTAACATATCGGTGTAGTTACCTATTTTGACTTACCTGTTCATATTTGCTTGCAGGTAGCCATGAACAGAAATAAGTAGGCAAGCCTACCGATACCAAGGCATATTCTCCATGTTAAAAACTATCTGTTTCAATTTACTCGTAATTCTTCGATATCTTAGCACCGACATCAAAAATATTATTTGCTTTTTTTAAAACATATTTTATAGTTTTTTAAAGTCGGCTTCACTTTATATTAAAATCCTATCTACTGCAAAAGAGGCATTCCATCTTAGTCCTCACGGGTGACAACTCATCTGCATTTTGATTCGCAAACAAGGATAGATGTAGATGTCTATGGGCCACAGCAACCACTTGCCATCAGGTGGACTGTGTGCTCGTTAGTCGCCCTATCCTATAAAAAAAAATCCTGCGGCCGCAGCTGTTAAATAACTTCGAGACGTTGAAATCAAGCTATGGGGGGGGGGGGGGGGGGATCAGCGTGCTCGCCCGACTTTTAAGTCTTTGGTTTACCCAGGAGCATGTATGTAATAAGCTTGGTAGACAAATTAAGAAAAAAAATCCTGCCCCTTCTAATTTGAGTAATCTTAAAAACGCATTACAGGAAGAATTGAACGCAATCTCTCAAGAATTTATTGATAATTATTTATTATTGATTAGGAATATGCCAATTAGGCTGGAAGCAGTTCGAAGAGCTAGAAGGCTACTAAAGCATTTATGAAAAAAAAATATAAAATATTAAGTACAAAAGTGTTTTTTTCCTGTAAAACTTAGCCCTTTCTTATTTTGGTTATTTGTTTTAATTTGATTGTTTGATTTCGAAGTTTGCAATATAAAATTTACGAATAATAGTAAAAATCAAAATAAATAAGTTTAATTGTCATATATATCCATGTTTATACACACATGTTTGCGTTCCTCGAAATTTGTCCATTAAAATATATCCCTGCTAAGTTCCTACGTTTTTTATCCATAAATAAATTATTTTAAAAACTAAAAACCTTCTAAAGAGGTACGACAAACATAACAAAAGAAATATACAGACATGATCAACATCCTTCTTAAAATAATCTGGAACATAATTTAAAATTTTGTACAACCGACTTCAATATAAATTATTAAGAATAACTTAAAAAAATTATTGATCAGATCTTGATCAAATTTATATGGGACCACATGTGAAGCACCGGCTTTCAAATGAAAAAAGAATCATCGAAATTGGTACAAAAAGTTATGAGGTAACACACATAAAAAAAACATACAGTCGAATTGAGTACCGTCTCCTTTTTGAAGTCGGTAGAAAAAAATTAACATCATTCCAGTACATTCGTTATTCGTAAGCGTGTAACAATTTACACTATAATGAAAATAAAAAAGCAATAACCTATTTATTTACGTTCGAAATTGCCCTGTTGTAAAGGCGTTAGAGAATTCATCACCCCATTTCGTCCCGCAGGTGTCGTAAAAGACGGCTTTTGGCCTCCGATAGATGGAGCTCCATTCATCATTTTTCATTTTTTCATTTTCATTAATAGCTAAATAGCAATAGCAAAGTTAAAAAAAAATACCCAGACCGTGAACGAGGCATCAAAAGTGCAAGGTGTCTAATACCTTCGTCCGCTGCTCAGATAGAATTACTCCCAACTGTGCACTATCGCGGGCTTAAAAAAGAGAATCGTATTATTTTTATTTGTTTAAGTATTTGTAATAATTTCAGCGATCATTGTTACAGAAAGGCATTTTTAGCGTAATTTAAATTAGTTTAATTTAAATTAGTTAAAAACGAATAATATAATAAAAACTATTTTTAAGTAATTAGTTACTTAAAAATAGTTTTTATTATATTAGTTTATCTCAAAAAGAATAAAATATAAATTAGTCTAAACTGGATCGAAAAGTAATACATAAATAGTCCCAGAGAACAGCTTACGTGACTGGCTGGTTATTAAGTAAACCTATAACTGATTGAAGCACTACCTACGTCATTGATCTATTTCGGTAGCTTATCTGAGTTAATATGGTATATCTTAAAATAATTTATTATATTTTTAGGGTTCCGTACCTCAAAAGGAAAAAACGGAACCCTTATAGGATCACTTTGTTGTCCATCTTTCTGTCTGTCTGTCAAGACCCTTTTTCTCAAGAATGCGTGGAGGTATCAAGCTGAAATTCATATCAAACACTCAAGTCTACTGTCCCTTAGAGCTGTGAAAAAATCAAACTTCTAAGCCAACGCAATCAAAAGATACAGTCGTTTATGCCGTAAATTTTCGACATTCGCAAGGAAATCAAAACCTACAGGGTATTTCCCGTGAACTCAGAATCTTGAAATTTGGTACGGAGCAACGTTTTATAGCACAAATAAAGGAAAAACTGCGGAAAGTATAAATTTTTAGTTACATCATATAATAAAAATATTTTTAATAATTTAAAGCTTATATACCTACGGATTTGTTCGAAACCCTCGGTGCGCGAGTCCGACTCGCACTTGGCCGGTTTTTATTTAATTGGAACCACGCTTTCACAGAATACCAGCGTAAAATAACAGCTCAATGCTGCTATGTTTCGTATGGTGAGTGTAGAGAACCGGAGACCCTTTTTACTGGATACGAGGCATTCTATCTCAGTCCTCAGGGGTGACAAGGAATCTGCATTTTAATTCTTAATTGAGGATAAATGTCTATGGGCCACAGCATCCACTTATCATCAGATGGATTGATGGATCGATTGTCACCCTTATTCTATAAAAAATTATCAAGTTAGAATCCGTAGTATGAAATTTGTGAATAAAATTCGCTGTATTTGCCGGCGACCTGAAAAAATCTATCATTTATCAGAGGGGAAAACTCCCGAAAGATCTTTAGGCCACATTACATATTTATGTCTGACGTTGGACATGAGCCTCTAGCATACATACGAGTGAAAACCCTAAATGAAATGAGGCATATATTGTTTTATATTTGGTAAAATATTCAAATATACAATATTATAAACTATAATAAAATATCTAAAAGTAAAAACTTTAATTACACATATTGTTTAATATTTGGTAAAATATTGAAATATACCATATTAAAAACTATAATAAAATATTTAAAACCTCAATTATCATACAGTCCTACTCCTCATGGTATCGAGCCAAGAACGCTGACTGCATTTCCTCGCTGAATGGCTATACTTAAACTTTGAGCGAGAAAGTGACCAGCCCTCTTATCACTAGCAGCGATGACCAGTCGCGACCTTTAGTAACTTCACTATACACGGACCCCACGGACCGATGATAGTCTCTACAACAAATGGCACTAATATGCAGTGCTGTTTTAGGACCTGCTTCAGTGAGTGCTACACCCAACAATAAACTATCCTCGTCATGCGGGGGAGAGGCTTTAAGATCTCGTAAACACTTTTCCATCCAATCTGCAATATGTGCCATATGACTTCATGTGACATTCATCTTTTTTGCAAATTTTTACTGCTAGCAATTTCCCTTCCGTAATAGCCGTCAAAGGGCGCCCACTTCTTTCTTCATCTCTCAAAGTCGGTCGTGCTGAAATTTGTTATAGTAGAAATTTGTTGTAGAGTCCATTAATGCCGTTTGAAGTCCATCAAACGATCATACCGATTTAAAAAAAAAACTTTTGAAGTAAGAACTCATCGCAGCAAAATATTCCCGACGCAGATTCGTTTTTCAATCAAACACAATATTTCTATTTACGAGCTCATAGCTCTTAAAAATAAGAAAGGAATTTCATCATTCACATTCTTATTTTTACTTGTTACTAATCGTAAAAACTATAACAGGCCTGTGACATAAACAATTTTTTTGGCAAAAACTTTCTGCTCGGTCTTTTATATGTGACCTGATAAGATTGGAGTTTTGTTTATAGTAGTAGATGCAATGTCAGAAACAAAAGTTGTATAGGTAATCACAGTACAACCAAAATCGAACACCAATCTTGATATCTCGAATCGAATCGAAATGTTGTCACAGGCTGTGACCTGCCTAACTACAGCGCTAATAAGTTTGTCGCATTGTTTTAAAGTTTAATAGAAAACAAGTGTGTTTTGGTTTACTTTCTTGAGTAAAATAATATAACTAGTAAAGAAAGAAGGGGCTTACTGCCTTAGTTTGGTTAAAACACCGTAAAAGTTAATAAATTAGGCTAACGGTAACCTAGGGGGACTTTACCAAAATATTTGAAGGAAACGTGCCAAAATTTTAAATAAAAGCTCATTTTAGGGTTCCACTATCACTTACGGACGGCTAGCATGGACTGGGGACAAAAAATTTATCCCCCGATTATATCCACTCACAAGAGATAAAATTATCTTGTCCTTATGCCAAAGCACGGCGTCGGGGAGAAGTATGTCCCCGTTTGATATAACGAGTCGACATATATCCCACGTCCGTAGCGTGGAGCCAAATGAAAGATAAAAAATCATGCTTTTTTTGACATTTGAAAGGGACAATTTTATCCTAGTTCATTGGACATGGGTTTAGGTTTATATTCATACAAAAAATCTATCCAAGTCTAAATCTATCTCTCATTTTATCTACTGTGGATATTATAACCACCGGTGTGCCCATACTCGAAGAGTGGATAAAACTAAGCGAGGGCATAAATATCTTCTCCTTTCCCCGGGGATAAAACTGTCTCCTGCCCATGCTAGCCCTGCTGCTGTGTGCTATGTGTGTGTGTGTGTGTGTGTGTGTGTGTGCTGGACCGCCAGGCATGCAGATGGTATGGATGGTATCGGGAGTTTTACCGCAATGTGTGTTCGTGAAATTTGGTAAATGGTATCGGGAGTTTAGCTGCGATGTGTGTTCGTGAGATTTGGCGGCTGGGATTAATCCGAACAATTCTTCAGAGCACTTCCCATGGTAAATGCAAAAGAAAATGCAAAGGAATGCAACATATCTTTGCAGCGCCAGTGAATCGAGCCGATCGGAAAGGACTAGGTAGTCGACGATGCGAAATGTTCTGCGCTGAATGCAGTAAAGTGGACGGAGCTGGCACTGGGGAGCCCCAGCCCAGAAATGTGAACAGTATTCCATGTGAGGCCGAACCTGCGTCTTGTAAAGTTGCAGTCGGTGTAACGGTATGAAATATTGTCCCGCTATGTTGAGCACGTCAAGCTTTTTATAGGCCAGTTCCGCCTTCTCTTTCAAGTGACCACGAAACTGCACGTCACTCTATATGTCGACGCCAAGGAATTCGATACTGGCTGAGGCAACAAGGGGAGTGCCTTCAAACTGAGGAGATACGACAAAGGGGTTCTTTTTGCGGTATACGCGCAAACTTGCGTCTTCTGAGGATTAAACTGGACTAGATTTAGTCGCCCCCAATCCGAGACTTTGTTCAGCAAAGACTCGACTTCAGACACAAGTTTGTTCCGGTACTCGGCGACGTTTTCCAGAGAAATATTGGCACGACCGATGTATAGAGCATCACCAGTGCTGTCAATTGCATAGTAATGAATGTTACCATTTCGCAACATATCATTGATATGCAGAAGAAACAGTGTTGGTGATAGCACGGAGCCTTGTGGAATACATCTGGTGGATCTGTAAGATCTCTGGTGATCCAATTGCACAATTTCTCGGGAAGTCTATAGGAAAGGAGCTTTGAAAGAAGCGCTTTGTGCCAAACCCGATCGGACGATCTCCCTTTCCCCTTGGATTCTACTGCCTCCGCCCATCTATGTGTTCGGTAGACCAGAAGATCGCCAGATGATCGACCCCGACGAGAACAGTATTGGCGGTTACTAATCAGCTGGTGACCCTCAAGGTACCGCATTAGTTGACAGTTTATAACGGATTCCATTATTTTGGAGAACAAGGAGGTGATACGCCTAAGGAGTAGAAGTACCGAAAAAGAACGCGTTAGAACCGGTGCCAACTCCGGAGCATACTTCCTCAGCACAATTGGAGGTATTCCGTCAGGCCCACTAGACTTGTGGATGTCCAGGAAGAGGAGTGCTTTGCGAACCAAGCGCTGTGTGAATCGCACATACGGCATAGGGCAATCATACCGCGGGATGGTCGGCGGTGTGTTCCCTCCGTCATCTAGAGTCGGGTTGGACGCAAAGAAAGAGCCTAGCAGATCGGGTTTCCCCTTTGCGGCATGGGCCAGTGAGTCGTGCTCCCTGTGCATAGATGGAAGAGATGGCTCACAGTTCCCTTGGACAGCCATGGCTCGAGACCAGATTGCACGGGTACCCAGAAGAAGAAGGAATGCGAATTAGTTTCTCGCCAATTCTGCCTATGTGCTCTGACTTTGGCTTGGCCATGACTCTTTTGAAGGACCTGGAGGCGAAATTATACTTCTTTTTAAGGGCGCTGGTGTTTACATCCCAGGATGTTAATGCGTCAGTCCAGGCCCGGTAGCACCCCCGCTTGTAGCGTGATGCTATTTTACAGGAGCGACTAAATCATGGCTGAGATCTGTGTCCGACGGGCACCACAGAGGAAGGAATAAAAAGTTCCATACCCTGAAGTACCACATCAAAAGCACTTGGCCGGCTTTTATTTTTTATTAAACTGTATATGTTTATGTATGATTTTGTACGTGGGTTACGCTATATCTTTGTCAATTGTGAACCAATTTTAATAATATTTTTATTTAATAGGTATATACTTTAGAGGTGATCCTATATAACTTTGGGAAAAATTATAGAGGATCACCAGCACACTTCTTCATCCACTCAAAAGGGTATAAAATTACCTTTAACAAAAGATTAAACCGACTTCAAATAATTAAAAAGAACAAAGAACTAAATAACAGGTTTTGAAGTCACGGCTTTATTATACTATAGACTACAATGTGGTGGATAATATAATTAAAGCCGCGACTGTAGTGACTACATCTTAGCACCGACTTTTGCAGCTGTTACGTGGATTTTTTTTAGTTCTCTTAAGGTAAGCTTTTAGTTTTTATTATAAGTTTAATTCTGTACAACCATGTGGCACAACGCTCAGAACACATGTGTTCTATACTCAAAACTGAGCCGAGGCCAATTGATTTCCAGTTTGAAACGTATTGTAAGTATTCTAAAGGAATTGACACAAAATGGAATAGGACTCCTGATCATTATTAATATAATATTTGGTCGTTGGTCTCCGTTTGGTCTCCCCTGCCGAGTGCTTCCATCTGGTTGGGTTTTTATTTATTTATGTATTTTTTATGTATTTATTTAATTTAATTGATATTTATGTATATTTATATCTTTCGTTTACAATTATATATTTAAACAGCCCAACCAGATGAGAAAACTTTATAGATAACCGAGATAATAATCCTTTGCCATCTAGGTGAGCGAATGACGGCTGTGAAAAGCCGCATGAGGATAAGAAGGGGTAGGTATATTAACGGGCGATTGTTTGAATCCAATCTAGTTTTGCCTCTCTCTGAACCCTCTCAGTGCTTTACTGGAGGGATCCGAGAGGTGATTACAGCTTCGGAAAGGAGGGACAAAGGGACCCACCTTTTCTATATCGATGATCTCAAGTTATTCGCCACCAGTCGCTCCCATCTCACTTAATGGAGTTGGGGACGGATAAGTGTGCGGTCCTCCATGTTGAAAGGGGAAGGGTTGCTAACTCTGAGGGCATAGACTTATCTATGCCCGTCAACACAAGGACCCTTTTCGAAGCTGAAATATACCGATACCTGGGTATGTCAGAGAGCATTTTCAACCGGGTGACCTTATAGAAGGAGAAGGAGCTTCATGGGAGGTTCTACAAGGCTCTACATGAGCCTTTCGTAGATACAGTAGCCTCCCTCCACTGGCTACGTTTCGGCGATCTCTTTGAGGAAACCGAGGGTTTTGTCTGTGCGATACAGGATCAGCTTATTAAGACCAACAACTATCGGAGATACATCCTCAAGGGTGGCACCGTTGACTCCTGTCTAGCTTGTCGCCATCCTTGTGAGTCACTTAGGCATGTCATATCAGGTTGTTGGGCGCTTTCTGATTCTCAATTTTTGAACAGACATAACCTAGTAGCCAGGATTCTACACCAGGAAGCTCGCTCTGAAATACAGTCTTGTGGATCGGAAACTGCCTTATTATAAGTACTTGCCGGAAGCCGTTCTCGAAAATAACCGCGCCAGGATCTACTGGGACCGGGTTATCATCACAGACTATTCTTGGGAATAAGCCTGATATTGTGCTTATGGACCGGGTACAGTCAAGGATATTTTTGGTCGACATTACCAATCCGTATGACGAGAACCTCGTGAAAGCCGAAGCAGATAAGAAGACAAAATATCTGGACCTGCCTCACGAGGTGACCGACATGTGTGGTGGTCTGCTGACCGAAATTATAACTATATCCGTCTCTGCGAACGGGCTAACCCCGGTCAGCCTCTCGGATCATCTGAGGTGACTGAGACTTCGTGACGGATCGCTCCGGCCTCAAATGCAGAAGACTGTGCTCCTCCATACCACCCGCATCGGCCGCCGGTTTCTCTCCCTTTCCCTCTAACCCTCGGCCGTTGGGTCTCCTCTGCTGAGGGCTTCCATCTGGTTGGGTCTTTATTTATTCATGTATTTTTTATTTATTTATGTCAGTATATTTAATAATATTTATGTATATTTATCATTTCCTTATATATATTTATTCAGCTCAATCAGATGAGAATATTTTCTGGATAGCCAAGAAAATAATAATAATAAGTATGATTTATTTCGGACCATGATCCATATGGGTTAGTAAGTAATTCATAAACTAACATACAAATTAACATACAACTAACATAAACTAACTAAAATATTTTAGTAACAACATTAACTAATTACAACTAAATTAATTCATATACCTCTGCCCACTTCCCACTGCACCAGACTCGCAGCATTGTATTATATGTGTCCAGTGCTGCAGGAACGGGCTGTCGAGTTTCTCCACAATAACCCTCAGGATGCTGTTGGTGCTCATCCGATTATGATGACCATAAACAGATTAGCCTATTTTGTTTTTTTAATGGTTTGTAATATATGGCTACTGTAAAAATCAAAAGTATTTCGCTCTTGGCATTGAGATCAAACATTATTCACGAAGAAAAAATTGGCTCACATGAGGACTTGAGTGTTCAAAGGTTTCTTTTTGTCTAAAGTCGTGAAATCGGAGTGTAATTAATAAGTTTTTCATGCAAAATTTTTAACATGATTTCAAAGTGGCTGGAAAATTTGCCAAAAATTTTAATTAACTACTTTTCTTGAAGTACTTTTAATTAATGAACTTAAAGTATGTAAATTTTTGAAATGAAATCAGGTCGAGGACATAGCGTTTCAGAAGGACTATAATTTTAAATTTTCGAACAAGATCTAATAACATCTTCTTCGCAAACTCAATACACTTTCCTTTCAATTAATGGACTAATCGGCACTTTATTCACTCCCGACGAAAAAGAGGGGTGTTATAAGTTTGACCACTATGTGTGTCTGTCTGTCTGACTGTCTTTGGCACCATAGCTCTTAAACGGGTGAACCGATTTATATATGTAGTCATTTTTTTGTTTGAAAGGTGACTTGATCGAGTAATTGAGTGTTTTCTTAGCTATGATTCAAGAAAATCTTTTCAGAAGTTTGAAGATCATCAACTCTTTTGGTTTCAGGGGTTTTTTTTAAATATATAATTAATACGTTAAACTATAAAATTATTAATAATTTTATAATATTAAAGTTTTAAATGAACTAACAGTTCACTTGATTGAAAGTAGCTTCCGTATCTCATGAGCACCAGGAACCAAATTCAAACAAAAAAAAAATTATAAAATATATTACAGAAAAAGCCCAAGTATACATCGGGATATATTCGGCTATAACTATGTAGGTATAGCCGATTGCGTTTAGTTAAAAAGGGGACTTTAAGAAAGATACAAATCTCTCTTACAAAGCAATAAGGACCGTGGCCGAGCTCACTTGACTACTCTAGCGCCATCTATTATCTATCTACGGAAGCGGTTGCGATGTATATCGATATGAAAATTTGACGCGCTAAATACATCGTTCTTTATTTAATACATTTCCATAGATGTCGCTACATGGTACCGCTAAGTAAGATTGACGAAGTCATTGGGCTCTAGTAATGTACAAATTAAAGAAAGACAAAAAAAAATTAATTTGCGCTAAGATCTATTTTCATTCATTAAACCTATAACAGTTTTATTAATACTTTAATTGTGCTTTGGTTAGTATGAAAAAGCGACTGCGACAGCGAAGCGCCTGCTAAAGTACAGATTAAATAAACGTTACTGCGTAAGCTAAAGTGCCTACACAACTTGTGATTTAATTATGCTCTCTGTCGTATTTGTATTTCAGTGAAAGTAAAAGTGTGCGGATTGTTACACCACCTACGCTGTGAGTTAGTTTTAAACAATACGACATGGCGTGGGCGCGACGCACTCCTTATTTTATGTCACTGGGTCGATGTTCAAAACTTGAACTCCTCATTACAAGTACAAAAAATGCACATAAATAGTTATTAACTTAATTCAGCACGAATTGATCGGCTCGACCGGGGAAAGACCACGCTCTCACAGAATACCAGCGTAAAATAGCGGCCACTGCTGTTTCGTATGGTGTGAGTGTAGAGAACCGGAGACCCATTTTTACTGGAAAAGAGGCATTCCATCTTAGGCCTCACGGGTGACAACGCATCTGCATTTTGATTCGGAAACGAGGATAAATGTAGATGTCTATGGGCCACAGCAACCACTTACCATCTGGTGGGCTGTGTGCTCGTTTGTTACCCGATCCTACAAAAAAAAGATCACTCACTTTCAATGATTGTTTTATTATACCTAATTAAACAATATAACTCTTCCAAATTTAATACAATATTTCTACAATTATTTCTTCTGCGGCAGCAACGCACCGGGTACCAGCTAGTTATATTACATTATGTCGCAGGATAATCGAACAAATCCTAAGATGATGACAAATGACCGGATATTTGGAAACTAAGACGGGCTTAATTTCGGTTATAAGTTAATATACGATATCTATTCGATTTATCATATTATAATTTAGTACTTTAGTTTTCAGCTTTCGGATGGTCCAATCCAAGGGCCACCCTTGTAGTCTGTAACTTACCCTACTGTCAATCTAGTTTTAACTATGAATACACCAAGTAGGTCACCTACTTGTAGATTAAGGTTAGCTGAGAATAACTCTTGAGTCATCACAATTCAGTGAACCTAATAATTCTAATAGGCATCGAACATTAATCTCTTGATGTATACGAAAATCTGTTTCAGAATATCCAGTTATAATATCCGGTTCATTGCAATCGTTCTAGGATTTTCGCAGAATCGATTTGTCCGATTATCTCGCGACGTTTAATAAGTAGGTAACATCTATCTCAATAAAAGTCTACATCAAATAACTAAGCAGCTTAACATTTGTCTTTTTTAAGCCTTTGATTTTTAATAAAAGTGTTTTTTGACCCTTATGACCGCACTAAGGAATATCTCAAGGTCGAAAGTCGTCTTATTATTAGTTACCTACATTGAACCTTTAATCTCCTATTTAACTAAACTTAGTGATTGTTTTTTTTTTCTTAATATTTATGAGGCCACTCCTGAAGTATATTAAACAATTTAACAAAAAACAACATGCGTGAGTGTCGTGGAACACTCGGTTGGAACGAAGCTCCCTTCGAAGTATATTATTATTAATAAACGTTTTCAACGTTTGATTAACAAATACAAATAAATTAATTACTAGCGATAAAAAAAAGTGTGAAGGAGATGGATTTTATTCCCTCTCGCTTCCTTATAGTCGCCAAGGCCGTCTACTCTGCGTCAGAGGGGGTCGTGAAGGAAAAATCTTAAACTTTTTGTTGCCTAGCCCCATCCGCCAAATTCGTACCGTCCAATAAGGAACTTCGTTCCAATAATATTTCTTTCATGGCAAGATAAGAAAAAGTGCGAGAGAGATGGATATTATTCCATCTCACTTCCTTATAGCCTCCAAGGCCGTCTACACTACGTCACAAGGAATCGTGACGGAAAATCTTACAACTTTTGTCGCCTAGCCCCCATTCGCCAAATTCGTATAGCCCGATAAGGAACTTCGTTCCAAAACAGAGTAACTAAAATCAATTCACAGTTGACGAAGATATTAAGTAAATACCGTTACCGATACAGCCTTTTCAAAGTTATCAGCAGAACATAGGTCTCTCCCATTTTTTTCCTTATAGGAGAAATATTTGCTATAGTTGCCACGCATGGCAGGCGTGTTGACAACCGCAGTTTCTTTAGTTGTTAATACGAGGGTGCTGCTGCCCAATTCCTGCTTTGTTTTCCTTTGTCACCTATTACGATACCCACGGAACGATATGGGGTAGTGGATAGGTGGTAGTGTCGTGAACCACCACTACACGGTTCTAATATAACATGTAAATATCTGTATGATGAAGTACAAAAAAATATTTTTCATACTTAACATTAACATTTATTTCCAATTGAAGTGGCACAACTCCAACGTCTGTAAAGCCTCATTAATTCAATGAAACACTTAAATTTAAGATTGTGTGATACACTGCATAAACTTCAAAGAAAATGCTAATAACGAGGCTCGAAATCTGTGGTGAGTTAACAGCGTGACCTGACCTCGTTGCATCCATTGGGATTTGTATCGTGTTCAACACAACACTGCGACTTACTGTTTAATTCTTTACCAACTTTTAATAGAGATCTTTTCCCAAGTAATTCATATTTGAAAATACCTTTAAACACATTAATAGTGCCGAAATTATGGTTACTAAATCATATCTTAATTGAAGTAGGTAAAATGCAAAAGAGCACACAGTTCACCTTATATTTTATTTTATTTATTATGTTTTATTTTATTTGAAAGTACGTTACTATGTAACCAGGAATTTGCGTGATACTTCTCAATTGAATAAAAAGTTATTTTTCTAATTTTACTATGTTCTTCTAAAAACATAAATTTAATCATTACAAAGTGGTATACAAGCAGTAACATCATACTGATCTATTATTTGTGTTTAAATCCAATTTTTGTTCATTTGTTCTGAACACATTTATTTTAAACAATTTTTTCGCATGCCACGAAAGGCAAAATATGTGGAAACAAATATTAACTCTGCATCCATCGGTCTGTACCCGTTTTAAGCGAAATAAATGATTGATTAATTGATGGGCAAAAGACGCTGCTGCCCTTCCGTTTCAGTTGTCTCTTACAAAACCCATGAAACGATATGGGGTAGTGGATAATTTTACTCAGCCATTACACGGTTAAAATATTTATGTGCAGTTTTATAAATAATAATAAAATTAAGACTAATGTTACAAAAACAGCTTTCAATACACCATTACAGCTACGCTTAAAAATGTGACGAATATCTCAATAAAAGATATTATGTAAGTGGATGTTTACTTCACAAAATAATTTTCTATACCTTTATAATTTTTAGGGTACACAGATTCAGAAATTAAATTTTATATAGCAGAAGTAACAAGTGGTAAAATTTAAAATTTTGTACAACCGACTTCAATGTAAATAAAATGAGAAAATGAATAAAACGAGAACATCGTCAATGTAGTCTAAGTCAATTAAATACGCATTATTAAGGATAACTCAAAAACTACTGGTCAAATCATGATCAAATTTATATGGTACCACATGAGAAGCACTAGCTTTCAGAATCATCGGAATTGGTTCACTAGGAACAAATTTCTGAGGTAACAAACATAAAAAAATACAGTCGAATTGATGATTGATCCTCTCTTTTACGGTTAAAAACAAAAAATTGATTACCTACCATATTACCAAAAGAAAATTATAAAGAATATATTAAACGTCATTATTTTCATTTTTTTTTCAACGCTGCTAGCATTTTCATTCTATGTTTCCAACGCGAGTAATTAAAAATGTCTATAATATTAAAAGCGTCATTACACCACTGCATTAACCGTCTTAAAGGCAAGCGCCTGGAGTAAAGAGGTGAAAAAAATATAAATTACACGTTCGTTGTAGTCTAACTACTACTCCGTACGTAATCTTACTAACAAGATATTTAGTTTGTTTTTATTTGAAAAACCAACAACTATAATAACTATATATAAGACAGATAATAAGTGTTCACAGTGAAATATGTTATTTGCAACAGTGTAAGACCATTTGATCCAACAGCTCCCTTTTAACCTTTAAAAAAATTGTAGAAAACTTTTCAAGTAGTGCTCTATAAGATACAGAATTGTTACGATAACATGTAAATGAACGAGGCGAAATAATTTTCGCTGTACCTTCTCTGATTTGGACGGCATATTTGTCATTAGTGTTATGGTACAGTTGTTCGATTCCAAACAAAACCAAACAACTGTAGCATATCCAAGCTCAGTTCTTACTAATGCTCTGAAAAGCAATAAATGGGTAGAAGGTCGTTTGAACAAAATACTAACAATATTTAAAATTACTATTATTATCTAAATACCAACATTCACTTCTAGACGTAAATAGAAATACTAGTTGGTGAGTTGCTACGCAGATAATTATCATATTAGTTAATATTTAATTTCTTAGTTTAACTACTAAGTATAAAAACAAATTACTCATTTCAAAACATTTTCTTAAGCCGTTTATAAAAGTGGCGAATCAACGATAGAGCCCTCGGGCACGCCACATGTAACAACTATCGTACTCGATACGAAGCTGTTAACAACCTCTCTTTGAGTTCTGCTCTGCACATACGACTGTAACGAATTACCACCAAACCCATTAAATTTAAATTTTTTAAGAAGTGAGATGATCCACTTTGTCGAGAGCCTGAATCTGAACTTACTGCTCCGCTTTATTACTTTGAACGAAACTTTTCATTTATAAGTTTGTAAAACTAGAATATTGTTTACATTTTATCACTTTTTAAAACTGTTCATTGTTCAGGGATAAATGTTGTTGAGAGATGATTTGCAAGAGAGGACTAAGTTGGAATGCTTTATTAGCATTAAAATGTTCCCTGGTTCTAGGTACCCTCCATTCGAAACACAGCAGCATTATGCTGCAATTATTATACGCTGGTTCTAGTGTGTGTTGACTAGGGACTGTATATTATTATAATTATGCCTCTAGTGCACAGGCTGAAATTAAGACAAAAAGTCAATATAATATGTATAAGAAGTAATTTCTTATTATAATACAATTTCTTTTTTATTTCTTTCTTATTATATTTAAATATAATTTTCTCAGGAGTGACACTTTCGCCTATAAACTTGGAAAGTAAAACATTATCTAAATACATAATTTAATCCAAATCACGAGCACGAGCGTAATGGAGTTTGCTCATACGAATCAAAAAGTTTGTGTAGTATCGATTTGTTTTCTTAAAATCCATCAGATTATTAGTTATAGTTAAAATATACTGTGTTATTGGATGATGCTTGTTTGAAATAATTTCTCCCTAGGAAATACTTCTCTAGTTACCTACCTAAAAGTTCACTAACGAAAGTCGAAAGATCAAAGTATAGCCGCGTAGAAAAATTAACAGAGTAACCCAGTTGTGACCCAGAAGCCTAGTGGCATTCACAAATCATTTTTAAAAAAGCATGCAATGCCTTTATTACATACATTACATTACATACTATACACTAGCTGGCCAGGCAGACATTGTTCTGCCCTCTCCGACGACCCTGTGTCCTATAAAAATTATTAAATTCGTAATAAAAAATATTGAGGGTCACTTATAGGGATAAAAACTATCCTATCTCTCAAGTTGGACCAAACTGCACACAGTGTGCAAAATTTCATTGCAATCAGTTTAGTAGTTTAGGAGTTCATCGCGGACAAACAATGTGACACGTAATTTTTATATATGAAGAAGATAATATAAAAATGGTGTTTCTTATTTTTTTTTAACTTAAACAATATCTAATTAGAAAACCTGCTCCTAATTTAAAAAACCGGCAGAGTGCGAGTCGCGCACCGAGGGTTCCAAACAAATTTGTAGGTATATAAGTTTAAAATTATTAAAAATATTTTTATTATTTGATGTAACTAAAAATTTATGCTTTTCGCAATTTTTCCTTTATCTGTGCTATAAAACGTTGCTTCGTACCAAATTTCAAGATTCTGAGTTCACGGGAAGTACCCTGTAGGTTTTGATTCCGTTGCGAACGTCGAAAATTTACGGCATAAACAGCTGTATCTTTTGATTGCGTTGGCTTAGAAGTTTGATTTTTTCACAGATCTAAGGGACAGTAGACTTGAGTATTTGATATGAATTTCAGCTTGATACCTCCACGCGTTCTTGAGAAAAAGAGTCTTGACAGACAGACAGACGGACAACAAAGTGATCCTATAAGGGTTCCGTTTTTTCCTTTTGAGGTACGGAACCCTAAAAGTATATTATATATTATATTTATTATATAGTATATTATAGTTTATTACAATTTTATGATTCCAAATCTTTATATTGAGTGTTTTCTTAAAATTATTGAACTTGTAAAAAAAATTATATACAAAAAGCATTATTGTTAACTTTAAAGAATAAAAATAAATACTTTATCAGATAGAGTTGCTTGTAGCATATTTTCTTTCTTTTATTTTAAACGATAATTATCATATACTTTCGGTTGCTTCTATATTATTTAACATTGGATAAACATTTCTTTATTATTGGAATCCATTGGAAAGTGATTTAAAATGCTGAATCACAACAGCAATAAAATCGCTGTGTCGACATTGATTGATTACACTTTTTCCTTACGCTATGTAACAAAAAGTTTGTGGAACAAATGACCCTGAACTTTTTTGGTTAAGCCCCCAGACGAACAAAGAAATATTTACGAAGCTCTGTGTACACTTCAAATAAGGCCGAAACCTAGACAAAACTATGCTCGACTTATTGTAAGAACACGCAATCATTTGCAGCCCACAACAATTTTAGATCCGTCGAGTTGTGAACTTTTGCGGACTGTTAAACAAGGAAAGAAAAAAAAATGTGCGGGAATGTGTGTGTTAAGAAATTTGGTTTCAGCATCACTTGGAATATACGAAGCGGGCGTTTATCTTTCTGGTCTGAACTTAAGGCATAAAATATTGTGACCAAAATATCCCTTCTGACGTTGAAAAACACCTACGAAATACATAGTTCAATATTATAAATTAAATCAATACTATTATTTAAGAAGTGATAAGACAAAATCTGAATATGTATATATAAATAATTATGAGTAGGTGTTCTGTTCTTAAAGTGAACAATGACAATATCGATAGCGGAGTATCCATAGATATCCATAGATACTCTGAAGTATCACTTGTATCACAATACCATTTGAATTTCAAGTACAGTCGTTGAGAAATTTTAATAAACTGGGACTAACTCTTTCAAAGCATTCTGCCAGAGCTACTATGAATAGTTCGCTTATTATATTCGCCATATTGCGTTTCATTTAATGCCAGGAACAAAACTTTTTGCTGACATTTTTATGAAAAGCTGTGAAAATTTAGTCTCTGTTATTAAAATTGTGTCTCTTTGTTGCATGTTCATTTGAAAATGTCTTTTTTCAACAATATTTACAATAAAATATTATTGGACTGCCAATTTAGTTTGTGGGTTCTAAATGTAAATGCGTCATCACCTAGACGTGAAATATTTCAATAAATCAATGTATTAGTAATTTTTTATTGTACACCAATAATATAACCATATGATGTAATTCAGACCGAATTTCGGCCACGGCAACCAGTCTCAACGGAGATCAGCCATCTGCCGAGGACAGAATTACAGAACATTTAAAGGGCATGAGTGTGCACACCTTTCCCTAACTATCATACTCCGATGGCACGGAAATCCCAGGCGATCAGGCGCAGAACCAACGGCTTTACGTGTTTTACGAGGCACGGGGATAAACCCCGTCAACTCTCTGATTCCGGGCTGCTGTTGAGACAGGAAAACTCAATAAGTGATCACAACCGAGGCAGTGAAAATATTCAGTCAATATAAGAATATATTATGTACATAATATATAAGACTAAGAATTATGGATTAAAAAATCTTTATCTGATTTAAATTTTCATGCTTTTGTCATTTTGATGCTTGAGATTAATTATATTTTCTTAATTTTATATAGCAATAAACTATCGTTTGAACACTATATTAATACACAAATTAATTTAATGGTTTTCGGTCCGTTCTCGGAAATGTATTTAGCAAATATTTCTTTGTCAACCAAAATAATACCGCGTCACTTTACAGTTTTAAATTGGTCTGGCTGATGGTTTAACGGTAGAATTGTTATTTGACAAATACATTTTGAAATTGTATATATTATATACTTAAATAACATTGTATTAAAATTCCAGCCATGCTAAAACATTTTGAAAAAATTTTTTTTATATAATTAGCGCCTGGCAAATGTTACGCAATGATAAAAATGTCTGGCAATAATATATTTATGTTTAAAAGCTAAATAAATTTAATGCTAAAAATTCTTCTTATAGTTATTTGAATAATTATTATTTTAGATCTACAGGTACGATGCGCACTAATGTACTCAATCTCCATCGCCAGCCAGCTAGCCCGTATGCTGGCCGGGGGAGTGAGAGTGAAGGTATATCTAAAAACTAGTTTACCTGAAATGCTCTCTCGAAAACGTTATAGCTCTTAGAAGATTGTGAAAAATCTGTAATGTAATGAATACTTCGAATTCTGCGAAATTAATTCTTCGAATTAAATTTAAAACCTAAACAAAAATCTAGAATAATTAGATAAGAATGAGATGGATAACTATTATTTTTATTTATAATTTATAAAATTAGAAAAAAGACAAAAAAAAACAAAAAGTTATTTTTAAAACAGTGAAAATACATTTCAATAGAAATGTAATCCATCCAATGTGCTTTAATCTGTTAACGTGTAGTTGACACAGTGGCATCACTCCGCTCGCTATGATTGATTACAACTAATCTTAAAGCAACTATCATACAATACAAACTTTGATTCGGTTTTCAACAGCAAATTAATTTTATCCACTACAAAAAATTATATGTGTGATGCAATTGCCTTAATTTTAATAATTAGAATATACTCCTAATTTTAAATGCAGTGAAAGTCTGCATGCATACATCTGTTGGGCACAAGCTTCCAATTGACCGTCATCTCATTTATAAAAGGTTTTAGAGCAAAGAGCAGTCCGCTCCGCTTCCCCAATAAAGCTGGCGGAATTCACACGTCCATTACTTTCTTACACATGCAAGTTCCTTCATGATGTTTTCCTTTACCGCTGAGCACTTAGTAAATCTCTCTAGCTACCTCGGCTTATACTAACAGCAACGCTAGTTAATCACTTCAACTTGTTATTTACCTTAATGTCTTAAGCTTAAGTAACAAGTTACCTTGTAATCTTCTAAATTGCAAACGCAAAACTTAAAGGTCGTGGGTCTCTCTGAATCCTCGATTCGACTACTGCCATGTAACCACTCTAGCTCAATTTTTGCATTATATTATTATTATTATTTAATTATTTTATACGGACCTACAACAATTATTAAAATAATGATCTGATAAAATACTGCGTGAAGGTTTTGGTTGACCATCGTTTCTTTTTCATAGGAGAGGGGGGAAACGAGCATGCGGCTCACCTGATGTTAAGTGACTACCGCCGCCCATGAACAACTGCAACACCAGGCCAATCAGGGGAATTGTAAATGCGTTGCCGGCCTTTAAAATAGCTTAGTCTACGTTCTTCATTGTCGTGTTTGATATATTTTATTTATACAACATGTAACAAAAACCCTATGGTTCCCGTTAAGTACGTTATCAGAGTCAGTATCAAACGTAAAGAAATAACTTTTTTTCAAAAAACTTGAACATTAAAAAAATATTTTAATTAAAAAAAAATTGCAAATTATATATGGTTTTATTGCCTCTGCATTATCCGGAGAATAATAGGATTGTGAAAGACCCCCCTCCCCCACCCCCTCACTGATTCTCGTGTCAGTTAGAGGTAATAAACCACATACAATTTGCAAATTAATTTTTATTTATTAAAATTAAATATTTTAATGTCCAATTTTTTTTGAAATAAGTTATTTCTTTACGTTTAAAATTTAAATACCTACTGACTCTGATAACGCACTTAAAGGGAACCACAGAGTTTTTGTTAAATGTTGTATAATATATCAAACACGACCATATTTTAAATAAAAGGGTGTCAAACGGTACACAGTTCACCTGACGTGCATGCTATGCCCCATAGACATCTTCTTCTGTTCTCGATTAATAATCAAAATGCAGCTGCTATGTCACCCCTTGAGGACTAAGATGGTATGCCTCGTTTCCAGTAAAAAGGGACAAAAAATAACAACATTGTAAAATAAATCAACCTCGGCACTTGATTTTATTAACAAATGTAAATTTATTTAATGTTTAAAAAACATGGCTACAGCGATAACAACTTAACAATTTATTAGGTTATGTGACTTAACCATAGAGTATACACATAAATAGTGAAGGACATAGCTAAGTGTTCGTAGCTCGTAGCATGACGTAGCGTAGATAAGGCCAATGCATCGAAACAGCCGTTATTTATTACAAACCGCATTACACCGTTATGTAAAGGCAAAGTGCTTCGATGCCGTAAAAATTGATAAGAGGAGAGTAAGCTCGGTAACAAAATAATTCTTGCCAAAATTGTATTCTCATATTTTAAGTACAAAGTTTGCCTCTTAGCTTTAAGTAAGATTTTTTGTATTTTTACTCGCGTTCGATCTGTATAGTATATAAATTATTATTTTTGCTTAATATTTTTAACCATTCTTATAAGTTTTTAAAATTTACTGCATAAGGCTTTCCAAAAATGCTAGAGAACGTATGTATTTTTGATACATAGCGCGATAGTAGCACGAATGGATTAGATCGACTGTAGATTGGAAGTACCACACTCTAAAGAATACCAGCGTATATCTAATAGCAGCTTAGAGTTGCTGTGTTTAGTATGGTGAGTGTATAGAACTGGAGATCCTTTTTACTGAAAACAGCATTCCATCTTATTCCTCACGGGTGACAGCGCATCTGCGTTTTGATTCATTAGGACAGATGTAGATGTCTATGGGCCACAGTACCCATTTACCATCAGAAGGGCTATTTGCATGTTTGTCATCCTTATTCTGTATAAAAATCCTAATGATAGAATTAGGAAAACAATAAGCGGCTTTTAAGTAAGCATAGAAGTCTTAGAGATACTGCTGCCACTCGACAAACTTTTATCCCCATCGGTTGTCTGTTGTTCTAACTATATGGCCGACCCATTGCGACTTCAGCTTACTAATTTCTGGCTATATCGATCGCTCTGGTTCTACTGCGGATATCTTCATTTCTAAGTTTATCGCGTAAAGAAACTGGCAACACGCACTGGTTGTACAATTTCGTTTTCAGGTTTTGAAGTGTACCTAACGAGAAGATGTGTCGTAATTTACCGCTGTCTAGCCGAGTTGAATCCGTCGATTGACCTCTCGGTCGAAGTTGGACTTATCTAGTCGAACTATTTGTCTTAGGTAAACAATCTCGTCAACAACTTCGAGCTTAGTGCTCCCAACAACTACCGGCATAGGTGTGACATGGATATTACACATGATCTTTGTATTGTCCATGTTCATCTTAAGACCTATCCGTTGGGAGACACTATTGAGGTCATTGAGCATAGTGCTTAGGTCCTCCAGCGATTCTGCCATAAGGACTATGTCGTCAGCAAATCGAAGGTAAGTGATCTACTTGCCATTGATGTTAATATCGTATCCTTTCCAGTCCAGCAGCACGAAAACGTCTTCCAATGCAGCGATGAAGAGTTTTGGCGATATGGGGTCACCCTGTCTTACACCTCTCTGTAGTTGGATAGGTATCGTACACTGGTTATGTACTCGGATAGCCATCGTAGCCCTACTGTACAATCACTTCAGCGCTTCGATATACCGACAGTCAACTTGGAACCGCTAAAAGGACTGTAGCACCGCCCAAATTTCAACGGAATCAAAGGCTTTTTCATAGTCCACATACGCAAGGCATAGTGGAAGATTGTACTCTTCGGTCTTCACAATTTGCCGAAGGGTATGTATAAGGTCTATGGTACTAAAGCTTTTTCGGAAACCGGCTTGTTCGGGAGGCTGGAAGTCGTCAAGTCTGCGTGCGAGACGATTCGTAATGACTCTCGAAAACAACACGTAGACGCGGCTCAAAATGGAAATCGGTCTGTAAAAGTCGCCTTTCTTGAAGAACAAGACCGCCGCACTTCTGCTCCACGCCTCCGGTGTATTTCCACCATGGAGGGCAGAATTGAAGAACTTCTGAAGAACTTAGAAGTTTTTCAGAAGCTAGAGTACCGGTTTTCCACTCGCTTTCAAAAGCTCCGCTTTAATTCCAACTTCGCCTGGAGCCTTGGTGTTTTAAGGTGCTGGAGAGCCATTCTAATCTCGCTCAGACTGACATCCGGGATTTCATTGGAATTGTGTCGGATAAGACTTGCTCTTGGATCGTCACTCACACTTGGGTATGGCTCCAACGATGATGTATACAGCTGCCCATAGAACTTCTCAGTCTAACTCAAAATCTCAGATGTCTCGGAAACGATGCTGCCACATTCAATCTCTGCCAAAGTCTTTGGAGCCTTGGTTCCACTCGATCGCTTCTTCAATACGAGCTGTATTGAAGTTGCGTAAGTCCCTCCGCATGCATTTGGTGATCTGTCTGTTCAGTTGCTGTTGAGGATGTTTCGACTAAAGTAGACCACAACACAATTTAAACAACGCATGTTAAACCTCCAGTCCTATATATTTTTATAAGACAAATCCAATTCTTTCGGGGCTATACATATTTTTTTTTTATAGGAGAGGGGGCAAACGAGCATGCGGCTCATCTGATGGTAAGTGACTACCGCCACCCATGAACAACTGTAACACCAGGGAGGGAATTGCAGATGCGTTGCCGGCCTTTTAAAAAGTAGTACGCTCTTTTCTTGAAGGTCCCTAAGTCGTTTCGGTCCGGAAAAATCGCTGATGGTAATCGATTCCACAAGGAAGTCGTGCGAGGAAGAAAAAATCTTCTAAATCACACAGTGGTGGACCGCCAATCATCCAGATGATGTGGATGGTATCAGGAGTTCTGCCGCGATGTGCGTTCGTGAAATTTGGCGGCTGGGATTAATCCGAACAATTCCTCAGAGCACTCCCCTTGGTAAATGCGAAAGAAAATGCAAAGAGATGCATCAACTCTTCGCAGCGCCAGTGAGTCGAGCCGATCGGAAAGGACTCGGTCGTCGACGATTCGAGCCGCTCTGCGCTGGATGCGGTCAAGTGGAAGGAGCTGGCACTGAGGAGCTCCAGCCCATAGATGGGAACAGTATTCCATGTGAGGCCGAACCTGCGCCTTGTAAAGTTGCAGGCGTTGTGCCGGCATTAAATACTGTCCCGCTCTACTGAGCACGCCAAGCTTTTTAGAAGCGAATTTGGCCTTCTTTTCCAAGTGACCACGAAACTGCACGTCACTCGATATGTCGACGCCGAGGATTCCGATTCTGGCTGGGGCAACAAGGGGAGTACCTTGAAACTGAGTAGATACGACAAAGGGGTTCTTTTTAGCGGTAAAAAACCTTGTGTCTTCTGAAGATTAAACTGGACTAGATTTAGTCGCCCCCAGTCCGAGACTTTGTCCAGCAAAGACTCGACTTCAGACACAAGTTTGTTCCGGTACTCGGCGACGTTTTCCCGAGAAATATTGGCACGGCCGTTGTATAGAGCATCACCAGTGCTTTCATCTGCATAGCAATGAATGCTACCGGTTTTCAACATATCATTGATATGCAGAAGAAACAGCGTTGGTGATAGCACGCAGCCTTGTGGAACACCAGCGTTAATAGGCTTGTAGTCGGACCTTGCACCGTCTACAACGACCTTGATGCTCCGATCTGCAAGAAAGCTGGTGATCCAATTGCACAATTTCTCGGGAAGCCCATAGGAAGGAAGTTTCGAAAGAAGCGCTTTGTGCCAAACCCGATCGAAGGCCTTCGCAATGTCCAAACTAACAGCCGATGCCTCCCCTTTGGACTCTACTGTCTCCGCCCATCTATGAGTCAAGTAGACCGACAAGAAGATCACCAGCTGATCGACTCCGACGAAAACCGTATTGGCGGACACTAATCAGCTGGTGATCCTCATGGTACCGCATGAGGTGGCAGTTTATAACGGATTTCATTATTTTGGAGAACAAGGGGGTGATGGCAATAGGCCTGTAGTTGGACGGGTCTGAGCGGTCGCATTTTTTGGGGATCGGGTGGACAAAAGCTGTCTTCCATGATTTCGGGACTACGCCTAGGGAATAGGATTACCGGAAAAGACGCGTTAGCACCGGTGCCAACTCCGGAGCACACGTCCTCAGCACAATTGTAGGGATTCCGTCAGGCCTACTCGACTTGTGGATATCCAGGGAGAGGAGTGCTCTGCAGACCGAGCGCTGTGAGAACCGCACATCCGGCATGGAGCACTCACACCGCGGGATGGTCGGCGGTGTGTTCCCCCCGTCATCAACAGTCGAGTTGGGCGCAAAAAGGGAGCCTAAAAGGTCGGCTTTCTCTTTTGCGGCGTGGGCTAGTGAGTCGTCCTCCCTGAGCAGAGATGGTAGTGATGGCTTACAGAAATTTCCTTGGACAGCCTATGTGCCTATGTGCTCTGACTTTGCCTTGGCAATAACTCTTTTGAAGGACCTGGAGGCGAAGTTATACTTCTTTTTAAGTATGCTGGTGTTTACATCCCGAGTCGCCGAAGCCGCAGCCCAGGCTTGATAACACTCCTGCTTACTGCGTAATGCAGTCTTACAGGAGCGACCAAACCAAGGCTGAGATCTGCCTCCGATGGGTAACACAGATGATGGAATACATAGTTCCATTCCCTGTAGCACCATATCAGTGACGAGTCAGCAACAGCGCTGGGATCATACGGCGAGAAGCAAACCCGCCCCCATGGGTAGGAAGCAAAGAAAGACCGTATTCCGTCCCAATCTGCCGACCTGTAATGCCAAACACGGCGGCAACCTGCAGAACGCAACCGCGAGGGGAGCGTGAGTGGCACCACACTCCGGATCAAACAATGGTCCGAAGAGCCGAGAGATGAGTTACCATCGACGGAAACCTGATATCCGTCCGGATGAGAGGTCAGCAGAAGGTCCAACAGGGAAGGTGTATGATCCTCAACATCTGGAATCCGCGTAGGCGATGTTACCAGTATTACAATCTTCTAGGCACTGAAAGCGGTTTTGTAACTCGAGCTGAAAGGTTTCAGGACTTTGGATTAGAGCACGAGGGGGACGGAGCGTTGACTTCATTAAACGAGACCTCTCCAACTTAACGTTTAGATTCAGTGTGCCTCTAACCATTCGGTGATCGCTACCAGTTTTCACTCTCGCGATCACTGAGACATCACTGATCAGTTAACGTCTAGTCGTCATAATGAAGTCAATCTCATTTTTTCTCGAACCGTCGGGGCTCGAACAGGTCCACTTCCCGTGGGGCCGCTGTTGGAAGAAAGAATTCATTATAAAGAGTCCCTTTTTCTCCATGAATTCGGCCAGCTGCTGGCCCCTTGAGTTCCGTTGCTCCGTTCCAAATTTCCTTACCTTCAGCTCACCGTTCTCCCTTGTGCATTGAAGTCTCCCATTAACATCGTGTAGTGAGTTTTGTAGGAGTGCGTGGCTTTAGAGATATCCTCATACATTCTCCACCTCCTCATTAGGATGTGCCGAGGTTTGTGCGTAAACCTATATGATTTTCAACGAATATCGTTTGGTAATTCTGAGTATAAGGTACGCAACCCTCGTCGACACACTCACAATGTTTACCACTGTGGCGGGTGGAAGCAAAAGGGGAGATCTCCCGCCGGGCAAGGTGGTTTTCCCGGGGAGCGGCCAATGCTCCGAGTGGTAGTTTGGAGCTATTCTATATATACTGCTTTAACTTCGGAACTTTGTTAGCGCGATTTAGTATTCGATGTGTTTCGCTTGTGGTGCGAAGACAGCGCCGCCACACCACCCCTTGCTCAGACCGGAGGTCGATAGTGCAGTTTGATTGCCGGTGCGTCCTTAATGCCGGTGGGGAATGCATGATGTATGCGTAAGGGCAAGTGGTGCCGGTGCGAACGATATGCCGGTGTGTAATGCATGCCGTACTACGCACTTGCAAGTGATGCCGGTCAGAACGATAAGCCGGAGCAAATGCCAGGGATTGCCTTGTAGTCTGCGGTGAGTCGAGAAGAAGGCAAGTAATCTGCGAGAGTGCCGTGAAGCAGAGGCGAGCAGTAAGGCTCAGAGCCGTGCCGAACACTGTAGCGCAGAGAGTAGCTTGAAGAAACAGGAAGCATTATTATTCCAGTGCTGCGATGAACCTTTATAAAGCTAGATGGCTTGCAGAATGTGAAGACTGCAGACAATATCTGCTCGGCAGCGATGAATGGGGTACTTGGGGATGATGAAGAAGGTTTGAAGTTGTAGTCGCCGAAGGTTGTTGGTTGCGTGTTCATATCACGTCGGTTGGTTACCAGTGTAGCCGGTGGAAGGAAAAGGGGAGATCTCCCGCGGGGCAAGGTGCTCTGCCCGGGGAGCAGCCAATGCTCGCTGTCTTCGGGCCTCAGATAATCCTATAATATCCCAGCGCAACTTGTCTATCTCTTCTTACAGCTCTAGGAATTTCTCTTCAGTCCTCAGGGTGCGTGCATTGTATGTTGCCAGGTCGAATCGTTTTAACTTTCACCGGAGATTCTTAGCACCCCCTGCTGTGTATAATAAATTATATTGCATAATATTAATATAATTTTATATCATTATCATTATGCTAAATGTTATTTTATATTCAGCATAATAATAAATATATTAACATAATTTTATTTTTAATAAAATTATATTAATAGTACTGTTTCATTAATCTTTTATATTCAACATTTCGAATTTAAACTTACAATTATATCATTATCAAATAATTAGAAATCTTTATTGCAGTTAATTTTGCTCTTAATTAACCATGATGTATATGGTTCAAGTATTTTCCGACCTTACGATATAATTTAACCGGTTACCATTTTTTTTTTGCTCAGGGGAGCGATGCTGTCCTGGCTATAAATAAATTAGTATTAACCCGTACTGCAATATCATTACATATGAATCGGAGCTCTGAGTACACGTGAACTGCTCCCACAACAAACATTTGCACTGTGATTGTGACCATGCATATTGAAACGAATAGATTACCTGGGAATTATACGTTAAAACGAGAAATATATTGTTGTTTGTTGACGGCCATATATTTTAGGCATTCTCGTTTTTATAATAAATATGTTTCGAATAAATGAAGTTTATGAAGAAATAATTAGCGTAGTTTTATGATGGAACAAAAATTAAGTTGTTTCATTCATGGAAATATTGCGGTACTTTTAAATGTAAATAGTGTGCAAAAAAAAATAATTTTATTAAAAATTTGCATATGGACAAGAACTGTGTAGAGACAGAAACGTGAATCATAATAATTGGCTCAATAAAAAATTATATGATCGCTATTTAGGCGGATCACTTTTTTTTTATAGGATAGAGCTACAAACGAGCACACAGTCCACCAGATGGTAAGTTGTTGCTGTGGCCCATAAGCATCTACATTTATCCTCGTTTGCGAATCAAAATGAAGATGCGTTGTCACCCGTGAGGACTAAGATAGTGTATAAACGTATTAGAAAACTTATATCAAATGAAAAGTTTATTATTTTTAGATTATATTGAAAACATATTTTACAAATTCGTTTTTATTTCTCTTATGAAAAAAATAAGAAACTGACAAACGAACGTTCATACCACAAACGTTTTCATACCTACAAACTGCACTACAAGAGGGCTTTAAATGTTGAATGAGCAAAGAGTTTCCCATTTCCGATTTTAAAAAAATTTCTTTTAAAAAATACAAGTCAGCGGTGGTCTATATTAAATTTAAGATAAAAAAGCATCCCTAATATAATTTAAAAAAAAGTAAAAATCAACTTCGAAACTAATAGGAATAGAGTATGATCCACATAACTATATAGTTTATACTAGACATTTTTCATCGTCTTCTTTACCTTCCTAAAAATATTCAAAACGACACATTACTTGCAAAATTTTTATCAATCGATTTAGAAAGTGTGGTTTGTAAGTTGGTTAGTTAGTAAGTTCGATATCCCCACACTGGTCATGGGGGCGATATTTGCCATAGTAGTTACGTTCGGTATGCGGTTTGCAAGCGCAGTTTTATTTGAATTGTCTGCCGCTGTCGTCTTTTACTACACCCACATCAAGTCTGTATAAGTTAGTTTTCAGCTTTTTGAATTGATTACCGGCATTAGTTAATCGCCAGAACGTCGCCGCCAGTCAGCAGAGTGCACCACAAGCAATTTTAGGTTCCTGAGGCTACTTGAAAAATATGATATATAGAAGCAGGATAATGCAGCTGTGTTTCGTATGGTGAGTGTAGAGAACCGGAGTGTAGAAACATTGAAGTATAATGTACTTACGTACTAGAACAGCTATTTCAAACAAAAACTGTGCGCTACTCTATGTCGTTGCGCATGCGCCGTAAACAGTCTTATCGTGCATGCGCGGTTTTTTTTATCATAATAGATTATGCATAGGTAGAATGATCAGTGGGTATTTAATTATTGTTTATTTAGAGATGTTAATTAATTTATTAAAACGAGTTCAATTTTTAATAATTTGTAATTTATTTTGCATGATATGAAGTAAATTAATATGATGATATATAATATTATCACGATAGCATTTTAATTACATTTTTATATGAATATTTTATAAGATAACTATATTAATTAGATGGAATCGAAGCTAATCAAATATATTTATTTAAATCTAGAACTGGGTCCCTAAAAGCCCTAACCTAAGTTCGCGTGAGGCATGGACACGGAGCTGATACTTTTTATATTGTGCCTTATGAATTACTGTGAGAAAACATAGTAAAATTTTAAAAACTTCTACCATTTCTGTTTACACATAAATTATACGGTTGTGTATAAATTATTTGTTGTTTTCTGCGGAAAATTTATTTCAATTAATAAGATTTATAAAATGTTATTGTAAAAATATATATTAGGTACTTAATTAAGTGCCTTTAAATAATATGTTTTGTTAATTTTTGCCTTCTTCGTACTATCTTTATACTCTTCCTTAAAATACTAGGAACAAATGTATGTATAGTTTGTTGGTAACCACATCTCTTCTTTACGATTATTTTGGACGAATTTAATCCACTGTTCTCGGTTTTCGTGGCTTGGACGTGGAAACCTAAAAATAAAATAAAAGAATAATCAGCAAATATAAACGTAAGAAATTTAGCCTAATTATAAATAATATGTATAATAATAAATTCTACAAAAAAAATGTGCATAATATGATCGTCCTACACTTGCTCACGAAATGTCGTATCTGAACAAATTAATTTCATAATCTATATTCCATGACACAAGTAGGCGCCAAAGAAATAACTTTTTAATTACTAGTCTTTAATGTTTTTTTATTATTTAAGTATCTTACTTACCGGTTTTACCAACATTTCGTGAATTTTTTGTGCAATATCTAAGAACACACACACACACCCTGGCATATTTTATCAAGAGATTTTTTTTTACATCAACACAACACGTGACATCTCTACAAGCGCCTAGCGAGCGACTGACTAAAGTGAGGTGACATTGCCGCAGTTGAATGGAACAGCGTAAATTAGTGCAGTGTCGCCTCTAGTACGTAGTACATAATAACTCAATGTGTAGAAAACCCTTTTTACTGAAAGCGAGGCATTCCATCTTAGTCCTCAGGGGTGACAACGCATTTACATGGGCCACAGTACCAACTTAAAATCAGGTGGGCTGTGTCATTTGTCACCTTTGCTCTTTAATAAAAAATACCCCTTTACATCCCTTATTGGACCTATTATTAACCGACTTCAGAATAGTAGGATTCCACTGAATGTTTGTGTATGTTACGCTGTATTTTCGCCAAAGGTGAACCGATTTTAATGATTATTTTTATTGAATAGGCTATAACCTCATTAAAAATTGAAATAAAATTCCACCCTTAGGTAGGAAAAATGGGAATGAAGTTTTTAGTGTCCTTAGACAACAGTCTATTAGTTGCACCTTAAAGTTATTATCTCCTAATAAGTGTAATTTTCTATTTGAAAAATACATCACAGTTATAGCATAATTTATTTTCGCTTTCCATTAATACTTTATTTCAATAAAATGACAAATAAAGTACGGAAACCGAACGATGGAAAAACTACTCGAGAGGAAATAATACTGACTGCGAAAAGGCACTGATTGACTCTGGTTGGACTTGATTGCTTTCAGCTCATTTTAATTACCAGTGCTCGATGCTCGAGTGCGGAGGATTTTCACTTAAATAAATTGCAATTTTACTCTGAAACTTAATCAAAAAATCACTTTTATTTATCCACGTATCTAAATGTTATTATTTATTAAGAAGTTTAATTAAAAAAATTAAATTATAGAATGCAGGGTACCTTTTATTATCGCATTTAATCTATATTCAGTGCACTTGTGATGGGCGACAATGATGATAAAGATAATGATACATTTAAATATGGAACATGGTGCTTAATAACCAATCATGTGATTAAATAAATAATTCATAATTTATGTGATATAATGATTTCTAATGTTCACCTCATTACTTGAAACATTGCGAATAATTAAAATATGCTAGTTATACGCGTTAAACCCGTAAAACTAGTTTCATTCAATTTACATTCAATCAAAAATTATCGGTAATGAATTATTTGTGTAATGAAATGAATGACATTTCATTAATTTGAATTTGCTTCGATTCGCTTATCTATGTTGTCTGTGGAAGATGGTAGAGGGCTCATCGAAGTGACGTTTGAACTATGATTCAATGGCGGATGATGTTTAGATTATTTTGTGCATTTTATTGTTATGTAAACTTGTAGAGAGATAAACTGAAGGATACGATTGAGGAAGCAATATTAGTAAACTTTAAATGTCGTTTCTTTGTATATTCAGGTGAGATAGAAGTGTAATTGTCATAACTTGATAATTGTTATAATATTGTAAAGGCGTGTTAAATAAAACAAATCTTTGTATTTTCAGAGAAACAATTTGTGGTTTATTTTAAAAATCCTCAATAATATACCTTATAAAACGACATTTTTGTTAACTAAGAGAAGATGGACCGGCTGCAATTTGAGTTTACGATGATAGCCTCAAATGATGGCAAATCGAATGTACTAGCCATAACCTCAATATCTACAGAAGAAGGAAAATGTTATGTTTTACCCGAGGAGCTGAAGCCGGTGAGTCATCATACATATATTGTTAAAATGAACACTTTCACAAAAGTAAAAAATAGCATAAAGAAAAGACACCAAAGTAGAAAAGTATGGATAAAATTGGATGAAAATCTAAAGAAGACATATGTAGATGAGGACGGTAATATGCAATTTTTAGATCAATATTTAGAGGAAATGAGCACAAAACAAGCAAGAGACAAAGATGACAGCTTGCAACATATCTTGGAACAATTAATAGAAACTACAACTAAGAAAGAAAGTCAACATAACTTAAAACATATTTCAGAAAAATTTATTATTGAAGAATTTACAAGCAAGAATCCTAATGCGATGCAATGGATAGAGACTTTTGAAAAAGAGTGTGCGCGCTTCAATATAACAAAAGATGAAACAAAAATAGATATATTGAGGTTATTTTTAGATAAACCTTGTTTGGATTGGTATAGCTCGATGATCATAAAACTAACAGTTAATTCTGAATGGAGTGAATGGAAAGACAAATTTTTAGAAACTTTTAAAAACCGAGGATGGGACATAGTTACATATGCTCTCGCATTTAGGTATAAAGAAGGACTGTTAATTGATTATGCCATAAGAAAAGAACGGCTTATATTAGATATAAACAAATCTATAGATTCCAAAACAATGATAGATCTTATTGCAACTGGTTTACCTGGATTTATCTTAAATAAGTTAAACAGGGACGAACTCAACAACACTACTGATTTGTTCAACGAGATAAGAAAATATGAAGGTATGATGTACAAAAAAAACTCAACTAACATAAAGAGTGGTATATTTTATAATAAAAATAAAACTAATGAGAAGAAGCCATGTAAGACTTGTGAATCTTTGGACAAAGGAATTAGATATCATCCGGAGGAGTCATGTTGGTTCAAGAAAAATAAAAATGAACCTGAAAAGGTTCTTAAAACTAAGGATGTAAATAATAATTCCATCATTGAAGTAGACATAAATGCTGGTAAAAAAAACTAGTAAGTACACCATTAATCAAAATCAAGCTTTTATTAGAAAATAAACTAGAAGTGAGCGGCATTTATGATTCAGGCTCACAAATCTCTTTAATAAATTCAAGATTGATAAAAGTAAAAGAAAAAAAAGATGATGTGAATATAACATACATGAAAACGGTTAATGGTGTGAAGAAGACGGATGGCTTGATAACAATAAAAATAAAAATATTTGATTTGGAAGAAGAGGTAGATGTATACATAGTAGAAAATGAAGATTTTGAAGATTTTATAATCGGATTGGATATGATAAAGAAATTCAGATTAACTCAAAATGAGAACTTCGAGATAGAACAAAAGAAAATAACAAATAAAATAGACAAAATGTCTAAAGATAACAGAAATGAAGATAAGAATATAAAAACATATACAGTAAATTTCAATGAACATATAGAAACAGAGGAATTTATAAGTATGACAGACCATTTAGATAATGAAAAGAAAATTGAGATAGAGAAAATTATAAAGGAATATAGAACAATTTTTGCTAAGGACAAGTATGATATAGGATCAGTTAGAAATTATGAAGCTCACATAGATTTACTAGTAAATAAATATTGTAGTAAAAGACCATACAGATGTACAATACAAGATAAATTAGAAATTGAAGAGCAAATATCCATGTTACTAAAAAAAAATTTAATAGAAGAATTTACAGTCCTTTCGCTGCTCCAGTGACATTGGCATTTAAAAAAGGTGAAAATAGAAAATCCCGTTTATGTGTAGATTTCAGAGAATTGAACAAGATTGTTGTACCACAAGCTCAACCTTTTCCTTTGATAGATGATCTAATTATTAAAACTAGAAATTGCAAGTATTTTACTACACTGGATATAAACTCAGCATTTTGGGCAATACCATTACGGGTGGAAGACAGAAGTAAAACAGGATTTGTCACACAAGATGGCCACTTCCAGTGGACCTGCCTCCCATTTGGTTTGAAAACATCACCAGCAATTTTCCAGAGAATTTTAAGCAATATTCTAAGAAAACACAATCTCACAGGATACTCTGTAAACTATATTGACGATATTTTGATATACTCGTCTACCTTTGAAGAACATATAAGGCACATAAGAAATGTATTAGAGGCAATAATTAAAGAAGGCTTTAGATTGAAGTTTAAGAAATGTACATTTGCTTCAGACTCGGTAAAATACCTTGGCCATATAATTCAGAACAATTCAGTAAGACCACTAAAAGACAATTTGATTTCAATAAGGAATTTTCCAACTCCTAAGACGCAAAAGAACATCAGATAATTTTTGGGAAAAATAAACTTCTACCATGAATACATACCAAGAAGTGCAATTATCCTAGATCCATTACATAATTTATTAAGAAAAAACGAGAAGTTTGTATGGTCAGAGAAGTGTGAAGAATCATTTAATCAGATAAAAAGATATTTATGTTCTCAACCGGTCTTGGAAATATTTGACAAAGACTTACCAATCAAAATCTATACCGATGCATCTTTGGAGGGCATTGGAGCAATATTAAAACAGACACAACTAGATGGTAAAGACAAACCGGTGGCATATTTCTCAAAAAAACTAAACGAACATCAAAAACGGAAAAAAGCTATATATTTAGAATGTCTTGCTATGAAAGAAGCCATTAAATATTGGCAGCACTGGCTCATTGGAAAACGATTCACTATTTACTCAGACCACAAACCTCTAGAGAACATGAACATTAAATGCAGGACAGATGAAGAATTGGGTGATCTCACATATTACCTATCTCAGTATGACTTTATAGTAAAATATATACCTGGTAAAGAAAATGTAGAAGCAGACTGTTTGAGCCGAAATCCTGTACTAGAATCAGAAGATAACAGAGAGGAACTATTGAGAATAGTTAATTTAATACAAATGAAAGATATAGTTGAAGACCAGGAGAAAAATGAAACAATAAAAGAAAAGAAACAAAATTTAATACACAAAAATTAAATATATTATAAAAAAATAAACAAACAGGAAAATATTATCCTCTCAGAAGAATTTAGTAAGAAACTTATAAAAAAGGTGCATGAAAATTTATGTCATATTGGGATCAGACAATTGCAGAAGAAAATAAGTCCTATATATACAGCTATTAACCTAACAAAAAATATTATAAATACTTGTAAAACATGCGAAATATGCATAAAAAATAAATCAAGATGTCAAAAAAAATTGGATTAATGTCACAACTGGGGCCAGCTACAAAACCGTTTGAGATAATGTCAATGGATACTATTGGTGGCTTTGGAGGATCTAGATCTACAAAGAAATACCTACATCTTTTAGTAGACCACTACACAAGATATGCATTTATTGCGACTTCAAAAACTCAGAATGCAAGTGACTTTATAAATCTAACAAAGAAAGTACTAGAGACAGATGAGATTGGAATTATCCTGACAGATCAATATCCGGGCATTAATTCAAGAGAATTTAAGCAATATTTGCAGGAAAATAATATTAAACTAATTTTTACAGCTGTGAATGCACCATTCTCGAACGGCTTGAATGAAAGATTAAATCAAACAATAGTAAATAAAATAAGGTGTAAAATGAATGAGAAAAATAATAAGAGAACATGGACAACACTAGCAAGAGAATGTATACAGAAATATAATGAAACAGAACACTCCGTTACAGGTTTTGCACCAAAATATTTACTGGATGGTACAAATGTCTCTATTCTACCAAATGAATTTAAAACAATAGAAAAGGAAGACAAGTGGATTGCTGATAGAAGATTGGCATTAGAGAATACCATAAAATCCCATGAGTACAACAAGAAAATATTTGATAGAAATAGAAAAATGCAAGAGTTTAATGTAGGAGACTGTGTATACGTAGAAAATGGAAATAGACTGAATAGAAAGAAGTTAGACGAATTAAAAATAGGCCCTTTCAAGATAATAGAGAAAATATCGAATTCCATTTATAGGCTTGATACAGGCAATAGAAAAACAGAATCAACATTATTTCACATAACAAAATTACAACCTGTCGTAACAGAAGAAGATGAAGGAGAAGAAAACGAATATGAAGATAACTTATAGGTACATTTTATAGATATATTGCTTAGAATTTTCGCTCTTAGGGGGGGAGATGTAATGAAATGAATGACATTTCATTAATTTGAATTTGCTTCGATTCGCTTATCTATGTTGTCTGTGGAAGATGGTAGAGGGTTCATCGAAGTGACGTTTGAACTATGATTCAATGGCGGATGATGTTTAGATTATTTTGTGCATTTTATTGTTATGTAAACTTGTAGAGAGATAAACTGAAGGATACGATTGAGGAAGCAATATTAGTAAACTTTAAATGTCGTTTCTTTGTATATTCAGGTGAGATAGAAGTGTAATTGTCATAACTTGATAATTGTTGTAATATTGTAAAGGCGTGTTAAATAAAACAAATCTTTGTATTTTCAGAGAAACAATTTGTGGTTTATTTTAAAAATCCTCAATAATATACCTTATATTTGTTTAAAATGTTTCCAAATTCAATTTTTTGCTTTTTTTGTTGTTGTTAGATTGGCACAAGTGCTTTCCATTTTGGCGTGGAGTTTGAGTTACATCGGTTACTTAGATTAAATACAGTGTTGTTTTAGTTATATCATATTTAGTGTGTATTGCGAATTTCACAATGGACAAATACATCGAACAAAGAGTTTGTCTTAAATTTTGCATCGCCAACGGAATTTTGTGTTCGGAGGCACTGAAAATGTTACAGAAGGCATACGGTGAATCGACTTTATGAAAAACACGTGCTTATGAGTGGTTACTCGCTCTGGTTGGCCATTAATGTCTGCAACCAAAGTTAGCATCGCAAATGTGAAGGAAATAGTGACTGAAAATCCTCATTCAAGTTTGAGAGAAATAGCCGCCGAACTTTCTATGTCTCACGAGTCGATCTGTATCCATTTTAAATAATCACTTGGGTATGAAACATGTTGCCGCTCGGCTAGTCCCATAACACCTGAATTTTCTCCAAAAACTCAATCACATAAGAGTCGCTGAGGACATGCTAGAACGAGTCAATTCCGACCCAACATTCATGAAACGCATTGTTACTGGTAACGAGACGTAGGTTTACGAGTTTGACATGCAAACAAACTTCGGAGTGGCGCCTTCCACTGAAATGGAAAAACCATGCCAAAGTCGATCAAAAGTCAAAGTCATGTTGACTGTTCTCTTTGACTATCGCACTTGGAATAAATAAATAAATAAAGAATATTATTTAAGTGTTATGCGGCGTTTAAGAGAGCAAATTAAACGAAAAAGGCCATATTTATGGAAAGAAAATTCTTGGATTTTGCACCACGATAAAGCGCCTTTGCACAAGGCCATCGTTGTGAACGAATTTTTGACCAAAAACTTTTTTGTATAGACTAAGGGTAACAAACGAGCACACAGTCCACCTGATGGTAAGTGGTTGCTGTGGCCCGTAGACATCTACATTTATCCTCAATAAAGAATCAAAATGCCGATGCGTCGTTACCCATGAGGACTAAGATGGAATGCCTCGTTTCCAGTAAAATGGCTCTTCGGTTCTCTACACTCACCATACGAAACACAGCAGTGTCAAGCTGCCATTTTACGCTGGTATTCTGTGAGAGCGTGGTCCTTCCCCGGTTGAGCCGGCCCATTCGCAACGAGAACTGAACTGAATTCCGGAAAAAGCGTTCAAAAATGTTTTGATGATTGGATCATTCGTTGGAGAAAGTGTATCGTTTTTGAAGGAGCTTACTTTGAAGGTGATAAAATAAACTTGGATGATTAACTAACATTTTGTGTATTTATTGATCTTTTTCCGGTACTTTCTTGACAGACTAGTATATGATATGTTTATATAGATAAATGTATCTGATGTTAAATAGAGGGAGGTCTCTTAAGTACGATATTACATCGATGAACACTTAAGTCTAAGGTATGACGAAAAAGATGCACAAGGCGCTAGCAATCCATTGTTATTTTCCAATACCAAGATTTTACACAAAGGGGATGGCTTCATGAAAAGAATATTAAAACTGAAATAAAGCTGAGAATTATTCAACAAGCTCTCCTATATGCTGGAGACAATATTTAAAACAATATATACAATATTAATTCAGGATAATTTTAAATACAATTTTCTTATATTTAGGCGTTTGAAACGGATATGTACGGTTAGGTATTATGGATATCGTTCCATTTGTAACCGAGTTCAAAAACGAGAAGTTCTATTCCACGCGTATGTTTTTTGTATGTTAACCTATACCTCGCGGAAATGGCTGAACAGATTCATGACTCCTTTTTAAAAAAATAAGTACATCAGGAGTGGTTCAAATATAAATTTGAAGAAAAAGATTGCATCCCTAATAGTGGAAAAATAAGGGATAAAGATGTTACCGTATAATGACGGTGTCGTAACAACACAGGTGGGAAACAAATCAGGATATGAGCAGCAGCGTCTTCCTCATAACGACTAAAAATAAAAAACTGCGGCTACCAACCCTCTTGCTAAGCGTGGCAAATGTGGCAAATATGAGGCAATCTATGGGGGAGGCCTATGTTCAGCAGTGAACTTTAAAGGGCTGTAATGGTAAAGATAAAGATATTAATGTTTTGTTGGACAACATTCTAGTTGTTACCTTGAACTTGTGATATACTTTAGACCACTCAAAATGGTAAAATTGACGAACTTTAAATAAAAAGTAACACATACACATTTTGACGTCAGCGTCTTAATCCTTACCTTGTTTTTAACATTGGGAAATGCCTACGCATACCCACCTCGCGGGGTATAGGACGGGTTATGTCGGAATCGCACCGACTAAAACCCCATGGTGTTCCACCTTCGCCGCATATTGGCAAGGCCACGGGAACGCTTTCGCACCCGCGGCCCCACCAGCGCCAGCCGCCCATGGCAGCCCCTTCTCGGGGGAGGACTTCTTCTCCCAACTCTCCCTCTCAGGCAAGGCGCACCAGGAATACAAGGCACGCCCCCCACCACGGCCTCCAACTCCACCTGCGTATCGGACCCCCCCCCCCCCCCCGAGTTCGATACGCAGAGGCCATGGGACCCCAGCGGCGGATCTGCCGAAACTCCTCTTCCCCCGCGGCCCCACCACCACCGCATCAACGGTGCGGCCCCGTCTGAGTCGCGGAGGATAGGGTTAGTGGCGCATCGCCATACCAACACTCCTCTTCCTCCGCGACTCCACCTCGGCTGCAGTGGTAGGGGGAGAGCTCGCCAAGCCAACTCGGAGTGGCTACCTCGGGCCGGCCCTACACCACGGGCCAGCCAAGGAGTTCCTCTTTGTACACCGCGGGTGACCAAGCCACGGCTACTAAGCCCCCTCGCCATGACAAGGCCCACTCAGGGGGGGGGGGTCTTAATCCTTACCTTACCTTAGCGCCGATACCTGAAGCTTTTGTACGGAAATTATTTCCTTTCATTTATTTTTAGTTTCGAAGTCGGTTCGTACTTATATTAGAAACAGTATAACATATATGACAGTCTTTCATTAAATATGTTGGAGCCCCGAGCCGTGGTAGCTATAAACGCCCGCCTTAATATTTCATAGTAGATACGTGAGGTAACCAAATTCATCCGATCCTCGTTCGCAACACTGAAATATTAAGGGCAATTTACTTACTTACTTACTTACTTATCTTCACGCACAATCCCTGACGGGGTAGCCAGAGAGAACAGATCGCCAAGTGTCACGATCCTTACATACCTCTTTCGCTTCTTTCAGATTCATAATCTTCTTCATACATGCACGTCTAGGTATCCGAGTACTCTTGACCCTCCCCTCTTCGAGCAGTTTGCTCACATGGTCTTCGAAAGTTAGTCTCGGTCTACCTCGACACCTTTTAATATTAACTTTCGCGCTATATATTTTCTTCACCATTCGGTCTTCACTCATTCGCTCAACGTGCCCAAACCATCGAAGCACGCCCTTATCAATTTTTGTGATAAGGTCATCTTTCAAACCTGCCATATTGCGAATCTCTTCGTTTCGCTTTCGGTCGGCCATGGTAACGCCGCACATTTTACGAAGAGATCGCATCTCCACTGCATTCAACTTGCTTTTATGCTTCTTCTGGCATACCCAGGTTTCGCTGCCATATAACAAAGTCGGTACCAACACTGCGTTATGTATTGCAAGGCGTGCACTCTTCGCTACGCCTTGCCTTTTGACTAACGCAGTCAGGGCACCATTGACTTTGTTCCCGGCAGCGACACGCCTGTCCACATCTAAATCACATCTTCCATCCCGGCTAAAAGCACTCCCCAAGTATACAATTTCATTTACCTGTTCTAGACATTCCTGATTTACCCATATTTCACACTTCGTTCTCTCTTCGTCCCTTTCAAATACCAGAACCTTAGTTTTATTGGCATTCAAACGGAGACCTTTAATTTCACATTCCTCTTTGAGGAAAGAGGAAAGAGGAAAAGGGCAATTTACAATTTCGATATACTACGAATACTAGTACTATATCGAAATTGTAAATTGCCATTGTGCCCGACGGTAAAGGAAAACGTCGTGGCGCGAGAGGACAACGTGGTAGCCAGGTACTGTGTCCCCAGACACGACTTTAAATTAACATAAACACTGGGTTTAAATTGAATACGTTTATTTCTTTAGTTTAGTTTTGACCGCTCCGTAGCGCATAGCCAAGCGTTTTGTAGTGACTGCAGAGCCCGGGGCTTGAATACTGCACGGAATAAGTATTTGTATGGCCTGCAAATAATGGGGGCTAATAATTTTATGCTCACCAGATGTCGCTATTTGACAGTGAGATAAATTTTTTGGTTACACAATGTAATTTAATTGAGAAGTTGTTTTTTTTTTCGTAAAAGTTTATCAGTTTCTAGAGTATTATATTAATACACAAAACAATGCGTCAGTGGTTTGTTCTTTTCTTGCACATTTTTAACTTTTTTTCAATTTTTCTGCTTTTATGAATATCTGTGGTTTGGTTTATACATTTTTAATGTTATTTATATAAAATATAGCTAAAAGTACAAAAATAAACAATAACTTTTACATTTTCCGAACAAATCCCACTATGAAATCTGTCAAATATTATACCTCAGTTTCTAGTGGCGCCGCCCTGGTGGCAGAAAAATCGTGGATGTCCTCATTGTTCTGCGTCTGTAACCTGTGTCCTCGTAAAATGTATGTGTGTAAACCTCCCCCACGTTAAAGGAGAAAACTCTACTGTAGGGGTAACGTCTCTAAAAAGAATAAGAAAAGAATGAGAGAGTTTTAATTTTTTTGTATAGTTCATTGCATTTAAAAATTTAACGTTTTAAAAAACATACTAGATGGTAGGACTCCTTTTTCTGTCCAGGGGTCCTTCTTCCATTCCGTCATAAGTGCTTGCACTGCTATGTGCCGGTCTGAAGAGTGCAAGACAATCAGTGTAATTACACACTGTGAGGTATCCCATCTAAGTTTTTTTTATAAGATAGGGTGAAAAACGAGCACACAGTCCACCTAATGGTTAGTGGTTGCTTTGACCCATACACATCTACATTTATCCTCAATAAAATATCAAAATGCATATGCGTCATCACCCGTGAGAACTAAGATGGAATAAATATTTTCCAGTAAAATTGATCTCCGGTTCACCACGAGACCACGCCAAAGTCGATCAAAAGTCAAAGTCATGTTGACTGTTCTCTTTGACTATCGCACTCGGAATAAATAAATAATATTATTTGATCGTTATGCGGCGTTTAAGAGAACAAATTAAACGAAAAAGGCCATATTTATGGAAAGAAAATTCTTGGATTTTGCACCACGATAAAGCGCCTTTGCACAAGGCCATCATTGTGAATGAATTTTTGACCAAAAACTTTTTTTTATAGACAGGGTAACAAACGAGCACACAGTCCACCTGATGGTAAGTGGTTGCTGTGACCCATAGACATCTACATTTATCCTCAATAAAGAATCAAAATGCCGATGCGTCATTACCCGTGAGGACTAAGATGGAATGCCTCGTTTCCAGTAAAATGGGTCTCCGGTTCTCTACACTCACCATACGAAACACAGCAGTGTCAGACTGCCATTTTACGCTGGTATTCTGTGAGAGCGTGGTCCTTCCCCGCTCGAGCCGACCCATTCGTGCTACAACTATAATAATATACCTGCAGCATGGCTCTACCACGTATAAATATATGTAACTATGTATCTATAGTCTTCTTTGTTTTAAGATAGCTATAGGTGTCCATGGGCTACAGTAGTCACTAATCATCAGTTGAACTGTTAGTTCGTTTGATATTTCAGTTTATAAAAAATAAATAGTAAATATTATGTAATTCCCTCAATATACATCTCAAACGAGACACATAATATGTGTGTTTTACAGCTGACGACTGCAAATTTATTTTTGAAAATTTTTGCTGTATAAACATACTGGCCGTATAGTACTGTACGCAAAAGAAAGCGCGTAATGAGGGCATCCACGACTTTTTCTGCCACCAGGGCGGCGCCACTTTAGAGTGAGGTAAAATATTTGATAGATTTCATAGCGGGGACGATAATTTCTTAGGAAAATGTAATCTTTAAGGTTTCTTTCTGTATTATTAGTTATGTTTTATATTCATTACATTAGAAATGAATAAACCAAACTATAAATATAACTAAAAGACAACTTTTAAAAAAAAAGAGTTATAATCTGCAAAAAATTAAAAATCAAACCACTGACGCATTGTGTTGTGCATTAATATAATACTCTAGATAATGATAAACTATTATTTAAAACTAATTTCTCGATTAACTGACACTGTGTAACAAAAAAACTTTACCTCAGTCGCTACTAGCGACATCTGGTGAGTGGAAGATTATTAGCCCTCATTAAAGAAAAGAAGAAAAACCATAAAGGAACGAAGAACTCTATCGGTTGCGTGGATACTTACTTAATATTTTTCATTGTGAAATAACACAAACTCGACAACAAAGTTCCATTCAATTTGAAGTTTTATTGAAGTCCCAGTATGTAGTACACAAACAAAGAAACATACTCGTACAGTAACCAAGTTTGTCCACACTTATTTCTACTATTGAGTTACTTTGAGAAAATTCACTTACTGAGAGAGCCCACTTTGCCGACGTGGTTTTCAGACGAAATAAGATTTGATTAATTACGAAGTTTTTCAGATTCAACTTGTTGATTATTTTAAGGTTATATAAACTAATAAAGCCACACTGCAGCTGTATTTTGGCAGTAAACATTAGGAGAGCTCATCATCGTTATCATTACAGTCTATCAAAGTCCACTGCTGAACATAGGCCTGCCTTTTGTGAAAACTTCAAAAAATTTAATTATGAATAAATCCGTGTAGTGGCTTCTAATTACAATAATAATTAAAACATTAATATCATATCACATCATCATTCATTCTCTAAACCATTTCCCATTATCTGGGGTCGGCGCAGTAAATCTTTTTGTTCCATTCCTCTCTATCAGCCGTTATTTCCATACTTACTCCTTTCATTATCATATCACTCTTCACACAATCGATCCATCTTTTATTCGGCCTTCCTCTGCCCGTGTGTCCCTCCACATTCATATTCAACACTCGTTTTGTGACATGACTTTCATTCCTCCGCATCACATGCCCAAACCATGCCAATCTGCTTCCTCTCACCTTTTCTAATATCATATCACATAAAGGAATAATAAAACATTAAACAAAATATCACAATTTTACAAGCCTTTCTAAGTCATAAATCTTAAATATTGACTGAAGAACTGACTATTATCTTAAGTAATATAACAATTTCATTCACAAGTTCAAACATTAACAACTAGTCTATATCATCATACAGGAGATGGGCAGCAGTGTCTTCCTAATAACGATTAAAAAAACTAACTACACTAACTAAACCCGGTTGCTAAGTGTGGCAACTATGGCAAATATATGAGGCAATCTATGGGGGAGGCCTATGTTCAGTAGTGGACAGGCTGTAACAGTAACAGTAAAGAGTAAAAATTCTGATTCCTAGACAATTTACTCTTCATAAGATTACATCAAAGACATGCCCAGCCGCTTTAGTTAAAGTGATAGGTGTTGCTAGACTTATAATATTACTACGATTCTGAATAACTCAATTTTGTATTCCTGTAACGTATTATAACTATGCCAAATTTCAAAGGTCTACATCTAATAATCTCTGGGAATTAAAAAAACCTGTGACAAACAGACAGAGACGCATATACCTTCAAATAACAATCAATATAACGACTGACTGAATATATCAAAATATTTTCTGAGTTCAAAGGCAATATCCGTTGAACCAAACTGCCAACGCAATAACTATTATATTTTTGAATATTAAAGAATATGGATTAAAATGTGAAACAATTTTTTTTTAAATTACTTACTTTACTCACACATTTGTGTGACAGTGCAACGAGGTCAAGTCGCAGCAGCAGTAATTGCCGCGAGGCTCAAAAACGCTAACGTATTCCACAAACTGCGCCCTTGACATTTTTATTGCACTATATAGTTTATTTCACGTTTTCTTCAACATGGCAATTTATATTACATTTTAAATAACTTTCAAATATGTTTATTTTAATTTTGTTCCACGGCTTTAGTTTTTAATGAAGTAAATTCCAAATACAATGTTAGTGTTCCGCGCCTAAGTCAGCAAAATGGAAACTTACGGAATCACCTCGATGTCTGTCTATCGGTCACAAATGTTATTGAGAGTATTTCACGTAGATTATTAAAATTAAACAGTTTTAAATCAACAACAAAACCGTCCAATGTAAGCAGTAAACAATCTTGATAGTTCTTGATCGTTTGACCATCAAGCATGTTGCTGCTGTAAGTACAGCGGTATCTTTAGTACGTGGTAAAGCCACGTTGCAGCTGTATAGTGGTTGTAGCACGAATGGAACGGCTTGACCGGGGTAAGACCACGCTCTCACAGAATACCAGCGTAAAATAATAACTTAATGCTGTTGTGTTTCATATGGTGAGTGTACAGAACCGGAGACCCTTTTTACTAGAAACTTCTATCTCAGTCCTCAGGGATATCAACGCATCTAAATTTTATTTCTTAATTGAGAATAAATGTAGGTGTCTATGAGCCGCAGCATCCATTAGTATCCATAGATAATACATCCATTCATATAGTTATCCAAAGAAGTTTAACAATATCACAGAATCATGTAGACTGTGTGCTCGTTTGTCACCATTAATCTGTAAAAAAAAACAAAAAAACATGCGTGAGTGTCCTGGAAAACTTGGTTGGGACGAAGTACCTATATTATAATTGAGAAAAAGTGCGTGGGAAATGGAATTATTCTATCTCGCTCGTACTATAGAACGTGATCGTGACGGCAAAATCTTAGACCTCCCGCGCACTAGGCAGCCTGGCTGCGCAGCCAGGCTGCGGCGGCCGAAATATTTGAGCAGCCACTTGTAAACAGCCAATGGGCGGCCAGTTGTGACTCTTACGTCATTTTGTGGTTTCGGAACACAAAATACGCCTGGCTGCTACGACAAGTGCGCGGTGACTGACGGCAGCCACATACATTTGCCCTGCTCGCTCTGGCTGCGCGCAGCCAACGGGCTGCCGTGCAATCGGGCGCGCTTTTATGGCTGCCGCAGCCGGGAGTTCGTGGCTGCTTAGGTGCGCGGGCTCCCATACACCGTCATATGTTCGACTGGCTGCCGCAGCCTGGCTGCCGCAGCCAGGCTGCCTAGTGCGCGGGGGGCCTTACACTTTTTCTTTCCCCCCCCCCCCCCCTCCACATCCATTCAAAATTCAATTAAAAAGTATAAATTGAGAGATATAGATTATAGATTATATTATATATAAAGATATACATTTTTTATTATTGATTATTATGTATACTCATATTTATCTAAGACGTACATCAAGCCGTTTAGGCTACAGAGCGTGCTAAAGAAATAGACATAAATAGATACGAGTACATACACATACTTTCTAAAAACAATACCCTCGCCTTTATAGTGATTATTTAATTTAATTGTAATACAATATTTGTAAGTTAGGTTAGCTTAGAACGGTCGCGTAGGTTAGTTGGGAACGTGGATGTGTGCGAAAGCGATACCGTGGCTACCCTGCTACTATGCGGAGAAGGTGGAGCACCGTCGGGTTTTAGTAGGTGCGAGTTCGCCATAACCCATACTTGCTCCTGTGACGCGAACGATAAAGGTAAGAACGGTGTTCATTTAAACATAAGCCTTCTTTATTACAAAAAGTAGATTAAAATCTCAGGTCTAAACTAGACTTTGTTTAAATAAAGAAGTTTCGCGGAAAATATTTGAACTAAATCGTAAAGTATTGAATTCGATAGTAAATATCAAACTTTGCGAATGCTGTGGCGCCACGAGTACGGAACTTCTGTTATGAGAAAGGCTTTTTAATTAGCCGTTTACAAGTACCTACTCCCCTAAAGAAGTCGCAAGTTACAGCCTGAATGAACTTCATCATGAAGTCTTCATGCATAAACTAGGTATAACAGGCTACAGCCGGGTGCAGCCGATTGCTGGTTGGTTAAATTTAAATGTTTTCGATTAATTAATGCCTAAAAGTAGAAGTAGCCGGTTGCTTGTGGCTAAACTAGGTTTAGTAGAATCCGAAAAATTATTAAAATTACTATGACTTCTGTTAACTTCGTCGGAAATACGAAATTACAGCGATAGCTAGGTATATATATATATATAAGTCAAATGTTCGGTTCACGAAATTTTAAAAAATATAAGACCTTCAGCCGGTCATAATAAACTGCCGTAATTTTTAGATGGTAATATATTGAAATCATTACAAGTATAAACGATAACAGCGGGAACAGTTGGTCATGACTCATTAGTATTAAACTTTAAAGGTTACAAATAGAGTAAACAAAAAAATTCTGTTTTACTTTTTGATTTAACCTCTTGACATAGTTTATACTCGTATAACGTACTTGTAGCTTTATTAACACAAGACGTTTTTATTTAATATATAAATAAAATGTTTTAACTTTAAATATTTTAACGTTTAATAATCATCATTGTTTTTTATATACAACTTTTTTTTTTATAGAATAAAGGTGACAAACGAGCACACAGTCCACCTGATGGTAAGTGGTTGCTGCGGCCCATAGACATCTACATCTATCCTCTATTACAAATCAAAATGTAGATGCGTTGTCACCCGTGAGGACTAAGATGGAATGCCTTATTTCCAGTAAATAGGGCCAACGGCCACCTGCACTCACCAAGCGAAACGCAGAGGTAAACCTCTACTTCACGCTGGTTTTCTGTGAGGTCGTGGTACCACCCCGGTTCGAGCCGGCCCATCCGTGCAATAGCAAAATCTGCCGCGTGGCTCTACTACTGTTAAACAACTAGCTGATATCCGCGACTTCGTCCGCGTTGCTTACACACATCACTGGAAACGTAGAGCTTATAAAAATATCCTCGATTAAAAGCGAAATGCAAATGCGTTGTCACGAGGACTAAGATGGAAAGCCTCGTTTGCAGTAAAAATGATATCTACACTCATCATACGAAACACAGCACAGTTATTTTGATATTTCACGCTGGTATTCTGTGAGAGCTTGATCCTTACCCGGTCGAGCCTAAAACCATAATATAGCCTCAGCATGGATCTACCACATCAATTACCGTTTTGCCTTTCATCATAACAATTTTTAAAAAATAAATAAACTTTAAAGTCATCAAAATCATCGTTATTGTAAGCCCATTAATATAATAAATCTATAAGTAAATCCGAAATGTCATTTTAAAAATCCCTCTACTAAGTTTTTTTTAATACAAATTCATTTTAATATTCATTTTATACGCACTCGTACATCAATACGATAAAGCCTCAAATGTCGGATTCATTTAACGCACACTGGGTGTAGTGTGAGTTAGAATAAAAAAATAACGGTTGGCAATTTGGATTTATATGTGTAACACGAACCCCTCACCCACTGAAATATTGGTTTCGCCCTTGGATACGATAATAGATACATATGTGTAGTTGGTACAGTTGACTACATCACGTAACTATTGAAGCTTCGAGATCAATATTCAACTTTAAATGCTCAATTGAGATGACTGTTAATTTGATCAAATAACGATAGTTTCCTACTTGTTACCAAGGTATGTATAAATAATATGTTTTTTTTTAAATGAGTTTGTGTGAGGATTCAAATGTGAAGAAAAACTGTATAGAAGCCCGGAGTCAGGAAATCGCCAACTTCGGAAATCACTTAAAGCCGTTGGTTCTGCGTCTCTTGTCGTGATAAATTGCTGTCCCAATGGACTATGAAAGTGAGGGAGTATGCACCTATGTTGTGCACACACTCGTGCACTTCCTGTCCTGTACATGAGATGGCTAGTTTCCGTGAAGACTGGCCGCCGCGCCATGACCGAAATTCGGTCTGGAAGACATTAATATTAGCAAGTATCAGGCAGTTATCTTGTTATACACTTACAAGGAATATACTACTCTGATGAGTCTACTTTTTAGTAATAATGCGTTACATTTCTTTCACGTATGAAACTCAGGTACTTACACTGACAGTGTTTTAAAGTTACAACTTACAATCTCATAAATTTTTATACAACTCTGTGGGTGAAATGTAAAATTCTATGATTTCAAAAGACATTCAATGTGTTGGTGCAGTTTTTATGTCCGTATATGAACGAAAAGAAAGACGTTTATTTTTAAAAATTATAAAATAATTACAGATATTTTATCATACATTACTATTTTAGACTTTTGTACATAATACTTTCGCCGCATTGTTATAATTAATTTGCCAAATTGAGATACAGTTATGGTTTTTATCTTTATTTATATAATTCTTCATGTCATGACAGATGACCTGATTCCTAATGCGAAAGTCCAACATGGTTTCAAATATCTTCGCCAGAACCGAGAGCACCGCAATAGGTCTAAAAGCAGAAACATCTTTTCCAGGTTCTTCCTTTGGAACAGGTGTCACCCTAGATAGTTTCCATTGTTCTGGATATTTAGCCTGTCTAGACAGGCAAAGGGACAGATTAAAAATAAATAAGAGCGGTGAACGAAGAGCTGGTGCACAATCCTTAACCAGAAAAGCGAGAATGTGATCAGGGTCACCAGCAGATCGTGGCTTTAGGCGTCCTATTGCCTAATCTAAATCTAATAATCATCTAATAAATAATCTAATCTAAAATCACTTTCGTCTACTTGCCTGGCTGAGATGGGCATCACGTTATTTTTGTGAGTTAGCCGCATTTTCGGCATCTACATAATTTATTACCACATTAGATAATTTTCACAAGCGTATATTAAGTATAATTAATTAAAAATATATTAAGTTGAAATAAATTTCAAAGACTTTCATTTAAAATTAAAATCTGGCAGAATTGTACAAACATTTTAAAAACAAATTCAAATACGAGTAGGTCAAACTGTTTTTGCAGACAAGCACGGTTTTAAAAAGTTAACTCATTACGTATACATCCAGTTTTTTTGACTTTGTGTTTTTTGAAGTAGTTGTAGTATTTTGTTGCGGCCCAATATATCACACACATCATCATCATCATTCTTTTTAAGCCCATACTAGGTTACCGTCATAGGTGGACTGTGAACTCGTTTTATTACCCTACCTTTTATAAAAAAATATTTTTACCACATATTTAATGAATGCATAAATTTCATTCATATATTTAGCAAATAGGTCGTAAAAAGATTTTTTACATCTCGTTTTCATCTATCCATCCATTCATCCATTACAGCCTATAAAAGACCACTGCGGAACATAGGCCTCTCCCATAGATTGCCTCATAGTTATATTGTTCTGTTACCGCATAACTTTTTACTGGATGAACCGATTTCGATGATTCTTTTTTTATTTGAAAGCTGATGCTTCACATGTGTTCCCATATAAATTGATCATTGATCAAGATCTGATCAATAGTTTTTGAGTTATTCTTAATAATTTATATTGAAGTTGGTAGCACAAAATTTTTAATTTTATATTATCTACTTTAGTTTCCCGCTGTCGCCTCTTACGAAACCCACGGGACGACGTAGGTAGCGGATATTCTTATACCGCCACTCCACGGTTCACCTAAATATAAATCTATTATGCCTATGATATGATTTTCTTTAATTAACATTCATAATTTTGCAAGTTTCTTCAACTGTTATTAATATACACGTATGTTTAGTGGCTAAGCGCTCTCCGTAAACACAATACACGAGCAACTCTGGTTCGATGCCTGCCGGCACCAACGTGTTGAATTGTTGATTGTATTTTAGTGTTGATTCACCACGGGATCCATTATTACGGAAAACATAATGAGGAAACATGTATGTCTGTCATGAGGAACAAAATATTTCGAGGATACGTGAAGACTGACCAACACGCACTAGAGCAGTGATTCCCAACCAGTGGTCCGCAAAAGCTTAAATATGGTCCGTAAAAGGTTTAAATATTTTACCTACTTATTCCTTTTAAATAACACATTTATTATTTTCTCATCACGCGAGCAGTGCAACACCACGCGTGACGTTGGTAAGTACCTACTAGATTTTAGAATAAACACACAAATAATACAATTAATGAATGCTTCTTTTCTGTTTGTTATATAATTATGTTTCACATAATTATATTATATAGTTGTCATTATAATTTTTTGTTAGACAGTATTTTCTTTCACCTTGTGGTGCCTTCTAACTACAAAAAATTAAAGGAGTCCCTGGTCAAAAAAGATTGGGAAACCCTGCACTAGAGCAACGCCCGAACAGCTCGATAACCCTTTTAAAAATAAGAGGGGGACTATACCTTTTTTTATAGGATATGGTCAAAAACGAACACAGCCCACCTTATGATAAGTGGTGGCTGTGGCCCATAGACGTCTACATTTATTCTCAATAAATAATCAAAATGTAGATGAGTCGTCACCTGTGAAGACTAAGAGATGGAATGCCTCTTTTCCAGTAAAATGGGTCTCCGGTTCTCTACACTCACCATACAAAAAACAGCGAGCGTGGTCGTTCCCCGGTCGAGCCGACCTATTGTGCTACAACTATACTACTAATATAGCTGCAGCATGGCTCTACCACGTAAAAATTATTACATATTATTAACTTATTATACTCATGTATGTATATAGACTGTAACTTTTTTTTATTAATTCCTATGTATGTATAAGAAATCAAAAACATAAATTTGCCTCGGTTTTTGTTTTACACGATATTTTAAAACGTATAATAGAGAAAATATACATAGATGATATATTCGTCTAATAGCTCAATAACGCAGTGTATTTTTATCAATTATTAATGCTTTCTTTAATTTTATTCTGTGATAAAACGTAGATTTTAGCTGAATGTTAACGACAGTCTAATGGAAATTTAATAAACCAAGCGGATACAACACTAAAAGTGTTCGTTCGCGTGATAAAAACTCCATTATGGTGCTATCAGAACACGCTCTCGTTAACACTGTACGTGTACATATCTCATTTAACAGTCGTAAAATGAAATCTCAATTTAACTATAATTCTTCGCTCAAATAACTCTAGATAAAATCGATATCATGACAACGATTATAATATAAGAAGTATTAAAATTAAAAAAAAATTACAACCGACTTTAATATAAATAAAATGAGAATATCATCAATGTATTCGAAGTCAATTGAATACGCATTATTAAGAATAACTCAAAAACTACAGGTCAAATCTTGATCAAATTTATATGAAACCACATGAGAAATATCAGCTTTCAAATAAAAAAAAATCACACACACATAAAAAAGTCGAATTGAGTCGGTACCTCCTCCTTTTTTTGAAGTCTGATAAAAAAGGATTCTTCTTTTTATCAGTATCTAAAGTCCGCTACTGAATATGGACCTCTCCCATTGTAGATTTTGGTATAACTGCCACGCGGATTCGTGGGTATCTCCCACCTTCGAGATGGTATAATCGCAATTATATCGCCATCATATCGCACTCAAATCACCGTCATAACATCACTCTGGCTTCTCCCATAGCCCTCTTACGACACCCACGGGAAGCGATTTAGATAAGAGATTACAAGAGAATAAGGATTTTTCTTACGTTGTACAATTTTTATTTATTGACAATTCTCTAGATTAAATTAACTACTCCGCTCGAAAGGTGTGTAAATTTTTTCAAATCACTAAAATGAACATATCGAATAACTAAAAAGTTTTAAAACACCAACACAAAAATATTGCCCAGAGCCCAGACCCATTACCCGTTTCAAATGTCACCGCCATTAGTCAAAGCAGAAAAAACATTTGGAAATTAAAAAAATGGAGTGCTCTTTTCTTTCTTCGATAATGGACTCATAGTACTGTTGTACTTTTTCCCGTATCAAGTAATAAGGAATCCTTTAAAATTACTTGTTTTGAAATCTTTTCACAATACAGTAGACCCCCGGTAATCCGGCCCCTGGCTAATCCGCACCCCTTGTAATCTCCGGCATGCCTTTAACACGTATGTTCACAATAGGGTTCCTTCGCGAATACGTGAACTAACAGGTTGCAATTAATGCGCGCCATTGTCTCAGTATAAATGTGTCTATAGGTTTGCAGCCTAACGGGCATTCATTATTTACTGTTTAGGTATCCATAGTGCATTAAATGACTTTTTTATTTTTTATTATTTTATATTTGATAGGCAATTTGTCGGATTACAAGGTACTCTTTTTCAAAAAATTCCTCACTACCTGGGGCTGTGGCAGTATTCTATAATCCGACAAATTTGATATTCTTATACCGCCGTGCAAAATGTTTGTGGGATTACCGTATTAAAATCCTCTATTATACTCGTATTTAGTTTCAACTATTGTTTGAACAGTAATGTAGGAGCAGCAATGAACCGGCCGGAAAAACTCCGGTTCTCTTTATAAAATGTTTTCTTTAACGTTGTTCTTCACCGTTATTAAGCTAGTTTTAAAAGTAATTTAAACAAAAAAAAACATAATATCGTTATTTAAAACAAAGCATACAGACGTTACAAGAGAAAGAAAAATAAAAGCACATAATTTTAGTTCATATTACGACATTGAAGTTTTGAACACATTTCCAAAACCTTGCGATTGTTCAAAGTAATTTACGTTTATTTTTAGAAAACATTTCCTTTAACCTTTGAAACATTTTTATGCAGAATTGTAGTTTGGTTTGTTACATAAGTAATATTCTTTCATTCATTCATTAAAGCCTATCTTTTTTCGAATGTATCCATGAGGCACAACTTGCCTCCAGTGAGCTGTGTCCGTTTGTTATCCTAACTTGTAAAAAATTAATAGTAACAATTAGTGTCCGACTGAAACAGGATTTTCAACCGAAACGGAAACCGAAAACGAACCTTCGGTCTGGGTGTCAGTTTCGGCCGAAACCGAAACCGAAACCGAACCTTATTTAGACATGTTCTTTTTTTTATTGTATACTGGAATCTAGAATATTTTTTATACATATACTGATAGGTAATGCATGTTAATCAATAATTTAAAATTAAAAATTTTGTACAGCCGACTTCAATATAAGCGACTTCAAGACAGGTTATTTAAAAATAACTCAATAACCATTGGTCTGACCTTGATTAAATTCATATGGGACCACACGAGAACTATCAGCTTTCATATAAAAAAAGAATCATCGAAATCGGTTCGCCCAGTACAAAGTTATGAGGTACCACACATAAAAAAAAAAAAAAAAAAAAAAAAACATACACTCGAATTGAGTACCGTCTCCTTTTTGGAAGTCGGCAGAAAACGGTAACTGTAATAGTCATGCAGCAATATATTTATTGCATGCTCAAAGTTCTTAAACTTTAATAAACTAAGTTTGTATAAAAAGGGTTATTATCATTGATCTAAAGTTTTGTATAACTCAATGGTTATTATAATATTAAAGAATTTATGGATTATAACAACCCCAATATGGTGATCACAACCAAGCTATTTCTAATTTCTTTTTTATTTTGTAAGAATGGCGTAGCTACGTGTGGGCTAAGTGGGCCCTCGCCCATGGCCTCGCACTTAAAGGGGCTTCGCGAGACCCCCTAAAATGCGATGCTCCCAGATTTTACCACAGATAACTAATTAATTTGATCACTTTTACCCTTGAAAAAATGAAAGTGTGTTTGTTTGGGGCCTCGCAAGAAGCCCCCCTTAAATGCGACTGCGAGACCTTTTAAGCTACCTTCAAAAACCGTGATTGTTACATTGACGGAATACGAGACTTGTCAGGAATTAATAGATATGAGTAGGTACGAGGGTAACACTAAAAATTCTAAAAAATCAAAAACTGAACAAACTAGCTAGCAAGTTATTACTATTATTATATATTTTCAAAAAAGTGTCCATGTACATCTTTTTTAAGAAGTTTTTCTTATATTTTAGGAAATAAATAAAAATCGCAAAGGGCGAGGTCGGTACTATAGGGCAGATGACCCAGTAATTCCACGTCTGACGTGGCCAAGTATTCGATTGTTTGCTTGGCAGTGTGCGACGAGGCGTTGTCGTAGTGAAGGAGGATCCTACTGCGAGATCGTTTCTCCCGAACTCTTTCCAAGAAAAATAGCAAACAATTGTTAATGTAGCATTCTGCAGTAACTGTTTTTCAATCCGCTAAAACAATTGTTGCGTAATGACCTGTCCTTCCGAAGAACGAGGCCACCGTCTTTTTTCCCCACGCTTCGACTTCTCTTCACTTTGGTTGGCAACTCCTCGGAAGGAAACACCCAGATAGCAGACTGTCTCTGAGTTTCAGAATCATAACAATAAATCCATCTTTCGTCACCTGTAAGTATGTCGAACACAGCATTTGAGTCACCTCCATTAAATATTTGAATCATTTCACGACAGCAATCAACACGACGTAGTTTTTGGGCCTCTGTCAAGTTATGAGGTATCCACCCGGCACAAAGCTTCCTGACTGCTAAATATTCATGGAGGGTTTTGTGCACTTGACTCATACCGATGCCTTATCTTGTCTGAATCTGCTGATAAGTCACTTTTTTGTCAGTCTCTATCACACGCCGCACAACACTGATGTTATCTTCAGTCGTCGCCGTAGAAGGCCGTCTCCATTGAGTTATACAAGACTAAATCAATGGCTGTCCATAACGCAAATCATCGGTGAGATTAGTGCAACCACGTTTATACTCATTAAACCAGTTGTAAACAGTGGTACGAGATGGGACTGCATCGTGAAAGGCCAATCGAAGTCTATCATATCTTTCTTGTTGACCTAAATAACATAAAAAATCATTGTACGAAAATTTTCTCGCGTTAAATTCATGCTAATGTGACACAGAAAATTTTCAATTTGCCGCCAAATCGTAAACAAATGACAAATTAATAAAATACATACACAATTATATTGGCAAAGAGTTCCATTTTCAAAATTTGAACTTATTTTTATATTATATCGTTTACAAGTGGCCAGTTCTAAAAACTTTCAGTGTCGCCCCCATATTATGTCGTGTCAATGCATGTTAAGTAGGATAGATCTATATAGAACGAAAGAAAAGGGGCCTTGCTGGCGCAACTTCGTGCATGTTTATATTAGTCCAGGCTACGCCTCTGATTGTAAGCTGTTATATAAAAAAAGTGGTTCTTCGAAGGAAAGAGGTTTTTTTCGAACCAATGGTAATTAAACAAAAGAGTGACTTTCAATAAGTATTATTTACAATCTATATTGAATAAAAAAGATTCTGTTTCTGTATAATTATGAATAATATACGTGTTACGGCCTGCAACTACCTATCCCAGGAGTAGAGTCCTCCGCGGCCCATAGACGAAGAACCTACAAGCAAGTACAGGTCGGGCGTCCTAACGCCAAGGGTGAAAAGTTTCTGATTACAATAAACGTTCAGGGGGGAGCGTTGTATTCTATTAAACGCAGCTTACTTACCTCTATCCAAGGCGACTGGTCCCTCAGGATTCGTCAGGTCGCATGTGGTTGTATAGTGCTAGGAAAGTAAGGGCCAGTGATGTGTATCTGGGTGTGGCTGGTAGTGTTATTGACCTTATTAGACCGTTACCCTCTGCATCAGTTCGGACCTCAGCACCTCTCCACCTCACGTCACTTTCTTCGTTAGTCATGATGATAGTCCAGTAACTAGGTCGTACGATCAACTACCTTACAGAAGCCACGTTTCGCGTGGCCACAGTTATTTCTAGAGTATCAAATACCGCACTAGCTATTATTGTCGAATGCACTTATACAGATTCTGAATTAGACACAATAAGTCCCGGGTGAAGCTAACAAGAAAGGAATGCGCGTTACGTATGGTAAACCGTATATTTCCTAGATACGCGTGTCGTATTCCGCTTCCGACTTCCCGACAAAAAAAGCGTGCCGCCTATCGCAGCGTTGAATTTGGACTCCTAATTTTTCTAGCGCATTCTCGACACCCACCGTTCAACGCGCTCGGCCGAACTTCATCCCGTATCGCGCCGAGCCGAGTGCCATCTAGCGTCGATGCTTGACACTAGCGCTTTTCGCGAACAATACGAATCACGACCTCATCCGAACGAAGCACGGTAATCCACGAAGCCTGAGTTTCGGCGCCGCCGAAGGTTCGGCAGATTTTTTGCCGAAACCGAAACTATTACCGAAACTGGATTTTTTGCCGAAACTTTGCCGAAACCGAAACCGAAACCGAATCTTCGGTCGGTCACTAGTAACAATAGAATTCTAGATAGGAATAGGACTCTTTTTGCCTTCGTCTGGATTGCTACCACATTCTTACCTTTTTCTGTCGCTTTTCACATACTAATTGCACATAGATAGGGTTACCAGACGTCAGGATTTGCCCGGATTTGTCAAGATTTGACATGTCAGCATTTTTAGACATTGGTCAAGATTCCGGGGTATTTTTTGAAATGACAAGATTTTTGGTGAGTTAATGAAATTTATACAAATAAATAAAATTGAAATATATACAGTACTAGTAACAAAAAATAGTTTCTTAAATTTTTGTCTGTCTGTTTGTTAGTTCCGGTTAATCTCCGAAACGGCTGGACCAATTTTGATGGGACTTTCACTGGCAGATAGCTGATGTTATAAGGAATAACTTAAGGTACTTTTATTTTAGAAAAAAAATTAGGGTTCAGCGCAAAAAAATTAAAACCCATGAAATCGTAAGCAAATTCCACTAAATAAGACAGTATTGTGGTTTTTGTAGGTACAATAAAACTAAATCAAATCAACACAATTAACATAAAAATAATTGTAATACTAAATAAATGTACAAAAATCCTCAAAAATCCTTTCCTATTGGATGCCTACATAATAAAATGAACCTATGGTTCCAATTTTATACTTCTACTTACAGCTGTTTGGGCTGTGATTCTTATAATACAAAATTTTTATTCAAACTTCGCACCTTTGTTTCAAAAACTTATTATTTTAATTCAAGATTATTTGTATCAGTTTTTCAAGATAAAAACTGTCTTTAATTTTTCCGTCGCCATCTTAAATTTGAAGCTCTTACGACAACCACAGGATGAAATGGGGTGATGGATTCTGATACACTTAAAAATTAATGTTTTGTTTTAATTCTATATAAAACTAATAATAATTAGTAATTACGAGTACCATGTGGTTTCAAAGATTGCAGAAATTTCATTTATTATTCAGATGACGACGAGTTTTAGAGTTTTAAACATGTATGTAATGCTGCGAACGCCAATTTGCTTGTATGTAATAAGCATAGTGATAATATTTCTTAAGAATATTTTATACTGATTGCCTAGAAGCGCAGATTTTAGTATTTAGCTGTGACGCTGCATGTCCCAGGTTCGATTCTCGCACGGAATACAAAAATGTATTAGGCCCAAAGATACTTAAAAATTTTTGCAAGTTTAAATCTCTTTGGCATGGCCAAAAAGATAAATGTTCTCACTATGGTAATTAATTGTACATTTTATTTGTGTATTTAAAACTCCGTCACGATAATATAAGAGAAAAATGCTATAGTAACGTTTTTGTCAAAAAAGATTCCTTCTCTGTAACAGATTACGAATAGTTTAAATTCATTACAACTTTAAAAAAAGAACAAGGGCTTAATAAAATTACGTAATACTTTTATTCCAACTAACTATGCCTTTGTTTAAGAAATCACCGCTACAATTTAAAAAAGCTGCTGCGATTATTTTATACTTACATGAGTATAAATCACATTATTATTCCTACTTTTCTTTTCAACTAGCTTTTTTCGAAGTGTTCTGCAAAAAATGTTCAAATTCATTAGGCATTGTTACGAGTATCATATAATGCTCGATAAGTATGCCCCATTTTGACAGCGATGAACTTTCAAGACTTGGCCTACGGCGAGAGTATCGCCCAAAAACGAGGTTAAGAGAATATCTGGGCTGCAGGAAATGTGAAGAATAGAATTTTAACAATCAATTGTCTGGCGCGCTGTGCTCGAAAGACCGAGCTATATAGGTGATAGCACAGAATAAATATTAGTACTACGTAGTTATACCTAGATTTGTCAAGCCATTTGCATACACCTATATTACCAAACTATACGGAACAGAAATTAATAATTTTTTATCTGGAGGTAGCCGTGGTTAACTATGACATGGGACGTCAAACAACTCAGTACCCCGTGACGTGACGTGACGTCGGGAATATAAAATAAGTTAATATACTCGATAAAATCTGTAAATACTAGTTTTATTTAAACTGTAGCTTTTATGTTTGTTCGTTCGATATAACTGGACAGTTTTAGTAATTTTAGAAAGTTACTTATTTTAATAATAATTAAATTATTAAAAAGAACAAAACGGCACTGGTAGGTATAGATTGTAGCGTAAAAAAAATATTATTCCTAGTGTCCTTATCGAAGGATAAAACAGAGGAAAACATTTGTATGGAGTAACGTTGCCCGGAAATCCGTCCGCGAATATCGCAAAAGAAGACTAAAGAAAATTTCAGATAAATTTAATACCGTGCCATATTGTGTTACATAACCTTGAATTGAAATTTAATTCACAAAAAAACGGTCAAACATATGCTAGACTTGCACAGCGGGATAGGAAACACTCATGTTACTTAAAACTCTTTTTGGAAGCTATCAAAATGTAGATTTTTTTTAAATATTGCGTGGTAATGGAATAAAGTGATGTCATCATAGTTGTAGTCAACTAAAATCTTATTTGTATATTTTGAAACAATTAATGGAATTTTTTAACTTATAACGGAAAATGACGAAGTTCTGAGACACTACTAAAATCGCATATTCAAATTATATCTTTCTTTATATATAAAAAGTACGTATCACGTTGTTTGTCCGCGATGGACTCCTAAACTACTGAACTGATTTCAATTAAATTTTTGGTCAATGTGCAGTTTGGTCCAACTTAAAAGATAGGATAGCTTACATCTCAATTTATAGTCGCAATACAATATTATTTTATTGAAAATTATTTGTCTATTATTTGACAGTCTCAATTATCTGTTAGCTCCAAACAATTCTGTCAGATGACGATATCTGTTGACTGGATTGAGTAAATATTTAATAGATGGCGCTATGTTCAAAATACAAACGTTTAATATAAGCTACAATTTAGTAGTATAACCACCACGTGTTGCTGTAAGTATTCAACAGATAGAACCGATTTCAAAAAAAAATTGCAGACTGTGTGCAGTTTGGTCCAACTTGAAAGATAGGATAGTTTTTATCCCGATAAGTGACACTCAATTTTTTTTATTGCTAATTTCAGGAGTTTTTTTGGGAAAGCAAATGGTCGTTCAAAAAGAGCAGAACAACGTCTGCCTGGTCAGCTAGTAATTTTTATTTAATCATAACGATTTCAAGTACCCGTTTAATGTTTTGTTTTATCCACATATATTATTAGAATTTCTGTAAAAATTGATTGTGCAAATAGATAAATTTGGTGAGCCAAATATTTGCTTAAGTTTCATTTCAATCATCTACGTGAAAGTCTCAAAGAAAAAGATCTGTGGCAGATGGAGAGAAACAGAAAAGACAGATAGAGGTTTCATTTCAAGTCCATAGGTTTTCACTAAAATATCTAGCCTGTAACGGAAACCAACGTTTGTTTATATTGAAATTCTGGGAGAGAGCAGTCGCGGCATGATTAATATCCGTAACGTCCCTTACAGGTTCTTCACATGATTCCTAAGTTACTTGACCAATCGTAACTTATATTAGTGGTTTTTTCTTAGTTTTTCCTATTCGACGTAAGAGTATACACATCATTCCGTTGGTATCGTAACAGATGAAGGATATTGAAAAAACATTTTGACAACAATTCGAAATATTAGTAAGCTACGATTGCCGACCCGCTTGCTAAGCGACGGTAGAAAATAGCCCCACTATGAGGCAATCTATGGGGGAGCCCTATGTTCAGCAGTGGACTTTATTAGACCGTAATGATGATGATAATGCTTATACTGTTATTGGAAATAAGATAGAAATCAATCAATTAGAAAAGTATATATGATCTGTGTTAATCTGGGATTTATAGGTCCCATGTTTCTGTGGATATTACAACAAAAAAATAATGGGCCAACTGTATTACCTGCCTAGCATGTCATGAAAGATGTGATGACACCTCTCACTTGTTCCACAATTTTCCTTCCAAGCCCATATGTTTGGCTAAACCTGGTCCGGGTAGCCCATTATTCTTCGGAATCCGCCTAATCCCTTGGGGATTACAGGCGTGAAGCTATGTATGATTGGCAGAAACTGGAAGAACTTTATTAAATAAGCTCAACGTTAATCTATGAGAATATATTGTCTATTGTGTTGCATGTCATATCTTAGTCTCACTTCGGTCACCAGGTTACCATCATTTACCGTAAGTATGGAGTATAAATGTAGGTATCTCTGGGTACAGCATACATTTTATAGGATAGGGTGGCAAACGAGCACACAGTCCACCTGGTGGTAAGTGGTTGCTGTGGCCCATAGACATCTACATCTGACCTCGTTAGCGAATCAAAATGCAGATGCGTCACCCGTGAGAACTAAGATGGAATGCCTCGTTTCCAGTAAAAAGGGTCTCCGGTTCTCTCCACTCACCATACGATACCTACATCTATTCTCAAATAAGGATCATAATGCAGATATGGTGTCTCTCCTGAGGATTTAGATGGAATGTCTTATTACCAGTAAAAAGATCTCCGGGTCGGGTATTTATAAAAAATAAATAAATAAATAAGCTTCATCTAGCTCTACCACGTGAAAATAAGATAAATTATTATTATTGCAAAGCAACCTGCTAAGCGTCACTCGTTGTAGGTATGTGTTTTGTTTATATTATTAGCGTAACAAACAAGCGATCTACTTAATAGTATGTGGATTTAAGGCCTTTAGGCACTTAACTTAGACGACTAAAATGGATCACTATTATTAGTAAACAGTCTCCGGTTATCGTCGTCACTTTCTATACGAAACAGCAGAATTTCTATAGCAGGCGGCATAGTCAACCCTGAGAACTGGCGATTAAAGGCATCAGCCTGTCATAAAGGCGACATTCCCTTCGAACCGGAAAATAACAGTAAGTGTGTAATGCTGAACGTTTGATGAAGTAATAGGTACAAATGAAGGGACTAATAAACAGCCATGACCAATGAAATTCTGTCCCAAAATATGGATATTGATCGGGATATAATACGTAGGTAAACGTTACCGTTTTTATCCGGATAAGAGACCCTCTATATTTTTTATTGCGAATTTAAGGATTTATATAGGACAAAGGGTCGTTGGAAAGGGCAGAATAATGTCTACCTGGCCACCTAGTCTCTGTATCTTCTTTATATATAAAAATCAACTGCTGTCCGCTCGAACGATTCTGATGAAATTTTTTGTGTTCATTTGAATGGGTTCCTGGATGATTTAAATTCACAATTGAACCTGAAAGCGGTTAGTCTTGCTAAAACTCAAAAACAGCTCGACTGATTTTGATTAAATTTTTTGTGTTTGAATGGGTCCCTAGATGGTTTAGATTCACATTTGGACCCGGTAGGTGGCGCTGTTCTCGAGATTCAGAAATCCGAGCGAACCCGGGGCGGATCACTAGTTTAATATAAAAATATGTTATATTGTTGCAGGTGCGATCCCGATGGTAACAGCGACGGTGTACTGCGCACCAGCGCTGCTGCGCTATACCGCGCTAGTTACTTACTGTCTCGGTAGCCTGCTTGGCCTCTATAAAGTAAAGTTATTATTTTTATTATTATAATTACTCTAATTAATCTTTGGATTATTTTTTATTTTATATAATATGGGTCACTGCACTCAGTCTCAACAGAGACTAGCCATCTGCGCAAGACAGGATTGTAGTCCACGCGTGTGTGCGCAAGAACAGGTGCACTCTCTATTTCCGCACTCTCTAGTTTGACGGGCCGGCAATCCCCACGACAGGAGCGAGATCAGACCCAAGACCAACTACTATACGTACTATCGTAAAACATGTTTCTAGTAGGGGAGCCCCCTTTCATTTTTAATTTATTTTTATTTTTATTATTTGTTATTATAACGGCAACAGAAACACAAGAAGCACGTGGTAGAGCCATGCTGCAGCTATATTAATAGTAGGTACAGTTGTTGCACGAATGGGTCGGCTCGACGGGGGAAGGACCACGCTCTCACAGAATACCAACGTAAAATAGCAGCTTAACGCTGCTGTGTTTCGTATGGTGAGTGTAGAGAACCGGAGACCCTATTTACTGGAAACGAGGCATTCCATCTTAGTCCTCACTGGTGAGAACGCATCTGCATTTTGATACGCAAAGGAGGATAGATGTAGATGTCTATGGGCCACAGCAACCACTTACCATCAGGTGGACTGTGTGCTCGTTTGTCACCCTTATCAAATAAAAAAAACACACATTCTGTGAAAATTTCAACTGTCTACCTATTATGGATCATGAGATACAGCCCGCTGACAGACAGACGGATGGACGGATGGACGGATGGACGGACGGACGGACAGACGGATAGACGGACAGCGGAGGCTTAGTAATAGGGTCCCGTTGGTAACCCTTCGGGTACAGAACCACAAAAAATGCAAATATGTGAAAAATACAAATCTGTAACAAATTCGACATGTGTTTTTTCCTAATCAAATTTAGCTATATTGGTACCAGCGAAGATGAAAGGTGGCTTATGTACTATAAAATTTCAGGAGTGCGCCTAGATCGTGTAGCACGTAATGGAGTAAAGTGCAGTGTCTATGAATAACGCAAGAATGGGTCGGCTAGATGGGGCAAGGTCCTTGCTTGTCTAGAATACCAGCGTAAAATAACTACATGATACTGATGTGTTTCATACATACTTTCTGACAAAACTAAAACCTGTTTTACTGTTATCAGTTACTTAGTTCTTAAGGGTGACAACGCGTCTTCATTTTGATTTTAATGGAGAATAGAGAGATATCATCTTGTAGACAGTGTGCCCGTTTGCCATCCACATAAAAAGCTTCCTTAAGAACAAGTAAGTCGTACAATAAATTCTTCATCATCATCATAACGGCCCTTTACAAATCTACTGCTGAACAAACTTCCCCCTCTCCCCTCCAAGAATCGCGTCCTTCCGCCTCCGCGGTCCTAAGCCACATAGACTTTCTCTTCATCTAATCCTTGGCTCTTTGCATACTGGTTGTCGGTTCTTTAAGATATATGGCCGGTCCATATCAGCGACTATAACTTATTAAGCCGTTGGGCTATGTCGATTACTCTACCTAAATCGGTTCGGCTGCGAATGTACCCATTACGAAAAATATTACGCAGGGAAACTATGAGCATAGCCCTCCCCATAGTTTGCTGGTAAATCCTCGGGCAGTTATCGAAGTAGGCGTGTGCGTCCCGCCCCTAATCGTAGGTTGAGTGTAGGTTGTAGCTGTCATAGTATAGTTTTTAATAAATTTCAGTTTCGTAACCAGTAGCATTACCTTCAAGAACTAATTCAGGATTTTTTTATGCAGGCGATGCGCGCGTGGTCGCCGTGGGAACGTCGGCTGTGCTTCGCGGCTCCATTTTGCATGAGGCTGGTGCTAGCTGGTACGCGCGCGGCACATCTCGGTGGAGGAGACCCTCACGCCATTCTGCACGTATTCTTACAAGTAAGTCGACTAGTTTAAGGCCACTTTAATGTGTAATCACCGTCGTTACTCAAGATTTTTCCATAGTTGCCACAATTGATAAAAGCGGGCTACCGCAATTTTCTACCGACTTCAAAAAGGAGACGGTACTTTTTTTTTTTAAAAAAAAACTCTTAACTCAATTCGACTGTATGTTTTTTTACATAATTCTTTTTTATTTGAAAGCTGGTGCTTTTCATGTGGTCCTATATCAATTTAATCAAGGTCTGACCAATAGTTTTTGAGTTATTCTTTATAATTTATATTGAAGTCGGTTGTACAAAATTTTAAATTATATTATTTGAAGCTATAATCAGAAATATACAGCTGCCCATCTCGTTTATTATCCCTGTCGCCTCTTACGATACCAACGAGATGATTGTCTTACACCGCCACTATTCGGCGGTAAAAAGTGTTAAAATTGTCATAAATAATTTAAAATTAAAAATTTTGTACAGCCGACTTCAATATAAGTTATTAAGAACAACTCAAAAACTATTGGCCTGACCTTGATCAAATTCATATGGGACCACACGAGAAGTGCCAGCTTTCAAATAAAAAAAGAGTCATCGAAATCGGTCCACCCAGTAAAAAGTTATGAGGTAACACACATAAAAAAAAACAAAAAAAAATACAGTCGAATTGAGTATCGTCTCCTTTTTGAAAGTCGGCAGATAAATGATAGAAACGTAAATACTTTTTTATACAAGTGAAAGTAACAAGCAAGCACATAGTTCACACCTGACGCTGCTAAAAACTAAGCGCTATGCCCCGTAGACATACTCTACATCTGTACTCGATTAAGAATACAAATGCAGATGTGCTGCTACCCCTAATGACTTAGATGGAATGTCTCGCACCAGTTAAAATCGCCAGCTCGGTCCTTTTTTACATAGAATAAGGGTGACAAGCGAGTATAGCTCAACTGACGGTAAGTGGATGCTGTGGCCCATAAACGTCTACCCTAGTTTTCCCCTGAGGACTAAGATGGAATGCCTCGTTTCCAGGACAAGAGGTCTCCGATTCTCTACACTCGCCATACGAAACACAGTATTGAGCTGCTTTTTTACGCTGGTATTCTGTGAGAGCGTGGTCCTTCCCCAGTCAAGCAGACCCATTCGTACTACAATCATAACATAGCTGCAGCATGGCTTTACCACGATAATATCATGTCGATCCGTTCGTGCTGCAGTCATACATAATACACTGCGGCGTGAATCACAGAACAGAAGATATATATTGCTCTTAGCTTGAATATGCTTGGCTCAATTTATTGTAGAAATTAATTTAACACTTTCACTGTCCGGTTTTCAGACACAATAGTAAGACAATAGCAATGACCTATATGTAGTGCACGGGACAGCGAAAGGGTTAAAGGAGTTTATCGCGTTTAACTTTAACCTGCGGTGTTTAGATTATTTGTCATATTTAACCCAGGTTACATTCACCATTTAAGATATTTTAGTCAAGCGGATGACATATCCAGACATTTTCTCTGTTGAAATTTGATTTTTTTTAACTTCAATAACCTCACGAATAATCTAATAGTTCCAGTGGTTCTTTTGCGGGAATTCATCTCTATTAAATCTGATGTAATGGAGGGACAACTGAACATGTTTACTCTTACTGACTTCCTGGAGCGTCGGGATTTTAGGCCATTTTTATATTGTTTTATGCGAGAATTACGCGGAAAAGTCTCAAAGTAATTATAAGTTAAAGTTAAACGCAATTAAATGCGTAAAGTATTTCAGTACAATATGTATTTGTTTAATTTAAACATAAGAAATCATTATAGTTTTTTATTTTTATGTGTTAGTAACATTAATTTCAGTCAGGTCTAGCAACTTTACCAATGGAATGTAACTTTGCCGTCACGGGTGTACTGGTACAAAATTACGATAAATACGGAAAACGTAACGTCTTTCGAGATATGCCATTTTTGGATGAAAATAGAATAACTAATTGACAGCATTTATTTCCATATGGAGTCATGAGAATAAATTTTGGCATTTTATTTTAAAGCGGAATTGAACCGGCAAAATAATCTCCTTGTTTCAATGCTCCAGAACTTTTGTTGATTTTGTTTGAAATACTGAATGTTGGTATATTTGTAGTAACGTAATATTAATGCTTATCAAATGTTACATATCGTTTCCAACATGTTGGTCTTAATATTTATCTATAAAACTAACTTGGCAAAGTTACCATACTAGTGATGTCACGATGTGACGGTTACTTTGCCATGTTCATTGTTCATTGTTTGCTACAACCACTTTGAACCTATATTTTTAACCGATTACAACTATTTAAACAATAAATTCTTTCTATACTCGACATTCTATTATCCATATGAATGTTTGTATCGATACAAACATACATACATAGAATCTTTACGTAGCGCTTATATATATGTTTCACCGTAGCAGCCCATTAGACCGATTTTAACAAATGAGTCGTTAAGGCTTTAACTACTCTGAATGACCTTGACGAAACGGCTTTCGTAGAGATTTTAGCCAACGTCAACACCGTCTAGCAACTACGTTCTGTATTACTTATAAAAGTGCAAAGATTAATAGACTGCAGAGATGACAATTATAAAAGTGACATACTGCCCGTTATGCTTGCGCATCACTGAGAATTATGTTGTAGTTACGCATCTTCAATTACATTGTGCTGTAGCTTTGTCCGGTAGGCGTCACGAGCTATCAAGTGTTCAAGTTTCAAGTACGTAAGAGTTTTTTTATTATATATGTGAAATCGTATTTATTTGTATCGTATAAGTAGATCTGGGTCAAAGGGTTCGCTGTAAATTTTTCCCGGGTTTGATCCTCGACAGCACGAATGCAATTTGTAATTGCAATTTTCGTCAACACGCATTGGGGCAGTTCGGCGGGCATTTCCTTAACCTAAAACCCTCTCAGAAATAAAAAAAGAGTTCTGTGCCCAGTAGAGGGACTTGTATAGCCTTTTACATTACTTTGTAGCAATATTTATATTAATTATATTATATTATATTATATTATATTATATTTATATAATATTAGATACAGAAGGGTACCTTATGCTGACAAAAATATCACGTGGAGGCGACGAAAACGTAAAACATCTTTGTACCTAGATAAAACGTTCGAAAGATTGTCAATCATATCATACGCCACATTTTCTATAGAGCGTAGAACATTGCAGATAGGGCAAAATAAAAAATAATCCAAAATATTATGGGAACTATTTATTAATAATATATACATTTATAGGTATTTATAATAAAAATAATGAACAAACTGCAAGGTACAACTAATAATGTTTCTGTAAACACAATTGTAAAATTCCTGTTTTAATGTTTACCAATGGTTATTTGATGAATCGTAGTCAAGATCACTTCATATAAAATATATTTAATTAAAATTGACACATGACCTATTTGGCTTTCTACTTACAACTCGGCGGAAATTTAAAAAGAAGATTTTGTCTTTTCACACAAGTATTGTTTACAACTGGCGTGGTTTCGAAAAGCGTGATTAAGTGTCAGCAGTATATAATCAATTAAATACTGAACTTTCTTGAAAATTTTTTTTTGTTTATTTTGTTATATCTTCTTAAAAACTGACGCCATCTGACTATTTTTTTTTGTAACGCATAAGGATAAGTTAGACTAAGTTAGATTAACTTGGATAAGTTTGTAATTTTTTTAATTTTATCACAAAATTTCCGCAATAAATTATTACCTTTTCTAAAGTGATTCTCTCCTCTTAGTTTCGGCGTGACTGTAGGATGTTATACTGAGTCACCGTCAGTTACTAAGCGGCCATAAATCATTATATGTATGTATAGACATACATATATTAATTTTTTGATTTTAATATTTATGTTTTTTTGAATTTTGATTGATTTTTTAAACCTGTTAAAATTATTTTTCCATACCAATTGATGGTCCTGAGTATAATGCCAGTTATGCTCTTTGGCTGAAGTTATTTTTATTTTATGCTCAATTGCAGACAAAACAATATTGATTGCGCATTTCTAAAACAAAACTTTACCTCTTTTTTTCTAATGGAGCTATTATTAGTGTACACCTAACACGGCGGAATAGTTATTATTATCTATAAGACCATTTGCAGAAACAGTTTTTAATTTTTTTTTAAACAGTTGTTAATAGTTATGAGTATAATATTTTATCAGCTGCTTTGTTTATAGTGCCTTGAGCAACACTTTGCCGGTTTCTGTACAGAAAATGATGCTGGCTTTGCAAATATGGATGGCCGCTACCTTTGAATATAATACTCGCTGTGTTGTTACATTTATTTACATAGAAACTTTAATTATCATTTGCATAAAATTCTAAATAGCACTTTTTACACAAGAAAGTAAACTTTTAGATCAGTCCATCTTGTTTTTCGCTAATTAAGTGAAAAGTAAAACAAACCAATAGGTGCCGTAATTTAAAATTTCTTGCAACTTTTTATAGAAAAGCATGACCTTATCATAATATAATAGTCAATCATTTAGCCATGTGATATAACTTTTATGTGTGCCAGTCAAACATTAATGATGATATTCGGGTCATTATACTGGAAATAGTATTTTAAATATTTTGTAGTACAATTGATAATCTTCAGTATGATTGACCGTGTATATGACTTTTATAACTCTATGTTATTTTTGATGTAAATTATTATTGCAGATAAAAGCCCTTTCACACTTATTGTATTCTCGAATTAAATTAATCAAAATGAAAATAAGAATTTTGGCTCTTTATAACTGATCTTTAAATGTAAAACACTGACTTGAAATTATATAATTATCGGCATTTTTTTAATTCATTGAACTTTTTTAAGATTGTGTTGAAACTCTACTGGTAAAAAAAAACAAATATATATATATTATAGTTCTCGATGAAAATAAAGTATGCGCGTTACATCGCATCCCATCAAGAATTTCTAATGTAATTATTGGTGTAAAGCTAAGACGTGATAATAACTGTAAACAATAGAATAACAAAACAATGAAAATATTTGTAAATACTTGCTTTATAACCAACTAAATATTATTTGACCGTAATAAAATAAAACAAGGTAGTCTTCGGCTTGAAAGTAAAAATATATATTTTCGATTATTTTTGCAATATCTAACAGCCGGATCAGCGCGCGATTCTTATTCATCTAAAGATGCTAAATTTCAGCAAGCACTGTTAAATTCAATAGAAGTGACAGAAAAACGGTTCTTGATATAGAAGGGTAAATAAATTATTTAACCTATAAAGTAAAATCACTTTGTTAAAAATCAAAATAGCCCAATAGCTTTATTAACATGAGATATATAATTGTAGGAGTGCTTACAATACTTAACATTATTTTACTGAAATCTCAGAAAGTTTTTTTTAATAGAATAAGGGTGACAAACGAGCACACAGTCCACCTGATGGTAAGTGGTTGATACGGCCCATAGACATCTACATCTATTCTCGATTACGTATCAAAATGTAGATGCGTTGTCACCCGTGAGAACTAAGTTGTAATGCCACGTTTCCAGTAAAAAGGATCTCCGGTTCTCTACACTCACCATACCAAACACAGCAGGGTTAAACTGCTATTTTACATGGTATGCCGTGAGAGCGTGGTCCTTCCCCGGTCGAGCCGACCCATTCGTGCTACAACTATACCTACTACTAATATAGCTGCAGCATGGCTCTACCACGTAAGAAAAAATTGACGTTGAAAATCTGGAGGCCCGGTAGTGCCCCCGCCAAGTCGAGCAAAAAAACGGGACGGCCGTACCATCCTTTTCTCGAAGCAGTTCAGGCCATTTCTGAAACCCTATAACTTCGTTATGGATAAAACTAGAAGCCTGAGCCTTTTTACTAAACAAGTAGGCATTGTATAAACTCGGCATATTCCAAATTTTATTAAATTTGAACCAGTAGTTTAAGAATTATAACTAGTCAAAGTTTCTTAATTTTGTCACTCACTGACTGACCGATCATCAAAACTCTGAGGCACTTCTAGCAGACATAGAAACTTCAAATTTGGAATAAAATTATTTTTTAATATATAAATTAAGGAAAAATTAAAATATTTTACAATTTCGGTCCACTTTTCGAGATATATCAACTGCATAAATAACTTTGTAATCCCATATAAACATATAGTATTACAAAGTTACATTTGCAGTGAATAAATCAGTGTACTTATATATGTATAATGGAATAATAGGTGTAAATAGCTACCTATATATAACAACTATCTACAAAAATAAATGAGATGCCATTAAAAACATAACTTATAAAAAAAGCCAAGTCTCGCAACTCAGTTCTTCTACCGTAAAAAGTTGTGAGATCCATGTAATACCAAGTCGGTTAAAATTTATTCAGTTCATAGATTAATACATAGACTTGGCAATCGCACTAAACAATCTAATTTAATATAATATGTATTACTTGTGAGATATATTGTGTTTTCATGCGATTGCCAAGTCAATCTATGTATCAATCTATGGACTGAATAAATTAACCGACTTGGTATTACATGGATCTCACATATTTTTACGGTAGAAGAACTCAGTTGCGAGACTTGTCTTTTTTTACAAGTTATGTTTTTAATGGCATTTAAGTATTTTCAGAAGCAACTTTGCAGTTATTTTCTATTGAGTGAATTTTTGTGGAATCGTGTTTTGCAAACCGCCACCTGAACTACATACAATGTTTTTCGATAACGATGTGAAATTACAAAACGATCCCCATGCATATCAATGTGGCTCTATTCAGCCTCTTAATATGAACATACCTCGGGATTCAGAGATTTAAAAAAATTTCATGCGTAGATAATGGAAGATATAATATTATATTATTACTGTCTCGTGTGAGGCAACCTTTATACTAATATACATATTCTCATCATATTTTTATGGTTAATTAGAAAAATTATATCTAAATGCAAACTTTCTCAGGGTAATTTTTTTTTTCTATTTTTACCCAGCAAGTAGTAAAGTAACTACAATTCCATCGGTAAGTGGTTATGTAGCCTAAGATGGTGAATTGCACTGACTTAACAAAAACCTATTCAGTCTTGCCTAATAGTACTAGGTAAGTATTATTTGCGACCTATTTGTGTATGTGTGTGTGTCTGTGTTTGTGTGTGTGTGTGTGTGTGTGTGAGTGTGTGTGTTGTGTGTGTGTGTGTGTGTGTGTGTGTGTGTGTGTGTGTGTGTGTGTGTGTGTGTGTGTGTGTGTGTGTGTGTGTGTGTGAAGAAAAGCGTATGAGAATACGTGAAGAGGAATAAAGGTTGAGTACTACTTCGCTTACCTGTACGAGGTTGCCACTCGAGAACCTTTCTTCCTATTTTTTATATATTTTCCAAGTTATATAGCCATCCCATTGCCATTTCACTGTAAAATTCCGTTGGTCTATGTCAGTTACTCTGGTTCTACTGCGAATATCTTCATTTCTAACTTTATCACGTAGAGAAACCCCTCTCCAATTTAAAATTTTTACATTTTTTAGATGATAGTTTGTCTAACATAAAAAAAACCAAAACCCAAGAATGTCTATATAGTTATTTATACTTAGGGAAGCACCATTTTTTTATTTATTTAAATTGTTTGATTTAATTTAATAACAGTGTACCTAAATGTAAGTATCTGTATCTATATTTCCCTCGAATAATATTTTATAAAGTCATACTCATAAAAACAGTGTTTTATTGTAATACATAATTATAAAATTCAGTATCAACTAATTAATAAAAATATGCAACAATAAAATTACATAGGTATTAAAAACTATCGAAATCTAAGTAACGAGAGCATCTTGGTCGTTCCACATCTAAATTATATAAAAATGCATTTTTCAATTTCACTAATCAACGTCGCCGCGAAAATTTCTTCTTCTTTGGGCACTTTAAAAATAAATTTATTTAGAAAATAATATTTACAGTTACCAGTGTACAGATATTAACTAAATTAAGTATTTCTAGTCATAAAAAATATTTATAATTGAGTATAAACTTTTAAAAACTAATATATAATTGAATAAAGTCGCCCCGACACCGAAGCGTGGTCCAGCCTCGACGATGTCCGAAAACGGACTGTGACAGGCTGACAGGGCGACAGAGCATGCGCGCTCGCGTAAATATATTCAATTTCAGGGAAAAATTATATTTTCTCTTATAAAACGGGGAATAAAAATAAAACTCTCAATTAAAAATATTAATATTTTTAAGGCCTTTTTTTTAGTGTAAGAACTATTTAAAAAGCTTGTACCGTTTTGGAGAAATTTTGCAAAATATGACAAAGATAGGTACTCTTTGGGGATTTTTTTTCTAATAAGGGGTTGAGAAAAATACAATTTTGTTCAATTAAAAACATTTACCAAATCCTCTTCTGTTACCCTGTATTTTTTCTTTGTGGATTAAATGAACAGTTATTGAGATTTTTTTACTTAAATATCCAAGATTTAGGCATTTCAACCACTGTTAAGGCCTTAATCAATTCATCTTTATCAAAAGTGGAAAAGTGAAATATCAAAAATTTCAACTTAGTGTATTAATATTAATTTGCACCCAAAAAGCAGTTCATTTTTAATGATTATTAATATAATTATGACATGACATCATTTGATTACGACCTGTGATAAAATGATGGTGATGACTAATAAAAACACGAATACTTGTTAAAATTATTGTAACAAGCTTTTTTTTATTACTAATTTGATTTTTAATTTTAGACGAGAGTATTTTTGTTTGATATATTTAAGATTTTTCCTTAAGAAATTAATGCGTTAAGATTTAAATAAAAAATTAAGTTAAGTATGTCATCAAAGAGTTTTGACAACCCAGACACACATTTTCAAGTTTGTATGAAATATTGAAAAATGGGAGTGCAACTTTACCACAAGAGTAAACTTTGCTATTCACAACTCAATTAAAGGAGCAAATCATAACTCTGGGTGTTGTGTATTATATATTATGAGGTAAACTTACGTTCAACCTTGAAGTCAAATCCTATTATTTTCATTATAAGCCCTGATGGCAAAGTTCCCACAAAGTGAGGTTAACTTTGCCATTTTCTTTTTTGAGTATTTAGTCTATTTAATGTTTTTTTTTTATAAGATAAGATTGACAAACGAGCACACAGTCCACCTGATGGTAAGTGGTTGCTGCGGCCCATAGACATCTACATCTATCCTCTATTACAGATCAAAATGTAGATGCGTTGTCACCCGTGAGGACTAAGTTGGAATGCTTCATTTCCAGTAAAAAGAGCCCCCGGCCACCTGCACTCACCAAGCGAAACAAAAGTAGGTAAATCTCTACTTCACGCTGGTATTCTGTGAGGTCGTGGTACCACCCCGGTTCGAGCCGGCCCATCCGTGCGGCAGCAAAAGCTGCCGCGTGGCTCTACCACTGTTAAAAAAATGTTAGTATTTGTTTAAATCACTAATAAAATCTAAAAGAATAGCTGAAGAGAAGGATATAATGTACCACTTAACATTGACCCCCAAGTCTGACAGTACATTTTTTGTTGGAAAATTATTAGTCCTAAACTTTTAAGTCTTTCCAAAAATGGCGACGTTGCCAGGTTACCCGGTTGTTAATATTAGTTAAGTCCGTATGTATTCCACCCGAAAATTCCATCCGTTGCCTAGTGATACTTTCAGTTTCGTACAAACGTGTAAAATTATGTGACAGATTTTTAAAGCGACACTAACGCAACAGAAATTAATTTTACGATTGAATGTTTAAAATCTAAATAGGCTACTAAGACAGTGCAATTTACCACCTTGGGCACCATCACCGCTTACCACCAGGTGGGATTGTAGTTAGGCACAGGCTTATAATAAATTAAAAAAAAAAACTAATTTATTTACATAACAAATACGAACGTAGGGAAGGGCTTCTTATCTCGGAAGTTGATTAATGCAAATCCTCGCTAGTGTGGCCACGTTCAGTAACGGATTGTCTATGAGCTGTTGAGAATAGGGATTAAATAATTTTGACGGGAATTTGACCGCCGGCGGTTTGCTGATCTTGTTTTATCGTTTAAATAATGGTTTAAAGTGGATTTTAATGCGTTAAATTGATATGATTTTGTGTATTAGTTTACCGCTGCAGCCTATCAAAAGTCCCGTCACAAGATAGCTAAACACAAACACAGGCCTCCTCAATTGATAGCCTATTTGCCCATTTGCCACTTGATAATAGATCGGGAGATGGTGACAGAAAATAGTCTCCCATTTTCTCCTGCATGCCTTTTTAAGAATTGATAACTAACCCTAAAATATGAAACATAGAGCGGTTACGAGCCCTTGCGCACTTGCGCAAGGGCTCGTAACTCCTCTATCTTCTGCAAAGGCATGCAATATAATGTCACGGAAAAATACTAAAATTCTTTACACAAAGAGAAGCAATTTTCTTTATGACGTGCAAGCGCGCAAGGGCTCGTAACCCCTCTATGTTTCATATTTTAGGGTTAGTTATCAATTCTTAAAAAGGCATGCAGGAGAAGATGGGAGACTATTTTCTGTCACCATCTCCCGATCTATAAATGCCACTTGCGCATATTGAAAGGCTTTTGTTTTAAAATATTAGAAAGACGCTGCTGCCCCAACTAAGGCAAACGTTCATAACGAAAATATAGTAAAGCGTTTGTTGTATTATTTTTTACTGAAGGCCATGTTCCTAACGCTACAAGCATTGGAAACAGGGCCAAATAAAATAGAATAAAATGTATTCAAGAGATGTTAATTTAAAAAAAATCTATTGATGTTCAATTCAAAATGTTTTACTTAGTTCATCATCATTACAGCCTTTCATAGGTCCACTGCTGAACATAGGCCTCCCCCAAGGAATGCCACAAAGCACGGTCCTGAACTTCCACGGTCCATCGACCATGCAGACCATGCAGGAAGCATGTCTTAACAGGTCGTCACTCCATCTCGTGGGGGTTCGCCCTACACTTCGCCTACCGGTACGAGGCTGCCACTCAAGAACCTTTCTTCCCATCGGTTGTCGGTTCTTCAAGCTATATGGCCGGCCCACTGCCACTTCCGCTTACTAATCCGTTGGGCTATGGCGGTTACTCTGGTTCTACTGCGGATATACTCATTTCTAAGTTTATCACGCAGAGAAACCCCGAGCATAGCCTTCTCCATAGCTCGCTGAGCGACCTTGAGCTTCCTCATACGGCCAGCAGTGAAGGACCACGTCTCAGATCCGTAAGTCATCACTGGCAACAAGCACTGATTGTACAATTTCGATTTAAGGTTTTGGGGTATGTCTGACGAGAACATGTGTCGTAGTTTCCCGAACGCTGCCCAGCCGAGTTGAACCCATCGATTGACCTCTCGGTCGAAGTTGGACTTACCTAGTCGGACTATTTGTCCCAGGTAAACATACTCGTCAACAACTTCGAGCTTAGTGCTCCCAACAACTACCGGCATAGGTGTGACATGGACATTAAACATGATCTTTGTTTTGTCCATGTTCATCCTAAGACCTATTCGTTGGGAGACACTATTGAGGTAATTGAGCATGGTGCTTAGGTCCTCCAGCGATTCTGCCATAAGGACTATATCGTCGGCAAATCGAAGGTGAGTGATGTATTCGCCATTGATGTTAATACCGTTACTTATTACTTAGTTACCTAGTATAAAAATTTACTGAGGATTGTGGTTAAAGAAACTATTTTTTTTTCTCAAAAAAAAATACTTTATTATAATTAAACATGTTTACCGTATTTTAAATAGAGATGGAGCCATCTTAGTAGTTCTTACACTACAACCTCAAAACGAAATAGTTATACATAACATAGAATTCAACAATTAAAGGAACTTCATAACAACTAACAAAATATTCTCTTGCATAGTTTGTATGTTTTTTTTTTTAAAGTTTGAATGTATCAAAAAGCGAGTGTGTATAGTGTATTAAAAACTCGGCGGCGGCCCCGGGAAGAAATTTGAGAGCGAGATAAATTAAGGTAGGATGTGCGGCCGGAACGAACCGACACGACGACGCTTTTATTAAAATTTCATACTTGCCCTGCTAATAGGATACTTTGCCGTTAGTTTGAATTTTTAAATTTAATTACAGATTTAACATTTTCCGTTGCTTTACTGCAAATATAGGTCATGCAAATTTCATCACTGCTATTAAATATTTAGACTATAAGTCTGCTGCCGAGTAATAAATTACTTTTCCCTTTGCCAATTTTCACCACCTCAGCATCTTTTGCTTAATTTCTAATTACTAACTTTTACCTTAAACGTAGTGATTATATACTATTTTTTATAGCATAAGGGTGGCAAACGAGCACTCAGTCTACCTGATGATAAATGGTTGCTGTGGCCCATAGACATCTACATCTACCGTCGATTACAAATCAAAGTGCAAATGCGTTGTCACCCGTGAGGACTAAGATTGAATGCCTCCTTTCCAGTATAAAGGGTCTCCGGTTCTCTACACTCACCATATGCAACATAGCAGCGTTAAGCTGTTATTTTACGCTGGTATTCTGTGAGAGCGTGGTCCTTCCTTGGTCGAGCCTACCCATTTGCGCTACGACTATACTACTAATATAATTGCAGCATGGCTCTACTACGTATAAATATTCCTAATTGTAAATTATTTGCCCTAACCTTTCATTACGTATGAAGTCTGCATAATATATGCACTATACTATTGGTATATTATCGTTAAAAATGACAAAAAGGTATGAGGCTGCCACTCGATAACCTTTTTTGTCCATCAGTTGTCTGTTCATCAGGCTATATGGCAGGCCCATTAATACTTCGGTTTACTAATCCGTTGAGCTATGTCCGTAATACGGATATTCTTATTTTCTAAGTCGATCACGCAGAGGAACTCCGAGCACAGCCATCTCCATACCTCGCTGAGTGAAATATACGAATATAATATAGTTGAAGACGAAGAGAACGTGTATGCTTAGGAATAATTGATAAGCAATGATTACAAAAGTTTAATTCTCCAAGCGCTACGGGTTGAATAATGTGACAGATGTTATACTGCTGTATGTAAGTAGCAAACTATTATAAATTTTGATATTTACTACACAGAATAATGTTTATCAGCAACATTCTGCAAAAATTTGTAATATCTGTCCATTAGTCAGATCTTTTTTTATATAAATTAAAATTAAAAAAAATTAAAAACGACTAACTGTCCACCTTATTGTAAACGACAACAACTACAACCACTCCAACCCATGCAGCAAAGAAAATTTAGCAAATAAATTACTAACGGCGCAAATATTTTGTGACAGTAAACCAGTCGTCACTCCACTGGCACTGTGGTTAGGTGTACTAGTGTAAAAATTTAAAAAGGCGTCACAACTACAATATTATCTAGTAACTTAATCCGCTGTTTGCTTTATGGTCCCCATATCTAGAAGATGATTCCAAAATAATCCATATAATAAAAAGGCCACAGACGTAACGTCACTCCGCTGAGATTAAATGTAATTCCCTATTAAACTTCAAACCGAAACATATCAGTGAGTGCCATGTTGCTTGGCCATAGAAATAATCAAAGCATTCGCACCAACCAGATAAACTATTAACATAGTATAATTATACTATGCTATTAAGGTAAATAATAATGAAATTATAGTTTAAAACACTAAAGCAACACGCTGAAATACAATAATTTTATCCTGGTGAATCTGATCAGGATACTAGGATTATTAAATTATTGTACTGTCATCGGTACCTTGCAAATTTCCAAGTCAATCGACCGTCTACAAGTTGATGAAAATTACATTAAAAGATTACGTTGCCACATAGATAGATATCTATTACGCGAAGCTAATAAAAGCGTGTTAAGATTTCTATCGCCATACCCACCGCATAGTATTTTTTTATTTTATGAACGCGTCAGTAAACCTCGAAAAACAGTTGCCTTTGGTTAATAATAGGATATACCGTGACGACGTTATTGTCATTAGAACAAAAACATTAGCTTAGCCCAAAATATTTTTATCGGAGGCCGAGAGTAGTCAAATGGTAAGGAAAATCCCCAAATTGACAAATTAATAAATGTAACTATTATTTATTCATTTATGCAAGTTTTTTGCCTCTTATCTCTGAAAACGAATATGGAATAATAATAATATATTTATTTGTACACTATACAAAGTCCTTAAACAATAAATACAAAATGTTTACTTATTCCACACAGCAGTATTTCAGCTGACGCTTACAAAAGCAAACCTGAGCTGTAAACGTCAGTACTCTTCCAGTGTCACAATATACAAAAATTACATAATATTAACAATTAAGCCCATGAAAGGGTAAAGTAAAAAGAAAATAAAACATTTGAGAATTTTCAAGGAAACCAACGTATTAAACCGCTTTGTCTCTCTCTATCTGTGTGTGTGTGTGTGTGTGTGTGTGTGTGTGTGTGTGTGTGTTCGTGTGTGTGTGTGTGTGTGTGTGTGCGTGCAACGTGTGTGTGCGTGTGTGTGTGTGTGTGTGTGTGTGTGTGTGTGTGTGTGTGTGTGTGTGTGTGTGTGTGTGTGTGTGTGTGTGTATGAGGTGAGGATGTGGGTGTAAATACGGTATAATATTCATGTTTACACTGGACAATCAACTTATGGGTTGCAGCATAAATTCCGCTGTGTTATAATCCAGACTTTGTAGCCACTTAATAATATTTTGTTTATACTCATATTTACTTTTATTTTTTACATTAAACAAATTATTTACCTTGTTATACAAAAAGGGTCCAAGAAATTCATAAAATCGTTGGCCAAATGAAATTGAAGTTTTTAGATGCACCGACCGAGTTTTTGCGTTTTCTTTTTTTATATAGGATAAGGGCGACAAACGAGCACACAGTCCACGTGATGGTAAGTGGTTGCTGCAGCCCATAGACATCTACATCTATCCTCTATTACCAATCAAAATGTAGATGCGTTGTCACCCGTGAGGACTAAGATGGAATGTCTCATTTCCAGTAAAAAGGGCTTCCGGCCACCTGCACTCGGCAAGCGAAACGCAGAGGTAAACCTCTACTTCACGCTGGTATTCTGTGAGGTCGTGGTACCACACCGGTTCGAGCCGGCCCATCCGTGCGACAGCAAAAGCTGCCGCGTGGCTCTACCACTGTAAAACTGCGTTGTTGATGATATGACTATTGACTGTTTACTTCACCAATAATAGTAGCAGTTTTATGTACATTAGCTTGCTGTTTTAATAATGTGTGTAGTATAAAAAGTTGTCTCAGTGTTAAAACTTCACATGATTTGGAAGTTGGATGTCGAAACTTTTAAAAGTGCTACTTTGAGTACCGCCCTTTGAGCACGCTCAATTAAAATCGTTTATTGACAAAGTGCAAAGTAAATCATTTTAATAACGTTCGGTTCAGATACATCTCTCAGGCGTTTAATCACAATTTTAGAGAATGGTCTTTCTAGACTAGGACAGTCACAGTTTGTTTTGGGAGACAGAACGCTATCAGAATGACTGTGGGATATATCTTAAAGAGTAGGAAGTAGTTTTGGAGACCGAATACTATATGTCTTATGCTTTGTTTTATCAACATTGAGCATGAGACCATTTTGTGGAAGTGTAAACACAAACATAAAATGTTATCATAAAATATCATAAAAGTGTAAACATTGAGAGAATAACAAAATAACAGGCTAACATGAAGCAACACGGACTACAACTATTTTACGGCTTAAGTGACTGTTAAAGAATTTATGAAGTCTTTACATTTTAACTACTTCCGTACGCCATTGAGTTGCAAGTTGCAAGCCACTTAAATGTTCTCGAGACTTCTAATGTACTTAGGGACTTAAGTATTTACCGAAGCCTCATGCATATGCTTTACTTTTCATACAGTAGCCAAGTTTTCAACTTAAGTTCAAATATATAATCAAAGATAGCGTTCTCGTAACTTTTGAAAATATGAGTAAATAAGGCTTCTGCTTTTATTCGAAATTATCCCAAATTGAATGTGATATATGGGCGACAACATTTTTGCCTACGGATCGACCCTTACAAAGTGTCAAACCATTAGGGCGCGTTCCGACGACACGCACCCGCTACGCGCATGCCACGCGTGTCAGCACCCGCGTCGAACTCGCTTTGAAATTTGTTGCATATAATTTGGGTCTTATGACAAATCAATAAATCTGAAATTGTATAAAAAACGCGGGCGTAGGGCGTGGCGGGGCGAGTGCAAAGCGTGTGCGGGGCGAGCGCGGGGCCGGCGCGGAGCCGGAACGAGGCGGACGCGTGGCGTGTGCGAGGTGTGTGCTGTTGAACGTCGATAAATGCAATTTCAGATTTATTGATTTGTCATAAGACTCAAATTAAATGCAACAAATTGCAAAGCGAGTTAGACGCGGGTGCTGACACGCATGACGTACGCGTGGCGTGCGTCGGAACGCGTCCTTATGCGCAGCGAAATCATTAAAAATATCGCATTACCACGTATTTTGAATTTAAAAGATAAAAAGGACAGAATTGTCATTACAGCCCTTCACAAGTCCACTGCTGAACATAGGCCTCCCCCAACAAATGCCACAAAGCACAGTCCTTGAGCCACCTGCAACAATCGACTTCCTGCATATCAATTTCGCTAATCTTTCTTTATCTTTTAGATTTTGCTTACGTACTATAGTATTTTACGGTATGGGCTTATTATCTATGACTACCCCTAATTAACGATCAAACGATGTTACCTGCACCATATGTAACTGATTGTTTTATGTCTTCGTTTCTATCTAGTAATTTGTATGCAATAATATCAATTGAAGATTTAATTACAGCCAGACGGGTCCTGACAATTACCAAATATCTATTCCCGCTACCAATAAATTACGTATCACGTAAATACCTCAGCAAGTCATTGTATTATTTCGTATTAATAACGTATTGTAATATGTTTTCATCTTCTTGCAATAACAGGTCAATTTGACAACGTATTATTTTTCTCCGAACAATAAGAAATATTTATTTTTACTTCTGACTTCAAGACAATTCTATGAGTCCAATACAAGCGTACAAGACATATTTGCCATGTACTTACAGAAATAATGAAAATTCAATTTAGTGCAATAAAAAAAAGATAGATCATCTATTAGATGTGTTGGGTATATGACCTCACCAGGAGAAGTGATGTCAAGTTAGTGCTTGCGCTTGATCGACCCTAAGCACTATTTGAAAAATGAGAAGTTCTCCCGCCAAAAATAAGTATCGTCGTATTTATTATATAGTGCTCCAGGAAACTGGTAGAACGAATTTTCAGTAATGAGAAAATGAATAAGTCAACAACATTTATCAAACCATTATGCCTGTTATTTTATCAACTAAGAGAGATACATACAAGTAACCCAATATTTCTGGTAAGAAAATTAAAATTTAAAGCAATATCACAATCCCTTCTTATTCCATGATTCTATGATTCTTTATTATAGTATATCGACGGCGTGGGGTGTACGGTAAAACTCAAAAGAGTTTATGTTTACACCTTATTAATTGTTATACTTCCTACTGTCTATGAAATAAATAAAGAAATAAAAATAATAAATAATAATAATAACTGAATCAGTAAAAAAAAAGAAATACTTATGCATGGCCCGTCAAAAGGAGCACATATGCATTGTCAGAAAATGTCAATATTGCGACTCTATAGGAATAAATAAAAGAAACTTTGCTAAGAAAGTTATAAACACTTAACTGATATATTATGATAAAAGAACTTTAAATAATCATACTCTCGTAAAAGTCACTGGCAGAAAAAGATGAACTAGTGAAATTATTAACAAACTAGAATGTGCATTGTTATGTTAGCATTGTGCATGTTAGCATTTAAAATATGAATAAGATAGAGCTGGTCGACTAAATTGCGCAGATGACAACGTATTATTTATTAATTAGGAGAGGGCTTCAGTTGGAAATGAAGTTATTGATGAGTTTTCTATAAGGATCTTCTATAAGGCATAATATACTATGGATTATTCATAAGACGATTAATAACAAAAAATGCACATTATTAGATCTCACCGAAAGTATAGTGCAAAATTTAAAAGGGCCTACTTTTAAGGCAATGACAGTAATTCTTCAGGACAAAAATAAATATCACATTTTAGAAAACAAATAATGTAAAGCAATACACACACTCATTGAGAAAAACGTGACTAGCCGATAAGCTGGCAAAAAAATCCCTAAAGGAAAATTTATACGAATATAAATTAAAGTATTAATTAATCTCATGAAATTTTGTTCTAACTTAATAAAAAAAACATGCGCGAGTGTCGTGGAACACTCGGTTTGAACGAATTTTTCCTTTCGTAGTATATTAGTATTGCTAAACGTATTATGCAAATAAATGAATTACTAAAGCCTATTAAAATGAAGCGTCATTTAAAATACAATAATATTTCTTTCATGGCAAGATAAGAAAAAGTGCGAGAAAGGGGGTCGTGACGGAAATATCTTAAACTTTTTCTCGCCTAGTCCGAATCCGTCAAAATCGTACCGTGCGATAAGGAACTTCGCTCCAAAAAGATCTTTGTACTATAATCGAAAAATATTTATTTATCGTGTTTTCCATCACTACTTATTTATCGACAATTTGAAAATTGTCCTTCATTTTATGCACTACATGTCTTGTGTCTGGTGAGCTTAAAACTAATTTTCTGCCGACTTCTAAAAAGGAGACGGTACTCAATTGGACTATATGATTTATTTTTATGTGTGTAACTTTGTACTGGGTGAACCGATTTCGGTTCTTTCCTTTTTTATATGAAAGCTGATAGTTCTCGTGTAGTCCCATATGAATTTGTTCAAGGTCAGACCAATAGTTTTTGAGTTATTCTCAAATAACTTATATTGAAGTCGGCTGTACAACATTTTTAATTTTAAATTATGGAACTAAGATACGAGTAAGTACATGCATAATATATTGTTTGTTTTAAATAGATATTAAAAATTGGCATACCGGTCACATTCGCCGTGTTTGGTATTAGCTAAAAGAGTCGTTTGACCGTGTAGTGGCTGTTTAAGTATATCCACTGCCCAATATCGCCCCGTGGGCGTCGAAACAGGCGACAGAGAGAAAGAGAAATAGTAACTTAAAATGATAAAAACTTTGGTTGCCAACCCGCCTGCAAGGTGAGGTAACTGTGGCAAAATCTCGTTTATGAGGCAATACAAATCTCAATATTTATTGTATAACTTTTATTCAGATAATTGATAGAATCAGGCGTTACTTTGCGGAAATCCATTATAATGGGGTTGTTATAAATTAATTTGCTTAATTCCGCGTAAAGAAAGAAAATGATGTGTCCTACCCAGCTTTAAGGGGGACCTCCCACCCTCCCTCAATCGCGCGCACTATACCCGTCGCCGTCAATCCCAGCACTACCATCCTCAGCACTACCACACTAGGCAGGACACACCACTCTCGAAAATACGACACGTGTTTCGCCTCTACACGAGGCATCCTCAGGTGAAGTAGACTCTGCGGAAGCTGGCCGCTAAGATCATTTAAAGCTGGGTAGAACACATCATTTTCTTTCTTTACGCGGAATTAAGCAAATTAATTTATAACAACCCCATTAACTTTTATTCAATTAAACATTACGTAACATAAAATTTGTATATTTATAGCTACGTGGAACAGAGCGAAAGATAAAATGATAACTAATGCTTTAGGCCGAATGATATAACCATTATTAAAAATGCATTTTCTTCAGGTCCACAGTTTGTCAGGGGCTTTTCTGAAAGTGTATCAAAATACGAGTATGAAGAATGTTATAACCCCATATAAATAAACTGATATCTCGCAAAAATAATCTGAACTTATATTTCTATCCTACAAATATACACATTTCAGGCTTAATCCTTTCGCTGTCCCGTGCACTACATATAGGTCATTGCTATTGTCTTACTATTGTGTCTGCAAACCGGACAGTGAAAGTGTTAAATTTAAAACAAACCATGCTACAAAAACTGCTATTCACACGACTGGAATTTTCGAGAGTTTGTTACAATGAAAATCGATCAGTCTAATTGTGGAAACATGTACCAACAACTGCAAGCGACACTCTTGATTTATTGTTCGAGGCGCATGTCACACTCTCTTGAAATAATTAATTAAAACTCCTATATGTGACACAGTCAATTAATTATCCACAACTTTGTTTAAAATATTTTTGCAGTATATATCTGAAGAAAATTTAAATATGTCATAAAATTTAAAACGCAACTAAGTTATTGCACTAATAACTTATCTTCTTCTTTTAAAGAGCTACGTTCTTGTCGATAGCGTAATCACCAGACTGCGTTTATTTATGGCAAACTTTTTAATGTGTATGCTGCTGTTTGTGTATGACACACAGATTTTTTTATTAATCTTTAAAGTTAAAAACTTATTATTCTTTGGAAATTCATGCTCAAAAGTCCTATTATTATAAATGACAACAACAAAACAAAGACATTTATAACGATATTTATATCTATTACATAGATAACAGGATTATAACCGTATTAATATTATTTCGACGGCATATTAAGATAATCAATTAGCGTTACATATCAAAAACCTACATGTTAATACCTTATTATAATATTATGGTAATTTAAGACAGTCAGTTTAAAATACTCCTAAAATGGTACACTTAAAACTTATAGCATACTTTTTCAAATGTGATTAGGATAATATATAGCTGATACTGATTAAAGTAAATTGGAACGACTGCTTACTTACAAACTCACTTACTTACTTATAAACTCTATAATAGGAACACTTTTACGATTTCATAGAGACATTTAAATACTATTGATACATTAATTTGTCCTTCTACTTTTTCTCCCTGACATAACGTAGCACTAAATAGAATTCTAAGGGAGAAGGTCTTCTACACAAATTTCGTATACTCGTAACACATTCGATACTTTTCCTCTACTTTCTTAGACGTACGTGGCGTTTCTTCTATATGAAACTCAAAATGGAGACATATAGGCTAGAACCGATTTACCGTATAGATAACCATTCACCGTTACGGCCTATTAACTTCCATTGCCGAATATAGACATCCCACATAGATTGCCTCACAAGGCGGATATTTGCCATAGTTGCTACGCCTGGCAAGAGGGTTGGCAACTACAGTATTTTATTTTAAATAACGACTTTAAGAAGACACTGCTGCCCACCTTTTTTTAAAGAATATGGGTGACAAACGAGCACACAGTCCATCCGATGGCAAGCGGATGCTGTGGCCCATAGACATTCTACATTAATTTATCCTTGATAAAAATTCATGATACAGATGAATTGTCCCCTTTGAGGAATGCCTCGTTTCCAGTAAAAAGGGTCTCCGGTTCTCTACACTCACCATACAAAACACAGCAGCATTAAGCTGCTATTTTACGCTGATATTCTGTGAGAGCGTTCCCCGCTCGAGCCGACCCATTCGTGCTACAACCAAAATATGGTTTATAGCAGCACAGCTCTACGACGTCACTGATTTGTTTCCCTCTTTCGCCTCTTACGACACCCACGGGATAATATGGAGTAGTGGATATTTTTACAGCGCCACTACACGGTATTTTTTTTTATTCATTTGCAATAAATACCCTACTGCTTTAATTCAAGTGTAGGCATCATAAATTAGTTACCTTTTTAAAAAGACGGAATTTAGCTGATATTGCATTACATTTTACTAAAATTATACTATATCAGATTGACTCTCCAAGGCTCCTAACTAAATGTAAAGGCCCGTAAGGCAATCATTACATATTGATGTTCTATTTACTATTTGTTCTATATAAAATAGACAATTTTTTATCAAACAAGAAAATTATTAGTATCGATATGCGAAAACAAAAATTTAAAAGGATTTAAGCAATGTATCACCGTCTGTTTTTCGAATAAAATAAAATAAACCTAACCTATGTTCTTTTTAAATGGTGCTGTCACTTAAGTTTTTTTAATTTGAGATAATTTACGAAATAGTTAATTTAACGCTTATTAAATGTATGTATGCCTATTTAGGCATCATGCTAACCTGAAAGGCTCGATTGTTTTTACGTTAGGGATGTCGTTAGATTTATCTTAGTTGTGGAAGTGACATAAAGTATTTTTAATTACTGTATAACCACTGTGTACTCACTGTAAAAGATACGGTCATCCATCTCACTGGGACTCAAAAGGCATGCATATGCATTTTTTGTCCTCTTTCGCAAGTCAGTCACAATCGATCCGATGCCTAAGGCTTTGTACGTGCCCTTAAAATTCCGATTAACATTTCAGTAGTGCCAGTGGGGATTGTGAATTTGTTTGCCTACTGTAAAATTTTAGGCAGATACCCTATCCCGACAGTAAATATGCGACCCCAGTAAGGAAAGAAACAAATAAAACTGACCCTAACTGGGAAGCTATCGGAATAAGTAACACTCATCATCATCATCATCATCATTACAGCCTTTCATAAATCCACTGCTGAACATAGGCCCCGCCCAAGGAATGCCACAAAGCACGGTTCTGAGCCACCTGCATCCATTGACTTCCTGCTTGTCTTACCAGGTCGTCACTCCATCTAGTGGGGAGTCGCCCTAGAGTTCGCCTATGGTACGAGGCTGCCACTCGAGAACCTTTCTTCCCCATCGGTTGTCTGTTCGTCGAGCTATATGGTCGGCCCACTGCCACTTCAGCTTACTAATCTGTTGGGCTATGTCGGTTACTCTGGTTCTACTACGGATATCGTCATTTCTAAGTTTATCACGCAGAGAAACCCCGAGCATAGCCCTCTCCATAGCTCGCTGAGCGACCTTGAGCTTCCTCATACGGCCAGCAGTATCACTCGGGGTAAGTTAAACCTGAGCGATAACTAGATACAGCAGCGAGATTTCATAACTGGTGGGCATCATGGCCAGTGGGAATCACTCTGCAACTGCGTTACATTATCGCATCACAAATACATACACGCACATCGCAGCTTTTTATTATTTTTAGATGTTATCAGAAAGATGCAAATGGGGTTGTGGATATTCATACACCGCCACCACAGGGTCAAAATAGCACAATAACTAGTTTAAATAATAAAAGTAAAAATTGTAACATTTTTCACATAAAAGCGTTTTTAAATTTATGAGAATAATAATAGTTTGGAAGAAGGCATTGGTTGAGTTGAGAGTGAGATGGGATAATTAGGCTGCATTTAATACCTAATAATATAATAATATACCTAATAATATACCTATTTAATAGTTCGTATATTATTGTATTTTAATGTTTTCCAATTTAAATTAAATATTGCAATTACACATGTAAAAAGATTCGTTAGAAATTTTTAAAAAGGTAAATAAAAAAATATTGGCCTTTTTTACGTGGTATAAAGTAATAAGCCAGTAATAGAGCCACAATGCAACTATATTTTAGTTGTAGCACGAATGGGTCGGCTCGACCGGGGTAGAACCATGTTTTCACAGAATATCGGCGTAAAATAACAGCTTAATGCTGCTGTGTTTCGTATAGTGAGTGTAGGACCCAGAGACCTTTTCTACTGGAAACGAGGCATTCCATCTTAGTCCTCAGGGATGACAATGCATCTCCATGTATGTGCTCGTTTGTCAACTTTATTCCATTAAAAAAAAAACATTGACTCATGGAAATCTTTCTGTACCTATTACAAAACGCTTCTGCAATTGCAATAAGGTTATAAAAGTTTCCAAATAAGTAACAAATATATTCCAATACTTAATTGATTGCTGTATTTAAAATACTAACGATTATCAGTTCATCGAGAAATCACAAAGAATAATTTTTGGGCCACTAAGTTTTGCAATAATGATGAGAATGCTACACGGTTAACATTAAACAGAAACAGTTTTAGGTTGCGAGGCACAAGGTCGTGTACAAAATCTCCCTGGCACGATGCCAAATAATGATAACATGCTACAACGATAAGAATACAATTCTGAATACAACTTTTTTATATACTCTGTGTGAGCGACACACGCGTATAACGACACAGCTGAACCTTGTATACAATCATAATATGTTTACTCGACTTAAAAAAGAAGACATCCTCAACTCGACTGTATTTTCTGTTTTGGTATGTAAGTTATGCGGTCTTCGTCAATTGTTAACCGATTTTAATGATTCGTTTTTATTAAATAAACTAGCGTTCCACTCCGGCTTCACACGGGTGACTTCTGGATCTCGACAACAGCGCCACTTTCTAGGTTTAATTGTGATTCTAAACCTTTCAGGGACCCACTCAAACACACATCAAAAACTTCATTAAAATCAGTCAAGTCTGATCCTGATCCTGAGCCAGCGAATTTCAGCGAGACTAACGGACCGCAATTGATTTTTACATCACTTAACTTCAATGAATGTATTATAATAAATGTATTATCATATATAACTCTTCCAAAAAAACGATATTTCGACAATTATTTTATCTGTGGCAGCAACGCACTAGTGTTTAATAATTTCGTAATGTTATTAGTTATGAATATTTTTATAAGGATTATGCTTTAAGAAATGGTTGTTCCCAAAATTTGAAGATAACATTTCACCTAGAGTAGGAAAAATAGGAGGTGGAGTTTGAATGTAACTATTTTAAAAACATTCGAGCTTGTGATATTCCTTTGTCCATTCAAAAGGGTGGAAAACCTGAATATATGTCGGGGCTATAAAGATCGTCGCTGCTTTTATATTCAATTTCAAATTTTAAAAATTAGATAATATATTACAACTGTAATATTTTCTTTGATCAAATTAACCCGTGATAACACTATAGTATAATTTAAAATTAAAAATTTTGTACAGCCGACTTCAATATAGGTTATTTGAGAATAACTCAATAACCATTGATCTGACCTTGATCAAATTCATATGGGACCACACGAGAACTATCAGCTTTCATATAAAAAAAGAATCATCGAAATCGGTTCGCCCAGTACAAAGTTATGAGGTAACACACATAAAAAAAAAAAAACATACACTCGAATTGAGTACCGTCTCCTTTTTGGAAGTCGGCAGAAAACACCATTTAATTTATTTATAGTACACTAGCTGTGCCCCGCGGTTTCACCCGCGTCATCACGTGTTGGAGGTGCACGACCTAGTTCAAGCATTTTATAATTGCAATTAAATATTTTATTTGATAGCAATGGATGGAAAAATTGGCATAATTAATGGAGTACTTTTATCTGTCGGCATATTATGTATGATGTAGAGCGAAGTTAAGTTTTATCCACTTTCCCTCCCCCTCCCGGTTGAGCAGTTTTCGCAGTTCTCACCGGGTGGCTAAGGTTTATGTGCCGTTCGCGCGCCCAGCCAAGAATTGAATTATTTTAATTTTACATTATCTCTTAAACTATGCGTCCAAATAACATGGTATAAAGAACAAAGTTTATCTTCATAAAATTGTCTTGATGATGAAGTAACTTTCGTTCGTAAGGATAAATAGGCCATGCCTAATAATAACGCTCATAAATCACTTTATTAATATTCAATATTTTTTTTGTCATAAAAAACCTAATTATGGCTTTTGTATAAGAAATAGACATATGGTATCACGGACTTTTTTTAGACGGAGTAAAGATCTATATTTTCCTAGAACATTGTATTTACGTATCTCTGACGATAACACCAGCGTACGCGAATAAATCATTCCGAGAGTGCGTTTTCTTCTGACTTGCTTAACAAATATCCATATTTTAGGCTAGCTGAGTGATATAGCTTAATGCTAGATATAGCCTATACTATTCCACATGAATTTGGCTATAATATACAAAAAGAATTTTACAAATCGGACTGGTAGTTCCAGAGATTAGCGCGTTTAAACAAACAAAAAAACAAAAAAAACTCTTCCGCTTTATTATATTAGTATTAGTATAGATTACATATACATATTATGTATTTTTATTCAATCCTTTTTTTTATTAATCACATATATATCATTACCACAAATGACAAACAAAATGTATGTAGTTCTCTACTTTCGAAAAAAAATTAACAAATTAGGTTTCTCTATATTTTCTTTCTCTTTCTTCAAATGATCATTTTCATCGAATACTAATATTTTTAATTTAAAATATTATATAAGTACGACTACTTTATTCCATACAAAATTAAATCACCACAAATTAGATGACGAGTTCAATAAATATTATTTACATTTTATTTTTATTAAAAATAAAAAAAATATTAATACAAAAATAAAAATATTAATAATATTAATCAATGCCTGCCATAAAAATAAACTAAGAGATAACACTACCCGATATCATTCCGTAGGTGGCGACAGAGGGATTTTGAAACAGAAGATGGGCAGCGGCATCTTCTAGATAACACTACAAAATAAAAAAGAAACTGCGGTTTCCAACCAGCCTGTCAAGCTTAACAACTACGGCGTATATCCCACTAATAAAACAACCTATGGGGGCCTATGTTTAGCAGTGGACTTTAAAAGTTGTAATGAATTAAAAATATGATTTAGAGACAGTAATAGACAGATTTTTCCATGTTTTTATATTCGATGCGTTCAATAAAAATAGAACGGAGCACATAAAATGTTAATAACATAAAACATAATAGTTATGATGTGCAATACATTTGGTCGTTTTATAGGATTCTTATAAACTTTTATGGATGGCCAATTCATAAAATGTTTATGAGATGTGCATACTTTTGTATTTATTCGACACCTTTGTATCCTCACTGACCAAATTATTTTATTATTAACAATCTTTTTTTATAGGATAGGGTGACAAACGAGCACACAGTCCACCTGATGGTAAGTGGTTGCTGTGGCCCATAGACATCTACATCTATCCTCGTGTACGAATCAAAATGCAAATGCGTTGTCACCCGCGAGGACTACGATGGAATGCCTTCTTTCTAGTAAAAAGGGTCTCCGGTTCTCTACACTCACCATACGAAACACAGCAGCGTTAAGCTGCTATTTTACGCTGGTATTCTGTGAGAGCGTGGTCCTTCCCCGGTCGAGCCGACTCATTCGTGCTACAACTATACTACTAATAGCTGCAGCATGGCTCTACCACGTAATCTGTGCGATGTAGTGGCGGCGCGGCGTAAGAAAATTCTCTGACTCATATTACACAGCCAGAGTGAAAAGAAACCTGTTATACGGAAATGCCGGTGCTGGGCAGCAGCATCCTCCAGACAACAACTCAAAGTAATATAAAACTACGGATACCAACCCACCTGCCAAGCGTAGCAACTATACCATACCCCCTATGAGGCAATCTATGGAGGAGGCATATGTTCAGTAGTGGGCCTTTGATAAGCTATAATAAAAAATAAAAATAAAAATAAAATAAGCCTTTATTGCTGTTGGTTTAAACTCATTGACAAAAAAAAATATTTAAAAGTTGAGAGGTAAGGAAACAAATTAACTTAACTAATTAAATTATGTTCTCGGCATTCGGCATTCTAAGGCTTTCCACTTATTTCTGTCCATTGCTGTACGTAACCATTCTGGTCCTGCTACTTTCTTAAAACCATCTTCCCATCGCTTTGGCTGTCTTGCTCTACTTCTTCTGTTTTCTCTAGGTTACCATTCAGTTATTATTCTGGTCCTGGACCAGGCTATAATAAGTAACATATAATTATGGTTACCAACTTAAAATAGTACTGTAAAATAGAATCCTACTACCTAAGTACATATAATATAACGCGTCTCCAATTACTTTTATTATTTTTGTTGGCAATAAAACATTTAGGTATATGGTAATCAAGAATATTTAAAAAGCAAACCATAGTGTTACCCTCACACTTAAAAAACTTCAAACACAAAAAAATATATAAAATAACATAATAATTTGAAACATACTTTGTGTTTTTCACCATTAACCTACCTAAATTTTTACAAGCTATACATATGGTATTTATGGTACAGAATACCGGCGTAAAGTAGAAGCTCTGCTCCTGCGTTTCGTCTGGTGAGTGCAGGTGGCCGGAGGCCCAATCCCCCCCCCCCCCCCCATCAACATGGTAGCGGAATTAGACCAAAGACTACCCCAGGAGGGTACCAACACCCCTGGAGAATCCCTCGCTGAGCATCCACGACGATGTTATTCTACTCCTGAGCGTGGATTCTCAGGCTGCCCCGCGTATTCTGGGGGGGGGGGGGGGGGGCAAAATTCCGCTCAAAAACATAACTGCTCAGGGCAAACTGAGCAACAATAGCAAGGCGACCGCTGCAACGCTATCCGTGAATTTCTGCAACATCAGGGGACTTCACTCGAACCTAAACGCCGTCCACTATGGTAGTAGTCCACTCGAGACGGCGAAGCCGGCCTTGCTCTTTCTGACCGAGACGCAGGTTTCCTCTCCGGCTGATATTTCGTATCTCTCCTACCCGGGGTACAAATTGGAGCACTCCTTTGTGCCTCGGGCTGGAGTTTGCGTGTATGTCAGAGAGGACATCTGTTCTCGACGCCTCGGCAGTCTTGAAAGTTCGGACCTGTCCATCCTTTGGCTACGCGTAGACAGCGACGACCATCCGCGCGTCTACGGGTGCCTCTATAGGTCCCATAGCGGTAATACCGAAACAGACCGACTCATCGACCACGTCCAAATGGCTACAGATTTCTTGCTACAACAGGTCCCGTCCGCAGAGATCGGGATCCTTGGCGATTTTAACGCCCACCACGCCGAATGGCTCGGTTCACGTTTAACCGATCATGGGGGGAGATCTGTTTGTGAATTTGCTTTGGCATATGGTCTGACACAACTGGTTACTTCACCTACGCGGATTCCAGATGTGGAGGATCATACACCTTCCCTGTTGGACCTTCTGCTGACCTCTCATCCGGACGGATATCAGGTTTCCGTCGAAGCCCCTCTCGGCTCTTCGGACCATTGTCTGATCTGGAGTGTGGTGCCACTCACGCTACCCTCGCGGTTGCGTTCTGCAGGTTGCCGCCGTGTTCGGCATTACAGGTCAGCGGATTGGGACGGAATGTGGTCTTTCTTTGCATCCTACCCATGGGGGCGGGTTTGCTTCTCACCGGATGATCCCAGTGCTGTTGCTGACTCTGTCACTGATGTGGTGCTACAGGGAATGGAACTATTTATTCCATCATCTGTGGTACCCATCGGAGGCAGATCTCAGCCTTGGTTTGGTCGCTCCTGTAAGACTGCATTACGCAGTAAACAGGAGTGTTATTAAGCCTGGGCTGCGGCATCGGCGACTCGGGATGTAAACACCAGCACACTTAAAAAGAAGTATAACTTTGCCTCCAGGTCCTTCAAAAGAGTTTTTGCCAAGGCAAAGTCAGAGCACATAGGCAGAATTGGCGATTTACTAGTTCACCTTCCTTCAGGAACCCGTGCATTCTGGTCTCTCGCCATGGCTGTCCAAAGAATTTCTGTAAGCCATCACTACCATCTCTACACAGGGAGGACAACTCACTGGCCCAAGTCGCAAAAGACAAAGCCGACCTTTTAGGCTCCCTTTTTGCGTCCAACACGACTCTTGATGACGGGGGGAAGACCACCGCCGACCATCCCGCGGTGCGAGTGCTCCATGCCGGATGTACTGTCCTCACAGCGCTCGGTTCGCAAAGCACTCCTCTCCCTGGACATCCAGAAGTCGAGTGGGCCTGACGGAATCCCCCCAATTGTGCTGAGGACATGTACTCCGGTGTTGGCACCGGTCATAATGCGTCTTTTATTTATTTATTTATTTATTTATTCTTCTTTACATCTACCTTATAATAAGGGATATAAAGGGCGGACTTAATGCCTTGTGGCATTCTCTACCAGTCAACCCTGAATGATTTGAGAAGCTGTGGTAGGTGCAACCACTCCATAAATTAAAAATAAGTAAAAAAACATTATATCTAAACATAAACATTATATCAAAAAGCAAATAAATAAATATTTTTAAACTATACAACTTAATATTATCTACTTTGTAACAAAGAAAAAAAAATAGTAAATATAAACGGACACTTATATGTACAAAATCTCTAAATAAATATAAAATAATACAACACAAAAATAAAATAACATGATGCATATTATATAAAATACATATTATATAAAATATCAATTACAAAGCGAAAGACGGAGAAAAACAAAAATCGGATATATCAGATGGTATTATTTCTGTTAAAGAATTCTCGTACTAGTCTTTTAAAATAATATTTGTTACTGGTTTTTTTTATATCAACAGGCAAGGCATTCCAGAGCAGTATGGACTGCACAGTAAAAGAGGAATTAAAGAAACCACTCTTATGTGGTGGAATACGAATTTTAAGACTATTTTGGGAACGGGGAACTCTATCATGAGTAGAATATTGGTACTGAAAGTTATCCTTAAGGTAAGAAGGAGAATTTGGGTCATTTAAAATTGAATATAGTGCTTGTAAAATTCGGGAGCTACGCCTTTGACGAATAGAAAGCCATTTAAGCTTAGTACGGTACTGAGAAACATGGTCATACTTACGTAAGCCGAAAATGAACCTAATGCAATTGTTGAGAAGGCGCTCCAACTTATCGAGAAGATATTGAGATAGATCTGGGTAACACACATCCGCATAATCAATAATGGGTAATATCAAAGTCTGGACAAGTAGAAGTTTAGTTTTAAAAGGCAGAAAATTTTTGAAACGGCAAAGAGAACGTAAGGTGGCAGTAACTTTACGGCTTATTTCAGAAACTTGAACTCCCCAGCTTAAGGTATGATCTATATGTAAGCCAAGATTTTTTACAGATTTACAAAATGGCAGCAATGTTCCATTGTAAAATACAGGAGAAAGATCATCGTTATTAATCTTGGCTAACATTCTGCTACTACCTATAACCATTACCTTACATTTGGAAGGGTTAACCGAAATACCATGTCTGTACGACCAATCTCTTATGGCATCAAGGTTGTGGTTGATTTTGTTAATATTATGGTTAAGGTCATTAACACTAGATTGCACATAGAGCTGAAGATCATCTGCATAGAGATGGTACGAACAGTTGAGAACTGAAGTAATAGAATTTATAAATAGAGAAAACATTATAGGAGAAAGTATTCCGCCTTGCGGCACGCCTGTTTCAATGTCAGCCCATGTAGAAGACTGTTGTCCTATTCGAACTGATTGCTGGCGGCCGCGAAGATAGGATGAAAACCATTCCAAAGCTGGGATTGAGAATCTAAGATTAGCTAGGAAGGCTATAAGGATATCGTGGTCGACTGTGTTAAAAGCATTTGAAAAATCAACAAGCACTACCACTGTAAGCTTCTGCTCATCCATTCCCATTCGAATGTCATCTGTGACTTTTATCAAGGCAGTGGTAGTACTGTGACCTGCGCGAAAGCCTGACTGATATTTATTCAGCAGTTTATGTTTGGTTATGAACATAGAGATTTGCTTGTGAACACAGGCTTCCAGAACTTTAGATAGGTATGGCAAAATTGAGATTGGTCTAAAATGGGTAGGTAATAAGGGATTAGGTATTTTAGGAAGTGGTCGCACAAATGCTTTTTTCCACTGAGTAGGATATTGGCCTGAGTCAAGGGAAAAGTTTACGATGTGTGTGATTGCAGGCAAAAGGCACTCAAGGATCATGGATATCATAACCTTACTAACCTCATCGCAACCCACAGCCTTGGATTTAATAGCTAATACTGATTTCTGGATCTCATCCTCAGTCACAGGTAAAAAGTGAAAAAAAGGAATAGGAGGAGAAGGCATGGATTGAATGGAAGCTATTGTTGTAGAACGAACTGAGGGGTCCATAGGAGAGATAGAGATAAAGTGATGATTTATTTCATCCAGAGTGATTGATGGACCATGATCAGATGTAACAGCCTTACTAATACCCAGTGTTTTAAGAAATTTCCACACATCGGCGGTCGAAGAATTTGTAATATTGCTATGGATATAACGGCGTTTAGCATTTCGTACTCCGTACTACTTCGTCTTTTCTGGTACTGCTACTCCCAAGGCGTAGTCCCGAATTCATGGAAGACAGCTTTTGTCCACCCGATCCCTAAAAAAAGGCGACCGCTCTAAACTGTCCAACTATAGGCCTATCGCGATCACCTCCTTGTTCTCCAAAATAATGGAATCCATTATAAACTGCCAGCTCATGCGGTACCTTGAGGATCACCAGCTGATTAGTGACCGCCAATACGGTTTTCGTCGGGGTCGATCAGCTGGTGATCTTCTGGTCTACCTGACCTGATGGGCGGAGGCTGTAGAGTCCAAGGGGGAGACGTTGGCCATTAGTTTGGACATTGCGAAGGCCTTCGATCGGGTTTGGCACAAAGCGCTTCTTTCGAAGCTCCCTTCCTATGGGCTTCCCGAGAAATTGTGCAATTGGATCACCAGCTTCCTTGCAGATCGGAGCATCAAGGTTATTGTAGACGGTGCATGCTCCGACTACAAGCCTATTAACGCTGGTGTTCCACAAGGCTGTGTGCTATCACCAACGCTGTTTCTTCTGAATACCAATGATATGTTGCTAACTGGTAACATTCATTGCTATGCGGATGACAGCACTGGTGATGCTCTATATACCGGCCGTGCCAATACTTCTCGGGAAAACGTTGCCGAGTACCGGATCAAACTTGTGTCTGAAGTCGAATCTTTGCTGGACAAAGTCTCGGATTGGGGGCGACTAAATCTAGTCCAGTTTAATCCTCAGAAGACACAAGTTTGCGCGTTTACCGCTAAAAGGAACCCCTCTGTCGTATCTCCTCAGTTTCAAGGCACTCCTATTCTTGACTCAGCCAGTATCGAAATCCTCGGAGTCGACATATCGAGTGACGTGCAGTTTCGTGGTCACTTGGTAGAGAAGGCCAAATTGGCCCTAAAAAAGGTTGGCGTGCTCAGCAGAGCGGGTCAGTATTTCAGGCCGGCACACCGCCTGCAACTTTACAAGGCGCAGGTTCGGCCTCACATGGAATACTGTTCCCATCTCTGGGAAAAAAAAATTATATACAGAGGAGTGTTTGTACCCACGCTCACGTACGCGGCGGAATGCTGGTATGAGCGTGCGAACATGTACACAGTTCGTAGCGTGTTACTGAGATCGCAGCGATCAGCTCTTATATTGATGACAAAAACGTATCGATCAACCAGCACGGCTGCCTTACCGGTGCTGGCTGGAGTTCTCCCTGCTGACCTGGAGTTCATCCGTGCTGGTAGGATGGGTATAGCACGTTTGACTGCGCCCAAAGAGGAGTAGAGCAGACGGAAGCGCGAAATCTGGACTGAGGTGATCGGCGCCTGGCAGGAACGATGGACGAGTGACACAAAAGGACGTGAGCTACATCGATTTTACCCGGACGTGGCGCTGAGACTCAGGTATACCTGGGTCTCACCGGACTACCAAACCTCTCAGATTCTCACCGGACATGGATGCTTTCGGAAGAGATTGAGCGACATGAGACTGTGTGAAACTAGTATGTGTGAGTGCGGTATGACTGAGGAGGATGTTCACCATGTGCTATGGGAATGTCCTCTGTACGACGACCTAAGAGCGAAAATGATGGATGGACTAGTTCGTCCGGTTCAGGGACCGATCTACTACTCGGATCTCGTCGGCGATGTAGTTAACTACGGGCTGTTGCCCGAGATTGTGCACAGATGGCATGACAGCAGGAGAAGTCATGATAGAATGTTGGCAGAAAGGACTGACGACGTAGGCGTCAGTGTGCCGTCAGCCCCAGAAGGGGGAGAATGACGTAAATACAGGGACAAGGAACAGATTAAATATTTGTAGGGAGTCAAGAAAGTGCGCGCGGGAAAGAGCCACGTGCAAGTACCGCGCGCATCTCCCGAGATTCGGCCCGTATGACCTGAGGGTCGGTGGGGCCATGGGAGGTGGTGGGTTGTTCCCATCTCTGGGCAGGGGCTCCCCAGTGCCAGCTCCTTCCACTTGACCGCATCCAGCGCAGAGCGGCTCGAATCGTCGACGACCGAGTCCTTTTCGATCGGCTCGATTCATTGGCACTGCGAGGAGATGTTGCATCCCTTCGCATTTTCTTTCGCATCTACCACGGTGAGTGCTCTGAGGAATTGTTCGGATTAATCCCAGCCGCCAAATTTCACGATCGCACATCGCGGCAGAACTCCCGATACCATCCACACCATCTGGATGATTGGCGGTTCACCACTGTGCGATTTAGAAGATGTTTTCTTCTTCGCACGACTTCCTTGTGGAATCGATTACCATCAGCGATTTTTCCGGACCGCAACGACTTAGGGACCTTCAAGAAAAGAGCGTACTACTTTTTAAAAGGCCGGCAACGCATCTGCAATTCCCTCCCTGGTGTTACAGTTGTTCATGGGCGGCGGTAGTCACTTACCATCAGATGAGCCGCATGCTCGTTTGCCCCCTCTCCTATAAAAAAAATATGTATAGCCCCGAAAGAATTGGATTTGTCTTATAAAAATATATAGACTGGAGGTTTAACATGCGTTGTTTAAATTGTGTTGTGGTCTACTCTATTCGAAACATCCTCAACATTTGGCAAGAGTTAACAGCTAAAGCAACTATTTTTAGAATTTTCCTCGATTTATCTACCGTCTACGTGCATCACATAAATAATACAGGGCCAATTTCGATCATATTAAGATAAATGTAAGTATAGCTTTTAGTCTTAAGACTTAAAAATAACCAAATTATATTACAATCCAAGGTTATAGCTTGTGCTCTCTATGGTCTAAGTATAGCAGGATGGTCATGACTGCCTGGCTATTGCTAACCTTAATGAAATATTTTAAATAAATCCCCGCATTCGCGGGTAGGTTTGTACAAAAACAACTTTGATTCCAATTTCGTACAGTTATATAATACGTTGTGTACATATACCTTTATATTCCACAATGATTTATTATTATGTTATTCTTGAACCCAAATCACCGATATCTAAAAGGTTGCTTAAACAAGTACCACAAAAAGGCGTGTCCAGAACCCGCTTGGCACTCATCCAAATACGAACATACAATAAAATACAATGTTGTCAACATTTTGAATCTTACTCCGATTTTCACTCATAATGTAGTATACACCATATGATTATTAAAACTAGTACTACAGCCCATTACAAGTCCACAGCTGAACATACGAACATCCATTTTACGTGGTAGACCACGCTGCAGCTATATTATGGTTGTAGCACGAATGGGTCAACTCGACTCGCTCTCATAGAATACCAGCGTAAAATAGTAGCTTAATTCTGCTGCATTTCCTATGTTGAGCGTAGAGTACCGAAGACCCTTTTTACTGGAAACGAGGCATTCTATCTTAGTCCTCAAGGATGCCAACGCATCTGCATTTTATTATTATTCGAGGATAGATGAAGGTTTATATGGGTCACAGCATCTACTTACCATCAGGTGGACTGTGTACTCGTTTGTCACCCTTATTCTATAAATAAACATAAGCCTCCCTCATTTACTTCTAAAAAGCGCGATCCCGAACCACCTGCATCCAACGACTGCCTGTTCATTTACCTGCGTGTTTCATTAGGTCATCCCAACATCTAGTGGAGGGTCGCCCAAGTTGCCAGTACCAGTTGTACAGTACAGTTGTCGGTATTTTCGAGTTATATAGCCGACCTATTGCCACTTCAGCTTATTGATCCGCTGGGTTATATCAGTTTCTTCTACGGATATCCTGGCTATGGACGTGTACATTATTTTAAATTGTATACCATCTCATAACATCTGTTATTCAATCTCGTGATGAATTAAAAAATATCAGAACATTATGTTACAAGGTAGTACAAATATCAAACGACACCATAAGACGATAAAAATTATCATTTACAAAATAATCATTCTGTTTTCATGCGACAATGTAGGTTTTTTAAAATTATAATCCGACATGTCCATTATCACAGTAACATTATCCATCTCATACCTAGGGTAATGCTCCGGTGGTAATGGATACGCCGGATTATGATTTTAAAATACAACAACTTTAGTTGGATAAAAGCACCTATAAAAATATCAAAACGGACCCTCTATTTATAACGCTTAAAACAATTAGCGATGTAATTCCTTTTATTTCACATATTTTATATGATTTAATATAGGTTTTTGAAACTTAATACACACAATTAAACTTAATTGCTTCGCTGAATATTCCCAGTCCAATAAATATTTTTACAAAGTAACTAAATAAGCGTATGTGTTTAAACTAATTGCATTCGTAGAATGGTTGTACTCGTAATCATACAAAATTTTTATTTTATTTAAATAATTCACTATGGTTTATAGCGTACTCGATCATTTATTAATTCATAAACATGGATATTACAGGATGTCACAAACAAAATTATTACTAGGTAAAGCCACGTTTCACCTTAGAGGTATATCAAGTAATTATTACATTTTGTCATCAAAAAATATTGTTATGTCATAGTACACTTTTTCAGCAAGGAAGCCATTGAGCGCAGTTTTAAATCTTTTGACATCATTGATAATCGGATATTTCATGGGCTTTATTATAGATTTTGGTGCCATGCAATTTACACACATTCTTCAAAGAAGGGTTTTGCAGTTGTGGTTAACTTTCAATGTGCCTTCACGACGACTTCCGGCTAGATATGAGCGCCGCGCCGGCGCGCCGCCGTCGCCGTGAGTTCATGTCACCGCGTCGCCGCCGCGTGAAGGCGCGCCGTCGCGACGAGTCGCAACTTCCTTTCCCGCTCACACGCGTGGCCTGACCCTATTAATTCGCCTTGTCGCCTAGCCACGCTCGTCGCTCACTCAGTCGAATATTTCACCGAGTGAACGTGTATTGTTGTGTGGTGTTAACAATGGATCTTACAGAATACCGGCGTGAAGTGGAAGTTCTGCTTCTGCATTTCATCTGGCAAAATTCCGATCAAGACAATAACTGCTCGGGGCAAGCTGAGCAACAAGGCCAAGGCGACCCCAGCCACGCTATCCGTGAATTTCTGCAACATCAGGGGACTTCCCTCGAACCTAAATGCTGTCCACTACCATCTCGAGATGGCGAAGCCGGCCTTGCTCTTACTGACCGAAACACAGGCATCCTCTCCAGCTGATACTTCGTATCTCTCCTATCCGGGGTACAAACTGGAACACCTCTTTGTGCCTCAGGCTGGAGTTTGCGTATACATCAGAGAGGATATCTGTTCTTAAAGCCTCGGTAGTCTTAAAGGTTCGGACCTGTCATATCTAGCCTTTGGCTACGCGTAGAGAGCAACGACCATCACGCGTCTACGGTTGCCTCTATAGGTCCCATAGCGGTAATGCCGAAACAGACCGACTTATCGACCACGTCCAAATGGCTACAGATTTCTTGCTACAGCAGATCCCATCCGTAGAGGTTCTCAGAATTCTCGGTGATTGTAACGCCCACCACGCCAAATGGCTCGGTTAACGTTTAACCGATCATGCGGAAAGATCTGTTCATGTTTTTGCCTTGGCATATGGTCTGACACAACTGGTTACTTCGCTTACGCGGATTCCAGATGTGGATGATCATGCGCCTTCCCTGTTGGACCTTCTGCTGACCTCTCATCCGGATAGATATCAGGTCTCCGCCGACGCCCCTCTTGGCTCCTTGGACCATTATCTAGTCTGGAGTGTGGTGCCATTCACACTAACATCGCAGTTGCATTCTGCAGGCTGTCGCCGTGTTTGGCACTATAGGTCGCCGATTGGTATAGGATGCGGTTCTTCTTTGCATCTTACCCTTGTGGGCGGGTTTTCTTCTTGCCGGACGATACCAACGTTGTTGCTAATTCTGTCGCTGATGTGGTACTTCAAGCTATGGAAATTTTTATTTCTTCCTCTGTGCTGCCCATCGGAGACAGATCTCAGCCATGATTTGGTCGCTCCTGTAAAATAGGATCACGCTATAAGCAGGAGTGCTACCGGGCCTGGGCTGACGATTCAACGTCCGGGATGTAACCACTAGCGCCCTTAAAAAGAATTATAAATCCGCCTACAGGTCCTTCAAAAGAGTCATTGCCAAGGTAAAGTCAGAGCACACAACAGAATTGTCGAGAAACTAGTCGCCCTTCTTTGAGAACCCGTGAATTCTGGTCTCTCGCCAAGGCTGTCCAAGGAAACTTCCGTCAGCCATCTCTTCCATCTCTGTACAGGGAGGACGACTCACTAGCCCATGCCGCAAAGGAAAAAGCCGATCTGCTAGGCTCTTTCTTTGCGTCCAACTTGACTCATGATGACGGGGGGAGCACACCGCCGACCATCTCGTGGTGTGAGTGCTCCATACCGGATGTACAGTTCACACAGCCCTCGGTTCAAAAAGCACTCCTCTCTCTGAACATTCACAGGTCGAGTGGGCCTGAAAATCCCTCCAATTGAGCTGATGACGTGTGATCCAGAGTTGGCACCGGTTCTAACGCGTCCTTTCCGGTACTCCTACTCCCTAAGTGTAGTCTCGAATTCACGGAAGACGGCTTTCGTCCACCCGATCCCTAAAAAAGGTGACCGCTCAGACCCGTCTAAGTACAAGCCTATCGCCAACACCTCCTTGTTCTCCAAAATAATGGAATCCATTATAAACTGCCAGCTCATGCGGTACCTTGAGGACCACCAGCTGATTAGTGACCGCCAATACGGTTTTCGTTGGGATCGATCAATTGGTGATCTTGTGGTTTACTTGACTTATAGATGGGCGGAGGTAGTAGAGTCCAAGGGAGAGGCATTGGCCGTTAGCTTGTATATTGCGAAAGCCTTCGATCGGGTTTGGCATAAAGCGCTTATTTCGAAGCTCCCTTCCTATGGACTTCCCGAGAAATTGTACAATTGTATCACCAGCTTTCTTGCAGATCGGAGCTTTTCCTCAGTTTCAAAGCACTCCCCTTGTTGCCTCAGCCAGTATCGGAATCATCAGCGTCGACATATCGAGTGATGTGCAATTTCGTGTTCACTTGGAAGATAAGGCCAAATTGGAATATAAAAAGCTTGGCGCGTTCAGCAGAGCCGGACAGTATTTCATGCCGGCACTCCGCCTGCCACTTTAAAAGGTGCAGGTTCAGCCTCATATGGTATACTGTTCCCATCTATGGGCTGGGGCTCCCCAGGGCTTTATTAAAAAATATAAAGCTGTGTTTGGTAACAACAAAATGGTTTCCTTTAAGTTTTTTTTAAGAATTTTTTTCTTTTTAAAAAAATATCTAAGGACCACGCCGCGCCGCCGCAACGCCGCCGCCACCGAGGAAATTTTGAGGCCACGCCGCCGCCGTGGAATGTACCTTCGGCGCTCATATCTACTTCCGGCGGTATTTATTTCAAAATAAATTAGGTTATTTCGAACAATGTTTGCAACCTCATATATATATGTGTGTGTGTGTGTATGTATATATACATAGCAGAGTCAGAATTTTGGATGATGTTCACGTAGCAGTCCGGAGTTCAACTATTCAGTTGAACTCATTTGCCTAACTTTATGACCCAACCTTTTGATACGGTTGAAACAATATCCGCCGGCCTATTTGACTTTAGTTCCGTTATCTGGACAGTGCAGCGAATTGTGGTTACATAATCACAAGATGGCGTCAACGACTGATAAATTTTAAATAGTGATTTGTGAAAACTAATACAGTCAAACTCGCTTAATACGAATGTGAATAACACCCAAAAAGTCGGTCATCACTTAGGGCCTAAGTGATGACGATGAAGATGAAGAAGAGTCAAATCCGATTTTGTCAAACACAGAGGCATTATCAGCAGTAAACGATTTAAGGCGCTATGTATCTTCTTTCGGGAAAAGTGAAGACGCGCTGCAAAAGTTAAATTATATTGAAAGCCTTGTCATTAATAATGCATCAAAATACTTTTGTCAAACCAAAATAAGTGATTATTTTAAGTAATGTCATTATAAATAATAATGAACTATGATGTATTTAAATACATACACATATGCACAACATTATACCTTTCTAACAAATTTATAAATACGTATACCTGTAATTCAATACCTACACAATATTTGTAAATGATGTTTTATTTTCCCTATCCCGCATAATACGCTTTCCCGCTTAAGTCGCGATTTCGGCTGGGTCCCTTCAAAATCGCCTTAAGCGGGTTTTACTGTATTATAGATTTACTTACGATTGAGTTTAATTAAGTTCAAACCGTATAGTGGCGATGTAAGAATGTCCACTACCCCATATCGTCCCGTGGGTGTCGTTAGAGGCAACGGAGGGAAACTAAAACAGGAGATGGGCAGCAGTATCTTCCTGATAACTACTCAAAATTATAAAAAACTGCGCTTGCCTGTCAAACGTGGCAATTATGGCAAAATTCCCCCTAAGAGGCAATCTATTAGGGAGGCATATGTTCAGCTGTGCACTTTTGGATGTGGAATGCATAGATAATATATATTTATTTGCTTAAAACATGGTATGAAAAGGCTTTACAAGTATTATACAATTGAACAACATGTTTTGCTATAGTTACATATACGAGTAGCGTGCAAAGGTTTTGTTTTGTACATTATGGGTTATGATTAAATAACATAATTTAAAATTAAAAATTTTGTACAGCCGACTTCAATATAAGCGACTTCAATACAGGTTATTTAATAATAACTCAATAACCATTGGTCTGACCTTGATCAAATTCATATGGGACCACACGAGAACTATCAGCTTTCATATAAAATAATTTAAAATTAAAAATTTTGTACAGCCGACTTCAATATAAGCGACTTCAATATAGGTTATTTAAGAATAACTCAATAACCATTGGTCTGACCTTGATAAAATTCATATGGGACCACACGAGAACTATCAGCTTTCATATAAAAAAAGAATCATCGAAATCGGTTCGCCCAGTACAAAGTTATGAGGTAACACACATAAAAAAAAGCAAAAAAAAAAAACATACACTCGAATTGAGTACCGTCTCCTTTTTGGAAGTCGGCAGAAAAGTCTATAATGCTGTAGAAATTATTCTTAGTTAGGTATTCCTGTAATTTTACATTTTTTTTTTGATGGAACTTTGATGGAAGATGGAAGTTTAAACTCAAACTTTCATCAAATTATGATCACTCGCGCAAACTAATATAAATATTTTAACCAGATGTTCAAACATTAAGGTTAGAAGCCATTTTGTTAAACGTAACGTTAAAGAATTGAGATTTACATATAAACCGTGAAGTTTCGACTTAACTAATATATTATATTAGGTCTCCGTTCCTCCTTATCAGCATCCAGGAAAGGTTTCCATAATGAGGGCATCCACGACTTTTTCTGCCACAAGGGCGGCGCCACTAGAAAATGAGGTAATCAACCAAACCACAGATATTCATAAAAGTAGAAAAATAAAAAAAGTTAAAAATGTGCCAATAATTAAAGAGCAAACCACTGACTGATTATTTTGTGTATTAATATAATACTCTAGAAACTGGTAAACATTTATTAAAAACCAACTTCGCAATTAAATTACGTTGTGTAACAAAAAACTTTCCCTCAGTGTCAACTAGCGACATCTGGTGAGTAGAAAATTACTAGCCCTCATTGCCACACTTGGAAAATGATCGCAGTATCAGATCGCTCGCACCTTTGACACTTCTCCTTGTTGCCGGTCTGGGTATCTTAAATGCCATTAAGGCCATTGAGTTATTCTGACCTTTGTTATAATTGCATCTATGACACCACTGTGATGAAATGGTACCAATTCATTCTCACCTATTATATGCTATCACCACTACTATTAAATTTCTTCATTTCTTGTGTTTAGATAGTACATCACTAATGTTTTTTTTTTATTTCAAAATAGTAGTAGTACACAAACTTTGGACTCAATGGTAAGGCATCCTTATAGGCTTATTGTGACCCGTGATCTGGTTAAACCCTATTTCACCAGTCCCGTACACCGGCGCAAAGTAACCAGCCTTGCGATTTTCTACAAGATGCATTTTGGAGAGTGTGCAAAGGGATTACATAACTTAATTCCTCCTTCTCCCTTCCATCATCGGACAACCAGACGCTCGGCCAATCTCCACCCTTCCGTTGTCGACATACCACGCATTCGAATCAAACGGTTTTTGAAACAGAAACAGAAACAGAAACTTTTTTATTAAATATAGATTATAAATAATACTTATTGAAAGTCATTCTTATGTATAATTACCACTGCTTCGAAAAAAAACCTCTGTCCTGGGAAGAACCAGCAAGAAACCCAGCGGGACTTTTTTTTAAATAACAGCTTACAATCACGTATGTTACACAAATTAACAACACAACAAATTAGAATTAGCTTGGTAGCGATCACCTCATTTCCAGGGGTTATTATCATCTATAAATTCTTTAATACTATAATAACCCTTTTTACACAAACTTAGTTTAATAAACTTTTTGAACTTTGAGCAGGTCAAATTTTGTATATTTTCTGGAATTTTGTTGTAAAAGCGTACACATCGCCCCAAGAATGAATTACTGACTCGATGGAGTCGAGTAACTGGTACTACTAGCTTGTGTCTGTTCCTAGTATTTACAGAACGAATATCACTTATTTTTGTAAAACTACTTTTATTTTTGTGTACGTACATTACATTATCATAAATGTATTGAGAGGCCAAAGTTAATATATTAATTTCCTTAAATTTTTGTCGCAGCGACTCTTTAGGCTTTAAATCATAAATTCCTCTTATGGCTCTCTTCTGTAAAACAAATATAATTTCAGTGTCAGCTGCGTGTCCCCATAGCAACTAAAGTTAAGTCAGTGCACTTTTACCATCTTCGACTGCATCACCACTTAACATCAGGTCGGATAGTAGGCAAGCACTGGCTTAGAATAGTAAAAAAATGGCGCATTCTCGTTAATGCTTATAGCCTGCAGTGGATTCACAGTGGGAAAAAAAAAATGTTTAATTATAGAAGCACAATATCTATTTTTGTTGTTCATATTATGATGACTTTTGACCACCCAAATGCGCTTATTTCAGACATATCTAAATATCAATATGAGTAATGGGGAAAAACGAACTTTATTTGTGCATTGCTTTACTCCCCGCTTCTTGAAATTGATAAAACTTATATTCCACTTGTTCATCATAATTTTCCCAGTGACTCTTATTTGTTGATAATAATTTTTTTACAGACTTGCGTATATCATATTAAACAGATATCTATATCTTTGTGTTACGGTTGAGTACCTCTGTTGTTACATGAATACTAGTCCAGTGGATATATATCAAATGTGCATACCACTCTGAAATGTTCTTCTGATACAGTTGAGAAATTTTCACAACCGATACCCTCACACTGGTAGTTTCCATCATCATCATCATAGACTCCTTTGAATGGATTTTTCTTCATCAGTTGATTGCCAGAGCTTCATCCGTCAGTAAGCAGAATATTTCGCCTGCATGTTGTTATATTCACGACTTCACCCCAGTCTGATCTGTATAATTTAGCATATCTATGTAATTTATAATATTAAAATTTTTCATTGACTACAGCCCATCAAAAGTCCACGGCTGAACATAGGCCTCACAAATAGGGGGAAAATGTCCCCCAAACCGAATTTCGGTTACGACGGCTTCTATCGTGCGCAGATATGCGCAGACCTGCTTTATAGTGCCCGAGTGTATGCACAAGCACAGCCGCACTCTCTATTCCCTCACTCTCACAGTCCGCTAGGACGGTAATCAGAAGCAACTTGAGAGAGATCAGGCGCAGGACCAACGGATTTACGTGCTTTAAATTATTTTTGCTAATTCTAGCCTAAGTTGCTCCTTATAACATCAGCTATCTGCTAGTGAAAGTCCCGTCAAAATTAGTCCAGCCGTTTTGAAGATTAGCCGGAACAAACAGACAGACAGACAGACAGACAGTTTTTTTTTGATTGATTTTTGTTGTAAATACGCTATATACATATATACGTATTTAACAAAAAGTTGTTATTTTGACATTACAAACAGACACTTCAATTTTATTTATTTGTATAAATATGGATTTAATACACTGAAGGAAGATTAATTATAATTACATTATTATTGGGTGTAAAATTAATGTGCCTTATTTTTTTGTGTATTTTGTGCCACACAAAAGTAAAGGATCATAAAAACCCCTCTGACAAAAACATCAGCTTAAAAAATTGTACTAGCGTGAACGATTGTTACAAACGTGACCTATTATGACATGGAACGCTCGTTGTGCAATGATAGCGTACACCCCAGTTTTTATATGTCTGTATCCAAAATTTCGTTTATTTCACGTGACATTAACTTCTTCATGTTAAAGAAATTCACGCCTCATGATCTCCGAGGTTTTAGTGTGAGTTAAGCTAGAAAATTGGCACATTGCCAAATGTTAACAAGGTTACAATACCGGCAACTTTGGACATTAGCACCCAAACAAGTAAACTTATGTTGTGGTTAATTACAATACCTTCTATATGGTCAACCCCTTTTTATGGCTAAACCAACAGATTTTGGCTACAAATGAAATTAAAACTTAAAACAGGAATTTACTTTTAAGCCCTGTTAGGGCTGTGCTGTTATACAAGATACTAGTTTTTTTATTTTTAAACGGATTGCGAATATATACAACTTTAATTTGTTACTAAAACAACTTTATGACGGAAACTAATTGGTTAAAGTATTATATGTGTCTTAAACTAGCTATTACCTGCGTCTTCGTTCACGTAGAACTTACACAAAAACAGAGTTCTCAATATTGGTATATTGGCAAGTAGTTATTTCAATTATTGAAAAACCATTTTAAACTCAGTTTTTGCTATCATTATACCTATATCTTGAATATAACGTACAATGTTGACAAATGCTAAAAATTGAACATCTATTATGTATCTTTTTGTAATAAAGGTCTTATGACTTTATCCTTGAACACTCATAGTTTTGATGTAAAACGGTGTTGGAGCAAAAACCATTTTTTGTGTAAAATTGCAAACCAAAAAAAATTTTACTTTTTTACGTATCTTATAGGTTACGAGATAATCATCAAAAACTATTCATTATAATGGTTTTTCGGTTTGACAAAAAAAGTCCTCCATGTTTTTCGCCTAAAATATATACTAGATATTTATCTGTACTTACTCGAACTACTAAAAAAGGTAAACAAAAATTGTTTTCAATTGTGATTTTATCTCACAATGATAAGCTAACCGCTGGGGAAAAAGGTTCTCGAGTGGCAGGCAGTGACTGCTCGTATCGGTAGGCGAAGTGTAGGTCGTCCCCTTATAAAAGTAGTGGGTAAAACATGCACGAAGTTGATGGGCTCTAATGATGATGATATCCCAGAATGATAAGCTATCTTCAGGCCGTCAATGTTTTATTTACATGTTTTGAATTTATCCATATTCACCAACCCCGCGTCGTAAATGCTCCCTTATTACCTCCAGTCTGTTATACTTCGGGCACCACAGCCACGGCCATCCTTCAGCAGAGTGCATTGCGCACATCACATTACCCCGTAATATCGACAGCCCTTTACTAAGTAGGAGGTACTTCCTGCATATCTTATCATGTCTTCACTCCATCTCGTGGTATCCGTACCTTATCTTACCATACCTATACAATACAATACCTATACAATACTATAATCTTTATTGTACACCAATAAAAGTTAAAAATATCAAGAAGAAAAAATAAACAACTGAACTGTTGAGGGATATACAAAGGGCGGTCTTATTGTTACATATCAATCTCTTCCAGACAACCTTATATTTAATTCAAACAACGAACGATGCAAATCAGCCTGATCTAAATCAAAATAATAAACAGTTAACATTTTTCCAGGATGCGGTGTCGCTAGGGGGCGGTATTATCGGCGCAATGCATATACCGGAGAAGTGGTTTCCAGGTGCCGTGGATCGTTGCCTCAACTCGCATAACATAATGCACGTGCTCGTCGTGTTGGCTGTGTACTCCATGCACCAGGTGAACCTAGAACTAACGTAATACCTAAATGCTCCTAATTACCGATCTGTTCCTTCTAATTCAAGTCACAAAAAGCCCACAAAAGAAGGCCCATAAGAAACATTGAAATTGGACAATGTGATAAAGAATTATCGCTGGACGTATATAAAAAAATCTAATTGAAAACCTACTCCTTTCTTTGAAGTCGGTTGAATAACAGATTGAAAAGCCTATTTCACCATTTAAAACTCACACAATCATCTGTTTGACTTGATTTCAACCACGTAAAGATGCGGGTTCCTCACGTGATTCTGGTCATGTCTCAACAAACTAGGCAACGGCCTTGTGGTCGTGACTTGTGAGCAGCTGAGCAATATTTCATACTAAATATCTATTATTTCACAGAAGTAAGTTATTTTCTCAACATCATCAACATTACAGCTCATAAATGTTCACTGCAGAACAAAGTCCTTTTTTTTTATAGGATAAGGGTGACAAACGAGCACACAGTCCACCTGATGGGAAGTGGTTGCTGCGGCCCATAGACATCTACATCTATCCTCAATTACAAGTCGAAATGTAGATGCGTTGTCACCCGTGAGGACTAAGATGGAATGCCTCATTTACAGTAAAAAGGGCCTCCGGCCACCTGCACTCACCAAGCGAAACGCAGAGGTAAACCTCTACTTCACGCTGGTTTTCTGTGAGGTCGTGGTACCACCCCGGTTCGCGCCGGCCCATCCGTGAGACAGCAAAAGCTGCCGCGTGGCTCTACCACTGTTGTTAAGTTGGAAGTTATTGTCCATAATTGCCACGCTTGGTAGACCGCAGTATTTTATTATTTGAAATTGTTATCAGGAAAATGCTGCTGTCATCTCCAGTTTAATTTCCCTCTGTCGCCTATCACGACACCCTCGGGGGTTATGGCAGGGTAAAAATACACTAATACACAACTGTAGTTTTACCCTGTCATTACACGACATAGCTATATCGTTATTGCTTAAATAGGTTTATAGATAAGTGAAATAAAAAATAATGTTTTTGATAGATTTCTTTCTTACTTAAACCGTGGAACTCAGTCTACTGCAGCACTTTTGTTACTCTTTTTATTATAGATTTTCCTGTTTCCGCCAAAAATGTATGTAAAACAATGGCTGATGATACCTCACCAGTGTTTAATAGTGATAGAGATAAAAACTCTTTTAATGATATATATTAAGTCATATCACAAGTATTACCCTGGTTATCAACAAATAACCTGTTTCGGAATCCTAACAAAACGAAATATACTTTAAACTTTCTTTACCAAATATAAGCGAAGTTACTACTCATGTTAAGTAAAATAATCAAAAATACTTGAATTAGTACATTCTTCAGCTTTCCCTGGTATAATTATACTTGGTATACTCTTGTTTACAATCTGGAATTTTAATAAAATTTGGAGATCTCATAATATTGAAGCCTTGTAATGGAGAGTTAGTTACGTTCTGTATGCAGTTAAAATATACTTACCTTATATTGATACAGCAATATTGGTTTAATTTAGCTATTTTTATAGTGTGTTGTCCTTTGATTGCTGATGAGTAGCTGACATTGAAAATATTTTTTTTTTTTTATAGGATAAGGGTGACAAACGAGCACACAGTCCACCTGATGGTAAGTGGTTGCTGCGGCCCATAAACATCTACATCTATCCTCGTTTGCGAATCAAAATGCAGATGCGTTGTCACCCGTGAGGACTAAGATGGAATGCCTCATTTCCAGTAAAAAGGGCCTCCGGCCACCTGCACTCACCAAGCGAAACGCAGAGGTAATCCTCTACTTCACGCTGGTTTTCTGTAAGGTCGTGGTACCACCCCGGTTCGAGCCGGCCCATCCGTGCAGCAAAAGCTGCCGCGTGGCTCTACCACTGTTAATACACATATTTACACTACAGAAAAAACTATTCAAACCATATAGAATATCAGACCAAGGGACTGTTCTATCTCAAGAGAGATCTTTTTAAAATAATTAATGCCATCAAAAACATACGAGTAACTTGTAAAAAAAACCAAGTCTCGCAACTCAGTTCTTCTACCGTAAAAAGTTGTGAGATCTATGTAATTACCAAGTTGATTAATTTATTCAGTCCCAACTTAAGGGCCCTTCTGTCTTAAGTTATTACGTAATTAGCTAACCTAACAACATCTTATAGTGACCATATCAATATTAAAAGTCTTTTATGTTTTAAATACTACATTGTTACAGACTCCCTGGCATCATTCAAACTACTGTCGAAACAATGTTCTTTCGCGGCTTGCTCGTACATATAATGAACAATTTGGACACATTGACCTCTTTGCGAAATCTAAACTTACGTTTAAAGATTACATCAAGAAAACTTTTAAGAAATAGAGCAGTTGAAGTTAAAATCACATACAATCATATATTCTCTCATCTATTTTTTCTATATGTATTTTTGAGGCTACTAATATAAATATAAGTACTTAAGTTATTTCATTTAATATATATTATAATTAATTATTTGTATTATGTTTATATATTTAAGCATTTAATATGTATATATACATAAGTAAATATATATATATATATATATATATATATATATATTTATATAAAGGTAATGTAATATATCATTCTACCTGACTATCTCTCCTGATCTGTAAACTTATGACCACCTTCATTACATTGAATTGCTTATAATTTTGCTTATAATTTATCTATTAGATTGTTCTTCTTTCCTTTTCTTCTAACAACAATACACCTACCATCAAGCAATATAAGGGAAACCTGTTATTGGCCATACTTTTAGTTTATTACATTAATGTTAATATTTTCTATATACGCTGTTGGTTTTCTAAATAAATAAATAAATAAATTGACTTGGCCATCGCATGAAAACACAATATATCTCTCAAGTAAGCCATATTCCGATACGACTTAGGGACCTTCAAGAAAAGAGCCTACTCCTTTTTAAAAGGCCGGCAACGCATCTGCGATTCCCCTGGTGTTGCAGTTGTTCATGGGCAGCGGTAGTCACTTACCATCAGGTGAACCGCATGCTCGTTTGCCCCCTCTCCTATAAAAAAAATATATTAAATTAGATTGTTTTGTGAATTCAAAATTTTCAAAAAAATTCAGGCTTCTTGTTTTATCCACAACGAAGTTATAGGGTTTCGAAAATGGCTTGAATTGCTTCGACAAAAGGATGGTACCTATGGCCGTGCCGCTTTTTTTCTCGACTTGGTGGGGGCACTACCGTGCCCCCAGAACTGTCTCTTCACCATCCTGCAATCCTGCACTCGCTAATACAATTTTAATATATTTTATATAAAATGTGTCTCCATAAATTTCTCTTTAATTACACGTCATAAATCTAACTTGCTGTTCCAAAGTACAGACTTCATAAAACTTACGGCTCATTTTTGGGTATTTATTACAAGATTCCTTTTAATATTACTGTATATTACTGCAATATTAATATTACCGAGTTGCCTTTGCATAAATTCAAGGCGCTTGTAAAAAAATCTAATGAAAAAAGTTACTAAATTAGATGATTATTTAAATGATATGAATGTTTAGATATAATGAGATACTAGACTTTATTAACATCTTAATTGTTGCTTCATAGTAAATTCTAGTTAAATAATAATATTTACATTAGCAACTTGTTTGATATCTTTGATAAAATATGTGATATCCATAACCTTCATTCATATAATAAATCTAAACTTGCTGTTCTAAAGTACAGTTATAGTCACTATAGATATATAACTATTTATAACAAGATTCCTTTCTAAGAGTTCCCTTCACATAATTTTTCAACTTCGAACATTCATTCTAATGAAAAAAGGATATTATATATGATTACAATGCTAACTAATGATGAGCTTCCTAGATTTTATTGACTTGTGGATTTATATTTCATAAGGTTAAAAATTAAGAGCAAAATAGTATGTGAGTTTCATACCGCTTCTTCTCACAAGGTCTTCCACAGTAAGACATAGTTGAAGCAATGGTGTAACTTTTTTTGACTTCCAATGAGTGTTTTATAAAGGCCAATTTTGAATAAAACTATTTTTACTTTGACCTTAAGTTTGCTCATACTTTTCGTCTCGTGGCTGTCATAAGAGGCAATTTTGGGATACGCCAGAAAAAATTTACAGCTTCCGACAAATGCCGAGACAGGCGATCGTTAATCAGCTTGATTGGCGTAACGATTCTCTCTGCAACGGGAGAAGCTCATGTCCATCAGTGAATATTTACGAGCTGGTGAAGAAGATGAAGATGCCGTACGAATATAGTCATTTAGATTGTTATGTTATCCAACAGTGGTGTAAAAAGGCTTTCGACAACGACTACAACTTAGCCATTATTAGAATTCGTAGCTTCGAGCTATGAGGGCTATGATTAGGTTTATCTGTGTGATAGTATCCGTCACTTCACAGTAGAACCAGAGTAACCGACAAAGTCCAACAGGTCGGTAAGTTGAAGTCGCAATGGACCGACCATATAGCTCGAAAAATCAACCACCGATAGGATAGTAAGATTCTTAAGTGGCAACCAGCGGAATTTAGGGCAACCCCCACTAGATGGAGTAATAACCTGCTAAGACAATAAGACATGCAGTAAGCCGATGAATGCAGGTAACTGAGGACCGTGTTTTTTCGGCATTCTTTGGCCTAGGTCTCCCTATCATCAATAGTGAACCTGAGAAAGATTGTAATAATGATGATAGTGCTAATGATGATATTACGTGTACATGATAATAACACTTATTACAATTATAATAAACACTAAATTTTATTAGTGGTTGATATACTTCACGCAGTGCTGATATCAAGTCATAAATAACGTAAGTAATTTGCAATTAATTGTGTTTATAAAATGATATCAAATGAATATTAATAAATTCTGAGACCACAAGACCACAGAATAAATAATAGTACTACGTAACAAGACCACAAAAACATCAGACAGTTATTATATAATAATATGTAACTCGCCTAGGTGGGATCTATTATTGTGGCGTTATTTAGATGTAAGATAATCAAAGACTATTTTTTTTATCAATTTCTCCATTATTTAAAATAAATCTCTAATGATTACTAAAAAAATATAGCCCCGATCACTCCTGGCGTCGTTCTCTAACGTATTTCTATTTTTTTTTAACAGTATAACGTAATGACAAACAACCCCCTAAGCTCAGTAAAAGACAGTTACATATTTAGATATTACAGACAGACAATTCAAATTTATTTATATGTAGACATATCTATATTATCTAACAGAAAACTTACACTAGTTAATTTTAAACAAACCTAAGACTGATCGTTATTAGACTTAGGTTTGTTTAAAACTTTAAAATTTTCGTCATTAAGTAATTAAAAATTAATAATTGCTGCCATAAATGACAAAATGAAAAACTGATACCATTTGAAACAATAACTTAGCAACCCTGTTACCACTTACAACTCGTGCCACCATAATATTCAAATTTATAAACAAATATTGTGTGTAATTTGAACAATTGTTACATCGCCACTACTCGATAAAGGATATACACTACCCCGTATCATCCAATAGGTGTCGTAACTGTTGCCTCAGTGGAAAATTGAAACAGGAAATAGAGAGCAGCATCTACCTGATAGCAAACATACTTCCAATGAGACAATCTATTGGGGACGCCTATGTTCAGCAGTTCACTTTTATAATGCTGTAATCAATGATGAATGAATGAATTTTAAACAAGCTAATGCTGCGAAACAATCAAGAATACCACGAAACGTTTTTGACGATTTGCCTGATACTAAACATAAATTTATGCTCAATGTCCCCGTAGATAAAAAATAAAGAGAGTAGGTACTTCTATGTTTTGTCACCAGACAGGCTAACTGTCTGTAGCCCCGAACCACATGGGTAAAGAAACCAACTTTCTATACTCATGTAGACGAACGCAGCTTTAAAGATCAACATTTTTCAACATTTTTTTTTATATTACAGGTGACAACCTTGGACTTGGCATGGATGTCTCAAGTGGATTGTTGCACCCCACTGCATCAACTCTGACGTTGACCACCGTCCTCCCTGCCGCTGCCTACAACCTAACTCTTCCACACACGTTAACTATCATTTAGACGCATTCTATAAACTGTATACAGTTTACCCGATTCCATTACATTTCAAAACATAACATTGGTAAAACTTCTTGATTTATTAAAAATATTTATATATTTAAACTCTTCACAGGAAATACGAATCCGCGTCAATTTTAAACATATGTCATTCACAGTCGTATCAATGGCTTAGCAAGGGGGAAGGCAAGATGGCCATGTCTGCAGGCGGCTGATTTAAAAGGGCGGTATTTTGGGAAAGGAAGTTCAAAAAATCTATAAAATAGATTTTTTATCAAGACTTTATTAAAATATAATTACATTCATAAATACATACATAGTATGTCATGCCTGTAAGGGGGCGTCTATTAATTGCATAACGCGATTTTAGCCATTTTTCTACCCTCTCCCTCCCCCTGGTGAGATATCGTAAGATATGGCTTGACCTCCTCACCTCCCCCTCCTCCAAATCTCATGTGAGATTTTTCAAAATGCGTATTTTTAGTGTAAATACGTTAACCAGAGTTTAATTGCATTGGCTTTATTAGAAAACAAAACAATTTGCTTCATTATTTTTATATAATTTGTGGAGTTGACCGCAATAAATACTACTGTGTAGGATTTAACCATATTGTACTTAATTTAATCCAATATTTTCGAAATTTTACATTATTTTTGAAGAAAAATGTTATTGCCGAGACCCTCTCTCTGCCCCAAACCTATAACTCAGACTAACGTCAGACGACACGAAACTCAAAGTGAGCAAAATATAAATACAGCATAAGGTTTCGAAAATAAAAATTAATGCACACATATGCAAATAATAATATAGAATTTTACCGAATTGATGTATTTAACAAACTTGCGAAAATGTGGACATTTTTAACTCGAACTACCCTACTAGCGTATCCGGCTAGCCAGATTTTTTTTAAATACCCATGCTACGCCACTGAGGCGTACTGTTAAATAATTTATAAAAATATGATCTGTTGACATTGGCATTCGCACCGGCATTTAACAACTAAAAAAGTAAAATTAATTTGGATGAATAATTTTATTCAATCCATTATCAACAACACAACTGCTTTGTGTGAGGTATACAAGCCATCAATAGCTATGTACTTGTGGAATGAATAATCATGTGGACCGGATAACCTACATAATATTTATGTCAGTACGATGTCTTAATCAACGTTTAATAAACAGCTAGTCATTTGTTTAACCGCCAGTATGTAATTGAATAAGTATTAGCGAGTGACTAAAGAAAAACCAAATTTAAGCAACTTGGGTCTCTTGATTTAGTTGTATCGAAGGGCTGACTTTAGGTCAACCAAAACGTTTTACCAACCAAGGCATTTAGTTAAATATTGGCGTTAACCAGTTGATTAAACCTTTATGCTGCGTTTATGTATCCTTTTCATAGAAGTAAACATACATTAGCGGGAGTCGTCACGCAGCTGCTTACTGTATACCTACTGCTATGATCCCTTCTATATGTCTTCGATAAAAGCAAAAAGACAAGAAAACTCTTTATTTCTGTAGACAAAAATGAATCCTCTTAGCGAACCAATTAGATACACGAGCTAATGGATTTGTGTAAACAAATTCTAATAGGTACCGTGATATAGATTATTTAAAGTAATTTTTACGATGATATTTTAGGGATATAGGAACAACAACTTTCTACAGTATGTGGTTGGAAACATAAATTGTTAAACGACAATATCACGGCCTATGAACAAGACAAAATAACGTGTTAATGCTTTTAAAATTTTTATGTGATGGACGAAAACACTTTCATTTTATATCTATTAATACATTGTTAATTGAAGTAGTCGTTACGATATTTACAGCTATTAATAAACGATATTAGAGGTAAGATTGAAAGTACAATTAAATTTGAATTATTTAATAGAAAAAAACATTGTGAATTCTGAGTTTTAGATAAATTTCTAGTAAAATGTTTTCCAATATATGTTAACTGTTATTCCTTAGATTAAATTGTAAATTATTAGTAGTAGAATAAACACGATTTAGAATATTAAGTAGGAACTCCGAAAGCATAATGTGAAACAAATACGTAGTGTATTATTTATAAGAAAGAAATCTTTAAAAAGTTCTAAATCATTTTAATATTAGACAATTAAGCATTCTGCTTAATCACCTTACAACCATTTCGACATGCTTGCCATAACATTATAAAAGTCATAACATGTAAAACATATAACATATATTAGGCATGAACAAAATTTCTCCTTACTCTATCTTCGTAATCGCTTATATTTTAATCACTACAGCTTATTCGTAACCAGAGAAAAAGGTAATACGGTCAGGTTACAACTCGCGAAGACTTTGCTGTTTCTGTTATGGGATTAGGGTACTCGTATAAAATTCACCCCAGAATTTTTCTTTCCCCTAGAACCTAACCCTATGACAGTTCCTAAATTAAATATCTATATTTTTTTTAATACTTCTATAAAATTTGTATTTAGATAACTTTATTTAAAAATTCAGTCAAATGGTGATGTAAAAACCTCTTGTCTAACAGCACAAACATCGCCGAAATACATATTATATATTATATAGTCAAATTTTGTGAGCCTAACTCCTCAAAAGTATACTCGTACCAGACCGCACCAGGAACTTCGTGGTGTGTGATGTAATAAGAACTTTTGAGACATAATTATCACTTAAATTTAATTATCAGTTATTATCATTATCATATCATTTATCAGTTAAAGTTCAGTATCAGTTGAAGGTATCAAGAAGATTTAATCTACCTATAAAATTAACAAAAAACATTTTTTTCCTTAAGATTCATTATTTATTTAATTAATTATAATTTATTGTAACAACTTAGTAAAATGATTTGGTTATTTTGGATATACTATTTTATAATTAAAACACTAAGAACACAGTGTTTTAATTATATAACTGTGAATTTTTAATTTAAAAAGAGAAATTTTTCTTACAGACTATATTAAATAACGTGATACATAGTAATTAAATTCCAAGCAAGATAATACATACGAGGACAAAATTATTTGTTACTATTTGAAACAACCTTAAAAATTCCATAAGATATGTTCTTTAATCAGTAAGATATTTATTTCGGATGTAAAATAGTTTCTCGTTCCAGTTCTTGATATGTTTAGGTATTTGAAATGTAAAAATAATGTTGATAATTTAATCTATAGGTAACATATTATAATGGAATCTGTAGTAGGAAAAAGTTGTGTAATTCTAATATTCCCTGGGAAAAAAAAGTCTAGTCTAGTATAAAATACATCTGATGCCAAATTAGTGACTTTTAGAATTTTTGTCTGTCTGTCTGTCTGTGTATTTAGGATTCACGCAAAAACTGCTAGACGAATTATCATGAAATTTTGTATGTAGTTAGGTAATGACCCTGGTTAACGCATAGGCCACATTTTATCCAACTACAGAACTAAAAAGGAGGCTCATGTTTTCCTTTCTTCATATTAGCTGGTTATTGGGAAATCATAAAGAGAATAACATAAAAGTTAAAAAATATATACTTTACAAATTTAAGTTAACGTCTACCATCTATGTAGTACTTTTATAAGACAGTGACATTTGTTATAAAATGCAAAAGGTGATAGGTTTTATTTTTAATAAATAAATTAATTAATATAAATAGCTTGTACATTTATAACTGCTTTGACTTACTGTCATTACATATAAATAGTGGTATAATTTAAATAGAAAAAAGCGACATCTATCATAAATGCATTAAGAAGTTTTGTTTTAATTACTAATCTGTAAATAAATTGATTAACACAAATTGATCCGCGCCCGAATTATTGCATAACTCGTTTGCAATTTTGTTTATCATAATTTTAATTTATATAACATCTATCGAGAATGGCTTATCAACTGATAATAAGTAACTGATATGGATATAGGATAAAACATATTCGACCAGTATATAACCTAACCGTATCAAAGATAGACCTAATTTACCCAAACCGTGTGATTTTTGCATATCGAAATTATTTTGCCGTCAGAATGGCAGAATAATTCGCAATATCTATCAAAGACAACAAACATGCATTATAAAAGTAGATATCTATATATTTATATGTTACATAAACAGTGCGTGGACTTATTAGCATGGTAATAAATCCACGGACTATTTTTGCTATCACGATAACCCATGTATATAAGGGAAGCTTAAGTGCACTGTGGAATAATATTTTTTTAGGATAATTTGTGGCATCGTTTAGAGCTTAATCTCGGATTAAAATTATAAATATTTCTTTATGTATATTTTAATTAGCTTATTTAAATTTTCATAATGTGCATAACCGTAAAAAGACTTCTTTTTAGTTTCCACCCTACGGAAATACAGATACTTAGCCATAAAGAATTGGTTGAGTGAAAGCTTTACTTGCACAATAAGTATTCCATACCAAGAATATATCGTTAGGAAACCTGCATGTCTGAGAAATAAGAAAAAAACTATTTCGAATGAAGTTCGCCAACTGCGGGCTGCGCGGTGAACATTTCCTTGGCCTAAAACCCTCTCAGAAATGAGAGGAGGCCAGTGCCCAGCAGTGGGTCGTAAATAGGCTGCAACTTTACTTTACTTACCAAGAATATAAATATTAGGTATATTAGTTATATTAATAAACTTATTTTCAATTTTATTACTTTATAATATAATGAATTTTATTTAAGTAATATTAATGAGAATCGTGAATAGCACTTGACTAAAATTTTATAGTACTTGCGTACCGAGTTTGATTTCAGCCAATATCAATGAAATTGTTAGTTGCGGCACAGAATAAATAATTAGCGTGAACAAATTTTTCACGTGCTCAGTGATGATGGTAAACATCGTAAGGAAACCTGCAAGTCTGAGAATCTAAAAAATAAATAAATATTTAAATAGGATTACATAATGGTAGATATCGAATATCGTCGGGAAACGTTATTATGTTATTTAACGTTATTTAACGGTGGTAGAGCCATGCAGCAGTTTTTGCTGTTGCACGTATGGGCCGGCTCGAGCCGGGTTAGTACCACGACCTCACAGAATACCGGCGTGAAGTAGAAGCTCTGCTTCTGCGTTTCGTCTGGTGAGTGCAGGTGGCCGGAGGCCCAATCCCCCCCCCCCATCAATATGGTAGCGGAATTACACAATAGACTACCCCAGGAGGGTACCAGTACCCCTGGAGAATCCCTCGCTGAGCATCCACGACCATGTTATTCCAATCCTGAGCGTGGGTGCTCAGGCTGCCCCGCGTATTCTGGGGGGGGCAAAATTCCGCTCAAAAACATAACTGCTCGGGGTAAACAGAGCAACAATACCAAGGCGACCCCTGCCACGCTATCCGTGAATTTCTGCAACATCAGGGGACTTAACTCTAACCTAAACGCCGTCCACTACCATCTCGAGACGGCGAAGCCGGCCTTGCTCTTCCTGACCGAGACGCAGGTTTCCTCTCCGGCTGATATTTCGTATCTCTCCTACCCTGGGTACAAATTGGAGCACTCCTTTGTGCCTCGGGCTGGAGTTTGCGTGTATGTCAGAGAGGACATCTGTTCTCGACGCCTCGGCAGTCTTGAAGGTTCGGACCTGTCCATCCTTTGGCTACGCGTAGACAGCGACGACCATCCGCGCGTCTACGGGTGCCTCTATAGGTCCCATAGCGGTAATGCCGAAACAGACCGACTCATCGACCACGTCCAAATGGCTACAGATTCCTTGCTACAACAGGTCCCTTCCGCAGAGATCGTGATCCTTGGCGATTTTAACGCCCACCATGCCGAATGGCTCGGTTCACGTTTAACCGATCATGCGGGGAGATCTGTTTATGACTTTGCCTTGGCATATGGTCTGACACAACTGGTTACTTCGCCTACGCGGATTCCAGATGTGGAGGATCATACACCTTCCCTGTTGGACCTTCTGCTGACCTCTCATCCGGACGGATATCAGGTTTCCGTCGATGCCCCTCTCGGCTCTTCGGACCACTGTTTGATCCGGAGTATGGTGCCACTCACGCTCCCTTCGCGGTTGCGTTCTGCAGGTTGCCGCCGTGTTTGGCATTACAGGTCGGCGGATTGGGACGGAATGCGGTCTTTCTTTGCATCCTACCCATGGGGGCGGATTTGCTTCTCGCCGGATGATCCCAGCGCTGTTGCTGACTCTGTCACTGATGTGGTGCTACAGGGAATGGAACTATTTATTCCATCATCTGTGGTACCCATCGGAGGCAGATCTCAGCCTTGGTTTGGTCGCTCCTGTAAAACTGCATTACGCAGTAAGCAGGAGTGTTATCAAGCCTGGGCTGCGGCTTCGGCGACTCGGGATGTAAACACCAGCACACTTAAAAAGAAGTATAACTTCGCCTCCAGGTCCTTCAAAAGAGTTATTGCCAAGGCAAAGTCAGAGCACATAGGCAGAATTGGCGAGAAACTAGTTCGCCTTCCTTCGGGAACCCGTGCATTCTGGTCTCTCGCCAAGGCTGTCCAAGGGAATTTCTGTAAGCCATCACTACCATCTCTGCACAGGGAGGACGACTCACTGGCCCATGACGCAAAAGACAAAGCCGACCTTTTAGGCTCCCTTTTTGCGTCAAACTCGACTCTTGATGACGGGGGGAAAACACCGCCGACCATCCCGCGGTGTGAGTGCTCTATGCCGGATGTGCTGTTCTCACAGCGCTCGGTTCGCAAAGCACTTCTCTCCCTGGACATCCAGAAGTCGAGTGGGCCTGACGGAATCCCCCCAATTGTGCTGAGGACGTGTGCTCCGGAGTTGGCACCGGTCCTAACGCGTCTTTTTCGGTACTCCTACTCCCAAGGCGTAGTCCCGAATTCATGGAAGACAGCTTTTGTCCACCCGATCCCTAAAAAAGGCGACCGCTCAGACCCGTCCAACTATAGGCCTATCGCGATCACCTCCTTGTTCTCCAAAATAATGGAATCCATTATCAACTGCCAGCTCATCCGGTACCTTGAGGATCACCAGCTGATTAGTGACCGCCAATACGGTTTTCGTGGGGGTCGATCAGCTGGTGATCTTCTGGTCTACCTGACCCATAGATGGGCGGAGGCAGTTGAGTCCAAGGGGGAGGCGTTGGCCGTTAGTCTGGACATTGCGAAGGCCTTCGATCGGGTTTGGCACAAAGCGCTTCTCTCGAAGCTCCCTTCCTATGGGCTTCCCGAGAAATTGTGCAATTGGATCACCAGCTTCCTTGCAGATCGGAGCATCAAGGTTGTTGTAGACGGTGCATGTTCTGACTACAAGCCTATTAACGCTGGTGTTCCACAAGGCTGTGTGCTATCACCAACGCTGTTTCTTCTGCATATCAATGATATGTTGCTAACTGGTAACATTCATTGCTATGCGGATGACAGCACTGGTGATGCTCTATACACCGGCCGTGCTAATATTTCTCGGGAAAACGTCTCCGAGTACCGGAACAAACTTGTGTCTGAAGTCGAGTCTTTGCTGGACAAAGTCTCGAACTGGGGGCGACTAAATCTAGTCCAGTTTAATCCTCAGAAGACACAAGTTTGCGCGTTTACCGCTAAAAAGAACCCCTTTGTCGTATCTACTCAGTTTCAAGGCACTCCCCTGGTTGCCTCAGCCAGTATCGGAATCCTCGGCGTCGACATATCGAGTGACGTGCAGTTTCGTGGTCATTTGGAAGAGAAGGCCAAATTGGCCTCTAAAAAGCTTGGCGTGCTCAGCAGAGCGGGACAGTATTTCATGCCGGCACACCGCCTGCAACTTTACAAGGCGCAGGTTCGGCCTCACGTGGAATACTGTTCCCATCTCTGGGCAGGGGCTCCCCAGTGCCAGCTCCTTCCACTTGACCGCATCCAGCGCAGAGCGGCTCGAATCGTCGACGACCGAGTTCTTTCCGATCGGCTCGACTCATTGGCGCTGCGAAGAGATGTTGCATCTCTTTGCATTTTCTTTCGCATCTACCATGGGGAGTGCTCTGAGGAATTGTTCGGATTAATCCCAGCCGCCAAATTTCACGAACGCACATCGCGGCAGAACTCCCGATACCATCCACACCATCTGGATGATTGGCGGTCCACCACTGTGCGATTTAGAAGATGTTTTCTTCCTCGCACGACTTCCTTGTGGAATCGATTACCATCAGCGATTTTTCCGGACCGATACGACTTAGGGACCTTCAAGAAAAGAGCGTACTCCTTTTTAAAAGGTCGGCAACGCATCTGCAATTCCCTCCCTGGTGTTGCAGTTGTTCATGGGCGGCGGTAGTCACTTACCATCAGGTGAGCCGCATGCTCGTTTGCCCCCTCTACTATAAAAAAAAAAAAAATGTAAATTAAAGGAAAACAAAAAATCCTATATCGAAACAAGAAGATTTTTTAATCTTTTTTAACAAAAAGATTAAAAAGCAAGTAATAAATTCTAATAATTTATCTTCATATAGGTACATTACCTGAACCGTATACCTTAGTATACATAAGTTTTTCAGATGTTTTATCGGTCCTTTGGGAGAATCCGTGAGAAGCAATTATTTTGGAGCCTTTGGCGAAAAAATGTGAAATAAAACACAAAATTTGAAAAAAAAAATTACATTTTTGAATGGTGCTTCAAAGATCTTTTATTTGAGATGCCACACGATTATGATATATGTAGTTTAAATTTAGCTTCCCATTTTACTCTTGAAAAGTCAAAATTTTTTTTTAAATTCCTCACGATTTTATAGTATTTGGGTGAAAATTCCTTGAAACAAATCGTCTGGAACGAACAGATCGTCCACCGTGGTCATTTTATAAGTGCTTCGTTTTGCTAATTATATATAAATGCATCACAATTATACGGACTCTTAGACCGGAACAGCAGTGCAAGCAACTGCTATTTGGCGGCAGAAATTGGTAAGGGCAGAAAAGAGAGGCTCCCACCTAGCGAATACTAAAACTAAGGCTGAGATCTATAGACCGCACTTTGACTTTGCTCGGACTTTACTTTCGAGCTAAGACAATGTCGGTATTTATAGAGCTAACTTCGAAATCGTGCTGAGTGCGCGCTTAGTAAAGCCTAAATTAACGAAATCGACGACTTACGTAAAACTCAGGATATTATCCGAAACCACCGTATTAATTTTAAATTGTTGTTTTCATGTCACTCTAATCATTCATAATAATAAATGGGTAGTTTTAGGCCGTCTTCTAGTTTTCAACAGCATTAATCCAATTTGTAATATATAATAAATAACATAAATAAGTTATTATTACATGAAATAAAAAACAGGCGTATGAGAACGGGACCGGATGAGATGAGTGCAAAATTAGAAAAAATAATATTTTAAGAAATTCGTAATAAGATTGAAATTACGTAAATACAAAATGGATTAATGATGTCTGCTATATATATAAACTAGAAGACAACCTAACATATATATATATATATATATATATATATATATATATATATATATATATATATATATATACTAACTAAATAATATTAATTTTACACAGTAAAGTCAAAAGACAATGCATTGAATGAAACATCCATTAATATTTGGATTGTCTGGGCCTTAGCATAAGTTTTCGTAAGCTAAGTCTGAGCAAAGTCAAATTACGATCTTGAAATCTTAGCCTAAGTCTCATTTTCTCAACATGTTACGTATGTGTGTATGATGTAATAATAAATTGTATGTAATAATAAAATGTAATAATCACTATCTTATGGAATTCACAAATCTTCAGTTTACGCAATATTTAGTTTAGTGTACGGATTGCAGTACAGTTCAGTTGTTCGGAATGCGAAATCTAGTGCGTAGTACATAATATATAATATATATCGATGGTTAAACGACTGTTGGGTTTTAAAAGATTTTAATAAAAGCGTTACATTCGAGTCATTGAAAACTATTTAAGAGATTTATTATTCCCGAATTATTTGAATATATTTTTAAAAACTAACTTCAATGGATTTCAAATTCAATTATGGGACTGCTCAGATAATTTAGAACATATGGCAGCTTTACTAATGATTGTTCTTTGGTCTTTTGGATACTTAAAAATATTTTTGTACTCCTTGACTCAGGGCCGACTTTTAAATTCACAAAAAAAAAGTTATTCTATTATATTTAAACAAATTAAAAACTACAGATGTAGGAACAAAATAGTTATAGTTATATTTTACTTTTTTATTCGGCCAGTTTGTTTGACGGAAAACTTTCATCTAACGAATGAAAAATCGGCCCTTAGAATAATACCATACTACATATTTTTATAAACAAGTTAGGTGACTTGGTTGACATTTTCAAATATGTTATTTTTACTAGCTATCATTTTTAAGCATAGGTAACATAATATTATATATATATATATATATATATATATATATATATATGTGTGTGTGTGTGTGTGTGTGTGTGTGTGTGTATGTATGTATGTATATATACATACATATATATATAGTATATATATATTAATTTTATACAGTAAAGTCAAAACATAATGCATTGAATGAAACATCCATTAATATTTGAACTGTCTGGGCCTTAGCATAAGCTTAGCTTAATCTTAGCCCAATACAACTATAAAAAAAAAACACGGATAAATAGACATTTCTCAATCTTACTGAAAAAATATAGCGGTTTTTGTAAAATTCAAGTTTTGATGAGGTCACATAGGTATTATATATTATTATAGAAGTTCAGTGAAATAAGAATATCAAATGGAGAGAAAGAAAACTATTTTGTATCTACGCCTTTGTCCATGTACAGAGACACAGATAGACGGACAAAAAATTTAAAAATGATTATACACAGCTTACAAATAACCCCCCCCCCCCCCCTCCCCCCCGATCTAAATAGAAACCAGTTATTTCAAAACATACAGGCACTTTAATTTTATTTATATGTTTAGATTTTCAATTTCTGATTACATGATGAATATTTACAATTACAATTTACCTCTGCACTAAAACCTATTTTTTAAACAATGACTTAGACACGGCCGGTGCCTATGCTAGTATAAACTTTGTCTCATACCCTTTCTATCATCATCAACAATACTCTGTACTGGTGAACATAGTTTCATAAATTGACACTAAAATAGTCCAAAGCCACCTTTCACTCTTCTTAAAAGTAGTCACTAACATACTAAATTTGAGTAACAAAGTCCAATTTTTATTATCTACTATTGTATTATTTTTATTATTCATATTTGTATATATCTACTTACAATTTGATAACTAATTATACGAATCATTTGAATTCCTTAAAAATTAAATATCTTAGTCATTTATTGACACCATTTTCATATTAAAATTAAAATTGACGCATAAATCAATCAGCATCCTCGCATGTTACTTATGACAAAGAATTAATAATAGCTTATTATGGCAACTTAAATAATTACAAATTGTTGAGTTCGCCAGGTTAGTGATAACTACCGCTTTAAAACATTTAGGTAGTATGTAATCGTAAATCAATTGAGTTATAAAAAATTTGCGGCATGTTGTATAATTAGGAAAATTTAGCAATAAAAATCTTAAATTGCATTATGGTTTAATATAAGAATAACTCAGAAGCAACGGACATACACAATTATCACTTTAACTTCCATACTAAATAAATAAATATATGAATGAACATTTTCAATTCTGAATTAGTCTGAATGCTAATTTAAAATGATTGTTAAGCCAGGTCTATTCATATTTACCGCAGTGAAACTTAAGGTTTGAGTTTTAAGTTCGATAATATACTTATATGTATATATATATATATATATATATATATATATATATATATATATATATATATATATATATACTTATATTATTACACTTTTTAGTGATCAATAATCATACAAGAAAATACCCTACATGTATGTAATATAGGTTTATCCGACTTACGAGTAAGTTAATTTTCTTTTTTTGAGTACTGAAGGCAATGAAATAAAACAGTTTGAAATTATAATAAAGCATTTTGTTACTTATACAAGGGTGTTCACGACTAAATTTTAAATGACATAATATAATGTGACAGCGCTATATTTTTTTTTCTATTTTTTTTTTTAACTAGTGGATACGCCAAATTTCAAACTAGCTTTGTTTGCTGAGCACGATTATAATATAATTAATTATTATTCCTCATCAATGGCCCACGTAATTTAGAGTGATAATTGTAATAAAATGACAAATAATACGTAACTGTTACACATCCACTGTAGGGTAAGACGGATGTTTTTCTAAGAAAACTTTTCACTAGTTTTGTTTGAATTAACGAGTGTTTCATTTAAAATGAAATAACAGTAATTCGATTGTCGATTACTGTTATTATTAATTTGAATCGAATTAGTGAACTGAAATTTAATATTTATTTACTAAAAATATAATATTGACTCCCTTTAATATTTGATGAATATTAATATATATTTTTCAGTAACAATAACTACTCGTTTATTGTAGGCGAATAGTTATCGGTTTTGACTATTATCTACCTTTTAACGTGTGTATTACGTAAAAGTGTGGGCACATAATATTACTTTTTCTACCGCCTTCAAAAAGGAGGAGGTACTCAATTCAACTGTAAGTTTTTATATGTGTTAACTTCATAACTTTCTCATGGGTGAACCGATTTCGATGATTCTTTTTTTTTATTTGAAAGCTGGTGCGTCTCATGTGGTCCCATATAAATTTGATCAAGCTCTGACTAATAGGTTTTGAGTTATTCTTAATAATTTATATTGAAGTCGGTTGTACAAAATTTTTAATTTTAAATTATTCACAGTTCATTTGTATTATTATTTATTAGTTACTATGTTTGTCCATTACGAACATTAGTAGATTATTATGAATTGTCTAATTTAAATGTACCATGTTTAATTTACCATGTCAAATTAATGTAATATAATTGCTTAAAATCTACTTATATAATAGAAAGGGCCCGCAAATTTAAAAGGCCATAAGATCTCCAAAAATCTTCGATACCTGTGCGAGGATAGGAAGATAGAAGATATATACTTTCTTCTTTATCAGGCCATGATGAAATTCCATAGCTGGACATGGGCATTTGCCATTGTAGGAGGGTTTGTCTTAATCGTTACGCTTGGCAGGCGAAATAGATCCTTTGTTCTAAATAATATTTAATCGCTTTCAATTTAATTATGGAAAATAAATTAAAGTAAAAAACAATTAATTATAAAATATACACTGATAATAATTATTTTTATTTTTTTACCTTATAGTATATACATAAGCAAGCTTATGAGTAGGTATGTGTAAGAACTCTCGTGAAGTCAAATAAATATTTTCTTTTTAATAAATTTTTACTTTTAGTTGATTAGTATCATCTGTAAATGTGCATTTAACAAAACAAAGTTCCGGCAGCATTGCAATGTAGCAAACCCAAATAAATCGATTCAACCAAAGATCTAAGTCTCAGTCCCTTTGGTTAAAAAATAAATACATGTGCCACTCCACAGGTTTTGCGAAACTAAAGAAAAAAGTGCATTAGTTAAAGTTTTTACTATTAAATCTTTTCAAAGGACTCTCTACCAGCATATACATATACAAAACTTCATGCGTCAGATCGCACGAAATTTTCAAATTTTCGAAACTCTTTTTCCAGTCCGCCTTGGAAACCTTTTCTACGGCTTGCTCGAACACTGCTAGTGTATCTTCCAGCAACGAAAACAGTTTTCTATTCAGCTATTTTTTTTTTATTTTACGAAATAAATAAGTCGCATGATGCCAAAGCAGGGCTGTAAGAAGGGTGACCCAAAGGCCTTGTGTGCAATCATGACAGAAAAGTCCCCGTTTTTAGCGCGGCGCCGCGTGTTCGGTCGCTTGTTGGTCACAGGAGTGAAAACTTCCAGCAAGCATTTAGTAGTATAACATTCAGCATTAATGATACTTCGATTTCCTTCGGTAACAACCGGAAAGGGCGACCACTTCTTTTTTCAACTCTTAAAGTCGACCGTGCTGAAACTTGTTATACTAGCAGTACACAGTTGCCTTGGCCAGAGCCTTTATTCATAAATGTCATTTAAAATTTATCAAATGATTCTTCCCGTTTTAGGCGGCATTCAAAATCGAAATAAATCATTACACGAAAATGTTTCCGACACAGATCCATTTTCACATAAAAGTTGCGATGTTTGTTGACGGACTTTGCAAGTCTTCGAAATATATTTATATTTCACCTTCACCGCCGAACATGTGGTTAATGATCACTTAAAGTTGCGATTAACAATTTAATTGGTGCCGGCAGGAATCGAACCCGGGTTGCTCGCGTCACAGTACGCGACTTTTCATTTTTCCATGACGATATTTTAATTTACCTCGTAAAAATATGGAGGGAAATTTGAAATTGCAATATTCGTATTTTTAATTTTTAATTATCATATTTTTTTTTAAACCAAAGTGGTTAGTATCATATACTTACAAAAAAACTTTCTGCCTGGCCTGTCGTATACAAAGGTGCGAAAAATACGTGCAATTGTAACAAATTATATTTTTGTCTATTATCATCATTATGTCAATTGTCAGTGTCATTATCATCGTTCCCTATTTAAGAGGCACACATCTGAGGATTTTAACAAAGAGCTCATAAAATATCCTAATGACATTTTATGAGCTGAGTATAGACTGGGCAAGGCTCACGTCGGTGCGGTTATTATTTATTTATTTCGTTGACAATTTATTTCATACATCAACAAATATAGGACATCCTTTCATATCCCACACTGTAACGGATAGTGTTCCGAACTAAATATTATTTTTATATAGGAAGCTAACTTTATATAATTTCTACGTGTGACAAATTATGAAATAAATGTATTATTATAATAAAAAGGAAATGTCAATTGTTATATTATTCCTTAAATTTAAGATCAAAATTCAGAAAGACATACATTCCATAAAAAATACGTTCAACGTATTCACAATTTGACTTTCAAAAACATTTACTTATTGTATATTACAAAAATAATTCAAACGGACTTCATATTTTGAATACACTAACACAGATTATGTACTTACTGTAAATGAATAAACTAAAAATAAAATAGAGTGATATTTGAGAGCAATATATCAGTATTTTAAACTTAGTGTTTGTTCGTTGCGCATCAATAAGAAGCTGTTACGCGTTATTACACTGTATTGATTTTTGTGGTCGATGATCAAATGAGGTTCAAATGAAATTGTAGACGTTATTAAAAGTATTAAAGTTTATTTCCAATCCATATAAATCACGTTTTATTTTACCCATATATACCCAATTTCATACCAACATCTTTAAATCTACTCCTAGAGCCTTTCCATTGCGTAGCTTGCTAGTTGGCATGTTACATGGAAGCTGACGTTTGTTGAGTGGTATCGGCGGACCGTGTGGGGCTGTGGTGCTGTGGATCTGCAGCGCGTTAGACGTACATATACCGCCACTCAGAACATTATCTGTAAGTGTTTGCCATGCACGCTCCGAAATATACACTGCACATGCTCTTACTCGAAGATTTCATCATAATCAGCACACCATTGGCTAGTTGGTTGAAAAGCACGGAGACTCTAGTGTGTGTAATTTAGGACAATACCTAATATGCATGTTACACAAGATTTTTATGTGTGGTTTGACTGCCTTGTTAGTCTAATAGTTTGACTGTAAACTACTGAACATGTGTGTCAGAACAAAATCAGTTATTGCGTTTTTCTGTCAAAAAATTATCAGTAGCAGTCGAGCAAAGGTGACGGTGTTTTTTAACTCCGTGCCTCGTAAAGTATGTAAAGTCGTAAGTCCTGCGCCTGATATCCGGAAGTATTGGATTGCCGTCCCATGGCACTATGAGCACATGAGTGAGAGTAACTGAATAGAGCACCTGCGCGCACTCACTAGTGCACTATAATACCGCCCTGTGGAAATGGCTGCGAAAAAAGTATCCGTTTAAACTGGCTGCCGTTTTCGAAATTCGGATTGGATGACATTATTATACAAGATTTCTATTTATTAATAGATACTGAATAATTTACCGTTTAGTAGTAATTAGATTACAAATGGAATTAGCGGACAAGTGTTTAAAGCTACGTTTACATACCTAAATATACAAATCATAATCGTTCGGTTTGAATCTGTGCCTGTTTCAGTTTTTGTAGCGGGTATGTAACTTGAATACATTCACCAAATCACACGCAGTTGACCTGATGCTGTGCTATCCTATCCTACCAGAGTACACACGGTGCGCATGCTCTCTCACTGGTTCAGATTTTTTATGGCTATTTAAACTTCTTTAATTAAGCTCCTTTCGATTAACGTCACGTTACGATCTGTTGTGAAAATGTTTAATTTAAAAATTAATATAATTTAATCATTGAGATATATGTACTACGTACTAGAGAAGCCATTCCAAACAAAAATTGTGTCCTACTCTATGTCGTCGCGCATGCGCGGTAGTAGTAGTCGCGCATGAGCGAAGACTTTAATTTGATATAAAATAAGATATTGATATAAAATAAATATAAGAATTTATTATATAATATCTTCATTTAATCTAAACAAACATATTTCTAAATAAAATGTAATAATAATTATTTTATGGAATAAACAAATCTTCAATTTACACAATATTTAGTTTGTATGGACTGTAGGGACTGCACTACAGTTCAGTTGAACATAGTCAATGTTCGGAATGGCTTCTCTAGTACGTAGTACATATAACTCAATGAATTTAATTAATTAAATTAATTTTGAAAATTAAATTAGTAAGGCCTAGACTCAAATTTTGGCACTGTGGAATTAGAATTTAGACTCGACATTGTTTTGGAATAATCGTTAGTTAATCTATTTATATACAATTTTTTTATATATAATAAGGGTGACAAACGGGCACACATTACGCCTAATGTTAATTGGACGCTGAGGTCAATAGACAATTACTATCCTCGATTAAGAATCAAAATGCAGAAGCTAGAAGTTGTCACCCCTAAGGACTAAGGTGAAATGTTTCGTTTCCAGTCAAAGCTAAAAAGGGTCTCCGGATCTCTTCACTCACCATACGACACAAAGCAGCATAAAACTGCTATTTGAATCTGGTATTCTCTGGGAGCGTTGTGCTTTCCCGGTCGACCCGACACTGTCCTGCTACAACCGTATAGCTGCAACGTGGTTGTACCACGTATAATTATAAAATTATATATTATATAAATGGATGTCGTTATATGTAACTGTTTGAGGTTCATACACTTCGACACCGTTTAACCGATCTCACCATTTCGTTGTAAGTCGTTGTCGTAGCGCCATCTAGTGGTTACTAGATGGCGCTGCAACCGACCGTCATGAAAATTTGTAAACACAGCCAGGATAACGTTTGCTAGGTTTTGCTAGAATGGTATAAAATATCATCATACATCACCCAAATATAAATTTAAGACACTGCACTGGATTGAAAATCACTGAATTGGTGGGTAACTGGTATCACTCTAGTTGCGCGCTATACTGATGCATGGAAGACAAGTATCTGTTTCTGGCGCCAAACAAGGTATAGAGAGCAAGTATAATATCACTGGAAGCCATTCCATCTTAGTCCTCAAAGGTAACAACGCATCTAAGCCTTCTTAATTTTAAGTTAGTGGCAGGTGTCCACAGGCTGCAGTATTCACTTACCATCAGGAACTGTAAGTTCATTAATCACTTCTATTCATTCGGGTCGTATGATTCGACTGTCATGAATACAATGGGTTACCGGGTACCCATATAACCCGGGTAACAGGAAATCACCGACCATCACAGTTCCATCCCCAACGCGAGTTTTTGGGAATCCTATATACTAATACATGTTGGCCAAGCCTCAACCAACGCGAGCGTAAGCAAATTGATACAAGGCGAGTGCTACAGTCTACATGTTGGTGAAGTTTGAAACAGTAAACATAGTGAAATGGCCGAATAACATGGCTGTGGACACGACTTTTCATGACTCACGACCTTTGATTTGTGCAGAAAAACCGACGTTGTTCAGAAATGAGAAGAGTCGTGGCGAGCGATCCTGATTGATGGCATAGCACGCCAAACGATACGGCCAGCTAAGCGAGCGATGACAAGCAATGGCGAGGCTAGACAAAATTGGCTGACTTTTTTTTTATAAGATAAGGGTGACAAACGAGCACACAGTCCACCTGATGGTAAGTGGTTGCTGCGGCCCATAGACATCTACATCGATCCTTTACTACAAATCAAAATGCAGATGCGTTGTCACCCGTGAGGACTAAGATGGAATGCCTCATTTCCAGTAAAAAGGGCCTCCGGCCACCTGCACTCACCTAGCGAAACGCAGAGGTAAACCTCTACTTCACGCTGGTATTCTGTGAGGTCGTGGTACCACCCCCGTTCGAGCCGGCCCATCCGTGCGACAGCAAAAGCTGCCGCGTGGCTCTACCACTGTTAAAATGACTATAAGTTGGTACTCGCCGTCGCTCGGCGAGCTAGGGCCAACATGTGTATAGCCGCCTTAAAATTACAAGCTGTAAGGCACCTCAGGAGTTCACAAAATTCTATTTGAATAACATCTCATGTTGCATGGCTGCAGATGTACTGTAACCACTTATATACGTACTATCAGGTAGAATGTTACTTCGGTATCGCTTTACATACAATCTGTAGAAAAGCCGTCTCTATAATTCTAATATTTCGACAGATAGATGGAATAAAAAAATCAAAGGTTTTTGGAACTTTTGTCCGTCTGTCTGTCTGTAGTAAGTGACCAAGTGAAAACTTATAGGCTTATTCGATTATGGTTGAAGTTGAAGTTACATAATCTCCATAAGCTAATTAGTGATAATGACTGAAGTCATCATCATCATTGTTACAGCCTGTCAAGGTCCATTGCTGAACGTAGGCCTCCCCATAGATTGCTTCATATTTATCTCAACTGCCATAGTTCCCACACACGGCATTCGCAGTTTTTATTTTTTATTTTATAGTTGTTATTAGGAAGACGCTGTTAAACATCCAGGTTTGTTTGGGAGGAAATGGGTAATGTATATTCATTCTTACACCGTTACTACGCGGTATATGCCACCATATAAAATAGCTACACAGTATCACAATAATGGCAAATTCTTCCTCTTAGAAGGCACATGTTCAGGAGAAAACTGCTAACAAGTTCATAAAGAAGAATAGTCATGACGTAATCTAAGACAAATAAAGAAACAATAACAAAACACTACGTTTATTTCAAGGCATCCGAAACCATGCCTAATGTTTTGTAAGAGCACTTGCACTGCTGTGTTCCGTTCTATACAGAGCCAGGATAATTACAGGCTTATAGACATTCAATCTTAGTCCTCAGAGGTGACAACAAATCTGTAGCCCATCTTTGCTTGAAGTTGGTTACAGGCTTATGAGCTGCAGTTGCCGCTTTACCATCGGATAGACTCAGTTCGTTTGTCACTTCAGTTTTATAATAAACGCACTCACGCACACATAGGCATTTTGCATAATCATATACTTTAAGCGAGTAATCTTGTATGTTTCTTGGAAATTGCTGTTAACAATTTGGATAAAATTTTATATTTACATAATATTTTACTTTACAAGTTTTCCTACTAAGAAAGACTATTATATATATATACGAGTATCTTCTAACGCCGCGCAAACTGCAGTCGCCCAGTCGTACTCTATTTAATTACAACTACTACAAATTCTCTTCATACCCAGGGGTGACTGATAGAGAATGCCAATAGGCACTAAATTTTACACTGTTTAATCTTTATTTCAATAAAAGTAAAATAAAGTAAAATTGCAGCCTATTTACGTCCCACTGCTGGGCACATGCCTCCCCTCATTTCTGAGAAGGTTTTAGGTTATGGAAATGTCCGCCACGCTGCCCCAATGCGTGTTGGCGAACTTCACATGTCTTCGAAATTTTTTTTCTTATTTCTTAGACACGCAGGTTTCCTCACGATGTTTTCCTTCACCGCCGAGCACGTGGTAAATCAGCACTTAAAATTGCAACTATCAATTTCATTGGTGCCGGCGGGGATCGAGCCCGGATTGCTCGAGTACCGTAAAGCTTACAGCGAGCGCTAACCATCTGAGCTACCACGGCTCTTATTTCGGGCTTATTTCAATAAGGTTAACGAAAAGGGATAAATAAGTATGCGCTTTTTTATAAGATAAGGGTAACAAACGAGCACACAGTCCACCTGATAGTAAGTGGTTGGTTTGGCCCCTAGACATCTACATCTATCCTCGATTACAAATAAAAATGCAGATTTGTCGTCACCCGTAAGGATTAAGATGGAATGCCTCGTTTCCAGTAAATAGGGTCTCCGGTTCTCTAAACTTACCAAACGAAACACGGCAGCGTTAAACTACTATTTTACGCTGTTATTCTGTAAGAGCGTGGTCCTTCCCCGGTCAAGCCGACCCATTCGTACTACAACTATATTAATAATATAGCTGCAGCATGACTCTACCAATTATTTATTCTGTGACCACGTATAAAGCGCTTAAAATCATTTGCAACCCATAACATGGTCACAGAATAAAAAATGGTGCATAATTGTACGTGAGTACGCGTTCTTACAATAAATTGAGCATGGTGGCAGCGTCACTTGAAATGCTTGCAGTGTTCTGTCTATTCTTCTTTGTAGGTCAGAGCATGTAAAAATTTTAAAAAGAAATTGATATTATACGATGGATATCTAGTTTGTTAAAAATGATTAAAAAGAAAATTTTTAAATTCTCATTAACTCTTGACGTGTTCATCTAGAATTCCGGCTGGCTCTGTACCACTCTTAGCTCTTTCTGCCGCCACACTGCAATACATTCACTACTGCGTTCGGAACAGTTGAGGGGTAAACGAACCAGCGTATTAAATAAAACTAATTTTACAGATTTTATCGCTATTAATTTTAACTTATTTTTAATTCCCTACCTTACCCATGGTCTCCTCGTAATCATTTAGCGGTTCGGCGTCCTGATGTTATGGTTAATGCGGACTTAATAAGCTTTGGCTTTTTAATATTAATTTTATCCTTGATATGTCTGTTACTAGTGTTACTAGCAAAAGGTTTATGGTAAAATATTAAATATCAATACAATTATAAAATAAAGAATTAAAAATAAAAATATCTTATATAATAAATAGAACACAATTATAATACAACACTCAACATTACTTATTACAAAAGCCAACATCTTAGTATCGACATAATATTTTAGTGATGCGCCATTGTTGTATATTCCCATATTATACATTTTCCGACAATTAATACACATAGGGACATTTCAGCGATAAAACTTAATGACGGATATAAGTAATCGGTTAAAACGCGTTTTTTCCTTGTAGACGCTGATCAATATAAGCGGCGATCGTCGCAAGCGCAGAAATAATTGCCACGATGAACCGTCAAGTGAGGTTGTTTGTGTGTTTAGCTGCGCTGTGTGTTTGCGTCCTCGCCCGACCCGGCGTGAATGACGTTAGTAAACCAGTCGAAAAACTTGAAATAAGTGAGTAAAAATCATATAAATCAAAGTAGTGGATCGATTACAAAGCACATTTTGTCTTTTTCGTGTACATGCGAGTGTAATGAGAAAAAAAACAATGTTTATTGATACGTGCGTTTCCGTTTACTTAAAATAATAAACTTTTTATAAATTTCTGTCTTTGTATACGGATCGTTGTTTTTCTTTAGTTGTGTTAGTCAATAACATTTGTTGATATTGTACCTACATCAATGATGCAAAAGGTTGAATTTACTAAAGAAAAATAATATCGCGCCTAATTTTACTGACATGGAGGTAAACTCTTAACGACTGTAATTAATTCCGTTACGTATTAATTGCTAGTATAAGCGCCCAGTAACGTAGGTAGCAGGTACGTATGTATATATATATATATATATATATATATATATATATATACATACATTATACATTAAGCTGCTGACATAATTCCCTTTGTTTACGATTTTAACATTGAAGTGTTCAAGTTGTTTTATCACTTCAAAAATAGTTTTTGTACTTTAAACCCTACTTGTGACATTAATTATTAATTTATATAATAGAAATAATACAATTTGATATATTCGATTCATTTATTTACTTGATAACTTTAAAAAAATCATGCAGCGTAAGTCGAGACTGGCAATCTTACATTTAAATCTTAACATGTAAATTGTGACCAAACTTGTTTTCGAAGATTACTCATGTAACACGGCATTGGTAGTTAACGGTGAACGCTACCTAGCAGAAAGAAATAATGGCGCCACATCTATTATTATCTATACAAATAATATATTATCTATATACAATAATATATACAATAATATTTATTATCTATACAAATAAATAAAATTTAAGTGTCTGTTTGTAATGGTAAAATAACATCTTTTTACTAAATGCATAGGTATGAAAGGCAATTTGGAAAACTAAAAAGTTCACGCCTCATGAGCGTTTTATTTAATTTTGATAAAAAATAAATAAAAATAGTGACCATAGTTTTTACTAGAAAAATAACAGAGAATCTGATTGACTTTCATTAATAGCTTTTAAACGGTGTTGAGTTCAATAACAAAAATCAATAGGGTATAACATAAATCAATGGGTGGACTCCTTAGTATATATGGAATCTTATTTAATATAATATGTTATCTCAATCTATTGCTTACATTTCTATTATGCGAGAAGACTCGCCGACGCGACGCACAGATCAACGGACCAGTCCATATTATATTTTTTCAATTACATTTTTTGTTCTGTAATCTAAAGTGATTTAATTATAAAATAAACTAATCTTATAATTCAATGTCTGTAGTTATTGTAACGTTAATAACAATAGGGATTTGATGTCTAGCTAAAAGCATAAGAACGATTTTATGTAGCGAAACTGAGGTATGGCCACATATCAGGTGTAGAGCACTTCCTAACGTTGTGAGGTGTGTAATATATCTACTATATACGGGACTTATAACCAAAAAAAACAATATTAAAAAAATAGTCTGTCTCTCTGTAGGTCTTTATGTAGCTGTCTGTCGGTCTGTCTGTTTGTTCCGGCTAATCTCCGAAATGGCTGGAACGATTTTGACGCGACTTTCACTGGCAAATAGCTGATGTTATACGGAGTAACATAAGCTACTTTTATTTTAGAAAAACTATTAGGGTTCCGCGGAAAAAAAATCAAAACCCATGAAATCCAACCGTAATAAATTCCACGCGAACAAAGTCGCCGGGAACAGCTAGTATATAAATATAACAAAATGATAAATAATGTGCATTATACCATTTTAATACACTTATAGACGTGAGTATTATCTTTAAAGACCGGTTTTATCAGCAAGAAACAAAGTTGACCACGACCTTTTATCAAAGCGACCTCTGATTACGGATATCATTATCGAGGTAGTCTTGAATATTTCAGATTACAAAATGCTTTTGCAATTGGAGCTGAAAAATACCTATTTCCTGCAGATGTTAATTAGAAATTCTTATCAAATTATATAGTAAGGGAGTTAGATAAAATATTGGTAAATCCAATTGTGCATACCCTAAGCGCATTAAAAAAATTACGTATAACATGATTATACGGAATTTTTAATTAGTTTACATACACACCAGTTTTCACTAATAACTTTATTATACTTCCAACTTTCCAATAATTTTATGTCAAACTTCAATTTAATAAAAGTTTGGAAAATCCAAAAGTGCACGACCTATAATGCTCATATGATCATCATATCATCATTCAGGTCACTCCATAAAGTCCAAGACGTGTCTAAGTATAAATATATACATCCTAGTTACTTTTAGTACGTACTACTATTATTTATTATGTGCTTTTAAAATATTGTAATAAAAATCTCTGATTATTATTATTATAATCAAGTATGTATGAAATTTGGTTTTTGAATATTTTGTATATATAAAGATCGCTGTACAACGATCTTTTTGAGCCGCTACAAAAAACCCTGTTGAAAACCGGCGGTTGATGCCGAAGCATAGATAAATAAAAGATCTATAGCAAGCTAGCCAAAGTTAGTGAGTGAGACAGTCTATTTTGTAAAATAATACGAGGCTGCTAAAACACTGAAAATTTCGACATTTCGTAGCCGAAAAATATTAATTATAACTAAAAAAATAAAATTAAACTGCCATTTACATTCCATGGCTTCCCACGTGATAGTTGAAAAGATTAAAAAATAGATTGAGTTAAACAATTGATATTTTAAAAAGTTATCGTGTTTACCACTCCATGTGGACTTGATAAATCTACACCATAAGCCACTAAACCACTTTTTATGTAAAAATAGCAATTAATCGATTTAAAAAGAAATATAAAGAAATTCAACAAACATTTATCTTTCTGACAATGTGCTTTTTATATCATTTATATGTTCAATATGATTGTTAGATACGAAATTTATGCGACACAAAACGTTGGAATCTTGATTTTTAGGCGCTAGTAGAACATACCTACGCGCTTTGCGCTTAAGGCATGCAATAGCAAGCTAAAGAAAGAGAGAATACGAAATTTACAACTTAGAACTTCTATGCACTAGGCTACACTATCCATTAAAATAAATATGTACAAAATTACTAGACGCACTATTAATCGCTTTATGCGACTTAGAGTACCTAATAGGTATTCGAAGGCTTAGAATTTCTTATAATTACAGAGAAGACTACCTATGTTTAAAATGAGATAAGAAATAATTAGTCCAGTGTGCGTAACTACTTCACAAGTAGGTAATTGATGTGTCTTTTGTCGCTAATTACCGGCCGGGCTTGTTTACTGCAACAATGAGGAGAAATTGATGACGTTCAATATTACATACTTCCTGTATGTAGATATATGTATATGCACGACTAACAATGAGATTTAGTTTTCTTTCCAACTCAATGAGGGCTAATAATTTTCTGCTTACCTAGTTGACACTGAGGTAAATTTTTTTGTTACACAATGTAATTTAATTGACAACTTGTGTTTTAATAAAAGTTTATCAGTTTCTAGAGTATTATATTAATACACAAAATAATGCGTCAATGGTTTGCTCTTTAATTTTTTGCACATTTTTAACTTTTTTTAATGTTTAAACTTTTATAAATACACGTGGTTTGGTTTAGGTAATTATTTTTAATGTTATTAATATAAAATATATGTAGCTAATAGTACAAAAAGAAAATATTTTCCATACAAATTAACTTCCCAGCTGTGAAATCTGTCAAATATTATACCTCACTTTCTAGTGGCGCCGCCCTGGTGGCAGAAAAAGTCGTGGATGCCCTCATTAGCTACAATAATTTAATGGTATATAATATGTGTTAGTTATTAACTGCATTAATAGTTAATTATTAGCATGTATTATAAACTTAAATATGTAGTGTAGGGTATACCTATATAGTTGAGATTCGTGTAAACAACCACATCATGACATCACTAATAAATTACAAACCGGTAATAAATAATGGAAGGCAATACTCGTAGCAGATCCATATTACGATAAAGTGTCAACAAAAACATCCATGTTAGCAAACTAATTACTGTTAATGTCAACTAATATTAGGTAGAGAGAAACATCATCACCAGTGTGTATGTATCGGCCCTGTGGTCACCAGTCACCACCCTGAGTGGTAAGCGAGTATAGGTTTGACCGCTAGCGCATTCATATAAAACCTTTTTTCTACAAAAACTGTGGACAAAAGATGTTTAGCAATAATTGTTTATTTAAAAAGGGAAAAGTATTATAATTTTATTTTTTCAGTTGAAATTAAAGACATTTATTTGGGATTACTATGTACACCAGACAGGCCGCTAAAGTTCTCTGATCATCACGAAAAAGGGAAGAACGGGAAACCCAGCGATCCTGTAGCAACAAAAGACGAGGAAGAAACGAAACCTGTCAATGAGAGGTACCCGCACGCGGTACTTTTTGGTGGTACCTGCGGTGGTACAATCATCAGCCCCACCTGGATACTCACAGCTGCACACTGGTAACGTACCTGAAAATATACTGTTGCACTAATTTACATCTATTCTTTACAAAATTATTAGATATTATATAATTTAATCTGTTTATAATGATGAGAGAAAATGTATTTAAAAATCAAGGATATTTTATATGAAATAATTAGTTTTTTAAGAGTGTTGACCAAACAATTCTGCTGATTTAATTGTTTGATTGATCGGCTTCCACTTTCAGACGCATTTCCTCTTTTTCAACCTGAAGTGGCCTTTACGTCACGTAGCTCCCAGTGTAGCTGATTTCAAACTTCGAAATTTCCGCTATCACTATAAACAATTAAATCAAAACCAAACAATGTGTTTCATACTCGCCAACTCTTCAAACGCAGCATTGATGTTACACGCCGTTTCTGTCGCATTTTTTCCATCGATACTGATAAACACTACAGCCCAGAACATAGGCCTCCGCCGACGAATGCCACAAACATACAGCAACACAGGCCACCGCCGCGCACGACTTTCCGGGAAGGTGTAGCCCATGAAGCAAATACAAAGAGGAGACGTTCTAATTAAACAATACTTGTCATGCCGCACGTCATGCTCCTCGTCACGCCGATCGCTCTAGATAGATACCTATTACTAGTAAATATTAAAAAGAGACCCAGGAGTCCGTCTGTGCAGGATCCATCTTCGAATCTAACTTATTTTTGCCGCCACGCAGCAAAACGCTCAGTGCTGTTTCGGTCCCAAAGGTATAGTCAGTATAATTAGACGATTTGAGGCATTCCACCGTAGTTCTCGGAGGTGACAATGACTCTGTAGCCTCCTTTGTTTAAAGTTGGTTTCATATTTAGGTACTACTAGTATTAGGCGGGCTGTAAGTTTATATACTATACGAGGGCGACACTGAAAATATCGGGAATCAAGGAAGTGACACAACATTACTATTTAAAAATGTATTTATTGCTTTTCGAAGTATTCTCCGCGAAATTTGATACATTTTTCGGGGTTTCTTTAGTAATCTGCGGCACGAATATATGCTCACCGAGTGGGGGGAGGGGGGGGGCGTGGGGAACCACCCCCTAAAAGTGGAAATTACATATTACGGCAAAATCACTTTCGCTTATAAAAAAAGCTCTTTTTTTAATAAGCGAAAGCGATTGTCACGCGAAAGAGATTTTAAAGGGTATTTCTTTAGTAATCTGCGGCATGAATATATGGTCGCCGAGTGGAGGAGGGAGGAGAGGGGGAGTTGCAGAGTCACCCCCCACTTACATTTCCTGCCGGACGTGCTTAGTTATTTTTTTATAAATTTTTAAAAATCTCATTTTGAGGTCATGGTTTCGTAATGTTTTTAACAATATAAACCCAAAAAAATAACCACAAAGGGGATAGAGGGGTCTGTTCGCTCGCTTCGCTCGCTCACTCGACCCCGCCATCCCCTTCTAACCTAGCCTGTCCGAGTCGGGGTGCCCCAAGTCTCAAGCTCGCTTCGCTCGCTCTAGCACCAAATAAAACACCAAAATGTTAACTTTTATAATTACTTTAATAAATAAACATATTTTTATACTTCCGCCTACCATCGCCAACTGTCAGCTGTCTGCTGGCTCAAGTTGCCGTCAAAATCTCGCAAGGGCTGCACAATGTGACGCATCAACATATTGTGTAGCAGTGAAATTCTATATATTCAAAATAAAAAGAAGGCTGTATGGCATAGTTCCTTTGCCTGCTCTCTCGAGCGAATAATAAAACAACAACAAAAATTCAGTTTCAAGTATTAATTAGTGATTTATGAATATTTTTAGAAAATAATTTTAAATATTTCGACGCAGCTGAAATTGCATGGGGGCGCTCGAAATAAGCCCCCTTGACCTCCCCACAGTGACAGACTCTCTAATAATTATATTGTTTAAATAAAACTAATTTTACGGATTTTATCGCGTATATTATCTTATTTTTATATTCCCGGCGTTTCGGGTGCTTTCCAGCACCCGTGGTCACGGGGGACTGAGCTGTTTGACGTCCTGCTGTCATAGTTAGCCCGGCTACCTTCAGTTTTTTAATATTAATTTTTGGTTCGATTTACGCAGAATGAGCTTACAGTATCTTGAAGTCTAGCAGTGGTATACTTGGGTTTGGATTTGATTTTATTAATTATGGGATCCCAAGCAGATGGCAGCACCCATCCATCTTCTCTATTGAAATTAGGATGTTTTTTAATTTCAATAGCCTCGCGAATCATCCTTGGGAGGAATCGGTGTTCTTTTGCGAGGATTTGTGGTCTATCAAATCTAATGTAATGGCGGGGACGATCTTGAACATGTTCACAAACTGCAGACTTCCCGATACGTCGGTGCTTCACGTCAGCTATATGATTTAACGCGGGTTTTTATAGATCTTTTTTTTGTCCTATGTACGAGAGACCACATTCACAATCCAGCTTGTACACTCCTGCATCTTGTAGAGGGATATGACACTTGACGGATGGTAAAAATTGACCAATCTTCTTCAGCGGCTTGAAGTATGTTTTAATGGAAGCTCGCTTCAAGATGTAGCCAACCTTGTCTGTGACTCCTCTGACATAGGGTAGTACAGCAGGCACACGCTCGACTGTGACCGGCTTCACTCGGTCACTGTGACGTAGGCGCGGGACCCGAAGCTTGTTGTCTCGCAGTACTTGCTCGACGTGCTGAAGCTCGGCGGCCAGATGTTTTCTGTCACAGATCCCTCGTGCTCTCTGAAACAAAGATTTTCCCACGGTAGCTAACTGTGAAGGATGACGGTGCGATTCACCATTTAAATATCGGTTGGTATGGGTATTTTTTCTGTACACAGTTGTTCTGTACAAAATCCGTAAAATTAGTTTTATTTAAATGTGTAGTGTTCGCGTAAATATAAGAAATGATTAATTATATTGTTATTTCGTATCATTTTTAAATGGATATAACCTCAAAACTATAATTATCGATATCTCGAAAACTAAAGATTTCCGGCATAAAAAGCAGCTAGATGGTAATCAATAGCATCACTGCCTATCACCTAAAGCTAAGATGATCACTTAAATCGTGCCGCAGATTACTAAAGCCGACCCAATTTTTCCATACGATGGAACCAATCATTGAAGCAACCATTCCATTCGGAAGTTGGGGTCTCCAAAATGGCCGTTTTGTAGGCGCCCAAAGCTTCTTCAGGTGATGAAAATCTCTGTCCACGCAATTTATTCTTTATTTTAGGGAAAGTATAGAAATCATTAGGGCTTAGGTCGGGGCTGTACGGCGGATGGTCTAATAATTCTATGTTTTCTTGCTCTAAAAACTCTTTTGTTCTGTGTGCGGTGTGAGAACTCGCATTGTCGTGATGGAGGATGATGCGGCGGTTGCAGTTCTCTTTACGGAGTTCAGAAACGACCTGTGGCAAACAAATGATAGCATACCATTCTGCATTAACCGTTCTTTGTCCCTCAAGAGGAATAGTCGTAACATGGCCGGTTTTGGAGACAAACGTGGCCGCCATTTTTTTTGCAACACTCCGTGAACGAACAATTCTTGTTGGCATTAACTCATTTTCGAACACCCAAACTCGTGACTAGTTTTTTGGTTCGGGTTCGTACGCGTATATCCAGGATTCGTCACCTGATACGATGTTGTATACAGCATTTGAGAATCCTGCGTGGAATCTTTCGAGAGTTCTGACGCACCAAGCAACGCGAGCCGCTTTTTGCTCTTCACAGAGCGAATGCGGTATCCATCGGGAAAACAACTTTTTTACACCTAATTGTTCATGCAAGATTATTTGTATTTGACTCATGCCAATGTCTAAAGTTGCCTGAATTTTGCGGTATGTCACATGTCGATCTTCCTCAATCAGCTTACGCACAGCATCAACGTTTTCTTGGGTGACTGCAGTTTTTGGACGACCTTGACGGGGATCATCACTGAGCTTGACACGTCCACGGTGAAATTCAGCAAATCAGCGATAAATTGTGGTTTTGGATGGGGCTTCATCACCAAATGCAGAAATCATCCGGTCAACACACTGTTTTTGTGTTAAACCACTTCGAAAGTCATAATAAATCATCGCTCTTGAATTTTCTCGAGTCAATTCCATTTTCTCAACGACTAAACAAATTTGACAATACCTTGTGACAAGACCGAGAATCTTTTTTTAAATAAATAAATGGTATTCGATTTTTAAAACCAAGGAGTTTTCAATTAAAAAGATTTTAATATGACAGGAACAGTGGAAATATTCCATTCCCGATACTTTTAGTGCAGCCTACGTATTAATACAAAGTAATTTTTTTTATTTAACGTTTATTATAACATTAATTTATTCTCAATTTTACAATAATTAAGATTAGTCGTTATAAGAATAAGGAAAAGCCCGCAGCACGCTGAAAACATATCTGCGCTTTCGTCACTATTTTTTGGTTAATATAATACGTACGCGTAAATTCCTAACCTCGCTTATGAGTAACACAGCACTTGTACGTTTCTTCTTTGTTTGTTTTTTTTTACTTCCGTTCAGAGACATAATACAAAAATATCCCACTGCTACATATAGTCTGTTCTTAGGAAGATTTTCCATGATAACGAGACTTTACATGGTTAGATTTTGTTTTATAGAATAAGGGTGAAAAACGAATACACACATTCAATTAAGAATAACAATGTAGATATGTGTTGTCATCCCTGAAGACTAAGATGGAATGCCTCGTTTCCAGTGAAAAGGACCTCCGGTTCTCTACACTCACCATACGAAACACAGCAACATTAAGCTGCTATTTTGTGAGAGCGTGGTCCTTCCCCGGATTTGAAGTATGTAGTTGACGCTGCTGAACGTATATTGTAAGTCTAGAAATTTTAGTGATGGTTATTTCAACACAAGATTTTACTAGTATTTCCCCTTGTCCCCTTTTATGACACCAACAAGACAGAACGGTGTAGCTGATTAATTTTCTTAGGCATCAACGTTTCAAGCCTAAAATCATTAATACTCGTAACCTTTATTTAAAAAAAAACGGTTTAAATCGGACTTGCATTGACTTAAACTCCTTGGTTCTCCTTCTTCTTTTTACCTCCTCCGCATACTCTCCATTCAAAGTGAGACATAAATCACTCGAGACGGCCAACTCATACCAATGCCAGTCCTGAAGATTAGATAATTGTTATTCTGCTTTAAATGTTAAGCTTTCTAACAATCTCTTTTACTTTACTTCACAATGTATTTATATATCATACATTGTAGATATTTTTATCATTTCTACAATACCGTTAATATATTCCTTTATCATACCTAAGTGTACGTTGCATATATCTTCTATCTATATAAATAACATGATAGAGGTTTGCAGTTTTGCACGCATCACGGAAAAACTGCTGGATAGATTTCAATTAGGTTTTCTAAGTTTTATTTCTTATGGCCCTTATCTAAAAAATATATTGCGTTATTAAAGTTTTAAAAAACAACGATTTTATACGGAGTTTTTCATACAGTCAACTGCACGTCGTTTGCTCTCGCTAATCCAGATAATTTATATATTTTAGCAACAAACGGAGTAACGAATAACATTGTTTACAAAGAATTTTTTTTAAGCAAACTATATTTTTGCTTGCGTTCTTTTTGATGTTTTTTTCTTCGCACATACGAAAACTTTATATCAAGCAACGCGGACCAAGTTGCGGGTATCAGCTAGTTTAGAAATAAGAAGCAAATTTTCTTCACACTGCGATCTCAGAAATTGATCTTACAAAAAGTTTAGAATCTAACGGAACAACACAATGCATCATATAGTAAATGCACATATATACTTCATTCAAAGTTGTTGACAACAAATGATTTGCTTTGTTGTTAATTTATAATTTCATCTCACGGATTTTCTTCGCTGTGGGTTACTTGATTCGTATTCAGAAGTAACACCACCTTATCTACACGCGTACGTATGCGATGCATAATATTCTGGGTTTTCCGCGTTATTCAACGTCTCTCGATTGATTTAATATAAGTACAATGTTATTAATATTACGTGCATGTTGAAATTATATCCTTGATAGTTTTACTACTTCGAACGCTACAACGTTTAAAGTTTCAAGATGCACGTTACAAGATTCCACGCGTTACCGAGTAATTTTACAATATCGTGCAAAGTCTCTTTTATAAAACTATACTAGTACGTCCTGAACATAATTACCAATGTAAATACCAGTTCACAAAATTTTAATGAAAATTATATACGAAGATAAAATCTATACAAATAAATTTAACCTTTTTACTAAATGCATACGAAAGCATATAACGGTACTTATAACAAAAACACAATTTTTAAATTTTTGTTTGTCTGTTGGTTCCGGTTAATCTCGAAAACGGCTGGACCCATTTTGAGGGGGCTTTCACTGGCAAATAGCTGATGTTATAAGGAGTAACTTAAGCTACTTATATTTTAGAAAAAGAATTAGGGTTCCACGCAATAAAATTAAAACCCTAAATGACACGCGGGCGAAGACGCGGGGAACAGCTAGTTATTAATATATGGGATATATGTACTAATGATAGGTACATAATAGGTAGGATAATGTATATGTACTAAGTATAGCGAAATAATTTCATAAGGGTATTATGATTGCCAATCAGTATTATATCTATGTCGCACTACACATTGTAAATATTGCGTATGAATTCTTGGAAATTTATCACTTACGTTATAAGAATTTATATACACGTTATAACAATTTATTTGTAACAAATAAATTCATAAACACAATACGAGTATAAGTGCTGGAAAACTATTTATTATTACTTTACAAATGTTACAAATGCGTGACAAAATGGAAATTGAATTGAGCTTTCAACCGTAACCCGAAATCCGACAAAGAAACAGCACACAAATAATAAGCATTGTATGCATATTCAACAAGCCCACTTACAATAACCTATAACTAGGTTTATTGGCTGGGCAACACTAACGGCATACAATGATTTATTAGCTTAATATTTTAGAAACTACAGTAAAAAATTAAATATTAGGTGGTAGTGCTCCATTTCTTCCTAGGAGTTCGTCGAGGTGGGTCTCTGATCTATTTCTGTCGCTAAATAACAATGCTTGCACCATTGTGTTCCGGCCTCTGAAAGATAAAGCCCCTATAATTTCACTGTGATGTGATTTGTTGACTTGTGACAACGAATGTGTAGCCTTCTTTGTTTAAAGCCAGCTCCAGGTGTCCAAGAGCTGTAGTAGCCACTAACCATCAAGTAGACTGTAACTACTTTTGTCTCTTCAGTTTTTTTTTAATAAGTATTACTAAATGTTAAAAACAATATGTATAGCGTTAGTTTGCATAAAGGTAAATAAAGCAACTTATATGAACCTATACGAGTATATTTATTGATGTCAGATATCAGACTATTTAGTGCAATTCCAGTCATATACTATGGAATTATTCTAAAACGTATCAGCAGGTGTGTTTTTCTTTAAAGAAATGCACTTATTCATCACGCTGGACATGCGTATGCCAAGACCCTCGCAGTGGTTATTTATAAAATTGATTGGTTGTATGGTGTAACACAGCCACCGAGTCGCTTTAGGTAACAACTGAATAACTTCGCTCACCCTGCCCAGCTAAGTATTTTTTTCCCTAATTTTTTGAAAACTATAAATAATAATGTAAAAGACAAACAGACAAAGTTTCGATTATGGGCATTAAACTTTCTACAAATTGAAGAACTCATTACCACACATAACTTTATGGTATAATATACTACCTAGATGTAAAGTATTTTCACCGACTAAGATTAGAGACCTGTTGTATATATTTACACACTAGCTTTTTACCCGCGGCTTCGCTCGCGTTGGTTTCAATTTAGAAATATCATTAAAACTACTTTAATTAAACTTAAAATTTCATAAATGTAGTTCTGTTCACGATGAACGTGTGGCAGAGACTATATTCATGAACGGGAGTAGAAATATAGAGAAGATGGGCAGCAGCGTCTTTCTAATTACAACTCAAAATAATAAAAAGATGCAGTTAGCAACCCGTCTGCCAAGCGTGGCAACAACGGATAATATCCAACTTATTTCGTAATCTATGGATATATGGATATGTATTGATATGATGAACGGGAGTAGAAATATTTTAGCAAAGTAGAGGCGGCGAAATGGAAACCAATACCTCATTTCGTCTAGCGGGTGTCGTAAGAGGCGACAGAAGGGAAAATGAAACAGGAGGTGGATGGCAGCATCTTCCTGACAGTGCAGAGCAATAAAAAGCTGCGGATGCCAACCCACTCGCCAAGCGTGGTTACTACTGCAAATATCCGGCCTGTTTCACAAACAATAGGAGAAGCCTATGATCAACAGTGGATTAGGCCTATTAAAAGTAAAAAAGTAGCAGCCTACATACATCCCACTATTGGAAAAAAAAGAGTTGATTGAATTGACTACAACGCGGGTTGACTGGCTTCACATAGAAATATTTTTTAACTTCTCAAATATGTAGGTTTTCTCGCGATATTTTGCTTCACCACCGAGAACGTGGTAAATCGAAACTTCAAATTGCAATTAAAATATGATTGGTGTCGGTGCGGATCGAATTTGGGTTGCTTATGATCGGTTCGATTACCGGATAACTTTCAAGATTCTATCAATATATTTTTACTCATAGTTAAAATTAAAATAAACATGCGTTTAAAATTTGCTGTCTTTATTATTTATAGTACTTTTTCGCAACAGCCTATTCATTTACTCATGTTAGCTATAAAACCGGGATTGTCACAAAAATCTCAATAGGTAGGTACTAGGTACTAGTAATAGTTTCATTGCGCCTCGCGGGAATCGAACTCTTTTGTTCCTGTGCTTTGAAATCTTACGGCGGGCTACACAACTCTCGTATTTGCTTAAGTAAACTCATAAACACTGAAAATAAGCTTTTGCACTATTGTGGAGCCCATCTACATTGTAATTAGTCAATTAAACTATTTCATAATTTAGATATGAAAATCTTACAGTCCACTTAATTTTCAATTACTTAGATCGGTTTTGATACAAAAGAAGTTGGTGAAATATTGCTATGCTAATAGACATCCCACATATTCAACTAAAGACATTCTGTCATAATCACAGTATTGTGTACACAGTTCTGTAGTCATTTTGACAATAACGATAAATCATCCCGACACCGGTTTGGATATTTTAAGTCTGACAATTTTAGTGCTGAAAGAAAAAAGTATTCTTTTTCATCACTTATCATTAGTTTACTTAGCAGTAAGTTGATGGCGGTATTATGAGATTAAAACTATAAAAACAAAAACTGTACCCTATAGTACTCAGCGCCAATAAGTTGAGGTGCCAGTGAGGTAATGTCTCACATAACAAAGCCGCCAACTTTTATATAATACTTACATAAATTAGGAATAACTTATATTCCATTAAAAATTCTGCTTCTGTCAAAAATACGCTATCAGCACTGCTAGCGGTGTGTAATGAAATTATTTTACGAGAAAATATGAAGAAATAGCAATGTTGTGTTTAGTTGTTAATATCACCAAACGATCTCTATTCATTGATTTGGTCAGACTATATCATGACATAATGAAAAAAACAATGTCTCAATGAAAAAAAATTAAATGCCACCATTTCGTGCTATAATTAACTACTTTATGATATTATTAATTTTAGGATCTGGCCAATAAATATGTAAAAATATCTTTATTTAAACAAAAATATGTATGGATATTGAGTTTTGCAATAATTACAGTTTTATCAGTTTATCTAAAGATAAAACATTTTAATAGATTAGAAATTAACTTAGAAATATCACATTTTATGAATCTCGATAGATGTCACTATTATCTACTATTTAAGTATTAATTAGTTACTATAAAGCTATAAACTTTATTAATTACTACTAAAATTAAATAAAGAAAGAACTGAAAAATGAACGTTACAATTTTCAAATAATTATGAATGAAATTATTAAACATATAAATATATGTAAGTTATATATTTTATTTATTACATTTTGGATTTCACGTTACATGGCAATGTTTTGATAAAGTCAAATTTAGATTGTCGGCGTAGTTAAAATTATAAAGCAACGGTTAAAACTCATTTTAGGTTTTATTTATAAATATATTATTTATTTTAAAGAAATCAATAATCAATAATATAAAATAGAAATTAACATCTTGGGGAAGGAAAATACTTAACCCTCTTTTTTGATGATCCGTTATCGGAATAAAAGTAGCCTATAAGTTGCCCCGGGTCCTAACTGTCTACACACAAAATTTCATGGAAATCTGTCCAGTAGTATTTGCGTGAAACGGTAATACAAGACAGATAGACAGAGAGACAAAAATTCTAAAAACCACTAATTTGGCCTCAGCAAAGAATATATACACTACGCAAAAAGAAACGACACTTAAGCACGTAAAATCACTTGCGGCTATGTGTGGGTGTCTTGACTCTGGATGTGTGCGAGCGCCTTGAAAGGCGCGCGGGGCGTGGAACGGGCCGTTATTATTTAAGATTACCATTAACTGTCGTGCATATTTTGTTTTGTCGAAAATTTTAATTTTCCCCATCTATAAAGATATTTAATAAAAGTTTATTTAAAATTGATCGTATCTTTCACTATCTAAATAAATAAGTATACATTATATAACATATACCTACTATGTATCTTCTTTGGCGCAAGTCTGTAATATTCAATTTCGGTTCGGTATCAACCCTAGCGTTACACGCTCCGGTCTATTGTCACCGGCGCTTCAACTCTCACGTACAGAGAGTGTCACCGCTGTGGCCTCAGTGCCCTTTATTTATATTTAGTCCCCTGGAATTATTTATTCCAGAAAATATTAGAATTACAGACACTACTTTTCTACAGATTTATTATATGTATAGATTTAAAAGAGATCATTTTTACCAAATTTACCCTTTACATGATGGTACAATTTCAATGCTTTTTTTATAGGATAAGGATAACAAGCGAGCACACAGTCTACCTGATGGTAAGTGGTTGCTGTGGCCCATAGACATCATCATCTATCCTTTTTTGCGTATCAAAATGCAGATGCGTTGTTAGCAGTGAGGACTAAGATGGAATGCCTCGTTTCCAGTAAATGGGGTCTCCGGTTATCTACACTCACCATACGAAACACAGTAGCGCTATGCTGCTAGTTTACGCTTGTATTCTGTGAGAGCCGGTCGAGCCGATCCATTCGTGTTACAAGTATACTTCTAATATAGCTGCAGCATGGCTCTACCACGTATAAAATTATGATGCTTATTTATGATGTTTGCACTAACTTATCACTGAATACCAAAAACTTTTATTGATTAGGCAGTAGAAATGTTATTGACGTTACTGTACTTCATCTTATATCAACTAACAGATCTAGAAGTTATCTATTACAAATGAGAATGTCAGGTCAGATCATCTTCATATCAACAATTACCTATATTTAACAAAAAATCGTTATTTGAACGCATTTTTAATACAAGACTGGAAGTGAATACAATAATATTTATTTATTCTATGTATACTCTTTATACTGCGTAGTGGCGGTTTAAAATATCCACGTCGTAAGAGATGACAGAGGGAAGATACAGGAGATGGGCATCTTACTGATAACAACTCAAAATAATGGTTATGGAAATGGATAGTCTTTACTAATTTCATTGACCGATTAGAGATTGGCCCTAACACTGAACATATATCGTGATCGCCAATGGCATAGCTATGGTAGTAATAACTAGGTTAATGACTTCCATATCGAATTTTTGCGATGGCAGTCGGCCTCAACAGAGAGTAGCCATCTGCGTAGGTCAGGATTATAATTCACGAGTGTGTGCACAAGCACAGGATGCACTGTATATTCCATCAATCTCACAATCCAATAATGCAAAGGGGTAAAACACCTCCGATTTCCTGACTCCGGACTGGTACTGATAATTTCTTGACAAAAAAAATATAATAACCGACTTTGGTTCGATTTTGGATTCGAACGCGGTACTATATGATCAGCCGTCGCTCTGATGATAACTAGACTAGAAAGACAAGTTCCATGCTGAGAGTAAGGCCAAGACAGTGGGATGCCAGGCCCATACCCAGTGAGCTGTTTATAACAATCTATAGTCATGAAATGATAATAATAAAGGTTTATTGTTATCATTTCATATGTATTACATACAATACTTATGCCTTTTAATTTACATAAAGGTAAGACAGGTGACTATAGACTGTACATGGTATTGTCTTCAATAAGTGCTCGCTATTTTTTTTATAGAATAAGGGTGACAAACGAGCACAAAGTCCACTTGATGGCAAGTGAATGCTTTGGTTCATAGACATCTGAATTTATCCTCGATCGAAGAATCGAAACCGAATGCCTTGTTCACAGTAAAAAGGGTATCTGGTTCTCTTCACTCACCATACGAAACAGAGCAGCATAAAGCTGCTACTTTACGCTGGTATTCTATAAAAGCGTGGTCCTACCTCGGTCAAGCCAACCCATTCGTACTACAATCATAATAATAGCTGCAGCATGGTTCTATCACGCACAATATCAATCTTGATATATACTCGTAGCAAGTGGAACAATAAATGAAATACTAACGACTTCTTCTATCGGGTCAACAGCGTTAATACCAATCGGTTCATGATAATAATCATAGTTATGTGTATGTGTAATATATAGTTATGTGATTTTAATCATTTTTCTACAGCACACTATTTACTGGCGGCAGATATGTGCTCGCCGGCACTAACAACACAGAAGATGGAACCGGTTTTACACGCCACGTCAAGCGCCTCGTCGTTCATCCCCGATTTTCTGTGGGACCATACTGGCTTGATGCAAAACGCTTCAATATTGATCAGGTACAGAAAAAATTAAACAATATTTTCAACCAAACTTCAACAACATTAAACCCCACGTAATATGAACATTAATAGATAGGTACCAACATTCATACATTTTGCTATTTTTGACACCAAGCGTAGCATTATACGCTTACTTATCAACATTATACCTAGTCAGGTCATAAATTCTGTCACATGTTTAATATAAAATAATTGAAACAAGTTTATTCATTATGTAACCATCTATATACCAAAATGAACTTAACAAAACATAGATTCTTATGACACTAAAGTTTATTCAAAATTACCTCCGTGATTTTGAATACAGGCCTTCAATCTGCGCGGCCAGTCGTCTATCGCAGCACGAACGAGGTCCATGTCAATATTGGCGGCTGCCTTAATCAAGGATGTCTTGAGTGACTCCAAATTGGAATGAGGCTTTGAGCACGCCTTTTCCTCCAAGTGTTGCCATATCTTGTAATCTAACGGATTCAAATCTGGACTGGAGGAGGGCCAGTCTTCGTGCCGGATAATGTCGTTTTCACGCGCCGCCAGCCAGTCTTGTGTGCTCTTCGCTCTATGAGGTGGCGCCGAATCTTGTTGGAATACCCAGTGCCTGTTATTGAACATGGTATAAGAAACAGGTTCCACAAGGTTCATCAGGACTGTATTTTGATACACAGCTGCTTTCGTTTTTACACCTTTCTCACAAAAATGTACTTCTGTTAAGCCCGAATAAGAAACTCCCAACCATACCATGAGTGAGGATGGAAAATAACCTCGTTGGACACGCGGAATACGGTTGCTCGCTTCTTCTTCACTACTGTGTGCGTACACCTTATCATTTTGTTTGTTGTAGCTCTCTTCTACGGTAAAAAATTTTTCATCCGAAAAAATAATTTCCCGATATTTCTTTCTCGCGTACCGCTTCAACAAAGCGCGGCATCTTTTCAGTCTCAAGTCCATTAGACGAGCATTCAAACGATGTCCTGTTTTTCTTCGATCTGCCCGAAGCCTTAAGTCTTCATTTAACACCCTTTTCACCGTGGTTCTGCTTAACCCCATCTGAAGGGCCAACAGTTTCTGCTTACCTTTGGGATTTCTTTAAATTCGCGCCTTCACAGCTTTTATCACTGCTGGAGTCCAAACAGACCGAGGGCGACCACTTATTGACCTGTCATCTACACTAGAGTCTTCATTGTGTCCTCATGGTACGATAAACGAATCTTTTGGTTATATTCAAATTTTTCAGTATGTCAAAAATTTGAATTGGCGCGTAACCGCAACGATGCAACGCAATAACTGCAACACGGTCTTTAAGCGTCCACTCCATATTTAAAAATGAGTAAAATTCTGAAAAGTATACAGTTTTATTTTCATGAACAATTCGAAATTCGAATTCAATAAACTTTTTTGTGGCCACCATTCTAAAAGAAAAGTTTTTACTGTGTGACAATACTTTGACTGTGTATTTAATCTGTGGCTACGAAGATAAAGATTGCTATTTTCTAACGACTACAAAGAAGACAAAGAGATTTAAAGATATCGGTATACTATAGAGCGGACATAGGAAACATTTGCATACAAAAACTTTGAGCTCGCACGTCGCTCGCTAGCAAAACTACGCTGAATATTTATTAGTAAAACATTTCAGCTATTCTCCAGTAGGTGACGCTAATAAATGTAAGGTAAAAACCCGTTTTAGGAATGTTACCGTTTCGATATCAAAGTATCGATAATATTGTGAAAGGGTTACTAAGTTTGTAATGCTTTACGATATAATAATAGGGAATATGCATGCTTTTTTATTGTATAAATCTATTTATTATGACTCCCATCACACAAAAAAAATCATAGTAACTTTTTAAGTCATGAATAACGTCATCAATGAAATGAAATGTCATGAAATAAAATATTTAACTTCCAATAACTAAGAATCAATTCAGACAGCAGTCACATTGGTAGCATCTTGGATGACGTCACTAGGTCTATTAGACGCTATAATAATAGCATATGATAAGTCGAAAGCACATCACGAAACGTACAAATCCAATAAGATAGCGCCTCCATGTTTTTTAAATTTGTTTACTTTTACAAAAAATACACTTTAAATCTAACATATTTTAGGAAAGCACTGAACTTGTAAGTCGTTACACGATATATTATCATACAAATTCACAAGTTTGCGCGTTTACCGTTAAAAAGAACACTTTTGCCGTATCTCCTCAATATCAGAACACTTCCCTTGTTGCCGCAGCCAGTAGCGTAATCGTTGACGTCGACATATTGAATGAGCTGCAGTAGCATGGTCACTTGGAAGAGAAAGCTAAATTGGCTTCTAACAAGCTTGGCGTACTCAATAGAGCAGGACAGTATTTCATGCCTGCACACCGTTTGCAACTTTACAAGCGCAGGTTCGGCCTCACATGGAATACTTTTCTCATCTCTGGATTGGGGCTCCCCGGTGCGAGCTCCTTCCACTTGACCGCATAGAGAGCAGAGCGGTTCAAATCGTCGACGACAGAGTTCTCTTTGATTGGCTCGATTCACTGGCTCTACGTAGAGATGTTGCATCCCATTGCATTTTCTATAGTATTTACCACGGGAAATTATTCGGATTAATTCCAGCCACCAACACACATCGCGACAAATCTAACGTTACCATCCACATCATTTGGGTGCTTGGCGGTCCACTACTTTTCTTAAGTTTCAAGAGTTTTCTTAAGAATCGTTTACCATCGGCGCTTTCTATGGATCGATATGACTTAAGAACCTTCAAGAAACCTTGCTCCTTTATAAAAAGTCGGCAACGCATCTACAATTCTCCGGGTGTTGTCGAAATATTTTAAAAAGAAGGATATCTTGTTGACTGGTTGTGCTGGTTATACTGGCTGACATACACGTTTGACGTTAAAACCAACGGTATGGGTATAGTATTATTTACTGTTTCACCTCCTTAAATATTGTAGATAATTAAATCTGCATCCTGTATGATATTTTTTATCGATAGCACCAATCGATAAACGTTGTCAATCACTTACTCATTTGGTGACGTCACTGGATAACAGAGGGCGCTTGTTAACCACAAAGGGCGCTTATTTCAATAATGATTAATGTTCTAGAACAATCTACCTGAAATAATAAATTTAAAAATTATGGGGTAAATATACGTCATACTTGCGATAATAAACCGAAATCACATTCAATTTTTGCTACATATCGGGACTTACAATACCTGCACAATCGGGCATATTTTGTTTAAAAATATTTTTTTAAATTTAGGAATCGAATTCGCCTTGAGCTTTTAATGATGTCACTAAAATCAAATGACACAAAACCGAAATATATCCTTTTTTTTATAGGATAAGGGTGACAAACGAGCACACAGTCCACCTGATGGTAAGTGGTTGCTGCGGCCCATAGACTCATACACACAGACATAGATCTATCCTCTATTACAATTCAAAATGTAGATGCGTTGTCACCCGTGACGACTAAGATGGAATGCCTCATTTCCAGTAAAAAGGGCCTCCGGCCACCTGCACTCACCAAGCGAAACGCAAAGGTGAACCTCTACTTCACGCTGGTTTTCTGTGAGGTCGTGGTACCACCCCGGTTCGAGCCGGCACATCCGTGCGACAGCAAAAGCTGCCGCGTGGCTCTACCACTGTTAATAATCTATAGAACATAAGTAAGATGTGACCATTTTGTTCTACTATTATTACCACTACTTGTCTATTACTACTACTTAAATGTCTTTGAAAAAAGAAAAGGTACTCAATTCGACTGTATGTTATTTTTTAAGGGTTTTAATTGGATAAGTTTCTTCTAAGTGAACCAATTTCTGATTCTTTTTTATTTGAAAGCTGGTGCTTCTCATGAGGTCCGATATAAATTTGGTCAACCACTAGTTTTTGATTCCTTAATAATTTATATTGAAGTCGGTTGTATAAAACTTTTAATTATAAATTATCACCTCTGTTGTTTTCAAATAAAAATGGTCTATGGCCAAATTCTTAAATAAATAATATAAGTTTTTATTAACTATTATAAGCCAGTGTTTGACTACTATCCCACCCGATGGTAAGTGGCGATGCAGCTGAAGATGGCAAAGCGCACTGATTAGCCCTATTTACGTTTATCCTGTTCCTCAGTGTCGGTAACTCTTAACATTTTCAAACACAGGTAGCAGCAAGATTTGACTTTCTCCTGGCAGAATTAGATGAACCCCTGCCACTAGACGGCAAGACCATGGTAGCTGCAAAACTGAACGACGTGTCAAGACTCATCCCTCAAACAAATGTGGGATACGCGGGCTACGGTGCCGAACACCATGGGGTAAAAACATTTTCGAATATTTTTGCCCATATGAATTGGTTATTTTCAAAATCAAATCAATGCCTTTGTACCAATCTATACAAATGCATTAATTAATAATTGTTTGGTACTAAAATGTGTTTTTCATTGAGAAAAAGATATATTCATCCTTTTTTTTCATATTAATTTTTAAAAACACTTCTAAGTATCTTCACATATTCCAAAAATAAGAATTTTTTGTACAGTCCTTTTAATTACACTAATAAAAACTTATAGGAAACCATGCGTCACGAGATGCACGGTATGGAACTTTCTTTACTACCAGAAGAAGAATGTGCGGCACTAGAAGAATACGACTCTGAGGATATGATTTGCGCAAAAGGACGGCCGCCCAGGTTCGATTCTGCCTGCAATGTAAGCATATATTTTATGATTATCACGTATTGTTTAAGAGGCAACGCTATTTACACTTGTCTCTTTGTTACTATAAAATCAAGCTTTTACGAAAAGGCTTTTAAAAAAAATGATCTATCCGTGTATTTCTTCCATTATTTAATCAGAAATGAAAAAAAAATGCTTGCTATGTAGCAGTAAGTTTTTTTTCATAAACCTGAAGTGACAAACGAACCTACAATCCACCTGAGGTCAGTCGACTATTGCAATCTATGAACACCTACAGACAACTTCAAACAGAGAAGACAAACGTTGTCACCTCTAGAGGACTCAGATGCAATACCTCACCTGCATCATCCATACGTAAGAGGGAGAGAGAAGCTATCTAGCACATGTGCCTTCTTTGGAACTGACCAATGTGTTGCGGTAGTCATTTTTTGCACGCCTGATCGACCTATACCACGCATAGCATTGTCGATAGTCCCGTGTATATCAACAAATACATTTGATTTATTACAGCCTATAAAACGTCCTCAGCTGAAGATAGGCCTCCCCCACCGATTGCCTCATAGGGCGAAAGTTTGCAACCGCGGGTTGGCAACCGCAGTCTATTCTTTAGAACTGATGAGGAAGGTGCAGCTGTCCATCTTCTGTTTTATTTCCCTCTGCCGCCTCATACGACACGGATGGTATGGGGTAGTTAGATTCTCATACATCGCCATCACAGCTCGATCAACAATCACTCCTCTTTACGCATGGTAAAATTAAATGATGGAGACTAGAAATTATAAGAAAGCTAAGTTTGTAGTATAGTTATTCCACTCTTAAATAAGTCATAATGATCAGTAGAACTAAAACACTATGTCCACGTGGTAGAGCCATACTGCAGCTATATTATAGTTATAGCACGAATGGGTCGGCTCGAGCGGGAAAGGACCGCGTTCTCACATAATACCAGCGTAAAATAGCAGCTCAATAATGTGTTTCGTTTGGTGAGTGTAGAGAACCGGAGACCCTATTTACGGGATACGAGGCATTCCATCTTAGTCCTCAGGGGTGACAACGCATCTGCATTTTGATTTTTAATCAAGGATAGGTGTAGATGTCTACGGGTCACAGCATCCACTTACCACCAGGTGGGCTGTGTGCTGCCTTTTACAATATATTTATGGCGATTATGTTTATAATAGCATATTTTCGCATCATCTCAATTTTACAAAATCGAGATAAAAAAAAACCCCTATACCATTTTTGACATTGTAAGGATAGTTTTAAACTTATTGTACAAGTTAGATAATTATCTATTAATATATATATAATATATAATTTATAATTAATTAATTAATTATTTAAAACGTCAAAAATTACACATTTTTTATTTTCAGGGAGACAGCGGCAGCGGCCTAGTTGACGAAAATGGTGTATTAGTTGGCATTGCGTCGTGGGTTGAAAACGACGCGACAGAATGTCGCAACGGCAACATCGTATACTTCTCGAAGGTGTCTACTGCACGGGACTGGATCCGAAAAGTTACAAAGGTCTGATCCACCATACTTGAATGACAAGTCTGGAGTGGCATAACCACATTTTAAATTTACATCGTATAATAAAAGCGGAAATAAGTGTGATAATGTAGTTGTAGTCTTAAAATCATCAATAATTGATTGTCCAACTTTTTATAATTTTAATTCTTACTTGAACTAACCTACTGCTCAGTCGATCATAATTTTTATACTCGTTATTAAGTTCCATTATTGATTACAATAGTGTAGTAGTGACCACCTTAATGATTGTAATCTTAAAGCAAATATTTTTCTTTGTTCGAATACCAAGTAAATATTGGCCTATTATTATATTCATAGTTCTATGTAAGAAATATTTCATCAACATCAAGACATCAAGAATCAATAGCATATTCGTTAATATTATGTTCTTCATGTGCGCCAGATTAACCGAATTTAAAAGTATTTTTAACTTAAGGTATGTTTACTGTTGTCAAAATTGTCTATAAATAACTTAATTAAAAATATCTAGGCGTTATTTTTTGTTTATTATAAAGATCAAAATTATATTTATTAGCAAAGATACATTTAGCTGGACAGTTCTGGTCACACTTATATACGCATTGTAAGTCAAAGGCTGTGATCAACTAAGTACATTTATTAAAAAATAATGAAAGCGTGTTGTAGAAGCCCTACTTATATAATGATAACATTATACAACTTATAGAATGTCTTATTAAAGTTGCGCAAAATATGGAAATTACATTCTAAGAATATTTATGAAAAACAAAGGAGAATAGTGCCATATGTACCTTTTCGTACAAAATAGCCAATTTTCCTTTCAAACTACGAATCGATGTTGACAAATGTATGAAATCCACCAAATGATTTTGTTATTTTAACACCTATGGTAAGAAATTTTTCCTTTTATTTTGTGGGATTCTTGCAAGTAAACTTATTATGCTAGTCAGTTCCGACTCTCTTGATTGTCTTTTTAGTATATGTTTTTATTATAATAGTTAAAAGATAGGATACAAGAATATATTGTTTCATACTTTTGTAAGCATCCAATTGTTTGGATTATTGTAATAAGTTTGTTCATCACAGTCACATTAATGTCAACGATGTATGAGTATCATAATCTAGTAAATAATGACCAATACAAGGAAACCTTGTAAAATAAATAAATAAACAGACATTTACTGAAGTTTCATTTTGTATGCATAACAATTGTCAAAAATTGTGGGGAAAAGAAAACAACTTTATATTCCTGGAAATTTAATGACTTTAATAGAAGAATAACTAAATTAAAACAGCAAGATAGAAGAAAAAATCATTCATTATTAACATCATCTGATCATGTTTAAGCAAAAGACCAAAATTAATCAATGACCTAACAAAATATACAACAAAAGTCATTAAATAATTAAGTCCAACCAATCAGTTAGTCTAATGTGGACAACGACCGAAGGAATACATAGGTATTATTGTTTCAACTTCACCACTAAAACAAACAAGTTACATAATACAACTTACAATTTTGAATAATATTGTGATTAAAAGAAAAAAAGCTAAATAATTCTTTCCTACTTATATAATGTGTAATAATATAAAGTGTCGACTACTTATAAATGTATAACTATCCATATGCTTACATAAAATTTTCACACAGAGCGGAACGGAGGATTGGACGCGCGACTTCGACCACTCTCACGCACTATCCACTACTGCATGGCCTTGTAAATGTTACGAATTACGATTGTCTCAACACATTTGTATCACTCCAGTCGTCAGTTTAATTCGGAACACATTGATATCTCATTATTTTGTTATTTTACTGACAATGTTTTATAAATCAGAAAGGATAAACTTTTAAATCTTCATAAGATGTATTTTTTTTAATAATGAATCATTGGATTGATTGATTAAACGGCTCAACAGGTCATTCGTTTTGTAATCCGAATATCAATTGAGCGTGCAGTGAATCAAATTCAAAACAAATTTAACATGCTCGTATTTCGCACGGTACTTATTCCAATTCGTCGTTCCAAATCTTCCGAATCGACTAAGGGCCGTCGCAAGTTGTAACGACTAAACACCGATAAGACTCAAAGTAAGGCGTTGAAATGCGAGCCTTATGTCATAGACAGTTCATTTATTTTTAATTTAAATGAAAGGTCCACACCCTATACACTCCTTTTGTCGTTACAATGTGCGACGAGCATATTTCACCGCAGTTACAGAGCCATCGTGACTAGTCATAGTGCTACACCTGGGAGTTGCTGCAAGTCTTGCGGCTAGACAAAGCTAACGCTGGTCGCAGCGTCCGCGGCCACATTGCTCGCTCACTTACGTCGATTCACGCGACAACTTGCTATCTCTATGTCTTACGTCGAATGCTAGACAAAAAAGAAAGCGACAACTGCCCAAACCAAAGTTATAGCGCTAGCGTCCTCGGTTCGTGGCCCGCTCGATGCGAACCGGGCGTTGTCTAGATTACGTCTCGAATGTTTCCCACAAAACACGTGTCAATCAAAGTGAGCACAATTCTGTACAATTTAAAACTAGGCAAAAACATGGAGATGTGTGCGGCGGCCCCGCTCCTTGAGCTTCAGCTAACAATTGTTATCACGATAATGTTCAAGCACGCTATGCTCTCCGTTGGAATCATAACAATGTAGCTTTTTTTGGAGTTTTAATTTTTTTACAATATATAGGATTTGTTTCTATAATTAATTATATCTAATATTTACAATGGAGGTGAATGGACATATTCAAAACTCTAATTATCTTGAAAAATTAAAACCAGAAATTCCTACCCAAATGAACATTTATCTACAAATTTTATAAACTGGAGATAAGGCGCATTTTGCTCAGTCTGTTTCAATTGACCATGGAGATAGACAATATAGAATATCTAATCAATTTGCAGACTAAGAATATATATTTATTTTTCTTTTAAATATATAGCAAGCTTTTTTGAAAATATTTCTGTACAATTTCTGTCGATTATTAATACATATTATACAAAAAAATATTTCTAAGATAATCAAAATAACGTTCGAAATTTAAATTTGAAAGTGAGTAATTTTACCTCCATGACCACCCAAAACTTGCCCAATCGCCCAATCTCCTATAAAAGCAAAACTTTCACAAAAAAAATCCAAAACATAGATCGAGTGTGCGTTTCCGACTCTATCACTAAACTATAACTATGCAGAAAAATAGTCTCTGTTAGAACGAAAGATATAAAGAGCGCCGTCCATCAGTCGTCAGTCGTGAAATATAAAAACGCAAAATAAGAAACACATGCTCGATCTAGTTTATTTAGAGTAATGTTATCGCGACGTGGCGTGTGTGGCGGTGTGTGTGTGGTGGGGGTGGGGGTGGGGGTGAGTTCATATCTTGTGTATCTTCTGCGACACGACGACGGGGTTGTTGCGGCGGATCTCCTGCGCGCCCAGCTCCCGGTAGTCGAACGAGCAGTCGTGCTTGTCGCTGTACCGGTGCACCGCGCAGAACAGCCCCCCGCAGCGGCACTCGAACCCTATTCACAAACAATAATCTCATTATTTCACTAAACACTCTCAACGGTGATGTTTTCCTGATCATTGTTGCTTGTTGATATCCGTAATTTGACTATAACGATTTGATGTGAAGTGAGTTGCGTAGACCACAGTAGGATGGTAAGCGTACGCGGCAAGCACGTGTTTCTGTCACATACATTGAACAAGTTTATTATATGTCTAAAAATCTACTGTATTAAACATTAATACCCAAAAAGCAAACATATATGTACAGTAAATAAAAGAAATTGGCTTATTAGAAAAATAACTAAAGACCCGCCCCGGCTTCGCACGGGTGCAATCTACATGTTGTGGTGTCTTGTAATAATTTATGCTTAAAAAAAGCATTGTTCGATCGATTTAGAGTTTCTCGCTTTTGTACTATTAATTAATTGTTACGAAAAGTGCGCTTAGCAAGAAAATATTTTATTTACTTTATAACGTGTATTTATTAATTATATTTAATGGTATGGCTTAAATGAGAAACATGAATAATATCAAAGTTGGTTAACGTTCATTGGTTTAAGTTGTAACTTTATCGTGAAACCTACATCAAAATTTGTCAACAGCTTACAGATTTAACAACTTGGGTAAGTTTAGCTACGAGAGTGACACTCAAAGTTCTTAGAAAAATAGTGTCCATTTACATCAATTCATCGCTGCATCGGATGGAACCACTGAGAAAAGCAATTTGCCCACTCGTCGTCTCTTCGACGGCATTTTGAAACGCAGCCACTGCTTCCTCGGCGTCCATAATACGTTTTACTTTTATTTTCGGAAATAAATAAAAATCGCAAGGTCGGATCTTTAGGGTGACCCAGTAATTCCACGTAACGTCTCCAATGAGGGCATCCACGACTTTTTCTGCCACCAGGGCGGCGCCACCTTACAGTGAGGTGAAATATTTGACATATTTCATAGCGGGGACGATAATTTCTTAGGAAAATGTAATATTTAAAGTTTCTTTCTCTATTGTTAGTTATATTTTATATTAATTACATTAGAAATGAATAAACCAAACTATAATTATAACTAAATGCCGATTTTTTTAAAAGAGTTATAAAGTGCAAAAAATTAAAAATTAAAATTACTGACACATTATGTTGTGTATTATTATAATACTCTAGATAATGATAAACTATTATTTAAAACGAATTTCTCAATTATCTGACATTGTGTAACAATAAACTTTACCTCAGTCACAACTAGCGACATCTGGTGAGTGGAACATTATTAGCCCTCATTAGTCAGATTGTTTGCTTGGCGGTGTACGACCAGGCGTTGTCGTGGTGAAGGAGGATCCTACTGCGAGCTCGTTTCTCCCGAACTTTTTCCAAGAGAAGTGGTAAACAATTGTTGCGTAATGACATGTCCTTCCGAAGAACGAGGCCACCATCTTTTTTCCCACGCTTCGATCTCTTCACTTTAGTTGGCAACTCCTCGGAAGGATACACCCTTCAGCAGACTGTCTCTTAGTTTCATGATCGTCACCCGTAAGTATGTCCAACACAGCGTTTGAGTCATCTCCGTTAAATATTTGAACCATTTCACGACACCAATCAACACGACGGAGTTTTTGGGCCTCTGTTAAAATTATGAGGTATCCACCGGGCACAAAACTTCCTGACCGCTAAATGTTCATGGAGGATTTTGGGCACGTGACTCATACCGATGCCTAAGCTTGTCCGAATCTGCTGATAAGTCACTCTTTTGTCAGTCTCTATCATACGCCTCACAACACTGATGTTATCTTCAGTCGTCGCCGTAGAAGGCCGTCCCTCACGCAAATCATCGGTGAGATAAGTGCGACCACGTTTAAACTCATTAAACCAGTTGTAAACAGTGGCACGAGATGGAGGCTTCATCGTGAAAGGCCAATCGAAGTCTATCATAACTTTCTTGTTGACTTACATGACATCGAAAGTCATAAAAAATCATTGTACGAAAATTTTCTCGCGTTAAATTCATGCTGACGTGACACAGACAATTTTCAATTTACCGAAAAATCGTAAATGCTAAATTAATAAAATACATAAATACAAAGAGTTCCAAAATTTTAACTTATTTTTTTATTATATCGTTCACAAGTGGTCAGTTCTAAAAACTTTCAGTGTCGCCCTCGTATTAATGTCATGGACGGCTGACACGCTCATCTCATCGCCTCGCGTGCCTCTCGTCGCGTAGATTTTCGACACGAGAGTACACCATGTACACACACACTCGTTATATCACTTGAACTCCGGAAACCCACTGCGATGGACCTAGAAGAAACTTGGTGCATTTTGCCTTTGCTATTTTTTACTATAAATTTTTATACGTATACAATAAAAAGAAAATTAATAAGCCATGGTGGATGGTTTCTATTCACCGTAACAAAACTATGAAGTACCTATGTTTTATTTAATAATATCGAACCATCTTTTTGATAATTTTTATAATTAACAAAAAACGAACGAGTGTGTACAGACGCGCTCTCATTTTCATCGAGAGACTCACGAGACCCTTTGACTCGAGCGCAAAAAAAAACGAACACGCTTTCGAGAGCGAACGAGGGCCGCGAGACACGACTCAACGCGGCGCGACGAGGGCAAAGTATGTATATTCATATAAATGATAAGTAAGGGATAATTTTAATTTATATTCTATATTCAAGTTAACTAACATATTTAACTGGATAAATATAAATAACTTCGCAAGTAAGCTTTTATTTTTTATAAATATTTTAAAAATAGAAATGGTTACTGTGAATCAATCTTAAGGAGATAGACAAATGCCATCGCGGAATTTTCTCTACGTTTTTTGAAGAACTACAATCCATTGGTACATTATTTCGATGTATCTCTTTAAAGTTTAGCCAGCAATGTAAGCGCCCGAAATTCTATTGAATTTTCTCAAATTATACCTATTTAAAACTTTATTCGAATGTATTTTACAACTAACCATACATAGAAACTAGAAATGACAGTGAAAACCGTATCAAAATCCGTTGTATGGTTAAGAAAAAGTAAGTAAAGTAAGGAGTTGTTTAAAAAAACCAAAACTATCTATTAATTTATTTTAGTATCAGAGTTCTTTCAGTAAGTTCTATTAGTCGCCCAGTAAAATAAAACTTCATACAAACTGTAACAACCTATTTCACCCCTTAGAATTTTCCAAAATCCTTTTTAGTCGATGCCTTAATAATAAAAGAAAGCTAATTGTCCAATTTCACGCTTCTACTTCCATCGGTTTGAGCTGTGCGTGCTAAATGCAATAGTTTTCATGTGTGAATTTATGAAAAAAATTAAACACCAGCACCAGTTTTTAAAGAAATAAAAACATTAATTAACTTGAAAACACCCTCTGGCTCTCTCATTAAGGGGTTGTTTTGAAAAATCGCCAAATCCGAATTCCTTTATTTTATTTATAGAGTAGCTTTAGCTTTAGAAGTTTCGAGTAAATCGCCCCGTAAAATAAAAAGTTTCAAAGTTATAAAAGGACTACTGTCCAAATTTCAGATTTCTACTTAGCCGCTTAGCCTCTGCTGGTGCCGTGGCATTATTATTATAATACATATTTTATTTATTTATTTATTTATTTGGTCTACCAACGACTGTTACATTAGAGAAACTGAAAGTAGTTACATTGTAATAAACTATTATAAGCTAAATGCACAATCAGTTACAGGTAAACACAGCGTGCTATTTTAACATGTGATATAAGTACCTTTTACATTGATATAAGGTTAATTTTAAACTAGTTATAACAGGTAAAAGATAGGTGTAATTAATCTGGGATTTTTTTAACAAATGTGCACGAAACTGGTTAAGTTTAAGAGAGAAAACATCCTTGGGATCATTAATAAACCACGTATTTAATGCGTTACACAGACGAGGAACTGGTGAATGTTTTCCTAAAACAGTCCTGCGGAATGGCGGATAAAATAGAGAAACGGGTTTCCTTGGAACCCTGAAGGGGATCCTGAAATTAAAAAAGTTTAGAAGCTGAGGGCAGTTAATTTGATTATTAAAAAATGTATAAATGAATATTAGGTCCAAAAGGGTCCTTCTTTTATTCAACGAGGACATTTTAAAGTGAGGTTTTCATGATAGGATAACTTTTTCTTTGAAACTTTAGAGATGTGAGATAAATGCCATAAAAAGCGTTTTTGGACCCGTTCTATTCTTAATATGTGCGTGGCATAGTGTGGCCTCCATACAACAGGGCAGTATTCAAGAAGACTACGTACTAGTGCTTTGTACAAAGTGATACGTGTCTGTAAGTTTTTGAACAATTTACTGTTTCTAATAATAAAACCCAGCATATTAGATGAGCGCCTAACAATGCTTTCAATATGTGGTACGAAAGTTAATTTGTTATCTAGAATTATTCCCAGGTCCTTAATTCTATCAACTTCTTTTAATGGTTTACCATCAATATAATATTTGGATTTAGTTTTTACTATGTTTGCGTGTAAATTTAATAAAAAAGCATTTATCTATATTTAATTCCATTCCATTTGTACAGCACCAATTGTATAACCTATTTAAATCATGTTGTAACATAAGAACATCAGCTTGGGACTTAATAGTTCTGGCAAATTTTGATATGATTCTGAGAAAATTTGGATTACATATAATATAACCAAATTGCCTTGTACTTTTCCGAGTGTCATAAAAATGCAAAAATCTTTGATTCTCCTTACTATCCATTCAATTGAAAAACCAATTAAAATTTTACGTAATATATAATTGCCTAAATTTCGGACTGAGTTTGACTCTTTCTTCCTATTATATATTAAAAGAACAAAAACAACGCTTGTTACGAGTAAATTAAATTTAAAACATATGATAAAATTCACTTAATTTTTAATCTGTTAATTGGTATCTTTCGGCGCGTCCTCTAATTGCCCGTATGTGAACAACGTGCATAAAACTAACGCATGTAAAGCCGCAACACGTGAACAGACTACATGAACGTGTTATTGATAAGGGTTCAATTGTGAGGACATCTAAGTAGCAAATTACAATAATCACTTCTGTGCACCGCCTTTAAATTACGGTCGAGAATAATTAGGAATATAAATTATCCTATATAGAGGAAGAAATTAATTTTTAGAATTTGTGATAACGTTAGTGCTAACGATCTGACCACAATTTTATTCCCTTGTGGTCAACATAACAATCTAAACAACGACAAAGTGGAATATGGATAACTCTTCCGCCACCCCCCACCCCACTCCTCCCATATCCACACGAATTCCAGGGTCATGTTGAATCAAAGAGAAGATATCTGCAGTTTATTTAAAAAGAGAATACCTATTAAGTTTCTTTCGACTATCGTCACTTAATTTATTTATTCTGTGCTATCGTCTTTTACGACAATCTAACAGGAAGAGAAAGAGATAAATGGATAGTTATAAATCGACGCCACATAGCTTGCGAAGTACTCACGGCTAAATATTAAGCTAAATACTATCTATCTTACAGGCAAATACAGCCTCCTTTGTTTACTTTATACTTGCATAATTTATAATTCCTAGAACGGCATGGCAAGTTCCAACGTAGTTCAAACTATAACCTTATAAAATACACGCAGTTATCAGCAATTCACTATCAATAATCGTTTATTGCGCAAGTAATTAAAGCTGTCAATAGAAAAGCGTGATAACTTACTATACGGTGAAAAATATCGGCCATTGACGACAATGGTTATATAGAACATCATAATACGATATTAAACTGTGACCTCTGGGGATTAGGCTGCCATTATAAACGAAACAATATAAAACACTAGATTAATTTTGTTTAATAAATACTCTAAGAGCAATCAGGCCCTCCGGAAGGCTCGCTAAAATGCTTAGCTTTTTTACAGGTAGCAGATACAAACTGTAGATATAATTCTTGCCCGCCTATTTTTAAGTAATATTTATAAACGAACATAATAGATTATTGACAAACCCTTTCCTTGGGCCCCATCATACGACAGACGCCTTAACACTCGTAAAAAAATTAGGCAATCTACGTCATAGTAGAATATTAACGCACTATGTTACTGGAAATACTTTTCTAATAATTTGAAAGTAGCTAGCCCAACTTTGAAGTTGGGCTAGCTACTTTCAAATGATTGGTGTTTGGGCATGATACAACAGAACTTTTATCGAATCTGTAAGGATGTTTACGTTATGCCTTTCAGATTGATGGCTGTCGTCAGAGGGTCTTAAAAAAGCACTTCCAGTAACGTAATGTACATTTATAGGCTTGCTACTATCACATAGGTTGTCAATATTTTTCAGAGTGTAAATCGTCTGGCGAAAGTTGTCTTAGGTCCCACGGAAGTGCCCGGCAATATGTTCTTTATAACAATATTCTATAAAATATAAATAAAAATCAGTTATCATACTTAAATACAGGCAAGCTAATTTTTATGTACCTGCTACTTAGAAAATGGACCCCGCATTTCAAGCTACCAAGTACGCATAGGTTTTAAACTACATATTGGACAATATATCGTTACAATTAATTTAGTTTTGCTAAAATAACGTAGGACCCCCAGTCTTGGATCTTGGACAATCTACAAAGTTTATTTTAAACGACAGGGACTACAAAAAACTACACCAAGATGATATAAATATACAAAAATTAGAGTTACGAAAACAATGTTTTAAAACTTGTTAATGTGTTTGAGTGTGTCTTCAGTGTTCACTGTAAAAACACTTTTCGTTTAAATCAAATGGTTTCTTTAATTATTGGAATCTTGTAGTACACGTAATGGTATGATTTAAGACTTTTTTTAATTAGTAAGCAAACACGCGCACTATTCGAATCCACAGAAAAGTGAGGCCAAGAGTGAAATACATAGCGATAAGTAGTGTGTAATCGCTAACAAAAATATTTATTTTAAAAATAAAACAGTATCCAAGCAGCCTGTCGGCTTACCTGTAAGTCCAACCTTCTTGCGGCAAACGGCGCACCTGTTCTTTTTCTTTTTGTCCTTGCTGGGATCCTTGTCGTCGGCGTCAGTGTCCGACGCGCCGGTGCTCGCGCCGCTCGTGCCCGCTCCGCTTTCCTCCTCCAACTTCTGCAAATTTATAGTATTACATTAAAACCAACAACACCACATCATCAGGGTAAAAATTTCATCAAATGAAAATGAAACAGAGAAATAAAATCATAATATTCATAATCGTGCTTGCTTTTTGTTACTTGGTCTTTAAAACCAAGAAGATTTATAATAATATGTAACATCTTTTTCTTATAATAAATTCATTTTAATAATCACATTAACATCGTGACCAACCCTTTTAAGGTTCTTTTTCACATCATGGGCTACTATCGGATGTTCATCCTTCTTATCAAATCGCACAATCGATGTTTTGTTGGCATTGGTAATGGGTTCAACGAAACTCTTTATTTTATCTGGAATATTGTCTTCAACTTTGGCCTTAAGTGTAACATCTTTCTCATTTTTCTTAGTTACATCCGTTGTGGACAAAGGAATTGTGTCGTTAATATCTACACCAGGACGTTTGTTTTGGGAGTTTTTCGACCGTGACGGGCCTACATTGCTATCGGCGGAGTTAGAATTGTTATTACTGGATTTACTATTTCGTCGAAGCGCCTTCTTTAAAATTCTCTTCCCTTTAGATTCTTTTTTACTGGGATCATTTTCCATTATTCGAGTTTCATTTCTTCAGTTTTAACATGTTGACTGCAATAAAAATGGTTTTAAGCGTTTCTTAAAAAACATTTTTAAACAATATGATATATAATAATATACATAATGCCATTTGCCACATACGTTTGGGTAAGTTTCCGTCTTTTAATCGGTCGTGTTACAACAAAAAGTTACATATTTCATTATTTATTTTGTTTTTATTATAAAATTAATAGTTTGTATAATTACGAAATGTTTTTAAATTCACTATGGTGTCAAAAACGTCTGCTTGACATTAGTACACATAAAATGTTTGTCATTACTATATGCCAGTATTTAACAAAACTGTGCAGTAAAAAGTTTCATATCTCGTCCAGGAACATAAAAATCTTCGCTATATTGCGAAGATTTACGAAAGTAATTTCAAATGCTAGCACCTACAACAACGCTTAGCGTTATTTGTGAACGTAATACATGAGTGTAACTGGTGTTGAAATTTTGTTTAAGCTCGATTAAATTTACTATACTGTAAATTTATTAAGACACCACATAAAAAGCCACACATTAAAGAAAAATAGGTGACATGACTGTATCGGTGCGTATTTGCTGATTAGCTAAAGCGTTATCTCAAAATTGTGATAAAGTACGGAAACAAACTCAAATTCGCAGCTAAATAGATCATGGCCGTAATACAATGATTTAAACTTTTGGATAACAAGATTTTTTTTCGAATCCTATTACTTAGATAAATAATAAAACTAGAAAATTATATATACATATTCGGATAACAAGAAAAAATATTACTTATATACAATCTCTGCGACGGGTCTTGCAAAACTTAGCTCTGATCGCATGGACTAGTCATTTAACGATTTCTTACATTTTATACGAGTTTATACGAATACTAACGCGTAGTGGCGGTGTAAGAATATCCACTATTCAATGTCGTGCCATGGGTGTCGTAAGAGGTGACAGAGAGAAACAAACCCAAAAGGCTCCAATCACACTCTTAATATCATGGTTGATAAACGGGAAATAAAATTGCAGTCTTCAACAGTTATGGTAGTGTACAGGCAACTGAACAGACAGATTTCCAAATGCATACGGCGAGACTTACGCAACTTTAATGCAACTCGTATTGAAGGAGCGATTGAGCGGAACCAAGGTTCCAAAGTCTTTGCCAGATATCTGTCTGTGGACAGAGCCAATCTTCGAAGCTGAAGACCGAATGTGGTAGCATCGTTTCCGGGAGACTTGAGATTTTTAGTGAGATTTATTCTACGGACAGCTGAACACATCATAGTTGGAGCTCCACCCAAATGTAAGTAACGATCCAAGAGCCAGTCTCATCCGACATTATTCCGACGATATTAAAATAATTACTAAAATAAAAGTACTTTAAGTTACTCCTTATAATATTAGCTATCTGCCAGTAAAGTCTCGTCAAAATCGGTCCAGCCGTTTCGGAGATTAGCCGGAACGAATAGGCAGACAGACAAAAAATTTAAAAATTGTCTTTTGATTATAAGTACCGTATATACTTACTAATACTTAGTAAAAAGCTGTTATTTTGGCATTACAAACAGACACTTCAATTTTATTTATTTGTATAGACAAGTTGCGAAAAATATCGATCTTGGTATATATAACCACATTAGCGTTAAACAAATTCACATCATGAAAGTGCAAATCACTAATTACGACATGAAATAAATCCAAATTAGTTGCAACATTCCGATGCCTGACTCACGCAATACCAAACATGATACAGTTACTATAATCAAAAAGACACCAAAACGCTGTGTTTGCAATAAATTGATACAACAGCAACGATACGCGTGTTGACCGATATTTGCTGTGCAGTCTTTGCAAAAACCTCATGTGTGAGTCAGCTTCAAGGCTCATGTAGATTTATTAAAACACAAGGTACTAAATTAAAAATTTCATTTATTTTCGTATAACAAATGTCTAACAAATTTATGAACTGGTTTATTTTTTTTTAAACATTACCTCCACACTAGGATTTTCTCTTTAACGCGGGGGCAGTTTACATACATAGATTTCACAGAAACAAAGATCACAAATATTTGTAGGCCATACAAATACCTGTTCTGTGTAAGATTCGAACCCGCGGTCCTTAGCGCTGCAACTCATTGCTAAGCCACTGTGCCCAGTACCTCAATTAGACTTCCGACAGCCCTAGGTTAATTTTGAATATGCGGCCCTCCATCAGCCTGTCCTGTCTATGCCTGTTTAGCCCACGAATATATTTATTAGATATTAATATTTTACTAGCTGCCTACTCTGCGATTTCGCCTACATTAAATGAAATTTTCCTGATCAGAAGTGTCGACTATTGCCCATGAACAACCGCAACACCAGGGAAATTGCAAATGTGTTACCAGCCTTTTTAAAAGGAGTAATCTAGTTTCTTGAAGATCTAAAAGCCGTATCGGTCCGGAAAAATCGCCGATGGTAGATGATACCACAAAGAAATCTTGCGAGGAAGAAAGCTCCTAGTAAATCGTGGACACAGTCATGTTGGACCGCCAAGCATCCAGATGGAGTGGATGGTACCGTGAGTTTTGTCCCGATGTGCGTTAGTTGAATTTGATGACTGGAATTAATCCGAAAAATTTGTCAAAGTACTCCCCCGTCCCCGTGGCAAATACGATATAAAATGCAATGGGATGCAATATTTCTTCGCAGCACTAGTGAATTAAGCCGATCAGAAATAATTCAGTCGTCGACAATTCGAGACACTTTTCGCTAGATGCGGACAAGTGGAAGAAGCTGGCACTGGGATGGGCAACCCAGTACCAGTTTCTTCCACTTGTAGCTCCTGAGCAGGTCCGGTTCAGATATAAGAACAGTGCTCCATGTGAGGCCGAACCTGCGTCTTGTAAAGTTGCCGGCGGTGTGCCGACATAAAATACTGTCCCGCTCTGCTAAGCACGCCAAGCGTTTTAGAGAGCAGGCCTTCTCTCCCAAGTGACTACGAAACTGCATGTCACTCCATATGTCGACGCCGAGGATTCCGATACTGGCTGAGACAACAAGGGGACTGCATTGAAACTGAGGAGATACAACAAAGGGTTCTTTTTAGCGGTAATCGCGCAAACTTGTCTTCTGGAGATTGAACTGGACTAGATTTAATCGCCCCCAGTCCGAGACATAGTTCAAAAAAGTTTCGATTTTAGACACATGTTTGTTCCGGTACTCGGTGACGTTTTCACGAGAAATATTGATACGGCCGTTGTATAAAGCATCACCAGTGCTGTCGTCCGCATAGCAACGAATGTTACAGGTTTGCGACATATTATTGATATGCAGAAGAAACAGCGTTGGTGATAGCATGCAACCTTGTGGAACACCGGCGTTAATGGGCTTGTAATCGGAGCATGCACCATCTACTACGTACTTGATGTTCCGATCTGCAAGAAAACTGGTGACCCAACTGCACAATTTCTCGTAAATAAGAAGATTAGGACTAGAACTAGCTAATCAGCTGCTGGTCCTCAAGGTCAACAACGCTGGATTTTGGACAACAATGAGGCGATGGTGATAAGTCTGTAGTTGGACACGGGTGTGAGCGGTCGCCATTTTAGGGATCGGCTGCACTAAAGCGGTCTTTTTTTTATAGGAGAGGGTGACAAACGAGCACACAGTCCACCTGATGGTAAGTGGTTGCTGTGGCCCATAGACATCTACATTTATCCTCGTTTGCGAATCAAAATGCAGATGCGTTGTCACCCGTGAGGACTAAGATGGAATGCCTCTTTTCCAGTAAATAGGGTCTCCGGTTCTCTACACTCACCATACGAAACACAGCAGTGTTAAGCTGCTATTTTACGTTGGTATTATGTGAGAGCGTGGTCCTTCCCTGGTCGAGCCGACCCATTCGTGCTACAACTATACTACTAATATAGCTGCAGCATGGCTCTACCACGTAAAAGTCTTCCATAAGTTCAGAATTTAACCGCCTAGAAAATAGTAGTACCAGAAAAGACTGTACTGTAGACTGTGCAGAGATGAAACAGATGGCAGACAGAAGTACCCTTGCATAGCTTTGGCAAAACATATTAATAAAATAAGAGGTAGATTAGAGAGCTTGAGCAGTTTAAAATTTTTGAATCGCGTCCAGTCAGTCAACGAAAGAAGAAAGGTACCACATAATTCATAGTCTTATTTTTACAATCTATTTGTTTTGTAATAAAGAATGAGCAACAAGTATAATACTCGCGGCACTTACTCTATTATTTATTGAGAATATTATACCAAATTCTATTCTGTGCAAAGTGTTGTTGAAAGCAAGTTCAGCGCCCCCTTGAACTTTGCGCCCTGGGCTCCAGCCTGGTTAGCCTGTGGGTAAATCAGATCCTGACTGCACCACGGAGCCGTCTTAATTACACCCATGCTACAGCTATATTGTGGTTGTCGCATGAATAGGTCAATTCAGCTGGGAAGGACCACGCTCTCACAGAATATCAACGTAAAATGGAACTTAATGCTGCTGTGTTTCCCCTTTATACTGGCAATGAGGCATTTCATCTTAGTTAGTCCTCAGGAGGTGACAACGCATCTGTCATATTAGGATTAACCTAAGTTAGATGTAGATATCTATGGACCACAGTATCCACTTACCATCAGGCGGACTGTGTGTTCATTAGTCACCCTTATTCAATTTAAAAAACAACTGTTAATAGTCACAACATATTACAAAGTATAGAAGTCACACGGAAGTACATTTTTATTACATTATAACTAAAACACAATAATATTTTTTTTAAAACACATCTATTGTTACCATTTGATAGCAATAAAGATTATGAATTATAACAAAAATAAGGTATTCTTAAATTTCGTTGTTTCATCTTTAACCTTATATGTTCGAAAGTGTAAATATTAAAAAAAAAGTTTTCAACAACATATATATAATAGATTGAGCAATACTCAAAAACATGCACAACTGCCAGGTAAACTACATAGAGAGCTGAATAAAATCTCTTGTAGTCCACAAGGTCTACAGTTTAAAAAACCGAGGTGAAAAATACATACGCAAATAGTAATTATACTGCTAGTTTGCGACTAAGAAATTAAATATTCGTAGAAATTTTTATGATGTACTAGGATGGCCTCTTGAAACGTGACCATTACAATAACTTTGAAGACGAGTAATAGAAAATGATTAAATGACACGAACTTTTTTTTGTTGTGGAAAAGCGCGTGATGATGAATAGCATACATGCTTCACCAAAACATTCATGGCATGCTAGAAAAAAAATAAAACCTTTTTCGACATAAAAATTAAACGACATTTGTTAATGGGCATTGGAGATATTGAATAGGTAATGTGTGGTAGGTGCGCGTTATGTAAGGAAGTGGTGACGTGCACGTGCAACAAGTAAATGAGCAATGGCCTCACATCTGTGTGGGTCTGCGGCTGGGCGGGCAAGCTGGGCACGGTGGGCACGGCGGCAGCGAGTGGCGTGGGTGTAGGCGTAGGCGTAGGCGTAGGCGTAGGCGTGGGCGTAGGCACGAACGACGCAGCGACCGCGGAAGGCGTCGTAGCCGGTGGTTGTTGCTTCTTCTTTAGTGCCTCCTGAAAGCAATTATCACAAAGATTAATACCATGAGACATTGAAGTAAATATGATTATAAGTACAACATTATAATTTTAATTTAAAAATTGACTTAAATTGCCCTAGTGAATGTTGGGGATCAAGGTATGCGTTAAGCCACGTATCGATTACGCGCTCCTAGCGCACATGAGTAAATAAACGGAACGAAGGTAAAGCTTCATACAACCGCGCGAATCGGTTGCACTACACCATGAAGCAAATACAAAGAGGAGACGTTGTAATTAAATTTCACTATGTAACAACGCGTGACAATTTGCGGGGTGAGGGGATGCAAAGCCCCGCCCACTTTACACTATCTACATCTACGGATAAATAGTAAAACTACTCGAATCTTTCCATATCGATGTTGCAATTTAGCTTAGCTACCTTGACGGTAGAAGGCGGCATGTCCACAAAATGTTATAAACTAAAACATAATATTTTGGCGACTAAAATTTCTTTGTCTGTGTAGACTCCATCGAAACCAGCAGCTTTATTAGGGGGCAATAGTTTCAAGGCGTGATCGGTTTTATCTTAGGAGAATTCTCGTGACAGCTGGTAGTCAATTGGTAGCGACGCCTTGAGCTGTTTAGCGCACTCTCGTGTTGCCCAGGTATCATCTTTCCTGCCTTTAACTCGGGACACTTCAACTATTCTGTTTGCAATCGCGTTGGCTAGTGGAGCAGATCCGCCACGGGAGTTTGTTCCAGTCTTGCCAGTCAACCCATTGAGCACCCTCCAAGCTTTTATGCTGGAAGTCTTAAAATCCATTGACTCTACGGTATCGAGCCTCCTGTTTCGACGCCCTTCGTCGAGAGATTTCAGAAAGTCATCACCTATTTCATAGTTACCCGTGCGCGTATACTCATCAAATAGTTTTCAGCAAGGGATGTACGCCTTGCTGGTAGCCTCGGAGAATGCTCTTTTTTGCTATTTCTATGATAAGTTTAGTGAATCTCTTGTAGTTTTCAGCACAGGGAGGTATCCATCTGATAGCAGCATCCATGTCAGCCCTGAATTTGGACCAGTCTGCTTTGTGGAAGATCCATCGAGGCAAAGGCACGGAGTGTGTTAAGGGGATCTTAATATCAACCACCACAAGCACCCGTCGGTGCTGGCTGTTCGGGAAGAGAGAGAATTCTTCGTGTGGTTTGTAATGGGGTTCGATTGATGTCACAGGTAGTAAACGTTAAGTCTGGATTATAATCCCGTTTCCATCTTACTGATTTGAACGATCCTCTATCCTTGGCATTAAATACCAGGTTTAGGTTGTTGTTCTCCGCCCATTGCACGAGATGTTCACCATTTGCATCATTTTTGTTATATCGTCAGGTCGGGTGATGACTATTGAAGTCGCCGGCATATAGGCATGGGTGTGGGAAAGCGGGGAGGTTGGTAGTCCATGAAGAGTTCGGTGGTTTGTATACGTTTACAATGGTAAGGTTATTGATCATTATTGCAGAGGCAAATACATCAGGACCCCAAGGCAAGTCTCCGCAGCGACATGTTTAATACCGTCTTTAACATAAAGTGGCCATGCCATATTGCGCGTGGTCAATTGAATAAGCAAGGTAGTATCCCGGGATAGCACCACGTTTATATAGATCCTGTTCATCTCTAGCGTGAGTTTCTTGTAAAAGGAGTACGTTTATGTCATTTTATAATAGAATCTTACTTACTACTTCGCATTTAGCTTGACTAATACTTTCTATATTGAGTTGGCAGATTCGGGTAATAGGTCCAATATCTCTAGTCTGGTGGCTCTCCGAGGAGAGCTGATCGCATTGAGGCATTTCAAGTGGGTAATTAAATGCTATGATAATTCTTTGAACGACTGTGATAGTGCTGTGTGGTTGCAGGATTATAGCGCAACAGTAAAGCAGCCAGTAGTTTGTTGTTCGTTTTGCGCCACCCAGGGGACACGTGAAGGGTGCGGGCGGCAATTACTGCGGACGTGAACAACTTCATCCCCCTACTCTGCATTAGGGCCCCCCAACAAATTTTGATACAGGGCCCATCTAGGGCACGCTACGCCACTGGCTGGCACAGTCAGTGGACAACAATCTCAGGGTCAGTGCGCGCACATTGCTTGTTTTATTAGTTGCAATTTTGAATATTTTAATGTAAAAGCGTGGTATTATTAACCCGCCGTTGGTCACGGGGCGAATAAACGCCCGTCAAAAGTTTATTTTCTTAATATTTAAAATACTGATATTATTATCGCATCCAAACTCTACCTACCTTCCTATAACGACTAAATACGCGACACAAACAAGTGACCATTCACTATGCGCCGTGCACTTGAACGCTACGGACGTATTTTTCGTGAACGGGTGTCAGTTGACCCCACGCGACCAACGACGTTATAAAAGTGCAATTATTGTTAGAAGTACAAAATGAGTGTCACAAGAGGAGCGTATTAGAAACTGGTTGGAAGAAGAGTCAGATGAAGATGTAATTGGTGGGGAAGATGATGAAGAATGTGGTGATGAAATAGAGCCCCAAATAAGTGAGCACGAAACTGATACAGAAGAAGAATGCGATTCAGAACCAGAAGCTGTTACGGAAAATCAGAACATTGGTTCAAGTAGCGAAGATGACGTTCCCTTGTCTCACTTGCAAACTTCACAGTGTTACGTGGTGCACAGAAAATTAAGAAATGGTAGGACTGAAGTAATTTACAGACGGAGGAAGCAACCGCCGCCACCAACATGTCGCACCCGCAGTCAGAACATCGTGACCCATTTGCCAGGACCTAAAGCCATATGTAGAGGAGCAGATACTGCTGAAAAAGCCTGGATATTGCTATTTTCTAAAGAATGGTAAGAAAAAGTTTTTCTTTACACTAATCAGAAAATACAATCGCAAAAATTTAATTATCAAAGAGATAGAGACTCATTTGAAACGGACATGATTGAAATAAGAGTGTATGTCCCTATTACCAGCCTTTTAGTGCCAATTTCAACTTACAATCATATTATGTATTTCAAGAACAATTTTAAAAACGACGATAAGCAAAAAAAATGTGCAATGGCTCGAATTCCAGCCACCCTGGACCGAATGTCGTCCTTTTGTGCATCTAATGTCAGCATAGCATAGGGTTATGCCTTTTGAGTTTTTGGTAGGCACCCTTTTGTAGGTAAGTTTTAGAAGCACAGTAATAAATTCGTAACAACTTTTAAATTTGAATCTGCATGTCACAAGAATGGAATATGTATTAAGGCAGGCGACAACATTATTTTGTTTTAATTTTTTACTACTTAACTTACTGTGTTTTAGTTTAAAGCAGTTCAATAAATTAAAGCAAATTACGATAAAATATAATGTGGTACACCGATTTCTAATAATTTAATCATCCACGTTTTCAAATCGTCATCGTCATTACAACCTTACACAAGTTCACTACTGAACATCCTCCTCCATAGACTGCCGCAAAGACTGGCCCTAAACCACTTTCCTTGTCATAAGTTTTTCATTTATGTTCTAAATTATAATTAGTATTACTAAGTTATAATTTTTGCTTGTTTTTTCTTTTCTCTCAAAAAATAATTGAATACATTAGGTGTTCTTAATATACAACGAATGTGAGATAGAAAATCTAGTACATATTTTGCTAAACTTTAAAATCTAAAACCAATTTTAAAACAGACGAATTGATCATAACTTCCTTAACTATAAAATAAGTTATGATCTAAATAATGGTATTTATTCCAGTTTATGACAGCCCTAATTTATATTAAGTGGCTGAAATTAGGTACTTCTTATTAGGTACGTCAAACCAAAGAACAGCCGGCAGCTGACATTATGCACTACTCCATACATTTCGTATATCTAATTACAGACCCATTAATTTCTACTAAAAGAAAATAAATAACTTGTAAATTTAAACAAAACTAACTGCATTACTATGTCTATAGTCATATTCATACAAATCAAAAATCCTAAATATGAGATAATGTAAAGTAAGCATAGTTTTACCGGGATCATAACTCGTCAAAAAATTAGGAAAATGTGTGTTTTTGTTGCGTACATGTTTTAATTTTTAATTTAACATTGTTAGGTTTAAAACTGTGAGGTAATATTTGAAATATACTTTCCTCTAGTTACGAAGAATTTTTTAGGTGACAATATTTGTAGTTAAGACTACTAGAAATCTTATTAACGAAGTAAAATTAGTTAAATAATATTATAAAATTAAGGGCATGGCTGGTATTAGGGGCATTCAACCCGATCGATACGCGGTTTTAGGTAGGATTTTAATATTTAATTTGCATAAAACATGATAGAAGAAAGATTTAACAAAAGATTAAAGGATCAGCATGTTTCGTTATGTTTATATATACGCATACAAAAAATGTATACGTTAACATTTATACACTAGATTTGGATGCTTTTGAAAACAGCTAAATAGATTTTCTAAACAAATTTTGTATACCTACCTATAAAATCGGTACTATAGAAATTGAATTTGAATTTAACATTTATAAATGGCAAAAGTCTTATTGCTATAGAAGTTATTATCAATTAACCTACATCATACTATTTACCAAATTAGCAGCCTCGAACTCACGCTCAAAGTAACCAGCCTTTCGATTTTTTACAGGATACATTTCGAAGTGTGCGCAGAAATTGCACGACTTAATTTCTCCTTCCCCATTTCATTCATCGGATCACCAGATGCTCGGCTGGCTCCACCCTTTTGTTGTCGACTTACGATTACGACTAAACAATTCGCTTCACAGTTCATAATGCGTACAGTAAAGGAGTGAAATTATTTGCCAGCATCTGTCTTTCCATCCAATTATAATGGTGTCATAAAAAAAAGAATTAATAGAATTTGCGAAAGCTAAGTCAGTGCACTTTTACCATCTTCGACTGCATCACCATTTACCATCAAGTCGGATAGTAGTCAAGCACTGGCTTATAATAGTAAAAATAATATTCAAATAATGATTTGGTATTTAATATTTTCAGGTTATTAGGTATCTTTTTAACAACTTATTTATATATTCTGCCGTTTGAAACAACATTTTGTGCTTCTGTACAAACGTGCATAGTGGTAAGAAGTCAAGGTTTTTGAATACCGGTTGACAAGATTCATTCCGTTATAGCCCACATATTATCTTACGCATTTTTGTAGCTCTCACGCATTTTTTCGTGTCACATAGCTCTATTTTTATGAATGATCTCGAAAAATGAGCACAGTAAAAATTCTACTTTTTATTAGTGGAACATGACAACTGTTTTTATGTTTGTTATGTTTTTGATTTGTTTAAAAGCATACATGAATTTATTTATTCTGATAGAAACATCGTTTACGTGTAGTTTCTAATATATTTATTTTTTCTGAGCGGTATAGAAAACTAGAGTAATTACAGGTTGTGAGGCGTTCTATCTTTTCCTCAGAAGTGACAGAATAGAATATAATAGAACAATTTTTTATGCCATATAGATAACATGTGTAATTCTTATGGAAATTAATTTTTTACTAAGGTACTTTTAATTTTTGCTATATTAAGTATAAGATTATATTTATTATCCCAAACTTTTAAGATTTTTGAAACAATCAGCCATGTGAAACTAGGTCGAAGTTTGAAGATAGATCAAAAATAGACCCGTTGTAAAATGAATATTATTAATGTTTGTATATATTTTATCTAATTTTTTAAATGATTAAATACTTAAATTGATGATATTGTTGCACAGGAAAGAATAACATCTTTCATGACCTATTCATCCAAGTAAAGAAATCGCAGTTAGATTTTTAACAGCACATTGATCTAATAACACAAATTAAATTGTTTTCAAGGAAAATGTAACTAAACTAAATATTGTTTTACGTTCTTAAATATAAACTTTTATAGCAGACTTCAAAAAAGGAGGACCCTCCCATTTGACTGTATTTCTTGTATGTTACGCGGTATATTCACTAATCTTGAATCGATTTTAATAATTATTTTTTTATTAAATAACCTTTGCCTCAAGTTTATTTAATACTGGCAGCGTAGATTAATTTCAACTTAGATAAAAATTCTACTCACAAAGAGTGGCAATTAAGAAATGGATTCTTTTTTTGTTACTATTTATGACATTGCCAATTGTTACTTTGTCTAGTTAACTAATTTATACAAGTTAATTGTTTCTGACGTTGGTACTAAGACAGTCGACTTCAGGAGTTATTATATGCAAATTGTTGTATTCTTTTTAGATTTTTTATAGTCGGCTTATAATTTTCATTAAAAGTTTAATTTTTTACCCTTTTCAGTGGACTAAGGAATAACATAATATACCGTTACAGTCTCTTAGAGTCCACTGCTGAACTTAGGCCGCTCCCATAAATTGTCTCATAATTTAACATAGTTGCCACGCTTGGCAAGCAGGATGGCAACCGCAGGTTTTTATTTTTAGTCGTTATTAGGACAATCACTGCCAATCTCCTGATTTGTTTCCCTCTGTCGCCTTTTACGTCACCCACGGAATGATATCGGGTAGTAGATATCCTTACACCGTTATACTACACGGTAATCAGAATATATATTTTACGTAATAGAGCCACGTTACAGCTGTATTATGATTGCAACACGAATGGGTCGGCTGGACCGGAGAACGCTCTAACAGAATACCAACGCGAAATAGCACCACCATACGTCAAATGACCGTACAAGAACTTATTTTTTGTACTCCATCAGTTCTATGTCAGTAAATGGAACGGTAAGGTCTCAATGGAAAGCGTACAGCAGGACAGTCACCATTTATAACAAACACACTGTCTTGTGTAATGCTTCCTCTATCCTACTCGCGAAGTAACTTCGACGAAGTGCTCGTCGAAGTCGATCGCTGTCCGAAGAACGTGAGCTCACACTCGTGCTACTTCGCCAAGAGCTCAGTCGTCTTGGGTCTACCGCACCCTTAACATAAATGACGTTCAAGAGGCAGCTGCTACAGGTACCTAATTGTGTGAACAGTACGACGTCAATGCGTTAACTAAATAAATAATTATGTAAAAAGCTATATATTTAATATTTATATATAAAAAAATATTCATAACTGGCGTAAGCCGAGTAGTGTAGTGAGACGCTTCGTGTAACTTCGGGGTACTTCGCGAAGTCGTTTGACTCTGGCGCAAAAAAACCGAGAGATCGGAAGTCGCCCGAGGCGAACCGAAGTTGTACGAAGTGAATCGAAGTACCTCTCTATATTATTCGCCTCGTCCAACTTCGATCAACTTCGCGAGTAGTGTAGAGGAGGCATAACAGTATTCTCCTGAGTAGCTGCTCATAATGTATGCCAAAAGCGCCGCTTACTCCACACGCACCGCCACAAGCACGGCGCACTACGACCTTAGACCACCAGTTGTTGTAATTCATAATTTTTCTCGAAGTAAACAGGTTCGTGACAGCGCACTATTGTTACTCTATACGCAGTCACCGATTGTAGTTCCGATAGTGACCTAGACGTACAGGCATTGTGTAACCTTGCAATTAGGTTGCGCAACAACCTAAGAGCCACGCAAATTTTGCTCTCGTGTGAAGTTTTAAGTGTTAATCAAATACCATAAAGTCCCCTCTCAAGCTGCCTTGCCTTGATAAGTTACGTAATAAAATATATAATTTAAAATTAAAAATTTTGTACAGCCGACTTCAATATAAGCGACTTCAATATAGGTTATTTAAGAATAACTCAATAACAATTGGTCTGACCTTGATCAAATTCATATGGGACCACACGAGAACTATCAGCTTTCATATAAAAAAAGAATCATCCAAATCGGTTCGCCCAGTACAAAGTTATGAGGTAACACACATAAAAAAAAACTCGAATTGAGTACCGTCTGCTTTTTGGAAGTCGGCAGACAAAATGAGGCTAGTTGCTTCTGCTATCACATCGCAACGCATAGCCGTGTGGCATCCAAATCCAATGCCGTGCGTCGAAATGATTGCGATGGACACTTTGTCTTATCACTGCTATTCTTGTACTTGTACAAGAAATGAAGTCGTCAGAAATTCATATCCTTGTTCATTGCTTATACTTTATTAACCAACATTACTATTTCAAATAGGATTTCGCTTTTTTATAGAATGGGGGTGACAAATGAGCACACAGTCCACCTGATTGTAAGTGGATAGTGTGGCCCAGACATCTACAATTATCTTTGATTAAGAATCAAAATCCAGATGCGTTGTCACCCCTGAGGACTACGATGGAATGCCTTTTCCAGTAAAAATAGTATCCGGTTTTCTACACTCACCATACGAAACACAGCATAATTAAGCTGGTATTCTGTGAGAGAAATCGTCGAGCCGACATATTCGTGCTACAACCATAATATAACTCGCGTGGCTTTATCACGTAAAACGCTTACAGTAATAGTTCACAAGATTTAAGACGAGAACTCTACGAACAAAGGGATAGACTGGTACCATTTACAGCTCCTTCAAATAACGAAGTTTGTCGAACAATAATTATAATAAAGAAATATTCGTTGCGAATCCTTTTTATTTTTTCATGAGACTTATAACCTCCCTCAAAAGTGGTATACACGCTCACGTAACCCTTAAAATTATAAAATTAATTTGGAATATAAAATGTATGATTCGTAAACCAATTTTCAGATTGGATATGAAATTGGGTTTTTTAATATTGTTATAGTATTGAGTGGATGATTAAATATGTACTTTAATTGATATGCTTTAATTTAATTGCTATGTATATTTAATTTCTTTGTACGTCGTCGGTATTTGTAGCAGAAGCGTAAGTTTTGTCACGTCGATAGTTATAGGTACATATATTGTATAGTCATCTTACTAACTACCATACCGTTACTCTGCCAGATGAATGTTTAAGTGAAAAAAACGATAAAACAGCTGTATTGTCAAATCATGAAATAAAAAACATGAAAGCCTGCTATAACAGTAAGGCCCACAGTAGGAATAGTAGAGCGATTAAATGTTTCTTTACCAAAAAAATTTAACAGCGCTAATTTTTGAACCAATGGATCCTAACGATTAAAAACAAAGATTTCTTTGATATTCAGAATCTAGTTTGAAAAAAATTTTGAACCGAATCATCATCATCATCATCATCATCATTACAGCCCTTCACAAGTCCACTGCTGAACATAGGCCTCCCCCAAAGAATGCCACAAAGCACGGTCCTGAGCCACCTGCATCCATCGACTTCCTGCATGTCTTACCAGGTCGTCACTCCATCTCGTGGGGGGACGCCCTACACTTCGCCTACCGGTACGAGGCTGCCACTCGAGAACCTTTCTTCCCCATCGGTTGTCGGTTCTTCGAGCTATATGGCCGGCCCACTGCCACTTCAGCTTACTAATCCGTTGGGCTATGTCGTTTACTCTGGTTCTACTGCGGATATCCTTATTCCTAAGTTTATCACGCAGAGAAACTCCGAGCATAGCCCTCTCCATAGCTCGCTGAGCGACCTTGAGCTTCCTCATACGGCTAGCAGTGAAGGACCACGTCTCAGTTCCGTAAGTCATCACTGGCAACACGCACTGGTTGTACAATTTCGTTTTAAGGTTTTGAGGTATGTCTGACGAGAAGATGTGTCGTAGCTTCCCGAACGCTGCCCAGCCGAGTTGAATCCGTCGATTGACCTCTCGGTCGAAGTTGGACTTACCTAGTCGGACTATTTGTCCCAGGTAAACATACTCGTCAACAACTTCGAGCTTAGTGCTCCCAACAACTACCGGCATAGGTGTGACATGGACATTAAACATGATCTTTGTTTTGTCCATGTTCATCTTAAGACCTATCCGTTGGGAGACACTATTGAGGTCATTGAGCATAGTGCTTAGGTCCTCCAGCGATTCTGCCATAAGGACTATATCGTCGGCAAATCGAAGGTGAGTGATGTATTCGCCATTGATGTTAATACCGCATCCTTTCCAGTCCAGAAGCTTGAATCGGTTTCAGTCAATTTTAGGTTTAACGACTATGCTACGAGGGTGCGTTTTTAAGTTCGCGGAATGGGTAGGAAGGTAATAAGTGGCGACGTCGCCGAATTACGTGCGAATTGAGCAACTCATTATTAGTATAAATACCGGGTTTTATTGTAATTACATCATTAGTCTTGAGTTATCGTCAACCAAACAAGTCAATCGGGAAGAAAGTGTAAAATGTGGAGGAAATCGAGTTCCGTGCCGTTATAGTTCCTTACCAAGCGCGGAAAATTAGTTCAGACTATACTGGAAGAGATGTCATCCGTTTACGGAGACTCTTGTCCAAGTAAAACTATAGTTTACAAGAGGCATACCCTTTTTAAACAAGGCAGAGAGTCTCTTGAAGACGACCCACGGCCAGGTGGGCCGATCGAGGTGACCATTTCGGAAATTATTCAAAAAGTCGAAAAATAAATATGTATTAGAAGATGCCCGGCTAAAGAAAAAACAGCTCGCAGAAATGGTTGGAGTATCAGATACAACCATTTTCAAAATTCTTCATGACCATTTTGGCATGACTAAAGTCAGTGCAAGATGGGTGCCTAGAATGCTCACGCCGCCTCAAAAGCAACAGCGCGTGGAGAGTGTTCTCGTGCATTTTTGGACCTCTGTATGGCAAACAAAGATGGAGTGTTGGCTCGAATTGTTACTGGTGACGAAATTTGGGTTCACCATTATGAACCTGAGTCCAAACAGGACTCTATGCAGTGGCACAAAAAAGCCACACCACCACCCAAGAAATTTAAGGTGGCACAATTGGCTGGGAAAATCATGGCGACAGTTTTCTGGGACTCAGAAGGAATCCTATTGATTAAATATAAAGATAATGGTGTCTCCATACCCGGAAATTACTTCGCTTCTATCCTAGAACAATTGAAGGAAGCCATAAAGGAGAAAAGAAGGGGAAAATTGACTAAAGGAATCCTTCTTCTGCACGACATCACGCCTGTTCACAAGTGCCATGTTGCGATGGCTGCCCTGCAGAAGGTGGCCTTCGAAATTTTGCCACATCCACCCTATAATCCTAAACAGGCCCCCAGTGATTATTATCTATTTCCAAACTTAAAAAAGAACTTCGTGAGAAAAAGTTTTCAAGTGATGAAGAAGTGAAGGAAGGAGTTTCGGCGTATTTTTTAAACAAAGACAAATAATTTTTTTGAGGGTATACGAGGGCGGCTCTGAAAATTTCGGGAATCAAGGAAGTGACACAACATTACTATTTAAAAATGTATTTATTGCTTTTCGAAGTATTCTCCGCGAAATTTGACACATTTTTCCATACGATGGAACCAATAATTGAAGCAACCATTCCATTCGGAAGTTGGGGCTCCAAAATGGCCGTTTTGTAGGCGTCTACAGCTTCTTCAGGTAATGAAAATCTCTGTCCACGCAATTTATTCTTTATTTTAGGGAAAGTATAGAAATCATTAGGGCTTAGGTCGGGGCTGTACGGCGGATGGTCTAATAATTCTATGTTTTCTTGCTCTAAAAACTCTTTTGTTCTGTGTGCGGTGTGAGAACTCGCATTGTCGTGATGGAGGATGATGCAGCGGTTGCAGTTCTCTTTACGGAGTTCAGAAACGACCTGTGGCAAACAAATGCTAGCATACCATTCTGCATTAACCGTTCTTTGTCCCTCAAGAGGAATAGTCGTAAAATGGCCGGTTTTGGAGACAAACGTAGCCACCATTATTTTTGCAACTCTCCGTGAACGAACAATTTTTGTTGGCTTTAACTCATTTTCGAACACCCAAACTCGTGACTGGTTTTTGTTTCGGGTTCGTACGCGTATATCCAGGATTCGTCCCCTGATACGATGTTGTATACAGCATTTGAGGATCCTGCGTGGAATCTTTCGAGAGTTCTGATGCATCAAGTAACGCGAGCCGCTTTTTGCTCTTCACAGAGCGAATGCGGTATCCATCGGGGAAACAACTTTTTTACTCGTAATTGTTCATGCAAGATTTTTTGTATTTGAATCATGCCAATGTCTAAAGACCTTGACGGGGATAATCACTGAGTTTGCACGTCCACGTTGAAATTCAGCAAACCAGCGATAAATTGTGGTTTTGGATGGGGCTTCATCACCAAATGCAGAAATCATCCGGTCAACACACTGTTTTTGTGTTAAACCACTTCGAAAGTCAAAATAAATCATCGCTTTTGAATTTTCTCGGGTCAATTCCATTTTCTCAACGACTAAACAAGTTTGACAAAACCTTGTGACAAGACCGAGAATCTTTTTTTAAATAAATAAATGGTATTCGATTTTTAAAACCCAGGAGTTTTCAATTAAAAAGATTTTAATATGACAGGAACAGTGGAAATATTCCATTCCCGATACTTTTAGTGCAGCCCTCGTACATAAGTTAATTGAAAGATACCGAAAAATGTATTAGGGTAGCAGGTGAATATATTGTAAAGAAAAAATAAATTTGGATTTTTATTTCCTCGTTACGGGGTGTAAGGAGGAAATAAAAATCAAAATTTATTTTTTTTATTCCGCGAACTTAAAAACGCACCCTCGTATACGACGTATTAAAACACATTTATAAAGGTATATCGTTTTGAATTTTAAAAGCCGTAAAATCCAAGCCGCTGACAATAAAATTAAAGCTGTTTGAAAAATAACACATAAAGAAACAGATAAAGTAAAAAAAAAATAATTAAACATTTTTTTAACCAATATTTACATCCTTTTGAACACCAAAAGGATGTAAATATTGAGTTTGAATTTTACATTATCAGTAGTTCCAATAAAGGGCGCTCCATAACTGTTGCAGGAACATGCTTAGTGCAATATTTTAATAGTGCTTGAGGTACAGAATGGGATTGGGTTATTATGATTTATCTCAAGCATTTGATTGTGTAAAATAAAAATATGACGGCTTATTATTTTCGTTTGTTAGAGTCCTATCTTAGTAACAATAAGATATTCAAAAGGTTCAAATAAATAAATGCAGGTTCTGTTTTAGAAATGGCTGTATCACAGGGATCGATTCTTGAGCCATTTTTGATTCTAATATAATATATAAATAAATAATCTCTGTTAATATGAAGTACAATGGGGTTCACATATAAATGGCTTGGCAAGTAAATAGCTTTTTATGTCATACTGCTAGTTCTACTTCAAGAACATGTTGTAAAATGGTCATGTGTATTAATTATTATTTATTGCATAAAGTAACATCTTAATGTACGGCAGACTCGGGTATGACATGCACGCTTAAGTGCTCATAATATGCACTACGCGGGTAACCGCAATACGGCTAGCCGTCCGGCTGACCGCAGGATGCGGTTGCCAATGCGACCGACCGGATTGCGGGCAGCCGCATTCGCAACCGCAATCTGCAGATGAAGAAGCCTTGCGATTTGCGGTCATAATATCGATCCATTTCAAAGATGGATTTTAAAATTTTATCGGCAATATTAGATGTTCCAAATTGCTGACAGACTGGATTTCGATGTCAAATTTTTCGGTATCCATCATAAGCGTACGACGTGCACACAATCTCCTTCAATGACGGGCAGCCGCAAACTGAGCCCGCGCTAAACAGTGCGAAATGGGAATAGCAAGCAACCGTTCGGCTAGACGTCATTCGGCCCGCAGCTCTCCTAGCGACCGGAGCAGTTTGAAGATCCGGAGCCACATCACAGCGCGAATAGAATATTTTATGTATATATTTTTGCTTCTGGTTTGCTCTGGTCTTTTAGTCTGCCGTACGGCTAACCGCATAGTGCGTATGAGCGCTAAAGGTCTTTGCTTGCGGCGGCGTTGTGTGACGGGTCGTCTACTTGCCTTTTACATGGTCGAGAAGGAATATTATGCGATGGCTGCTAGATGAATCATACTTGTGAACAGGTGCTGCTTATGGAGACTGCTTTGTTGCATGTGTTGCATTAATAAGTTTTAAATTTTTTTGTTTTGTTATATATAATTTTATTCTATTTTATCCCTTTAAATTTTTGTTATGAAAATTATATAAGCCTTTAAAAATAAAAATAAAATATTCGACGTGTCTTCTCCGGACAGAGGAAGCTCGTTTCAAAAAGTCGTTGACGTTGGACAAAGGAAATTGTAATGTCTTTCTTAAGTCGAAAAATAAAGACTTCATTTCAAAAGTACCGAAGTGTTACGCTTTAAAAATGGTAAATTAAAACAAATGACACATATAAATAAAACAGAATACACAATAGACAAGAATAAACAAGAAATGAAATCGCATCCTAGTGTCAACTAGGATGCGAATTCAAGTTTAGTCATAAACTAATCCATCCGGCTTCCTAGGTAATCACAAGTGGAAAATTAAAAAAAACTTGCCATAGTTGTTTGCCTTTCATTTAACCTATACACGTCGCATAGAACGTAGAACATTTATACAATACAAGCCATTATAAAGCAATAGTATTTGAGTAGCATGTTTAACATTCAAAAAGCCTTTAAAGTATAAATCAAGGTAAATAACATATTTACGCCATTAGAACTGAGAACGTATAGTTTTCGTTGAAGTTTTAAATCATCGACGTAATACGTCAAATATTACAACGTTCTAATCCAAAGTCAAACGTTAGTTGCGGAAGGTCAAACGTGTATGAGACTTATTAAATACTTCCTCGTTTTAATTATCAAACATCGCCTGTGGCAGAATTTGTAAAGAGTAAGATTTGCTAAAACTATTTAACATGCCGCGATTGAGATTTGTCGTGTAAAGAGGTGTAAGCGGATCCATCACCCCATTTCATCTTTGCCTGTCGTTGAGCGTTATGAGAAATGCCAGAAAGACCTCATGGCTTCCGATAGATGGCGGAATTACCATACCGTTAATGCCAGAGGAAACATAATATGCAGACGTTTTTTACGTGGTAGAGATTCGGCGCAGCAATGTTGTGATTGTGGCGCGAATGAGTCGACTCGACCGAGGTGGGACTAAGCTCTCACAGAATACCAGCGTAAATTAGCGGCTTGGTGCTGCTGTGTCACGTATGGTGAGTGTAGAGAGCCGGAGACCCTTTTTAGGGTGCCGTACCCAAGGGTAACCGACGGGACTCTATTACTAAGCCTCCCCTGTCCGTTCGTCTGTCTGTCAGCGGGCTGTATCTCATGATCCGTAATAGGTAGACAGTTGAAATTTTCACAGAATCTGTATTTCTGTTGCCGCTATAACAACAAATAATAAAAATAAATTAAAGGGGGCTCAGCTACTAGAAACGTGTTTTACGGTGGTACGGAACTTTTCATACGCGAGTCCGACTCGCACTTGGCCGGTAGTTTCTATTTCTGTAGGCGAGGCATTCCATCTCAGTTCTCAGGAGTGACAACGCATCTGCATTTTGCTTCTCGATTGAGGATGGGTCTAGATGTCTATGGACCACAGCATCCACTTAACATCGGTTGGACTTTGTGCTCGTTTGTCACCTTATTTTATTTAAAAAAAGACGGGCGACGGGGAGCAGCGTCAATTGTGCGAGATGTCTAGTATTAAAATTATTAAATCGTTACTAAGCAGGGAGCACTCGGTATCTTACTAGACCATAAAAACTGTTTAACGCAATACATAACAATTGTTAGTTATTAGTTTAAAGTATACAGATTAACTTCAAAGCTAAACTCTCTTCACAAAGATTATATCAATATTACCTTGAAGCAGACTGAGCAGAGGCCGTCAGTGGACGGGTTTCCGTAGAAGCCGCATCCTGAACGGCAGAGCGCCTCCATTGGGTTCGACTCTCGCTCCATAGTTGCACAATAATTTCACGTTTCAAAACAACAACAAAACTGTCCGAGCAGTCAACAGTACGATTGCACTATCAGTATATTGCACTTTTAAGTCTTAACACAAAACTTCACAACGATCACAGTGTTCAACGTTGCAATTTAGTCGATCTTCTATAACGGGTCTGCTGTGCGCGCGCGGTTAATGGCTTCCCTTGCCGTCTTGCTACTTCTTTCTGTGTCAGGAACGCGGAGGGCCCTGAAACAAAAAATAATTCCTTCTTAGAATACAACTGCAATTCATCCACTTAAAGTTAACATATTTTTATTAAGATAGCACTTTTTGAAATTAAAGAACGTTACGCCATCGCTTCAACATCATACTGTGGTAGATCTTGTGAGATCGAGCGGCACAATAGATAGTTACAATTTAATCTAATAAAATATATACATAAATAGAAAAGTCTAAGGAAGCTCATTATGTAGCTACTCCATTTAAGTACGTTTTGAATGTATGCAAGCGAAAATCAGTAACATTCCAAAGAATCTTGTTATATGAGGGGAGGTCTAAAAGTTCGCGGAATGGCGGGGTTGGCGAGGGTGAGTTTACTCATCCAGATAGGAACTAGTTGAGTGACTCATTACTAGTCTATATACCAAGTTTCAGCCTAATCGGGTTATTAGCTTTCGAGTTATCAACGAGTAAACAAGTCAATCGGAAAGAAACTGGCCACTATGGAGAAAATTTAATATCGCGCCGTCATTAAGTTTCTCACCAAACAAGGAAATACACCTCCTGAGGTGTCTTTCCTCAAACTATTCTTCGGGATACGTGAGCTATTTATGGGGACTCCGCTCCTGGGAAAATCATGATTTATAAATGGCACGCCCTTTTCAAACAAGGGAGCGACCCCTGAACTGGACGGCCGATTGAGGCTACCACGCCAGAAATAATCGAAAAATTTGAAAAACTTGTATCGGCAAATGCCCAGCTAAAGAAAAAACAGCTTGCAGCATTAGTTTGGAGTATCAGAAAGAACCATTTTAAATATCCTACATCAACATCTTGGCATGACTAGTCTGTGCAAGATGGGATCCGAGAATGCTTTCTGCGATTCAAAAACACGAGCGCGTCGAAAGTTGTCGCGAGTTTATGGACCGGTGTGGAGAGCAAAGGGAGGAAGTTATGGTCCGAACTGTAACTAGAGATGAAACTTGGGTTCACCATTATAAACCTGAGTCAAAACAAAAGTCGATGCAGTGGCATAAAAAAGGCACACCCTCTCCTAAGAAGTATAAGGTGTCTCAATCGGCCGGAAAGATCGTGACGAGGATATTTTTGGATATGAGTCCCAGCCACAGAAGGTATCCTTTTGATTGATTATAAGGTACGTGGTGTTTCCATTTTTTTTATAGGAGAGGGGGCAAACGAGCATGCGGCTCACCTGATGGTGACTACCGCCGCCCATGAACAGCTGCAACACCAGGGAGGGAATCGCAGATGCGTTGCCAGCCTTTTAAAAAGGAGTATGCTCTTTTTTTCCATAACGGGAGAATACTACGCTTCTTTACTACATCAATTAAAAGAAGCTATTAAAGAAAAAAAGGCGAGGAAAGCTTACAAAAAGCGTGAATTAAGATAACGAACCAGACTTCAATAAAAATATATTTATTTATTTCCACAGAGTTACAGTAAATAGATTATTACTACAATATTCAATATTAACTGATTACAATTGTCAATTTATACTTAAATTATATGCAACAAACTATTTACTAAGCTTATTTACTGCATATGCTTGACCCAGATGGGATTGCTGATGATGTGCGAACGAATAAGATTTGGCAGGGGTGCTCAGTCTTAGCTCGTGCTCCTTTTGCACGACAATGCACTCGTGCACACAAGCCATGTTGCGACGGCTGCCATTTACCGGTGCGGTTTTGAACAACTGCGCCACCCACCCTACAGCCCAGACTTGGCCCCAAGCTACTTTTATTTGTTTCCAAAAATGAAGAAACTGCGTGGGAAAAAATTTGGCGACGATGATGAAGTGTAGTCGGTAATTTCAGCCTATTTTGACGCCCAAGACATTTCTCTGTTTTTAGACGATATTAATTAGATACTTGACAGATGTAATAAATGTATTAGGGTTAAGAGAGAATACATTGAAAAGGAAAAATAGTTGAATGTTTCATTTCATTATTTTTCCCTGTCATTTCGCGAACTTTTTGACCTCCTCTCGTAAATAGTTATATAATATATACCCAAAAATTGAACCGTAAGTTTTATGAAGTTTGTTCTTTTCTACAGCAATTTAAATTTAACACACTAGCTGTTCCACCCGCGACTTCGCTCGCGTGTAAGTTTTTACTTTTTTTGCGCGGCACCTTAATTCTTTTTCTTAAGTAAAAGTAGCCTAAGTTACTCCTTATAACATCAGCTGTCTGCCAGTGAAAGTCCCATCAAAATAGGTCCAACCATTTCGGAGATTAGCAGGAACAAACAGACAGACACAAAAATGTTAAAAATTGTGTTTTTGTTATAAGTACTGTATATACTTTCATATGTATTTAGTCAAAAATTAACATTACAAACAGACACTCCAACTTTATTTATTTGTATAGATGTTATGAACAACGCTTGTTTTTCAAAAGTATTAAAACACTTGCAAATATAAATAACACAAGTGGTAAAATTAAAAATTTTGGACAACCGACTTCAATATAAATGAGAACATCATCCATGTAGTCGAAGTCAAATAAATATACATTATTAAGGATACCTCAAAAACTACTGGTAAGATCTTGATCAAATTTATGTGAGACCACATGAGAAACACCAACTTTCAAATAAAAAAAATAATCATCAGAATCGGTTCACTTTGAAAAAAGTTCTGAGGTAACCCACATAAAACATACTTTCGAATTGAGAACCTCCACCTTTTTTAAAGTCGGTTAAAGAATTAATTGTGATGCCAACAGTCTGATATTGTAGGTACATAGGACGAATAACTATTTACTAAAGTATGAATATATTTTCAATATCAGCTGCTGATACCTACAAACATAAACCATAGGACGGACATTCCAGAAATAGCTGAATATAAACCAATTTTGCCATATCTACATCTACAAAACTATGGAATTTACTAATTCAACTAAATATTATGTGAAGTAGTATACCTGGCTTAGATTTATTTAAAAAAATAGGGCATTTCGTTTTCTTTCTATTCAGAAGCAACTTATTTATTGAAAAACAGTGTACGCCGCTTTCATCTTATATTTTTGAACTAATTTGATATTATTCAATATAACTAATAACTAAATATTAAGCATACATGCGGCTCTTTGCACTTGTAAGTACGGTTGCCACCCGTACTATAAAATATAGTATCGTATTATATTTCAGTCAATTGTACTATATGTTATAGAAAAATAATAAAGTACGAAAAATACTATATTTTATACCTTAATTCAAATCGCGATTTTTTATATTAACTGGACTGGAAGTCTGGAACAAGTAAGCTTTACGGAAATTTCCGTCTTGAATGTTAAATGGAAAGAAGAAAGAAATAGATAATAAATTTAATTAAAATGAATTGTTAATTCATTTTAATATAAACCTAAATTGCACAGAGTCCTATAATTATTATAAAGGTTGATGGTCAAACCGAAGAAAATAACAAATTTATTAAGATTAAAAATAAATATTTGCGTCTTTTTTGGCAAAAATACTATACTTATTCAAAAAGAAGGTGGCAACATTGTTTGTAAGAAATCTAAAATTTCATATTCGTTGAAACAGTTTTTTTTTTATATAATAATTCGTATCTTAGCTCTATTTCGTAGAGGCAAAGCATTATGTATAACGTCAAGTTTGCATAATAAGAGAGAGCTATTGGCCTAAGTGGAACGCGACTAAACGGAGCATGCCCCACCTCAAGGTCTCGCTAGACTTTGCTCACAAACAATATCTATATGAAAGTATTAGCCAATACGAAGAGTCAAAAGTGCTAGTATATAAAAAACGCTCTTGATTTACATCACAGGTAAGAAGTAATACAATTAAAACAGAGAGACCAGATATAACTGGTCAACCCTTCAAGTTAAATGATAACACGCACATCGAATCTCTACAAAGCAAAGTAATAAATAAGAGCACAATGTGACTAACCAGTAACTATCATGCTAACCTATTACATACAGCACGCGTAGAAAACAGAAAAATCTTAAATTCAAAATAACTGTGTAATGTAAAAGTGAAACCGATGCAACAACAAACGCTCCGGTTCTTTGCACGCATATAAAAGCTAGGTTAGAAACAGCTAGCGAGTTTTAATACAAATCCCATTTTTTTTTTAACTATTTTCAAGTTTCGTACTGTACGCTACAGTAAAATACTAAAATGATGAACACTGAGAAATGAAATAACCAGAATAAATCCATAAACAAATGAAAATGAAATAACTGTTTGCTATCTAATAATACCGATTAGAAGGAATCGGCAAATATGTAGATAGGGTGCGGTAGTTAAGGAGTCCTCGACTTATAATATAAATGGTGCGCTGGCACATTGTCACTGCTCTAGGAACACTTCATGCAGAAATGTGATCACGTTTTATTTATTGCGTTCTACTACATTATTGCGGGTCGAAGTCCAGTTACGTATGCCTTGACCAACGAATGGCATGCCGATCTTCTATCTAATCAGAACCGTAATGTTTTAAAAGAAAGAGTCATTATATTATATTTCCACATTATAAGTAAAATTAATACTATTAAATAAATAAGCGATGTGTTGCGTGTTAGAGAAAAATTTAATAAAAATAAATGCTATTTTCGATGTGCACGAAAATTGCCGCGCCAATTTGCCAATAACGAAATGACAACTAATACAAACGTAAAACACTGTCATCCATCAAAAATCAAAACATTTATATAATTTAGCTAAGAAGTTTCTCATACACCAGCGCCAAAAAACGATAAGAAAAATTAAACAGCATCTTTTACAGATACTGATAGATCTGTATAATTTTATTGGAATAAAGACATCTTACAGCCTTTGATCTATAAACCTAGCCTAGCGATTAACAACCATGTTATCAAGTAAACTTATCAATTGCAGTTTTCCAGTAATTCTCCACAGCAACGCCCGTCCCCACACGATTCACAACACCTTTTCCCTGACCCATGAATGTACCTTTATGGTCATTTCGATTGTTTAACTATTGTGTCTGTTTCCCGGACAGGGAAACGGTTAAAATTATAGAAGAAAATTATAGGTAGAAAATTATAGAAGGTTCGACTGGAAACTGGCCTCTTCTGTACTTACCTGTTACCTTTCCTTATAATGCAACTATTTTTCTCAGAATTTTGGTAGCATTTAAAAAAACTATTTTAACTATGAATAATAACTACCTATACTTTATTATAATAATTATATATTGATTGAATATAATTTTTTGATACTTTTGAATATTTTTTTTTTAATAAATCGGCGATTTTATAGGAAGAAACCTAATATAATAGTGATGTCATTCGAGTTTAATTAATTATGGCAAGTAAAGTAACAAATTAGGACCTTTAAGAGTTACGAGGGTGGATTGAAAAGTACTCGGCCTAACACAGATCCATTCAATTCTTAAAATCAAATCTACCCACATTATTTAGTTCAGTTCAGACTAGTTCATTGTGTGAAGTTCGAAACGTGTGCGATAATTAGTTGTGATTTTATAAATTTATTAACAAAGTAATCAGACATAATTTCCGCGAATGGAGCAAATCGAGCAGCGTGCCGTCATTAAGTACCTCCATAAGAAGGGGCTATCATCAAAAGCCATCCATGATGACATGGTCAGTACATTAGGCGATTGTGCTCTGTCATATTCATCCGTCAAAAAATGGATAGCAGAATTTAAGCGTGGTAGAGAGAGTGTGAAAGATGAACCCCGCTCTGGAAGGCCTTCGACGTCAACTACTGACGAAAATATTAAAAAAGTACTTGATTTAATAATGGGAGACCGCAGAATAAAAATTAGAGAGATAGCCGAGATTATAGGCATCTCTTATGAACGAACTCAAAACATCATTGTCAACGAGTTGGGTTTCCACAAGGTGTCTGCGAGGTGGGTTCCGCGACTGCTTTCAGTTGAACAAAAAAGGACGCGATTGACTATTTCACGCGACTGTTTGGAGTTATTTGAAGCCGATGCAGATGATTTTTTGAATCGTTTTGTTACTATAGACGAAACATGGGTTCATTACTGTACACCGGAAACAAAACAACAATCAAAACAGTGGAGAAGACCTGGTTCACCACCCCCTAAAAAGGCTAAGTCGATTTTATCGGCAAATAAGGTGATGGCTTCAGTATTCTGGGACTCGAAAGGTGTGATTATGATTGATTATCTTGAAAGGGGTCAGACTATAAACTCTGATTACTACTTCACCTTACTACGTCGTTTACGAGAGAAAATAAAAGAAAAACGTCGAGGAATGCTCAGAAGAAAAGTCCTGTTTCATCAAGATAACGCCCGTGTTCACACGTCAGTACAGTCAATGGCTGAAATTCACAACTGTGGCTTTGAACTGTTACCGCATCCGCCGTATTCACCTGATCTGGCACCATCAGACTTCTTTCTGTTCCCTAACCTAAAAAAGCACTTGGGAGGTCAAAGATTTTCGACAAACGACGAGGTCAAAGCAGCTGTAGACGCATATTTTGACTCTAAGGAAGAATCATTTTTTTTCAACGGTCTAAATGCTTGGAAGGGGAGGTGGTAAAAGTGTATTGAACTTGATGGTGATTATGTAGAAAAATAAAAATATAACTGATTTAGTATGTGTTTATTTTCTTGGTTAGGCCGAGTACTTTTCAATCCACCCTCGTAGCACACTCTTGCCTAATTCTTCCGCCAAACAGCAGTGTGTGCACTGTGCACTGCTGTGTTCTAAACTAAAGAGTATAGAGCCAGAATAATTGTTGTGAGGTATTCCATCTTAGTCTTCAGAGGAGACAACGCATCTGTAGCCTTCTTTATTTGAAGTCGGTTACATGTGCTTTTAGGCTACCGGAGCCACTTACCATCTAATGTGCTGTAAGTTATTTTGTCACTTCAATTTTATTTTAAAAAAAATCTCCAATTGTGTAAGCAACAAGAACAATGCTCGCCATCTTATCTTGAAGTCATCAGTCAAATTTTAAAAACTATATAATATGATGCTAATACGTATGATAAGCAACCAAAATAGAAAAAGCAAATATTTCTTTTTCGTCATGTCTCATTCGTATTTTCATTTCAATATTTAACTTTTACACTATCGTAGTCCTAAAATTTGGTGTAAAAATGAAGCATGTACATTTGTACACTCCGAAAAACTAATGCTATTCATATAATCTGCGAAAGATATGTGCGTTATAGGCAGCGCAAATGTATGCCAAGGAGAACGTTCGATTAGTTGAAAACGTGATGCTCGATTACAGCACCACAATCATTCACAGACCAAATTAAATTCACTATGCGAGTTACCAATGTACAATATCGATAAACTATATTGACAAATAATTAAATTATCTTAAAAGTTATTTAATTATGAAGTTATTTTAGCCGCCTTCAAAAAAGAGTGAGATTTAAATTTGACTGGATATTTTATTTGTTTATTTTTTGTGTATGTTTGTTACACATACAAGTTATAACATTTCAACATAAATTTGAAAAAAAATACAACTTCTAAGGGCAAAAATCTATGTCGATATTTTCGGATCAAAACAAAATTTTAATAAAAAGATAATAAGCTGACTTCAAAGAACTATAAGGAGTAAAATAATTTCACATAGATTATAGAAAAATTAAAAATATGTAATTTTGAACGAAATACGTTTGAATCACAAAGTTTAAAAAGTATATATACTATAGGAGGACGTTTAAAAGTTTATATTTTGTGTAACATTAAGATAACCAAATATTATTAAATATATATAAATATGATGGAATTAAAAGTCAATTATGACAAAAGTACGTAAAAATCTCAAAAACAAACTGATTTTAAAGTACTTTAATACAATTGACTTTTGAAATACATGTATGTAAGTATTACGATTTCCAAACACAACTTGTATTGAATAATTAAACTGGACTAGAATCCAGAATCATAGTAATTAACATTGTAGCAGCAGAAAAATGCCTACGTTTAAAAAAATGTATTAATATAACGATATATAAACTTCTATTGTGGGAGAGGCAGCATACAATGATAAAATTAGTAAGCAATGGAAGCTCTGGAATTGGTAAGCAAATGAAGTGTTCATCTATTCACAACAGAGCAAAGAAAACAATAAGATAAAATACCAACTACATCCATATACCACGTGTAATGTTAGATCGCGCTTATTTTTGTACAGACAGCATCGGGCGGCGCGCCCTGTATGTGACCCGTTAACCCACTTACACAGTTCGCTACGCAAGCCGAGCGCGACCTGCTTCGCCCTGCATCTACGTATTGTGCTTGTAGCCTGTGTGTTTCCATGTGCTCGGCTTGTTACTGTTCAAAGGTATGCATTAGCATGATGTAATTTCGAGAGTCTTCTAGAAGATATTACAATATGCTCCGACCAATAAGAAAATAGATTCTGGCATTCTTATCTAGACACAAGGTTATGTCAGCCACGTTTGGGAAAAAATTTGATGAACCGGCGGCGGTGTATATTTACACAAAAGTATGTATGTCTATTTTCGGCACGCTCCTTAGTCTAAACAGCTTGTTAGATTTTTACAATATGGGGTTTCAATAAATTTTTTCTCTTTTTCAGTTAACTTTTACCCAGTTTTTTCAGTTCTTTTAATTACTCGTAAGTTCGTTATCAAAGAACTTAACAAATTTTATTTTACATAAATTGAAGAATGTTGTACATTCCAATGTCTATGAAACTTGGCACCCCGATCGTCGTGTGTTTACTTGACTTTACCCCTTTATCACATTTGTTTTTGTTGGGATCAATTTTGTTAAGGACTATAGAAAAATTAGAGGTCTAAGTAGCGTGTAGGCAGCAGAACATTAAAATATTACACATACATATTACATAAGAACATATATTTTTAAGACCTTCAAAGAAATAATATATTACTGCATTTAAAAGGCATAATATAATAAATATGTAGTTCGGTCAAAAACTTAAAGATATCATTCTTCTACATTAACCCGCGAAAGTTCACTGATAGCCTTGGGCCGCCCAGTTCTAGAGAAACTCTGCCGTAACCACCATGCTTGTGAGGTGGATTGGGCATAGCAGTAGTGCCAGAACCCATAATATCCTCTGATATTATCTTAGCCTACGGGATGGTAATATCGCCTTTTATTGGAATCCATAAGATTTTTGTGCGATTTCCCACAGTTGCCTCTTATAGCACCTACGGGAAAAATCGAACGATGAACTCTTTGTTTCTCAAACACCTTGGAATTATAGGTTAATAACAATAATAATTACAATTAAAGAGACTGTCTGCAGATTCCTGAATGCCAGCAGTAAATCTGAGAGGAGACAACGTGATGTACAACTGGGCTTGGTGAGCTCACTCTGAATGCGAATTCGGAGATTAAAGGAACCTTGAACTATAGACCTGAGCATATATGTCGTTGGGATTTGGGAGGGCACTAACACTACTTTTCGAGGGGTTTCGCTTTTTTGGTCTACGGTAAGCGGCTCCATAACATGCGCTCCGTGTTCGAAGAGGGTATGGAGTAATTTTCGGCATGAGGACGTACCGCTATTGAACGGCCAGCGCTGTTGGAGCTTCAAATAGGCATATAAGTATTCTCGTGTCCCTACTGATAGGCGGACAAGATGAGAAACCGTTGAATTTCTTCGGTAAGTACGATATATACCCTTAGATTATATAAAATATCCAGATTGCGTGTTCAATACAAAACGCAACAATTATCGTGAAGCCAATTTTATACGTGTGTGAGTGAACGCCAAGCTCTCGTGTATATTACGTATCGCATTTGCGTTTGTATGCAATACGCGTGTAATACCAGCGGCACAGAATTACCCCAAGAATATGGGTTTTAAATATCTTAAGTTTAGTGTAAAGGATAATTTTCATCATTACTGTTGCTAATTTTTAACGTTATTTGCTTTCATTGGTGTAATTTGCACCACACAGCGGTTGCACATGAGAAATTACACTAATAAAACATTACATTACATACATTTTCGGTTTACTTAAATGGGTAGTAAGCAGGAGTAGCCAAATCGATAGCTGTAACGGCTCAAAATCCAATATCGGTACGTCATTTTCATATCAACGCTGATTTTTTCAAGGATTAGTTTCTAAGCAAAATTAGAAGTGGGCTGAACATTGAACGTTTCTGGTTTAACTTTCCGTCAAAGTAACCGTTAATGCTACTAAAATAGGAGCCACGTCTCAAAAAATACCTACAAACTATAAAAACTGCATTGAAATCGGTTGAGTGCGCAGAGCTGTGAGGTTGAAGAAACAAACTAACACTCACAAAAAAATCATCGTTCATGTTAATAAAACTCTTAAATCATAAGTCGTTTCTTTTTCGAGAGATTTTAAAAAGCTAAAAATACGGGTAAATAGATTTCATGCCCTTGGCAATACTCAACAGTTGTGGCGTCACATTAATGTCAAATTATTATTTTTTAGTATTCATATTTAAAAGTCGATAACAAAGAAATACAACGTGAAATGAACGAAATTACCTATTAAATAACATGTTAAGCCACTTTTATTTTTTATGAAGTGTAATTTTTACACATTTTCACAGCATAAACTGTCATTTTTTCAAAATCAAACCACCGACTCGTGACGTGTTTAGGCGGGGAACGTTCCTTGGCGTGTGGCGCGGGGTCGAACGAAGTAGTCAATATTGACTACTTGTATTTGGCTTCTATTCACGGTGGCCTTTTTTTTTTTTTATAGTAGAGGGGGCAAACGAGCATGCGGCTCACCTGATGGTAAGTGACTACCGCCGCCCATGAACAACTGCAACACCAGGGAGGGAATTGCAGATGCGTTGCCGGCCTTTTAAAAAGGAGTACGCTCTTTTCTTGAAGGCCTACTAGGAATCTGGACATATATAATCTAAGGATATACCTTGTTATTGTCTACGCGAGCAGAGGATGCGTTTGGCATTTTTCCACGAAAATAAAAGTTAAAGAGGTCTTGTTCTATATACCTTTTATTTTTTTATCATAATCATCATCACATAAATATAAATAAATATCAAATAAGCCCAGCTCGTTTTAGTAGTTGCGGAATAGAAATTAAAAGCTGAAGCAGGAGATAATTATGAGAGAATTTGTATTTAAAAAAGTAGCAGGAAACACGTGCAACTAAAGTATACTTGAATAATTCAATACAGTAACATCTTTCGATAGCGTGGAAACGTAAATCATTTTTAATGCAGTCAATCAACAGTACAAAATTAGGCCGTGAAGGTAGATTAACCATTATAATACATTCGAATCATCTGCGGTCGCGCTTCGATGTTTCACTTCCTGGCGTTTCAGGGATATTTTCCCAAAAACTAGGTACCAAACTTTTTATTATTTATACCTCAAGCTTTATATCTCTTTTATAATTATAATCGTATATTACGAGGACCGTGTGACTAATACGTTGAGGAAAATCGTCAATCGATATATACAATACGTATTTTGAGCAAAATCGACAGAATTTGGCAGACTACTATTATGTTAAACATGTTTAATTTGTGCTACCGAATGTTCGGTAAATTAAATGAAATTCGTCCAATTCCGAAGTTCGGTAAAGCTGCCCAATTTTGGGTTTTAACGAATTTAGTTACATCACTAGTATCAATGGGTTACATGACTTAATTTAACAAGGCGAGACAAAATACGAGTTCAACCAGTCTCCCAACGGTAACGGTAACGGTAACACAGACTAAATTCGAGCACCGCGAGCAAATCCCTCCAAACTTCACAAGATTGAATTTTCTTGTACCCTTTTGTTCTTCAACCGGCGTATCAATTAATTACGTCTACTGTTTTAAGGCGCAATTAATTTATTTAGCATTTTAATGATTTTCAAATAGCTCGACATCTGTGACAGAAATATCACAACCTTAATAACAATGCGGCGTAAGAATCCACCATCACCCCATTTCGTTCCAAGAGCGTACAACGCTGTGGCGAATCTAACAGAAGTAGGGTGGATGCCCCTAATACCAGCCATGCCCCTAATTCCAGCCTATTCACCTTTTTACTTCGTAAATAAGATTTCTAGTAGTCTTAACTACAAATATTGTCACTTAAAAAATTCTTCGTAACTAGAGGAAAGTATATTTCAAATATTACATCACAGTTTTAAAACTAACATTGTTAAATTAAAAATCAAAACACGTACGCGACGAAAAACGCTCATTTTCCTAATTTCTTGACAAGTAATGATCCCGGTAAAATTATGCTTACTTCACATTATCTCATATATAGGCTTTTTGATTTGTATGAATATGACTACAGACATAGTAATACAGTTATTTTTGTTAAAATTTACAAGTTATTTTTTTTAGTGGAAATTAATGTGGCTGTAATTAGGCATACGAAATGTATGGAGTGCATAATGTCAGCCGCCCGGCTGTTATTTGGTTTGAGGTACCTAATAAGAAGTACCTAATTTTAGCCACGTAATATAAATCAGGGCTGTCATAAATTGGAATTATAACCATTAATTAGATTATAACTTATTTTATAGTTAAGGGAGTTAAGATCAATTCGTCTGTTTTAAAATTGGTTTTAGATTTTAAAGTTTAGCAAAAAATGTACTAGCTTTTCTATCTGACATTCGGTGTATACAAAGAAATTATGTATTCAATTATTTTTTGAGTAAGAAGAAAAAACAAGCAATAATTATAGTATACATAAGCAAAAACTATAACTTAGTAATACTAATTATAACTTAGAACATAAATGAAAAACTCATGACAAGGAAAGTGGCTTATGACCAGGCTTTGCGACAGTCTATGGAAGAGGATGTTCAGTAGTGGACTTAATTATTGTGTATTTGATGATTAAATTATTAGAAATCGATATACTACATAATATTTTATCGTAATTTGCTTTAATTTATTGGACTGCTTTTAACTAAAACACAGTAAGTTAAATAGTAAAACATTAAAATAAAATAATGTTGTCTGACTTAATACATATTCCATGCTTGTCACATGCAGATTCAAAATTAAGTTGTTACGAATTTATTACTTTACCTCTAAAACTTACCTACAATAGGTACTTACCAAAAACTCAAAAGGCACAACCCTATGCTGTGCTGGCATTAAGTACACAAAAGGACGACATTCGAGAGATTCAAAGGCTTATCGTCGTTTTTAAAATTGTTCATGAAATAATAGGATTGTAAATAAATGTTCATTATATTTTTAGATAAATAACCTATCGATTAAAGCAAATGTATAGAAATATTGTGCCCTAATTAAAATAGCAGGAATTTTTAAAGTTGAAGTTGGCACTAACAGGCTGGTAATAGGGGCATCCACCCTATCTTATGTCTGCTGGAAAAGAAGAAGCAGGATGACAATTATATTGAATATCCTTGACGTTGTTATACCTTTAACCGAAACATCAAACACTGTTACTGTCTGTTAAGACAAACTTTTCAACCTTTATATAACACATATTATTAATATATGTATTATATAATATATTTTTATTGAAACTGTCAAGGATTTGAAATAAACTATTGAAAACAAACATTTTGGCTTCAAAAATATGTAGCTTAGAAAATTTCATGTGTCATCATCGTTTTTATTAACTAAATAGCACGCCCTTAAACCAAAAATACATTTGATTGGCACGACGTACAAGTCAAGCCACGATACGACATCGTCAAACGATAATATGTACATAGTTGTGTTGTGGACAACTAAAACGTTCACCGTTGTGGTTATTAGATGTCTGGGGTCTGATGTCTTTAGTTAACTAAAATATAAAAATATTTTCTCTGTGTATTGTATATGTATTGGTATCTCCTCATACTGCTAACCGACACAAAGGCTCCAAGATGTAGATTAAAAATAAATACTATTAATTTTTAACTTTTAACTATTATTATGCTAATGACAAACATGAAATAATAATTGATGGGTTTTTATGAATATTTTAGCAAACTTCAAAAAAGGAGGAGGTTCACAATTCGACTGTATGTTTTATTAGGTATATTTCATCATATTTACCATTAGAAAGATATTAAAGCATCTCCTTTTGAAGCTTCATATCTTCGTTTATGAAACCTAGCTCCAACTTATTAACGAAACCTAACTAGGTACAAAATGAATAACGAAATCAAAGAGTAATGTTTTTAAATAATGTTGTTATAAAAAAAACTATAAAAAATACGGAAATTTATTAGCTACATTTACATTAGTTTAAACTCGGTTAAAAAAACTATTATTAATACGAAATAGGCATCGCTGTATAAAATAAACAACACGCGCGTACATTTGTCTTGTCGGAAACGTCACATACCGAAATAGCGTTGCCAGGGTCTCGCAATCAGAATGTTTCCGCGTCGTTTTGCAACATGGAAGTAGCTTTGCTGAGAAGTCGTCATGATTCAACAGGTTTTATCAACAAAGAGAGTTTACAGCAAGGACAATGACATTATCAGATTGAAAGAAGTCGGCGTCACATCGTGCACAATGACACTCCGACAGTGGAACACGCACGGCAAGATGGCCGCCGCAACGTCAGCTGATCGCACGCGCAGCTGTAGGAGGCACACTGCTTGTAAGTATCGCTGTCTCTTTCGGTTTCGTTGAAATAATTACACGCAATGGATATGTAGTTATGGCAACTTTTTAAAACAATGGTTTTTCAAAATTAACACCATAAATTCAAAGAAATTAAGAAGTAATGTAATACATACTCCATGACGAAAAAAATTATATTCATAAACAATTTAAAATCACACCACACATGAGAAAAATACATATTATATTAAAAAAATCAACATATTGATTGCAGCTAGGTTTATTGTTATATTATTGTTTAGATAAAATTAAATATAAAGTTAAATATATTTAAAGAAACGCAAACTCAATGAAGCACTACTTTAAAAAAATAGTAGCGTTCAGTTTAGCACGTAATATTTAATCCCATTCGATAAACTAGAAAATATAATATTTGAACACAAAATCGCCAACGCGTGGTATGTTTAAACGGTTTACTTTATTCTATATAGGATAGGGTGAAAAACGAGCACACAGTCCACCAGATGGTAAGTGGTTCCTGTGGCCCATAGACATGTACAAATATCCTCGTTTGCGAATCAAAATGCAGATGCGTTGTCACCCGTGAGGACTAAGATGGAATGCCTCTTTTCCAGTGAAAAGGGTCTCCGGTTCTCTTACACTCACCATACGAAACACAACAGTGTTAAGCTGCCATTTTACATAGTTGTTAAACATAGGCCTCCCCCATAGATTATCTCATGGGGGTGATATTTGTCTTAGATCCCTAACTTGACAAGCGGGTTACATAATGATTTAAGTTTATGTGAACACTACAAATTGGATGAAACTAGTTTTACGGATTTTATCACGATTTATTAACTATTTTATATTCTCGACGTTTCGAGTACTTCACAGCACCCGTGGTCATACAAGGACTGAAATGTTAGACGTCAAGTCAGTTAACCACGGTTACCTTCAGCTTCAAATTATTGATTTTTGATCCGGTCCGCAAAACTTAAAGTATCTGAAGTGTTGCAGTTGTGTATGCTTGGGTTGGGATTAATTATTATTAATTATAGGATCCCAAGCAGATTGTAGCACCCGCTCATCTTATCTATTGAGATTATGATGTTTTTTTTTATTGCAATAGCCTCGAGTATCATCGTTGGAAAGAATCTGTGTTCTTTTGCTGTGAGGATTTAAGATTTGATAATCAGACGCAGTGACGAGGGCGATACTGTACATGTTCACACACTGCACACTTCACAATACTATTAGTTAATTCTGAATAAAAATATATTGCCGGTCGCAGCTGTTTTAAGAGCTAATATATACGTCCCACTGCTGGACATAGGCCTCCCCTCATTTCTGAGAGCGTTATAGGGCAAGGCAGTGTCCGCCGCGCTACCCCAATACATGTTGGCGAACATCACGTCTTCGAAATATTTTTTTTATTTCTCAGACATGCAGATTTCCTCACGATGTTTTTCCTTCAGCGCCAAGCACGAGGTAAATCAGCACTTAAAATTACAATTAACAATTTCATTGGTGCTGGCGGGTTCGAACTAGGGTTGTTCGTGTACTGTGAAATTTACAGCGAGCGCTAACCATCTGAGCTACCACGGCTCTTTATAACTCATATATAAATTTTAGCTTTCTGCACTCTTTTTCCAAACAAACTTAACTATGCCAAATCTTACACTCTTCCGTGCGCACAAAATGCTTAACAGTTTCGCTGTCCGCGATTATGGTTCATGAGACAGAGAAAGGGTTAAAAAGGAGTACAAAGTTTCCTTCGCGTATTTTACATATTAGATGTATTAATTTTCTGTATTACAATTGACATTGATATCAATTATATAATTACTTAAGGAATTTCCATGAATAAAAATAAAATGTTTAACTAAGTTCTGTTATGTAATGTGCGCCCCGATTTCATTAATAACTTAAATTAAAAATGTAAACAAGCCCGGAACAAAAAGAGCTGATGATCTTCAAACGGCTGAACAGATTTTCTTGATACAAAGCTAGTTAAAAACACACTCGAATAAGACGCCTTTCAAACGAAAAAAATCTTAATCAATGTAATTAGTTAATCCGTTCAGGAGCTATGATGCCACAGACAGACACACAGATACACTCAACAAACATAATATAACACCCCTCTGTTTTCGGCGGGGGTTAAAAAGGACCAAATTTATTTGGTTTTTGCTAATAAGTTTACAGCATTTATTATCAATATATCACATCCATAAAATATAAGCACAATGTGATATCATTTAAATTCAATGTCTGGACGCCTAGTAAATTGTAAGGTTCTACCATTTTCTGCGGACTTCATAAAGGAGACGGTACTCAATTCGACTGTATGTTTTTTTTATGTGTGTGTTACCTCATAACTTTTTACTGGGTGAACCAATTTTGAGGATTCTTTTTTTATTTGAAAGCTGGTACTTCACATGTGGTCTCATATGAATTTAATTAAGGTCAGACCAATAGTTTTTGAGTTATTCTTAATAATTTATATTCAAGTCGGCTGTACAGAATTTTGATTTTAAATTATAAAATTATGCATGGGCAGTATCTATATACTTATGTGTATATATACGTATAAAACATAGCATCCGGATTCTACGATCTTGAAACGTGAAGATATGTCAAAATTTGGGCTTTGGAAATCGAACCTACTACAATAACTTCCTATGTAGCAGTTGAATATAGTTGTTTTCGTATTAGTATAAATTGTAATTAAATTTTAAAGAAATGGGTATAAGTGACCATGACCGTAAGAAACGCAACCAATTCGATAATAAAAGATGACTTATTGTCACAGGCAAACTTATTTGTTGTCATAAATTATTAGATACTAGCGATCAGACCCAGCTTCGCACTTATCATTTCTGGATCTCGACAACAGCGCCAACTACAGAATCCAATTGCGAACCTAAACCATCCAGGGACCCACTCAAATACAAACAATTTAGTTTATGCCAGACTAACACAAGCCAATTGATTTATATAGATTTTCATTAATCAATAATTGGAAAAACTAAGACAATTTTCAACTAAACAGTTTATTGTCATGCACAAGACGGTAGTCACATATTAATTGAACATTATGCAAATTAACTAAATTTGAGGCTAGAAATTGCTTTTTAATTCAAAAATTGTGCAATTCGTACTAAATATCGTTTCAAGTCCACGTGACGTATTTCGACAGACTTTGTGTTAATACGTGATATTTATTATATTTTCTCTGAAAGATGTTCATAATTCTTTTCTAACGGACACCTAACTAATAACACCTCACATAAACAGCTGTGTGATGACAATTTGCAAGGTAAATCGAAACACGTGAGGACATTGACCTTCTGACACCAAGGTCGGGGCGGCGGCCTTCAAACAGCCTCGTCTAGCTGGTGCAAAGCCTTCCTCCGAACAAATCCCGCGGAGTTAACGCACAAAAATGCACAAACAACAAATACGCACTCGGCCACAAAGCAACGTTACCTTCAAACGAGAACGTGATCTCATGGCCACGTTGAAACTGACATTTCCACCGTATCACTCACACGTTTAATCAAAATAGGGTTAAAGCACTAATAAAAACACTTCTATCTAAGCGAAAAATGCATTAGGTGCAATTATAATAATGCAATCGTTTTATATAGCGTAGAGCGGCCTCGGTAAGAGCTCCGTCGCGCGCGATATGTTGAAGTGAACTGAGACCGAGACTGAGGCGAGCGGCCGCAGCTCGCCGCCAGTTACTATTCACATCATTGTGTTTATTCACACGCACGCACTCACCAATACAAACAAGCCACTGCCCGCTAGCTGATAAACACATGCCCAGCAAACCACCTCGATAGCAGGCCACATCATATTCATATCACTAGGACCATTATACACGGGCAATTCGGTGTATTGCGCATTTAAGCCATGTTTTTGATATTAAGAGTAGTGACTTCTGTAAATATATGAGTCATACTATCATTTGGTTAATCATTTCCAAAAACCCGTAAGCGATTTCGTGTGTTGACGTCACTAATTGCGACGTAGTCCGATTTCTTCTTGCACGTTTAACGAAACTGCGGATATCTTTCCACGGCGCACGTTGTGTAAGTTGCTGAATTTTGATCAGATTATAAAATGTTGTACATAAAATGTACATCTGGATCTACATTTGAGTGTAAAAATTTGCAGCAAATATTAAATTTTAGCCGATTGAATTCAACGTATAACTTACGTACGATACCGCTCCTTTATCTAGATTGTACTAGATTTCTAGAATATTTGCATTCATTTTTCGCAGTATTATTATTTAGCAGTTTTGATAAACAAGGTCTCAAAATTCATAATATCGAAAATCACGTGAGATTGTAAACAAAAACGAAGAACGGCGAGCCGGAGCTGCAGCAAAGGCGACGGACGCAGACAAAGCCGCGACGGCGCGAGTCGTCGCTCTCCCCAAAATTAGTCCTGGGCCGGGGCGCTGACCTCACGGGGCCACGCGCTTCATTGGAGCCATCTCATATACTATACTCGATACCAACAGCTGCTCAAAGCGAACACTTCAATCGTGTAGGTGTAGGACAAAACAAACAACGATTTCGATCAATCAATATACGACAAAGACGAAAATTAAAACAAAATCCAATAAAAGCAAACACCTAGAAAAACTTCACGCTTTGCGACGCAATATAAAATGTTCACAAATCACGTGGCCCTTCAGAGTCTAACTGCCGTTGCCAAAATTGTTGGCAACGAGTTGTGGACGTTAATTTGTTGGCGACAAAGGAAATCGGCCAACTGAAATGAAAATCGAGGCTTGTCAACAACAACGAAATAATAAAAACTTGGGAACGTTACCCACTTGACAGACCTTGAAATGACGTACGAATTATTTTTGTCAATATAGTAAAGTAAGCTTCGCCACTTTTATTTAATTAATCTAAAATCAACAATAAAATCTAAACATTAAGCATAGAACTTACAGTAATTAGAAAATGAAGCACTAATTGCTTTAAATAAACATAATTTACATATTTTAAGATAAGTTATAATATTTAACTTAAAATTTGTGGCTGACTTTGGAGAAACTATGTTCTGTTAATGAAACCACGAATGGTGCCCAGATATTGATGATCCAATGCACACAGGCAAGCAAACTTAGTAATATATCTAGATTCAATTTTTGTGAAATCCTAACCTTAAAATGACAATTAAGTTATATTTTTCAATAAATTTAACACAACAATAGAATTGGTGCAGATCTTTTCTAGTGAATGTTGAAATCTTTAATCACATTGATACATTTTTTGTAAATTGACCTACACCATAACATTGAAGGCAAGCATCATTGTAGCAAACCAAATAAAGTTTCAAGAGCTCTCCTTTTACATATAGGCCTTCTGTTATACCATGGAGGTTGAAAATCACCTTATGGCTAACCTCAGATGTCCAATACCTTCAGACACCATGGAGTTAGCCCAGTTGACTTTCAACGGTTTCCATAGCTAAGTGAATCTAATATTCCATAATATCAATTCAGTTCGTCAGTGTCAATGGGGCACCAGTGCCCCACCAAACCACTCTTGTTCTTTCTGAAGCACATTTTACATGTGGAAGAGCCACACATATTATGGTGATGAGATCTGGACTCTTTTTATTTGTAAGAAGGCATTTCATTATAAATTCTTAATCGGTGAAAGGTGGAGGTGGACCACATGTGTTGGTTTGTAACCCTTACTTTTAGTAAAGGTAGTAAAAAAATTACATTGGCTATAGTAACTTGACCTATGTCTTTATAAAGAACTAGGAACAGAAGTATAAAGTTACTATCAATATCAAACAACATATTATAATATCTAGGTGATACAGTTACATAAATAAGTAAGGAAGCAAACCAAATTATGATTTTAATTCTTGTTTTTACAATTGGTACATCATTTAAAACTTTTGTACCGAAATAGAAATTTGTCAACAGACTCAAACACTTTCCTATTAAATTAGTTTTGTCCTATTCCAAAACAATAAGGTTTATAATTATAATAACTTTGATTTGTCATTAATGTTCTTAATACCATTAAAGTAAATTGAATGTAAAATTTCAAGTAATTTTAAGTTAAGATTTAGCAATAGTATAAAATTAGATTGCATTGCACACACACACACACACACACACACACACACACACACACACAAACAGATGCCCATTGTTTTAACATTTAAGGTTAGATAAATCCACAAACAATATTTATTTCAAACTTTCATCAAAATCGGTCGAGCTGTCTTTGAGTTTTGATAAGACTAATGGACAGCAATTGATTTTTATATATAGAGATAAAGCTCAAATTTGTAACTAATTTGTTAATTCTATTCTGGAAATATAAAAGATGATGAAGGTATATAAACTACATTACCATTTGTTTAGAACCAAGTCAACAAGTTACTTAATCTTAGTAAACCTATACATTTTTAATTAAAAAAATGTCTTGTTTGGGAAACAAGAGCTTTAGTTGGCATATAAACATCACAATCAGTTCAGCTATTCAGAAGATTATCTCATACAGAAAGACAATCAAAAATTTTAAAAATGGTTATCCATTATTAAATCACATGCAAAGGCAGTTATTTTGCTATAACATACAGACACTTCAAATTAAATTATAATATGTATTTCATAATAGTTAAATAGACTGGATTTATATATTATATGGGTACATTTTTTCGATTAAAAAATTCCCCACACTGATACAGTACTATTATGAATTTGATATACAAGTATAATAATATATAGGTCATCTTTACATGTGTACACAACATTTAAAAGCATCACACAAAATTTATACTGAAGTATAAAAACATATAAATACCTTTGTGAATAAAAGTTAATATATAATAGAAAAAAGACAAGTAACAGCTAAATTAACAGAAAATGATACTATCTCAGGAACTTTGCAACACAGTTTCCTTCTCTTTTTATTATTGTTTTTGTCGTAAATATTAAACAATGCTACAGTTTTACTCTGTAAATAGGAATTATTTACAATATTTTATTCTAAAATTTAAAATATGGTAGATATACTTATGTTGAGATTTTATGTAAAATGTATCTAAATAATTGATTAAAATTTAAACTTTAATGTATATTTTATATTGTACTGCATTTTATTATATTGCACTTGTAATAAATTATTTATTACAATTACAAATAACTCAAAGTTAATATTTTGCAGGCCTTCTTTTATATGTATATTAAAACAATTTGCTTTTATTTAAAATAAAAATTGTGTAAAACTTTACTGGATGATTAATTTATTATAGAAGAAAATAATTAACCAAAAAACCAACACAACAATAGTTCAAGACTAAATATAATTAAAACCTACCTGTTGTTGAAAAAGTGAATTGCGAACTAGACAAATGTCTTTCCAAGTACGCAGGCCCTTCAGCTCACAACCAGGCGACACCACGTCTGTGCAGTTAAGGTCAGCATCCAACGGCATCACAATGAATGGTTGCACCACCTCATGTAACAAACATCTTATGATAAATAAAACAGACCGCAAAATAATTAACTTCACTACAACCCACTTACATATGTAATGATATATTTAATTTCTTCAAAATTTAAACAAAGGTCTGTTCAATTAAATATTAAATACAAGTGGGATTGTAGTCAAGCACTGGCTTATAACCTTATCAGCAAAGAACAATAAAAGGAAACTTAAAACATTTTTTTTTATTATCTTACACCTAACAAAAGTTAAAAGTTTTTGGATCCAAGTATTTATGTGTATCATATATGTTGTAATCAAACAATAGCTTTGTTTTCATTTTACTTGCTTAGTGTTAAGAATAAAGACTTGTTTGTGTGATATTTTTAGAATACAAACAGACAAAGGTATTTAAGACAAAAAATAATTATATTCATCCTATGTTCAGCAGTGGACTTATGAAGAGCTGTAACGATGATGATAACAATAACTATATATTCATTCATAAATTCACTATTCCTACTGTTATTAACTAGATTTCCCCTCTGTATACAATATCTCAGGAGATAAGTAGTCAGATCAAATTTTATTGTATTGCTTGCAACTCAACTTCAATTTTTGCTAACACCATGAAATTCAATGATACATTAATGTCAATAGATTAATGAAAAAAAGTATGTAAACAGAAGGAAACCTGCATGTGAAATAAAATATAAGTAATACCAAACATATGAAGTCCTCAAACATATGTCAGTGCATCTACACACTTTTCTCTGCTTAAAAAATACTCTCTTGATTGAGTTGAGACCTAAACGGAATATGTTTCTGTATAGGTGCTGGCGCTTGTTACATTACTTTTACCGATTCTTAGAAAATATTGTATAAATAAAGAATAGAATAGAATCATTTTTATTCAATATAGATTATAGTACATAATACTTATTGAGTCATTTTTTACTTTTACCACTGGTTCACAAAAAAACCTCTATCCTGGGAAGAACCAGCAAGAAACTCAGCGGGAAATAAATACAAAACAAACTATTTCACAACATTTTGATTTAGGCATTATCAAGTTGAAATATATCTTGACTAAATACAGATAATTAATATTATTTCAGTTTGCTAGTATTTACAAATGTTAGGTTACATACAATGTAACATATTTATTACAAATTATCAATTTTAATGAATAAAATAATAAATATTGACAGCATGTTAAATTAGTATTCTATAGCAAGAACAACATTTTTAAACTTTTTAGATTTAGTTTTCATTTTAAGCTTTAAATATTATGTTTAGCAATTATATAATCTTGAATGGGCTTAGCTTTCCATTACCTTCCATCGAGTTTGGTGTTGATAAGTATTTTTACAGAAAGGTTACATTTTTATAAGCACACACACAAACTTTCAATATGCGGAAACACATACTTTTTGAGAAATAAATTAATAAAAATCACTTATTTTAACAATATTTTGTGTTTTTTTTTTAATTGGCTTTACGGATCTGGCTTCTAGCCCTTTTGAGCCTACTTCGTAATAAAGTGATTTTTATTAATTTATTTCTCAAAAAGTACGTCTTTCCGCATTTTGAAACTTTGTGTGTGCTTATAAAAATGTAACCTTTCTGTAAAAATACATATCAACACCAAACTCGATGGAAGGTAATGGAAAGTCGTACCCTAGAAATCATTGAGTCAGAGTCTGCTTCCATGTTTCCTAACAACAGAGGAGAAGGGATAGATAATGTTAGTTAAAGAACAAAAACTTTTAATCAAATTATAAATACAACTCAATGTAATATATTTCACACAAATCCTATATTTATGAACTTAAGACTAACACAACCACAGGCTAAATAAATCTATTGTAATAGGTACTATAAAATCTTCCTTCTAATATATATACTAACCTAGTTTTACTTTGACATATGACTAAGTTTAATAATTTAGATAATTGTATGCTTACATTTTATAAGTCCATAATTTTAATAGATTATAGGTATATACTTTATATAATTTAGTATGAATATGAAATAGCTTTAAACAGCAATGATAAATTCATTGCAAAATATCTTTGTCATAGTGAACATAAAAGCAATAATATGAAATTAGCATGAATACTAAAATTATGAAACATTGATAGTTAAGGAGAAAACAATTAGTGCAAACAAGATATATTAAATATAGTTACCAAGCATGTGTATTAGTAAGGCGTCCACTAAATGAATATATACGAAGGTGGTGTCACTCAAATGAGTTATGAACTATAGTATCAATCAGAGTAAAGAACTAACGAGCAACTACTCATGCACTAATAACAAAAATTATAGAAATTTACATGAGTCACGCCTTCGATGCAATCGTTTATGGGATTGCTGCAATACTGTTTATTAGAAACAAAGAAAATATTGAAGAACTTCGATAATTGGCATTCACGAAGAAAATGGCGTCATATCACTAGTCACGGAACAAGGTACTATTTCGTCATATGAATGCGCACATCACAATCACAACTATACACCACAAAAAAGCATCTGCATGCTACTTTATTATTTTTTGTATAGAAATTACTCACTTAGAATAAGAATTCCAAAGAAAATCATCCAAAAATTCAAAGGATTGATGACAAGGCACTACACTCACCGTTTGCAAAACCCAGACTGCGAATCACGTGACCCGAAAAGTGTTGCCTGTTTCAAATCCTCCATTAAAAACATGAAATGTTAAAACCACAGATATTCAATATATTTGTATGGCTGTAATTAAAACAATAATTCGGAAAAAAAAGAATAACGCAAATAGAAAGAATTATCTTTTTGCAAATATCCTACTTTTATTGTAGGTGAAAATAAGTAAAAAAAAAAGGAATACGATCTTAAACATTAATCTTATAAGTGTAAGGGAAAATTAACCCCTGAAGTGTAACCTATTTAATAAAGAAAAATTAATCAATATCAGTTCACAATGTAGGGATATACTGTAAAATAATTTCATATTCTGAAGTCAGGAATTGAATTCTTCCACAAGTATGGTTAAGCACCTTCAGAATGTGAAACTATACTAGAATTATTTTGTACGTGCAGTTTGGGCCATAAATCATCGGAGTATATCGATCTCTCTCCCACTCGCGGGCCTTAGGCGCGAGAATAGCGATGCACATTATTGTTGTCGATAAGCGTTATCAATAGTGAATTTAGTTTTGTCATTATGTGGGTTAGTGATAAAAATGAAAAAAAAATAGATAAAACAACGTATTTATTAAAATAAAAATAATAATGATTTAAAATAAATTATTTATTAGGTATCTATGTATTAAAAAAAACTATAAGTACAAATGTTTGGAATGTAACGAGTTATATTAATAATAAATATAAATATAAAGATAATAAATTATATCTAAAATTAAATCTAAAACTATTTACTTGTTTCATTTGTTGTTATCGATAATGGCGTTGCGCCCGCGCATCATGCTCACCGCCCTAGCCGGGCTGACCTATGATTTATGACCCCAACTGCACGCACAAAATAATTTTACTATAGTATATATTTTATTCTTTTTAGTTTATTGAACTTTTGCTTTTTATTAAAATTTAATCTTATAAGCTGAGTGTAAAGGTTTCAAGGTCCTTTTCTGGTGCTAAATAGTCGAAAGAGAAATAAATTGAAACATATAGACAATGAGAGCTAATATTTTACTGCTCACTAGATGTTGCTTGCTAGGTGGGTTGATTACGTATTTTACGTTAGGTATTTGTGAGTACGTGTTTCTTCTCCGGTCGAGTCCTCCAACATTTTTTATAGTAGGAGAGGGGGCAAACGAGCATACGGCTCACCTGATGGTAAGTGACTACCACCGCCCATAAACATATGCGACACCAGGGGAATTGCAGGTGCGTTGCCGGCCTTTTAGAAAGGAATAAGCTCTTTTCTTGAAGGTCCCTATGTCGTATTGGTCCGGAAAAATCGCTGGTGGTAAACTATTCCACAGAGAAATCGTACGCGGAAGAAAACTCCTAGTGAAACGTACAGTGGAGGACCACCAAGAATCCAAATGGTGTAGATGGTATCAGGAGTTCAGCCACGATATGCGTTCGTGAAATTTGGCGACTGCGATTAAGCCGAACAATTCTACTCCCCGTGGTAAATGCGAAAGAAAATGCAAAAGGTTGCAACTTCTCTTCGCAGCGCCAGTGAATGGAACCGATCGGAAAGGATTCGGTCGTCGACGATTCGAGCCGCTCTGCGCTGGATGCGGTCAAGTAGAAGGAGCTGGCACTGGGGTACCCCAGGCCAGAGATGGGAACAGTATTCCATGTGAGACCAAACTTGTAACTTGTAAAGTTACAGGCGATGTGCCGGCATGAAATACTGTGCTGCTCTGCTGAGCACGCCAATTTTTTTAGAGGCCAATTTAGTCTTCTATTACAAGTGACCACGAAACTGCACGTCACTCGCTATGTCAACGCCGAGGATTCGAATACTGGCTGAGGTAAAAGGGGTAGTGCCTTAAAACTGAGGAGATACGACAAAGGGGTTACTTTAAATTTTTTAAGGATTAAACTGGACTAGATTTAGTCGCCCCCAATTCGAGACTTTGTTCAGCAAAGACTCGACTTCAGACACAAGTTCGTTCCGGTACTTGGCAACGTTTTCCCGAGAAATATTGGCACGGCCAGTATATAGACCATCACCAGTGCCATCATGCGCATAGCAATGAATGTTAGCGGTTTGCAACAAATAATTGATATGCAGAAAAAAACAGCGTCGGTGATAGCACGCAGCCTTGTGGAACACCTGCATGCGCTCCAAAGTCTATGACGAAAGTTTATGAGTAGAATAACTCGGCAATTGATCGCGCACACATGTTTATGTTTATACGTGGTAGAGTGATACTGCATCTATATTAATAGTATAGTTGTAGCACGAATGGGTCGGCTCGACCGGGCTAGGACCACGCTCTCACAGAATACTAGAGTAAAATAGCAGCTAACACTGCTGTGTTTCGTATGGTGAGTGTAGAGAACCGGAGCCCCTTTTCACTGGAAAAGAAGCATTCCATCTTAAGCTGAACGCACATTTATCCGCGCCGTACGTGCCGAATTTTAGAATTCGTTGTATGAAATCATATGAAACCTAGCACAATACACCTACACCGTACGCGCCGAATTTTATAAAATGCGGTAGGTATACAATATCCAAGGATGAATGATGATGACGTCATATAACGCGGCGCCTGTTGATACTCAGTGTAGTCTAATGTTGCCAACTTAGTAGATTTTCCAATATAACTGGTGGTTTCGACTTATGCGATAATTTTTGTATTTTTATAACTTTTAATTAATTCGTAATTAATTATACATAATTTGAATTTTACTTTGCATCAATATGAATACATAGTGATAAATTATTTAAATACTGAACTTAAAAAAATTATTAAATTTAATTCAAAAACCCAATTATACCTGATTACTTAATTATCAATAAAAATACTTACCTCAAAGATACAACAAGTCTTTTTACTGGTTCAATTGGCCTTCTAAATTTTGAGTTTTCTATAGAAAGATATAATTTTAGTACATGTAGCAATTCTTGAAGTATGTTAAATGCAAATATCTAAAAAATCGTTCAACATCATGTAATACGTCTTTAAATAAAGTATATCCCCTTCATATTCTCCATACGATTGCCTTTTTAAATTAATATTATGCATGCAGAATCTTCTTTTTCTCCGAATTCTTTTTTTTCCTCTGCCAATAAGCAGGCTATTACTATATTTCTTTCCATAGTGATTTCGAGCGATCAATTTCACTGTACCGTTGCACACGAGTGGTTGGAAAAACTACATAAGTTGTTGGTAATACAAAAGATTTGCGTACGGCGCGGACGATGCGTGCTGACAAATGTGCGTTCAGGTTTAGTCCTCACGGGTGACAACGCATCTGCATTTTGATTCGCAAACGAGGATAAATGTAGATGTCTATGGGCCACAGCAACCACTTACCATCAGGTGGACTGTGTGCTCGTTTGTCACCCTATCCTATAAAAAAAAACGTATTAGTGAGCACGCCCTGGAGTAATGAACATAATAAAATACTTACACTTATACAAAATGAGCTTACAATTCGGCGCGCGTATCAAAACGCTGGCAATGTAACACGTTATTAAAGTGCACAAATAAGTGTGTTTAAAAGATTTCATACGCAATTCGGCATGTGTCTTGCAAGAAGCGTCTCCACCGAGGGAACAAATGTCGGCAACAAGCGTATTCCTTTGATTTGCAACATTTTGAAACAAATGTCGTCAACTTTTGTTGATGTCGGAAACATAAATGTTGTCAACATTTTAGGTGGAGACGCGCCTGACAGAAACATTTATCGGCAACACGTGTTGACAAATGTTGAAAACTTTGGTGGAGACGCGCCATTAGTATAATAATTACAAACTTAGATAAGCATAGAGGGAACTTACAATTCTATACAACTTGAGTCAATATATTTGTCTCGCTGTTTTTATTTAATGTTTAAATAAAACATAAAAAATCACCTATTAAAAAAATGTTGGGTGTAATTAATGCGTAAAGTTTGAATGACAAGACCTTTGGCTTCTTTTTACTACGCCAAATATGAGAGTAAATACACTCGTATCTTCTAAGGCCCGCCACATATATACGGAATTCCGTTTCGGTCGGTTTGGGTCGGCCACACACATAGGGAATCACGTTATGCCCGCAAAATTTCGAACGGTAAACTACCGTACGTGTGTGACGGGTCATAGATTTTATATGAACTTGCTGCGTTCGGAATCTCGAATCGAAATCCCGAAACGGAATTCTGTATGTACAGTCCCTGGTCAAATTATTAGACGCACTGTAGTTTTTTAATAATTACATGTTGTGCACGAGTTTATATGCAATACTTTTATATTTAAATATACATGTAATATGTTTTTATTCAGGAGATGTTTTATATATTTCCTATTTGTATTTATTTAAAATGTATTGCTTTAAAATGACAACCAAATGACACACGAACGTAAACAAGTACAAATCCGTTTCAATCGCGTTCTCGGGTGCTTTAGTTGTGGACGTGTTTCCGTGGCTTTATGCGCTGTGTTTATTTGTTTCGCAGTTTTATACTACGCAGTTATTTGTTCACTTAGTGTACAGTGTTTAAATAATCGATTGGAACATTTTAATAATGGCTAAAAAAGGCGATCTTTCACCACGTAAAAAAAAATGCAGTAAGGGCCCTCGTAAATGCTAATATGTTTTCTAACCGCGAAATATTACCGAAATTTAAGATTTCTGAAGCTAGCGTACGACGCATATAGAAGAAAATTGAGTCAGGGGACGAATTGAGCCCGAAACAAAAGAAAAGATGCGGCAGAAAGCCTATTTTTACTCCAAGGACAGAAAGATGTTTAAAGAAAACTTTGCCTGACCTGCCGCCCCGCCAGGAAGCTCAAGTTAACAGCTGCAAAGAAAGCAAAGCATCTGTAGTGGGCCAAACAGTGGCGTAATAAAGATGCGGACTTCTGGAGATCGGTAAGTTAGTATAATTTCATCACAAATGATACATTTAACATCATTTTCTATGAAATAAAGAAAAACCAGCACAGATGTTTAGGATGTTTATAAATGTTTGCTATTCTTAACAGGTCTGCTTCAGCGAAGAAAGCACGTTTGAAATTTTACAGAATAAAGCTCTGTTTGTGCGTCGCCGTCATGGAGAAAAATTTCATCCTGACTGTGCCGTTCAGACTGTTAAACATTCTACAAAAGTGATGATCTGGTCGGTCATCAGCGGCAAGGGTACTGGACATCTGTACGTGGTTAAAGGTATAATGAGGAGATCGGTACAAAGAAGTCTTACAAAATCGATTGATTCCGCAGCTCAGAGAATGGTTTTCGAATGGGAAACCATTCAGTTTTATGCAAGATGGAGCTCCCTGTCACACAGCACTGTCTTTTAGGTTTTTCTTGGAAGAGCAAAATATACTTCTGTTGGATTGACCGGGTAATAGTCCCGATATGAATCCTATTGAAAATGTGTGGGGGCTGATGAAGAGAGAAGTGGCTAAAGATGTTATCATAAACAAAATTCAACTCTTAGAAAAGATTATTCATGTGTGGAATCATCATCCTCAAACGCAGGAGACAGTACAGTCTAACATTGATAGCATGCCGCGCAGAATTGAAGCTCTCATAGCGGCTAAAGGTGGCTCAACAAAATATTAACATTTTATTGCATTAATTTAAAAAAATTCAAGAGTTCATAAATAAATATTTTTATATATGATTATGATGTTTTATTTGTGTTATAAACAGATAATAAGGTGACTAATAATAAAATATACATCGCATCTAGTAAAAGCAATAAAGCCGTATAGTATCACCTGATAATTAAGATTTTACATATAATCTTATAGTGCGTCTAATAATATGGCCAGGGACTGTATGTGGCGGGCCTAATTCTCGTTACTAGAAAAATGGCATCCCTAATGTAGTAGTAATAAGTGAGCTTAGAGTATTCAACTAACAGGAGACGCCATGCGCATAAAGTTCCAAACAAAAAAGTCTGTCACTTTTAGCGGGAGGCGAGGTAACGCACACTAAGCAAATCGTAAACATTGGGCCACGTCGTTACGCACGCACACAGCATAATATGAGCACACGATTAAGCAAAACGCACACAACCTTGAAAATCTCTTTTAAATGTCTCATCGTTACAGTGCATAAGCTTTAAACAACTAGTGCGAGGGCCTTGTCGATATGGATATGTCGATGAAATTTTATGCAAGTTACATGAGCAAATTAAATAAAATAAAAATGAACAAATTTTTAATGAGTAATATTACATTCAATGTAAATTAAAAAAAATACATAAGGTACAATATAATAATACAAAATTACCAAAATTAAAATAAATTGAAAAAGTATTATATTATATTTTAACTGGTTTTTAAAGTGAATAAGTTTGGTATATGTGTCGAATACACTTTTTGGGATCACTCTTTTTTTGCGAGGTAGCTAATTCTGGTGCTTGCATATTTTTTCATCACCAAGTTTGCCAGTTCAATGTTATGTGGAACGTAATCATTATCGAAATAATTTTCCTGTATGCTTAAAAATATATAATATGCCTAGTCTATAAAATGTTTTTACCATTTTTACACACCATTAACAATTAACGGTATAAAAGTAAAAGAATCAGTGGAGGAAAAATATCTTGGACTGATAGTTGACAGCGGCTTGACTTGGAAGGCACACATAAATAAAATACGATCTAAGCTTTCACCTCTAATTGGGTTAATACACAACATGGTTAAATGCACTCCACGTCAAGTTCGATTCATGATCTATTTTTCACTTGTCAAACCTCACTTAGACTACTTAATTGAAATTTGGGGTACTGCAGCCAAAACATCAGTTGCTGATCTGCAAATTACTCAAAACAAAATAGTGAAAGTTTTATTTCACTATGACTTCTTAACTCCAACACAAAAAATTTACACAGAAACAAAATTAATGAACATCAAACAATTATATCATTATAATACATGTATTCTAATGAAAAAAAATATGTCAAATACTGTACACTCACAATTACGTTTTAAAACTAAAGAAGATCTAGGCCTTCGACCTCTTCGAAGTACAAATAATATTAATCTTCCAAAATCACGCACAAACTACGGCAAAAAGAACATAAAATATGAGGGAGCACAAATTTACAATAAATTACCTTTAGACATAAAAATGTCCAATAAATTTACGGTCTTCAAAAACAAATTAAAAGAATATATAAGCAACAATGTTAAATTAATTTAATTGTATCTGAACCCGGCCCTGGTATCGCGTATAGCATAGCATTGTTGTTAATTTCCACCCACATTATTTTTGATATTTGGCTTCTAGTAGCTTTGCAACGACAATAAGTGTCGCATTGTATAATGTACCCTCGATTTAGTTGTTATTGTGTAGGTATATCATATTATCAGTTATTTTTGTGTTCATCGACCTAAAAACCTTGTGAAACGTTTTTCTTATAAGTTTCTCATGAAGTGAAATAATGTATTTCTTTTGAGAAATAAAGTTTCTTTAACCACAAGTTGGCAACACTACCTGCTCAGCTATATTAATCAGAATTTTCGTGATTTAATGCTTATATTAATCATTGAAATCAAAATAAGTACTTAAAGATGGAATGTAACGTCGTTTTTTTGTAAATTTGAGGTCTGTGATCTTTTTTTACAAGAAAACACACTGCAACTCGGCATTTTTCTGGAGGTCAACTCACGCTTACGACTACTTGGTAAGTGACGTCGTACGCGGCGCAACTAGTTTTATATAACGGGAATGATCCGCGCTCTCGTACTTTTGACAGCGGGGAACGCTCTCCAATGTCGTCTCCTGTTAGTTTAATACTCTAATGCCCGGGCTACACTAACGAGAAATGCCGTTAATTATCGCGTTGATGGGCGTTAAATGTAGGTGTGGCCACCACTTAACGCGATAATTTTACAACGCCAAGAACAATGCCGTTTCCCGTTGAACGATATCTCGAGTGTCGGTACATCAAAGAGATTAACGCACGAATTAACGCGTTGAAGCGGCCACACTACGTTTGTCTCATTGTGCACGGTGAGCGCAACGGAGTCGCACGTATGGTTACGATAGAGTGGAATAATGAAAAAATTATTACGTTTCTTGAGATTCTGCAAACAGAGCCATGCTTAGGCAATGATAAAATATATTCATATAATAAAAATTTACATTCATCAAACATAGAGTAGCAGCGTCAACGTTCATCTTGCTTGAAATTCAAGGAATATTAACGTAAAGTGACCATACGTCCCGTTTTGAACGGGACTGTCCCTTTTCTCGGTCACCTGTCCCGTTGTCCCCAAACAAAGATCCGGGATGCAAAATAGTCCCGTTGTCCTAAACCGCGAGAAAATTTAAAACTATGAAGTTCGTCAGACACGAACGGTGCGAAAGCGGGACCGACCAATAAATAACCGAATGGGATAATTTCAAAGTTTTGGCAGAAATTCGTTGGGTGGAAGTATTCAAACATTTCTTACTAACAATCTTCAACATAAATTCTCTTGCATTTTAATCGAATAAAACTACCTGGTACAAATGCTCCAGTAGAAAAAGTATTTTTCTATTATGAATAAATTGTGGACGTCTGAAAAAAAAATCACTTACAGGTTCCAGTTCTAAAGGCGAAGTTGATAACAAAACTTAATGTAAAAAAACTTGCCCTTATTTAAAATCATCACCAACTTTATTAAAGCAAATTTGTTCCACTGACAAATATAAATATAATTAAAAAATATGTTGCATTTAATAATTACTGTCTGAGGAACCATTGCTTTAATAAAGCTGGTGAACTGGTGATTAATTTTTATTTTTACAATTTTTTAAAATAAAATTAATTATAATTAATGTGATTATAATTATAGTGAATACTAATTGTATAAAGTTACAGTTTTTTAAATAAATAACATAATATTTTTTTTATTGTTAACCTGCTAACTGGGGAGTATGGGGACATGGGTTTATTTACCCATGTCCCGTTTTGAGTTAATAAATAAATGGTCAGTTTACTTTAACGCCGTTGAACGGCGACCGTTCCAAGTGTAGCCACTCAGTTTATCGCGTTAAAATTAAGGCAATAATTGTTGCGTTTATGGGCATTGACGTTTCTCGTTACTGTGGCCCCAGCATAAGTAAGTGTGATATTATTTCAAAAACCACGATATCTTTAATTTTTATAGTTAGTCGATCTTTCTCAATGTTAGCAACAATCAACATCCATAAACTGTTTTTTTTTAATTATTTTATTATCTCCCTATAAATATAAAAAAACGGACTATGGTTGACGCCAGATAGCTGGTCAATAGTGGTTATTGACTTGAATCTCATCCCGAAATCGCATTTCGTTAGCGACAGTATCGCTACCATACAAACCTATCGCTAAACTGATTCGACTAAGATATCATAATATACCAAAGTGTCATAACCCAAAAAATTCTTGGTTAACCTCTATCAAATTGTAAGTTCACGTGGTCCCATGCATACAATGAAACTAATTGTATGTTGTTGACATGGACGTACATACGTCCATGGTTGTTGAATGTTGATGTCGGAAATATAAATGTTGTCAACATTTTTGGTGGAGCCGCCCCTTAAGACTGGTGATGTTAATCGTTGTTGTCATTGTCATATGTTAAATGTCATTTCTGAATACGTCATTTTTATAACCTAAAATATTTTTATCAAATATAGTTATTTCAAGTTATTTATAATAAATTAAGTTATAAATTGCACAATACACTTTTGTTCTCTGTTATCGGAATAATATAAGTGCAATTTCACAATGCCGACAATTTCGGTTAAACGAGATTCTCTCTTTACTGCTCTTGGAAGAACATACAGTAAGTAGATACATTTTTTTGTAGAATTATGGTGACAAACGAGCACACAGTCAGTAATAACAGTTATAACTAAATTTAATATACATTTCAATAGATAAGCAGTTTTATTTAAGAATTAATATTTATATTTGCACGCCTTTTTATTTTGAATCAAAAGTACAATGATTTATTATATTAATAAAAATATTACTAAAGGAGGAGGTGATACGAGGCTGGTATTTGAGAATCTTCCTATGGATCTTCTCAGTCAGAAAAATAAGGTGTCGAAGTTAGTGAGAAAAAGAAGAATATAAGGACTGGCTCACTTGAGATTCAACAATGTTGGGTGGGCAATTTTTTTTTCTAGAGGTAAAGGTGACAAACAAGCACACATTTTCAATTTAGAATCAAACAGCAGATGCTTTGTCACCTCTGAAGACTAAGATGTAATGCCCCATTACCAGTAAAAAGGGTCTCCGGATCTCGTCACTCTACACCTGACTCCTAAACTGAGGTTGAAATTCAGAATCGTTTGGCGGGGGTGGGGGTTGAGGGGAGCGGAAGGGGGGGGGAGCGTCCCCTTACTCCCAACACCACTCCCATTAAAAGGTAATACACTGATCTTGAGAAAAATCAAAAAGAAAATCCCATAGACCTAACCTGAAAGTAACATTTATCGTTTCCAGCAGGAGGGGGGAAGAGGGTGGCAGGAGTGCCCTATCAGGGAAAGCCCCTCTATCTTTCCCTCATTGTGGAAAAGTATAGTTTATGAGTAATGTTTTTTTTTGTAAAATCATAACCTCACGTTTTTACACAGGAATATTGACCCAAAGTTACTTCTACAACAGCTTTGGCGCTGCGGGAAGTGTAGCCCCTTCGCCCTTATGTAGCAAATCACAGGCACCCATGCTCACCTCCGCAGTTTCCGCTTATTGGTCGCCTTAGGCGACCAGCCTCAGCCGCTACGGCTACGGCGTGCCTGCAATTTGCTATGGCGGGCAGGGGCTGCTCTCCCTCCGCGCCTACGGCTTTACAAAAACACTAGCAGTAGGGCAGACAAAACTATGTGGAGTCGGGGCGTGCTGGTTTAATTTTAGTACACATTCCATCAGATCAGATATCTTATCTATAAAGTCAAGTTGCCTTCACTCCTGCCACAACTTTTTAACCTATTACAACTGAAATTATTTCTAGGTGTTCAGGTATTTCTGGGCAGTTTTAAACGATTCAGAAATAAAACAGTATATTATAATCATTTATTTATTGTCTGTAAACATAATTTTTTTTATTATTTCCTGAAAAGCATCTCTTTTATTCCTTCTAATTTCTCTTCTCCATAAATATTCATATATAATCAAGTCGGTAAAATATTCTCTATTATTATAGTTGTCTTTAGCGAAATATCTCTTGACAGAGTGTATAGACAGTCGAATAATGTGACACTAGTCTTACATCCTTGTCACACTTACACAAAATCCTGTATGCTATACAGCTTTCACAGTAATTTTTCCATGTTTTACGCATTTTAGGTTATAATAGTTTTTTATTAATTTTTTCGATAACGTTGCATTACATTTTGATGTGAGTGGTATTATTATTATAATGGGGGACCAAATAAAACACCTTACTCCGCCAAATTCGTGCGAAATGGTTCTAAATCTAACCCTAAACTGAAACTATATGAAACCCAACACCATCATCTTGCTGGCATGTGGCTTTTCCCCAGTCCATGCAATCTATTGATGCTTATAAAACTAACTTTCCCAGATTGTATGATTTAAGTAGTTGAATCCTGTGAGTAAGGAATAACAAAATAACACTGACAAAAATTATAAATACATCAACTAATAGTTAATAGGCATACCATTATTATCTTATTTTGATAAAATTAAATTAAGGAAAAAGTTAATAATTCAATCATTTATATTGTGTGTAAGTGCACACTTTGACTACCTCTATTTCCTTCAACTATCCTTCAATTGGCCGGCTGGAAGAAATTTTAACATGAAATAAGCACTGCCTTTGTACATAATATGTTCTTTTTACCAATTTTTCTATCATAGTGTGTACATAAACTATTAAATAATATTTTTTTTGTTTTCTATTATTATTGTATATAAATAAATTATTTTCTTAAGAATCTTCCGATGAATCTTTTCAGTCATATTTCATATTCTTTTCAGTCATAGTTCATATTTTCACACATGTTAGCATTAATTAAGTAAAGGTTTTTTTAGTACACTGTTTAAGAATTACAACTATTACTAAATTACATTTATGATTTATTTTAGCTGATGAGGAGTTTGAACAGTTATGTTTTGAGTTTGGCTTGGAATTAGACGAAGTTGTAAGTATCAAAAATCTATTTCTGTAGTGTAGTATAACTGCCAGCTGTATTGATTATATTATATTACAGAATCATTAACTAAATTAATTGAAGTACAGTGGTAACATTTATTTTGAATAATTTTTATGCATTAGAAAAAATATAATATTGCAATTCATTATTAGCTTGTTTTTCTTAATCTTTTTTTGCTTGTGTTAATGTTTTAATATATATGTATACATATATAATTACAGACAACAGAAAAGCAAATGTTGATAAAAGAGCAAGGCGATCATGTATCAGCAGATGTCTCTGAAGATATTTTGTACCGTATAGACATTCCAGCTAACAGATATGATTTATTATGTCTAGAAGGATTAGTCAACGGAATATTAGTTTTCCAAGGAAAGTAAGTATCAACAATAAAGTTCTGCATCCATCTCTGTTTATAATTTATATCTTTTTATTTCTACCCTCTATCTTCGACATGTAAATAAAAGAGTAACTAAAAAGAGCGAGTCTTATCCGACATTATTCCGATGATATCCCGGACGTCAGTCTGAGCGAGATTAGAATGGCTCTCCAGCACCTTAAAAACGGCAAGACCCCAGGCGAGGATGGAATTACAGCGGAGCGTCTGAAAGCGGGTGGAAAACCGTTACTTGAAGTCCTTCAGAAGCTCCTTAATTCCGTCCTCCATGGTGGTATTACACCGGAGGCGTGGAGCAGAAGTGCGGTGGTCTTGTTCTTCAAGAAACGCGACAACGCTCTCTTGAAGAACTACAGACCGATTTCCCTTCTGAGCCGCGTCTACGTGCTATTTCGAGAGTCATTACGAATCGTCTCGCGCGCAGACTTGACGACTTCCAGCCTCCCGAACAAGCCGGTTTCCGAAATGTCTTTAAGGCACCATAGACCACATACATACCCTTTGGCAAGTTGTACAGAAGTCCGAGGAGTACAATTTACCACTGTGCCTGGCGTATGTGGACTATGAGAAAGCCTTTTATTCCGTCGAAATTTGGGCAGTGCTGCAGTCCCTTCAGCGGTGCCAAGTTGACTGTCGGTATATCGAAGTGTTGAAGTGCTTGTACAGTCGGGCTGCGACTGCTATCCGAGTACAGAACCAGATTACCAAACCTATCCAATTGCAGAGAGGTGTAAGACAGGCTGACGTCATATCCCCGAAACTCTTCACCACTGCATTGGAAGACGTTTTCAAGCTTCTGGACTGGAAAGGATACGGTTTCAACATCAATGGCGAGTACATCACTCACCTTCCATTTGCTGACGATATAGTCCTTATGGCAGAATCCTTGGCGGACCTAAGCACTATGCTCAATAACCTTAATAGTGTTTCCCAACGGATAGGTCTTAAGATGAACATGGACAAAACAAAGATCATGTTTAATGTCCATGTCACACCTATGCCGGTAGTTGTTGGGAGCACTAACCTCGAAGTTGTTGACGAGTATGTTTATGAGTACCTGGGACAAATAGTCCGACTAGGTAAGTCCAACTTCTACTTCTACTACTTCTAGGTCAATCGACGGATTCAACTCGGTTGGGCAGCGTTCGGGAAATCACGGCACACCTTCTCGTCAGGTATACCTCAAAGCTTGAAAATGAGACTGTACAACTAGTGCGTGTTGCCAGTGATGACATATGGAACTGAGACGTGGTCCTTCACTGCTGGCCGGATAAGGAAGCTCAAGGTCGCTCAGCGAGCTATGGAGAGGGCTATGCTCGGAGTTTCTCTGCGTGATAAACTTAGAAATGAGGATATCCGCAGAAGAACCAGAGTGACCGACATAGCCCAACGGATTAGTAAGCTGAAGTGGCAATGGGCCGGCCATATAGCTCGAAGAACTGACAACCGATGGGGAAAAAAGGTTCTGGAGTGGCACTCTCGTACCGGCAGGCGAAGTGTAGGGCGTCCCCCCACTAGATGGAGTGACGACCTGGTAAGATATGCAGGAAGTCGAGGGATGCAGGTGGCTCAGGACCGTGCTTTGTGGCATTCCTTGGGGGAGGCCTATGTTCAGCAGTAGACTTGTGAAGGGCCGTAATGATGATGATGATGATGATCTAAACAGAAAAACATTTAAATGATCCTTCTTCAATAGCAAAATATAACTTGTTTTAGATAATAATGTCAAAAAAAATCCTTTGTTTAATCCTATCTTCTAGTTGCTTAATTTGAATTTGCATATCCTATTTTTTTTTAAAGATAATGTGATATGTATATTTCAGGAAAGCACCACCTCAGTACAAGTTTAAAAAATATGAAGACTGTCATTCTCTACACCTCACTCCTGCAACTGCTTCGATTAGGCCTTTTGCTGTAGCTGCTATCCTAAGAGGAATTAAATTCACAAAGGAAAGCTATGATAGCTTCATTGACTTGCAGGTGTTTATAGAAAATCGATAATTTAGCTACATTAGTTTACATAACGATTTCTTATGTTTAAGCGAATACTACACATTAAGTGAAACTAATTAACATTAAGTTGTAAATTTTATAACTTAAACTTTCACGTACGTCACCCAAAGGGGTGGGCAGATACTACATATTACCATTTGGCATAATCCTGACACACCTCTCTCTCCTCTTTCACATTCATATATCTACACATACAGGTTGGTTAAGGGTACCCTTACCTTGGCCTATCTTTAATATATCGTCAGTTTGGTCCATAACTTCGGTTTAGGGCGTTCCTTACTGATTCTGCCACTCGCTTCTGCAACATAAATTTGCTTTGTCACTGACCTTGCTACAACATTTTCTTTCAGCTTCATAGTCAGCTCTAAAATCGATTCAGTCGATGGCTGTCATTTTTTGATTTTTGCCATTTCTTGAAAGTTTTGTCTTTTCCAACAACAGCAATTTAACATTCTCATCCTACCAAGTAGGATCTTTATTAATCCTCAATTTTCCTTTCGTAATACCTAGGGTTGTTCTAGCGGTTTTTAGCCAGAACATGTGGAATTCGTTCCATCGAGTGTTACTGTCTTTTGGGACCTGAAGTGTCTCTTTCAAGTGCACAGGTTGATACATGTGCAGTAAATAAAGTGCCTTCTACCTTGTGTATGTTATACCATTTTACGCGGGGTTCTTGTTTTTGATATTTCTCTTTTATATTCCAGTTTGGCAGGTTCAAACAGGTTACATTTAGTCGGTGTTGGGTTATTAGTAGAATCCCTGGTATAACTGCAGTCCCTGAAATTGCGAAGAATAGATCTGTCACAAAGAAAAAAGTCTACACCTTGGCTATTAGAGGTGCCATATCCAAAATTTCCATGTATGTTTGTGTTTTCAAGTGTTTTCATATCTACATTGCCAGTCAAATCCCCTACTATAATTTTTTTCTCGTCGAAACGTATGGTTACGAAAAGGTCTTGTAGGTTTCCCCAGAACAGATCTTTTTCTTCATTGCTACATCCAACTTGAGGGGCATATACTGAGACTATGTTTAGAGTTAATAAGTTGTCCAGAGCTAATTTCACGTACATAATTCTGTCGCTTATTCTTTCTACTTTGATTATTCGTTGTTGAAATAATTCGTCAAGATTGATGCCGATTCCTTTCCTTGTAGTAGATGTGCCGTTATAAAATAGTTGATAGTTTCTACACCAATATGCCTGGATTTTGACTCTTTCCATTTAAGTTCTTGTATACATCAGATATTAATTTTTCGTGCAAGCAATGTGTTTGCTAGTTCTTGGCATAGCGCAAATTATTTGCGCTGCGTCTTGTTTCGTCGCTTACAGGAGACGCCTTAGCATTTTTCGCTTGGGATCGTATCTGGTTGTCGCTTGAGGTGTACGCCCTAACGCTTATATTTTTTCTTTTATGTTGTGCTTTCATATTAGAAGTATGTTTTGTTTTGGCAATGTATTTTTACAGCCGGTTGCCACCTGATGCCAAGGCTGTCACCCTCTTCAAGGGTGAGGACGTCGCCGTTGACTCGTCATGAGCTCTTCCGCCGGCAACCCTTCTGTAGTGCTCCAGCCTAAGCACTCAGTACTGCTCACGACCTTAACTCCAAATATGTGGAAGCAGCTCGTAGCAGGGGTTTGATAACGGAGATTCCTTCACCGGCCTGTTGGTCCGCGGGAGATATATTATTTCCCTCCTACCCGGCTGTGCGAGTGTTCCCCTATCCGCCGCCCGGAGACGTGCTCTCTAGGTGTGAGGCTTACCCGAAATAAATAAATAATAAATAAAAAAGATATGAATTAAAATAAAAAAAAAACTTTAAACCTCACACACACACACAAACATTCACGCCTGTCGCCCAGAGACGTAGGCAGAGACTTGGGAATTCCATTTGGCGCGAACCTGACACACCTCTCTCGCCTCCTTTACATCCACATATCTACGCATACACGCTCGTCGGTTAAGGGTACTCCTAATCTGGCCCATTTTCAACATATCGCCGATTTGGTCGATAAACCTTCGTCTAGGGCGTCCCTGCCCGACTTTGCCACATAAATTTCACTTTCACACACACAAAAAAAAACTTTTACTTTTGCAACATAAATTTGCTTTGTCACTCTTTCCTCGTTCATCCTTTCTACATAACCAAACCACCGAAGCATTCCTATCTTAATTCTGGTCACAACGTCATCTTGCAAACCACACTTTTCTCTTATTACACTATTTCTCACACTATCATTCCGATTCAGCCCTAGCATACTCCTTAATGACCGCATTTCTACAGCATTTATTCTACTCTCATGCTTCTTCTGCCAGACCCAACTTTAACTACCATACATTAAAGTAGGGACTAACACAGCATTATGAATTGCCATACGTGCCTTATTTGACACATTCTGACTCTTCATAATATCGTGCAGAGCCCCCATTCACTCTATTTCCTGCGTTCACTCGTCGTTCTATATCCTTATCATATCTATCATCCCTGCTAAATAAACATCCCAAATATACAAACTCATCCATTTTCTCAATAAACTTCCCTTCTATTCTTATTTCACATAACGTTTTACTTTCTTCTCTTTCAAAAACCATCACTTTCGTCTTACTTGCGTTCACTTTCATACCCCTTTCTTTTAATGACCAGTTCATTAAAGTACCATCATTTGCATGTCGGCCGCCGACGATGAAAATACGACTTGATCATCGGCGTACAAAAGGCATTTGACGGTTAACTCACCCATTCTCAAACCACATTCTTCAACTTTCAAATTTTGCAAACAACTGTCCATAAATAGGTTAAACAGCCACGGGAAAGCTACACAGCCCTGTCTGACACCTTTTTGAATGAAAAACCAGTCCGAATAGGCCCCGTTGATTCTGACACAAGCACTAGAATCCCTATAAAGAGACCTTAATGCCTGTATCAAACCATCGCTCAACACATATGAGTTCAATGTTTGCTATAACGCGTTCCTATCCACTCTGTCATAATCCTTTTCCAAGTCCATGAACACACAAAAAACTTTCTGGTTTTTGGCCAAAAACTTTTCCGCCATCATGCACATGGAACAGACTTGATCCGTATACCCCATCCCCTTTCTAAATCCACCTTGCACATCCCAAATTTTTCCATCAGTTTCTTCCATAACTCTTTCAATTAACACCTTAGCATACGGTTTACCCACAATGCTAAGTTAGTTGATACCACAGTAGGTTTTACAGTCCTACTGTGACCCCTTTCCCTTATATATTGGGACTATAACGGCTTTGCACCAGTCTTCCGGTACCCGTTTCAGTTTCCAACATATATTAAACAAGGTGTACAGCAGGCCTGCAATCACACCCTCTCCAGCCCTTAGAATTTCGAGTGATACACTATCATATCCGGCTGTCTTACCTGCTTTCATGCTTTTCATTGCTTTCATTATTTCATCTACACTTATCTCCCTACCTCTCTCCACTTTTTTCGGAATTTCTATTTCACTTAATTCAGACGACTCTTCACTCTTAAACACGCTTTCAAAGTATTCCTTCCATCTCTTTAAATTCGAAACTTCATCATCATCTTTCAGCATGCAGCCATTGTCGTCTCGTATAACATTCATTCTAGGCTGTTTTGAATTTCCCCTGGCAGTTCTTACGAGTTTCCAGAACATATATTATTCAGATATTATATTTAAACTAGTGTCCGACCGAAACAGGATTTTCAACCGAAACCGAAACCGAAAACGAACCTTCGGTCTGGGTGTCAGTTTCGGCCGAAACCGAAACCGAAACTTGTTTAGACATGTTATTTTTTTTATTGTAAGATCATGTAAGAGCATCTAATAAGGACCGGGTTTTTGGAAATCCTTATAAATCAATTTTGGGAAGTCTTTTAATTTGTAAAACATCATAATCAAATAAACTGTTTATATTTGAAGAGAAAATATTATAAATAAACAAGGTACCAAGGTCGAGGTACTTACAAAATAATATGGTCCCTATACGGCACCAGGGCTCTAAATAAGGTCCATAATTGAACTGCAAGATTTTAGGCGTTATATACAAGAAAAATCACACCTTTATAAAGCAATGTCTTTAAACTACTATTAAGTTCGTGGCTTTCGCATAATGAAACGTAAATTCATATGAATTAGTGTTGTGGCCCTTATAAAGTGTTAGGAAATGAATATAAGTTATAACTAATTTATTTTAGTTATAAATGAAACAAATTGTAGTTGTGTGCAGAATTGCAGATTTTTATTAACTCTAGTAAAGAAAATCACAAAGTGTTAATAATCAGTCATTTTTTCAATCTTAGTACTTGGACCTTATTAGGTATTATACTTCTGTAATCATAGTAGATTTTTTGTCACAAAGGATTTTTTATGTTGTTTTTTCCACAAAATAAGTAAATTTGTTTACGTTTTACTTTGGTGTTAAAGGTATCAGGCAAAGGTAATATTTGAAAACTTCTTAATTCTCTCCACCAATTCCTTTTCCTGTGTGTCGGCAAAAACAGCTTTCCTTCTCATCCTCTTCACCACGGTCCCAGATTTTATGTGATTGTTTCAACGTTCGCCGTAGTATATGGTATTTTAAAGCTGCTGGAAGCTCAAACTTTTGGCTGTTTCATATCATCTAGAGCATCCTGAAGATCAGTTAGAGACCATCCTGGGCATCGTTTTCTTTTATGCGAAGGTTCCATTTTTGTCTTTATTGGAAACAATATACTTATATTATGTATGAACAATACTTATGTCAAAAGCTACTGTTGATTTGCGTAAATAAAATCTTATAAAACTACGTAAAAACGAATGGGTAAATAAATGTGTTGCTAAGTAACTCGAAAGCGTCTGGATTATTTTTTTCAATAATGTGTGTTCAATAATGGTGAAGTGTAAGGAAGGAAAGGTGTCTAGACATGTGACATTTTTGTGCGATAGCTATGGCCTAGCGTGGTGATCTGTCGTTATCACCGCACAAAAGTGCCACTTGCCAGGCCAACTGCTTATTTACACTTGTTAATTCATTTAAGTAACTGATCACGTCTATTTTAAAGCTTCTTGCCCCTAATAAGGTCCGGCCCTTATTTTGAGACAAAAAGTGGACCTTGTTAAGCACTTAGATATGTCTTGAGAAAACGTAACAAAATCGTGATAAAAAAGCAATAATTTTGGTAACTTACCTCTTCAATCCACCTTCTGAAAGTATTTTAACATTACTATTGCAGAATTATTACATAACGACCGGGTTTTATTACTAAAACAACGCAAAATAAAAAAACCGCTCCTGAAGTTATACCCAGTGCCACTGAAAAATGGCCACCGCGAAAGCAATCAACGCCGGTGCACTTTTGTAATTGGTTACTGGGGAGTGACAGCGCGATATCCATTTTGGTTTAAGTATTAACTCCGATAAGTATTAAGAGATAGGCCTTATTTGAAACCGGCCCTTTTTAGGCGGACCCACCTTATACTGAAATCTGGTATATTTTTATGCATATACAGATAGGTAATGCATGTTAATGAAAAATAGTTATTGTAATAGTCATGTAGCAATATATTTATTTATTTTAAAGTCAAAAAATACTTTTTTAAGTGATTTTGTAGAAAAAACAACACTTACACCCATAAAAAGATACTCGCTAATTGGGAACATATTTTATTGTGTTCACAATATTGTTAATATTATTCAATTAGAGCATTAACTTAATATATCACACACACACTTACACACAATATACACACAACTTAACAAAATCCCAGAAAAATATACAAAACCTGCTCAAAGTTCAAAAACGAATAAACTAAGTTTGTGTAAAAAGGGTTATTATAATATTTAGAAATTTATGGATGATAATAACCCCTGGGAATGAGGTGATCACTGCCAAACAATTTCTAATTTGTTTTGTTTTGTTAATTGTGTTACATACATGATTGTAAGCAGTGGGGTAGCTAAGCATGGGCAAAGTGGGCCCTCGCTCACGGCCTTACACTTAAAGGGGCCTCGCGCGGCCCCCTAAAATGCGATGCCCCTAGACTTTACTACAAATGACTAGTTAATTTGACCACTTTTACGCTCGAAAAAGAGAGTCACGTGTGTTTGTTTGGCGCCTCGCAAAAAGCCACTCTTAAAGGCGACTGCGAGGCCGTTGTAACTACCTTCAACGACCGCGATTGTTACATTGACGGAATACGAGACTTTTCAGGAGTTAATAGATATGAGTATGTACGAGGGTGACACTGAAAGTTCTTAGAAAATCAATAACTGAACAAACTAGCAAGTTATTAGTTTTATTATATCTTTTCAAAATAGTTAGATCCATTTGCATCAATACATCGCTGCATCCGATGGAACCACTGAGAAAAGCACTTTGCCCACTCGTCCTTAGGGGTCTCTTTGACGGCATTTTGAAACGCAGCCACAGCTTCCTCAGCGTCCATAAAACGTTTTCCTCGAAGTTTTACTTTTATTTTCGGAAATAAATAAAAATCGCAAGGTGTGAGGTCGGTGCTATAGGGCAAGTGACTCAGTAATTCCACGTCTGACGTCGCCATGAAGTCGATTGTTTGCTTGGTGGTGTGCTTCAAGGCGTTGTCGTGGTGAAGGAGAGGTCATTTCTCCCGAACTTTTTCCAAGACAAGTGGCAAACAATTGTTAGTGTATCATTCTGCAATAACTGTTTTTTGATTCTCTAAAACAATTGTTGCTTAATGACATGCCCTTCCGAAGAACGAGGCCACCATCTTTTTTCTCATGTTTCGACCTCTCTTCACTTTAGTTGGCAACTCCTTGGAAGGAAACACCCAGACATCAGACTGTGTCTTAGTTTCAGGATCATAACAATAAATCCAGCTTTCGTCACCCGTAAGTATGTCTAACACAGCATTTGAATCACCTCCGTTAAATCTTTGAACCAGTTCACGACACCAATCAACACGACTAAGTTTTTAGGCCACTGGCAAATTATGAGGTATCCACCGGGCACAAGGCTTCCTGACCGCTAAATGTTCATGGAGGATTTTGTGCCCTTAACTCATACCGATGCATAAGCTTGTCCGAATCTACTGATAAGTCACTATTTTGTCAGTCTCTACCATACGCCGCACATCACTGATGTTATCTTCAGTTGTCGCCGTAGAAGGCCGTCCCTCACGCAGATCATGGGTGAGATTAGTGCGACCACGTTTAAACTCATTAAACTAGTTGTAAACAGTGGCACGAGATGGGGCTTCATCGTGAAAGGCCAATCGAAGTCTATCATAACTTTCTTGTTTACTTAAATGACATCGAAATTCATAAAAAGTCATTGTACGAAAATTTTCTCGCGTTAAAGTCATGCTGATGTAAGAAATACAATTTTCAATTTGCCGCCAAATCGTAAACAAATGACAAATTAATAAAATACATACACAATAATATTGGCAGAGTTCCATTTTCAAAATTTGAATTTATTTTTTTATTATATCGTTTACAAGTGGCCAGTTCTAAAAACTTTCAGTGTCTCCCTCGTATGTCGTGTCAAAGCATGTTTGGTAGGATAGATCTATTGGGTAGATCCTTAGACTTTAACAAAAAAAAGGCCTCGCTGATGCAACTTCGCCCACGCTTATATTAGTCCACGCTACGCCTCTGATTGTAAGATGTTATTTAAAATAAGTCCCGCTGGGTTTCTTGTTGGTTCTTCCAAGAACAGAGGTTTTTTTCGAACCAGTGGTAATTAAACAAAAGAGTGACTTTCAATAAGTATTATTTACAATCTATATTGAATAAAAAAGTTTCTTTTTCTGTCTAATTATGACGTGACATGACTCTTGTATTATATTCTGTATACACGAGCCACGAACTCATCCGAACGACGCACGATAGTCCACGAACACTGAGTTTCGGCGCCGCCGAAGGTTCGGTAGATTTTTTGCCGAGATCGAAACTATTACCGAAACACAGATTTTTTTGCCTTAACTTGCCAAAACCGAAACCGAAACCGAATCTTCGGTCGGTCACTAATTTAAAACTCATTTCCCAAAAGTACCAATTTGGCGCTTTAGCATTTTCTCCTTTCCAATTTCGTTATGAGCAATCTGTGGGGGGTATTCCAATCTTGATTTACTAAACTTATTCAATTGCAGGTTGCAGCTCTTAAATGTTTAACATTAGGTATTGTAAATTTAATACATTTTGTCATATTGCCGTTTAAGAGCAAATTGTTGGCGTTAGACCAATGTACTAATTTCTATAGAGCATTATTTACGTTGTCAAAATTAATGAACTGTCGTTTGAGTTTGAAAATTAAAGAGGTATTAGCACTAAATAATACTATATCGTGATTGTCCCCACAAGATAAGGTAAGTTATTAATATAGACTAAGAACAGGAATGGGCCAAGAATCGAGCCCTGAGGAACGCCCACTGATACTACTGATACTGAACCGGAGGAACCTTCACCATTGATAACGACTTTTTGAGTTCTGTTATTTAAATATGAATCAGTAAGTCTAAGCACAATCTTTTTGACACCGTAATGTTGTAGTTTCCTGATTAATATCTTATGATGAACACAATCGAAAGTCTTTGAAAGATCACAAAAAATACCTAAGGCATCTTGTGAACTCTTCCAGGCATTTCGTAAACTCAACACCTGTGTCTGTTTTCGGGCGACTCCCTGTGAATCCAAATTGATTTTATGGAGTAATTAATTTTCATTAAAAAAAAATTAACAATTGATCTAAAATTATCTTTCCAAAAATTTTACTGAGAGCGGGGTCCAATGTACTACCAGATTTAAATAATTATTATAGTTAATAGTATTACTTTACTATATTACTATGTATGTTTCATTAAATCAGGAAACACACCAGATTCGATACTAGTATCGAAAATAATAGCAAGATGAGGTGTAATTAAATCTATTAAGGTACCAGATATTTTCGATATCTGACAATTCTTGGATTGGCCAATTCCTAAGACCCGAAGTTGTGTTATAGGAATTTAAATTAAATTGACTGGCTTATAAACCGCTCATAGTGCGCTTAAACCGCACGATGAGATTTATTAATACATTTACAGTTTGATGTTGCTGGGTGTTTCGTGTGGTGAGTGTAGAGAGCTGGATACCCTTTTTTACTGATAACGAGGAAACTAATTGAAATTATAATTTTGTAAGGATTGGCCATGCACACCATCTGTCTTGATAACATCAGGAAAGAATAGATGTATTATTTTGTTTTAATTATACTCCTCTTAAATTGTATCGATATTTTAATTCTAATTATAAGGTTTGATTCCATTTACATGTCGTTATTTTAGAAAATTGCGAATTGAAATTAATTTGTAACTCGGTAACCTTATCTATTATTTCCAGGATAAACTTCATCAAAACATCTGCCGTAAACGAACCCTTGTGGCCATAGGAACCCATGACCTGGACACCATTCAGGGTCCTTTTGTTTATGACGCGTTGCCACCAAGTGAAATAAAATTTAAAGCTCTCAATCAACAAAAGGAGATGACAGCGCCGGAGCTCATGGAGTTGTATTCTGTATGATTGATTAAGTATTTTTTATTCTACATAGATCTCTCTTTAAATCAGCAGGATTTAAAAAAAAGTAGTTTGGATGTCAACTGTTCGATTTATGATAACGCTATGGATTTTAAATAAATTGCCAGTATACAATTTTCAAAGACTATAGTTATTAGATTCTGATTGTACAACTAGATAAGTCCAACTTCGAACGAGTGGATGAACGATACATCCAACTCGGGCAGCTTGCGGGATATTGCATCTTCTCCTCACGTATATACTCGTATTTGCGTAACAAAATCATATTTTATGAATGAATTCAAAAAATGTCCATAAACACAAATGAAATCATAGGTTTCTTTCCTATTTAATTTAATTGTAAGTTGTAATTGTGTGTTTGTAATTATTTAATTGATATTTCAGGGGCACGCTCAACTAAAGCAATATTTGGGTATAATCAGGGATAGTCCTGTTTACCCAGTAATAAAAGACAAGAACGGAGTTGTTCTGTCTATGCCGCCGATTATTAATGGTGACCATTCAAAAATCACGCTTGACACCAAGAACGTCTTCATAGAGTGTACTGCCACAGATCTCACAAAGGTAATCATGGCTTGCCTGGCATTATTTCTATTTATCTAGTCGTGAAACATATCATGTGTCGACTTTCATTTGTCTTCTTATTGTCACGCCCTTGGATTTTGATAATAATAATTACTATTTTTATTGTTAACAAAATAACTATGCCGTGTAGTGGCGGCTTAAGATTATTCACCACCCTATCAGGATGATCCTGTGGGTGTCGTAAGAGGCGACAGAGGTAAATTGAGACAGGAGATGGGCAGAACAAAACCCTATTCAATCTTGCCTTGAAGACACCATTCCACTCCTTTGATGTACGCACGAAGCAAAAACACAACAACGAAGCAAACCGTTTAGTTCCAATACATGGCATGTCGACAACAAACCTGCTTGTCTGATGGTGGAAGGGTGGGGGAAGAATTAAGTTTTGCATTTGCACACTCTCCAAAATGTATCCTGTAGAAAGTCGAAAGGCTGACTACTTTGCACTTGTTTTCGAGACTAGTCAGATTGGTTCAAACCAGATTAATCAGACTTAGATATCTAGATGCCTCAGCCTGTAATGATAATGGTAGTCTAAATCCTTCAAAACGAGACTTGAGACTATGAGCATAACTATTTAGATAGACTCCTTAACAGAGAAGTTACTGGGGGTATTCCGTCAGGTAAAAAAAAAGTTTTTTTGTGAAAAAGTTAATAAGTGCTGTTATACCTTGTGATCTCCACTGTAGGAAAAAATCGTGAGGAAACCCACAACTACGTTTTTATACGTGATGGAGCTATGCTGCAGCATGAATATAGCTATATTTCTGGTACAGTTGTAGCACGAATGGGTCGACTCGACCGGAGAAGGACCACGCTTTCACAGAATACCAGCGTAAAATGGCAGCTTAATGCTGCTGTGTTTCTTATGGTGAGTGTTGAGAACCGGAGACATAGTTTAAAGAGATGGGAAGTACGTTATCTTCATACAAACGCACTGCGCGCGGCTTGTATGTGTGCGCCATAGTATATACGAGGCGCCGCACGCACACTTAAACACAATCTCGAAGTATTTCTTAATGCGCCAGTCGAGGCTAACACCGCACGAGGTTCGCGCGTCACGTAAGCGAGTCACTTATTATAGCATATAATTTTTACTTGACGATGAGATACCTACTTACTTATTTTTGTTGTATTAGTTGTCTATCAGACAGAGCTAGAATAGTAACTAAGTACCTACTTACGGTTATAAAATCGTAATTAAAAATAAGTAATTGAATAATTGTGAATCAGATAAACAGAGCAAAGTTAGAATTATAACAACAGAACAAAAAATTGATTACAGTCTAAGAGGCAGGCGTTAGTAATTTTATGTTATTGTACGATGTTTTTTTTACAATATTTTAGTCGCTTTATTCAATTTTTTTATTATTATATATATTTATTATACTGCTCTGAATCTTAATACATTTCTGTATTTGTAAGGAAAACCATTGTTGAACTTTATCGACTAATGATCACTGAATTAGTTATACAGAGATGTATTATCTTTGGCAAGGGCCGGGTTTTAAACTAATGATTTGGTGACAATGACAACCCTGAGACAGTAGGCAATTATATCGCGGATTAGGCCGCAGATAACTTACTTGGCCTCTCTTTATACTATGCCGGAGACCTATTTTACTGGAAACGACGCATTCCATTTTAGTCGTCACGGGTAACAACGCATCTACATTTTGATTCGTAATCTAGGATAGATGTAGCTGTTCAGGTGGAATGTGTGCTCGTTTGTCACCCTTATTCTATAAAAAAAACGAATGGGTTGTCTCGACAGGGGAAGGATTACAGAATACTAGTGTGAAAAAGCAGCGTAATGCTGCAGTTCCGTATGGTGAATCACATGTACCCATTGATATACAAAAAAGTGCCCATTTTTACTGGTATAGAGTCATTCCATTGTAGTGCTCAGGGTGAAAAAGCTTCTGCATTTTAATTCTTAATCGACGAAAGATGTAGGCGTCTAAGGGCTACATCTTTTTTTTTCTGTTATAAACCAGTGCTTGACACCTGGTAATAAGTGGTGATGCAGCCAAGGATAGTAAAGCGCATTGACTTTGCGTAACAAAAACCTCTTGCCTTGAAGACACCCGCATTATAATCGGATGAAAAGAAAGATGCTGGCAGATTATTCCACTCCTCTGCTGTACGCGTTATGAATGACGAAGCAAACGGTTTCGTTTGAATTCAAGGTATGTCGACAACATAGGGCGAGCACAGCCGAGCGTCTGGTTCTCCGATGATGGAATGGAGAGCAAGAAATTAAGTCATGCAATTCCTGCACTCACTACTACCATCATACCATCAGGTGTGCTCGGTCCTCTAATGTATAAAAAATCCGTAATTAACTTCAAGGTTTCAATGCTACATGCATCTTTAGGTTGCATTGGCCACTTACCTCCTAACTGCGTGATCGCTTATCATTCCCAAGGTTATAAAAAATAGTTAAATAAGCCATCATTATATGGTACTATATTTAAAAGGTCAAATTCAAAAACCATAAATATAATAAATTATGCCTTGTTTATTTGTACGATGGATGGAATTAGTGAAAAATTGTTTTCAGGCAACAGTGGTCCTAGATACGATTGTGTGTATGTTTTCCGAGTACTGTGCGAACAAGTACGAAGTACAACAGTGCAAAGTGTTTGCATCAGACGGTACCTACCAGCTTTATCCGAAATTGGACTATAGAGAAGAGGTGATTAGTATCGATAAAGCTAACAACTATATTGGAATCAGGTAAAGAATTATTTGATTCACTTTTCCCATTTTTTTCGTGAGTGGTGTGAGTGATACAGCCGGCAAGAAACGTGCTAGACAACTGTATCGACCAAATTGACGATACGTTGAAGTAGGGTTAAATTAAGAGTACCCTTAAGAAGAGCATGTATGCGTAGATAATATGTGGATGTGAAGAAGTGAGAGAGGTGTCAGGATCGTGCTAAATGGAAGGTCTGCTTACCCCTCTGGATGATAGGCGTGAAGGTTTATGTATGTAATATTTGTTTTACAAAATTTAATATTAAAAATAAGGAATAAAGGCGAATCTTTTTTATACCATGTTTTGTGCAAATAAATATTATTATTGTTACTATTAATATGTAATATCAACAGTAGTTCTTAGTGTAGAGTTTAAGAGTAGTTTTGGATTTGATGGTGATAGTAACAGTACGCAATTGTTGGAGTGAGGGAGATGTTTTTTTTAAAATAGGTAATACACTTTTCTTTACATGATAGTTGGCTCTATCATGTAAAAAAAGTGTATTACCTATGCTGTAGCATATTATGTTTGTGAGTGTGGTAAGCGTAGAGAACCGAAGATTCTTTTTACTAATAACGAGGCATTCCATTTTAGTCCTTCATCTGAATTTCGTTTCTTAATCGAGGATACGAGGGCGGCACTGAAAATTTCGGGAATCAAGGAAGTGACACAACATTACTATTTAAAAATGTATTTATTGCTTTTCGAAGTATTCTCCGCGAAATTTGACACATTTTTCCATACGATGGAACCAATCATTGAAGCAACCATTCCATTCGGAAGTTGGGGTCTCCAAAATGGCCGTTTTGTAGGTGTCCACAGCTTCTTCAGGTGATGAAAGTCTCTGTCCACGCAATTTATTCTTTATTTTAGGGAAAGTATAGAAATCATTAGGGCTTAGGTCGGGGCTGTACGCCCGATGGTTTAATAATTCTATGTTTTCTTGCTCTAAAAACTCTTTTGTTCTGTGTGCGATGTAGAACTCGCATTGTCGTGATGGAGGATGATGCGGCGGTTGCAGTTCTCTTTACGAAGTTCAGAAACGACCTGTGGCAAACAAATGCTAGCATACCATTTTGCATTAACCGTTCTTTGTCCCTCAAGAGGAATAGTCGTAACATGGCCGGTTTCGGAGACAAACGTGTCCACCATTTTTTTGCAACACTCCGTGAACGAACAGTTTTTGTTGGCTTTAACTCATTTTCGAACACCCAAACTCGTGACTGGTTTTTTGTTTCGGGTTCGTACGCGTATATCCAGGATTCGTCACCTGATACGATGTTGTATACAGTATTTGAGGATCCTGTGTGGAATCTTTCGAGAGTTCTGACGCACCAAGTAACGCGAGCCGCTTTTTGCTCTTCACGGAGCGAATGCGGTATCCATCGGGAAAACAACTTTTTTACACCTAATTGTTCATGCAAGATTATTTGTATTTGACTCGTGCCAATGTCCAAAGTTGCCTGAATTTCAGCGGTATGTCACATGTCGATCTTCCTCAATCAGCTTACGCACAGCATCAACGTTGGGTGACTGCAGTTTTTGGACGACCTTGACGGGGATCATCACTGAGCTTGACACGTCCACGTTGAAATTCAGCAAACCAGCGATAAATTGTGGTTTTGCAATGGGCTTCATCACCAAATGCAGAAATCATCCGGTCAACACACTGTTTTTGTGTTAAACCACTTCGAAAGTCATAATAAATCATCGCTCTTGAATTTTCTCGAGTCAATTCCATTTTCTCAACGACTAAACAAGTTTGACAAAACCTTGTGACAAGACCGAGAATCTTTTTTTAAATAAATAAATGGTATTCGATTTTTAAAACCAAGGAATTTTCAATTAAAAAGATTTTAATATGACGGGAACAGTAGAAATACTCCATTCCCGATACTTTTAGTGCAGCCTATGTAGATGTTTATGGGCCACAGCAACCATTTACCTTCAGGTGGACTGTTTGTTCGCTTGTCACCCTTATTCAATTAAAACATATTCTTTATGTTTTAATTGTTGCACGCAGTTCCTATCTTATTGTTTTTTCATCTTTAATGTGGTGCTAATGAATTTTCGCAATGTAACGCCTATTTCTTAATTGGCGTTTTATAATTTCATGTTATCTTGACTATGTCATTCCCATTTAAATATCATTTAATATTTTCATTTTTATATAATGTTGGCGGTTATAGCTGACATAGATACTAAAGTGACAACCTATATACGTCCCACTGCTGGGGACAGGCCGCCTCTCATTTCTAAGAGGGTTTTAGGGCTAGGGAATGTGCGCCGCGCTGCCCCAATGCGTGTTGGGAACTTCACGTCTTATAATTTCTTTTCTTATTTCTCAGGCATGCTGGTTTCCTCACGATGTTTTCTTTCACCGCCGAGCACGTGGTAAATCAGCACTTAAAATAATTGCAATTAGCAATTTAATTGGTGTTGGCAGGGATCTAACCCGCATTGCTTGCGTACTGTGAAATTTACAGCGATCGCTAACGATCTGAGCTATCATATAGACACTAATCGAATAATTATTTTATATAATAATAATTTCAAATAAATATTGTGAAACTAGTACAAGTGCTTATCCAAACCACAAAAAGCTTTATAAATCCTTATGCTGTAAAAAGTTGTGGTTTAGTGAAGTTAACGATGTGTTTAAAGTGAGGAGGGCGATAGCTTGGCGACGCTTCTGTCCCGCATGTGCCTGAGCACGACGCTGCAGGGCCCCAGCCTGCGCGTGCGGGTGCCGCCCACGCGACATGACGTCATACACGCGTGCGACCTCTACGAGGATATTGCCATCGCCTATGGGTAATAAATATATCATTCTAAATATATCATAAAAGTATATCAAACATGTTTCTATGTGTATTTACATCACAGTCTTGATTTTATTGGAACGGTTATGTGGGAAGCGGACTTGGTATCGACATGTCGTTGCCGATAACCTCTCGGCGACGATATATCGCTGTCGTGTCGATAAATGAAATTAGATAACTGCATACACTTCAGGGCTCCGATATTGTAATCGTGACATCTCCCCTACCTCGCAGTTGTATTTTTTTTTTTTTATAGGATAAGGGTGACAAACGAGCACACAGTCCACCTGATGGTAAGTGGTTGCTGCGGCCCATAGACATCTACATCTATCGTCGTTTGCGAATCAAAATGCAGATGCGTTGTCACCCGTGAGGACTAAGATGAAATGCCTCATTTCCAGTAAAAAGGGCCTCCGGCCACCTGCACTCACCAAGCGAAACGCAGAGGTAAACCTCTACTCCACGCTGGTATTCTGTGAGGTCGTGGTACCACCCCGGTTCGAGCCGGCCCATCCGTGCGACAGTAAAAACTGCCGCGTGGCTCTACCACTGTTAAGATCAAATATATCGAACCTTTGATGCTACTTCTCACGCTTTTCTGGCGTTAAATGGTTCTGGTCATGTATCGAAATTATGCGATTTTTCTGTAAATTTTCATAGTAATTGATGTTTGTTCGCTGATGGTTTTAAAATTATGCATTAATATTGAATGTGATTGTGATCCCATAAAGTGTTGCCTCACTTACCGCATTATAAATCTATGGCTATGCGACTCTGATTCTAACGGTCATACATGTATAATCTTATATCTTATTAATGACATTATGAGGAAGCTTGAAGTCACTCAGCGAGCGATAGAAAGGCCTACACTCGAAATTTCTCTGAGTGATAGAATCTGTAACGAGGATATCCACAGAAGATCAAGAGTAGGATTAGTAGAACATAAGTAGGCTGAAGTAGAGATAGGTCGGCATTTAGCTCAAAAAACTAACAACCGATGGGGAAGAAAGGTTTTCGAGTGGCATCCTTATACTGCAGTGACAACACATGAAACATGCAGTTAGTTGATGTGTGCAGATGACTCAGGGCTGTACTTTGTGGTAAACTATGGGAGAGAATGTTCAGCGGTGGACTTGTAATGGGCTGCGTTGATGATGATGATGATATATCATTATAAAATGGTTCAGGTACAACCGCATAGAGAGGCGGGCGGCGAGCTTGGCGACTAGCGGCAGCCAGCAGCCCGCCAACAAGCTCACCGAACAACTGCGACTCGAGTGCGCGCACGCCGGGTACACTGAAGCTCTCACTTTCACACTCGTTAGTATCTACACTACAATAAATTCCTTTAGTGCTAATGATGGTGTACTCTTGCTTGATTTTTAGCAAACTTTCAAAGATATTTTGTCGCTTTCAACTGTACATTATATCTACTTCTATATTACACTTATAAATATTTTATCTCACGAGAGCGGGCTAGCTTTACTTATGGGTGTCATGTGTACAGACCCGCTTGCTTATGTTTGTAGATAACTTTTGCAAGATCAACGTAATTGAATAAAATATTATAATAAGTTATCAAGTATATTTAGGAATGTAGTGATGTAAAATTATATTTCGTTTGTAATCAATTTACCAAAAGCAATTTCCACTCATCCATTACAGCCTTTAAAAGCCAACTGCTGAACATAGGTAGGTGGGCTTCCCCCATAGATTGCCTCATATCCTACCATAATTGCCACGCTTGGCAGATGCATTGATTGCTCTTGTGCTGCCATCACGTGCCGCATATTGCATACAATCTCTTACTTTTACATTGTAGTTTTAAGTCGAAATGTAAATATATATTTCAAATTATCTTTCAGTGCTCGAGGGAAGACATAGCTACTAAACTCGGTGTAAAAATCGAAGACTTACCTGCTGTCCACATCTCTAACCCAAAGACCCTGGAGTTTCAAGTGGTCCGGACTGTGTTGCTGCCAGGTCTTCTTAAGACCTTGGCTGCTAATAAGAAAATGCCCCTACCACTGAAACTTTTCGAGATAAGTGACGTCGTGTTGAAAGATAAAAGTTCTGGTACTAATCTACTATATTCTATTCTTATTTTTTATATTTATCCGATAATTTTGTGATATTTTATTAATAGACATTTTATTTTGTTGACGTTGTGGACTTCCTTAAAATCAAAAATGTATAATGGATTCATAAAAGAATATTCATTTTTGATTTTATCGGCGATATTCCAGAGATGTAGAACATTTTTATCTATTAATTTTATATATATATATATATATATATATATATATATAATTTAACTTAACTTACACATACATGCCTAAACATTTAATTATTAATATATAATCGTTGTCGTTGTCATAGGTGTGAGTAACAATCCAAGAGCAAGTCTTATCTCACACTATTCCGATGATATCCCGGACGTCAGTCTGAACGACATTAGAATGGCTCTCCAGCACCTTAAAAACGGCAAGGCCCCAGGCGAGGATGGAATTAAACGGAGCTTCTGAAAGCGGATGGAAAACCTGAACTTGAAGTCTTTCAGGAGCTCTTTAATTCCATCCTCCATATTGGGACTACTTCAGAGGCGTGGAGCAGAAGTACGGTGGTCTTGTTCTTCAAGAAAGTGTCGCCTTTTGCTCGCTCTCGCTCTCTTGAAGAATTACAGACTGATTTCACTTCTGAAAGTTCCGAATTTCCCGTCTACGAGCTGTTTTCGAGAGTCATTACGAATCGTTTCGCACGCAGACTCGACGACTTCCAACCACCCGAACAAGCCGGTTTCCGAAAAGGCTTTGTACCATAGACTACTTACACACCCTTCGGCAAATTGTACAGAAGACCGAGGAGTACAATCTACCACTAATCTTGCGGATGTGGACTATGAGAAAGCCTTTGATTCCGTCAAAATTTGGGCGGTGCTACAGTCCCTTCAGCGGTGCCAAGTTGAAAATACCGACAGGTATATCGAAGCGCTGAAGTGTTTGTACAGTAGAGCTACGATGGCAATCAGAGTACGAAACATTTTTTTTACGTGTTTTTTACGTAACTTTTTCCATGAGGATGTACCTCATGGATACCTTCCGCTGCGGGGGCAACGAAAAAGTTATGCCGGACTCATACCGACTAAAACCCCATGGTGGTCACTATCAGCGTATACGAGAGTTCGGAACGCAACCGGGGCCCCTCCATCGCTATGCTACGCTTATAGCACGTCCCGGGGACAGTAATTGCTGCCCCCAACACCCTCGCAGTGCTATCACGACGTCTCGAGACCACCTCCAAGTCATCGTCCTCCTCGAGGGTTACATAACTAGACGTTCGAGGCCTCCGCCCCGAGCGTCTGCAACCCCGAAGACCCCGTTTGTGGTAGGGGAACACCGTTTTCAAGAGGAGAACCGTGACGAACGCCTCGGCGACGTCGTCTCCGCGCGGGATCCGCCCTCTCCCGATCCCGCTCAGAAGCCTCCTTCTGAATCATAACAGATTCACAGAAGGTGGCTACGGCCCTCCACGCCGAATCCCCGCTCAGCATCGCCGACTCGACTGCTGGCAAGGAGAGGTTCCATCCAATGCGGTTCACCAGGATTGTCCGCTCCCGTTCCCACGCTGTGCATACTGCGTGCGTATGGGAAGCGGTGTCCTGGTCACGTCCACTACAGTGGAAGTAGTTCGCCGTCGCCTCGCGTCAGATCTTACACAGATAATCACCGAAGCACCCATGCCCGGGAATATTCTGTGTGAGTCTGTAGGTGAGTGTTCCTGCTCGTCGCTGCATCCAGGCTTCGAAGACCGGCAGGATTGCTCCAATGACGCGTTTGTGTTCATAGCGCTCCTCGAGTCGAGTGCGCCATGTCGCCAGAGCGTTTTGTCGTTCCTCCCGTTTAATTGATTCGAGCGCCTCTTCTGGCTCACTACCACCGCTCTGGCGGAGGACACAGATTCGGTCGTACACCCTCGCGTCCATCTCCGCCAGTATAGGTAGTGGTGGAAAGCGAGCCAGGATTGTCGCCGCCTCAAAGGATATAGTGCGGTATCCTCGTACGATCATTATGGCCATCCTCCGCTGGACACTGTAAATTTTAGTTCTACAGCGTCGGATGGCCAGCCTTTATGCCCATACAGGCGCTCCATACAGAGCTACGGACCTTATAACTCCCGCATAGAGGCGACGTACTTCCGCCATCGTTCCTCCTAGATTGGGCAGCAGTCTATGCATAGCACCTGCCACCCTTTCGATCCGGGGGACTAGGCGCTCGAGATGTTCTTCGAAGCTCCAGCAACTGTCAAGGTGGAGGCCTAGGTACTTCATGTACCTCCCCTCTCTGACTTCGGACCCACCCACGCGGAGGCACGAGTCGGATGGTTCCCTGTCCCGTGGTAATTTATGGAACCATAGGGTTTCGGTCTTGTGAGGCGCTATTTCTAAACCCAACTCGTGGATTTTGGCGACGACGACTTCCACCCCAAGTTCGGCGAGCTCCTTGGCCCTCTGGAATCCCAGTGATGACTAATGGATCTGAGACATGGTCCTACACTGCTGGCCGTATGAGAAAGCTCAAGGTCGCTCAGCGAGCTATGGGGAGGGCTAAGCTCGATGTTTCCCTGCGCGATAAACTTAAAAACGGGGATATCCGCAGTAGAACCAGAGTAACCGACATAACCCAACGGATTAGTAACCTGAAGTACCATGAAAAAGTTGGTTTGGAACTATAACCGCTCAGGTTAAGGAATAAGTGCTCTTAAGAGCCCTCTTACATTTCGGCGTTACTTAAATTTAGGTATTTTACGCACCGATCGGGCGGCGACTTACGCGACCGATATTTTCTTTCATAATCTATTCACTCGCTCGCACTATGATACTGTGAGTATGGCGAAACGATCTTGATCTTCCATAACACAACTTAGGATGGAGTTCAGTGGATGGAATAATTTTTGGTGTGTCATTTTAATGTTATCTTATTAATTTATTATAATCTATTTTGATATATATTTCCTTATATATGAAACTTAGTGTTGAAATAAGTAGACATTAATATTTTAATTGTTACGCAGTAATCGATTGTTAATAATCGATTATGTCTACTACCGGTAGCATAGTGGTATAAATAAATAAATAGTACGGTTGTAACCTGTTTTAATAAATAAAACAACCAAATGTAACTAATATTTATTTAGTCGGTACTTACAGTCAATTATCATATTTTTTATAAGAAATATATTTGCCGCAACGGCATTGACCGAGCTTTTCTCGAGTCGATAATTTCAGGCAGTATACACTTTTCATAAAAAGCTTGTAACTTGGATAATATATTCAAAATCCAAAATTGGTCGTCTTTGTAAATTTTTAGTACTTTTACTGCAAATCTGGGCCATAAGATGCAGCCATTTTTATTTGTTAAATGAATCTGGCCTTGGATTTGGTAAAACCAGTCATGATTTTGATTTAATGTTACACCTGAATCTGAATTTAACACCTTTAACTTTTTTTTGTTCTAACGGCCGTGTCAAAGTATATTCCGAAAGCTGAAATAGGACATTTAACTTCAATAAGACCGTCACTGTATAAACCATTAGGTGAAGCCCTCTATCAAATAATATAAAGGTCAATGAATAGACACATTTTTATTTATTTATTTATGCTTTATTCGCACACCAAGTACAAAAAGGCGAACTTAATGCAACAGGGCATTCTCTACCAGTCTACCTCCAGGCTAAGCAGAGAAAATATTGTGGGTGCAAAGTGCAAACAGCTAAGTAAATAACATCTATGTCTACATAATACATACAGTATATACATATCTAAGTCTACATAATATATACATATATATATAAATAAATATATATAAATACATACATACATATATTTACTTAATACTACTTATTATATATATATATATATATATATATATATATATATATATATATATATATATATATACATAATTAAATATAGCAGTTTCTGACTCAAACTTCAATAACAAAATGTAAAAATGAAATGAAAAACCACAAACTACTCCTGCAACGTTAGATAGTAATTCCAGAGCAAGCGTTTGAACGATGCCTTGCTCGTGGCTGCGCGTACACTGCCCGGTAACTTATTCCATAATCTTACCGCGTGAGGGGTAAAAGATTTGTGTAAAAAGCTAGTGTGACAGAGGGGAAGATGGAGATTAGATTTTTCCGTAGAACGGAGACAACGATTATGGGTATCACCTTGATACTGAAATTTGCATTTCAGATATTCAGGGACAAACGGATCGTGTAAAACTGAAAATAACGTGCACAGTGTTCTGAAATGTCTGCGATAGCGGAGAGGTAGCCATTTTAGCTGAGAAATATAAGAGGAAATGTGGTCGTATTTACGTAAACCGAAAATGAAGCGTATGCAATTATTGTGAAGTCGATCCAGTTTGTTTAGAAGTTCTTGCGAAGCATCAGCATAGCAAACATCTGCATAATCTAGAATAGGCAACACTAAAGTCTGTATTAGCATTGCCTTAGTCCCTAACGGTAAAAAAATCTTGAGACGATACAGATAACGCAGAGTGTTAGTGACCTTTTTGCTCACTTCATATATATGCGGTCGCCAGCTGAGGGTGTTGTCTATAATTAAGCCAAGGTTTTTAACTGTTGTTGAGTAAGGAACAATAACATTATTAAATATTATGGGAGGTAACGCCTTCATATCAATTTTAGTCAGTCTATGAGAACTACCAACCACAATAGCTTGACATTTTGATGGATTCACCCTAATGCCAAATCTGTTTGACCAATTAGAAATACAATTGAGATCACAGGTGAGCTTCTCAATCACATCATCGATACGTTCCACCTCAGCTTGAGCGTAAATTTGTAAGTCATCAGCATACAGATGGTACGAACAGCGAATGTGGGGTGTAATGAGATTTATAAAGACTGAGAACAAGAGAGGAGAGAGAATTCCGCCTTGAGGAACGCCAGCAGACAACGAGCACCAATCAGAGATAATCTGAGCTACTCGAATTGCCTGCAGACGACCCCGAAGATATGAGGAGAACCAGTCCCGTGCTGACGAAGAGAAACCTATAATAAAGTATAGCTAGAAGAATATCATGATCGACAGCATTAAAAGCGTTAGAGAAATCTATTAGGACTAACACTGTCAATTTTGAGTTCTCCATTCCAGTACGCAAATCTTCCGTAACTTTCAAAAGAGCTGTGGTAGTACTGTGCCCCGGCCTAAAACCAGATTGATATGTGCTGAGAAAGTTATTTTTGAAAATGTAACTAGAAATTTGTTTGTGGACAATAGCTTCAAGAACTTTAGATAAAAAAGGGAGAATCGACATTGGGCGAAAGTGAGAAAAAGTACTGGGGTTATTTATTTTGGGCAGCGGAATGACAAATGCTTTTCTCCAAAGTGAAGGAAAATCCCCAGTCAATAGTGAATGATTAATGATGTGAGTAATAATAGGAGTAACATAGTCTAGAATTAAGGTGATCATAAGTCTATTCACATCATCGAAGCCAACTGCCATAGACTTAATACAATAAATAGTCTTTTTTATATCCTCATCAGCAACGGGAGAAAAGTTAAATGTGAAGTTATGAGATTGTGGCATGGAATGCAAATAAAAAATGGTACTTGATTTATCAGAGGCCTGCATTTGGGTAGTTGAAGAAAAATGTAAATTGAGATCACTTATAGAAATGATTGCAGGGTCCACGTTACACGTAGGCTTACCGACCCCGATCGTCCGGAGAAATTTCCATGTATCAGCCATAGAAGAGTTTATGATATTATCGTGAATGTAGCGGCGTTTAGCGGCTCGTACCATCTGATTACATCGATTTCTCGCAACTTTGAATTTTGTCCAGTTAAGTTCACAACGGTTCTGCTTGAATTTTCTAAACATCTGATCGCGCTTAGACATAGCCTTACGGATATTTTCAGTAATCCATGGCGCAGGCGAACGTTTTAACCTAACGTCACGAATAGGTGCGTGTTTGTCAAACAGCTTATGAATATGAGAATTAAATGTCGTAATCTTGTCATCAATACTCTCTGCGTTAAATGTATCGCTCCAGTCTAAAAGCGAAGCATCATATTGGAGCCCTTCGACATTTATCCTAGCAAAATTACGCAGACGCACTATAACTGGCTTTACTTTGGGAGGTTTAATTTTATAGGAAATAAACAGCATGTCATGTCGCGAGAAACCTGGAGCGGGAAGCTGTCCGTGGCAGGCAACGCGTTCTTCTGAGGAGACAAATATTAAATCTAACAATGTATCATCAGCAGTAAGATTGTGATGGGTGGTATCAAGTGGAAGTATTGAAAAATTTGCCGACTCAATAATTGAACGCAAACCACGCGATCTAGGAGTATCACTGAGAAGATTCGTGTTAAAGTCACCCATCAAAACATGATGTTGATAATCAGAGCAAATTGAAAGAAGTGCCTCGTCAAATTCACAAATAACTAGAATTCGGTGGACAATAAATTGCACCAAGCACAACTTTATTTCCACTAACAACAATCTCTAAAAAAATATATTCAACTGATCCAGTATATCGCAAAAAAAATTTTTTTTTTTTTGCGGGTGGGTGATAAATAAGTGCATACGTGTTCGTCCCATTTCTATGATAATATTTTCTTGTTTGCTCAATTGTGCCAATGCTGCAGACTCGTTGTCCCTACCATGTTTGATGGAAGAGACGTGATCTAGATTATAACTATATTGCTATTGATCGATCTGTTTAAAATAGTTTTAAACCGATAGATCAAAAACTGCGGTCGTATTTGACGATGCTCTAGCACGCACACAATGAGGGCATCCACGACTTTTTCTGCCACCAGGAAGGCGCCACGTTATACAGTGAGGTAAAATATTTGACAGATTTCATAGCGGGGATGATAATTTCTTAGGAAAATGTAATCTTTAAAGTTTGTTTCTGTATTATTAGTTATATTTTATATTAATTACATTAGAAATGAATAAACCAAACTATAAAATATAATTAAAAGCTTTTAAGAAGAGTTATTAAGTGCAAAAAATCAAATCAAACCACTGACGCATTGTGTTGTGTATTAATATAATATTCTATATAATGATAAACTATTTATTTAAAACTAATTTCTCAATTAACTGACACTTTGTAAGAAAAAATTTTACCTCAGTCGCTAATAGCGACATCTGGTGAGTGGAAGATTATTAGCCCTCCTTGCAGCGCCTATGCGGAAAACGACGCACACTACGGTAGTATTTCGCGGTAAAATAAAATGTCAATATTTACTGTGATATTGTCACATTGAAAATAATGCTGTTAATTATTTATTAAATTTTCATACAAAAAATGACAAATCTCAAAAAACGTTAAGTTTTCCGTGTTAATCGTAATTTTGTATCAGTACACCACTGATGGCAAAGTTACCTTCCATTGGTAAAGTTGCCAGACTTGACTGTTCCCGTTTTTTTGTAATACCCCTCTTAATTTCTCACAAAATGCTCAATTCAAATCCGAAATTGTTAATTATGTAATTAGTTATTAATAATAATTAAACTTTTTTTTTTATAGAATAAGCATGACAAACGAGCACTCAGTCCACCAGATGGTAAGTGGTTGCTATGGCCCATAGACATCTACATCTATTTTCGTTTGCGAATTAAAATGCAGATGCATTGCATTGTATTGCTATGGTAGTATACCCCCCATGAGCAATGACAATCATTGCTCATGGGGGGTATACTACCATAGTGGCCATGCTTGGCGACCGCGTTGGCACCGCCACTACCGACACTATTCCGATGGTATCCCGAACGTCAGTCTGAGCGAGATTAGAATGGCTCTCCAGCACCTTAAAAACGGCAAGGCCCCGGCGAGGATGGAGTTACAGCGGAGTTTCTGAAAGCGGGTGGAAAACCGGTACTTGAAGTCCTCCATGGTGGCATTACACCGGAGGCGTGGAGCAGAAGTACAGTGGTCTTGTTCTTCAAGAAAGTGTCGCCTTTTGCCCGCTCTCGCTCTCTTGAAGAATTACAGACCGATTTCCCTTCTGAAAGTTCCGAAGTTCCCGTCTACGAGCTGTTTTCGAGAGTCATTACGAATCGTCTCGCACGCAGACTCGACGACTTCCAGCCACCCGAACAAACCGGGTTCCGAAATGGCAAAGGTTTAATAAATGACAAATGATGAACAAATGATGTCTGTACGTGGTAGAGCCATGCTGCAGCTATATTATGGTTGTGCTACAACCATAATATAGCTGCACGAATGGGTCGGCTCAACCGGGGAAGGACCACACTCTCACAGAATACCAGCGTAAAATAGCAGCTTAACGCTGCTGTGTTTCATATGGTGAGTGTAGAGAACCGGAGATATCCGCAGTAGAACCAGAGTGACCGACATAGCCCAATGGATTAGTAAGCTGAAGTGACAATGGGCCGGCCATATAGCTCGAAGAACCGACAACCGATGGGGAAAAAGTTCTCGAGTGGCAGCCTCGTACCGGCGGACGAAGTATAGAGCGTCCCACCACTAGATGGAGTGACGACCTGGTAAGATATGCAGAAAGTCGATGGATGCATGTGGCTCAGGACCGTGCTTTGTGGCATTCCTTGGGGGAGGCCTATGTTCAGCAGTGGACTTGTGAAGGACTGTAATGATGAACGTGAAGTGTTATAATATTATTTAATTAATTAGTATAAGGATAAATAAAATATATTTCATAAAAAAAATTGAAGAAGCATACGGTGACCAATTTATTAGAACTTTTTTGTAAGAAAAGTTCATTTCTTAACATATAATAGGCAAAAACAATTTGGACTTTTAATTATTAATAACTAGTTAAATAATTAATTAATAATGTGAGCAATTGCGGATATGAATTGAGCATTTTGTGATCAATTAAGAGCACTTATTCATTAATCTGAGCGGTTATAGTTCCAAGCCAACTATTTCGTGGTAGCTGAAGTGGCAAAAAAGTGACAACCGATGAAGTAAAAAGGCTCTCGAGTGGCAGCATCGTACCGGGAGCCGAAATGTAGGGCGACTCCCCACTAGACGGAGTGACGACCTGGTAAAATATGCAGGAAGTCGATGGGTGCAGGTGGCTCAGGACCGTGCTTTGTGGCATTCTTTGGGGGAGGCCTATGTTCAGCAGTGAACTTGTGAAGGGCTGTAATGATGATGATAATTTGTGATTCATTTGCAGAGACGGGAGCGCGTAACGAGAGGCGTCTGTGCGCCGTGTACTGCGGTCGAGCCGCCGGGTTCCAGTTCGTGCACGGACTACTCGACAGACTAATGGCGCTTTTGAGGCAGCCCTGGAGTAAAGAAGGAGGTTACTACCTACGTCAGAACGACGGTGAGTGAATAGAACCCAATCTGACAGTACATTAGGTAACATTTATTTAAGTATTTTAAACATCTTACTTTAAGCATACAATTCATTCTTTCCCTAACATGTATTTTACGTTTTGCGTGCCATAATATTTTTTTTAAATTTTATGATTTCTATTAGCTATGAAAATGCCGTTTTTGTTAACTGGCCACTTTGAACTGTTTAGCTAAGATAGAGTCCGGAAGCTTACAAGCAACTCGCAACGCACGCACACAAGCAAACGTTCACGTACAATAGCAACAGAGAAAATAACGCGATTTTTAATACTCCGCTCGCGTCAGAGCCATTTGCGGCAGCCGATCAAAATGTTATGTTATTTAATTGATAGAAAATGACTGCAAAAAATCACAAGCAAGTAAGAGGCTCGCACACAATCTTCGATGATATTAATGAATCGGTATAGGAAGAAGGGAATTTTGAGTCGGATTGTTAGCTGCAATAAGAAGTTGATGCTAGCTAGATGCAGGTGCCCGAGCCAAACAAAGCACGAAACGAAAGATTATCCAGAAGAAGCTTATAGTGAAAGTTTGGTGATCTACTCTTGGTGTTATTCATTATAGCTTGTCATCTCGTGCCACAAATACTGTAACCGTTATTGTTAAGTATTTAAAATGATGGTGGAGAAACTGGCACTGGCATTCGAATAGTTAGATTGGTAAACTAGCCTCTCTCGCTTCTTCGCCTTTGCTGCTTCTTAACAACGCCCAGCCACACCACATACAGCACAACAAACGACGTTGACAAAATTAGCAAAATACGTGGTAGAGTCATGCTGCAGCTATATTAGTAGTATAGTTGTAGCACGAATGGGTCGCCTCGACCGCGGAAGGATGACGCTCTCACAGAATACCAGCGTAAAATAGTAGTTTAAAACGCCTGTGTTTTGTATGGTGAGTGTAGAGAACCGGAGACCCTTTTTACTGGAAAAGAGGCATTTAATCTTAGTCCTCACGGGTGACAACGCATCTGCATTTTGATCGCAAACGAGGATAGATGAAGATTTCTATGGGCCACAGCAACCACTTAACAGGTTGACTGTGTGCTCGTTTGTCACGCTATCCCATAAATAAAAGGAGGAAGGGTTTCCCCATTCACCATACTCTCCAAACTTTGCTTCAGACTTTATAACTCTTTTTTTTTCGAAGTTTGGATAACCTTTTAATAGCCACATCACCATTTACCATCATGTGATGGAGTAGCCGAGCACTGGCTTATAAAAGTATAAAAAAGGAAAGTTACAGACCTCCTCTCATTTCCGAGGGATATAACTTGGTTTGTTGCATAGTGTAACGTAAGACGTTTAAACCTAATTATATTTAGATGGCAACATTATTAATATTATACATCACCTTTTTTTTCATTCGTTTCAGACCCAGCGTATTTCCCGGGCCGTTGTGCTGAAGTAGTACTCCGTGGAGAAGTAATCGGTAAAATTGGTGTCATTCACCCAAGTGTGTTGACAGCTTTTGATCTCTTAAACCCTTGCTCGGCTGTTGAGATTAACATTGAGCCCTTCATTTAATTTATTTGTAAAATAAATTATATGTTAATTACCTGTCTCGTTTAATTGATACCTAACCTTAAATAATAATTCATTTTATGATAACTTACATATTAAGTTGTCATTCATTTATTACCGTTAAAACCTATTAAAGTCCACTGCTAAATATAGGCTTCTCCCATAGATTGCTTCATTGGGGGATATTTGCCATAGTTGCCACGTTTGGCAAACGCAGATTTTTATTTATAGTCGTAATTAAGAAGACCCTGCTCCCCATCTCCTGATTTGTTTTCTCTCTGTCGCCTCTCACGACACTCAATGGATGATATGGAGTATTGGATATTCTTACACCGCCACTACACGGTAAATTCATTCAATACAGCCTATCAAGGTCCACTGATGAACAAAGACCTCTCCCATATATTGGCTGATGCGGGGAATATTTGCCCTAAAAACTCCTAAAATTAAACTGGATTTCTAATTCAATACTGGTAGCTCAGATGGTTAGCGCTCGCTGTAAGCTTCACAGTACTCGAGCAACCTGGGTTCGATCCCCGCCGGCACCAATGAAATTGTTAATTGCAATTTTAAGTGCTGATTTACCACGTGCTCGGCGGTGAAGGAAAACATCGTGAGGAAACCTGCATGTCTGAGCAATAAGAAAAAAAAAATATTTCGAAGACATGTGAAGTTCGCTAACATGCATTGGGGCAGCGCAGCGGACAATTCCTTGCCCTAAAACCCTCTCAGAAATGAGAGGAGGCCAGTGCCCAGCAGTGGGATGTAAATAGGCTGCAACTTTACTTTTACTCGATTTTAGGTCAACATCCTTGACAAATTATCCAAATTTCATGTCTGTAAAGATTTTTTAACTCACGCAGATCGATTGAGTCGTAAATACTTGTAGTTATGATGAGACACGCACGTTTGTGCGTGTGTTGTCTCATCGTAATTGAACAAAAATAAGTTACCTAAGTAATGTGTATAATAGTAATAGCTCAAGGTCTAAGCGCTCGCTGTAAATTTCACAGTAGGTACACTTACCTACCCGAGTTTGAACCCCGGCGGCAACATTGAATTTGTCAGTTGTATTAATTTTAAGTGCTGATTTACCACGTACCTGGCAGTAAAGGCATCATCATGAGGACATGTCTGAGATATAAAAAAATATTTTTAACAGTGTTAGAGACACGCGGCAGCTTTTGCTGTCGCACGGATGGGCCGGCTCGAACCGGGGTGGTACCACGACCTCACAGAATACCAGCGTGAAGTAGAAGTTTACTTCTGTATTTCCTCTGGCGAGTGCAGGTGGCCGGAGGCCCAATCCTTCCCCCTCCCTTAACATGGTAGCGGAGTTAAATAGAATACTACCCCAGGAAGGGTACCAGCACCCCTGGTGACGGAGAATCCCTCGCTGAGCATCCACGCCCAAGCTGCCTTACTTTTTCTGAGCGAGGGTGCTAAGGCTGCCTCGCATATGCTGGAGGGGGGGGGGGGCTTTCTCTGATCCGGGGTACGGTACCACTCATGCTCCCATTGCAGTTGCGATCTGCAGCTTGCCGCCGTGTTTGGCACTATAGGTCGGCGGATTGGGAGGGGATGCAGTCTTTTTTTGCATCCTACACTTGGGGGCGGGTTTGTTTCTCGCCGGATGATACCAACGTTGTTGCTGATTCTGTCGCTGATGTGGTACTTCAGGGAATGGAATTATTTATTCCATCATCTGTGGTGCCTATCGGAGGCAGAACTCAGCCATGGTTTGGTCACTCTTGTAAAATTGCATCATGCTATAAGCAGGAGTGGTACCGGGCCTGGGCTGACGTATCAACATCCCGGGACGTAAACACCAGCGCCTTTAAAAGAAGTATAATTCCGCCTCCAGGTCCTTCAAAAGTCTCATTGCCAAGGCAAAGTGAGAGTACATCGGCAGAATTGGCAAGAAACTAGTTCGCCTCCCTTCGGGATTATGTGCATTCTGGTCTCTCGCCAAGGCTGTCCAAGGGAACTTCTGTTAGCCATCTCTTCCATCCCTGCAAAGGGTAGACGACTCACTGGCCCATACCGCAAAGGAGAAAGCCGATCTGCTAGGCTCTCTCTTTGCATCCAACTCGACCGCCGACCATCCCGCGGTGTGAGTGCTCCATGCAGGAAATGCTGTTTACACAGCGCTCGGTACGCAAAGCACTCCTCTCACTGAACATGACCAAGTCGAGAGGACCTGATGGAGTCCCACCTATTGTGCTGAAGACGTGTGCTTCGAAGTTGGCACCGGGTTTAACGCGTCTTTTCCGGTACTCCTACTCCGTAGGCGTTGTCCCGAAGTCATGGAAGACAGCTTTGTTGCACCCGATCCCCAAAAAAGGCGACCGCTCAGATTCGTCCAACTACAGGTCTATCGCTATCACCTCCTTGTTCTCCAATGTAATGGAAACTATTATTAACTGCCAGCTCGTGCGGTACCTTGAGATTCACCAGTTAAGTTAGGTTAGTTAGGGACCGCCAGTTTGGTTTCCGTCGAGGTCGCTCAGCTGGTGATCTTGTAGATTACCTAACTCATAGATGAGCGGAGGCAGTAGAGTCTAAGGGGGAGGTGTGTTGGCCGTTAGTTTGGACATTCGATCGGGTTTGACACAAAGCGCTTATTTCGAAGCTTTCTTCCTTCCTTATACTTATTGCATATCAAAGTATATACGGTACCTATAACAAAAACACAATACTACAAAGAAATAAAATTGAAGTATCTGTTTGTAATGTCAAAATAACAGCATTTTACTAATTGCATATAAAAGTATATACGGTATAACAAAAACACAATTTTTAAAATTTTTGTCTGTCTGTCCGTCTGACTGTCTATTTGTTCCGGCTAATCTCCGAAACGCCTTGTTATTAGGCTACTTTTATTTTAGAAAAAGAATTAGGGTTCCGCCAACCCATGAAATCCAATCGTAATAATATACGCGCGGGCGAAGTCGCGGGGAACAATAGTAATAAATAAGTTTGCTGAATAAAAGGCAAGAAAAGTGTATATTTGATTTGAATTGCTTGACTAGTTTAGTTCCTAGGAGTATTAATTGTAAGTAATAGCTTATAGTGCCGTGTATAGTCCGTTCGCGTTAAGAAAATAGTGACTTATCGTTGTCCGCCGGCCTGGCCACGCCCCGCAGCCAATTAAAATGCAAGAAATTAGAAAGTCGAGTTCACAGTGACCAGTTGAAGTCAGGCCTATTTAATAGATGAGACTGCCAAAAGTAATGGCATTACAATTCTTCGCCTACCGCCTTACCATTGCAATTGAATTGGTTTGGGCCCAAATAAAAAATTATGTTGGTGTCAATAAACTCCACGTTCAAAATGAGTGACATAAAAAAATTATTAGATGACGCAATAGCATTAATAGACGCTAATCGTTGGAGGAAGTGCTGCGACCACGTGATACGCGAAGAAAATTCCATGTGGAATTTGGATGACATCATGGAACTTGCAGAACAAAATTCTTTCATAATTAATGTAACTGGAGAACCTAGGGATACTGATTAGTGATTTAAGTAATTTTAAGAAAATTTGTTTCCATTAAACTTAATTAAATGTTGGAAAAAAAAGAATTTTTACTCCACTGTGAATACAACTTTACCCTGTAGTTGCACTAATGACTCACTATTTTCTTAACTCGAACGGACTACTACTACTATCCACTACCTCATACTTTCCCGTGGGTGTCGTAAGAGGCAACAGAGGAAAACAGGCAGGAGATGAGCAGCAGCACCTTACTGATAACAGCAACAGTACAATAAAAAAAATACGGTTGCCAACCCGTTCCTTAAGTGTGGCAACTATGGCAAACATCCCACCATGACGAAAGTTACGAATAAAGGGCAGTCTCAGGTGGCTCTGCTATTCCTGGCTACGGTGGCGACCATTGTAACGGCGCGGCGGGACAGGGGTGCTAAGAATCTCCGGTGGAGGTTCGGTTGCCACCTAAGACAACTCGACCTGGCAACACACAATGCACGTACCCTGACGAGAAGATCCTGGAGCTGGAAGAAGAGATAGACAAGTTGCGCTGGGATATTACAAGATTATCTGAGGTCCGAAAAGAGGAGGAGGACACGGTAATCCTCGAATTCGGTAACTTGTTCTATCACCGGGAGGGCGAACATCTGTCCCAAGGAAGTATCGGATTTATTGTCCACAAGTCTCTCGTTAACAATGTAGTAAAGATTGTAAACGAGATTGATTCGAAGAACCGACAACCGATGGGGAAAAAAGGGTCTCGAGTGCCAGCCTCGTACCGGTAGGCGCAGTTTAGGGCGACCCCACACTAGATCGAGTGACGACCTGCTAAGACATGCGGGAAGTCGATGGATACAGGTGGCTCAGTACCGTGCTTTGTAGCATTCCTTGGGCGAGGCCTATGTTCAGCTGTGGACTTGTGAAGGGTTGTAATGATGATGACGATGATGAATAGCTTATTTGTTCGTTTGAGCGTTTTTGTTCCTTTTATGAAAAATCTTTACCCTTCAATTGGGCCCCCCTATAAATTTTGATACAGGGCCCGCCTAAGGCACGCTACGCTATTGCCTCCATGTCATGCCTATGACGGTAGTTGATGTGAGCACTACGCTCCAAGTTGTTGACGTAGTCCAACTTCGACCAAGAGGTCAATGCACGAATTAAAATCGACTGTGTAGCGTTCGGGAAATTAAGGCACATCTTCTCATCTGGTACACCTCAAAACCTGAAAACAAGATTGTGTACAATCTGGTAATCTTGGGTGTAATCAGTGTGAGTTGCCAGTGATGACTTATGGATCTGAGACGTGGTCCTTCTTTGCTGGCTGTATGACGAAGCTCAAGGTAGCTCAATAGGCTATGGAGAGGGCTATGCTCGGGGTTTCTTTGCGTGAGAGACTTAAAAACTAGGATATCCACAGTAGAACTAGAGTAACCGACACAGCCCAACGGATTAGTAAGCTGAAGTGGAATTGGGCTGGTCATATAGTTCGAAGAACTGATAATCGATGAAGTGGTTGACTTCTCGAGTGGCAGCCTCATACCTGTAGGCGAAGTATTGGGCGGCCCCCCCACTAGATGGAGTGATGACCTAGTAAGACATACAGGATGTCGATGGAAGCAGGTGGCTTTGTGGCATTATTATAAAAACTATAACTTATTTCGCTCAAGCTAGAGGTCCGTGACATACAAACGTATAGATGGATAGATGGACAAACAGCAGAGTAACATTAGTAAGTCTCCATATTACCCTTTGAATATAAAACCCTAAAAAGGGGGCTACTAAGCTAACTTAAGAAATAGCTGCGGTAGCTTAAGGGATGGGCGCTCTTGATAAATATCACAGTACTTAAACAATCAAAGTTTGATGCATGTGACACTATTGAAGTAATTGTTAATTGCAACTTTTCCACATGTTTGGTGAAGGAAAATATTGTGAGGAAATTGCATGTCTGAGAAAATACAATTATTTTGAGTATATTGAAAGTTCATCTAAGAGTATTAGGACAGGGCGGCGGATTCTTCCCTGCTCCAAAAAACTCTTCAAGAAATGAGATCACCTGTGGTTAGCAGTTAGTTGTTAAAATGTTTTTTTATTAATTAATTCATACATGACAGCCGATTAATTTCCTGTCTGTCAGCCTTATAAAAAGTCCCCTGTTGAACTTACATCTCCCCAATAAATTATTTTGTTAGTATTTACCATAGTTGCTGCACTTGGCAGGCGGGTTGGCGAGTGCGGTTTTATATTATTATTCAGTTGTTATCAAGAAAACGCTGCTGCCCATCTATTTCTACTCCGCTCTGCCGCCTCTTACGATAACTATTTAATTACATGGGTATTAATATTACCCCGTCATTACACAGCAACTATATTTCCCAAGTTTTTTTACTAATATAACCTTTAAGGACCAATTTTTCAATTGTCAGATAGAAGTAACTCTTAAGATGAAAAACAACATAAAACAATAAAAAAATACAGCCGATAGAATCAAATTGTAAAATTGTTTCACTTTTATATTCAATCAGGTTATAATTTATTCAATGGATCACTTTTATCTGATAATTGCAAAATTGCCATCCTAATTTGAATATAAAGTTAATGAGTTAATTTGAATAAATAAATGTATTTATTTTTGTATCACGATAGTAAAACAGCACAAACATTATAAATAAATTTTACATCAAAATATAGACATAAATACAGAACAAACAAACACTTTATTTTTTCTTAACCTAAATATTGTAAATGTTACAGGTTTACTTGACTTAGCCTAAAAATAGGCATGTTTATTCCAAAATATAATACATATGTAGGTAATCTGTATAGTTCTCTCTATGTTACACATTAACAAAAATATTATAAAGTATTTATATTTATATTTCTCACAGTAATTTGGTCAGTTAAATCAGCATTACTTCTTATTGTCATTATTTAATGCACCAACTGTAGATTTATTTTTTAAAAACAAGTGACAATGTATTCTCTACTTTAAATAAGGCACTTGTTTTTATTCACATGAAGTGGATTACAAATTTTCATAGTATATTAATGTTATTGTAGTGTAGTTAAACAGATCTGTTCTATAAAGGTACACAATGTCACATATTTATTCATATTTAAATACTGAATATTTTCGAGCATACAGCTCCACCTCAACTTATTTCTAGATACACAACTATACAAGTGTGGGTGGACACAAATTAATTATAAATTTTTTTTCTAAATTAAATTAAAATTCATATTATGTAATTTTTTATGACTTGTCTCAATTCAATTTAAAATAGAAAATAGTAAAACAAAATAAGTGTACTGGTAGCAGTAGACTGGACGGATGTGTAAGCTGCTTTCAGAACAACCAATTAAAATTTAATCTAGTAACAATTGAATCTTAAACATTTTCTCCAATTCTGCTCTGTTGAAATCTGGAGCAATTATAAATGGGCAGAGGTAGAATGACAGCTCCCTAAGATTAGGTGCACTTGCTTTTATAACTTTTGCAACTTGCATTGTAACATGGACACATCTTGAAAGACTGAGGTAAGTTAATTTTTGAAATATATTATTTGAAAAATATGCAAGCAATGCAACTGTTGAAAAATAACCATGGCGTAATTTTAAGGATTGTAAGTTTTTCAGGCGGTAAAGATGTACTAAACTTGAATCAAACAAAGTTTTACAGGTCATAATGTGAAGAATATGAAGAGTTTTGCAATTTGCTATATAGCACATAATATCGTCATTCAGTGTGTCACCATAAATATACAATGCTCGTAAGGTGGATTGTTTTGATCTTAACAGAGATTCTAAGAAATCAGCGGGTATGTTCTTCATTTTTTCCATATTAATACTGACCAAGTTCACACACTGTAGCATGCTGTACAAGCTACTTTGTGTCAAAGCAAAGTTTGAAAGAATAAGAGTTTCTAGGTATTTAAGTTTTTCAAATGGTAGATGATAAACAAAATTTCCATTTGCATTTTCTGGACTTTGCACAATTAATGAATTACGAAAACTTAAAAATTTTAAGTTGGGCCAGTGACCAAGGTCTTCAAAAATACAACTGTCAACTTGAGATATACTTATTTCTAAATGAGTTAAATTAGGGCAGTAGCTAATTAAGGAAGCCCTCACTTGAGAATACAACTTAAAATACTGTAATTTAACATTTTTCAAATACTTAGCAACAAAAGGCACAATGTTTTCACTTATTTTCACATAATTTTTCATACATACTATTAGGCGTGTGTTGTCCCAGATGCAAGGAGTAAGGCACAGTTGCTGCCATCTCACACATACTTTTGCTACGGCCAACAGTGATTCAGAATCAATCATAGAAAATATATATATGAGTAATTCATTTGGCAGATCGTTTATTGTTAATGCGTGACTACATAGTTCAACACCTGTCATTTCAAGGTGCACCATCCTGAGTAGCAGTCACCTCTTCTATGGTAGTCCTGGAAGAACGTTTGTATAAAGTTACCAACAAATACTATTTATGCATTGTGAGTACAAAAACTAAACTTTGTTTAGGGTTAATAGAATATGAGATTTGGGTTTAGCAAATAATTAATATTTACATACTCTGGTCACGGACATTAAGAACAGTGGAAGCCAAAATTATTTATTTAGTTCCCGATTCGAATTAGTCACATAATTAGCATATATGCCAAATATCATACCTTAGGATTACCTTGCTTCTTATTCGAATTAATTTTATAGTTTGCCTTTTAAAAGTCATAATTGTTACGCTATGTTTTCAATGTATAAGAATCGTGGGGGTGTAATACTGTTGCTTTAAATTTGGTTTAGTCATCCTAAAAGTGTAACTGTGCTTATAAATCAATTTTTAAAATTTTATATTAAAAATAACTTTCATCTCTGATCCTATTTTTGTATGACGTTTGCTTTTGACAAGTGACGGAAGGTGTTTCTGTTTCGTTCTATGTATAAAGTAAAGTTTAGAACCTGAGATTTATATTATATACATCATAAATTTTTTATTTGTAAATAAATACTACATTTTTTTATTAACATAATATAGCGATAAACAATAATTATTACAATGAAAAAAAAAACTAATATTATCAAGTCAGTAGGACTCATGGAATTATGTATTAAGGAATATTGCCAAGAACAAGAACGCTGACTGAATTTCGTGTTTCCTTGCTCAATGCACTGAGTTATAGTGTAGTACATTGTAACTCAATGGCTCAATGGGTATTTAATATGAAAATCATATTTATACGTGGTAGAGCCATGCTGCAGCTATATTAGTAGTATAGTTGTAGCACGAACGGGTCGGCTCGGTCAGGGTGGGACCACGCTCTCACAGAATACCAGTGTAAAATGGCAGCTTGACACTGCTCTGTTTCGTATGGTGAGTGTAGAGAACCGGAGACCCATTCTACTGGACAAGAGGCATTCCATCCTAGTCCTTACGGGTGACGATGCATCTGCATTTTGATTATTTATTAAGGATAAATGTAGATGTCTATGGGTCACAGCAACCACTTAATATCAGGTAGACTGTGTGCTCGTTTGTCAGCCTATCCAATCAAAAAAAATATCTTCCCAAAGGAGAATGCCCATTAATGTATGGAATCCCGTACCATGTAGCATCAAAATCAAACTGTTTTTTATGAACTACATTGATCATATTAACTACTACAAGTTATTTTTTTTTACAAAAACCTGGGTTTGGAGTTATTTTATAAAATCGAAAACAACCTAAAAACTAGTTCTATGTTTTCGACACTACCAACGACCAATTTTAAATTCTCCGCTAGGAGTAAAGTATTATGTGTTTTAAATAGACACGTTCAAGACAGACGAACTTTATGGCTCTAAAAAGAGAGTTATCCACTAATATCAGTACGAATTAAGAGTTATATCAACATATAGCCATGCTACAGGATGCGTGACTGAAACTCTTAAAAAAATAATTTTTTAAGAGTTTCAGTCAATTTTAAAAGATTAATTTCGTACTAAAAACGTATTTACTTTACGAGGCCTGAACATGCTATTGAGAACAGTGGCGGATTTAAAAATAATACTAAAGTATTATATGAGTCATCTAATATCAAAGGCGGCAATATCCATTTCGTTGAATTTTGTGTAAAGTGATAAAAACGTATTTTGTGAAATTTATTTATCCCTTAACTTAGATATTTTTTAAATATGGAATATACAATGAGAATGATCATTTTACTCTGTTTTATTAAACATATATTGCCTTTTTAAAGCAGAATTCACAAATAACCGTTGGAGATTGCCGACTTTGTTTGAAAGTTTCGAATATTGCCGTGTTTGTTTTAGACAGGCATGGAGATAGCCATTTTTGTTACCGATGATCACCATAATGTATCTGGTCACCACAATCTTGATATTTGAAGTAAAAATTTAAAATAATAGCCGTAGTAATAATCAAACTCTTTTTTATTACTTATTAATCAGTCGCTGGTTTTTATAAAAATATAATATACTGAATGGCACTTTACGTAAAACTTCAACAAAATAAACAATCATGCAATTTAAAAAAAAACAAGTATTATTATCCTTAAGAAAACTTCAGAAAATCAAGTACTCTTAAACTATAGACATCTTTCCTCGACTTGCAATTCACAAGTAACTTCTTGTGATGCATCTTCCTCTTCTTCTAGGCTTGATGTTTGTGATAAAACACTTCTATAAAAATCAAATCCCTCCTCATTTTCCCATTCATTTCCAAAATGAGTGGTTAATAGTTTTTTTACGTCCACCAATTTTGCAGGTTTGATTCTCACAATGTTTTGAGTAATCACTTCAGGGTTCAAATCAGAGGCCTTTTTATTTTTACGAGTTATTTTCTTCAATACACCCAAATTATTAGTATAGTGCACTTCCCCTTGAATTACAACATTACCAATTTCTTTTGACCGCTGTATTAAAAATCTTTTGCAATGTTTAAATTGGAAGTGCCAAGAGCCGACATCCTTTATAACTGAACTCATTCCACTCTTAAAGTTTAGGACTTCACAATCAGAACCCATACGAACTATTGTGCTATAAGTGCCTATAATCTCAAGGTAATCCTCCGGTCTTAATATACACTCCAACTTTCTCACATCCTTTTCCACATGAGCAAATACGCGGTCCGGTGGAATGAAAGAGTGTCCAACGATAGGAAAAACTATTTCAATTCTTTGCACGTGATCAGGTGCCGAACTACTTAACCACTTCGAACACATCGCTATCATTATCGAGTTTTTATTTTGCCCCGGACATCCATCTGCTATCAATCTGATCGTACTTATATCTGTCAAATTCGTGTTCATCAGTCTGTGATATACTATGGAAGCTATTGCGTTAGCTCCTTTGGCATATTGGTCTTCGGTCCAACAGTAGGCGAATACATTTTGTGTTGTCAGAGGAGCCTTTGATGAACCTTCTACTATAGTACAGTTATATAGATAAAGCTGTCTGGAATAATAAGTTATCTGATCAGGTGTTTTGGGTAATGGTAGATTTTTTTCGCAATCAAATGAGAATGTTTTTAAATTGGGTCTTTCTTCTCTCACTAAATTAAAAAATGCTGTAGCTTTAAGTTTGTGAACCCTATGTTCTACCATAAGTAGTTGCTTTTGTGCCTCATCTGATTCTCTTTTAATTTTTTCTAGAAGTAGAATACATGTCGAGCATACATCTGTTCTAGGACTGCCAAAACCGAGGTTATAGTTGTTATTGAAAATTTTTCTGAACAGACCTTTTTTGACTTTTAAATTTGCTTCAAGATTTGGCTGTTTGTTGTACATTTTCCACATTTTGTTAATTGAAAGTTCTGCAGGTAAATATCTCCGTTCAGAATGTCCCCTACAGTAATGTGCTTCGTCAACGTGAAACATATTTATAAAAAGCATTACATCATTTTTTTTCTCTGTGAATAAATGGGACTTGTGGTCACCGCCTCTTTTTTCTTTTACTGCTTGTCCACCCGATTCCACAAACTTTTTAGCAATATACTGTACTCGATGTTTAGTAATGTTTAAAATTCCGAGGAACGCTTTCTGACATATTGTTATTTTTTTTTTCTGTGAGACACTGTAAATGCTGTAATTTGTATGAATGGTTTTCGGATGATGTTTCTTATTTTTAGGTCTTTTTCTCTTGGGAATTACAGGGACACAATATTTTAGAAGAAAAGCATCTTGTGTTTCCTTGTTGTGATATTTATAAAATGCCGCATGAAAGTTCATCACGTCTCGCATAGTTATTGACTCGCATTTATAAACACCCTTCCGGAGATGTTGACATCTGGGTCTATTTGGACTTTCCTTAGAGGAATATCTGTAACAAAAGCACATAAAATAAATAATTTGGTACAACGTGGTAAAATTTGGCAATACGGCACTACTCACTACGCTCGTGATTCTATTTAGATTGTCTATATCGTTAGCTCGGAATTTAAAATAAGCACTCGTACTAAAAAGTTATCTATTCGATCTGTATTAAATAACTATTGGAACAAAACTTGACAATAATAGATTTTAAAAGATAATATCTGGCCACAAAACATTTGAACGCAATGAAATCCCATACAACTTTGCTTATTCGAATGTCGTGTTAATGCAGACTTTGCTCAAAGAAAGTTTTAAAATTATGCCCAAATTACATGCACTTTTGAATAAAACTGATTTCAAAAAAAAATCATGCTAATAAAATCAAGTATCAAATCTGTGCCATCTGTGTGTACTCACCGCTGCCGTTTAGCTATGTTTTGTTTCCAGTTTTCTGGACGAGCCGTACGTTTTCTAGTCTTCCCCGATGTACTCGGCGATGCTAGACACTCCATAATTACAATTTTAACCAAAGTTTTTAGAAAAAAATACAGTATTCATTAGAAAACAATAAAAACACTAACACTATTTCACGAGCGTTAACAACCTCAACGCTTATGAAATTCTGCGCTCTGATTGGTCCACATGGATGTTGCCATCTTTGATTTGAACGGTACAGGATAATGCCGGGTTTGTTACGAGCTCCAAACTTTGAGCTCCATTTTCTATGGGATAATGCCATAATTGATGCGTAATGTAGATTTCCTTACAAAACTACGTCCACAGACAATAAAACTACATTCATAGTTAAATTTTGACCTTGAGTGGATATTGCCGCCTTTGTTATTAGATGACTCATATATAATATACAGCTAAATCTGAGAGCCTGAAAGCAATTATAGCCCGAACTTAAATTACATATTTTATTGAAAAATATAAGTAAGAATTACTTTAATTCATTACCTATTATCATTTTCAGGTTCATTAAATCTAAGACATAAGCGGCTATACGGAAACTGAAAATCTTGCGATAGTGGGAATATACTTCACTACGGATCAGCTTTTAACTTTGTACAAGCAGTACTGATTCTCTGTTGTATATTATTGCTGCCCCTGCCACTAACGAGCTCATGCTGCCAAATACCAATTGGCATATTTTGACTCGTCTATCTGCATGATTTGATGAAACCAAGAATTAAAAATGTTTTATATGTAGTAGAGTCATATTTCATTATATTTGATTCATCATCATCATCATTACAGCCTTTCATAAGTCCACTGCTGAACATAGGCCTCCCCCAAGGAATGCCACAAAGCACGGGCCTGAGCCACCTGCATCCATCGACTTCCTGCATGTCTTACCAGGCCGTCACTTCATCTCGTGGGGGGTCGCCCTACACTTCGCCTACCGGTACGAGGCTGCCACTCAAGAACCTGTCTTCCCCATCGGTTGTCGGTTCTTCGAGCTATATGGCCGGCCCACTGCCACTTCAGCTTACTAATCCGTTGTGCTATGTCGGTTACTCTGGTTCTGCTGCGGATATTCTCATTTCTAAGTTTATCACGAAGAGAAACTCCGAGCATAGCCCTCTCCATAGCTCGCTGAGCGACCTTGAGCTACCTCATACGTTCAGCAGTGAAGGACCACGTCTCAGATCCGTAAGTCATCACTGGCAACACGCACTGATTGTACAATTTCGATTTAAGGTTTTGAGGTATGTCTGACGAGAAGATGTGTCGTAGTTGCCCGAACGCTGCCCAACCGAGTTGAACCCATCGATTGACCTCTCGGTCGAAGTTGGACTTACCTAGTCGGACTATTTGTCCCAGGTAAACATACTCGTCAACAACTTCGAGCTTAGTGCTCCCAACAACTACCGGCATAGGTGTGACATGGACATTAAACATCTTTGTTTTGTCCATGTTCATCTTAAGACCTATCCGTTGGGAGACACTATTGAAGTCATTGAGCATAGTACTTAGGTCCTCCAGCGATTCTGCCATAAGGACTATATCGTCGGCAAATCGAAGGTGAGTGATGTACTCGCCATTGATGTTAATACCGTATCCTTTCCAGTCCAGAAGCTTGAAAACGTCATCCAATGCAGCGGTGAAGAGTTTTGGGGATATAACGTCACCCTGTCTTACACCTCTCTGCAATTGGATAGGTTTCGTACTCTGGTTCTGTACTCGGATAGCCATCGTAGCCCTACTGTACAAGCACTTCAGCACTTCGATATACCGACAGTCAATTTGGCACCGCTGAAGGGACTGCAGCACCGCCCAAATTTCGACGGAATCAAAGGCTTTCTCATAGTCCACATACGCCAGGCATATATATATTGCTATATTTATTCTACAGATCTAATAAAATATAATGCTGCTATGTTTCGTATGGTAAGTGACGAGAACCGGTGATCCTTTTTGCTGATATGAGACATTTCATCGTAGGTCTAGCTACCAATAGCTACACCATCTAGGTAAACCATGTACTCGTATTTCATCCTTACTTTCATAAAATGTACCCCTGTGTGTATATATCATGCTGCTTAGAACATATCGTAATCAGTCAACTAGTAATCTATAGAATACATTTTGGAGGGAACTATATAAATTAGATAGATTCGAACATTATAAATTTTCTACAGAAATTACACGATATAATTTCCCCATCCTCTTTCTATCGTCGAATGACAAATGGAACAGCAGGTTTCCATCTTTATGTCCTTATACAAGTAAAGAGTTCTAAAGGGGGTTAAATACTCTGTGCATTTTACCACCTAAGATTGCATAACCACTTACAATCAATAATAATAATAATTTATTTATTTGCTTAAAACATGGTATTTGTAGGTGGTATAGCAAAATAAGTTCACATGTTTTGCTTATAATTAGCATGCAAGTTTATGTTAAATATACATTTCAGGTAACATTTATTTCAAAAAGGGTCAAATACATTCATAAAATCAATATCAACAAATCAATAAATTCTTTAATGTTATACACTTTTATTTCAATAAGCCACTTATAGAGTCTCGATTTAAATAAATTCACTTTGAGGTTTTTGATGTCATTGGGGATCTTATTATATATCTTAACACACATTGCTAAACAACTTTTTCTTAATTTAGCAGATCTCGGAATGACGCTTAACACTAATCTATCCGGACTTCTTTTCAATCGAGAGTTTATAATATCTCTGGCTTTCTGGAAGAGCTCAGTGTGACTTTTAACAAAACAACCTATTCCAAAAATGTACAGTGCTGGCAACGGAAGTAAGTCCAGGCTCCAAAAAGGTGCTCTACAGGATTCGCCCGGTGGAATCCCACATATGGCTTTGATGCATTTTTTGCGCTACAAATGCCCTTTGTCTCTCAGTACTATTATTACTATTACAAGTAGAATCGTTGCCATATATTAACTAAGAATTTATAAAAGTAAATGTTGACAAATATTGATCACTGAAGATTAATCTATAATTGAGTAATTTTACGTTAAATATATAAATCTTAAGCCGTGAAGTGAATTATTAATTGATATAATAATACTATAGCGATAAACGAGTAATACAACAGTTCATCTGATGGTAATATAGGTACTAATGCCATGGACACTTGAAATCAACATCAAACAGAACAGAAGAAAAAATAGGTAGGCGAGTGGTAACTACCCAAAAGGACTTCTATGCGAAAAGGACATTTTGATAATATATTAATAAACTAGCGATTGTCGGATAAAATATATTAACTTGGCGTTATTAAGGTAATCGTAAAAGGCCATTTATGTTATCAATTTTAAAAATCTCAGAAAAACATCTGCAAGTTTTTCGGATAAAATATCATAGCCTAGATCATTCCTGACATTGCTCTTTATGTGTTCGTCAAGTTTCATTACAATCTGTTTAGTAATTCCAAAGATAAGCCCGCACAGACAGACAAAATATTAAAATGGCTATTCATGTCTTAATGCCATATTAAAGACAGACACTTCCAATATATTTATATTTATATTGAGGCACTGTATTGCCACTAACGTGATTACATCTCTTTATATTGTAATTTTCTTTGCGTCATTATCCAGCTTTTGAATTTAATAGAATAGAATAGGATAGGTCAGGATGGGATAGGATAGGATGGCATAGGATAAGACAGCATAGGATAGGATAGCATAGGCTAGGATAGCATAGGATAGGGTAGCATAGGATAGGATAGCATAGAATAGTATAGCATAGAATAGGATAGCATAGAATAGGATAGCATAGGATAGTATGGTATAAGATAGAATATCATAGGATAGCATAGGATAGGATAACATAGGCTAGGATAGCATAGGATAAGATAGCATAGGATAGGATAGCATAGGATAGTATAATATAAGATAGAATATCATAGGATAGCATAGGATAGGATAGCATAGGATATGATAGCATAGGATATGATAGCTTAGGATAGGATAACATAGGATAGGATAGCATAGGATAGGATAGCATAGGATAGCATAAGATGGGATAGCTAAGGATGGGATATTACAGGATAGGATAGCATTGAAGAGGTTAGCATAGGATAGGATAGCATAGGATAGGATAGTATAGGATAGGATAGCATAGGTTAGGATAGAACATCATAGGATAGCATAGGATAGGATAGCATAGAATAGGATAGCATAGGTTAGGATAGCATAGGATAGTATAGCATAAGATAGGATATCATAGGATAGCATAGCATAGGCTAGGATCGCATAGGATAGGATAACATAGGATATGATAGCAAAGGATAGGATAGCATAGGTTAGGATATGATAGCATAGGATAGGATAGCATAGGATAGGATAGCATAGGATAGGATAGCATAGGATAGGATATCATAGAATAGGGATAGCATTAGATAGGATAGCATAAGATAGGATATCATAGGATAGGATAGGATAGGAAAGGATAGTGTTGCGCGCCACTATTAATGTCTTGTACATGGCAACACTAGTCATCACTAGCGCCCTCTAGTGTAGAGTAGCAGAACTAGGAGAGTCAAGATCCTTCTAGAAATTTCGGGACCGATATGTACTCGAACATTCTAGATGTCGCTACAGTAGAAGGTTCTGGAAACTATCTGAGGCCCTATATAAGGCCGGTATAGACCACGACCGAGTTAGTATTGAATTGGCGATACAAGAGAATACTGCGAAGCGAAATACCGGCGAACTAAAGTGATCAGTAGTGCAACTGTGTTTTATTATAAGTGTGATTTTAAGTTGTAATTAGTGGTGTGTAATTAAAGTGTCAATTTTGGTAATCCACTCGGCTGTTTTTAATTATCTCGAACTCGAAGCTCGTAACAATTGGTGTCAGAAGTGGGATTTTATGCCGATTTTACCTAAAGACGACACGGAGGGTATCCGTACCCGAAGTCAACGCCAACAGGAGACGGACCAGAGACGATTTGGTGGTGCAACGTCAGAGACGTCGGCGGGCCAGCTGCCGACCACGAAGGCCGGCCCGTCAACAGCTCCAGCATCTGCAGCAGCTGACTTAGGTGCTCTGATGATGATGCTGCAGGAATAGGCTCGTCGGTCGGAAGAGCAGCTGCAGCGCGGACAGAAGGAACAGGCCCGCCAACAGGAGAAACAGGCCCGCCAACAGGAGGAACAGGGCCGTCGGTTGGAAGAGCAGCTCAAACGCGATATGGAAGAGCAGATACTTCTCATGAAGGACCTTCACACTACGTTCGGGAAAGAGATAAGGGAGGTGAGGGATAAGGTTGCTCAATATGACAACCGCCTATCGGAAGCTGAAACCCGAATAGACCAAGTATATAATCGGGTTGACAACGTGATGGCTGACGTGAAGAAAACGCTGGATGACCTCAAACTTGGGGATGGAGTTACAGCTCCCGTGGTTGCTACAACACCTTCGCTACGTGGATTCAAAGTGCCACCGTTTGACGGGACTGCTTCCTGGTTGGCCTACAAAATCCAGTTCGAGGTTGTCATGAAGGCCAACGGCTGGAATAAAAATCAGGCCATGACTGCTCTCACCCTAGGCCTGCGCGACCAGGCCTTAACTGTTCTGGAAGCTTTCGGTAAGGAAGTGACTTACGAGCAGCTCCTTGAGGCATTGGAGGCGAGATATGGCAACGCTCACCTGGAACACGTCTTTCGTGCGCAACTCAAAGATCGCGTGCAACGCAGTAACGAAAACGCGTGGAGACGCTGGTTCGAAAAGCATACCAGTCTGTACCTGCACTCATTGTAGGGAACTTGGTGCAGACATTCATCGACGGCATCCGCGACCTTGAAGTCAGAGCTGCTGTGAGGCTCGGGCACCACGAGACGCTAAAGGATGCCTTGACTCATGTACTGGAGGTGGAAGCTGTGCGGCAGGATCATCGTTCCCATCGCGTCAGGGAGGTTGCAGCAGCTACAGTTTGGGACCGCGATAACGGCTACCGCCCTAGGTGCTACGGCTGTGGGGAAAGGGGCCATCTTTGATTCAGCTGCCCTAAGCGAACTGTTGAAAGGGAAGGAGATCGATTTCGAGAGGGTAGTGCGGCTAACAGCACCGCCCAGCGTAGCGGGTAATCTCATGGCGATGCAGATGCATTGTCAAGAAGACCTTGCCCTGAAGATTGCAAGCATTGTACTAGGCAAGAGGGTAAGGAAGTGGTATCTGTGAATCTTCATAGATACCACTTCCTTACGCTCTTGCCTAGTATCCACTCAGGACAGACCAGCTCAGCAATGAGTGGAAGGACTGCCTACAACATGCACAGCAGGAAGATTCGGACATTAAGCCGATTCTGGAATGGATGAAGGCCAGTGCTTCTAAGCCCAAGTGGAGCGACGTCTCAGCAATGAGTTCAACCACGAAAAGCTATAGGGCCCAATGGGACAGATTGCTGATTCAAGATGGAGTCCTGTGCCGTAAATGGGAAAATGGTCGGGGAGACAGATGTCATTTGCATATGGTTGTCCCTAAGGCTAAAGTACCGGATGTTCTACAGCTGTACCATAGTGGTTGTTCAGGAGGCCACCTGGGAGTTAAACGAACTCTACTGAAGATCCGAGAACGGTTTTACTGGGTCCAGTGACGTGACGATGTCGAGAAATGGTGCCGCAAATGTACAAGTTGTGCGGCTTTAAAGGTTCCTCAAACTCGTATTAGAGGCGCATTGAAATTGTACAATGTTGGTGCACCATGGGAGAGGATAGCCATTGACGTTGCGGGGCCGTTTCCGGAAAGTGAAAGTGGTAACAAGTATTTCATGGTTGTGATGGATTACTTCACTAAGTGGCCAGAAGTCTTCGCCATTCCAAATCAAGAAGCTTCAACAGTTGCAGATAAACTAGTTCATGAAGTCTTCTGTCGTTTTGGAGTACCTTTAGAGATTCACAGCGATCAAGGAAGGAATTTTGAGTCTCAAATATTCCAGGAAACTTGCCGAGTTATGGGTACTCATAAAACAAGAACATCTTCTTACCACCCACAATCTGATGGAATGGTAGAACGATTTAATCAGACATTGGAGAAGTACCTAGCAAAAGTTGTGGAAAAACGGCAACGAGACTGGGACAGGCACATACAACCGCTTTTGTCGTCATATCGAAGCGCTGTTCACGAAAGCACATCAGTGACATCAGCTTTCGCAAACTTTGGGAGAGAATTACGGCTGCCTGCAGACCTGATCACCGGAATACCACCTGATGCCCCACGCAGTATAACCGATTATACAAATGACTTGCGGAACAAAATGAATGACATTTATGAGCACGTCAGACAGACGGGCCAGCAAATGTCTGAGAAGATGAAAACACGGTATGACCGCAAAATAAACAACAAAGGGTTTGACGAAAGTTCACTAGTGTGGTTACACAATCCAGCTCGCAGCAAAGGGAAATCTCCTAAGCTTCAAGCTAAATGAGACGGACCCTACCGGATTGTGACAAGGATCAATGACGTAACCTACCGGATACAGAAAGGTGCCAGAGGTACTCCTAAGATCGTCCATGTGGATCGACTGGCGCGTTATTATGGGGCCAATAATGCTCGGGACGAGCATGTCTTAGGAGGAGGCAGTGTTGCGCGCCTCTATTATTGTCTTGTACATGACAACACTAGTAATCACTAGCGTCCTCTAGTGTCGAGTAGCAGAACTAGGAGAGTCAAGATCCTTCTAGAAATTTCGGGATCGATATGTACTCGAACATTCTAGATGTCGCTACAGTAGAAGGTCCTGGAAACTATCTGAGGCCCTATATAAGGCCGGTATAGACCACGACCGAGTCAGTATTGAATTGGCAATACAAGAGAATACTGCGAAGAGAAATAACGGCGAACTAAAGTGATCAGTAGTGCAACTGTGTATTATTAAGTGGCGAAGCTTGCGAAGTCACTTATTGATTTCACGATGTCTGTCCGTCTGTCCGTCTGTCCGACCGTCTGTCCGTCTGTCCCACGATTATCTCGAGAACGGTTTCGAATTTTCAAATTCTGTTTTCGGCAATCGATTACTGATCACCCAGGCATCTGAACCTCCTATTTTGAAACTGATTGCTCAACGGCAACCGTTAGAAACCGCTACAAAGCTGATTGCTTCGCCACTTTGCTATGCTGTTAGTTTGCTAGGTTTATTATTAGTGTGATTTTAAGTTGTAATTAGTGTTGTGTAATTAAAGTGTCAATTTTGGTAATCCACTCGGCTGTTTTTAATTATCTCGAACCCCAAGCTCGTAACAGTAGCATAGGATAGGATAGCATATGGTAGGATAACATAGGATAGGATGGCATACGATAGGATAGCATGATAGGATATAATAGGATAGGATTGCATAGGCTAAGATAGCATAGGATAGGATAGCATAGGATAGGATAGCATAGATTAGGATAGCATGATAGGATACCATAGGATAGGTTAGCATAGGCTAGGATAGCATAGGTTAGGATAGCATAGGATAGGATAGCATAGGATAGTATAGCATACGATAGGATAGCATAGCATAGGATAGGACAAGATAGGATAGAATAGAATCTCAAAAACCATAGCAAGATCTTGGTCAGATTGAGTTAAATTATTGTTAATTTTCAATTGAAAATCCGAATCCCGTGGTTTTTGAACTTGCCCGTTTCCCTATTAATTATACTCCATGTCATTTTCATTTTATTGGATGCAGTTTTAATATATATTAGTATGTTAATAGGTTTAGTACACAGTTATATGAAAGCTGGTTGCAGTCATAATAAAACTGGTTTCATAGTTGTGGTTAAAGAAACTTTATTTCTCAAAAGAAATACATTATTTCACTTCATGAGAAACTTATAAGAAAAATGTTTCACAAGGTTTTTAGGTCGATGAACACAAAAATAACTGATAATATGATATACCTACACAATAACAACTAAATCGAGGGTACATTATACAATGCGACACTTATTGTCGTTGCAAAGCTACTAGAAGCCAAATATCAAAAATAATGTGGGTGGAAATTAACAACAATGCTATGCTATACGCGATACCAGGGCCGGGTTCAGATACAATTAAATTAATTTAACATTGTTGCTTATATATTCTTTTAATTTGTTTTTGAAGACCGTAAATTTATTGGACATTTTTATGTCTAAAGGTAATTTATTGTAAATTTGTGCTCCCTCATATCTTATGTTCTTTTTGCCGTAGTTTGTGCGTGGTTTTGGAAGATTAATATTATTTGTACTTCGAAGAGGTCGAAGGCCTAGATCCTCTTTAGTTTTAAAACATAATTGTGAGTGTACAGTATTTGACATAATTTTTTTCATTAGAATACATGTATTATAATGATATAATTGTTTGATGTTCATTAATTTTATTTCTGTGTAAATTTTTTGTGTTGGAGTTAAGAAGTCATAGTGAAATAAAACTTTCACTATTTTGTTTTGAGTAATTTGCAGATCAGCAAGCGATGTTTTGGCTGCAGTACCCCAAACTTCAATTAAGTAGTCTAAGTGAGGTTTGACAAGTGAAAAATAGATCATGAATCGAACTTGACGTGGAGTGCATTTAACCATGTTGTGTAGTAACCCATTTAGAGGTGAAAGCTTAGATCGTATTTTATTTATGTGTGCCTTCCAAGTCAAGCCGCTGTCAACTATCAGTCCAAGATATTTTTCCTCCACTGATTCTATTAGTTTTATACCGTTAATTGTTAATGGTGTGTAGTTGTGTATTTTTTTTATTCTTGGCCTTAAATATCATATAACTGGTTTTGGCTATATTTATGGTAAGCAAGTTGTACTGAAACCAGTTATGCAATGTATTAACATCTTCCTGTGCTAGTTGAATAATATTATTAAGTGAATGCCCAAAGTAAAATATACATGTGTCATCAGCATATAGACTAATTTCTCCATGTAGTGATATTTGGCTGATATTGTTAACATAAATCAAGAATAATAGGGGCCCGAGTATTGATCCCTGGGGTACGCCACAAGTTATGGTTTGAGAAGAACTCTGATGATTGCCAATTTTGACAATCTGAGAACGATTATTAAAATACGATTTGAAAATTTTATATGCATTGCTAGTGATTCCAATCTGTGAGAGTTTATTTAACAGGATTGTGTGACTAACCGTGTCGAACGCTTTTTTTAGGTCGATAAATATTCCCAGTGCAATATTTTTTGCATCGATGTTAGTTTTTATTTTGGTAATTAAGTCAATGGTAGCGGATAATGTGTTTGATTTTTGTCGAAAACCATATTGACAGCTAAATAGAAAGTTGATTTGCGTTAAATATTTATCTAAACGATTATAAATAATTTTTTCTAATATTTTCGAAATCACCACGAGATAATATTTGGGCGATAATTATTGGGATCCGTTTTTGCACCTGACTTATAGATTGGTGTAACTTTTGCGATTTTTAGTTCATCTGGGAATATACCGTCCCTTAAATATGAGTTGATACAATTCGACAGTTTTGGAACAAGGTTGTGTTTTATCCGTTTAATCACTTTTGTATTTATTCCATCTATTCCTGAACTACAGCTGTTATCAAAACTATTGATTATTTTGGATACTTCTTCTGTACAAGTTGGTGTTAAGACTGCAAGATGTTGGTCATTAATGTTTGATATTTCTACATTTGTAAGTGTATATGTCGAGTTATTATGAAATTTTGATGGAATTTGATTTGCCAAACGAGACCCGATTGTTGCAAAAAAGTTATTGAAATGCTCACAAATTTCATTACTATTCGTGATAAGCCTAGTTCCAATCATAAGATTTGGAGGAGCACATTTCGATTTATTGTTGTTTTTAAATAGTGAATTAATAAGATTCCACATTCTTTTTGGATTGTTCTTACATTTATTAAAGTTATGATAATAGTAGTTATGTTTTGTTTTTGCTATTAATTCGGTAGTGTTATTTCTCGCTTTTTTAAAATCATTTCTTTAACTAATATTCTTAGGTTCTTTTTTAAATTTATGCCACAGTTTATTTCTTTGGTTAATGCTTTGAATGATAGTCTTATTTATCCAGTCCTGTTTGGGAGGATTTAATTTTTTTGTTTTCTGTTTTGTGCTTTTCTCTAATATATGTTTTATCGATGTTTCTATTGTACTGTAGTCTAGTTCTATGTTATTACTAAAAGTTTCTTCTCCGGCGAACTTGTAAAGAGCGTCATAATCAATAGTATAGCAGTATACGTAATTTTTTGAAGTAGTTCTTTTTTATGATTTACCATCCGAACAAATATTTGCTTATGGTCAGATATTGAAGAATCAGTCATAGCCACATGTATTATTTTGGCTTTAATGTTTGTAATTATATGGTCTAGAATGGTATTTGTTGTAGTTGTGGTACGTGTTGCATATTCTATATTTATTTTGTTTATAATGCTGTATCCGGATTCCTGCAATATTTCTGTGTAACGTATAGTAGTTTTGTCTCTATCTAATAGGTTTATGTTAAAATCGCCAAATATGACCGCTCGTTTACTGTGTTGAAATTGTATTTCAAAGTCTTCCATAAATTGTTTCATTTTGGTATCACCTGGCTTATAAACCAATCCAATATCTAAGTTTAGATCGCTACAGTGTATCCACAAGTAATTATTGCCGTTCATATAAATTTCTTGCTTCAGGCTGTGTTTAAGATCATTATGGATATATATGGAAACACCTCCTCCTCTTTTATCTGTTCGTAGGTTAAAGTAATGTGTATAATTGCGAATTTGTAGATTAGTAGCTTCCTCTTTTGTTTTTATCCATGTTTCTGTTAAGATTACACAATGTATTTTAGTTCTTATAGATTCCATTACACATTTTAGTTCATCGAATTTACCGGGTGTTAGAATGCTCCTTATATTCAAGTAGAAAAAATTAATAGAACTAGGATAGGTCTGGAGGTCAACGTATGTATCCAGCAGTTGATAAGATATGTTACAATTATATGGTTTTGTTTTTTGTTGTACATTTTTTATATCGGTTAGTTTTTTGAAAGTGAAATTATTTTTGGAACTCCGTTTATGTATTTAATAGTTAAATTACTCTCTCCATTTTTTAACCTTTTTGAAAGTTGTTCTCGAAGTTCCTTCAAATATGCTTGTTGAGCTGGTGTTAGATCGGCAAAAACTTTTACGTTGTTATCTTTGATGTTCGTTTTATTTTTTAGTATTTGTTTAGGAATATCCGACGAGCTAAAGCAAACTTTGACTGGACGGTTTGAATCTGGCTTGTATGTTCCTAGTCGGACAGTCTTTATAAGCGCTGGTGTGTCCTTCACAATGTTTTTCAGAGCCGTACCAACTTCACTTTTATCATGTGTCGGTCTTTCTTCAACATTCGAAGTTTTTGCTTCTTTAATTCCCACGATTATAAGATTTTTTTCCCTATTAGAACGTTCGTGAATTTCTCGGATAAGGTGTTCTTCTTTACTTAAATGAGAAGTGGATGATGCGCTTAAAGATGTTCCACTTTTCAATTTTTCAATTTCACCTTCGATTTTCGCTACTTTTTCTTCAGCAATAGTATTCTTGTTTTTTAATTCGGTAATTTCATTTAATATTTTGCTTTGTTCCGATGCAAGATTCTCTGTTGTACGTTGCACATTATTTACTTTTGTTATTATTTGCGAGATGTCATCACGTATAGAAGAAAGTAATTCTTTTTGTGACTTTACAAGAATTTCTAATACTTCCTTAACTTCCCTACGGAAATCTGATAATTCTGTTTTACAATCGCAGTCCGTCTCTGGTTGCTTACGCTTTCGTTGAGTAATATTGAAATCTGCCATATCATTTAACTTCGATAGGTCTGGTTGTGAGCCGCCGGCACTATTTGTGGCTTTAGGTGATCTTAATACGCTCATCTTAGGTGTTTTTTTTTCTTTTCGTAAGTATTACGACGTGATAAGGTAAACTTATTTTCATATGTTGCTTAGTTATTGTAAAAACTTCCTTGCAATTGTTATAAAAAATAGCGATATCATAGTTCATAGGGTAAACTAAATAAAACTCGCACACGTCGTCGCTTACCTTATTGATGCAGCTATATCTGTACTATAGATGTAGCACGAATGGGTCGGCTCGACCGGGGAAGGACCACGCTCTCACAGAATAACAGCGTAAAATAGCAGCTTAATGCTGCTGTGTTTCGTATGGTGAGTGTAGAGAACTGGTGATCCTATTACAGGAAACGAAATTTTGTTAGTAAATGTTTGTTTTCACCCTTTATCAAGAATATATCATTTTTAAGAATGTTCATATTATTAAATTATTTCATTTCTTAAATTTCCCAAATTATATGTAAACGTTTTAAGTTGCTTAGAAATTGAAATAATATTCTAGACTGACATTCTTCTAAAAACCTAAATATTATTATAAAAGCAAAGCCTCAATCATGGAAGTACTCAATTTAACAAGACACACTATCGTGTGAAATTGTGTGTTTGTTAACAAAATCAGTATTTGTGTTTCTAAATCATTATACGTGGTAGAGCACTTATTATACGTTTTTTTTTAATAGGATAAGGGTGACAAACGAGCACACAGTCCACCTGATGGTAAGTGGTTGCTGCGGCCCATAGACATCTACATCTATCCTCTATTACAATTCAAAATGTAGATGCGTTGTCACCCGTGAGGACTAAGATGGAATGCCTCATTTCCAGTAAAAAGGGCCTCCGGCCACCTGCACTCACCAAGCGAAACGCAGAGGTAAACGTCTACTTCACGCTGGTATTCTGTGAGGTCGTGGTACCACCCCGGTTCGAGCCGGCCCATCCGTGCGACAGCAAACGCTGCCGCGTGGCTCTACCACTGTTTAAACTGTTTCCGTGGTAGAGTCATGCTGCAGCTATATTAGTAGTAGGTATAGTTATAGCACGAATGGTTCGACTCGACCGGGGAAGGACCACGCTGTCACAGAATACCAGCATAAAATAGCAGCTTAACACTGCTGTTTCGTATGGTGAGTATAGAGAACCGGAGACCCTTTTTTACTGGAAAAGAGGCTTTCCATCTTAGTCCTCACGGGTGACAACGCATCTGCATTTTGAGTCTTAATCTATACAAATAAATAAAATTGAAGTGTCTGTTTGTAATGTCAAATTAACAGCTTTTTACTTAATGCATATGAAACAGTATTATAACAAAAACACAATTTTTAAAGTTTTTGTCTGTCTGTCTGTCTGTTTGTTCCGGCTAATCTCCGAAACGGTTGGACCGATTTTGACGGGACTTTATAAGGAGTAACTTAGGCTACTTTTATTTTAGAAAAAGATTTAGGATTCCGCGCAAAAAAAATCAAAACCAAATTACACGCGGGCGAAGTCGCGGGGTACAGCTAGTTGAGAATAAATGTAGATGTCTATGGGCCATAGTATGAATTTACCATCAGGGGGAATGTGTGCTTGTTTCTCAATATTCTATAAATAAATTAAAAGTTAAAAAAAACTTTTTTAAAACAAGCTCTTATTTAAATGCGCTAAAAAAAATAAAATAACTTTTCTTTTAAAACTTTTACCATCCACTTATAACGTCATTACACAATTTTTATGATATAAAAGCTTGTCGCGAGATTTAAGTTTCTACTCATTTCTACTTACTCGTATTTACTTTAAATTTTTAAATTTTAAAAATTAAAATCATACAGATCCTGTTTATCTATACAGGTAAATCTCGCGACAAGCTTTTATATAATATAAATTGTGTAATAACGTTATAAGTTGATGGTAAAAGTTTTAAAGGAAAAGTTTATTTTATTCTTTCTAGCGCATTTAAATAAAAGCTTGTTTTAAAATAAAATTAATTTATTTTTTACTTTTTAGTTATCGCTGGACAGGTTAGTCAAAGTCAAGTCAAAGTCAAAATCTTTATTTTCAGAATAAAATGTTTAGGCAATACAGGTATTTAGTATAAGAGTAAGTCTCAATAATATTCTACCGGGATTTGTACCGGTGTGCAAATATATCTTAAAATAATGAAATTTAATTGTACATATATATCAAAAGATTAAATAAATTATATAATTCATTAAATAATATTGCAATTAATTAAAATATTCCTTAACACTATAGTGTTATATATATATTATAATAACACTTGTCAAGAAGCCATTTATTAATCTCAATTTTGAATTTATTCAAAGGCATTTCTTTTAATTTATTGGGCAATTTATTATATATTTTAATAGACATTATAGGAGCACTGTTTGCATAAAATCTAGAGCTGCATTTGGGATGAAATAATCTATTTTTATGCCTTGTTTGCCTTTCGAGAGATTCAGCGTGGGTTTTGAAGTAGTTCGGGTGTCGCTTTACAAAAATACATATTTCTCGAATATACATGCATGGCAACGGCAATATGCGTATCTTTTTGAACAAAGGATTGCAGCTATCAAGAAACCACGCACCACATATCGCTCGCACACATTTCTTTTGTAATTTAAACGCTCTAATCACATCAACAGAATTTCCCCACAATGGCAAAGCATATAATAATACTGAAGACACATAACCGTGATAAGCAGCTAGGGCTGCTTTTTGTGATATTGTTTTTCTCAATCTTTTTAAAGCATACACAAACCGGTCAAATTTTCAGGTCAAAGTTAATTTTGTACAAACTTGGTCAAGCTTGACTTGGTGAGGCTTCCAGTTTAAATTTTTGTCAATTTTTATACCTAAAAACATAACTAATTCAACATTTTCTATCTTCGAATTTTCATATTTTATATTCATATTTATAGGTTCCATTTTGTAATTTCCAATTTGTATTATTTTTGTTTTGTCAATATTAAGTAAAAGATTATTTGAATTAAGCCATGTCACAATAGTATTAATAGAATTATTTATTTCGGTTTCATATATGTCTTTTTTGGTGCATTTAAATATAAAAGTTGTGTCGTCTGCGAACAAGATGCATTTATGCTTGGTTATTTTAGACAAGTCATTAATATATATAGCAAAAAGATTAAAGGTCCCAAAATATTACCCTGAGGGATACCACGGTCATTAAATCTAAACTGTGAACGATGTAGTTCTTTGGTAAATATGCTGTCTTGTCGTGCTTTTCTGTGCATGGTTTCTCAGTCTGATCATCTCATTCAACGCATCATTGTTGCAAGGTCCTTTGTCGGTAAATTTCGAACAGTCTAGCTCTTCAATAAGGAGACCTTCTAATGATTTTACCCTACTTAAGGCCACGTATGTTTGATCAGCAGCGAAGAGCTTCGAACCTAAGTATACAATAGTATGGTCGACAGTACCGTACCACCTTTCATTTTGTGTACTGTGCAAGCCCAACGTAATATAATAGGCAGCATTTTTCGTTCTGCAGTGCCGTGACTATATTTTGCTGGAAATTGTACAGTCTTGGGTTTAATGAGATGAACACCGTCTTTACCGAAGTCTATACGGACGGATGGTATGTCAGTATATTTGTGCTCTCTGGAAGCAGGGTCATATGATTTCTGTAATATGTCCCATGGCACCATTCACCAGACCTTTGGACAGTCAAAGTTTACCAACCAATGCTACAGACTCGAGCAATTCGACCTCAATATCATATTCCAGGACTCCAAAAACCCCAGTACACCAACATTTCAGACGGATTGACATCATGTTACACCCTGATGCCACTCAGTCCTCGGCACGACCTCGCCTTGACTCGGGTATTTGGAGGAATGCACTACTTATTTCAGCTTGAAGCTTACATGTGCCTTACAAAACACAGTTCCAGGTTTGATTTTGGAGTTACCCTTCTGCTAGACAGGTTGCAAACCTTTTGTGCATGTGTTGCAAAAATGCTGTTGACGTCTATTTCGCCAAATTACACAAGACAAAGTTAACCAACCGATGCTACAGACTCGCACGATTCGACTTCAATACCATTATCGAGGACTCAAAAATCCCAGTACACCAAAATTTCAGACGGATTGGAGCAACCAAGTTTATGATCACCATCTTATTTTTGGTTAACTCTCAGCAAGTCTTTTGATTTGATATCCATATTGTAGGAAAGCATAGGGTGAGTGGGGGGAAGATCGAACGGTTTTTTGATGAGATGAGCAGTGTTGTGTTTGACGTCTTGTAAAACAGTACATATTAACTTAAGCTAAAATTATATCTATAGTGAATAGAGTACAAAGAACATATTTTTATGTCATATCGATAAATCCCTGTTATATTAATTCGAAAGCAAAAAAAAAAATAATTGCAATGTTCTTATTGAAAGAAAAAAACAGGGGGAAAGATGAAAGGGTGGTGGGGAAAGATCGAAGTAGTTTCTAAAATCGTTCCAATTAATGTCAGACGATATTGACTGTCAGTAGGCTACAATTTTAATTATCCTGACACTTCAGAACTGTCTATAATATCAAAATACCTTCAAATAACACAGATAACACAACTTATTTGTTTTTTATATTTCAATCTTGACCCGTCGGGGAAAGATTGAACTAGAGGTTCTCAAACTTTTCACTTTACTTGGATAAGATTATACAGAAAATGAAAGATATCAAGCATATATTTTTTTTTATTTTTAATGCCAAGATAATTTTAAACACAATTACGTACATGTACCTTTTACCATTTTCGTCAACAAAATATGTAGCACAAAACGTAAAAAATTAAATATTTTAAAATTAAACAGCTAACCAATTAATAAGATCTTAGAAAAATGCCACAACTAAAAACATAGAAAAACTTAAAAATATATATCTAAACATAAATAAAAAAAATTGGTAGTAGATCCACGTCTACAGTTCACTGTAACACATAAATAAGCAGAGTCGACCGGTGCGATACTACCCTCTCACAGAAAATCAGCGTAAAGTGGTTAGCTTCTTAGTGGCTGCCATGTTTCGTCTGGTGAGTGAGAGTTCCGGATGCCCGTTCCTTTTCCCCTTTTCTTAAGGCCACCCAAATGTTGACGTTTGCTAGATAAACCGATGTGACGTTACACTGATCTTGCATTTACTAACGAGTGTCTGGTGGTCTTTCTCCTTTCTTTAAGTTCCTACACCCATTCCTACGAATCTTGTTCCTATATCTTATGAGAAGGCAAAGCACAAGTAACACTCCTGTTGTTTCTTGTGTCTATGGGTAGCGGTGAAATCACTTAGCCATCAGGTGACCCGCTTGCTCTTTTTGCCTCTCTTATAATATACAAAAATTAAAATAAATACCTTTAGATAATATTAGCTGAAATTGTGCCGCTGACAATTTATATAATGGGTGTAACAAAACAAAAAAAAATTTCAGGTACAGTTTGAGAACATGAGACCATTTGTATGACTTTTGAAAACGGGGCAAGATGGAAACTTTTATATGTTTATCTTACTCGTAAAGGCTGAATGTTACAATAAATCCTAAAATCCAAAAAGTAGCGATATTTAGCCATAGCGACATAACTACCAATTAAAAATAATAGAGTCATTCGGGGTAACTGAGCGCAGTGGGTAAGTGAGCGCAGTGAGTATATCTCCCGAACGGGGAACGGGGGGGGAGGTTTTTGTTTAGGTCGAAAAGTGAAGCCAGAGTGCCCTGCTAAACGCGACTTGTTTCTGTATCGGAGGTTGATGAATAACTTTTTTTTTCATAAAAAAACAGTATATGGTGTATAAATTCGTAGTTTTTTGTTTAATGGAAAACAATGTATCATCGATGTTATCGATTTCACAAAGGTAAATTGTATTTTCTTTGAATAATAATATGTTTACGCTACATTTATATAAAAAAAAATAATGTTATATTTGTTTTCAATTTATTTTATGAGCTTTCATTTGCAATTTGGTGTCGTGGGGTAAGTGTGCGCGGGTAAGTGTGCGCATGCGTACACTTGCCCCTTCGGTGTTATTTTCGTTCGTGTATTATTTTTATCAAAAAGTAGGGTTTACTAACACTCTTCTATTTTATTTTTCAGTGTCTCATCACCATGCCGCGAAATTATATAAGAAAAAGATCCGAACTTGCATCGGTAACTGAAGAACAAAGCTAAAGCTAAAGCTCTAAAGCACTCATTGAGCATGAGCAAAAGAGCTGCTGCAAGTGCCATTGGTATTAGTGAGTCTTGTATTCGAAATCGACATAAGAAAGTTTTCTATGGCCTTGACCTCTACAACAGTAGAATACTTTTGTCCTCTATGTAAGCAAAAATATACAGAGCCAAATATTGAAGCATGGAGTCAGTGCATGTATTGCAAAGACTGGTGACATGAGGATGTCATCTGATAAGGATGCACTGCAAAATATGAGAGAGGTGTTTTGTTTGTGATAGTTATATTGATAATTTATAAATTAATATTGTTTCTAATGCATTAGACAATCCTAACTAAAATATGTTGATCTCTAAATATTGATAATTAATAATTTCTATAATTTAAATTTAATTGCAATCCAAATGTTAAGTTTATTTTATTTTAAGAGAAAATTGTTATTTTTATGCGAAGACTGACAACTAATATTAATAATTTTCTAAGTGGCATTACAATAAAGAACCTTTATTCTTGAATATTGTGTATATTTTGATTAATGCAAGGAATGCGCTTACTTACCCCATATGCGTATACTTACCCCATACGGGTGCGCACAGTTACCCGCATCGTGGGTCAAGTGAGCGCATTCCGATTTTATATAAATAAATGCTTACAGAAAAAAAACCACCAAGTTTTCTATTCTTGTTTTTATTTCAATTTAGAGGCTACTAAATGGTTTATCTCAGAGCCATCTTTCATATTTCTAACTCTTTTATTTTATGCGTAGTGAACTAATATTTACCAAAGTGCGCACACTTGACCCGAATGACTCTAAGTATGTATACAAATAAAAACCTCGTACCTACCTCGTAAATAAAGTTACACGACACGGGGTAAGATTAAAACATCCGACTTGCTCGCGTAAAATTCACAGCGTAGATATTCCCTTATAACACACAACCGATCCCTCAAACAACAAGTGCCGACTTAGGTGTGGTACGTACATAGGCTGCACTAAAAGTATCGGGAATGGAATATTTCCACTGTTCCTGTCATATTAAAACCTTTTTAATTGAAAACTCCTTGGTTTTAAAAATCGAATACCATTTATTTATTTAAAAAAAGATTCTCGGTCTTGTCACAAGGTTTTGTCAAACTTGTTTATTTGTTGAGAAAATGGAATTGACTCGAGAAAATTCAAGAGCGATGATTTATTATGACTTTCGAAGTGGTTTAACACAAAAACAGTGTGTTGACCGGATGATTTCTGCATTTGGTGATGAAGCCCCATGCAAAACAACAATTTATCGCTGGTTTGCTGAATTTCAACGTGGACGTGTCAAGCTCAGTGATGATCCCCGTCAAGGTCGTCCAAAAACTGCAGTCACCCAACGTTGATGCTGTGCGTAAGCTGATTGAGGAAGATCGACATGTGACATACCGCGAAACTTCAGGCAACTTTGGACATTGGCATGAGTCAAATACAAATAATCTTGCATGAACAATTAGGTGTAAAAAAGTTGTTTTCCCGATGGATATCGCATTCGCTCTGTGAAGAGCAAAAAGCGGCTCGCGTTCCTTGGTGCGTCAGAACTCGCGAAAGATTCCACGCAGGATCCTCAAATGCTGTATACAACATCGTATCAGGTGACGAATCCTGGATATACGCGTACGAACCCGAAACAAAAACCAGTCACGAGTTTGGGTGTTCGAAAATGAGTTAAAGCCAACAAAAATTGTTCGTTCACGGAGTGTTGCAAAAAAAATGGTGGCCACGTTTGTCTCCAAAACCGGCCATGTTACGACTATTCCTCATGAGGGACAAAGAACGGTTAATGCAGAATGGTATGCTAGCATTTGTTTGCCACAGTTCGTTTCTGAACTCCGTAAAGAGAACTGCAACCGCCGCATCATCCTCCATCACGACAATGCGAGTTCTCACACCGCACACAGAACAAAAGAGTTTTTAGAGCAAGAAAACATAGAATTATTAGACCATCCGCCGTACAGCCCCGACCTAAGCCCTAATGATTTCTATACTTTCCCTAAAATAAAGAATAAATTGCGTGGACAGAGATTTTCATCACCTGAAGAAGCTGTGGACGCCTACAAAACGGCCATTTTGGAGACCCCAACTTCCGAATGGAATGGTTGCTTCAATGATTGGTTCCATCGTATGGAAAAATGTATCAAATTTCGCGGAGAATACTTCGAAAAGCAATAAATACATTTTTAAATAGTAATGTTGTGTCACTTCCTTGATTCCCGAAATTTTCAGTGCCGCCCTCGTAACAAATTGGCGGTCTTATGAATGTTGCCTGCGTTGGATAAATTACACAAAATCTGTCTTTACTGATGCCTTTTTGTCTTAACCCATTTTTCATCTTCCCCCCACTCACCCTAAAAATCTTAGTCCGCCATCTTTAGAAGTCCGCCATATTGGATTTAGAGTGAGGTCACTTTATTTTTCGAGTTATACTATGCAAGCCTTTTCATTTGATACCCATATTGTAGGGAAGTATAAAATAACTTATTCCGCCATCTTTAGAAAACCGCTATATTGTATTTAGAGTGACGTCACTTTATTTTTCGAGTTACACTAAGCAAGCCCTTTCATTTGATACCCATATTGTAGGAGTGCATTAAAAATAACTAATCCGCCGTCTTGGGTGTTCCGCCATGTTGGATTTAGAATGACTTCACACAGCTAACAATGCATTATCATCAAAGCTTAACGTGTATACAAAATTTCAGCTTAATCGATTGAAGATATCTGCGGCAAAATTGAGTTGTAAGATTCCACTCGAACAAACATAGTTTACATTGCAAGTTAAATAAAAGCTTGTAAAAAAAGAAGTATCTCAGACGCAGACAATAATAGTGTTTGTTGAGGGGAGGCTGCTTACTTGAATTAAGTATTTAGTCATTATATTTAATTTCTTAAGTCATTAATTGTCACTAATTCCTTACTAAATCTTGACCTAATAAAATTTAGGATATCCGTGGGAGCATACCAACTTCAAGGATGCGCAAAAATTATTTTAAATTTCTTTCATAGGGTATGTAGGTTCGGTATAAGTAGTAATAATTATGCTTTTTTGTATCGTAAATGCCCAATAAAATTGATTAAAAAATCTGTAAATCCGTAAAGAGATATAACAGTTATGAAAAAACTTTTTAATGATCATTCAGTGTTGAATGTCCTCGTGACAGCTATGGTACTTGCATAGTGCAGCAGCTATTAGGAAGCTCTTATTGCCCTAATTCGATATATAACAGTGATACTATAGCATACGATAGCATCAACAGTATATTATTGTTTTATAGTCGTATTTGTATTACCATTTAAACACTTGACCTATTAAACGCATTTGATATATAATAACACAAATTGGCTTAGAAACAGTATCATTTAAATATTTAATAGTATTAAAATGGCTCTATATCTATATACTCTATCAGCGCAGTGGCGGGTGCCGTGCCGCTTGCTGAATCCGAAAGGACCCCGCGGATACCTAGCCAGCTGGTGGAGAAATGGTTGTATACTTGATGTAGCGGAGTCGTTGATATAAATGTTTACAGCAGGTATTATTTGTTACCAAAATGTTGTTTAAGACTGATGATGAAGATGAAGAGTGACTTATAAAGTATTTCAGCGGTACTAGCTCAAATACTTTGTAAAGTATTTATAAAGTATTTGTACAGTGGTAGAGCCACGCGGCAGCTTTTGCTGTCGCACGGATGGGCCGGCTCGAACCGGGGTGGTACCACGACCTCACAGAAAACCAGCGTGAAGTGGAGATTTACCTCTGCGTTTCGCTCGGTGAGTGCAGGTGGCCGGAGGCCCTTTTTACTGGAAATGAGGCATTCCATCTTAGTCCTCACGGGTGACAACGCATCTACATTTTGATTTTGATTTGTAATAGAGGATAGATGTAGATGTCTATGGGCCGCAGAAACCACTTACCATCAGGTGGACTGTGTGCTCGTTTGTCACCCTTATTCTATAAAAAAAAATCACTATTAAAGAACACACTATCGTAACGGATACTTTAATAACGCTTTTTTATAACTTTTTATTGATAATAGATTTTTTTAACGACGACTTTGCAGTTTGGGATCATGACCATGTAGATTAAACAGCTGGCAGATTGTAAAGGACGCAGTGCACATTGATTTATCTTTTTCTTCAGGGTGTCATTAGCTACTATTTAGAGAAATACGAGGGCGACACTGAAAGTTTTTAGAACTGGCCACTTGTAAACGATATATAAAACTAATAACTTGGTAGTTTGTTCAGTTTTTTATTTTCTAAGAACTTTCAGTGTCACCCTCGTATAACCAAAACGGCACTCGTTATAATAATCTCATTGGTGCCGGCCACAGAACACAATTACTCTTTATGTGCCGGCGGCGATCGAGCGTGGGTTGCTCGCGCACTTTGAGATTTACAATGAACATTTAGCCCCTGAAAAACCATGACTTCTTAATTTTCTACTAACTACTAATATATATGCGTTTTCACATATAAATACCAATTTGCTAAAATTTTGGACAACACATGGTATCCACGAAGGCAGCACGAATGGATTCTTTCGGCTCAACCACGCTCTCACAGAATACCGGCATAAAATAGCAGCTTAATGCTGCTGTGTTTCGTATGGTGCGTGTAGAGAACCGGAGACCCTTTTTACTGGATACGAGGTATTCCATCTTAGTCCTCAGGAGTGACAACGCATCTGCATTTTTATTCTTAATCAAGGATACATGTAGATGTCTATGGGTCACAGCATCTAATGGACTGAGTGCTTGTTTGTCTTCCTTATACTGTAAAAAAACGGTGTTCTGTAAGCTTAGGGTTAAAAACCCATTTACCAATGCTCGGGGTGACAACACTTTTATACTTTTATTCAAATCGATAAAATATGTCCCTGGGCCATAGCTATAGCATCCACATTCCATGAGGATGTGTGCGCGTTTGCAACTCTTGCTACATAGCTTATTTAAAATTAATAGATGTTCAAGTTTTATTGTTGTTTTATTCTTATTTAATACGGTTTATTAGTGAACATAAAAAACGTAAAAATTAAAACATAAAAAATTGTTATTATTATTTTATTACGAATTAAATTATTATATAAACAAAGTGTATTTTCTGTACAAAGTGAAACGGTAATACATTCCTTGTAACCTTATTAAGCTGTGACATCTGTAAGAACCGGTTTTTACTGTTTCTTTACCAGCCACTGACTGGTACTGAATTATTCTTTGAGCAAACATTGTCCCAGCCATGGAGAATAGAGGTACCTCCATAGTCCCAGCTCCCAGGAAAGCAAAGAATTATCATAGATACGCAGGTCTTTTTGTTTATGCTCTACACGGAAGAAGGCGCGAGTACAGGCTAATTCATCCTATTATTATTAACGCAAGCAACTAATTTAAAATTTTTACCTATTTGTACCTATGTACCTATTTGAAAATTGTATTGTACCTATTTGAAAAACAAACTCAAATAGGTACCAGTAAAAATTTAAAATACTTTACCAAAAGATGGCGGTATCACAGTCCCGCTTATGCAACACTAAAATAACTAGATAGGCGACGCATCAGCAGCTTCAAATGTGTAACTGCGAGGCGCCTGGTACTGCAATCGTCAATTCTCTTGCCTAGCATAATGAGACAAATCCTCCATAGATACAATGGGAGGGGCACATATTCAGCAGGGGACTATCACGGGTTGATGGACAGAGAGAGAAAGAGATTTGAATGTAAGAATTGAAACATTAAATAGAGACCCGGCTCACCATGCAAGTGATATGCAGAAATTTTAAGAACTGACCCACATATCTGCCTGGTTATGATCCACCAATGAATGGAATAAGTACCTACCGATGGAGTGAAAGGTGTAGAACTTGTCGGCAACGTTAACGGTCTTATTACATTTAGGCATCGAGTCGCAGGCGGTGCTTGTATAGCCTATTGCCAACATCGAACATTGGATGTCAGTTTTTTCAAGAATTATTTTATACTTTTGTCTACAACAAGCAACAAGTAGGTAAGTAGGTATTTATAATCAAGTTTTATAAACGGAACACAGTGATTTATTTTATGTTATTCCATAACAATAGTTTTATGATAACAGCTGAGTTTAAAGACCTATAATGAATACAATAGAATTCGCAAGAATAGTTACACTCGTTTGGACTCGGTCCATATATATAATGAGCACATATACTTAATATATATATATATATATATATATATATATATATATAATGTACTCGGTGTAACTATTCTTTCTAGGTATATACCTGGAATAGTTGCCAACTTACCACAACTAATTTCTTATTTCTTATTATAAATGTTTGGATTGGTTAGGCCCTTTTATTCATAATGTTTAATTCGATTCAAGTACCTATTACTAAATGAGAATTACTACATTATAATTAACTACACTTTACAATTATTTATTTTATTAAATTTTCTGAAATCATCGTGTATGATAATATAAATTAAAAGTTCTTTAAAATATTAGTAGAAATAGAAGTATTTTATTTAACACATTCACGACAGTTTGCTGTGTAGTGTCGGCGTAAGAATATTTATTACGTATCGCAAATTATCCCACGGGCAGTGGGTGTCATGAGAGGCGACAGAGGGAAACTAAAACAGGAGATAGGCAGTAGCATCTTCCTGATTAACACTAAAAATAATAAAAACTGCGGTTACCAATCCGCTAAGCGTAACGATTTTAATAAAATGCCTCCTATGAGTAAACCTATGGTGAGGCCTATGTTCGGGTGTTAAATTTAATGGTCTGTATATGTATGAATGAATTAAAATTGGCGACAAACCGATAACTATACACTAATTTATTAATTGACCGATTTTTTGTAAGTGGCTAATAACCATATAAAAAACTTTCAATTAAAATATTTGATTTCGAGTGTTCTGGAATCAATATTCTAATTTTTCTTCTAGAAAATGGTAATGAAGCTATACGCTGTTTCGGACGGTCCGCCATCTCTGTCTGTGCGACAGGCGCTCACCAAGTTAGAGTTGCCTTTTCAGTTGGTGGACGTCAACTATGGTAAAGGAGAGCATATGACGGCTGAATATGCAGTAGTATGTAAAGATCACATAAATATTAAACTAAAAATATTTTGAATAAAATACCATATAAGTATTCATTGTTGGAATTTCTATGTTATTTTTTGTCTTCGCTCTCTCTCTAATTAGAAAAAAGAAAGAGAAAAGACTCGTGTTGTCCCATCATGTCTGGGACTTGGACATAGGAATGTTTATGTGGGACTTATTATAAAAGAGAATGTGCCAACTGTGTTACTTGCCTAGCATGTGGTAAAAGACGTAAGGACTAATGGGATAGTGGGTTTGTGATTGTGTAGGCGATGAGCTATCACTTCTTTCACAAGTTTTCATTAAAACTCATAATTTTCAGCTAAGTTTTGTTGTAGTAGCTTGCTGCTCCTTGGACTGTGTACCCCCACGGGGATTACAGACGTGATGCTATGTATGAAAGGGAAAGAAGAAAAAAGACGAGTAATTAACGATTATACTTTAGTTGATATTACATTTATGTATTATGAACATAATATATAATAAGTTTCAACGTAGTAGAGCCACGCTGCAGCTTTATTTACAGTAAAAGCGTGTATGGGTCAACTTGATCGTGGATGGACCACGTTCTCACAAAATACCAGCTTAATGCTGTCGCGTTTCGTATGGTGATGGTGAGTGGTGAACCGGAGACTTCTTTTACTGGTAATAAAGTGTTCCCTTTTTTAAATCTTAGTTCTCTGGTGACAACCTATTTGCATTTTGATTCTTAATCGAAGATAGTTGTAGGTGTCTACGGGCCACAGCATAAACTTACTTTAAGGTGGTGCTGCGTGCTCGTTTGTCACCCTTATTCTACAAAAAAATATTTACAATAATTAATTTATTGGAATTTTGACGATAAATATAAATAGAGTAGAGAGTATCAGAGGTTTTTATAAATTCATAAATCCGTAACGACGTCTGGTTTATGATTTTGAAATAGCGCAACAGCTGTTGAGAAAATAATGTGTTTGACCTAAAACATGAAGTAAGAGAATGAACTTGATTTCATTACAGATGAACCCACAAAAAGAAATCCCCGTGCTGGATGACAACGGATTTTATTTGAGTGAGAGTAATGCCATCCTGCAATACATTTGTGACAAATATGCACCTGATAATGATATTTATCCACAGGAGCCTAAAACTAGGTAAAGTTTTGTTTTTCTATCCAATTAAATAGATTGTAATTAAACTCTCGTTTACAATAAATAAGAAAATATAAAATACAAACAAACTTCTTTATACGCAAGAGGTATAACAGTTCCACGCAATATTTATGTGATAAAATTGTAAGAAGTTTAATAAGTCGCATGTCTATTTTTCCTTCTGAGTTGGATAGGCCAGGTAAAGTTGTTTCTCAGTCCAAATTTTTGATACAAGCAGCTAACGTCAACGTGTTCTGAATACTGACTAGAATAAGAAGGCTAATTAAATATTTTCTTGGAATCAAAACACTTTGAAGTTGACGACAAATTTCTTTACTTCTTAAAATATTAGGTTAGCTTTAACTTTTCGTTGACAAATGGTGCTTTTCCAACTCTCTGGCGTAAAACATTTATTATTCCCATTTCTAAATCCACCGATCGCAGCGCTATATTCAATTTCAGACCAATTGCTATCCCGCCTTCTTTCTAAGGTTCTGGAAGCTGTTGCTCATAAACAGATTTCTTCTTTTGTTTTCTCAAATAATATTCTTTCCCCTTATCAGTCTGGTTTCTGCCCTGGTCATTCTACAACTACTGCTGTTCTCAAGATGACGGAAGATATCCGAGTGGGGATGGAGAAATCAAACCTGACCGTCCTCATCTTAATTGATTTTTCTAACACATTTAATTCTGTTGATCATGATATCTTGTTGGCTCTTCTTTCTCATTTGAATATCTCGCCTTCAGCATGGTTCGCATCATATCTTCGAGGGCACCAACAGGCCGTGCGCACTGGACATATACTATCTGACTGGTGTGATGTGTCTACTGGCGTCCCCCAAGGCGGTATAGTTTTTCCTCTTCTGTTTTCAATTTTTATCAATCTCATCACATTAAATCTTAAGTGCTCTTACCATCTGTATGCCGATGATCTGCAGTTATATGTGCAAGTGGAACCCTTAAAATTCTCTAATGCTATCTCATTATCAAATGATGACTTGAAATACATTTCCGAATGGTCCACGGTGTATGGCATAAACGTGAACCCAACTAAATGCCAAATGATAATCTTAGGTAGCCCACGATTATTATCGAAACTAGATATTCCCACCCTACCATCAATTTTGTCTAAAAATAATGTCATACCATTCTCTCCCCATGTAAAAATCTTGGTCTGTACGTTGATGGTTGCTTAACATGGAATAAACATATATAGGAGGTGAGTTGCAAAACTACTGAAACTTTGCGATCTCTATATCAATTAAAAAACTTTCTTCCCATCAATACCACAGAATAAATAATACTTAAAAGAATTAAAGAACCAATACTACGATTTTACTTGTCCAGTCACTTATTCTACCCATTATTGATTATGTCGATGGGTGTTGCTCAGATCTGTCTCAACCTCATCTTAATGCATTTGATCGTCTACTTAACAACTGCATCAGATACATTTATGGTCTTTGTAAATACGACCATATATCTTCTTTTTTGCTCAGCTAAATTGGCTGCCTATCCGTCAGCGCAGATATGTTAGAATACTCTGTACCCTTTTCACAATTCTGAACGATCCATATGCTCTCGAGTATCTGAAGTCCAACTTTCTATACCTGCGATAGTCTCATAATCGTTCTCTCCGTTCTTCGGCTAGTCTTAAGTTGCTCACTCCTTTACACCGTACTGGTTATTTATCTTACTCTTTCACCCTCACGGCCATCAGACTCTGGAACGACATCCCTCTTGACATTAAAAAAGCTCCCAACAAGTTTGTTTTTAAAAATCAAGTACTTAAGCATCTGAAAAAATAGTTGCAAGCAACACAGCTCTAATTTTCATTTACTTAATTATGTATATTTCATATTTGTTCTGACATAGATAATATCGACGGGGAAGTGCTAACAACTCCTAACTTACATTTTTTACGAAAACGACTTATGAATGTAGTTCGATACTATAATTAATTGCGCGTCTACTGATATATGAATTAAGTTGAAATTCGCAAAATTGACGTAGCTAAGCACCGAAGAAATATCTCCTATATTAAGGTCCATCACAACCTGATTAATTTTGGCAGGAAATATATTCTAACTTACTAATGGAAACATCTCGTAACTTAATTTTAAATAAAACTTTGAGCTAATATCTCCTATCTTCATACGCAAATATAGAGTTCCCGCTCTAGGTAATGTCAATTTAGTCAATTATTCAATTAAAATGTTTGTTATCATTTTAAATTTTGGGTTAACGATCATAAATTGTACATAAATAGTTTTACGGATAAGTAATACAATTAAAATCGGTGTCTGAAACAAAATAATTAAGTCGATGCACGTTTCAGCAACTACGGTGTGTTAAAAGGAAGTTGTTACCTGCAGATACGAATAACGTTTTCGACCAACTTATTCTATCTTAACGCACAAGTGTGCGTAGTTAGTTTTGAATTTGTAAATTGATACGGATAATAAATTAAAAGTAAATGATATTGTAGTTCTTATTATGCCAGAAAAGAAACGACCAAATTGTACCTTGAACCGAATTTTCAGTCAATAAAAGAGCTATACAGATCCTATACTACATATTGCACAGAAAAAGATTTACCGTCAGTGTGCAAGTATACGTTCGAAGACAAATTTCATGACAAAAATTTATCTTTACACACATTAAAAAGAACAAGTGCGATACTTGCTGTGTGTGCGAAGCTGAGACCTTAAAGGAAGAGGATTACCAAATACATGTTATAAAAAAGAATCGAGCACAAAAAGAAAAAACTGATGACAAAGACAAAACCGACAAAAACAAAGCTATAGTTCTGACAATGAATTTAGAGGCTGTCAAATCATCTCCATTTCTGACTGCAAGTGGATTGTATTTTAAAACGAAATTAGTGTCATAATTTAACAGTTTACAACTTAGGAAACCGTCATTGCACTTGTTATTGGTTTTACGAAACAGCAACGGATTTGATAGCCAGGCTTCATCCTTAGTCGATTACCTAGAGAGATCTTGTTGGCCTATCAAAATAGCAATACGGTTATGGCTAATGTTGTACTTGACCTTAGTAAGAAACACGGAGTGGTTATTACCCAGAAGTATCTGGAGCCGGGCCATACGCAGATGCAGTGCAATTCCGTCCACAGTAATATTGAACAAAAACTCAAGAATCGCGAAATTCATTTGCCTAGCGTTTATGCAACACTGGCCAAGCAAATACGGAAAGATCAGTCGTATGAAGTTGTTCAACTAGATAATGATTTCGGCAAGGATTTTGCTAATCTTAAAACTTGGTGTTATAAAAGCATCATACCTGACCGAAAAACAGGTGAACCACAAGTAGTGGACCTCCGTGCCATTCGATACAATCCTAATTCTACCATCCAAGTTAAGCTAGATTTTGACTCTGAATGGATAACTCTACCCCAGAAAAGCTTTGCTATTCCTCAAACCGTTCACGCCAATCTTCATGCGGCGCCAATACCTATAAAGTTATCGAAATATATCCATCTTCAGCAGTTGAAATCAGTCCTGTCACGTGATTGTCATTCCTTTTATGACAACCTGCCTCATAAAGACTTAGATAACAAAGACTATAATAAAAATGAACATTATACTTTTTAACAAAAAATTGTTCCTTTGTTCCAGTGTTCTTAGTCATGTTTTCGATATTCTTAACAGAAAGTTTATTAAGTAGTGAGCTATAATAGTATTAATCTGTTACATTTTTATAGTTAATTTACGTTTGTAAACGGAGGGACTGAAAAAGATTCTGCAAATTAATGTTTATACCTAGTCTTAAGAGTCATTAGTTATCATTAGAGTCATTAAAAAGTTACCAGAGTAGAATTACCTTTCACACGGGTAAGTGTGTACCCGTGTGCCTAATGTTAGATCATAAATAATGTGAAACTAAAATATTGGAGTATAGCTCTCCATAGTTGCAGTATAATGAGGAGCTTGAATTCGCAAGTAGATTGCGACTGGATTAGTCACTAATAAAAACAAAGTTATTATTTTGTTCTTTTTAAAGAAATTAGTAAATGATCCTAATAGTATTTAACTGTATTAAATACTTACCTGTTCTATTTTTATAGTTGACTTATGTTCGTAAGCATTAGAACTGATAACCTTTATGCATATTCTCATAGTTCATAGGCGATAAGATCATGGGAATTCCTAAATGCATAATATAGTGTGAGCTATACTGTATTTTCTTTGATATCTTTTTTATTTTTATGCCGCTTTCTCAATTTAGAATTCTGACCTAAAACATTCAATTTTGTTCTCGTTGACTTAGTTTTAGAAGTGGGACCGTTCTAATTTAAGCGTTCTTTTTTGTAGGTTACTTTTATTGATAAATAATGTTACAGTTATTAAAGGATTATAATTTGAAACCCTATACATAAAAATTACAATGAATAAAAATTAATTTCTCAGAATTATAACAGTATTTCATTTTGAAAATACCTCCTATCTTAACCGATATGGTGCTGATGATGGTGATATAGAAAGGCAATAACTCCTATCTTCAAAAAAATCGCCTATTTTGAATATTTGGTCTATGTTTAGTAATTTTTAGATTCTTTTATTATATTATCGCTGAATATGATTGAAAACTTCAACGAGAACTAATAATTTTCAATGATTTCTGTTACTTTTTTGACGTATGGAAATTACTCCTATCTTTAAATTTTCGGCCACACCAGCTTGGTGATACCTCCTATATTACATTATCTCGCTAAGTACGTATTCCAAACAAATTTTGATTATTTCCTTACAAGCGGGTCCATTAAAGTATAAAATTGCCATTTACACATTTTTTCTTAAACTTCTGGGAAAAATAATAAACGGTTTTTTTCGCCTCCTGTAAAATTTGGTTTTTGTAAGTTAGGAGTTGTTAGCACTTCCCCGTCGATATGTATTGTATATATGTACTGTATGCAAGTATATGTGTATATATATATATATATATACATATATATACACATATATATATATATATGTATATGTATATATATATATATATATATATATATATAATGTATGTACTTAAGTATATATGTGTATGTATGTATGTGTATATGTATATTTATATGTATACTAGCTGACCTGGCAAACGTTGTTTTACCATGTACATTATTTGTAGGAGATATTTTTTTAGTTCAATAAAAAATAGTTAACACTATAAGTGTGTGGGGATGTAATTATAATTGAAAGAGAAATGAAGCGTTGTAGACAATTAAACTATACTTTATTTTAGTTAGTAAGTTATTCTTTATTAAAGTAACAAATAAATATTAAATTTCAATTCTCGATAGCTTATCAGATACATCGAAAATAGTTATTCATATTTCTACTAATAATTATCGCAATTAAAAAATAAACAAAGATTAAACTCTCAGCGCAATGGAGTGTACAATATTTTTGGTCAGTCCGTCTTTAGCCAATACAAACAAACTGGATGGTTTTCCCACGCCAGAAGATGCCACATATAGTTGTTCGTGGAAAGGGCATGGTGTACCCAAATCTAAGCCACAAACAGACAACGTTTGGCCTTGTGACTTATTGATCGTCATTGCGAATGCCAATCTAATTGGGAATTGAATGCGTTTGAATTCAATTGGCCCATGTTTTTCCTACAGGAATCATAGGGTTTCGTGGCAGCAATGCATTTTCGCCTCGGAACTTGCCATTCAAAATGCTGGCTTCGATAACGTTTTTTATTAATTTTTTAATGACTAATCGTGTGCCATTGCAAAACCGTGGTGGGTTCAAATACGAAACAAAATAACCGGAGATCCAACCTTCAATTGTAAATGGTGCGGTGGCTGGCATGCTTGGCATATCCAATGAATTCATAAACTCAATTGGATAATTCACAGCTTCGTTGGCATCGCAATCTGCTTCGACAGATTTGTATGACACCAACTTCCCTGGCAACAACTGTTGTATCTTCGAATTTAATCCATTTACGTCCACATTTTGTGCTGCCAAAATCGCTCTTTCTGCCAGCCACTCAAGATTTTTGTATTGTGTTTGTATATCGGGATGTATGTGATCGATGAGAGTATTTTGCGAGTTGATGACTGTGCAGAAATTGGTTGGCAGTTTTATACATGTTGTGTATGTATGCAGTATTTTCATGTACAGCAACTTTTCTATTTCCAAAACAACTGTTAGATGTTTTGAAAAGTTTCGGCGGATGGATCCTGAAGCATTTGAACGCGCATCTTCACTGTCAGTTGTACTTTTTCAACATTACACCACAGTTGCGATGATTTTAAGCAAGCGTTGACTTCATCAGCGTACATTCAATATTCATCCCGAATGATAATTTTACACTGTTTCAGTTTTGTGGCCATGGACGATTGTTTTTTTATGTTGCACAATGCATCTGGGTTATTATGAATGTTTAATGGCAGCTTAAATGCTGAATGAGCTGTTTTGCCTAGATCTAATAAAGTAGCTGCAATTCCAGATGATGCAACGGCCAATGCGATGCCATTTTTGATCATATCTCGGCAAGAAGCAGCGAAATAAGGAATATTTTGCCAGTTCCACCTGGTGCATCCAAAAAGATTCCCCCTTGCCCTGCCGAAACTACCAGCATAATGCGGTCGTAAATTATTTTTGTTCATCATTTAGTAGTGGAACATTGCGAGTAATAATCGCTGCCAGTTCTACAGTATCATACTGCAGTTCACAGTTCATATCTGTGTTGATTAAATCAGATGCACTTTGATATGGTGAACTCTACCGAAATTACTGATTGGTAAATTCGCAATGGCAATGCAATGATCCTCGATAGCAATCAGTGCTTCATTGTACATTGCGTCACTGAATTATATAGCTGATATACCGGCCAATTTGGTAATTCGTTAGTTCTTAATTTTTATTTAAATGAGGAGCATTTACATTAGTATTTTCAATTCTAAATAGAGCCATAGCTCTTCCTTTATTCACTTACTTGCAAATATATTTGATGCTCTTCACCGAACTGCAGAACTCAACATTAATATGAGCATTGAATGTTTTGCTCAACAGAGGTGAATACGGTCCCACCCAACGATTGTCGATTTCAATGTCTGCGTTACAGATAGTTTTAATGAATGATTATCCGCCATTATCGGTACTTCTTCGACCATATATTGGATATACGTCAACATGTGTGACCGTATCGTTGGTGATTTCTTTAGGAAAACACTTTGTACATTTTCCGTCTACAATGCAAGGTGATGAACGACTCAGATCTTGTTTGTAGTCATCATTACAGCCTTTCAGAAGTCCACTGCTGAACATAGGCCTCCCCCAAGGAATGCCACAAAGCACAGTCCTGAGCCACCTGCATCCATCGACTTCCTGCATGTCTTGCCAGGTCGTCACTCCGTCTAGTGGGGGGTCGCCCTACACTTCGCCTACCGGTACGAGAACCTTTCTTCCCCATCGGTTGTCGGTTTTTCGAGCTATATGGCCGGCCCACTGCCACTTCAGCTTACTAATCCGTTGGGCTATGTCGGTTACTTTGGTTCTACTGCGGATATCCTCATTTCTAAGTTTATCACGCAGAGACACCCCGAGCATAGCCCTCTCCATAGCTCGCTGAGCAACCTTGAGCTTTCTCATACGGATAGCAGTAAAGACCACGTTGTACAATTTCGTTTTCAGGTTTTGAGGTATGTCTAACGAGAAGATGTGTCCTAGTTTCCCGAACGCTGCCCAGCCGAGTTGAATCCATCGATTGACCTCTCATGTTTGTGGTAACAATTTCAAACTTTTGGTTTGAAAAATAGATGTTGGCCGATTTTCAGACCTACCCGATATGCACACAAAATTACATACAAATCGGTTCAGCTGTTTCGGAGGAGTTTGGTAACAAACACCGCGACAGATGAATTTTATATATTAGAATTTGTATATACAATTTCTTTTTTTTTTTAGCTTTTTCTATTTTGATTACTGCTGCACCGCCTCTTGTTTGTCTAACTCTGTTTAGCCTAATGGTTGACTGGGAGAGAATGCCTTATGGCATTAAGTCCGCGATATGTAGATACGAGTACAACTTTGTGCATGAAAGTTTAAATGAATAGAAAAATAAGATAAAAATTAGAACATAATTTTTGATTCCATGTTCATTTTTCCAGAGCCATTGTTAACCACAGGTTGTGCTTTAATCTGTCTACGTATTACGCAAACATCTCCGCCTATACTGTAAGTTAACAAAGTTATTATTTTTTTAATTATACTCGTAACTTATTTATATGTATTATAAATGTCTGTAAAATTTGTTCGAAACTCAACGACAATTAACAATATTACAAATTAGATAATGTTTCTTGATGAACGCATAATAAAGCTAGTCTACCAGCTTGCCTGGCAAGCCTTGCCATAAGGATACTCACGTTACAATCGAATGGACGCATTACGAGCGATGAAGCAAAATGTTTGAATTGAATATTCAGTATAATATCAGTAACTAAGGGTGATGCAGTTAAGTCATGTAAATATTGCACATAAATTCACATACTCTTCAAACTTATTCTGTTAAATACCGAAATTACTGGCTGGATTATGATTGAGACTGGCAACACTGGTCTTATCTAAATTGAGGTTATATAATATAACCTCTATATAACCTATAAACCTCACGCATAAATTACCAGACCTGGTAATATATGCAGTAAGTAAATGGATGCAGATGGCTCAGGACCGTACTTTGTGGCATTCCTATGTTCAGCAGTGGAATTATGAAGAGCTGTAATGAGATGATGATGATGACTGTATAGTTTCTGTCCATAACACTATAGCATTTATATTATAAACTATTGTTAATATAGTGTATTTAATGTACATTTAATCCATTCACCAGATGGCCCCGATATTCTTCGATTATGAGCGCACAGAGCTCGGGTTGAAAAAAGTGCACATGGCGTTGGATGTATTTAATACATATCTGGAGCGTCTTGGTACCGACTACGCTGCGGCCGATCACCTCACCATCGCAGACTTTCCCCTTGTCAACTCCACAATGACCCTAGAAGCAATAGATTTTGATTTCACGAAGTACATGATGGTAATCATTGTCATGTGTCATTATTGTATATCTATAATATATAAAATTGAAGTGTCTGTCTGTAATATCGATTTAACTGCCTTATTACGTGCCATTAAGACATAATGCTCGGAGTTTCTCTGCGTGATAAACTTAGGAATGAGGATATCCGCAGTAGAACCAGAGTAACCGACGTAGCCCAACGGATTAGTAAGCTGAAGTGGCAGTGGGCCGGCCATATAGCTCGAAGAACTGACAACCGATGGGGAAGAAAGGTTCTCGAGTGGCAGCCTCGTACCGGTAGGCGAAGTGTAGGGCGTCCCCCCACGAGATGGAGTGACGACCTGGTAAGGCATGCAGGAAGTCGATGGATGCAGGTGGCTCAGGACCGTGCTTTGTGGCATTCTTTGGGGGAGGCCTATGTTCAGCAGTGGACTCGTGAAGGGCTGTAATGATGATGATGAAGACATGTATACTTAAACATTTTAAAAAAAATTCTCTATCTTTCTGTCTGGGCTTTGGGCTAATCTTTAGTATAGCTGAATCGATTGTAATGAAGCTTCACGAGAAATATAGAGAGAAATAACAGGAGCGATCTAGACTATATTTTATCCGAAATACTTGGGTTTAAAAAAATGTAGATCCTACTCTGGCGAATAAATAAAAATGGTTATGGGTGTGGGGCTTTATCACTGTTATCTTTCCATTTGGTGGGAAATAGTAAGTTATTTATTTTAATTAACAACGGCAAAATTAATATTTTAATAAAAAGTAAAACCGTTCAAGGAAGAACTAAATGGAATAAAATAATATCCACATAAAATAACTGTTGAAGTCGGTGCTGAGTCATGTGTATCCACATCGAACAATAAAAGCGCGTCAAAATTAAAAGTTATAGTTCCTTAGCGTCGGTATCTACTATTTTTGACCCTTTTGAAGAGAATTATTGACTAAAGAACACAACCTCAAGGTACCTACACTATCGTCTAGTCTAAACAGTTACGTTATAAATTTCATCTCTTATTTTTACACACTTTATTATTGGCATTTTTTCTTTAAATTTAATGAAAATACGTCATTTAATAATACAAACAAAAACATACAGTCGAATTTAAAACTTCCTCCTATTTTGAAGTCTTCTAAAAATCAATTTTACCTAATCATTATGAAATAAGACGTCGATATAATTGATTTATATTTGATACGTCCCGGTATCATCATTTAACATCGAGATATTATGCAAGACGAAAAGAGGTCAGCAATGTACCTACGTGTTACACAAATGTTCTTTATAACGTAGATATGTTGAAGTTAAGACTTTTTATAAATGGACCTTTATATATAACTTTCAAATGAAAAGTTACATCGAGTCACGCACTAAAACGAACGTTAATTTTTTTTAGGTATTTTCAGGTATTTATACTTCTTCTTTGCCTTTAGATTAGAGACTATAAAAAAAGAATGATAAGTATATTAGACCTTAAAAAGGCTAACAAAAAATAAAACAATATTAATTTTTTCATGTGGTATATTTACAGGTACACAAGTGGTATAACCATTTTAAGCAACATCATCCAGAGCTTTGGAAAATTTCAGACGTCGCTATGAAGGAAATTCAACACTTCGCAGCGAATCCACCAGATTTAACTGACCTTAATCATCCTATCCATCCGATTCGTAAAATAAATAAGTAAAATAAATAATAACTACAATGCACATTACTTTACTATTACATTTTTTGATTCTATCCGGAACCCGATACGCATTTCTTCAAGAAGCCAAGGCACGCGAAAGTACAACAGTCGGAGTGATTCATGCACTGTAAAAAAATATTTTAGAATTAATTAAATCAACATAAGCACAATAGGACACATTTATAAACAATCTTATAATATCATGGTCATTTAGTCCAGTTCTGAAGTAGCGAAAATCTTAAGGATTTGTGTTCCCTCTATCATTCTATCGTTTCTATATATGGCAGAACAATAATTTCAAGTAATTATAAACATACAAAAATCTTCAAACCCTAACAAAAATTGCATGGCACGTGGTCAAGCGGTTGCCTACTCGCCTCTCATGGAGGGCACTTTCACAGCAAATTGGGTTTGAAGCAAATTTTGGTAAACGTAATTTCCGTGTTATGGCTATAGCATTTTAAAGGAGATTGATTGGGGAATGATCAAACTCTCATAACTTATATAGCTCACGCCCTTGCAGCCCTAGCCCTGAGTCGAGTGAAACTAAAAATCAAAAGGTTTAGTGCTTATATCTCAGAATATAGAAGCTCTCATACTTGTAATAGCTCCCTAATACCAGCGGAAAATATCAACATACCGATGGTGTGGTTAGTGACGAGAATCGGCGACCTTACTTACTGTTAAAGTAATATTACAATTTAGTCCGACAACACATCTGTATTTTGTAGGTAATCTAGGCTAGAGGTAGGTATCTATGAGCTACACCATCCATTTACAATCATATTATTACTGTGTGCTCGTTTATCACTCCTTCATCTATAAAAGTCATATTAATTTAGTTAGAAGAACAAGTCGCTTATGACCACAGGCTTCCTTTCGTAAAAAGTCGGTCATGCTCGTCAGTCAGACATAGGTTGAAGAACTCTTAAGAGTAAAGTTCCTGATATCTATCCGAATATTATTGTAGTATTAGATCTTAGGATGAACAAAGAAGATAATTTTTTTTTATAGAGTAAAGGTGACAAATAAGCACATAGTCCACCTGATGGTAAGTGGATGCTGTGGCCCATAGACATCTTGCATATATCCTCGATTAAGAATTAAAATGCGGATGTGTTGTCACCCCTAATGACTAATATGGAACCGTTTCCAATAAAAGGACTCACCGGTTCTCTACACTCACCATACGAAACACAGCAATGTTAAGCTGCTATTTAACGCTGGTATTCTATGAGAGCGTGGTCCTTCCCCGGTCGAGCCGATCCATTCGTGCTACAACTGTACTACTAATATAGCTGCAGCATGGCTCTACCACGTTGTATTGACGATGTTGGTTATTTATCCTATACGGTTGGACGACAGGTTGGATTCCGAATATTATCGTACGAAAGAAGTCCCGCGGAAATTCATGCATCTGCATTTTGATTCGCAAACGAGGATAAATGTAGATGTTTATGGACCACAGCAACCACTTACCATCAGGTGGACTGTGTGCTCGTTTTTCACCCTATCCTATAAAAAAAATATCGTCTTTAGTCCAGAAACGAAAATTCTGGTCAGAACGTATTTCTAAAACTGCATCCAAACCGCTCTAGAATTTTGTTCTATGAATGCAAAGTAAATTATGCAGAACGAATTTGACAATTTTTCGTTTCCTAACTAGACAAGTTATTGTAACGGCAACAATTAGTATCTAACCGTTGCCGGTGGGAATCACTCAGCAATTATTATTTCTTTGATATGATAACAGTTGGTTATGTACTTCAAATAAAATATATTAAAAAAGGCTTCAACGAAACAAAACGTCAAATGACAAGCAGACCACGAATCTCACCAGAGTTACACAATTACACTGCAGGAGAATACCATTTTCATGTTAAGAAGAGGCAATATTACGGTCCAATGATGACAATGGTCACGGCGATACTATGATGACACTGCTGTGATTTGTTATCTTTGTACTTATAAAAATTAAACAAAATATTTAGGTGCAATTTCTTATCATTAACACGTTCACTGTCCGGTTTTCAGACACAATAGTAAGACAATAGCAATGACCTATATGTAGTGCACGGGACAGCGAAAGGATTAATATCCAGCTACAATATATTATAAAACACCAATAATAAGTTTGGGAAACGGTAAATAGAAAAAATAGTAGTAATTGTTTTGCAATACATACAAAAGATCCTATTTCAACACATTTCTTTGTAGAGGTTTCGAGCGCAGGATCTGTTGGTGGCTCTACTGGAATACTCAAATTGTTGCCATTGACATCATCAAGGGGAACCGGTACATCCTTAGTTGAGAAGAAGGCCCCATCACTTTTACCTCTTATTAAATTTCCGGCCGCGTATTCAGTGACGAATAACATCGCGACGAACAATACAATCCATGAAGGAGTCATTCTGGTAGGAAATAGACACAGACACTAAGTGTGGCGCACAATTGTCGCTTGATATAGGGTGAGTGTCGACTGTCGACACTATGTTTTATGATATATACGCTATATATACTTCTCTACACCCGCATCAACGCCGAGTGAAACTGCCTTTAGCGATAACTGACAAACTATGTTACATCTGCAACAGGAGGATTATATTTCCAATAATAATTTGTTAATTTGAGGTATGTTGATTAAGTTAGCTATAACTGGATTATATGCATTTTTTATTTCTTGTTTTGCCGAACATCGGGCTAAGTGGTGCTCCTTTGGTCTTTTGGTCTTTTTTTCTCTTTTGGTCCAGGAGTGGACTACCGCAGACTGATGACGATGATGCATTTTTATTTAAATTTTGTTTTGTGAGATAACTAAGCTAAATTTTATTGCATTTTGATTCCTATGATCAGTTTGAACTGAAATTTTCTAATAAACATAATGATCTTAATAATATGCCTGTGATAAAAATAATTTAGCTGTCCCATACTGTCAGGACGTCAAAATTAGTATCTGGTCTGTGTCGTCAATTTGTTCAATTCTGTGGAATAATGTATGCTAAAAACTCACCGTAATAAATCAAAAGGAAAAAACTATAACAATAATATATACTATTATTCTCATTTAAATTAAAACTGTGAATGGATCTCAAGTTAAAATCCTCACTTCATCTTTTATAAAATTAGGATGACAAGCAAGCTCAAAGGACGGTAAGTGAATGTTGTGGCCCATAGATATACAACATCTGTCCTCGATTAAGACTCAAATTCAGATGCGTTGTCACTCCTGAAGATTCAGATAACAGGCCTCATTTCCAGAAAAAAAGGCCTCCGGTTCTCTACACTCACCATACAAATCACAGCAGAATTTAGCTTCTATTTTACGCTGGATTTTGTGAGTTTGAAGTGCAATGAAAAAAAAGACATTTTTTGATTAAATATGCACTTTAATTTTTACACCTGAGATTATAGAAAAAAAAGCAACCTGTATTAGTCTATTTAATGTAAGTACTATCAATTAACCTTGTTTACAATCACAGAATTTATTCTACTATCGAGTATCTAGTATGTGTACATATTCAGTACTAAACTAGGTAAGCTGTTCGACATTTTTTTATCACAATAGGCACTTATCATTGGGTAAATTTTATAGCAGGAATTGTGATTTCTTAATGGTGCGCACGGTGAGGGCTCAGAATTCTTTACCGGCATCAGTCTTCCTTAGTCGCTACGTGCCTGCCTACCTTTTTTTTTATAGGATAAGGGTGACAAACGAGCACACAGTCCACCTGATGGTAAGTGTTTGCTGCGGCCCATAGACATCTACATCTATCCTCGTTTGCGAATTAAAATGCAGATGCGTTGTCACCCGTGAGGACTAAGATGGAATGCCTCATTTCCAGTAAAAAGGGCCTCCAGCCACCTACACTCACCAAGCGAAACGCAGAGGTAAACCTCTACTTCACGCTGGTTTTCTGTGAGGTCGTGGTACCACCCAGGTTCGAGCCGGCCCATCCGTGCGACAGCAAAAGCTGCCGCGTGGCTCTACCACTGTTGAATAGGGTAGACTGGGTACGGTTGAAACATTTTAGCGTTTATCGTCTATTGCATCTAGATTAGTTAAGCGAGCGATGACTGAAATATATTAATTAAAAGACCATACATCTGTCTTCTAATGGGCAATGTTACTTAAGATCACTGTATTGTATTTTGTGTGTAAAATCAGATTTTAAAAAGAAAATTAATTTGTTTCAACCGTCCCCCTGCCAGGGTCGGTTGAAACATACAAATAATACAAAATATAATTAATGAACATGTTTATTTCATCGTCTTATAACATTTTAAGACTCTTAATTGTACAGTTGAACATCACAAATTTTTTTTGATTATTATTTAAGTCTTTCACGATACTTATAATCTAAAATTATTTTTAATCAAGCAGTTGGAGTTTTTGTGAGCAGTGGGAAAGAAAAGATAACATTTTTGACGTGGTAGAGCCATGCTGCAGCTATGAACAGTATAATTGTGGCACGAATGGGGGAACTGTTCATGATTTTTTCTCATAAATATGATAAATCACTTTTCACCAGCAATTTCGTTGTCATCTCAAGTTCGAGGTCTTGACAGCATCCTTATTAGTTTGGCCAAAATATATGTCTGCACATCTAATTAAATATTTGGATAGCTCACGCTCTTGTTCCTATTTAAAACTCGATTGTGAGTCTTATATCCCATTTATTGATTTTCATTGCCACCAATCGTATCTCGTTTTTATCTCAACATGTATGTTGATAAGTCAACCTGACCTCTCGTAGTCTTCCTTTGGCGTACACTTGGCATCTAAGAAACAAGAAAATTAAATAAATAAAATGTTTCAACCGTACCCACACAAAATATTTCAACTGTCCCCAACCCCTTTCTAGATATAAAACGGTTCAGAGTTAGAATGATAATAAATTTGAATAAAAAATAATCATACAGCCATATTCTACAAACTTCAAATAAAACGATACAACACTCTAACTTTAATAAAACCATAATAATTGCAAAAAATGTACGAACAGAAAATACTTACTTTTCCACCAAAAACACAATAGGGCCTCTTATTATTGCACAGCGCCCGAAGAGCGACGCAACACGTTTCGATATTATGTCTCCCGCTTCTTTCTCCCTTTACACCCCTCACCTCATCACGAAAGGTGTCGAGATATTGGCTTTGTTTCAACCGTACCCAGTCTACCCTACTTATAAAGTACGTATTACGTACTTTTCAAGGCAGGAGTGAATAGCCATTTTCTAAGCTATCGTGTTTCTTTCTCATTTAGGACTCTATGGTCACTTAAGATCAGGTAGGATCTTAATGAATCATCTAATCAAAACTGAACAACAAAACATACGAGAATTACCGACATAGCCCAACGGAGCAAGTTGAATTGGCATTATGGGCTGATCATAGAACACTTCAAAATTATAACCGATAGGAAAACATTCTCGTGGTAATATTTGCCATAGTTGCCATGCTTGGCAAACGAATTGGCAACTGAAACTTTTATTTTTAGTCGTTATTAGGAAGACGCTGTTGCCCTTCTCCTGATTTGTTTCCATCTATCGCCTCTTACGTCACCCACGGAATGATATCGGGTAGTAGATATTCTTACACCGTTACTACACGGTAATCAGAATATATTTTTAGGTAATAAAGCCACGTTGCAGCTGTATTATGATTGCAGCACAAATGGGTCAGATGCGTTTTGATTGTTAATTGAGGATGAATGACCCTAAATGAGGATAAAACCCCTGAGGACTAGTTGGAATGCCTCGTTTACAGTAAAAACGGTATCTGGTTCTCTACACTCACCATACGAAACACAGCAGCACGAAGCCGCTATTTTATGCTGGTATTCTGTGAGAGCGTGGTCCTTATCCTAGTCGCGCCGACCCATTCGTGCTATATACAATCATAATATAGCTACACCGTGTCTCTACCACGTATAAAATGCTCGTCGGTTAAGGGTACCCCCAATTTAAGGGTACAAAGGGATCTGGAGTCTACAAAGTCTAAGAACGCATTTTGTACCATTTCCTAATAATAAATTTTTTTTCATTAAATTGTGGAAAAATGGTAAGCGGTTGGGGTTAGGTCTGGCGAGTGGCGAATACAGAAGACGATGTATGATTTCTAACTGCTAGTCTTATAATTGTTTCGAACAGCGTGAGATCTCGCATTTTCGAGCAATATTGAATAGATTTATTCCATTCTAAAAAATGACGAAGATCAATAGATGAGGCGTGGTTGTTTCTCAGAAAATTTCGTCCATCCGTCAATTCAATTTTGTCCTCCATCGTTATTCCGAGTTCTTTACAACACATATTTGATTATTATTATTTATTATACACCGGATCTCGAAAGGTTACAGTGAATTGCATGAAGTGACCACCAAACCATTAGTCACCATTTATGGTTGACCTTCGCTTTAGGAAATTGTTCCGGTATTTAACCTGGATTCAGCTATTGCATTTTTGGCTAGCGATTATTGTAAAGAATCACACGTTACAATGCCGTCCAAAACCCCTTTATTTCGGTACCTACCTACTCGACTCACTATGGTTTTTATATGTGGTAGAGCCACACTGCAGCTACATTTTGGTTGTAGCACGAATGGATAGGCTCGACCGCCGTAGTACCACACTCTTACAGAATACCAGCGTGAAATAACAGCTCAATACTGCTGTGTTTCGTATGGTGAGTATAGAGAACCGCAAACCCTTTTTACTGGATACGAGGCATTCCATCTTAGTCCTCAAGAGTGTCAACGCTTCAGCATTTTGATTCTTAATCGAGGATAAAATGTAGATGTCTATGGGCCACAGTATCCACTTACTATCAGGTGGACTGTGTGCTCGTTTATTCTAAAAAAAAAGAAGCACCCATTTTTCAAGCCTTTTTGTACTTTAGAAATTTGGTGCAAATTATTCAATTTTGTGGATAAACTAACGTTATACCATGATGCTAATTCATTGGTTGTTTAATTAGGATCAGCTTCCACTATTTCTTTTAATTCATCGTCATCTACCTTAGTGTGTGGTTTTCTTCGTGATTCATTCGATTAAATAAAAATGCACAGTGCGTTCGTTAGTGTTATCCTCTCCAAATGCAGCATTGTTATTGCATGCTGTCTCGGCTCCGTTAAATCACGTTGGAATTAGTATTCGATAACTACTCAAATTTTTGACGTCCGCGTACCTATTTAACTAATACCGAATGATTGAAAGTCAAACAAAATAATGTTTTGAATCATGCGAACTACAACTGCGACTTCACAGGTACTTTAATTATGCTGATGTGTGTTACCCTGATGTAATAAGTCAAGTACTTCTGTGCAAATTGGATCGTTTGCTTAATAACTGCTTCCGTTTTATTTTGGTCATCGTAAACACGATCATGTGTTCTTATTCTTTCTAGGCTTAAAAGGCTACCTATCCATCAGCGTAGATGCATCAGAATTCTTCAAACCCTATTGTCAATACCTTATGATATAACCTCAATACCAGAAATGCAAGTTTCAGTATTTGGGTTCTACTCAAGGTCGCGATCTTCCAAAGGAAATACCTTATGTGTTTTTCCTCCACGTACCAAATTTATATCTCGGTCTTTCGCCGTTGAGGCCTATTACGATTATATTTATGCAAATATTTTTTCATTTTTTAAGACTTTAAGGCGCTTAGCTCGTGGTTGTCTGATAGAAAATGCCTAAAGGCATTACGTCTGTCCATTGTCCACTTTATGTGCAACAACAATTTATATTTATATAATTTTGTACATTATAATTCAGAGTACAGGTAAAAAGACTTAAAGAAAGAGTAGAAAGAAGTCAAGAGTGTAAATTACAGCGAAACATGTTTTTTTTTATAGGATAGTCCACCTGATGGTAACTGATTCCTGTGACCCATAGACATCTACATCTATCCTCAATAAATAATCAAAATGCAGATACGTTGTCACCCGTGAGGACTAAGATGGAATGCCTCGTTTCCAGTAAATAGGGTCTCCTGTTCGCTACACTCCCCATACGAAATACAGCAATGTTCAGACAAAGACACAATTTCACACGATAGTGTGTCTTGTTAAATTGAGGCTTTGCTTTTGTAGTGATATTTGGGTTTATAGAAGAATATCAATCTAGAATATTATTTAAATTTCTAAGCAACTTAAAACGTTTACATATAATTTGGGAAAATTAAGAAATGAAATAATTTAATAATATGAACATTCTTAAAAATGATATATTCTTGTTAAAGAGTGAAAACAAAAATTTACTAAAAAAAATATTTTTTAAAACCGAAAAGGCAGTGGATTATTCCATTGATGATTTGGCGTAACATGCTTGTTTTGATGCTGTGGCGACAAAAGATTCAATCCTTGATCAAGTGACGGATTTAGAGGCATGGGTAACGCTACCGGAACCTTTGGCAAATTCAAGAGACTTCCAAGAACATCTTTACAAAAAGCTCCAGTTATTCTGTCCGCCATGTTGCCCCACAACCCCATTTGGCAAAATCTGAAAAAACACCATATCGATAAATAAATAAAAATCAGTAAGAATATTAAACCATATTATTAAACTTTTTCATGTGGGTAGTATTTATTTAGTTTCAATGTTTTTTTTGTTCGTGTATTTAATAATATAACAAGTTTCCACAGTAGGATGGCTACGAATAAGAATAAAGCAAGAAAAATCGCTTCTGTTTTAAGGCAAAACATCCAAATCCAAAATCAAAGTTAAATTGAAACAACGCCTAATAGTATGATAGTCTTGTATTATGATTCTTCCGAACCTCCTGCCAAGCCCTTCTTGGATGAGTCATTTTTGTCAACATTATACTGCGTAGTATTTATTCTGTGATTGTGTGTGGGCCCATATCAATGATAATGATTATTCCTGTAGTACACAACATTTCGCAATACACTTAACCTACGAGTATGCGCAAATATTTTTCATTCTCATTTATTGGTTGAATGGTTGAAACTATAAGGTATTATAAACAAATATACCTAGTCTATATAGCAGGTAGTAATATCATTGATGCGTTAACTGTTTTTTGCAAGATGACGTTGTGACCAGGATTAAAAAAGGAATGCTTCGGTGGTTTGGTCATGTAGAAAGAATGAACGAGGAAAGAGTGATAAAGCAAATTTATGTTTCAGCAGTGAACGACAGAGTTGGGAAGGGACGCCCTAGACGAAGATTTATCGACCAAATCGGCGCTACATTGAAAATGGACCAGATTAGGAGTACCCTTAACCGACGAGCGTGTATGCGTAGATATATGGATGTAAAGGAGGCGAGAGAGGTGTGTCAGGATCGCGCCAAATGGAAGTCCGTAGTCTCCGCCTACCCCTCTGGGTGACAGGCGTGAGTGTTTTGTGTGTTGTTGTGTGTTTATAAGTTAACTGTAAATATATTTAAAACAAAAAAGAACTAAAAATCATAAATTGTTTCTTACCTAAAGTTCTTATCCATAGTGATTCTATCAGAAATTTTAATGAACTGGTCATTTTCGGGTGAGAAAGGCGAGAAGCCGAATAATTTTGTATTGTTTTTAGTCTGAGTAGGACTTAAGTTGTGAGCGAACTTGCTGATAATGCCCACGAATGACTCGCGGACGCGATTGTCAGTGGATGATACTTCTAACCCAAGTGGCTTTCCTTCTTCGTCCAGTGGTTCAAAAATATATGCAAGTTCATCTCCATGCGACGGTCCTTTAATTGGTGCCTTCAAATTGGTATCATCACCATCCTCTGTAAAATAATAGTTTTATAATGCATGAGGTATAAAGCTTATATACACATATATACATAGACAAAAAATTTTTAATTGTTTTTTTGTTATAAGTAACGTATATACTTTTATGTGCATTTATTAAAAAGAAGTTATTTTGAAATTACAAACAGACACTTCAATTTTATTTATTTGTATAGATTACGTACTTAATTTATTTTTATTCAATCGTATGTTTATTATGATTATTAGAAAATGGTCCAAACTATCTTTCATTTGCTCGTATACAACATGTAACAAAAACCCTGTGGTTCCCGTTAAGTACGTTATCAGGATCAGTATTCAAACCTATAGAAATAACTTTTTTTTAAAAACTCGACCATATTTTTTTTATTTTGTAATTTTTTTTAATTTTATGTTGTTTTATTACCTCTTACTGACACTAGCCGATGCTAAAGCTAAGTAAAGCGGGGTCTTTGACGATCCTCTTACTCCTCAGACAATAATGCAGAGGTAATAAAACTACTTACAATTTGCATACAATTTTTTTTAAATAAAATAAAAAAAATATTGTTAAAATGTTGTCACGATCAGAAAGAGATTATCCTTATACCTACGTGTGAGAGGGATACCAGGTAGAAAGTGCGAGCCTTTGCTGAGGTTGCCAACGTGTTCGAAGCTGTAGAGGTAGGCCGGGCTGCCCGTGCTCCACGCACGAACACTCTGGTATGCGGGAAAGTTGAAAAGTGCGTCCCCTGCAGGAATTTTTTATATTTATGCCTAAAATATTCTATGATCAAGTTAATCCACATCAAGATTTTGGTATTTATAATTCACAACAGATGTGATCACAAGTAATCACAACTATTGTGAACAAATGGCAAGGAACGATGACTGCCACTCCAGAAATTATCTTATTCCTCGATTGCAGTCATTTCAGTCAGGTCCGGCCCAACACCACTTCAGCTTACTGATTCTTTTAGCTCTGGTGGTTACTCTGGTTCTACAGCAAATCTACAGATTCTATCACGCAGGGAAACTTCGATCATGATCCTCTCCACAGCTCGCTTAGCGACATTGAGCATCGAATGGCTAGCAGTTCAGGACCAAGTCTTTTGTTTTATAGCTTTAAGTATTACGTAAGAAGCGTTGTACTGATAAGCGAGTTGTAGGTGGCTCATCACTGGATAAAGTGACGACCTGGTAACACGTGCAAGAAGTAGATGGATGCTAGTGGTTTAGAGTAGTGTTTTGTGGCGTTTCTTAGGGTAGAGGCCTATGTTCAACTATACGTATGACATATTTGTAGCATTTTTTTATATTTCCATTCCCCTGATACATTAGATTATAATAGAAAAAATTGATTCAATTTATATACGTGGTAACGCCATACTATATACGTGGTAGAGCCATGCTCCAGCTATATTAATAGTACAGTTGTAGCCCGAATGGGTCAGCTCGACCGGGGAAGGACCACGCTCTCACAGAATACCAGCGCAAAATAGCAGCTTAACACTGCTGTGTTTCGTATGGTGAGTGTAGAGAACCGGAGACCCTTTTTACTGGAAAAGAGGCATTCCATCTTCGTCCTCACGGCTGACAACGCAACTGCAGTTTGATTCGCAAACGAGAATAGATGTAGATATCTATGGGCCACAGCAACCACTTACCATCAGGTGGACTGTGTGCTCGCTTGTCACCCTTATACTTTAAAAAAAAACGCCAAGTTATGCCTATTAATAATTGATTGGTAAACTACATTCGAAAAAAGAAGAAATCCAGCTACTAGGGGAGAGGAAAAGTAGTAGGTATAGTTTTGTTTTATCAAAACAAGTTATATTTTTGTACTGAAGCCAAATGATTTTTATAATTTTTGTCTCTACACACTTTTATAAATATTTTTTTTTATAAATACAGAATAGAATAAAATTAATTTAACCGTTCCTAACTTCCGAAGTTTTGAATGCTTTACATCACCAATGGTCATGGTTACCAAAAAACCTTCATGCAATGTGTAGTTTTCGCGTAAATATAAAAATCTACAAAAGTAAATGACTTTAAAAATCAAACTATTACTCAAGGTAAATCTACCAAACGAGTTTCAATTCACCCTCTCTAAAAAAATTCTGAACCCCAAAAAACAGGCACCCCATTGGTTGGGTTTTGAAGGGGAGTTTTTGTTATTACAGTTTATAGCTAGGCTGCAGCTGTATAGAGGTATCATATTATTATTTTTTAAAGAAATGCTTGTTAGTCATATACTATAAAAATTGATTATATATTATGTAAGTATATGGTCATCAAACAAATATACAATAATTTTAAATTTAACATTTTGTACAACCGATTTCAATACAAATTATTAAGAATAACTCAAAAACTATGGGTCTGCTCGTGATCAAATTTATATGGGGTCACACGAGAAGCACCAGCTTTCAAATAAAAAAAGAATCATCAAAATCGAATCACCAAGAAAAAAGTTATGAGATAACACACATAAAAAAATACAGTCGAATTGAGTACCATCTCCTTTTTGAAGTCGGTAGAAAATTGCAGTTAATAACCTGTAACCGGTAAGACTGTCAAGCGTAGCAACTATGGCAAACTATGGCACCTATGCTGTGGACTTTGATAGGCTGTAATAGAATGGAATGGAGCAATGTCTGATCAATAGTTTTTGTAACTCAAAAACTATTGATACTTACTATTACATCATATTATACTATAGACTAAATAATTTTTATTGAAGTCGGTTATACAATATGTTTAATTTTTAATCATTTATTACAGTTTTATGACGAAGATGCTGCTGCCCATCTCCTGTTCATTTACTTCTGTCGCCTCTTACAACACCCACTGGATGATATGTAGTAAAGGATTATCTCACGCCGACATTACACGGCACAACTATGCCTTTGAAGTAGCATTAAAAAAAATGAAGATTAAATAACAATTCCTGGTTATTTTTTCAAAACCTGAACACCACTATAACTTGATTTTGAGAGAAATCCTCAAAACTCTCTTCGATATTATATTTCGCTCCTTACAGAAAATGCACAAGCAATATATTGTAATTATATTTCTATTAAATTTTATGTTATACTAACCAGTGGCTTCGGCAATTTGTGTCAGTCCATCAATAGCGTTCAAAGAACTGTCAAATAGAGCTTGATAATAGTCTGGTAGCGGCAAAATCGATTTCGGTCCCAAAGGATTGATTGGAATCAGGCCCTCCACCCCATGTACGACATTGCGAAGACCACCAATCAAATCTTTCTTTATGAAGTCCCGAACGGCTCTTAGTTGATCGGTGAGGAATTTTGCATACTTTCCTGTAATAATAAATTTGCGTAAATACATTCAGAAGTTGTTGTCATCGTGCGTTGTTATCAGGCCCTGTGTTAATTTTATGCAAAGAAACAGAGGGATACTCGTAGCCGAATAAAAAAAGGACTTAAAGGTGGCCTCCATAAAAATCAGATAAAAGTAACGAGGTCATGAAAATCAGACAAGGTCCAAGAGAAATTCTCTTTTTCTCTCTCTGAACTCTAATTATATCAAAGTTACAGTACAATTAATCACCGGCTTTAAAAGAACTTTGATATATATAATATAAAATCAATATTTTCTAATGCGGAACCTACCAAAAATATTTGAAATTTATCGCTGTGATTAATATTGGGTAAGACAAACAAATATGATAAGAATAGAATGAAATTATTTTATCAATATAAAACAGTTCCTTAAGAAGACTTATCGGAAGTCATTTAAAATGCTTTTATCACATAGTTATATATATATGTCATGTTATATATATATGGTCATTGATTTATATGTTATACTAGCTGTGCCCCGCGGTTTCAACCGCGTCATTACGTGGTAAGTCATAATTAATGGAGTACTTTTATCTGTCGGCATATGTATGATGTAGAGCGAAGTTAAGTTTTATCCACTTTCCCTTCCCCTCCCGGTTGAGCCCCCCCCCCCACCTCACGTCCCAGAAAGTGTCCCGAAGCGCGGTTTTTTCCAGTTTTAAAGAAAACCGTACACGATACATGAAAAGTGTGTAGGCATGAAATGATTCTTGATAAATTTGCTATCAAACTCTTATACTTATTAATCAATTAAATTTTCAAAATACCATAGCAACGTGAAATGAAAGAGTTCAGAAATAAAGATGTAACTAATCATGGTCATAAAAGTACTCAATTAATTTTTAATTTATTTTAGCTATAATGATTAGCTCATAGAAGATTTCAATACTGGCTTCTCGCAATCCTCACCGGGCGGCTAGGGTTTATGCGTCGTTCGCGCGCCCAGCCAAGTATTGAATTATTTTAATTTTACATTATCTCATAAACTATGCGTCTAAATAACATGGTATAAAGAACAAAGCTTATCTTCCTAAAATTGTCTTGATGATGAAGTAACTTTCGTTCGTAAGGATAAATAGGCCATACCTAATAATAACGCTCATAAATCACATTTTAATTTTCAATATTTTTTTGTCACATAATACCTAATTATGGCTTATGTATACGAAATAGACATATGGTATCGCGGACTTTTTTTTAGACGGAGTAAAGATCTATATTTTTCTTAAACATTGTATTTACGTATCCCAAACGATAACACCAGCGTACGCGGATAAATCATTTCGGGAGTGTTTTTTCTTCTGACTTGCTTAACAAATATCCATATTTAAGGCTAACTGAGTGATATAGCTTAATGCTAGATAGCCTATACTATTTCACATAAATCTGGCTATAATATACAAAAAGAATTTTTCAAATCGGACTGGTAGTTCCAGAGATTATCGCGTTTAAACAAACAAAAAAACAAAAAAAATCTTTCCCTTTATTATATTAGTATATATAGATATAACTTCTTGTGTCTTCTATAACTCAATGCCACTGGTTCGGAAAAAAACTTGTGCAAGCTTTGTAGTGAACGTGAAAGTAGTGAAGAACCAGCACGAAACCCAGCGGGTCTTTTTCAAAGCACTTTAATTTACAATCAATGTTTAATTAAATAATATGATAATATTTAAAATCAGCATGGTACCGATCAACCACATCCCCAGTGATTATTATCAATTACGTATTCTTTACTACTTTTTAAACATTTTTAGCTAAATATTTTAAACTTTTAATAGATAAGTACCGCACATGTTCTGGGACTTAGTAGAAGCGTTTGTAGAAGCGAAGCGAACTCTATATTGCCCCATGAAGGAATTAGTGTTTCTTTTAGTATTTACAGGTGTGCATCACCGTTTAATTAAACAATTTTTGTGTGAATGTACCTACATTATTGTTTGTATGTTACAACAAATTTAAAAACAGATACATTGATTACTAAGGACTAAGATGAAATGCATGAATGATATAATAGGAGAGTACCGAACACAGCTTTCGATGTTTCTGCAGATGTGACGCCTGTGAGCAGCGGGCAGTGCTGGCGCTTCCGCTGCAGCGACTGCGCTGGCTGCTCCGACACCAGCGGGGGGAGCGCTCGTCTGTCGTCCTCTTCTTCCACGCGTGCCCCGGATCCTAACACGCATCCATTTTATTCATCAGTTTTGCTAGCTCAGTGTGAACTACAATGAGCTATACCAATGCTCGTGTGTGAAATTGCGGGCTTGCATTAAATCTAGACTTGCTAACAGATTGTTAGCAGCCGATTTAACAGTGGTAGAGCCACGCGGCATCTTTTGTTGTTGCACGGATGGGCCGGCTCGAACCGGGGTGGTACCACAACCTCACAGAATACCAGCGTGAAGTAGAGACTTACCTTTGCGTTTCGCTTGGTGAGTGCAGGTGGCCAGAGGCCCTTTTTACTGGAAATGAGGCATTCCGTCTTAGTCCTCACGGGTGATAACTCATCTACATTTTAATTTGTAATAGAGGATAGATGTAGATGTCTATGGGCCGCAGCAACCACTTACCATCAGGTGAACTGTGTGCTCGTTTGTCACCCTTATGCTATAAAAAAAAAGATCAACAGTTCCCTTTGAGCTGCCAAGGTTCTTTAATTAAAAAAAAGTTTACATATTGTATATAAAATCTACAACGGTTATTGTTTTTTTGGAAGCACCTGGAGTATTTTTGAAATATTCCAGTCTCTATTACACATCAAATTGTAGATAAATTACATATTGTATTGGCATAATCAACAAAAATAATTATGAATATCTTAGTATTAAATATATTTTTTTAAAGCTGAAGCTTAAAATACTAAAGGTAATCCGGGTTAACTATAATTCTTTATTTGCAAGAATCACGGCATAAAATGTTACAATTTATCCGTGCAGTTGTGTTTTGCTAACTAAAATACACAGGTATCATGGAAATTATTGAATGGTCGAAGGCAAATTACAATTTTAAACTGTTCAAATGACAATAATCATTAATTACCACCGAGAAAATATTTTAAATCATAAAAGCATTTAGTTTTTAATCAATTATACAATTGTTCCTTGTATAATCTTCCGTTAATATTTTAAATTCTTAAGGTATTTTATATTAAATTTTCACGTATACTCCAGCTATGAATGATATCTATTATTAGTTTTTAGAGTATGATGTCTATATAGGACAAGTTGTCTGGGTCACATCGGTTTCGGAGGTATACTTATATCACTTTCATAAAAGACGATGACTTATTTTATAAACTAACATGCCACTTCATAAATATGGAATAAACTAGAGTATAGAAACGGGAGGGGTAATATACCAAGTCTTTTTAATAGCGGTTTACAGGATTCCTCCGGTGATATCTCATATATTGCACTCATCCTTTATTTTGGGCAACGAATACACTAAAATCCTATCAGTACCATTGCCCCATATTATAAGTTCATAGCGTAAAATAGACTCTACATATGCGTGGTATATTGCAATTGCCGTTTTAATATTTGTATCGTTTCTGCCGTGTTTAAGGGGATACTACTGCATACGTTATCTATTTGTTCTTGTCAGTTTATATCCTCATCTAACGTTACTCCCAGAAATTTGATACTTGTAACGTCTTTGAGTTTTGGTATATTTTTTTAAAGAATAAGGGTGATAAACAAGCACACAGTTCACCTTATGTTATGTGAATACTGTGTCCCAGACACATATCTACATTTATTTTCGATTAAGAATGAAAATGCAGATGCGTGGTCACTCCTGAGGACTAAGATAGAATGCGTAGTTTCCAGTAAAAAAAGGTCTCTACACTCACATTTTGTGAGAGTGTGGTCCTTTCCGATCGAACCGACCCAATCGTGCTACAACCATAATATAGCTGCAGCATGGCGTACAATCGATGATACTCGACGACGATATTCAATTTCATATCATGATTTGCATTGATAGATTTATCAGATTATATATAAAGAGATTTATCAAGACATATTATAATATGAAATCAGAAGAACTTGAAAAACGTTAAATAATATTAAATGAAATGTAGTATGTTCTGCTTAATTAGATTTAATAAACTGCTGTACTCAAATAAAGAAAATAATGTAACCCTAAATTTAATCGTTAGGGCAACCACGGAAACTACGAAGTTTCTTCAATATTGAGTCTTCTCTGTCAGTTTAACCACGTTCTTTCTATGGTTCTAAGTAATGCCAAGCTTCATAAATAATGTGTCATCTCACTCACCTGATCTACCAGATATTTCGTCAAGAAATGTCTGGGTATCAACCATATCCATATTCATGTCGTTGTCAGCCTGTGTAAACATAAATTTTTAAGTAAAAAAAATTGCTACAATAGACGTTACATTATAACAAGTGGTAAAATTAAAAATTTTGTTCAATCGACTTCAATATAAATTATTAAGGATAATTCAGAAACTACTAGTCAGACCTTGATTAAAATGATATGGGACAACATGAGAAGCACCAGCTTTCAAATAAAAAAGAATCATCAAAATCGGTTCACCTAGAAAAAAGTTATGAGGTAACACACAAAAGAATACGAATTGAGTAACTCCTCCTTTTTGAAGTCGGTTAAAACTGAATAATTTCCTGCAAAAACCAACGAACTTCATTTTAAATCTTATGGTTATTTGAATACAGTACCTATCTCTAGCATCGATTTTTTTTCTATTTATATAGGCCATTGTGTAACTACAATCCCACCTGGTTGTAAGTGGTGATGAAGCCCTCGGTGGTTTATCATCTTAACGTAACAAGTTAGCTAGATAGTTAGTTGCGATCGCTTACTTCATAAATTGCCAAAACGATAAAGTTCCTTATAAGAAATACTCATGTAATTAGGGACCTGTATTATTTTTTCTATGGGGAGCTTCCTTAAGCAATTCATAAGTCTTTCCGCAGGCTTGTGAGGGCATCCTGTCCTCTTTGCCAATTCTTGAGCGTGTGCGTCGGGGTCTGGTCGTACTGCGCCTGGGGACAACGGTGCGCCGGACAAGGCGGCCACCCCTGTAGCACTGCGACCTTCCGGTGACAGAGATAATAGGGACGCTGCACTAGCACCAGAGCCTTGACCCATAACAACGATGCGCTTCGGATCCCCACCGAAGAATTCAATATAATCTTGTATCTAGAATAAAATAAAAGGATTAACCTTGAATTAATGAGAATTATTCTTTTAGAAAATATAGTTTCCTCTCATACCCATGTCATAGCAGCACGTAGGTCAAATAGTCCAACATTTCCAGGAGCGTCCCTTTGGCCGGTGCTTAAATAGCCCAAAGATCCTAAGCGATATTGTGCAGTGACCAAAATAGTGTCCTTTTGTGCAAGATGTTGTCCCTAAAATTTAATAATGAAATAATATAATCTTCAACAGGAAAATAAACTTTAAATAAGATATCGATTTTACCCCGTAAGGAGAAATAGATCCAGATTTATAATTTCCTCCATGAATGAAAAAGACGACAGGGCAACCTGCAACCAAAAATACAGTATTAAGTAGATATTCAATTTTATTGACAAACGGACTAACATTTCAAAAGGTGGTAAGCTGCTAATTGACATGTGAAGTTAATGAGGGCATCCACGACTTTTTCTGCCACCAGGGCGGCACCACTTTACGGTGAGGTAAAATATTTGACAGATTTCATAGCGGGGACGATAATTTCTTAGGTAAATGTAATTTTTAACGTTTCTTTCTGTATTATTAGTTATATTTTATATTAATTACATTACAAATGAATAAACCAAACTATAAATATAACTAAAAGCCGATTTAAAAAAAAAAGAGAAATTAAAAATCAAACCACTGACGCAATGTATTATGTATTAATATAATACTCTAGATAATGATAAACTGTAATTTAAAATTAATTTCTCAATTAACGGACACTGTGTAACAAAAAACTTTACCTCAGTCGCTATTAGCGACATCTGGTGAATGGAAGATTATTAGCCCTCATTTAAACCAGCAAATCTAGAGATGACTCGTCAAAGATAACATGCCTAAAGCTGAATGCACATTTGTCAGCACCGTACGCATCGTACGCGCCGTACGCAAATCTTTTCTATTACCAACAACTTTTGTAGTTTTTCCAACCACTGGTGTGAAACGGTGTAGTGAAATTGATCGCTCGAAATCACTATGGAAAGAAATGTAGTAATAGCCTGCTTATTGGCAGAGGAAGAAGAAAATAAAATTCGATAAAAAAAAGAAGATTCTGGATTCATAATATTAATTTAAAAAGGCAATTGTATGGAGAATATGAAGGGGATATACTTTATTTAAAGACTTATTAGATGATGATGAACGATTTTTCAGATATTTGCATTTAACATACAAGAAACTTCAAGAATTGCTACATGTACTAAAACCTCAGTTTCAAGGCACTCCCCTTACTGCCTCAGCCAGTAACGGAATCCTTGGCGTCGACATATCGAATAGTGTGCAGTTTCGTGGTCACTTGGAAGGGAAGGCCAAATTGGCCTCTAAAAAGCTTGGCGTGCTCAGCAGAGCGAGACAGTATTTCATGCCGGCACATCGCTTGCAACTTTACAAAGCGCAAGTTCGTCCCCACATGGAATACTGTTCTCATCTCTGGGCCGGGGCACCCCAGTGCCAGCTCCTTCCACTTGACCGCATCCAGCGCAGGGCGGTTCGAATCGTCGACGACCGAGTTATTTCTGATCGGCTCGATACACTGGCACTGCGTAGAGATGTTGCATCTCTTTGCGTATTTTATCGCATTTATCACGGGGAGTGCTCTGAGGAATTGTTCGGACTAATTCCAGCCGCTCAATTTCACCATCGCACATCGCGACAAAACTCGCGTTACCATCCATACCATCTGATGATTGGCGGTCCACGACTGTGCGATTTAGAAGAAGTTTTCTCCCTCGCACGACTTCCTTGTGGAATCAATTACCACCAGCGAATTTTCCGGACCGATACGACTTAGGAACCTTCAAGAAAAGAGCTTACACCTTTCTAAAAGGTCGGCAACGCATCTGCAATTCCCCTGGTGTTGCGGTTGTTCATGGGCGGCGGTAGTCACTTACCACCAGGTGAGCCGCATGCTCGTTTGCCCCCTATTCTATAAAAAAAAAAAAAACCATATCTTTCTATGGAAAACTCAAGATAGAAGAAGAAGAGAGATAGAAGGACAATTGAACCAGAGAAAAGACTTGTTGTATGTTTGAGGTAAGTATTTTTATTGATAATTAAGTAATCAGGTATAATTGGGTTTTTGAATTAAATTTAACCATTTTTTAAGTTCAATATTTAAATAATTTATCAATATTAGTAAGTACATCGATTATCATATTCATATTGATAATCGATGTAAAGAAAAATCAAATTATGTATAATTGATTACGAATTAATTAAAAGTTATAAAAATACAAACATTATCACGTAAGTCGAAACCACCAGTGCCATTAAATTAAATTTAAATGTAAATAAATAAATTTACACTGAGTATCAGCACGCGCCGCGTTATATGACGTCATCAGCATACGTCCTTCGATATCGTATACCTACAGCATTTTATAAAATTCGGCGCGTACGGCGCGGATAAATTTGCGTTCAGCTTTGAGTTTGTTTCTAGGAACGTAGGACATACTGATACTTAATACTTTCACTGTTGAATTTTCAGACACAATAGTAACACAATAGGTAGCAATGACCTATATGTAGTACAAAAGACAGCGAAAGGGTTAACAGCTGAAAATTAGGGGATGTTGGATAGAAAGCCTTGGGAGGATTATGGACCATAGGCGAGACTAGGGTGTTGCCTCAATGAGTATTAGGAATCCCATATTCTTCTCAAAACATTTTTTACAACTTCTTAGACATGTATGTTTTTTACGATGTTTTATTTCACCGCCGAGCATATGGTAAATCAGATCTTTTAATTGCAATTGACAATTTAATTAATCCTGACGAGAACTGATATCGCTATGCTCGTGTAGGTACTATAAAAATAAGGATGAGAGCTTATACAGCTTGTATATTATGTCAGAATCACGCACATATTATAAAATCATCGTTCATCTTCTTCGTAATTCAGATAAATATGCCGCCATAGCCCTAAAACAAACGGTGTTGGAGCCGACTGATGGCAGCGTGTTGGACTTGGAATCCAGTACCCAGTTTTGGTCACATAGTAGGAAATACCAGAGAAATCTTATGGTTTTCGATAGATGGTGATTTAACGATCTCGTTTACTCCAGATGTTAAATACCCAAACTGACGATGGACAGCAGCGTCAAAAGTGCAAGACGGTGAATTGGCCTGCCATAAGAAAGACCCAAAAACAAGTACAGTTTTAATAACGAAGTAGGCGCCGTGGATTAGTAGTTTAGCATCGAGTTGCGCTGTGGGCTGCGGGTTCGAATCCCGCACGGAACATGTATTTATACAAATAATTGTTCCGGGTCTGAATGTTTGTCTTTGTGAAGTTTATGTATGTAAGCTATCGACACGAAACAGGAGTAAATTCTAGTGTTTTTAATAAGAAAGAAAGAGAATAAAAATAAGATAGACATCATTGTTTGTATTGGCTGATGCTTTGACCCTATCCGGATGCTGCCTGTTACGAACTAGGACCAATTCGAGGAAATACAGATGGATAGTAGCCCTAACTTTAGGTTTTTTAAATATAATGTTTATGCCGTAGTTATTGGGATATCAACCTCGTATCAACATGTACATAGTAATATAATTAAAAGTTAAATGCAATAAATTTATACTTAGTATTTATTTTTTAGTTATTTAATTAACAATAACCTTCTTCCTCTCCAGGCAATTTAGGAGCGTAAACGTTAAGGCAAAGACAGTCCTCGTGTCCAATGACTCTTCTAGCATTTCGAGGGTCCAATTGCGGACATGGCGGGCATTGCTTCATAGCAGTCAATTCTCCACTGAGATAACGACGCACAGGCCTCTGGAACCTTCTAGAACCCATGGGTGGTTCACCATACCTTGAAAAAATGTACGCATAAAAACGAACATATCAAAATATACTAAAATAATTATAAATAAAATTTGAAATATTTGCTGTAAAGTAAAGGCATAATCGCAGGAAGTCGATGGATGCAGGAGGCTCAGGAGCGTGCTTTGTGGCATATAAACATTCCTTGAACATAGGCCTCCCCGCCTATGTTCAGCAGTGGACTTATGAAGAGCTGTAATGACGATGATGAAACGCCTAATAAATGCATCTGAGCAAACTGTTGCTATACAAAATAAATTTTGTATAAAATGATAAATGAATGAATAATTTGCCAATAAATCTATGATATAAACTTATTAAAGAAAATTAGGAAACCACGGACCGGCATTTGTTATCAATATACTGAAATTGGTTTATATTAAACTAAGGCGGGGTTAACTTTCTCAATAATCAATACGGGACATTGTTTTTACCGAATTCATTATTTATTTTTTAAATCATATTTCTCACGCGACCGATATTTTTAACTGAATGTTTTTTTTTTATATAAAATAAAGGCGAAAGACGAGAACACAGTGCACCTGCTAAATGTGGATGTTGTGAGCCATAGAAATCTACATCTATCTTCAAATAAGAATCAAAATGCAGATGCTTTGTGACCCCTGAGAACTGAGATGGAATGCCTCTTTTCCAGTAAAAAGGATCTCTGGATTTCTACACTCACCATACGAAACACAGCAGCATTATGTTGCTATTTCATGCTGGTATTATGTTAAAACCTGGTCTTTTCCTGGAGCAGCCGATCTATTCGTGCTGCAACACTAATATAGCTGCAGCATGGCTCTACAACATTTCTCTTTGTTATAATACATTGCGAAATTAAAATAAAGGTATCACACTCACACTTACACATACTGGTTACAGCGATGCTCGTTTTTTTTGTTCATTGGTTATAAGTACTTGGAAGCCAGACTTATATGAATGAATTTAAATAATTTTGAGTTGCGTGCGAGACGCATTGGACGTTTTGCGGAAATATTTTGTTAATTATTGTACACAAGCGATTCGCTCCAGCTAAGTTTAATTTCTAGATCTCGACAACAACGCCACCTACCTGGTCCAATTGTGAATCTAAAGCATTTTCTAATCAACTGTTTCATTTTGTACAATACATTTTCCGTTCGCCGATAATACAGAACAGATAATTTAAAATTAAAAATTTTGTACAGCCGACTTCAATATAAGCGACTTCAATATACGTTATTTAAGAATAACTCAATAACCATTGGTCCGACCTTGGTCAAATTCATATGGGACCACACGAGAACTATCAGCTTTCATATAAAAAAAGAATCATCGAAATCGGTTTGCCCAGTACAAAGTTATGAGGTAACACACACATACACTCGAATTGAGTACCGTCTCCTTTTTGGAAGTCGGCAGAAAAGCAGTTATTTTTGTCAGAACTATTCAGAGCAGCTTAATGTCAGCAAATTTTTTGAAAATGTGCAACACAAATCAGTGTTCAGGCTTTATATTATAAGGTTTAAATATGTATGTCACTGTTGTTATGCCTAAAAATAATTTCGATTAGTATTTTAAGCAATTTGACACGAGGTTATAAAGTTTTGCCATTGCAATAAAAGAAATAATCACTACGCCATGACTGGGCTTCAAAATGGGTGATTTCTAGATCTCTGCAACAATGCCACTTACCGAAACCAACTGTAAATCTAAACCACCCACTCAAACACCCAAAAAATTTCACCATAATCGGTCCAGCCCTTTACAGTAGAGGAGTAGTACAGTGATAAACACACGTACACAAGAATTATATATATGCCGCAGGTTCATGACAAAACCTGATTTTTGATTAATAACCTAGACTGATTTACTTTTAGGATAAAACTAGCTGTTCCCCGCGACTTCATCCGCGTGCTATTTGGGGTTTTGATTATTTTGCGCGTAACCTTAATTCTTTTTCCGAAATAAAAGTAGCCTAAGTTACTCCTTATGATATCAGCTATCTGCCAGTGAAACTCCCGTCGAAATCAGTACAGCCGTTTAGGAGATTAGCCGAAACAAACAGACAAACAGATAGACAGACAAAATATTTAAAATTTTTATTTTTGTTATAATTACCGTATATACCTTAATATGCATTTAGTAAAAAGCTGTAACGTTGACAATACAAACGGACACTTCAATTTTATTTATTTGTATAGATATGGTCAGCTGCTATTTCATTAAATAAATAAAACAATTAGATAACCTAACCTACTCGTAATCTCTTTCAGGTTTCTGATCAAAAAACAGGATTTTTTTCAGGTTAATGGCAAGATTAAGTAATAATTTTGTCTTCTTCTAGTTCTTGATTAAAAGTCTAGGTTTTTGATCAAAAACCCGATTTTACCATATACCTGTGACATATATTTAAAGATAAGATTTTATTTTTATATTTTAAGCAATTTTAAACCGTTTTCAAAAAATTAGATTCTATATTCGATGCGTATAATTTTGTGTGTTCAATAAACAGATTTAAATTATTAGTTTTTTAATTGAATAAATTATTCCCTTATTATACCCTAAAGATAGCAGCTTAATACCGCCGAAATTGTTTCTGGTCTGGATGTGTGCAACTTATGTATGTTAACCACTTCTAATACAGGAGAAAATCTTGCCGTGAACGTAACGGTTTTTCGGCTCTATGTCTCTTGAAATAACCAACTATCTTGCACGTCAGACTCAAAAATCAATTAATTTGTTAGTCTCCGTCACAGTTCACTTCACAGTACGTACATGTCACATGGCTGGATTAATTAATACTTTTCCCTGAGACTTATCCATTTCAATTATCATCAATCTGGTTCAAATCTTTATATTACTAGCGCTCCGCGCCAGCTTCGCACGCGCAGTTTCTGGATCTCGACAACAACGTCACCCACCGGGTACAATCTTGACCGGGTGAATCAAAACCATCCAAGAACCCACTCAAACACACAAAAAATTTCATCAGAATTGTTCTTTAGTCAGTTTCGAGTTTTAGCGAGACTAACGGACAGCAATTGATTTTAAAAACATAATATATCTATACACACATACATACAAATAAATAAAATTGAAGTGTCTGTTTGTAATGTCGAAATAACAGCGTTTTACTATATGCATATGAAAGTATATACGGAACGTATAACAAAAACACGATTTATAATTTTTTTGTCTGTCTGTCTGTCCATCTGTCTGACTGTTTGTTCCGGCTAATCTCCGAATCGGCTGGACCGATTTTGACGGGATTTTCACTAGCAGATAGTTGATGTTATAAGAAGTAACTTAGGCTACATTTATTTTAAAAAAATAATTAGAATTCCCTGCAAAAATTTAAAACCCATGAAATCCAATCGTAATAAATTACGCGTGGGCGAAGTCTCGGGGAACATCTAGTTAAAAAATAAAAATAAAACAGTTGAATTGATAGTCTCATCCCTTTTTGAATTCGAATAAAAAAAACACAAAATATAAAAACATAGAAATTATAACAGTAACAATACCTAATGCCTAGAAAAGTGTAATATCCACGTTCGTCGTTTTTGAATCCTTCAAGACGCGCGCTGATGCCATGTTTTTGGACGAAGACAACCGCAGAATCAGGCTCGGGCGGCGCTGCGGGGTCTCCGCCGACGACGGCTTCTGCCGGCCCAAACACCACCACCAGCAAGCCCACGACCAAACACAAACGTGGAGCGAACATCACTAACCACATCCCGTGTTAACTGTTAACGGAACTCACATCCCGTGTTATCTCTAATCTCTGTAACTGACTTTACCTAAAAGCTCAGTGCCTAAACTGTTTGCCTGTTATTAATGTTATTACATATAATATTATGTATTGGTATATGTATAAAAATGTTAAATCCATCCATCCATACATACAGCCCACAAAAGTCCAGTGCTGCAAATAGGAATCCTATCTAGGTTAGCTCATAAGGGGGATTTTGCCATAGTTGCCACACTGGCAGTCGGATTGACAACCGCAGTTTTTGTTATTTTGAGTTGTTACCACGAAGATGCTGCTACCCGCCTCCTGATTCAGTTTCCCTCGATCGCCTCTTATGACACCCACGGGACGACATGTTCACAGATCATCTGTGACAATTTATTACAAAATTTTTTGTGTAGTTTTTTTAAGTGTGTATCCAAATTTCACCAAGTGACAACAATCGCAAGTATAAATTATACATGTAACATTTACTGGACTGTCCCGGAAAGAGGATAATTCGAGTGTATGTATATAATGTACTAGCTGCTCCCTACGCGTGTAATTTAAAGATTTAATTTTTTTGCGCGATACCCTAATTCTTTTTTAAGAATAAAAGTAGCCTAAGTTACTACTTACAACATCAGCTATCTGCCAGTGAAAATTCCGTCAAAATCAGTCCAGCCGTTTCGGAGATTAGCCGGAACAAACAGACAGACAAAAAATTATAAAATTGTGTTTTGTTATAAGTTCTGTATATACTTTTATATGCATTTAGTTAAAAGCTGTTAATGATTTTGATATGATGATGAGAATGAAATTGTGAATGCATTACGCGGTAATCTATAAGTTCTATACAACATTCAAAAATTACTGATATTTAAGAGAACAAGATAAAGCTAAAGAAATCTGCTCGAATTTTCATTTTTAAGTCTAAATTCCGGATCACCTTTGTTTATCTCCGTCTAGGATTCTTAAATTTCTCACTTCATGTGTTTCTCAATCAAATAAAAGTGTTTTGTACACTTTTATTTGATTGTAAGTTTGTTAGATAAAAAGCCCTGTTGGGGAAAAGATTTTTTATTTCCATTGACAAAAAAGTATTTTCACAACAATACATATACCTATTTAAATATACATAATACAAGTACAAGCAAAATAATTCTTTGTTTTCACACAAAACGCTTTTTAACTAAGTGTATGCTACATCGAGAACAGTTGGGGAGCACTTGCTGCTTCCCTTATTGTCTCGAAGGCCTTTGACAGTTTGGTACGCTATACTTTTGAGTAAGCTTCCAGCGTACGGCTTATCCCATGGCCTGGTCTCTCAAAGTTGTCGTCGATGGCTGCTCATCCGATCCTATAGCAACTGACGCCGGTGTTCCTCAAGGTTCCGTTCTTTCCGCAACTCTCTTCCTGCTTCATATTAATGATCTGCTTACGCTCGGTATCTATGTGTATGCAAACGACACGACAGCACGGTTGTAGATACCAGCCAAGTGCTCGTCCCAATCAGGATCAAACGCAGTCCGAAAGAAAATATATGGTTGAGCTCGTGAATCTCACACTAAAAGGCAGTCTCCGAATAAGGCGATGCCAATGTTGTGAAATTCAACGCCTTCTAAAAAGATGCGTGTCCCTTCACTCCAAAAAGGAGTCCGCTCACCTTGGCTCCTTCTTTCCGTAATGTACACCGACCGCCTTCAGTAGTCGGGCGTTGAGATATCCTCCAACCTGAACTTCGGGCGGATCATTAAGTCCAAAGCTAAAGTACAAGGAAGCTAGGAGTCGTTGGAAAGGTGCAGTGGTACTTCACACGCCGGGACAGTTGCTTACTCCTATATAAAGCGCAAGTCCGGTCGAACAAGGAGTATTGCTGTCATGTATGGGCTGGTGCTGCAAAATGCTACCTAGCAGCTTTGGACTCAATGGAAGGGCGTGCAAAGAGGCTTATTGGTGACCCGAATCTGGTCAAAACCAATCTTACCGACCCCGAACACAGGCGCAAAATAGCCAGACTTTCGGTTTTCTACAGGATGCATTTTGAAGAGTGTGCGCAGGAATTGCACAACTAAATTCCTCCCTCTCCCTTCTACTATCAGACAACCAGACGTTCGCCCAGTCTCCACCCTTTCTTTGTTGACTTACCACGCATTCGAAACAGACGGTTTGCTAGGTACATCGTTCGTCATGGGTACATATTGAAATAATTTGCCAGCATCTGTCTATCCATCTGACGATTACAATGTAGGTGTGTTCAAGTGAAGAGTGAATAGGCTTTTTAAGTCAGTGCGCTTCACCATCTTAGGCTGCATCACCACTTACCATCAAGTGGGATTTTAGTTAAGCGCTGACTTAGAATAGTAAAAAAAAGTTGACATGCGATGTTAAAGATACAAACTAGCAAACTACGTTACGGTCATGTATCTTGGGTTCCACTGCCGGGAATATATAGAATAGACAGTCAACTATGATCATCTTTATACCTTGGCATGTGAATGATTTGACGTAATTTTTTTTATTTTCAAAATCGAAAAGTTTTTTTAATCTTTTTTGCATACCACTCCCTATAAGTCTAATTTGAAAATAAGTTCTTCAGTTACCATCTTCCTATTCGGTGCCCATTTTAGTCGTTATAGCGGTCATATCGCGAACTCACTTATTATGGTGATTATCAAGAAAGCAACGTATTGTGACGGACAACTACATTGATATTTCATGAAAATTTACAACCTTTAGTGATTTTCAGAAGATTTTTCAGGACAACAAACGAATGAAGATTGTTACAATCACCTGCGTTGTATGTAGAACATGTATCAATTTTTATTATCTTTACAATTTTTTTCAAATTATTACTCTTTTTAGAATAAAAAATCTACAATAAAAATCTTTTAAATCATCTACAAACTATTCTTAACACATTGGTAATCAAGATTTTTCGAAAATTATTATATTTCATAAAAAACTACAACTTTTAGTAATTAATTATCAGAAGATGTTTCAGGACTACAAACAAATAAATGGTATAACAATCATCTGCGTTGTTTGTAGAATATGGATCAGTTATTATTATTTTTTAGTTCGGGTTCCAAGTTCACAGAGTTGACGGGAGCGGCTGTTGCAGTTGCTAAATGCGCAAATATCCCTCGGAGAAGGATGTCTGTGCCGTTTGGTGCAGAAACACGGGGTCTATCGTCACGCCTTGCCAATGTCTCTGGTGAGTATTGGGCCAAAAGTTGGCATATATTTTAGTCAGCGTCAATCTTCTGGACACGCTACTGACAGACGGCGACGAGTGAGCGAACATTACTACTACAGTGTCACAGCTTCCACTTACCATCAGATGGACTTTGTGCTCGTTTGTCGCCCTTAGCCAATAAAAAAACCTTTATCAGCCGGTAAAAATTTACGGCTGGACATCCTGGATACCACAACAGAAAAATTATGAAATTGTTTTTTATAAATTAACTTGACAAGACCATTTTTACGTGATGTAGTACTGGAGTTTGTGTTAGTTCTGCCCAAAACCGTGCGTAGAACGGCAACGGCTTTTTTTGCGCCCAGAAGCAATTGAAAAAGGTTACCCTCCGGAAAGCGAGGAAGGAAGGTGGTGAATGATCTAAGCATACCACGACAGCCGGCTGTCGTGTTTATGTGGGAATCACTGCGACTAACGTAACCTAACCTAAGTGCCTACCCACTAAACACCACCTGTGAGACTGGCATTGGCTTATGAGGCCTTTCTGTCGAATCCGAAGCAACCTTTTGGGTATGAAGCTGCTCGCGTCCGTAGGAATTACTTGAATCCTGATTCCCTACACGTATCCCCTGGGTAGTGCTAAACGAGCAGTACTATATACTGGTGGTAGGTTGGTCCTCTACTAGTGAGAGGCCCGGCCGGGGGTTAGTTACCACCCACCTGGCAAAGACATACCGCCAAATGATGCAAATCGTGTTCCGGTATGATGTTAGGTGAAACCCATTTCTTAGGGAGAATGGGTCTGGACAGTTGCGTTACGCATACGGACCGGTTGCGACGCGGCCGTTTCTTAGTGTCAGGTGCCTGGTTATGGAGGTAAGCGGGATCCGAAGCACGGTTGCACCGCTGGCCGACCGTAGATAGTTGGGGGCCCAATTAATGAGCCAACCACTCATGAAATGCTGCCCCGCCATCTTACGAAAAATCCTGGGATGGCTCCACCATGCCGGTTGGCGATCGGAGGAGAGGGCCTGGTGGCGATTTCCAGGGGGGTTCGGGCGTCCCCGCGATCTCCATGCTAGGTACCATCGATGCTATGAATCTGTTTGCGTCCCTAGGTTATATGTGTGACGCCTCGTCCAACTGCCATTCTCTCAACCTATTCACTCCCACCATTGATGAAAAAAAGGAAAAAGAAGAGTAAGTTTGTACAGCGGTTGCACTCCCTCTCCATTAAAGTGCACCTCACAAACATCCGAGGCCTGCACTGTAATCTCAATGCAGTCCATTACCACCTTGAGACTGACAAGCCGCACTTACTCTTCTTGACTGAGACGCAGATCAGATGTCCTCTAGATGCGGCGTACCTTGGCTACCCTGGGTACACATTGGAGCATAATTTCCATCAGCGCGCCGGAGTCTGTGTGTACGTCCGCAACGACATTTGCTGTAAGCGTCTCCGTCACCTTGAAGACCCCACTTTCTCTACGATCTGGGTATTGATAGACACTGGAATGGATAAAATTATTTATTCTTGTGTCTACCGATCGCACATCGGTGACCAGGAGACAACTAGGCTGTTTGAACACCTCAGTGAGGCCTCTGATGTGGCTCTAAATCGGTACCCTAATGCACAGTTGGTTTTTCTGGGGGACTTTAATGCCTGTCATCAGGACTGGCTGTTCCCATACCAGAAGACCGACCACGCTGGGAGAGAGGCGTGGAATTTTGCCTTGTCGCTGGGGCTCTCCCAGCTGGTGCAACAAGCGACTAGGGTACCTGATGCGGATGGGCACACAGCCAACTGCCTCGACCTTCTGCTGACAACCGATCCAGACAGGTACGATGTTCAGGTTACCTCACCCTTGGGAACTTCTGACCACTGTCTGGTAAAATCTGTGTCGTTATATTCCCCACCTAACTACGATTTCCACGGAGTGCGACGAATGTGGCGATACAAGTCAGCAGATTGGGATGAGATGCGGCATTTCTTTGCATCTTATCCTTGGCGGCAGGTCTGCTTCTCCTCTGAAGACCCATCGAGCTGCGCGGATGCCATAACCAATGTGATACGTCAAGCGATGGAGTATTTCATCCCCTTTGCTGACGTGCCCATTGGTGGTAAAGCTCGCCCTTGGTTTAACGCCGAGTGCGCTCGTGCTGAAAAGCACAAGCATATGGCTTACTTATCCTGGGTCGATGCTCGAGACCGTAAAGCTCCGGATGTTAGCCTTAAAAAGAGAGCCTTTAACCAAGCCGCCAAGTCGTGCAAAAAGGCATTACGCCAAGCCAGTTTTGACCGCATTAAACGCATCGGCACAAAGCTCTCTGTCAAACCATCTGGTAGTAGAGCTTTTTGGTCTCTCGCCAAAGCGATCGAGACAAACTTCTGTCGGTCTACACTGCCTCCTCTGGTAAAACCAGATGGCTCACTAGCGCATGCGCCTAAGGAGAAAGCGGACTTATTTGCTTCTCTTTTTGCTTGCAATTCGCGTCTGGACAGTAGCAACAGCGTGCCATCTCAATTACCTCACTGCGGTACCTCTATGACTGAGGTCCGTATCACCAACAAGGAGGTTCTTAAAACCTTGCGAAGTCTAGACGTGAACAAAGCTAGTGGACCTGATGGTATACCAGCTATAGTTCTAAAGGTCTGTGCACCTGAGTTGTCTCCTGTGTTGACACGCTTGTTCCGCCTCTCATTCAGGACTGGAATAGTGCCTAAATCTTGGAAGCTGGCCAATGTGCAGCCTGTGCCTAAAAAAGGTAGCCGTACCGACCCTGCCAACTATCGGCCAATTTCAATTACCTCCATACTCTGCAAGATTATGGAGCGTATATTGAACGCCCACCTTATGGCATACCTAGAGCAAAATGATCTCCTCAGTGATCGCCAGTACGGGTTTCGCCGAAATCGATCAACTGGGGACCTACTAGCGTATGCCACTCACATATGGGGCGAAGCCCTCGAGAACCGTGGTGAAGCACTTGCTGTTTCCCTCGATGTTTCGAAGGCTTTTGACAGGGTTTGGCACGCTAGTCTATTGCGCAAGCTTTCAGCGTACGGCTTATCCCCTGGCCTAATTGTCTGGGTGAAGGACTTTCTGAGTGAACGGTCTCTCCGGGTCGTCGTTGATGGCTGCTCATCCAATACTGTGGCGACTAACGCCGGTGTTCCTCAGGGGTCCGTTCTCTCCGCAACTCTCTTCCTGCTGCATATAAATGATCTGCTCATTCCCGGTGTCTATGGGTATGCAGATGACAGCACAGTTGTGGAGAGATACCAACCAAGCACCCGGGCCAGTCGGGATCAAATCCAGTCAGAAAGAGAGGCTATGGTTGAGCGTGTGAGTCTCACACTACAGGCAGTCTCCGAATGGGGCGATGCCAATCTCGTGAGATTTAACGCCTCCAAAACACAAGCGTGTCTTTTTACCGCTAAAAGGAGCCTGCTCACCTTGGCTCCTACTTTCCGGAATGTATCTTTGGAGTACACTGACCGCCTTCAGTTGTTAGGGATTGAATTTTCTCCGAACCTAAACTATGGGCGGTTCATTGAGTCCAGAGCCAAAGCAGCCGCAAGGAAACTTGGTGTCCTTGCAAGGGTGCGGCGGTACTTCACGCCGGGGCAGCTTCTTACCTTATATAAAGCGCAAGTCCGGTCGTGCATGGAGTACTGCTGTCACATATGGGCTGGTGCTGCAAAATGCCACCTGGCAGCATTGGACTCAGTGGAGAGACGTGCTAAGAGGCTCATTGGTGACCTTGATTTGGTTAAAACCAATCTTGTCAGCCTTGAGCACAGGCGCAGAGTAGCCAGTCTCTCGGTATTCTACAGGATGCATTTCGGTGAGTGTGCGCAGGAATTACACGCCTTAATTCGTCCTTCTCCTTTCCACCATCGGACAACCAGATGGTCGGCGGGTCTGTATCCCTTTGTTGTCGATATCCCACGCATTAGAACCAAACGGTTTGCTTCGTCTTTTGTAATGCGTACAGCAAAGGAGTGGAATAATTTGCCGGCGTCTATCTTTCCGTCCGAATACAATCTAGGCGTCTTCAAGGCAAGAGTGAATAGGCTTTTGTTACGATAAGACAGTGCGATTTACCATCTAAGGCTGCATCACCACTTACCACCAGGTGGGATTGTGGTCAAGCACTGGCTTATAATAAGTAAAAAAAAAAACCCTCTTTAGGGAAAAGGGGGCGCAGGTGGCGACGAGCCGCTGAGGGGGAGCCTAACTAAGGCAAATTAAGAAGAGTCTTGAAAAAAAGCTTGTTTGGCGGGTCCGATAGAGAGTTTCTCGGTCTTCGGACTCGATAGCGAGAGGGGAGTGGGGCTGCATAGGAAGCTGCCTCACGAATGAAGTGATTAGAGTGAGATGCTGAGGCTTTGAAGAAGTTCTCAGAGAGTGTTTTCAGAAATTGCTGGACTGTGGGGAGCTCTAAGTCTCAATGGAAGTCGGCGTTACTCACGTACCAGGGTGCGTACGTAGCTCGACGAGAGAAGAGGTTTTGAACTATTTGGAGTTCGTTAATGATTTTGGGATTAGCTTGGGCAAATATGGGGCCAGTGTAAGTCATGACTGGTCGTATGCAGACCTTATAAAGGGTGCGCTTGTTGCGGAGGGACATTTCACTGTGTCGGCCCAGCATACTGTTGAGCCTACTCAGGTAAAAACGTGCGTTGCGGGTTACTCTTTTGACGTGGGGCCCGAAGGTGAGCCTCAAGGGTGACACCTAAATATTTGGCGGTCGTATGCCAGGGGACAGGGGTCCCTAGCTTACGGATTGTTGGAAATGTAGTGAGACGGCGTCGTTTATGATCGAAATGAACGGCAGAGCTCTCCTCCGGGTACACATGGATGTGCCATTTTGGAACCAAGCTCCTAAATCATCAACTAACTTTTGGATTTGTTCCGTATGAAAGGTAGTAAGATACCTTTACAGTAGATTGCAGTGTCGTCTGCAAAGAGGGAGAGCTGAACACCTTCCGACGGGATGGGAATATCGTTGGTGAACAGGATATACATATCTCCTATAGGAGAGGGCAAGCAACGAGCCCTGATGGACACCGGCTTTGAAGGGGTGCTGAGAGGAGAGCGTGCCTTCGTGTCTAAAACGAAAGGTACGATCCTTCAGGTAGGAGGCCATGAGACGAACAAGAAGATTAGGGAGGCCTATTCTGTAGAGTTTGTAGATAATGCCTTCGTGCCAGACTCTATCAAACGCTTTTGCAATGTCGACAAAGACCGCGATGGTCTTGTGACGACACGGCAACGGCACCGGCGCAGTGGAAAAAATGAAGCCACGGCGCCGTCCCCGTGCCGTCGCTGTGCCGGCTAATGGAAAACCGCTCTATGACTTCGCAGAACTCTAAATGAATGACGACATGAAATTATGTAGTAACATCATTGGGTTATCTGTTTCTTTATAGAATAAGGGTGATAAACGAGCACACAGTCCACCTGATGGTAAGTAGATGCCGCCGATTGCCCTCTCGGTCGAAGTTAGACAAATACAGAATAAATAATAGGTACGTAGTTGGACTTATATAGTCGGACAATTTGTCCTAGGTAAACTTGGATGCCCCTAATGCTAGTCATTACCCTTTTTACTTCTAAGGAGAGTTTCTAGAATATTGTCCACTAAAAATTTCTCACAACTAGAGGAAAGTATATTACTGACATTACCTTGCAGTTGAAAAATATGATCATAGACATTAATGTCAGCCGTCAGGCTGTTATTTGGCTTGTCTTACCTACTTAAAGACAGATAATCCCAATAAATAAATAAAATCAATAAAACAATAAATCCACCGGTTTCTTTCCCTTTCCCTCTAACCCTCAACCTATACAGACTATGTATTTTTATGTATATTTATCATTTCCATTTATATATTTATACAGCCCAATAATACAGATGAGAAAACTATTTAAATACCCCCATAATAATAATAATAATTGTTAAAATTGATTATTTATTCCCTAAAAGTACCTATATTACTCACCCAAAATGTCAGTGCCTCAAAAAATTTTTTTGCATTTTTATTTCAATTTTTTTAAACATTTTGTAATAGTCTGGTTAACATTTAGACGCGACCAATTGATCTGAACTTAGATTATTGATAAGTCACGCGATGACTTATCAATAATCTAAGTATATGAATTTTTTTTATTTTTAATTCCTTAAATATCGCTTAATATATACATATTATCTAATAGCTTAAAGAAAAAAAATTCAAAATGCCTTAAAAACATTTTTTTTAATAAAGAAATTTCCCTTTTAAAAAAATTCAAGGGTTGGTAGGGGGCCGCTACCCTATAGCCAGACCTCGACTGTCTTATTTAGGGCACATGAGTAGATAAAATTTAGTGGCCCTTCAAGCACTTTTTTCATAGTGCCTCAAGAACCTACCCAAGATTACTTACCAGCTCTCTTACTATAAGGTAAGTACGTAGTAAAACATTAAAATAAAATAAATATTTTTGTTATTTGTCTTTACTTATATTTCATGCTCGTGACCACGCATGATTCAAAATTAGAAATAGGTACAAGTAGTTATGAAATTATTACTGTGCCTCTAATGGCGCGTCTCCACCAAAGTTTCAACACAACATTTGCCAACACGTTTTGTCAACAAATGTTTCTGTAATCACCTAGTTTTAGCAACAAAACGAAACAATGTCGGGAATCGTGTTTCCATTTTCGGCGGCAACATCAAAGGAATACGCTTGTTGCCGACATTTGTTCCCTCGGTGGAGACGCTTCTTGCAACATTTTGAAACATTTTCGGAAACAAATGTCGTCAACTTTTGTTGATTTGTCAATAGTTGGAAACATAAATGTTGTCAACATTTTTGATGGAGACGCGCCATTACGCAGGGGCGGACGGTTTAAAGCCGCACACAGAGTCTGCCGCGCGAACCTATGTGCTAGGTGGGTACCCGGCTAAGGCTGCCTGTCCACCGGAGCGGAGAGAGGCTGCGGAGCGGAGCGAGAAAGTAATGCGGAGCGGAGTTGCAGACTCTGTTTTTCAATATGCGGAGCTAGGCCGCGAGTACGCGACGAGTCATTTCGAGCTTCCGGCGGCGGGCGATTGGTTTAGTTGTACGCGAAATATCAGTGACAGTAGACATGTTATCGAAAAAGTTAATATATTATTACCTTACATTGCTTGAGGCAGAGTTGGAGTCAGAAGAAACCGAATTACTTACCATATACCATTTGAATGTCAATGTATTATTATTAATAAAATGACGCTTTCTTCTCTCAATCGCTCTCTCCGTCAGTGTATGTAGATCCAACAATTTAAACTGAAGCCAGGATGTGGGCGGCGGTACATCTCGATCCCCACTAATCCTTAGTGCCAACTTCATGAGTCGACAGACCACGCGGTCTAACTCCGTAGTAATGTCTTGATCAGCAGTTAGTAAAGTGCGTAACTTCCTCACTTTAAGGTCTAGAGCGCGCTGGAGGCATTTATCTAAAGATGTGTTATTACTAAATTTAAAATAATTCGTCTTTCACCTACTGTAGCAACTACATGTTCCGGATCCAGAGTTTGAATCTTGGCCAGAATCCACATGTGCGCCATATCACAAATTATTAGTATCAAGACAAATTATATGGTGTTTGTTTGGCAAAACAAGCACCACATAATTTGATACGTGGTAGAGCCATGCTGCAGCTATATTACCTACTGGTATAGTTGTAGCACGAATGGGTCGGCTCGACCGGCGAAGGACGACGCTCTCACAGAATACCAGCGTAACCAGGTGGGTACCCGGCTAATGCTTCAGCCCAACACGTAACGTGGCAGACACCACACATACAACACTTTTCACATCTCACGCACCCGCCATGAACAGGCGTCATCAGGTAAACTATAAAGTGCACGTCCTTACAAGATTTATCATAAAATCCTTCTTACATGAAACTCGAAGTTTTTCTGCTACCTCTTTCTACGCGTAATCTTCCTTTTGGTTGTTACTGTACCGGCCGATCACATATATCATACCAAAATGTGTATTATGGCGCGACTCCAACAAAGTTTTGTTGTCAACACAACATTTGCCAACACGTTTTGCCAACAAAAATGTTTTTGTCAACAAGCGTCTCCACCGAGGGAACAAATGTCGGCAACAAGCGTATTCCTTTGATGTTGCCGCCGAAAATCGAAACAAGTTTTGTTGGCAAATGTTGTGTTGATCACTTAATTTTGGTGAAGACGCGGCTTTTAACTTACATAATAATTACTTGTACTATTATCTATTTTGTGCTTTATTGGGTGTTAAAATTAATTACAGCTAGTGTTGTCAAGTCTAGTGGGTCAAATATCGGGACAGAAGGTAAAAATAATCGAGAATTTGGTTTACAAAATTTGTAATTTATTACATTAATGTATTACATTTAATGTAATAAAACAATAAATAAGTAAAACAGGTTTTTTGTAACCATTTTGGCGCCCATAAATTTATACTAAAGAGTTTTTCACACAATGCGCAATATGCTTTATAATTATTGTTACTGAGGTAACTAACGAATTATTTATCGTCCAACATCGGAAGACTGCATAATTATTCAGGTGAGCCGCATGCTCGTTTGCTCCCTCTTATATAAAAAAAAATATTCGTCTATGTGCGCTGCGCAAGGGGAGAAAAGTTGGTAGCAGAATTTTGAAGTCTAAAATGTATGGAAACAGGCACATCTTTAGACTTTGCGGGGGAAAAAGCTTGGCCCGAACAGAGCCATCATCCATCACGGGTCCATAGAACACATCTTGACTTGTTCTCGTTAGTGTAACGTAGTCTGCGCCGCTATTATTTGATATTTTTGCTTTGTTATTTAATTTAATTTGTTAGCCTATTAGTTTTTATTAATCTCTTTGTTTGTTTTTTTGGTTCTTACGATGTCGTCCTGGTAAAGGCAGATCCTATACTCTTTGGCGCTGCGTTTTTCTGTTTCGGCTAATCAGAACTTGTTGAACGATTAGTTATCGTTGCAGACTCTGAATTTTCTCAATGACTCATTTTAATGTTATTCCGAAACAAGTAATAAATCTTATAAACTTACAACGCATGTACTTTAAATAACCCTCAAAAATGGCATCATACAATAAAAAGCACACATTCGTTCATAATCAAGTTAGAGCCATGCTTCAGCTATATTAGTAGTATTGTATATCACTGTAGCACGAATGGGTTGGCTCGACCGGGGAAGCACCACGCTCTCACAGAATACCAACGTAAAATAGTAACTTAACACTGCTATGTTTCCTATTGTGAGTGTAGAGAACCTAAGAATATTTTTACTGGAAAAGAGGCATTCCATCTTAGTTCTCACGGGTGACAGCGCATCTATGTTGTATGATGTAGATGTCTATGGGTCACAGTAACCACTTACCATCAGGTGGACTATGTCCATGCGAAACAGCATGAACGGTATTTCGCCAATACAATACGTTATGTATAAAACTTAAGTTAAGTTTAAAACTTTGATGTCTATTAGTCATAGAGATAGATAGATGACTATTTAGTCCGAGTTTGGTGAGAAAATATGAAATGTCAAAGCTAATATTAAGGCCGGCTACTTACATATTGAATTCCGTTTCATGATTTCGTTTCGGAATTCCGATTCGGGATTCCGTGAATACGTCACACACATACGTTTATTTCCGTTCGGAATAACAAGGTTCAGTTGAGAGACGTTAGCCATTGAGTGTAGACATTCTGCCAGAGAATAATGACGACGATTGTCTGATTGCGACTCCATTGTTGCTGTATCATTCTTACTGAGTGCATCCCCTCGCCACCTTAAGCTTGCAATACAGTCAATATTATGTAAAAATATCTATCTATCCAGAGATATTTTTAAAATATGGATGCCTGTAAACTCTTTCGACGAATTAATAAACAAAATAAGATGAAAGGTTACAAAAAGCTATACGCATATAAGATTAAATGTAAAAACATACACACACCTACTCGCTTCTGTTGTGCGACGAACACTGAGCGCGTTCCGTACGGAATTTACGAATGCATGTTGCGACTCATACCAAAAATATGGAAGGTTGCGTTCGGAACGGTATTTTTTTCGTTCGGGATTCCGAACGCACAAGCAGTCATAGGCCTGCCATATACATACGGAATTCCGTTTCGGGATTCCGTTTTGATATTCCGATTTGAGAGTCCGAACGCAGCAAGCTCATATAAAATATATGACCCGTCACACACGTACGGTAGTTTTCCGTTCGAAATTTTGCGGGCAAAACGGGATTCCGTATGTATGTGGCCGACCCGCTCGGAATTCCGAAACGAAATCCCAAAACGGAATTCCATATGTGTGTGGCTGGCCATACGGAATCTCGAATATGGAAAAATTCCGTACGGAAAATTACCGTACGTGTATTGCGGGTCATAGATTTTATATGGGCTTGCTGCGTTCGGAATTCTGAATCGGAATATTAAAACGGAATCCCGTATGTATGTGGCGGGCCTAAGTAAGATTTTAGGCCGGCCACATACATACGGAATTATGTTCTGTCACACACCTACATTGCAGACAAAACGGGATTCCGTATGTGTGTGGCCGACCCGTTTGAAATTCCGAACGGGTCGGTCACATACGGAATCCCGTTTTGCCCGCAAAATTTGGAACGGAAAACTACCGTATGTGTGTGACGGCTCATATATTTTATATGAACTTGCTGCGTTCTGAATCTCGAAACGGAATATCGAAACGGAATTCCGAAACAGAATTCACAATTTTTATTATTATTTAGTGTCACAATTATCGATCGAAGTACAGACTAAGGAGGTCAGTAAAAAATCGGGACGTTTGACGTCCAGATCAAGGGTGAATCGGGACGTATCACTAAACCCTTGAACATCGGAACGTCCCGTGCAAATCGGGACACTTGGCAACACTAGTTACAGCCTATAATCACTATAATTCACACACACAGACACAGGTCTCCTATAATTTCTGAGAGAGTTTTAGGGCAAGGAAATGTCCGCTGCGTTGCCCCAATGCGTGTTGGCGAACCTCACAGTCATGTCTTCGAAATATTTTTTTATAATTATTTAAAAAAACATGAAAGGTGTTATGTTATGACTCAAATTCCAGCCAACCTGCACCGAAAGTTGCCCTTTTATACATCTTTTGCCATCCTAGCATAGGGTTATGCTATTTGAATTTTTGGTAGGTACCTAACCCTTATAGGAGAGGTGTGGTAGCTCAGGGGCTAAGCGCTCGTTATAAATTTCACAGTACGCGAGCAACCCAGGTTCGTTCCCCACCGGCACCAATGAAATTGTTAATTGGAATTTTAAGAGCTGATTTACCATGTGCTTGGCGGTTCAGCATTGGACTGGATTATGTCTCTTACATTATTCCAGTTATTCAAAAGCCGTTGAATTGGTAACACTATGGTGACAATGGTTTCAAAAACGGAGTTCGATTTTTTTTTAATTTGCTCAATTTCTACCGTTTGAAGAAGTTACCTACTGATATAGTGGAATAAGAACCAGAAAAAGAAAGACGGGAGAAAATTTTAAGGAGTTGTTATCATAATTTACAGATGCTATACCTATAAAAATAAAACTAGAAGTCACTGTTTCCTTTTTATCTTTGTATAAAGAAACAAACTGAAGAGTTTGGTCTTCAGATGTCTTTGGTCTTCAGTCAATTTCATTGTTAGATATTTATAGAACTTCAAAAATGAGTGTTCCCAAAAAAACAACAACGCGTGTTCACTGTTATACGTTCAATCCAGCACTGGATTGGTCATCTAGTCGTCTACGCTATTCCAGTGGCGCTGGAATGGGTGAGCTGGAATGAAAATGTATACCGGTAGACCGGCAGTCCAGTCACTGGACTGGATTGTTCACTAGTATGGGCTCATTCCAGTGCATTCCAGTGTCGATTCACATTATTCCAGTGGCATTCCGGCACTGGAAGCGATCGCTGGATACTGGAATAATGTGAACTGGGCATAATGGACGATCTGAAATGAAAAAGTAAACCGGCAGTCCTGTCACTGGACTGGATTACTGTGGAATGGGTAGGTACATCCTTGTGCATTCCAATTTTCCAGTGCCGATTTATATTATTCCAGTGGCATTCCAGCACAAATCGATCGCGGAACTGAAACACTACTCTAATAATGTGAACTACGTATAAGGCCGGCTCCACACGTTGGTCCCAACGCTCGTACCAACGTTGGACTGCAAATTCGGTGAGGCGTACACACGTTGGCTAATAAACTAGTTCTGTTCCGTCAGGGCCAATGTGAAGATGTCCGATACAGAAATCGAAACTGCTCTGAGGGCTTTTATAGTACTGAGTGCACATTTATATTTGTTATTGAGAAAAAATATGTGACCATTAATGATTCTCGCTTTTTTCTGCCGACTTCCAAAAAGGAGACGGTACTCAATTCGAGTGTATTTTTTTATGTGTGTTACCTCATAACTTTGTACTGGGCGAACCGATTTCGATGATTCTTTTTTTATATGAAAGCTGATAGTTCTCGTGTGGTCCCATATGAATTTGATCAAGGCCAGACCAATGGTTATTGAGTTATTCTTAAATAACCTATATTGAAGTCGGCTGTACAAAATTTTAAATTATTAAAATCTTCAATTCTGAAATTCATTCCCATATTCTGTTGAATGGTGCGCCATGCATCAGTTAATACATTTTTATTTTTATGATCCTTTCGAGTTGCGTCCCATATTATTAGATGTGCTTGACAAAGTTCAATAAATTCTATGACTTTTTCATTTGTCCATGCTGGGGGCGATTTTGTGGATGAGGAAGCCATTCTCGCTCGACGTACGCACCCGCTGCGTGTTGCAACAGAACTGAGCAAAGTGCCAACGTGTGGACAGATCGCGAGCGTTGGCGCAGATTCCTTTGATGAAACCGACACGAGCCGGCCAACTACCAACGCTTGCCCCAACGTTGGGACCAATGCCATTTTCTAGATCCACACGTTGGACGAGTAGCGTTGGGGCCTATATTGGGGCCAACGTGTGGAGCCGGCGTAAGACCACTAGAAATAGAAACCTTATTTTTGAAGTACCTAAACAGCCGAAAAGTCTTACGCCGGCTCCACACGTTGGCCCCAATATAGGCCCCAACGCTACTCGTCCAACGTGTGGATCTAGAAAATGGCGTTGGTAGTTGGCCGGCTCGTGTCGGTTTCATCAAAGGAATCTGCGCCAACGCTCGCGATCTGTCCACACGTTGGCACTTTGCTCAGTTCTGTTGCAACACGCAGCGAGTGCGTACGTCGAGCGAGAATGGCTTCCTCATCCACAAAATCGCCCCCAGCATGGACAAATGAAAAAGTCATAGAATTTATTGAACTTTATCAAGCACATCCAATAATATGGGACGCAACTCGAAAGGATCATAAAAATAAAAATTTATTAGGTGATGCATGGCGCACCATTCAACAGAATATGGGAATGAATTTCTCAATTTAAGGTTTAAAAAAAAAGCGAGAATCATTAATGATCACATATTTTTTCTCAGTAACAAATATAAATGTGCACTCAGTACTATAAAAGCGCTCAGAGCAGTTTCGATTTCTGTATCGGACATCTTCACATTGGCCCTGACGGGACAGAACTAGTTTTTTAGCCAACGTGTGTACGCCTCACCGAATTTGCAGTCCAACGTTGGTACGAGCGTTGGGACCAACGTGTGGAGCCGGCCTTAGGGGCATCCATCCTATAAAGTAGGTATAACCAGGTATAACACATTATTTCTTAAGGCTTGTAAGGAATCCGATACTAAAAATTCGGTAGGTAGGTATAGCATAATATAAAAGTATCTATAAAAATGAATGCTAGCGATATTGTTGTGGTATATAATATTTGATATCTCTATTCTGTAAATTATACCGTAATCTGAACACGACTTTTTTTATATTGAAATTATATAAATTCATCTATTTTGCACAATAGTTGTGCAAATTTTCTACGCTGTCAACATTATCAAAACTAAGATTAAACTTAAAATAAGCCTTAATTCATATATTTAAGGTGTTAATTTGCTTGAACAATTTAGATTATTGATTAGTATCTGCTCTCTCTTTCTAAAAGCGGTGGAAATATGTTAAATCTATTTTTTTTAAATTCTTCCATAAAATCAATGAAAATTAAGGTAACCATTGAGTAATATGTACTACGTACAGAGAAGCCATTCCGAACATAGACTATGTTCAACTGAACTGTAGTGCAATCCATACAAACTAAATATTGCGTAAATTGAGGATTTGTAAATTCCATAAAATAATTATTATTACATTTTATTTAGAAATATAATATGTTTGTTTAGATTAAATTAAGATATTTTATATTAAATTCTTATATTTATTTATATGAATATCTTATTTTATATCAAATTAAAGTCTTCGCCCATGCGCGACTACTACTCCCGCGTATGCGCAAAGAGATAGAGTAGGACACAATTTTTGTTTGGAATGACTTCTCTAGTACGTAGTACATAAAACTCAATGAAGGTAACTATGAACATTTCTCGTCTTGGTTTTTTTTATAAGATAAGGGTGACAAACGAGCACACAGTTCACCTGATGGTAAGTGGTTGCTGCGGCCCATAGACATGTACATCTCTCCTCTATTCCAAATCAAAATGTAGATGCGTTGTCACCCGTGAGGACTAAGATGGAATGCCTTATTTCCAGTAAAAAGGGCCTCCGGCCACCTGCACTCATCAAGCGAAACGCAGAGGTAAACCTCTACTTCACGCTGGTTTTCTGTGAGGTTGTGGTATCACCCCGGTTCGAGCCGGCCCATCCGTGCGACAGCACTGTTAATAAATTCTTAAATTTTAATCAACCCATAAAAGTGTTTTGCTAGAAATGAGCATATTCCTTTGTAGGTAGTGCCTCCCTCATATTAGGAAAGTATAAGTAATACATACCCTTAAAAATGTACCTAAGAGATTTAAAGGCGCGTCTCCACCAAAGGTTTGTCGTCAATTCAACATTTTGTCAACACGTTATGTCAACAAATGTTTCTGTAATCACCTAGTTTTAGCAACAAAACGAAACAATGTCGGGAATCGTGTTTCAATTTTCGGCGTCAACATCAAAGGAATACGCTTGTTGCCGACATTTGCTCCCTCGGTGGAGACGCTTCTTGCAACATTTTGAAACATTTTCGGAAACAAATGTCGTCAACTTTTGTTGATTTGTCAACAGTTGGAAACATAAATAACATAAATGTTGTCAACATTTTTGGTGGAGACGCGCCATAGGACTGTTTATTTTTTGTTGTAAATATAAGTGCCATAAACGCATTTTACTCTATCTACTTAATTCTTATAGGTAAAGAAAAATAAATACTAAGTAATACATATTCGTTAATATTTGATTTATATTAATTGACCGTAAACAAAACCGAATATACATTTTATTACATATTTTCTTAATTATGTAAATCATAATATAAGTATGTAAATAAAAATCCATTGAGTTATATGTACTTCGTACTAGAGAAGCCATTCCAAACAAAAATTGTGTCCTACTCTATGTCTTCGCGCATGCGCGGGAGTAGAAGCCGCGCATGCGCGAAGACTTTAATTTGATATAAAATAAGAGATTAATATAAAAGAAATATAAGAATTTAATATAAAATATCTTAATTTAATCTAAACAAACATATTATATTTCTAAATAAAATGTATTAATAATTATTTCATGGAATTCACAAATCTTCAATTTACGCAATATTTAGTTTGTACGGATTGCACTACAGTTCAGTTGAACGTAGTCAATGTTCGAAATGGCTTCTCTAGTATGTAGTACATATAACTCAATGTAAAAATCATTCGATTTTCTTGTATAAAACTAATGTGTAGTGTGTAGTTGCTTTGATATAATAATATGTTTTCTGTGTCTTAGATATTAAATACCAACATAATAAATTTACAATATAATTCCGTAAAATTTATGCCTTTAGTATAACATTTTATTTATATTCTTATTTATGTCACCGAGGTTACTTAATGCTTTTTAAATATAAATTTCGGAAAATGTAATATAACTTAAGTGATTGCATTTTAAATATTAAAACATAAATTCTGAACAATTTCAATAAGTTTAAATTGTTCTTTTTTCAATTTTTGGTTAAAAGTTAAAACTAAGTACAGCCTTATCATATTATTATGTTTCGACAGCTACTACGTCGCAAGTAGACGTCAAATCACCTTCATATCAGTTTTAGAAGCAAAATAATATTATTTATTACTTTTAATACTTTACTATTCAGGGTAAAAATATTCTTTCCATATTTGTATTTGTGAACTAATTTAATTTTGCTTATTTATGTAGAAAAACATTTTACAATATTTTGTGCAATTTTTGAATTATACTCCAACACTGTGACGACACACTGGACGCCACGTTTGCGTCATCATAACGTGAACAGCGCTCAAACGGGGAGGACGTGGGATGCGAGTGATAGTGCTCCGTTAGAAACATAATTATTATTTCAAATGTTTCTAATATCGAAATTATAAAGTACAAAGATTTAGGATAGGTACGATTTTTCTTTTACAGTAATTAATCTATTGGTTTATAGTTTCAGAATTTCTTAAAGAATTTTTGTATTTGTTTCAGGTTCCAAACGCAGTCGCCGCCATCATGGCGTCGGACGAACAATTTTCATTATGTTGGAACAATTTCCACGCCAATATGTCAGCAGGCTTTCATGGCCTGCTGTCGCGTGGAGATTTAGTAGACGTAACGTTGGCTGCCGAAGGCAGGTTATTACAGGCACACAAATTAGTTTTATCAGTATGTTCTCCCTATTTTCAAGAAATGTTCAAAATGAACCCAACTCAGCATCCCATAGGTATGTATTTATTAACACAGTGGTGAAGTTTCTTGTTTGTGTGAACACGTGGTAATAACTTCCTTATTGTTTCAGTATTTTTAAAAGATGTTAGTCATTCAGCGCTAAGAGACTTATTACAGTTTATGTATCAAGGTGAAGTTAATGTTAAGCAAGAAGAATTAGCGTCATTTATTAGTACAGCGGAACAACTTCAAGTGAAAGGTTTAACCGGTAATCAAAATGAAGAAAGTTCCACGCCATCCAAACCAAAGCCGACCTCTAGGCCAGGCCCGAGGTCGTCACAACAAAGGCAATCCGTTATGACTAAGTTAGAGACTGATTTAGATTCTAAGCCCTCCTCAACTCCAGTAGCAATTAAGAGACCAAATAGGCCATCAATAGCATCAAATAATTCCTCATCATCTCAAAGTGGACCTGCGAAACGAAAATGTGTAGACCCCTTAGAAGCCGGACCCTCAGGATCAGCTAAAGAAGAATTTGTTACGATACCGGACGAAGATGAAAACAATGCCGTGGCACCGAAAATGGAACCAGAATTTGTTAACGAAAGTATGTGGGATGACGATGATGAAGGCGCAAATAACGATGAAACAAACTTTGGCGAAGACGACTCTAATATGGAAATGACAGGTAATTTTTGTGTAATTTATTTATTTTATGTACACTTCCAGCTTTGCACTTAAATTATTTTTATTCATATTCAGGATTTGATGGCTCTGCTACTGGGGATGGCAATATGTCTGGCGGCGGGGAAGGTGGCGCTGTTGGGGATGCACAAGGTAGGTTTACAAATGTGTCTGTCAGTTTCTACATACAGAAATGTAGAAACTGTCCTAACTACCCCTATAACGTACTTGATCAATGGCCAAAGGTTTAATATTTTTTAATTCTATCATGTATTTAATGTATATCGTAATTCTAGCCTTGATCGTGTACGTTACTTTAGATTAGTAATGAAATTTATAAGTTAGTCATAAGTAGTTTTAGTTAATTATAGTAATATTATTTGTAACTGTTCCAGGGTTTATTCCTGTTTCAAAAAACTATGTTCAGAGAAACATAGTTTTTTGATAGGAAGGTAAATGAAAAGGTAACAATTTAAGGTATGGAAGGTAATTAAAGAAAACTGGTAAATTTACTTACGGGTATGGTTATGGCTATCAAAAAGTAAGGTAACATACGGTAAAGTTTGTATACAAAGTATTTTGGTAAGCTGTAATATTCTTTGTACATCTTGCACTTTATTTGAAAATTGCAAGTTGTACACAGTATGTTGGAAGGTGGTAAGTGTTGACTTGTATACAAAGGTAAGAGTGGGTATTAATGGCCGTTGTAAAAGTTAAAGTAATTTGATCAGTCTGCATATTTGTTTCTGGTAAAGTTACTTTAACTACTTTACGTGTAAGATGGAAATGCATACTAATGTACTGCAAGTTAGACAGACTTATCACTCATTGTAGCGTTATGGCGCGTCCACCTAAGTTTTGTTGTCTACCAACGTCTCCCGAGGGTACAATTGTCGGTAACAAGCTTATTTGATGTCCTCGTCGAAAATCTAGTGTTGGCAAATGTGTTACAACAAAACTGGTGGAGACTGCTTTAGTGCTAGTGGTATTCTTTAGAATGAATGCATTTCCACTATATAAGAGCGCGTTGCGATGCTGACATTGTTCATTTCCACATCGTTACATTTGCATCGCAACGCTACCTTACCACGCTATTAGTGGTCGAGTGAATTGCGGGTTTGTTTTTGGTACCTAAGGTAAGTATTGTATGACTAGAAAAAACTGATTCGTTGCGGCACCAATTTTTGACTACTTGCGTGGCGGCGAACAAAAATTTAATGACACGCCGGGCGTGTCAAGCGCCATAGACTTATTGTGCCATCCGCCATGTGTCAATTCTTTTTGTTTTTTTTTACTTGTATAGACCTATTTAAGTTTATTTGACATCAAACAAGTTACAAATGGAAGGATACTTTTTTTTAGTGGGTAACTACGTGTTTTTTTACGCGTTTTATTTGAAATTGAGAGAAAGTGACTTTATGGAGAGATTACAAACCTTTTGTACTATTTTTTGTTATAAAATCATTTAAGTAGGTACAGCTAAATCACCCTGGAAACCTTGGTTTTTATTAAATTAAATTTTCACCTAATAATATTTGTAAATATCAAACAATGAAGAACATTAATTTGAAAAAAAAAGGTATATCATTAATTGATATTTACAAATGTTAAATATTATTTAATGTTATACAAATGTAAAAGGAAAGTCTATCTGAAAACGTCTAATTAGTAAGAATAGCAAAACAAGTGTTTTCAAAAGGATAAAAAACTTACATGGTGGTACTCTTCTTACTTTGTGGGTTTTCAATAATGTTGTGGAAAATAGTCTAATAAGTAAATGATAGCACTCATTGCGATCACTCACATACTCAAGTTGTAAATAAATTTCTGGAAAACAAGTATCCTGTTAAAAGAAAATTCGTTTGTCTTATTGTTTAATTTTGCTTAAAATGGTTGAACTGCTGTCTTTATTACTTATTACTTTATTACTATCATATGGCCGAATAGACCTACGAAGTACCATGTGCTCTTGTGATATGGTATAAGGTTTATTTTTGCTTGAAACAGCTTGAAACCGTTCATGCATAAAAGAAGTTCGCTAATAAAGTCTCGTCAATCCGCCGCCGTATAGCGGCGGCGTTTGTTTCCTTTTGAAAACCCTTGTTTTGCTATTCTTACTAATTAGAAGTTTTCAAATCGACTTTACTTTTACATTTGTATAACATTAAATAATATTTAACATTTGTAAATATTAATGAATCATAACTTATTTTTCTCCAAATTATGGTTCTTGATTGTTTGATATTTACAAATATTATTAATAGGTGATAATTTAATTTAATAAAAACCAAGTTTTTTTCAGAGTGATTTAACTGTACCTAATATAATAGATTTTTTTATAAAACAAAAATAGTACAAAATGTTTGCAATCTGCATAAAAAAGTCACAAAAGAATACGATTGATGTTGCCGCCGAAAATGGAAACACGATTTCCGACATTGTTTCAAGTTTTGTTGCAAAAACTAGGTGATTACAGAAACATTTGCAACTTTTGTTTTGTTTTGTTGGCAACACGAGTTGGCAACAAAACTTTGGTGGAGACGCGGCTTCAGAACATTGTGTGGTTTTATATAATTACGCTATGATTAATTTCATGGAGTGATTATAAGCGCCTGCAGCGGCAGCGTAAAGTAGTCCCACATTTCTATAGACGTAATCTGCCTATAGCGCAAATTAATGTATATGAGCATCCAGGGACAATGCCAGGAATTCGCGAAATAAATTAAGCTTCGTTCAGATCTACAGACATGAGCGTGCCAGACACGTGGCGTGGCAGACAAAATAATATTCTTTTATACACTATATAGATATATTTACATCTAGTGCTCGCAAGCGGAGCGTGTCCACGCAGACACGAGCCGGCACTGGCGGCATTCTCAACAAGAATGTTTTGTGTTTTGTGGTGCGTGTCTGCGGGTGTCTAATACACATTTTGGTATGATATGTGTGATCGGTCGGTACAGTAACAACCAAAAAAAAGATTACGCGTGGAAAGAGATAGCAGAAAAACTTCGAGTTTCATGTAAGAAGGATTTTATGAAAAATCTTGAAAACATGTGCACTTTATAGTTTACCTGATGACGCCTGTTCATGGCGGGTGCGTGAGATGTGAAAAGTGTTATCTGTGTGGGTGTGTGCCACGTTACGTGCTGGGCATGCTACGTGCTGGTAGATCTGAACGAAGCTTTAGCCGGGTACCCACCTAGCACATAGGTTAGCGCGGCAGCCTCTGTGTGCAGCTCGCGAGGCAGCCTCAACAGTATTGTCCGGAACTCAGAGGCAGGTCGAGTCATCATAAGTCCTTGAGCATCCGAAATGGACAGTTGTGTAATTGCAGCTGCAGCTACTTTCCTATAAAATTTCCCATTTATAGTTGCTTATTGTTTAAAATAACGAAAACAGTCTTATGGATCCCACATCATCTTGTACGTACCGTAGTTTAATTAAACGAATCGACTCATTCTGATTAAACTGTGTCAACTGAGGGATCACACTTAAGGGCTGTAACTTTTAATATATTTTACAAATTCTAAGATTCGTTCTACAACTTTGGCCATCTACTAAATCCTTTGCAATTAATTCCGCAAATTTCCGGTATGGTCACTTAGTGCTCACATACATGCAAATTATACATAAGCAGCATAGGGCGAACGCACGGCACAGGGCACGGTGCCGCTTCAAAACTTTTTTTAATATAAAATGTATGAAAGCGGCATGTCTAAAGGCGCGTCTCCACCAAAAATGTTGAGAACATTTGTTTCCGACATGTTGACAAATCAACAAAAGTCCGCGACATTTGTTTCAAAATGTTCCAAGAAGCGTCTCCACCGAGGGAACAAATGTCGGCAACAAGCGAATTCCTTTGATTTGCAACATTTTGAAACAAATTTTGTTGATTTGTCAATATGTCGGAAACATAAATATCGTCAACATTTTTGGTGGAGACGCGCCTGACAGAAACATTTCTCGGCAACACGTGTTGACAAATGTTGAAAACTTTGGTGGAGACGCGCCATTAAATTATACTCAAGCAGCGCGGCACAGTCATGCCGCTTTTATCCGTTTCACTCCAGTCTTGCGCCGCGCCGGTGACCTACCTTCGTCTTAACGTCTTATGCCTCTTCTGCATAATTTGAGCTTAAAGCTGGGCCCACACTTGTATCATTTTAGTGTATACATTGTGTATCAGATCTCCGACGCGTGGCATCGACATGTATCATTTTCGCTAGTGTGGACGCAAAATGATACGCGATCATGTTACACGCCGTAGCTTGATACACACCGATCCGTATATATGACTGATATAATATCTGATACGCCTATCAGATACGTGTATCATAATCGGTAGAACGATCGTGGTATGAACGCATTTTGACACTATTTTTTTTATTTTTTAAATAAAAAACTACCCCCACACTTGGATTTTCTCCTGTGTCGTGGAGGCAGTTTACAAACATAAATTGCAGGAGAACAAACATCCAGACCCAGAACAATTATTTGTAGGCTATACAAGTACTTGTTCCGTGCGGGATTCGAACCCGCGGGCCCCAGCGCAACAACTCATTGCTAAGCCACGGAGCCGTTACTATGTCACGATACGCAGTGGCGGATTTACCTTAAGGCGAACTAGGCACGTGCCTAGGGGCGCGCAGAAGTTTAAAACAAAAAAATCATTTGATTACTCCCTATATCGCCCTCACTTTCTCATCACTTTTTTCATTCACGCCCACCTGTTAAGGGTAATGGTGTCGTAATTATTTTGCAACTATAAACTATTACATATTATAAATATATATTTTTTTGCAAAATGGGTAGATAATTTAGAATATTAGATGGCCGCTAGAGGGGCGCCGATGAGTATGAGTATGAGTATGAGCCTAGCCAATCTGCCGCCGACGATACGTCTGTCATTTGATACATGATACACCGTGATCCATCTTGAGGCGGTTTTTTCCGATCACCATACGCAATGCAATGGGAGTGAAAATTTTGTACTAACTTTAACAGTGGTAGAGCCACGCGGCAGCTTTTGCTGTCGCACGGATGGGCGGGCTCGAACCGGGGTGGTACCACGACCTCACAGAATGCCAGCGTGAAGTGGAGGCTTACCTCTGCGTTTCGCTTGGTGAGTGCAGGTGGCCGGAGGCCCTTTTTACTGGAAATGAGGCATTCCATCTTAGTCCTCACGGGTGACAACGCATCTGCATTTTGATTCGCAAACGAGGATAGATGTAGATGTCTATGGGCCGCAGCAACCACTTACCATCAGGTGGACGGTGTGCTCGTTTGTCACCCTTATCCTATAAAAAAAAAACTAATAATTAAACAGCAATAATGCTCTTCCGCCACGTAGGTTTCGGTTTCTCAACGGTTCTAGGTGCCCAACGTCTGATTTTCACCCCGACTTTTTTTAGACTCATTACAATTAAACCAGCACATGCCACTGCTACACTCTTAGCCAGGGCCGGCCCTACCATAGGGCGAACGGAGCAGCCGCTCCAGGCGCCAAGTCCGAGAAGGCGCCTTAGTCAAACTTTTATAATAGCATAGCTACGTAAATAATAGAAAAATACAGTCTTTTAGCTTATTTTGGTAACAATTTTGCACGCTCCTTAGAAGCTTATTCTCTATTCCGTTTCTTTGCTCATGTGCCTGAGTTTATTGATGAAAATTTTCTGGCTTTTCAATATTTTGGTTTCGAAAATGTAGCCGGTTGATATATGTGCGTATGGCCATATTTGTTGAGACGAGCGCGGCATTTTTCAGCGCTTATTTGTATTTTTTACAAACTCAACAAAAAGATGGGAAGTTATTTCTAAACATGTGAAGAGCTTAACTTTAAAGAAGGTGTGTCAAACAAGATGCGAAAGTAGAGTCAACAGCTTGCAAGCGGCGCGGTATCAGTATGCCGAAGTAAAAGGTGCCTTGGAAGAAGAGTCGACACAACTGATCCCGTGGCAAATTTGGAAGCTAAATCACTTGCAGCCAATTTTAAGAAGTTCGAGTTTTTGCTGTCTTTAGTCATTTGGTATGAGGAATTGTTCGGATTAATCCCAGCCGCCAATTTTCACGAACGCACATCGCGGCAGAACTCCCGATACCATCCACACCATCTGGATGATTGGCGGTCCACCACTGTGCGATTTAGAAGATGTTTTCTTCCTCGCACAACTTCCTTGTGAAATAGTTTACCACCAGCGATTTTTCCGGACCGATTCGACTTAGGGACCTTAAAGAAAAGAGCCTACTCCTTTTTAAAAGGCCGGCAACGCATCTGCAATTCCCCTGGTGTTGCGGTTGTTCATGGGCGGTGGTAGTCACTTACCATCAGGTGAACCGCATGCTCGTTTGTCCCCTATCCTACAAAAAAAAATTGGTACGACATTTTATTCCACGTTAATCTTGTCAGCACATGCATGCAAGCAGAGCGCATAGATTTAGCAGATGCTACAAAACTGATGCACAAAAAAGAATATATCTAGATACGAAGGATTAACAAAGGATTAACTTGCAGCTAAGATACAGCTAAAAAAACTGAAATAAACACCGAGTTTGAAAGAATCCGCGAACGAAAACAAGAAAATTTTCTTATAGCCCAGGAGAAATCGGCGCATGAGTACCGAAACTATTCCACCTCAATTTTTTCATGCGATTCTCTTAAAGTTGTCCTGCTGGTGATATAAATGCATGTTGCCATGGGACAACTCGGTGCCATATTGTTTAAAACTATTTTTTTTTCAATTGCAAGGAATTGTTATTTTTAAACTGGACAAATTTCTTTTTGTGTTCTTTGATAAAATACAAATAAAAAAGTCCCATGATTTTTTACGATAAAGTTAACATTTTCGGAGATATGAATTTTTAAAAGTTTGAAAGATCCCGAGTTCGGATACTTTTGACTCTAAATATATAAAATATAAATATATTCCGGATCAAGAAATGTTATTCAGAACAAATGTTTTCTATCCAATGTTAGACACCGCCATAAACTTAAATAGAGACATGCTTTACACGACTTTTTACAGTTAATGAGACTCGGTATTTATAGCATAGAATAGAGTTTCCTCTATGTTTTGAATAAAACCGATGAAAATTTTAATAAAGTATGCTCAAAATTGGAGTATTCCTCCATAAATGAACGCATGATCTTAACCGCGATTGGAGCTCTCAAAAGAAAGGATGTGTTTGAAAAAGTTTTTACATATCGATAAAGGTTACCCGAAAGCAGTCCTTCAGCTCTTGGTATTAAATAACTGGCAAGATACATTACCTAATATTAGGTCTTTTTTACCTATGAAATTGCCGTTTTTTATGAAATAAGTTAACGTAAGTATTTTTCTATATTTTTATTTCTATCAATCAAAGTATCACCCATGCAATCGATGCATATTTGCTAATGCAGTAGCGGTTTATTGATGCCCATCTTGAAAAAATCAGCAGGACGTGGTATTTTGTACTGCCTCTCGGGTATTGAATTTTATTCCCGCCAAAAAGTTATTTAAATTCTGGAAAAAGTAGCAAGTCTGTAGGCGCAAGATCTGGTGAGTACGGTGGATGACGGGAACTTCTAACCCAGCTCTTGTAATTTGGAGACCCTCTGTTGTGCAGTAAGAAGTCGCGCGTTGCCGTACAGGAGCAGCGGGGACGAGCGATTGACCAAAGCTGGTTGGAGAGTGTGAGCTTCTCCATCATTGTGTTCAGTTATTCACAGTACACATCTGCAGTAATGCTTATCCTGTTTGGTAACAAGCTGTGATGAATCACACCGGCGCTAGACCAAAAAACAGTGACCAATACTTTTCTAGGCGTAAATTTTCGCTTAGGGCATTATTTAGGTGCTGCTAACTTGCTGAGTACTCACGATTGTCAAACAGAATCCATTTTTCGTTGCATACATCAATGCGGTTCATAATAGTTTGTGTGCCTCTTAAGCAGTGCTAAGCACATCTCGATGCATACTTCGCGATGGCGATCATTAAGTTCGTGGGGCGCCTATATGTTAAGCTTTTTTAACTTGCCAATTTGACGGAAATGGACTAATATTGTTTTGATGCTAACGTGGAAAGCTGCTGCTAATTCAACCGTACATTGAGTATCATCAACTTCCAGAATCGCCTTTAATTCGTCATTGTCCTTTAATTCGACCAAAGTTTTCGGACGATCACGGAGTTAATTTTTCAGGTCGATATTTCCAGAACGGAAGCGGGCAAACCAATAACAGGTGGTGCGTTAGTTTGTAGTATTCGCTCCGTAAACGTCGTTGATGTTGCGTGCCGCTTGTGCCGCGTTGCTGCCACGACGGTATTCATTTTACTTAAGATGTTGTCGAGATCTTCCCAGTTTCATGCTTGCATGTGTATATACAACTGGTATATTATTAATACACAACACAATGCGTCAGTGGTTTGATTTTAAATTTTTTGCACTTTATAACTCTTTTTTTTCTTAAAAAGCGGCTTATAGTTATATTTATAGTTTGGTTTATTAATTTCTAATGTAATTAATATAAAATATAAGTAATAATACAGAAAGAAACCTTAAATATTGCATTTTCTTAAGAAATTATCGTCCCCGCTATGAAATCTGTCAAATATTTTACCTCACTGTAAAGTGGCGCCGCCCTGGTGGCAGAAAAAGTCGTGAATGCCCTCATTACTTCCCTAATGTATTACTTGATGTACAGCAACTACACTGAACAGGTTGTGTTCGCATCGTCTTCTGAGTCTACATGTTTACTTTTTGAAAGTGGGCACTGAGTAGGTATTACACCTTCCACAAGGCTCGACATTGAACTAACATTTTGTCGGTTACGTAATATTTGGAGTACCTAAACATCACCATATGTTGCAGAAGTAACACAGTTTAGTACATGCACTGCCAGACTTGCGTTTTTAAGACTGTAAGTACCTAATTTTAAATAAGTTAGTACTTTATGTGTATAATGTTGTGTGCGTGTATATATATATATATTAATTTCTAACGTATTTTGTGTTGTAGTGTTGAATAAAGCATTTTTTTAATTCTTCTGTTTTGTTTTTTCTTCTTACGACACTAAGTTTGTTTTACCTTACGTTAATATTTTTTTTCATTCTAAACTGAACTGAACATGGGAGTGAGCTGAAGATTCCCCCGTAGATTGGATTGCCTCATAAGGGGTGTATTTGCCATAGTAGCCACGCTCTGCATGCAGCTTGGCAATTACAGTTTTTCATTTCCTAGTTATGAAGAAGACGCTGCTGCTTATCCCCTGCTTTGTTTCTTCTGACGCCTCTTACGACACCCACGGGACGATATCGGATAATGTATATTCTTATGCCACTAACTAAAAAAAGAACTTAACAGTAAAAACTTAACTTAAAAGTAAAATTAATGCATATCTATTTCTTTATAGTAAAACCAATAACTATCTTTTCATTATCATATTTTCTTCATACGAGGGTGGATTGAAAAGTACTCGGCCTAACACAGATCCATTCAATTCTAAAAATCAAATCTACCCACATTATTTAGTTCAGTTCAGACTAGTTCATTGTGTGAAGTTCGAAACGTGTGCGATAATTAGTTGTGATTTTATAAATTTATTAACAAAGTAATCGGACATAATTTCCGCGAATGGAGCAAATCGAGCAGCGTGCCGTCATTAAGTACCTCCATAAGAAGGGCCATCCATGAAGACATGGTCAGTACATTAGGCGATTGTGCTCTGTCATATTCATCCGCCAAAAAATGGATAGCAGAATTTAAGCGTGGTAGAGAGAGTGTGAAAGATGAACCCCGCTCTGGAAGGCCTTCGACGTCAACTACTGACGAAAATATTAAAAAAGTACTTGATTTAATAATGGCAGACCGCAGATTAAAAATTAGAGAGATAGCCGAGATTATAGGCATCTCTTATGAACGAACTCAAAACATCATTGTCAACGAGTTGGGTTTCCACAAGGTGTCTGCGAGGTGGGTTCCGCGACTGCTTTCAGAAAAAAAAACAACAAAAAAGGACGCGATTGACTATTTCACGCGACTGTTTGGAGTTATTTGAAGACGATGCAGATGATTTTTTGAATCGTTTTGTTACTATAGACGAAACATGGGTTCATTACTGTACACCGGAAACAAAACAACAATCAAAACAGTGGAGAAGACCTGGTTCACCACCCCCTAAAAAGGCTAAGTCGATTTTGTCGGCAAATAAGGTGATGGCTTCAGTATTCCGGGACTCGAAAAGTGTGATTATGATTGATTATCTTGAAAGGGGTCAGACTATAAACTCTGATTACTACTGCACCTTACTACGTCGTTTACGAGAGGAAATAAAAGAAAAACGTCGAGGAATGCTCAGAAGAAAAGTCCTGTTTCATCAAGATAACGCCCGTGTTCACACGTCAGTACAGTCAATGGCTGAAATTCACAACTGTGGCTTTGAACTGTTACCGCATCCGCCGTATTCACCTGATCTGGCACCATCAGACTTCTTTCTGTTCCCTAACCTACAAAAGCACTTGGGAGGTCAAAGATTTTCGACAAACGACGAGGTCAAAGCAGTTGTAGACGCATATTTTGACTCTAAGGAAGAATCATTTTTTTTCAACGGTCTAAATGCTTGGAAGGGGAGGTGGCAAAAGTGTATTGAACTTGATGGTGATTATGTAGAAAAATAAAAATATAACTGATTTAGTATGTGTTTATTTTCTTGGTTAGGCCGAGTACTTTTCAATCCACCCTCGTATAATTAAATGGGAAAAGTTTAGTTTCTATGTCCAATATCCGTCAGGTCATTTTAGGACCAGTCCATCGCCTTCTATATCTTCAAAAAACATTCTATAATCTCTCACTGTACAAAAATGTGCTAAAGCTTCTGCACGCCTCACAACGTGAGGGACTGCTCTACTCTATATGTGGTCATACCTAAATTTCTCTAGGTACATAAAATCGTTCTTATAAATTTTAGCTAGGCATCAAATCCATATTATACATATTATTACAATAGCTACAGATATTAAATTATAAGATTAGTTTATTTTCTAATTGATTCACTTTAACAAAAAAAAAATGTAAGTGAAAAAATATATGGACATACATATATATGAAATATTTTTGAAGTTATGTTTCTTTAGCGGTGCTTGAAGGTAAGTTTTGGCATGCTGAGTTGCTGAGGACTACACACACAATAGCGAAAGTTTATTTGGCTGATCAACAGTGAGTAATAAATAAAAAAAAAATGATCAAATACATCAGTAATAATATAAGTAAATGCCTCACTATTTACAGGTTAGCACAGCATACTGTTTCTTTTTTTTTTATAGAATAAGGGTGACAAACGAGCACACAATCCATCTGATGGTAAGTGGTTGCTGTGGCCCATAGACATCTGCATCTATCCTGGTTTGCGAATTAAAATGCAGATGCGTTGTCACCCGTGAGGACTATGGTAAAATGCCTCTTTCCAGCAAAAAGGGTCTCCGGTTCTCTACACTCACCATACACAGCAGCATTAAGCTGCTATTTGACGCTGGTATTCTGTGAGAGCGTGGCCCTCCACCGGTCGAGCCTACCCATTCGCGCTACAACTATACTATTAATATAGCTGCAGCATGGCTCTACCACGTATAAAATATATACTGTAGCAATATGAAGTTACTTATAGCATATTACATACATTAGTATAGTACGTGTAGTTCGACATGAACCTGTCATTAAATAGAAATAAATGACTAACTTCAGTTATCCTACATTTCATCCCGTGGGCGTTGTACAAGGCGACTATGGGATATGCCAGAAAGTTCTCGAGGCTTCTGATATACTGCGCTATAACTATCTCGCTTACACCAGGCTTAAAATATACAGAGCGGCAATGGAGAGCAGCATTACGGATATGAGCCGTCTGATACTGCGACTGCCAATCCGCCGGCTAAGCGTGGCGATTAAAACAAATCCTTCCTAAAACGAGAGAGGCTTATGTCCAGCAGTGGACGTTAGCGGGCTGGTGAAGAAGGGATGAAGAACTTTACTCATCATAGCTTATAGCAACATGATATTTTTAACTAGATTTTGATGCAAAGATAAATTTCATTTTACAGTACAGACTCTTATACAGATAAGGTAGTAAAATAATAGAGGTTGGTGCTGCAGTCAGGATCGTCTCTACACTCTATAAGGTAATGGCTGAGATTGGGTACGTAATTGTAATGATAATCTGATGCTATAGTCAAGAACAATTGACACACACAACATTGACGGCTCCGTGGCGCAGTGGCTTAGCAATGAGTTGCTGCGCTGGGGGGCGCGGGTTCGAGTCCCGCACGGAACAAGTATTTGTATGGCCTACAAATAATTGTTCCGGGTCTGAATGTTTGTCCTTGTGCAATTTGTGTTTGTAAACTGCCTCCACGTTACATTAGAAAATCCTAATGTGGGAGTGACTTTTTAAAAAAATAATAATTAAAAAAAATCGCCTTCGGATTTTCATACAGAACACATTTTTAGTGTTAGCATAAATTTCAAATTTGTTATCCAGTTGAGATTTGATGAAAAATATAACCATAATCCTTAATTATAATAAATCCTTATGGGGGATTTCAATGCGCAAGTGGGTGCCAGACAAAACGAAGATGAATATGTACTGGGAGAATTCGGCCATGGAAAGAGAAGTACTAACGGTCAACGATTAATAGACCTCCTCCTAGAACATAATCTGACTATCATGAACAGCATCTTCAAAAAGAATAAAAATAACAAGTGGGCATGGGCCTCTCCCGACGGAAAGTACCGAAATGAAATAGACTATATCATAAGTAGCCACCCAAAGTTGTTTACAGATACCTCGGTAATATCCAGACTAAATGTCAATACAAACCATCGCATGATCAGAGCATCACTTAAAATGGCACCTCCTACGACTCATAGAAAACACATTACTCTGTACAGCGGAACCCATATCACAGGAACTAAGGAACCAACCTCATGTCCATTTGCAATTCAGATCAGAGATAATGAATAGAATAGAATAGAATGATTTTTATTCAATATGGATTATTACATAATACTTATTGAAAGTCATTATTTTATTTACCACTGGTTCGGAAAATACCTCTGTCCTGGGAAGAATCAGCAAGAAACATAGCGGGACTTTTTTTTAAAACATAATTTCACTTAACAATAATCTTGTTTATACAATTTTAAATGAATTTTCATAGAACCAACATGGTGGCGATCACCTTATTCCCAGGGATTATTTTCATTCATGTATTCCTTGATATTATAATAACCCTTTTTGTACAGTTTTTCTTTAATAAAACTTTTAAACTTGTTTATTGACAAACTGTGAACATGTTCTGGGATTTTGTTGTAAAAGCGTATACATAGCCCCATAAATAATTACTAACTCTGTGGAGTCTAGTAACTGGCATTATAAGCTTATGTTTGTTCCTAGTGTTTAAGGTATTAACATCCTTATTCTTATTAAAGCTATTAATGTTTTTATGTACATACATTACATTTTCATAAATATATTGCGATGCCAAAGTTAATATGTTTATTTCTTTAAATTTTTCTCTGAGGGACTCTTTACAATTTAGACTATAAATCGCCCGTACGGCTCTCTTTTACAAAACAAATATAGCTTCAATATCAGTCGCATTACCCCATAGCAAAATTCCGTAAGACATTATGCTATGAAAGTAACTAAAATACACTAACCTAGCTGTCTCAACATCTGTGAGACTTCTAATCTTTCTTACAGCATACGCTGCAGAACTAAGTCTGCTTGCTAATTTAGATATATGGGGGCCCCATTGAAGTTTCGCGTCAATAGTAATACCAAGAAAAACAGTGGTATCCACAAGACTCAACTCCTCCCCATTTAAGAGCACATTGGTTTTCGAATGTTTTGCATTAGGTATTGTAAATTTAATACATTTTGTCTTATTGCCGTTTAAGAGCAAATTGTTGGCGTTAAACCAATGTACTAGTTTCGATAGAGCATTATTTACATCGTCATAATTAATTAACTGCCGTTTGAGTTTGAAAATTAAAGAGGTATCGTCAGCAAATAATACTATATCGTGATTGTCCCCTACAAGATAAGGTAAGTCATTAATATAGATTAAGAACAGAAATGGGCCAAGAATCGAGCCCTGAGGAACGCCCATTGATACTACCGATCCGGAGGAACATTTATCATTGATGATGACTTTTTGAGTTCTGTTACTTAAATATGAAGTTACTTAAATATGAATATTATGGACGCAATAACTGTAACGGAAATCCCCCACAAATCTGCGGTTTTCTTTACATCAATGGTTTTGAAGTATTTTACAATATTATGCGGCAATACTTTTTCAAATCTAAATTCTTTTAAACAGGTATTAACATTCTGTTTAAGTAATAGAATGAAGAAATAGAAGGACCTGACATAAGGAACAATTATACCAAACTTCAAAATCAACTTATTCATGCGAAAACTAGAAAAGAGACGAAGCAAAAATATATTTTGAGTGATTCTACTCTTCATCTTATAAATAAAAGAAAAAGTCTAATTACCGACAAAAACGACAAACGGAATGTGAAAGAAATAACTGAGTTAAGTAAGAAAATAAGAGAAGGCATACGCAAGGATAGGAAAACCAGAAGACTAAAAACACTAGAAAATCACATAATTGCTTCAGGCGGAACAAAAAGAGCTCTTAAAGAACTCCGTAAAACCACTTCTTGGATGCCTAATCTCAAAAGCATCGAAATTAGCATCACAAACCGCAAAAGTATAATAAGAACAGCATCTGATTTTTACAAGCAGCAATATTCCAACCATATCTGGGTTAACCGTTACTGGTTACCGAAAGTAAAAAGTGCGAAAAATGCGAGACGACCATGTACCCTCCAAACTTAGAAACCAGAAATATTACAGAGTGAAGTCAGAAAAGCTATACTAAGCCAAAAGTCGGATAAGGCACCAGGCCCGGACAAGATCACGAATGAACTACTGAAAGGAACCCTAAACGAACTCGTGCCTGCTCTGACAAAAATCTTCAACGATATCCTAATGTGAGAACAGATACCTAAACAATGGGAAACCTCTCACATAATTCTTATACACAAAAAAGGCTCAAAAGAAGACTTATTGAACTACAGACCAATAAACCTGATGTCGAACATATATGAGGTCTTCTCCGAAATAATACTAGATCGATAAGCATCACATTGGACGAAAACCAACCAATGGAACAGGTTGGATTTAGGAAAAACTTTGCAACGATAGACCATATTATACACACAGTTAAACAAATCATAGAAAAGCACAGTGAATATAACAAACCAGTGTACATGGCCTTCATTGATTACACCAAAGCTTTCGATAGCATTAAACATGAAGCGATTTGGGAAAGCTTAGAAAAACAGGGAGTATCCAGAGCTTATGTAAACATCATTAAAAATATATGCTAACTGTAAAGCAAGAATACAAATGGAAGCACTTGGAGAAGTATTCAGAATTGAAAGAGGTGTCAGGCAGGGTGACCCACTGTATCCGAAGTTATTCTCCGCTGTGCTTGAAAATGTATTCCGAAAACTGGAATGGAACGAGTATAGATTAAATATAGATGGAAAAAGACTACATCATCTCCAATTTGCAGATGACATTGCCCTGTTCGAAGAGAACCCTCGCAGACTTGAACAAATAATACAAGACCTAAATAAGGAAAGTGAGAAGGTCGGGCTGGCAATGAACGCAAGCAAAACAAAGTTACTATCAAATTCAATCCCATATGAAATAAAAATCAATAACCAACCTCTCGAGTATGTAGAAGAGTACATATATTTGGGACAAATAATCTCACTAATGGATTTAATTACCAAAGAAATCAAAAGGAGAATAGCAAATGGATGGAAAAGGTATTGGTCACTGAAGGAGATTATGAAATCTACAGAATTTAGTAAAAAAATTAAAAGCAGGGTCTTTAACACCTGCATTCTCCCATGCCTTACTTATGACTGCGAAACTTGGGCACTTTCTAAGCAGCACAGAGATATGCTCGAACATTGTCAAAGAGCCATGGAAAGGAGCATGCTAAGAATCAGAAAAATAGATAAGCAAAGAAACACATACATAAGAGCAAGAACAGATGTGACAGATATTCTCACCAAGATAGACCAAATGAAGTGGAGATGGACAGGTCATATGCTACGAAGCCTTCAAGATAAATGGAGCAAAAAAATGACCGAATGGTATCCCAGAAGCGGGAAACGAAATAGAAGTCGATAACGCAAAAGATGGGAGGACGAATTAAAATTAACAGTAGATTTATAACTGGAGAAGAGTTGCAAAAGATAGGCAACAATGGATATCGTTAGAGGAGGCCTTTGCCAAGAGGCACATCGAACTCAGAGACATATTATAATAAAACTGAATAAGATAGGATTATTTGTCTCGGAATATAAAGGCTATATTATTATTAATATTATTACATAACCATAATAATGACTTGATACTGTAGCCAGAATCGTCTCCTCTCAATAGATTTGCTTTACTGGTATTGGGTTAAAATAATAAGGCTCGTTAAGTCAAGATAGAATTTTTAACAGTTACCGGTATCGTAATGAAATTGGACGTACACGATAGTATAAGGTAACCATGATCATGGCCTGATGCTGCAGCCAGTATCGTCCCCTCTCAGGGTTATTTTGGAGATGAAAACAGAACCAAAATGATCGGTGCAGCTATTTATGATTTCTTCTATGGAATTTTTAACGGTTATTGGATCCGCCTTGAAATTCAATATGCATAATGGAATTGAAAAGTAAATTGAAATAAAAACTCTTCATGGAATTCTTTAATGGTTACTAGTATAGTCTTGCTACACAATAATGATGATCTGAATTATGTAGTGGCGGTGTTAGAAAATCCCCTACACCATCCACCATCAATCCTGATGGTATCGTAAGCGTCGACAACGGATAACTGAAACAGGGGATGGGCAGCAGCGTCATCCTAATAATACCTATATGGGGCAAGACTATGTTCGGCAGTGGACTTGTGATAAGCTTAAGCTGTAATGAATGAAATGAATATATAAACGTTGAACTGAGGCTGCAGTCAGAAACGGCTACTCTATGGGTGTTTTGTACAGTTACTAGTGTAGTATTGAAACTCGGTAGGTATGTAAGTTGAGATTTAAAAAGGTAACGTTACAATGATGATGAGTTGATGATACAGTAAGGACCGTCTGACACCTTCTAGACCTGTCTGCACCTGCTCCTCTGGACCTGCCTGGAGCGGTCCGACATTAATTCCAATCGTCTCAGATGACCCGAGAGGACAGAAGACAGAAACGACTGCAGAAACAATTTCGGTCGGCAGACCACACTGTATTCTGATAACCTGATAATGGAACGAGCCAGGTCCAGATATTATTATTAGATATTTTGTTCGATTATTTGTTTCGGATTTCATGTCCCCATCGTGCCCGCCTTATTCACGCTTTTGTCAAGCGCAGTTTTGCAAAAGAACACATCGCGAATGTTTCATGTCCGTCGTATCATCCTATATCTTGTGACATGCCGATACCTATATTTTGTGACATGCCTAGGTATCGGTATATTTTAGCCTCGAAAAGGATCCATATGTTGGTGTGCATAGATAAGTCTATTCCTTAAGTATTAGCGACCCTACCCCTTTCAACATAAAGGACCGCACCCTTATCTGTCTCCAGCTCCATTCTGAACGAAATATCTAAAATCACAAGTGATGCTTAGCTATTTCATAGGACGGGTGAGATTGGAGACAGTAACTTGAGATTATCCATATATAAAAGTTGGGTCAATTTGTTCCTACTTTCCGAAGCTGAAATCCTGCGAGCCCTCCAATAATGTACTGTGAGGCACGGAGAGAGACAAAACCAGATCAGGCTTATTTGGTTTTCCGTATCTGTCTACCGCTCGCCTAGATGACAATGATTGTGCTTCATTGGCCTGGCTATACATTGTTCGAGGAAGTCTCTTACTGCACTGTGAACTTTGTACCTTTAGAGCCATGTATGAGGCACCGTGTCGAACGCCTATCTATTGTCTATCCAGTCGACAGAGAAGTTGCATGGGTTACCTTTAACCATCTTGCCTATGACAGTGTCAATGAGGAGTAGTTCTTCGGATCTACGACCGCCACCCCGTCATGATGCCAGTAGTGAAGAGGCTTGATAGCGATTTTTAATTTGGTCTTTTTGGTTGATGATTGAAGTATTCTTGGTACGGTCGTGTGAGCATATCGTTACACACAACAAATACCCAGTCTTGAAATCCTTGGCAAACCAGGAAATTCACTATTAAATTAATGCATCAAAATCGTTTGCAAGTAGATTAAGAAGCAATAAAAAAGAAAGTAGTAATAAAAAAGTGTCTACTGATCCGGCAACAGAGAGTACATAATTGCCAGCAGTAGCTGAAGAAAAATTATAGTTAAATTTTTAATGACATAATATTTAATATTTTAATAAAAAGTAAGTATTATGTGGAAAGCTTCAGCTAATATTCCTTTTAGTCTAAAAAGTTTTTTACGTTTTTTAATAGTTGCATTCTCATAAGCTTTTGAGTGGACTAAGCAATATCATGATTACAAGCTCAAGGCAACATCCAGAACGTCCTCTAAATAGTTTCATTACAATTTCATCCCCTATTTAGATTTTTTAAATATTCATAACTTAAATGCTCTAATTAAAACAAAAATATATCAAGAAAACTATGTCTAACTGATGCACTATCAGATTATGGGGTTGCGATTGCCGGTCGGCACTACTTAAAGCGCGTTTCTACACCATGCAGACATCCCGCCCGCACTGCGGTCAAAGTTTATGTCTTATGTCTGTTTTTTTATTCTGTATGGATGTAATATAGCTAATATATCATAACTTCCTTTTGTTTATATAAATGCCTAAATGGCGGTATATTAACCACCTTCATTTAATATTACATATAAGCGTGGTAACAGAGGTGACTTAGATGATAGGTGATAAATATTTAATAATTTAAATTCAGCGTTTAAAAATCATAACACTCACACCGATGTCTTCAAGGCCGCTACCACAAACTAATAAGAAGTGCTAGCGCAGGCCGCTACTGACACAAAAGAGTCAAAACGCTCCTAATATATGGTAAAAAGGGAGGAAAGGAACATTCGTATAAAATAAAAAGATCGGAAATACAACGAGAAATGTATGTACATATTTGTACTAATCTAATGAAGATTTATATAACTCTTATCACGGGAACGAGAATCTTCTTGATCCTCGCCAAGATACAGGACTATTTTCTCGAAGCAGTACAATATTTTATGTTTTTGCGTAGGTAATTCGGCTCCATAACCATTGGCAGAGTATATTGGCATTCTTACGCAGTGAAAATCAGACTTGTGCAAACTTCCCTTTAGTCTTATCGCAGGGAACAAAACGATAATTTATAGGGGTTTGTAGTTTAGCGTCAAGAAAAAGCTTTTCTCAAGTAAAGGTCTGGTGACTAAGTATTTTGGACCATTGCCTGCCGTCTTTGTAACGGCTTTATCCATAGAACAGAAAACTGAACAATTGCATACAGAGTTCAGAACCTTTGCCAAAGTCCTAATGCAGGGCCCGAATCGGATGTCTAGGATGAGCTTGATGGACTCCCTAAGTTATGTGAGCTTCATACAAAAAAAAACACAGTACTTCCCATATGCGTTTTGTTCGTATTATCTTAAAGTTCACTTAGCGAGAGATTGTACAACTTCCCAGCATATGCATACTCAAGCAGAGGCTTCTACGGTGGCTGGGGAAGTACGCAGATATGTTGACCTTTTGCCCATTGTTACTGACATTGTTAAGCCAAGTTGCTTTCGCTAAGAGGAAGGTAGGGAGACTTTTTCTGCGTTTTAGGGACTGTGGGATATGATCGTGTCTATGAAGAACTGTAAAAAATTTATAAAAACGGTCACAGTAATTAACCAATGGAGAAATACATTGCGGGATTGTTGCTCTGATTACAATAAGACTCTGTTTCTGTCCTTGGATGATAAACGTGCGAATAAGAGCACGAACATAGATTATCATTAAATACAAATGTCGAAAATGAGGTCGATGTTGCCGCTCTCGTATCGGGCTCTATAGCCAAGAATGTTTTTGCTTTCGAATAGAAGACTTAATTCATCACAGATTATTTACGAATTAAGCTGTAGTGTAGTGGCAGCCTGAGAAAGGAGGGCATCCAGGACTTTTCTGCTACCAGGACGGCGCTTTTTTTATAGGATAAGGGTGACAAACGAGTATTCAGTCCACCTGATGTAAGTATTTGCTGCAGCCCATAGACATCTACATTTATCCTCGATTACGAATCGAAATGCAGATGAGTGGTCACCCGTGAGGACTAAGATGGAATGCCTCGCTTACATAGTCTGTGGGAGCGTGGTCCTATCCCGGTCTAGCCGACTAATTCGTGCTACAACTATGCTACTAATATAGCTGCAGCATGGCCCTACCACGTAAAAACTGAACACTTAAAAATGAGGAATAATATTTGACAGATTTCATATCGGGGATGAAAAATGTAAAGGTTATTGTTTCTGTTAGTTTTTTATATGGAGTGTAGAGTACAAGGAGAACTATCTTATAAGGGGCGAATGTTGAAAAAGTGTCCTACTATTTACTGAAAATAGAGGTTCCTAAATCTACCACAATAGCGCTGGCGTCTGAAAAACTACGATATGAAGATTACTGTTGTGAACGGAGTGAAGTCAGCTGAATTCAAATATTTAAAAAAAATTCATGACTTAGAGGAGTTAGTAAAATGCCAGTATACAAAATATCAACTAATTACGTAGTACAAAACCAAACGGATTAGTCGGTCCTTGTTTATTTCTCCATCTTATTCTAATTACTTTTGGCGCTTTTTTTTTATTTATCCTATGCTACTGCAGCGCCAGCCTTATTGGACACGTTTTTAGGGACACTTTTCATATAATATAGAGATGGTCCTCCTTTTACTCTACACTCCATAGTTTTTTTACAATTAAGATTTCTGGCTTGGATGTTTGTCTTTTAAGCCATGTCTTCATTTTATTTGGGATCTTCGTTTTTATAGATTTTCTATTGTGCATTTAATGTATTTGTAAAATACTATTAGTTATATTTTATATTGGTTAAATTAAAAATAAATAAACCAAACCACAGATATTTATAAAAATAACAAAATTTCAATTGAGGAGAAAGAGAGAAATAGAAATTAAAAATATGCAAAAAATTGAAGAGCACACCTCTGATGCATTGTTTGTGTATTAATATGATGATATAAACTGATAAACGTACAAACTGATAAGAAACTGATAAACGTTTGTTAAATACTAACTTCCTAATTAAATGACATTGTGTAACAAAAAACTTTACCTCAGTGTTAACTATCGATATCTGGTGAGCGGAAGATTATTATGCCTCAATTCACTATTCCAAGTCATACCGTGGGTTTCGTAAGAGGCGATTGAGGGAATCTGAAACGGTAGATTGGGAGCAGCGTTTTCCTGACAACAATTTAATAATAATAAAGAAAACTGCGATTCCCAACGAGTCAGCCAAGTAGTCGACTATGGAAAATGTCACCCAAAACTGACTGAACTGGACTTCATTCTTAATTTGGAAAGACGGTTTTGTAAATAAAGTTTAGAAATCGCAGCTGTTTCGAATGTTGTACACAACATTTTATAATATGAACCAAACATAAAGTAGTAGTTTTAATTATAATAGTGAATTTATTACGTAACATTTTTTTCAAATGCTTAAAATATACAAAAGCATAAAAATGGGTTTTGTTTTCTGTTGCTTCTTTGCTCTTATTATCTTACATTGACACTACATTTTATATTTTTGACTGAAGATTTAAAACGTTTTATAATAAATGACTAAGGTACCTAATATGAGTCCAGTTTTAGGTTAGTATTTTTAAAATTCAAGAGCAATAAAGGAAATATTAAATTTCAGTAAGATTTTTCATGCTATTCTTTTCTTAATTGCGTAAAAATAATCGCAATTCCGTTATTTGTGGTTGTCGTATAAACGCCAAGAGATCTATGGTTGCAATTGTCATTTTATGATTGTTTACTATTTTGGGAATTATTCGTGAACTGCATTAATTTAGTGAGTAATATTTAATTGTGTTTGTGAATATTATATGTAAAAAGTGAGTAGTTATCGTTGTGGTTTTTATTTATGGTGGATTTACACGTTAAGATTTCGGTATATCTTTGAACGTGTTTACGTCAAATTTTTTATGTTATTTCGTGTTCAGTGTTGTTTTGTTGCTTATATATTAATTAAGTTGTACAATAAATGGATAATCATATGGTATGTACACTTTTAATTTGCTACATTAAGTTTCGGCGAAAGTTCTAATTGTAAGTAAGCAACATGTCGTGTAAACGAATGTTGGTTGTCAAGATTTCGTTGGAAGTTTTCGTTAGTACGCAAAAGCATTATTTACATTAAATATATTTATGCCTTCGTTTATTTTATGTTAAAATGCAAAAATAAATTTATCTTGGCTTATCCCACTATGGTGTAGTTAACATATTATATAGTAAGCTTGTAAACATAACCTAAAAATTAAAACACGAAAAATTTGTTACATTCAGATAAGTTTTAGTGACTCAAATATTTTTTATCTGTCTACTTATAAAATAAGTTAATTTCGTATATGGGAAATATCTAATCACACATTATTTTCTATAGACTGTGTTTATTTACTCTCAGTATTGCATGTTTTTATTATATACATTTAATTCGTTATTAATTTTCACGTATATATTAAAGTTAAAACATAATTAATTTGTTATTTTGTGCTAGAAGTTATGTATTGGATTTGTTTATATATAAATTTGTAAGTAAGTAATTTGTAAGTTGATGGATTCATGGACATTTTTTTTTAGAATAAACAAAGTTGTTGTCTTATAAAAGACATTTAATCAAAAATCCAATAAATGGTTATCTAAATTATACTATTTCCACAAAAGGAAAGAACTTGGAAAATATAAAAGCTGGCCATATTGTTTCAGTGTTGGTAATATTTTTTCAAACTTTTTTCCTTTAAGGCATGAAGAAGATGTTAGTCTAATGTAGCAATGTCTGAATTATATGGTGGGCTTGGTATATCTGTATTTGCAATATGTGGTTAAGCATTGTTCTTGAGAAGTGGGAACGACTGTCACTTTAGTCAAAGTGTGTAAATTCAATGTCCAAGTTGTCACTTTCACCAACTTATCACTTTTGGTAGCACTTTATATGCAGGTGTTAAGTACATTCAAGTGCCTCCTCTATTTACCTGGTATGCATATATTTCAGATTGAACCTGATCTAAATGCAGTGTTATTTTTCAAAGCCTTTTTTGCTCCATTCCTTTTTTGAGCTTTGTTAAGTATAATTATAAGTGATGGGTTCCATTTTTAATTTAAACTTTTTAACCAGTCTGATTTGTTTTGTGTACATTATATGTCTATTCACAAGTCAAGACATATGCCTATTGAACCATGATTATCAAAAGGAAGTACCTTTATTACTCAAACAGACACATAATAAGCCTTTCAACTTGAATCAATCTCTTTTCACAATGGGCAATTGAAGGATAATTTCTGTCTAATCACCGATTTGAGTCCAGTTTTCACCGCAAATTATAATTGGATAAAACAATCAGCTTTTGGCAGGGCTAGTAGTTATCTATTTAAGTTTTCCTGGATCTCTAATTCATTGGGTGATGTTTGACAACTTATAGGTTTTTCCCTACCCCACACTAGGTAAGGGTGACGACTACACAGGATATACAGGAAGTTGATAGTTGTAGGTGGCTCAGGATTATGCTTAGTGATATTCCTTGGAGGAGGCCTGTGTTTAGCAGTGGGCTTGTGAAAGGCTGTAATTATGATGATGATAGATTTTAGATAATAGCTAATGCGTTTAAGTGTCTTTTAAAGGTCTAAATAAGTCTAATAATGGTGAATATGTTGGTACTTTTTCATAGTATAAGGGTGACATACAAGCACACAGTCCACCTAATGGTAAGTGTGGCCCATAGACATTTAAGACAGTCTTTGATTACGAATTAAAATGCACATGTGTTGTCACTTGTAAGGACTAAGATGAATTGCCTTTACCACATATAAAATTACAAGGCTTGTTTTCATGAGTACTTTGTAGGTTCAATATCCTGTACAGGTAGACGATCAGAGCATTGAATTTCAAGCTTCAGATCTTCACTGTTAAACCATTTAAACCAATGCACCAATTCGTTATATTTGGGTTATTTAGGCAGATCCATTTTTCATCCTAACCAATAATTTATTTGATAAATCTATCACATTTTAGGCTAGCAGGTATAGTGATCCTCTTCTAAATCATATGATGTTATTTAACAATATCTATTCTATAATTCTTAGGTCCTATTTAATGATTTTAAGTGGTGGTGCATTAGTGTCATTAGAAGGTTTAAGTGAGTTCAATAATCGAGATGTGTTGATACTGGCTTGATTATCAATTGCTTCCTTTGTGGGATAAGATGTTTTTTTTTTTTTTTAATAGGATAAGGGCGACAAACGAGCACACAGTCCACCCGATGGTAAGTGGTTGCTGCGGCCCATAGACATCTACATCTATCCTCGTTTGCGAATCAAAATGCAGATGCGTTGTCACCCGTGAGGACTAAGATGGAATGCCTCATTTCCAGTAAAAAGGGCCTCCGGCCACCTGTACTCACCAAGCGAAATGCAAAGGTAAACCTTTACTTCACGCTGGTATTCTGTGAGGTCGTGGTACCACCCTGGTTCGAGCCGGCCCATCTGTGCGACAGCAAAAGCTGCCGCGTGGCTCTACCACTGTTAAAAATTCAATACAGGTAAACCACCATACTGCCACATCTTCAAGGATCAAATCTCCTCTGTTAAAATAATTAAACCAATGCTGTTCCATTCTCATATTAACCATGTCTTTCCCTTCATTTTCTCTTATTTTTCTGGATTCCGCAGCTGCTTTATATTTTTGTTTCCAGTAAGTAATGTCTTAACATAACAAGACACAAATTTTGTATTTATCACTCTCCATACTTTTTGTTATTAAAATGTCTTATACCATCAAAAAACAAAGACAGCATGACTAAAATAAAGTATGGCATCAAAAACATAACTTGTAATAAAAACCAAGTCTCGCAACTCAGTTCTTCTACCGTAAAAAGTTGTGAGATCCATGTAATACCAAGTCGGTTAATTTATTCAGTCCCTACTTAAGGGTCCTTCTGTCTTAAGTTATTACGTAATTAGCTAACCTAACAAAATCTTATAGTAACCATATCAATATTAAAAATCTTTTATATTTTAAATAAATAGATTGACTTGGCCATTCCAAATTTGAAGCTTCTATGTCTGCTAGAAGTGCCTTAGAGTTTTGATGATCGGTCAGTCAGTGTGTGACAAAATTAAGAAACTTTGACTAGTTATAATTCTTAAACTAATAGTTCAAATTTAATAAAATTTGTAACATGTCGAGTTTATACAATGCTTACTTGGTTACTGAAAATTCAGGCTTCTAATTTTATCCACAATGAAGTTATAGGGTTTCGAAAATGGCCTGAACTGCTTCGAGAAAAGGATGGTACAGCCATGCCGCTTTTTTGCTCCACTTGGCGGTGAAAACAGTTCCAGTCTGCATGGAACTTGTCTTGGGATTTGTATTGAAAAGTTAGTACTAAATTTTTATGTCAGAACCCAAAATTACATAAAATTATAATACAACCAGATCGAGATAGAAGATTTGCAAGATGATGTTGTGGTCAGGATAAAGAAAGGAATGCATCAGTAGTATTTTTTGTTTATTTAAAAAAATGTTACCCCCACACTAGGTACCACACACTGATTTTCTCCTGTGTCGTGGAGGCAGTTTACAAACATAAATGCACAAGGACAAACATCCAGACCCGGAACAATTGTTTGTAGGCCATACAAATATTTGTTCTGTGCGGGATTCGAACCCACGGCCCCCAGCGCAATCACTCATTGCTAAGCCACTGCGCCATGGAGTCGTTAAGCCGGAGTTTGGACACAAAAAGAATAGAATAAGGAAAGTGTGATAAAATAAATTTTTGCTGCAATAGTGAGTGGCAGAGGTAGCAATAGACACTAAATGGAAGCCTTATCAACCATATTGGCGATATAATATAGATGGGCCAAAATCAAATAATCAAAAATAGTTTCATATGGTGAGTGTAGAGAACTTGAGACCCTTTTTACTGAAAACGAGGCATTTATATCAATCCTCAGGTATGGCAATGCATCTGCATTTATATTATTAATTGAGGATAGATGTCTATGGGCCACAGCATCCACTGCTAGTTTGTTGCCCTTATTCTATAAAAAATATTTTTTTTTTAAAAAATGAGTAGAAAATAACAACAGTAATTAAAAAAAATGGTACATTTGTGATGCTTAATTATAATAGGTAATACATATTACAAAAATTTAAGGCTCAATATTAATAATTAATATTATAGAATAGAATAGAATAATTTTTATTCAATATACATTACATGTGTAATTCTTATTGAAAGTCATTTTTTACTTTACCACTGGTTCGAAAAAATACCCTCTGTCCTGGGAAGAACCAGCAAGAAACCCAGCGGGACATTTTTTTAAAAATAAATTTTACAATATAAATGATTACGAACTATTTACAAAATTTATTTTAGAAACTGCTTGGAAGCGACCACCTCATTCCCAGGGGTTATTATCAACCATGTATTCATTTATACTATAATAACCCTTTTTATACAGTTTCAGCTTAATAAAACATTTAAACTTGGTAATAGAGAGAACCTGTACACTTTCCGGGACCTTGTTGTAATAGCGTATACATTGCCCCAAGAATGAATTACTGACTCTGTGGAGTCGAGAAACTGGCATCACTAGCTTGTGTTTGTTCCTAGTGTTTACAGAATGTATATCACTTTTTTTACTAAAACTATCTTTGTTTTTGTGAACATACATTAAATTTTCGTAAATATACTGAGAGGCCAAAGTTAATATATTAATTTCTTTAAATTTATCTCTAAGAGACTCTCTCGGTTTTAGATTGTAAATAGCTCTAATGGCCCTCTTCTGTAAAACAAAAATAGTTTCTGAATCAGCCGCATTTCCCCATAGAAAAATCCCATGAGACATTATGCTATGGAAATAACTAAAATAAACTAATCTAGCTGTCTCGACACTAGTAAGACCTCTAATCTTTTTTACAGCATAAGCTGCAGAACTTAGTCTGCTTGCTAATTTGGATATATGGGGGCCCCACTGAAGCTTTGCGTCAAGAGTGATGCCAAGAAAAACAGTGGATACAACAGGGCTCAATTCCTCCCCATTTAAAAACACATTGGTATTCAAATTTTTAACATTCGTTGTTGTAAATTTAACACAATTAGTTTTATTTCCGTTCAAATGCAGATTATTAACGTTAAACCAATGCACTAATTTTGATATAGCATTATTCACTTCGTCACATTTAAATGATTGACGTTTAAGTTTAAAAATCAAGGAAGTATCATCAGCAAATAATACTATATTATGACTATCCCCTACAAGGTGAGGTAAGTCATTAATATACACCAGAAACAGGAATGGGCCGAGAATCGAGCCCTGAAGAACACCCATTAGTACAGGTGACCCGGAAGAACTTTTACCATTGATAATAACCTTCTGCTTTCTATTACTTAAATATGAAATAATAAGTTTAAGCGCTGTGTTCTTGACACCATAGTACTGTAGCTTCCTGATTAATGTCTCATGGTGAACACAGTCGAAGGCCTTGGAAAGGTCACAAAATATACCCAAAGCATCCTCTGAATTCTCCCATGCACAAAAAATATGTTTAATAAGCTTAACTCCAGCGTCAGTTGTCGAGCGACCCCTTGTAAAACCGAATTGATTTTTATGTAGCAATTTATTAATATTAAAGAACCTTAACATCTGATCTAAAATAATTTTTTCAAAAATTTTACTTAATGTTGGTAGTACAGAAATTGGTGTAAAATTGGCGGGGTCTATTGTACTACCAGATTTAAATATAGGTATGACTTTACTATGTTTCATCAAATCAGGAAACACACCAGATTCGACACTTATATTAAATATAGTGGCTAGATAAGGTGCTAATATATCTATTATAGATAAAATAACTTTAACGGAAATCCCCCATAAATCTGCCATTTTCTTAACTTTAAGCTTTTAATTCTCCTTTAACATTCACAAATACTTATTTTGTGTATATTTTACATGATCTTATTTATACTAATAATATTAAACTTTAATTCTTCAACATACTAATAATGTTCTTTACTGTTAATGTATGGTAGTGAAAGTTGGGTGTGGCAGAAGAAGCATGAGAGTGGAATAGATGCTGTAGAAATATGGTCATTAAGAATTAAGTACCTTAGGCGTTACTCTTGTAGGGTAAAAATTGTGTGAATGCAAAGTGTGGTTTGTAAGAAGAAGTTGTGACCAGGATTATGATGGTATGCTTTGGTCGCTTGGACACAATAGATAAAATAAAAGAAGGAAAGTGTGACAAACCAAAGTTACGATGCAGAAGTAAGTGGCAAAGGACAGCTTAGACAAAAGTTTATTGGCCAAATTATCGATATATTGATAATGGGCCAAAATAAGGGTGTATATAATATGTAGAAAAAGTGAGAGCATATTTTTCTCAGAATTGTGCCAAATGGAAATCTCTACCCCTCTGGGAAATATTATGTATTATGGATTTTTTTAAATGCCATTTAACAACTTTTTACAAGTTCAATAAATTCACAAATGTTCCTAAGAAAGTAGTGGTTGACTAGTGTTTTAGTGTGATATTTTGTTTAATATTTACACACTGTAGAACAGAGACCTTTTTCAGGGAATGCCACAACACATGTCTTGAGCTACTTGTATCTATCATGTCATACTAGGCTATCGCTCCATCAAGTAGGCCAGCACTTCAGCTACAAGGCTGCCATTCTAGAACATGTCTTCCCTATTAGTTATCGGTACTTGGAGCTATAAAGCCTGCCTATTGCAACTTCGGCTTACTGATCCCTTGGGCTTTATGAACTACTCAGGTTCTACTACGGATATCTTCATAACAAATTATATCACACAGAGAAACTCCAAGTGTAGTCCTCTTCATACCTCGCAGAGCAACCTTAAGTTTTCTCATAGGAATTATTTTGTTTCAAATATTTTCCTGTATTTTATTATTTTAATTTATGAATAGAACTAAACACTGGAGGGTTATATTTTATAGAAAAGTTGTTGAAATCTACAACATTTACAATATTATATTAAGTATTATGAGAAAATAATTAAGTATTATGATTATTTACAAATTAACTGTTCAAAACGACCTTTAAATTAACATACTTCCTAGTATGTAGTACATACTCAATTACCAAAAAGTGAAATTCAAATTATTCAATCATAGGTGTCACACAAACAACAAGTCAACGTCAAACTCCGTGTAAGCCAGGTGTCGTAAGCTCGTAAGGCTCCTTTCGTTACAGACGAAAGGAGCCTTACGACACCTCGCTTATATGTAGGCGTTCACTGCTGGTTTCTTTCGATTCTCATCGGGCAGCTAGGGTCTTATACGTCGACCGTGCGCCGAGTATTGAATTGTTTTCAGTTTTCATTATCTCTTATGCATCCAAATAACATACTATAAAGAGCAAAGTTTATCTGCAAAGAATAGTCTTGATGATGAAGTTATTTTCGTTCGCAAGGATTAATATGCTATGCCTAATAATAACGTTCATAAATTACTTTTTAATTTTCAATTACTATTGTTAGTAAATACCTTATTGTAACTTATCTATAGACATATGGTATGGCGAATTTTTTTTTAGATGAAGTTAGGATCAATGTTTTTGTAAAACATTGTATTTACGTATCACTAACCATTACGCTGGCGGATAAAGCAATTCGGGAACGCTTTTACTTCGACTTGCTTGACAAAATATTTGAGGCTGAGAGGTGTAACGTGTTTAAACAAACAAAAAATAAACAAAAAACGCTTCCGCTTTATTGTATTATAATAAGTATATACTTATCCTATACATACATTATAGGGTTTAAGTCGAGTGAGCGTGCTGACCATCACATAGCATTGATTTCAACGTCTCGAAGGTATTCGACAACTACAGCCACAGTATGGGGGCGTGCATTATCCAGCATAAAAACAAATGTATTTGCTATAAAAGTGACAAGTGGCACTACAATTTGTTCCAAAATCTCAGTTATATATATTATCATGCCGCTGTTAGTGACCTATTCCTACAAATATCTCCCCATACCATAACTGACCCTCCATATGCCTCTTTCCTCTCTCTTCGGGCAGCTACACGCTTTAATCCTTTCATAATCTCAGGCATTAGGCAAAATACGGACTTTGTGAATAGAACTAGACTCAAAACTTCATTTTAGAACCTAGGAAATCTCTATACTAAATTTCATAAAATCCGTTCAGTCATTTTAGCACAATAACGTTATTACATAAATACGCTTAAGATCTATTCTGTAGGAACTACGAGGAACCATGAATTTTCCAAGGATAAAACTCCCTTAAACAATTATGTCGATCCGTTGTTCTATTGTCGCGTAAAAGAATGACAAACCAACAATCGCGCTTTCTTTCGAAAAAATGCTTTAAAGTTGCGGTTCCCTACCGTCACTCCAAAGTACGGATATGGATAATAAGGTATGATAAAGGAAAACTATCGCTACTGGAATCTTATCAGATTCATTTTTAATCTATTATATATTTTTTATTGTTGATACAATGTGGGATTTCGTGGTCGCTTAATTCACGTCAAAAGGTTCACTGGTACTATTTGATTTACACCATTGGTTTCATTGATGTAAATGTGGTACAGACTCTTAATTTTTTACGGGTGAGTCGATTCGTTTTTGAATGTGTGTAGTTATTTTGGTCTATAATCTTTTTTTTCATTTGCGGGTTGCTCATAATGTCTACTCAGCATCCATCCAACAGTATCCACTTAAGTGTCTTACATTTCAAATTATTTCGACAATCATGGCCATTGCAGCAAAACATCCCAATGAAATATTTGAATGTCTTCGATCCCATTAATGGCCACCAGTATGTATAAAGTCTGAGAATTTTTGATACGGCATGCTGCCTGAGTACGTAGGTCACTCAATAAGTTTTGAGATATACAAAAAGTATTCTAGATACTATTAATATTTATTTTACATCTTTTCAAAATATTCTCCATCAAACAAATCTTGAGACTGATCTATACAAAGTTCCATTCGCTTAAACCAACTCTGAAAACACTTTTGTCCGTCTTGATCTGACATGTCGGAAATCGCTTTTTCGTAGGCAGCCACGGCTTCTTCGGCGCTTGAAAAAAACTTGCCTTTTATTTTTTCTTTGACTTTTGGGAACAAAACGAAATCACAAGGAGCTAAGTCAGGGCTGTAGGGTAGGTGACTTAGAGTTTCAACACCAGATTCCTCAATAAATGCTTTTGTTCTAAGGGAGGTATGTGAAGAGGCTTTATCGTGATGCACTATGATTCCCCGAAGCCCTCTTTCTTTTTTTTCTTTTTTTTGTCTTTGGTCTTCTCTCCCGCACAGCTTGAATAGCTTTGGGTAATGCAATTATAAGTATACCATTCACAGTTGACTGACCTACAATTTTCCAGCATTGACGTCGACAAATGTCCGCTCCGCGAAAAAAAACTAGCCACCATTTTTTTGCCGACGTTGCGAGGTCTTTGTAGTTTTGTCGGTAACTGTCCTTTTGAGTAGACCCATACCGATGATTGCCTTTTATTTTCCGGATCATATAGATAGATCCATGTCTCTTAAAGATTTCTAAAACACGCCTAGATGCCCCGTTTTGAATACGTCGATGCATTTCATGGCACCAATCCACACGAGTCTGTTTTTCGCTTTCAGAGAGCATATGAGGGATCCATCGACAACAAAGCTTCCTCACTCCAAGACAAGATGTTGATGTAGGATGGTATGAATGCTCCCCGAACTAATGCCTACAATCTTTTCGATGTCCGTATATGTGATTCGTGGGTCTTCTCGCACCAACGTTTCAGTAGTCCATACATTTTCTGCCGTTACTGCTGTTTGCGGGGCCCCGCTTCTTTGGTCCTCTTTAAGATTAATTTTACCCTTTTTGAATTCAGCAAACCACCTAAAAATTGTTGCGCGTGGTGGAGTCGACTAATGCTGATTGTAACCGTTGTAAAGTTAATTGTTCGGTTAAACCAAATTTCAAATCATAATATATCATAGCGCGCAAGTGTTTACGGTTAAGATCCATCGTTTAAAATGAAAAGCGCGGGAAGCGTTGCAGGAAAATTAATAGAACTTTTTTTTTAATATTTTCGATTGATCTACGTATTTTGTAGAAATTTAATTAAATTTAAATATGTAATTTAGTTAATTTTCTACTAAATTCTTGTTATTTACTATGAAATATAGGTTAAGCTACTACCATAAGATAGATACCATAAGATGTTTGTGATAACGCGAATGACGTCTCTTCCTTTTTCAATGAAATTATTTGTTTTTGATTCCAGGGTGGCAGATTAGTAAAACAAAAATGTCTAATTTAATTTTTCAATAGATGTCGCTATGTCCAGTCTAAATAATGAAAGTCAAAATTGTAATTTTTTACATAAAAGCATATTTTAATTTATTAGGATGGAATTAAGTAATTTACCTATTAATCAGTAAATAAACTAAAATCATCCTAATTATCGCATTATTGATAAATGGTGTTATTATTAATTTAAATTATAATAGATATAATTTAAATAATGAATGTCGTAATTTAAAAGCAATGTATGAAAGCATTTTTAAATTTTTAAACAATTTATATATGCAATAATTAATTTATGTAGGTTTCCTCCCGATGTTTTCCTTCACCGCTGAGCACGTGGTAAAATCAGCACTTAAGTATTGCAATTAACAATTTCTTTGGTGCCGGCGGGGATCGAACCCGGGTTGCTCGCGTATTGTTAGATTTACAGCGAGCGCTTAGAACCTGAGCTACCACGGTTATTACCTGTGGTAAAGGAGAGCATCGTGAGGAAACCTGCATGTCTGAGAAATAAGAGATATATAATATTAATTTGACAACGGAAGGGAAAACTTCATACTCTTCATCTTTAACATCTAATGAAAATGAAAAATGTTGTTTTCGTTAGATTTTGTTTAACAGCGCTTTAAAAAAAATATAGATAGGTACAATGTTGCCGCAGTTCACAATTAAGTCATCAAGGTTAAAATTTGGAAAAACTAATTATAAAAGTATACTTTTTAAGAACTCTGCGTTATCGCAAATTTTAACGCCAATTATTTAACGAATTAAGAATAATGCTAAGTCAAGGTTGCATTACATTTACATTGGTTTAGCGTTAATAATATACATTTAAACGGCAATAAAACTAAATGTTAAAAAATTTACAACATCTAATCTTAAAAATCTGAACACTCAATGGGTTTTGAAATGAAGAACAACTGAGCTCTATTGATTCCACTATGTTTCTTCGCATCACTCGACGCAAAGCGTCCCATATATCTAAACTAGCAAGCAAACTAAGCTCTGCAGCTTATGCTGTATAAAAGATTAGAGGTCTCACTAGTGTCGCGGCAGCTAGCCTTGTTTATATCAGTTATTTCCATAGCACTATGTCTATGGGATTTTGTTGTGGGGAAATACGGCTGATTTCGGAACTGTTTTTGTTTTACAGAAGACGGTCATAAGGGTTATTCACAACGTAAAACCGAATGATAATGATAAAAATGATAGACACTATAATCACCAGGAATAATCACAAATTAATGATACCAGTCTCTTGACTCCACAGAGTTAGTAATTAATTCTTGGGGTAAAGTGTGCGCTATTACAACAAAGTCCCAGAAAATATAGAAGGTTCCTCTATTACAAAGTTTAAATATTTTATTAAACAAAATTGTACAAAAAGGGTTATTATAATATAAATAAATACATGGTTGATCATAACCCCTGGGAATGAAATGGTCGCTTCTAAGCTGTTTATTTTATAAGTTTTGTAAGTAGTTGGTTGATTGGTGGAAATCCCGCTGGGTTTCGTGCTGGTTTTTCCAGGGCAGGGTTTTTACGAATTATTTGTAATCTATATCGAATAAAAAATATTATATTCTCGCTTATGACCGATGGACTCACCAGCAGCTGTTAAGATAATAAACATTCAAAGAAGGTAAACATATATATATATATAACCACCCTTTTTCACTTCCGTAGTTTAATAAAAAGTAGCGTTTATGTTGCTCATTAGTTGTATGTCCATTATTTTTGCGGAAACCGTGAATACAGACTTCAGACACACAGACATACGATTACGAACAGTCTAAACTAGGTTTTTTCCTGAAAATATTCGAATTAGAGATACTTTTCTACAGTTTTATTCTATATGTATAATGTATAAAAAGATTTAAAAAAATATTTCTGTTCTTTTCTTAACCATTTTTTGAACAAAATTGAAAAAACAATTACTAAAATGGAACACACGTTAAAATTAATCATTTTGGTTTGTATCAAAAGCCGGAGATAATGTAAATAAATTTTTTGAGCGTACTCTATTAATGATTATAGATTATATCAATTATATGGTACATCTACATAAAGGGCAATATTCTAATTTCGTAAACAGTAATAACCCTCACTATAAAGCTTCCTTGAGTACCTTGTCTGCCAGTTTGTGGGGAAATAAGTCAATAATTGTTTGCTATACTTAAGATATTCCGCATTTCATTTTTTTTTGTCATAGAAGTCTACGGATACGCCTAAGGTTACAGTGGAGATCATTTGGTGGAGCGTGTGGCGTAGCAGAGTATGCAGCATAGCATTTTTAGCAGTCGCTTTTTAGGACACTATAATAGCGCGTGCTTGTCATGCACACTGTACGCTCCGTCCTGCCGAATGCTTTGTCCCGCCGAACGCTCTTTACTGCCTTACCTTAAGTTTCTCGAGTGCATTGCAAATAATACCACAAATGCAAAAATATTACAATAGGTATTCTATACTAAAACTGCCTTAAGCTCTTTGTAATTCATCCATGATGATAACATAAACATGATTTTTTTTTGTACTTTACTACTCACCAAGAAAAGATAAAAATATATTTTCTTGGTGAGTAGTAAAGAGTATTGTATTGTAAAAATTCTAGTCTCCATTTCTAGCTAGGAGTTCGTCCGGATATATTATACTATCCTCTAACCTAATTCGTAGTCGTAAGCGCGTCTGGTGATCATGTCATGTGATCCCGACTTGGAATCCTGGATCGAACTAAGATTATTGGGTTTTACTATCAATAAATTATCAGTTGCAGCCCGACATCAGGAAGGTGGCGGTATTTTACCCCTGTGCCTCGGAAAGCACATAAAGCCGTTGGTCTTGCGCCTGATCTCTCCGGTCGTGTGTCCCATTGGACTATGAGAGTAAGGGAATATAGAGTACATCAGTGCTTGCGTACACATTCATGCAGTATAATCCTGTTTTGCGCTGATGGCTAAGTCTACATTGAAACTGGCTGCCTTGATCGAAATTTGGTGTGGATTATTATTAATATTTATTTATTTATATATGCTTCATTTGCACACCAAGTACAAAAAGATGGACTTAATGCAACAGGGTAGTCTCTACCAGTCTACCTCCAGGCTAAGCAGAGAAGGTATTGTGGGTGCAAAGTGCAAACAGTTACGTTAGAAATATCTACATAATATATGCATAATAATAACTATAACCACATACTAAGATACATATTATAAACATAATTACACAAAGATATATCATCATCATCATTACAGCCCTTCACAAGTCCACTGCTGAACATAGGCCTCCCCCAAAGAATGCCACAAAGCACGGTCCTGAGCCACCTGCATCCATCGACTTCCTGCATATCTTACCAGGTCGTCACTCCATCTAGTGGGGGGACGCCCTACACTTCGCTTGCCGGTACGAGGCTGCCACTCGAGAACCTTTCTTCCCCATCGGTTGTCGGTTCTTCGAGCTATATGGCCGGCCCATTGCCACTTCAGCTTACTAATCCGTTGGGCTATGTCGGTCACTCTGGTTCTACTGCGGATATCCTCATTTCTGAGTTTATCACGCAGAGAAACTCCGAGCATAGCCCTCTCCATAGCTCGCTGAGCGACCTTGAGCTTCCTCATACGGCCAGCAGTGAAGGACCACGTCTCAGTTCCGTAAGTCATCACTGGCAACACGCACTGGTTGTACAATTTCGTTTTAAGGTTTTGAGGTATGTCTGACGAGAAGATGTGTCGTAGCTTCCCGAACGCTGCCCAGCCGAGTTGAATCCGTCGATTGACCTCTCGGTCGAAGTTGGACTTACCTAGTCGGACTATTTGTCCCAGGTAAACATACTCGTCAACAACTTCGAGCTTAGTGTTCCCAACAACTACCGGCATAGGTGTGACATGGACATTAAACATGATCTTTGTTTTGTCCATGTTCATCTTAAGACCTATCCGTTGGGAAACACTATTGAGGTCATTGAGCATAGTGCTTAGGTCCTCCAGCGATTCTGCCATAAGGACTATATCGTCGGCAAATCGAAGGTGAGTGATGTACTCGCCATTGATGTTGATACCGTATCCTTTCCAGTCCAGAAGCTTGAAAACGTCTTCCAATGCAGCGGTGCAGAGTTTCGGGGATATGACGTCACCCTGTCTTACACCTCTCTGCAATTGGATAGGTTTCGTACTCTGGTTCTGTACTCGGATAGCCATCGTAGCCCTACTGTACAAGCACTTCAACACTTCGATATACCGAGAGTCAACTTGGCACCGCTGAAGGGACTGCAGCACCGCCCAAATTTCGACGGAATCAAAGGCTTTCTCATAGTCCACATACGCCAGACATAGTGGCAAATTGTACTCCTCGGACTTCTGTACAATTTGCCGTAGGGTATGTATGTGGTCTATGGTGCTAAAGCCCTTTCGGAAACCGGCTTGTTCGGGAGGCTGGAAGTCATCAAGTCTGCGCGCGAGACGATTCGTAATGACTCTCGAAAACAGCACGTAGACGCGGCTCAGAAGGGAAATCGGTCTGTAGTTCTTCAAGAGAGCGTTGTCGCCTTTCTTGAAGAACAAGACCACCGCACTTCTGCTCCACGCCTCCGGTGTAATCCCACCATGGAGGACGGAATTAAAGAGCTTCTGAAGGACTTCAAGTACCGGTTTTCCACCCGCTTTCAGAAGCTCCGCTGTAATTCCATCCTCGCCTGGGGCCTTGCCGTTTTTAAGGTGCTGGAGAGCCATTCTAATCTCGCTCAGACTGACGTCCGGGATATCATCGGAATAATGTCGGATAAGACTCGCTCTTGGATCGTTACTCACACTTGCGTGTGGCTCCAACGATGACGTGTACAGCTGCCCATAGAACCTCTCAATCTCACTCAAAATCTCAGGTGCCCCGGAAACGATGCTGCCACATTCGGTCTTCAGCTTTGACAGTTGGCTCTTTCTGGCAGGCAGATCTCTGGCAAAGACTTTGGAGCCTTGGTTCCGCTCGATCGCTTCTTCAATACGAGCTGTATTGAAGTTGCGTAAGTCCCGCCGCATGCATTTGGAGATCTGTCTGTTCAGTTGCCTGTATGCTGTCAAATCTGTTGAAGAATGTAGCTTCATCTCCCGTCTAACAGCCATGAGATTAAGAGTGTGATCGGAGAGTTTTTGTGTTCTTCTGCGGCGGGTCTTGCAGAACTTAACTCCGACCGCATGGACAGTTTCCACGAGCTTGTCATTCAAATCGTCCACTTCATTGCAGTCTTCTAGGCACTGAAAACGGTTTTGTAACTCGAGCTGAAAGGTTTCGGGACTTTGGATTAGAGCACGAGGGGGACGGAGCGTTGACTTCATTAGACGAGACCTCTCCAACTTAACGTTTAGGTTCAGTGTGCCTCTAACCATTCGGTGATCGCTGCCGGTTTTCACCCTCGCGATCACTGAGACATCACTGAACAGTTGTCGTCTGGTCGTCATAATGAAGTCAATCTCATTTTTTGTCGAACCGTCGGGGCTCGACCAGGTCCACTTCCTGTGGGGCCGCTTCTGGAAGAAAGAGTTCATCATAAAGAGTCCCTCTTTCTCCATGAAGTCGGCCAGCTGCTGGCCCCTTGGGTTCCGTTGCCCTATTCCAAATTTCCCCACTTTCAGCTCACCGTTCTCTCTTGTGCCTAGTTTTGCATTGAAGTCTCCCATTAACACCGTATATTGGGTTTTGGAGGAATGCATGGCTCTAGAGATATCCTCATACATTTCCTCCACCTCCTCATCGGGGTGTGCCGAGGTTGGTGCGTAAACCTGTATGACCTTCAGCGAATACCGTTTGGTGATTCTGAGTATAAGGTACGCAACCCTCCTCGACACACTCTCAATCTTTACAACGTTGTTAACGAGAGACTTGTGGACGATAAATCCGACACCTCCTTGGGACAGATGGTCGCCCTCCCGGTGATAGAACAAGTTGCCGGATTCGAGGATTACCGTGTCCTCCCCCTCTCTTCGGACTTCGGATAATCCTATAATATGCCAGCGTAACTTGTCTATCTCTTCTTCCAGCTCCACAATCTTCTCGTCAGTCCTCAGGGTCCGTGCGTTGTATGTTGCCAGGTCAAGTCGTTGTAGGTGGCAACCGAACCTCCACCGGAGATTCTTAGCACCCCTTGCCCCGCCGTTACCGTGGTCAAAGATATATAGATACACACAAAGATATATACATCATACATACAATATCTATACAAATAAATGAACTTTAAGTGTCTGTTTGTAATGTCAAAATAACAGCTATTTACTAAATGCATATGAAAGTATAATTTACGGTACTTATAACAAAACACAATTTTAAAATTTTCTACCCACTTCAAAAAGGATGAGGTACCTACTCAATTCCACTGTACCTATGTTTTTTTTATGTGTCTTTGTTGTTTTATGTGTCTATGTCTTTGTTCTACATGAACCGATTTCGATGATTATTTTTTTTATTTGAAAGCTGGTGCTTCTCATGTGTTCCCATATAAATTTGATCAAGGTATGCCCAGTAGTTTATGAGATATTCTTAATAAAATATATATTGAATTCGGTTGTACAAAATTTTTGATTTTTAATTATTGTCTGTCTGTTTGTTCTCCGAAATGGCTGGAGCGATTTTGACGGGACTTTCAATGGCAGATAGCTGATGTTATAAATAGTAACATAGGTTAATTTTTTTAGAAAAATACATAGGCTGCACTAAAAGTATCGGGAATGGAATATTTCCACTGTTCCTGTCATATTAAAATCTTTTTAATTGAAACCTCCTTGGTTTTAAAAATCGAATACCATTTATTTATTTAAAAAGAGATTCTCGGTCTTGTCACAAGGTTTTGTCAAACTTGTTTAGTCGTTGAGAAAATGGAATTGACTCGAGAAAATTCAAGAGCGATGATTTATTATGACTTTCGAAGTGGTTTAACACAAAAACAGTGTGTTGACCGGATGATTTCTGCATTTGGTGATGAAGCCCCATCCAAAACCACAATTTATCGCTGGTTTGCTGAATTTCAACGTGGACGTGTCAAGCTCAGTGATGATCCCCGTCAAGGTCGTCCAAAACTGCAGTCACCCAAGAAAACGTTGATGCTGTGCGTAAGCTGATTGAGGAAGATCGACATGTGACATACCGCGAAATTCAGGCGACTTTAGACATTGGCATGAGTCAAATACAAATAATCTTGCATGAACAATTAGGTGTAAAAAAGTTGTTTTCCCGATGGATACCGCATTCGCTCTGCGAAGAACAAAAAGCGGCTCGAGTTACTATGGTGCGTCAGAACTCTCGAAAGATTCCACGCAGGATCCTCAAATGCTGTATACAACATCGTATCAGGTGACGAATCTTGGATATACGCGTACGAACCCGAAACAAGAAAACCAGTCACGAGTTTGGGTGTTCGAAAATGAGTTAAAGCCAACAAAAATTGTTCGTTCACGGAGTGTTGCAAAAAAAAAATGGTGGCCACGTTTGTCTCCAAAACCGGCCATGTTACGACTATTCCTCTTGAGGGACAAAGAACGGTTAATGCAGAATGGTATGCTAGCATTTGTTTGCCACAGTTCGTTTCTGAACTCCGTAAAGAGAACTGCAACCGCCGCATCATCCTCCATCACGACAATGCGAGTTCTCACACCGCACACAGAACAAAAGAGTTTTTAGAGCAAGAAAACATAGAATTATTAGACCATCCGCCGTACAGCCCCGACCTAAGCCCTAATGATTTCTATAGTTTCCCTAAAATAAAGAATAAATTGCGTGGACAGAGATTTTCATCACCTGAAGAAGCTGTGGACGCCTACAAAACGGCCATTTTGGAGACCCCAACTTCCGAATGGAATGGTTGCTTCAATGATTGGTTCCATCGTATGGAAAAATGTGTCAAATTTCGCGGAGAATACTTCGAAAAGCAATAAATGCATTTTTAAATAGTAATGTTGTCTCACTTCCTTGATTCCCGAAATTTTCAGTGCCGCCCTCGTAATTAAGGTTTCGCAGAAAATCAAAATCTAAATTACACACGAGCCATGCCCGCGACTCTTTCCGCGTAGATATTATACTTCAAACCATAGGTGATCCATCAATTATCGCACTTTCATAATTCCTAACTTTTACAGTTTATGCACCGCACGCTAAATAAAATTAGTTCGCAGATGACAGATTATTCCGACTCATTTAACTCTTATCGTTATATTTTGACCAATTTACACAATATCTTTATTAATTATAGCCTATATGTTAGTCTGATGTATGAGCTATATTATTGTAAAGTTTCATTAATATACATTCAGTAGTTTTTGCGGGGAAGAGTAACAAACATCCATACATCCTCACAAACTTTCACGTTTATAATATGTGTAGGATATTGTAACTTATATAATATTTTAACTTTCTTCTTTAATATAATTAGATTTTATCTAAGCCGTACCTTTCATCTGTATAATATTAATATACTTAATATCATTTCTTATTTTATACATTTTGGTAGGCCATTGGTATAAAGGTTAAACTAGAGTGGTTGCTATGATGCTATTTTGTGTAATAGTTTCAATTATTTTTGAATTTTTAAACAAAAATGTTAACAGGGTACATTGTTGTTTATCATGTATTTATCCAATGTCAATTTAAATATTTATCGTGCAAACCATATCACTATAATTTATATCACATCCGTCTGTGTTCTGATTTATTGAGATTTAGCATACACATAAAATTCCTTATTAATTTTATGTTCGAATCCTGGGTCGGGCCATGAAAATACGAGTATCAATTATTAAGCTTTTTCATCAAGAAACTCTCAGTAGATGCCCGGAGTCAGGAAGTTGGCGGTGTCTCACCTCCGTGCCTCGGAAAGCACATTAACCCGGTGGTCCTGCGCCTGATCTCTCTTCGGTCGTGTCGGTTTACTGTCCCATCAGACTATGAGAGTGACGGAACAGAGAGTGCACATGCGCTTTTGCGCATACACTTGGGCAATATCATCCTGTCCTGCGCCGGTGGCTGATCTCCGTGGAGGATGGCCGCCGTGACCGCAATTTGTTCTGGAGGAAATTATTATGTTACATATTTTTGTATATCTCTAGATGTGTACTTTTTTTTAAGTTTTATTTTTAACTATATCGCTCGTAATAGCACACCGATTACGATTTTTTAAAAGCCAAACCACAAAACAAAGTAAAATTAGTCCTTTCCGTCTGTTTTAGCATTTATATACATACTTATTTATTTGTTTAATTCTGAACAATACAAATGGTGTTGAATCATTTATGCAAAAATACAATTAAAATGCTTGACAAGCAAATTTACAATTATATAAAATTACAATAAATTTAAAACAAATATAAATTTTTGCAATAAATTTTCAATCAATATTAAATTAAAATTATTATAACAATTAATATAAAAATTAGATTATGAAAATTTACAATTAAGTATGTAATATATCAAAGCATTCTTCTTGATTTTTACCCGACTGCGACGGAGATACGTGGTAGAGCCATGCTGCAGCTATATTAATTGTATAGTTGTTGCACGCGGTAGCGAAGCCTCCATAGAAGCCGAGAAGCTGGGCTTGCCCTAACAATCTGTTCAATCAATAATATCAACTAATCAAATAACTTGTAAAACTGTTTCAAACTATTTCCCGCGCGCTCCTCTGTTCTACACAGTTCATTAATCGTCGCGGCAAAACTGCGCAATACTGCTGTCATAAAAAAAGAGTTGAGTTGAGCGAGTAGTCGTCTCTCACGCACGCGTGGGTTTTTTACTGGGCTTTCGAGAAGACGATCGCTCCCTTTCTAACCGGTGGCAAAATGTTCTATAATGAAATATAACTACGATTGTTTATATAGCAACTAGTATGGAGCCAATAGCCTGGCTTTTGGCGTGAAGTTAGTCGAGTGCGGGGGCGCTCGGGCGATACGTTTGCAGCTTCACTTCACATTTCAATGTTTACTCTGTGTGTTTACTTGAGCGAATTAATATTACAAGTTGAAAATTTATGTTTTTTTTTAAAGTTTTTAGTGAAAATGGAGGATAATAGTGTTTTCTTGTGATGAATTGAAGTGTGTTAAAGTGTTAATCGCCGAGGAAAAGGTAAAAATCTTTGTTGAGAAAAAACAGCTCATATCCACATAAACAGTTATTGGTACAATTAAAACGTTCAACAACATTTTACGCGGACGTAATCAAATCTTTTTTTTTAAAACGTTACCCCCACACTAGGATTTTCTCCTGTATCGTGGATGCAGTTTACAATCACAAACTGCACAAGGACAAACATCCAGACCCGGAACAATTATTTGTAGGTCATACAAATACTTGTTCCGTGCGGGATTCGAACTCGCAGTCCTCAGCGCAGCAACTCATTGCTAAGCCAGTGCGCCATGAAGCCGTCTTAATTAATCTTTCTTTAAGAAAGAGACGATTCGATTTAGAATATAAATAATTTGTTTTATTTTTTATTTTATACATAGTTTGTTTGTACTTCTGCATGCTTTTCTTTTGTTCATGTATTGTATTGTATGTAAATATCTTTTTCTTTCGCTCAAGCAAACCCAAACGGCTTTTTTCAAAGCCACGAAGGTATGCATATAGTCATACAATCTATCTAGCATTGGTATGCCTTCTGTTTGCTTTGTTAAATACGTCCTTGACTGCACTGAATATGAAAATGAAGAGTGGAGACAGATCACGATTGGTGTATTTTTATAAAACTGCTAAACACAACAAAATCATATCTTGGGCTTGCCCTAGTTTGGAGCCCTAGCTTCGCCACTGGTATCACGAATGGGTCGGCTCGGACCACGCTCTCACAGAATACCAGCGTAAAATAGCAGCTTAATGCTGCCGTGTTTCGTATGGTGAGTGTAGAGAACCGGAGATCCTTTTTACTGGAAATGAGGCATTCTATATCAGCCCTCACGGCTGACAACGCATCTGCATTTTGTTTCGCTAGCGAGGGTAGATTTAGTTGTCTATGAGCCACAGCAACCACTTACCATGAGTGGACTGTGTGCTTGCTTGTCACTAGGCTTGCCATCTACAAAAAAGGCATTTCCGGGATTACCCAGCTCGATATCCGAGACTTGGGTATATTACGCGGGTCACAACACACCACATACAAATTGGTTAGAAAAAAAAAAACACATTGGTTATAAAATTCACTGCATTTTGATCAAAATTAATGTTAATTTGTAGTTCATCCTTGATGTGGTCAACAAACAGCTTATTTCTGCTGTCTGGCTATTTATTTCCACAGAGAGGAAACACTCTCTTTGCTGATGCATTTGAAAGAGGTATCGAAGCTACGGCAAAGGTGTAGTTGGTACGAGATAGATACTAATATCCTATAATCACTGATTTCTGGGACAAAAGGCGTCCCGCAAGGGGGTTACGGCGGGACGGTCCAAAATTAACCCAGAAGCGGGACGTCCCGGAAAATCCGGGACGGTTGGCAAGCCTACTCTTTACTTACCTTTATCCGTTAAAAAAAGACGACGGACTGCTGGAGACATTTTTGGTGTGTAATGGGTATATATTTTTGAAATATCGTGTCTATTTTTACCCGTAACTTTACTAGTTATCGGATATTAATAAATATTAGGTATATCGAGTAATTTAAAGATTTGTAAAACGCAGGTGGTAAAACAAGCTATATGACATCAGTTTAAAATAAATATAAACTAATGAGAAAGGTTTTAGGAGTTCTAAACATGTATAATTATTAATTAGTATGGGAATTACGAGTATATCTTAGATAGTCTGTGTTTGGGTTCTTTTTTTTAATAATTATTTACTTGTTCTTACATGTTACTTATTATATCATTTGCGTTTGCCTACCTATCTCGTTCATAAAGTAGTCTTCAATTGTTTAGAGTTTTGTAAAGTACTGGTCTTTCTATTTGTATGCATGTTTCCTTATTGCATTATAGATTTTTATTTTAAATATAGGTCTGCGAGCTACTGTTGTAATGATCTCGAGGAGGAAGATTTAAAAATATGTAAATATGTAATAAGTATGCAATAAATTTTAAATATTTTTGAAAAATTAAAAAGAACTGTTTTATTGTATTCCCTAAATATTTTGTTCACAGATTGGTGGTAGATCCACTTGCTAAGTAAAATAACTTTCAAGCATTTACTAATCATACAATTTGTTCTCAGTTTTAGGACCTGTAGACGGTACTACGAAGGGTGACTTGCATTTCATTCAAACGAAAAGTGGCCATCTACAATTGATCTATGAACCATACATTTTTGTTACGGATTGTGTACGAAGTGGCCGGACATTCTGGAGATGCATGGATTATGGCAGGCGCTGTCGAGCCAGGATAACATCCAAAAATAATATACTACGGATTACCAACCCTGTTCATAATCACATTGAGAATCATCTGGAGAAAATTAATCGCAAGTACGAACTCGGAGAAGTTGTTACCTGCCCAACCGTTTAGAATACAGAACACTTAGGTTTATCAATTTAACTGATTGTCAAATTTTATAGGATTAGGCGTTTAGAACTTAAATAAGAAATTGTGTTTCTAAGTGTGAATTTTACTTTTGCATAGTAAAATTACTTCTTTATTAATTAATCAATCCGTAAGACGAGTCGTCTAGCTTATTAACAGTTTTTGAAGTATGAAAATAAAATATAAATGAAATAGTAGCGATGTTATCAACGAAGTCTCCGGACTTTATATCGTTTTGGGGCCTCTCGCTTCCACTTATTTATATTGAATTCGAGATTTGTAAAACATTATGTTCCATGTTATTTGAAATAAATTAGTAGAAAACTGAATATCGGTTAACAACTGACACGGTTATACGTTCTTATTGTTAGAATTTTAAAGGCTTTGATTTGAAACATAGGTATTGATAATGAACGGAGAATAATTACATTTAGTTTGTATAAAATAAATGACTTGATTATCGAATAATCTAAGATGACTTGGTCAATAGCGTTTCATGCATTATATTTCTTTCTTTAATTTAAGGTAAAATAACTATTGTGATCTTTTAGCGTAGTGTAATAAAAAGTTCTGGTAAAATGTTTTTCTTTTCCTTAATGTCGTAACAATTCCTTTACGTTATCACCATAGAGATATTATTTATAGAGTAGATATGAAAGGCCTGTAAATTCCAAGTCTGTAAAGGCGGAAACATATGTTTTTACTATGTAAAACTACTCTGTGTTAATATCTCAATGGATACAGCAGGTGAAGCTTCGGTGCAGTATTCTGTGACACGACGAGGCGCGCCATGCCTTCTCGTGGATGGCTATGGATACGTGGCCCGTAAGAGACGAGGGGCGCGGGTTTATTGGTCGTGTCGGAGTCGCGCGTTGGGCTGCCGTGCTCGTGCGTTGACTAACGCCGGTCACCTCCTTGCCCGCGCAGCTAACCACAACCATCCGCCACATACGCCAGCCTTAAACGATCACGAGCGTATTGAAAGCCTCATTGAGACCATCTCAAATGAAAAGTAATTCTGGCTTGATTACAATAGCTGTCTCAATGGCTGTGCAAGTCCCTACGTATATAAACAACGACCCATACGAACTGATACTTATGCGGCGACTACGAACCGCCCTCAAATTGATTTTCATTAAAGAGTTTAATGGTACATGCTACTTTTATTACCCCTTCACCATGCATGCCTTATGTATTTGCTTACTAACTTTGTTACTAACGGATTTTGTCGGACATAATACGCATGTGGATGATGTATATAGTGATGGGGGTGGTGTTTTGCAGTGGAGTTCGTGATATCGAATCGCGGACGACGGCATATGCGGCTTGGCGGCTTCTCGTTTTATGCGGAGAAGGTGTTTCCGGAGAAGAGCAAAGTGCGGTGGCGGTGTACGCGACGCACATGCCGCGCCTACGCGCACACACTGCACGACCGCATTTTCGCATTAAGTAACGTACATTCGCACGAACCGCCCGTGACTATGACGCATCGAACCATTGTCCACACCGCGCTCCCACCACTAAAAGCTATGCTAAACTAACTTTTTTTTTTATTAAACAGTCATGTGTCTGGCGTGGCTGCTTAGGCTACTTGCACGAATTCCTCGATTGTTAAATTTAGATGATATTTAGGTCGCATATTAACTTATACTAAAAATGTCCTTACCACGATTCATCTTTGCTCATATAACAAGATATGCATATAACAACATAGAAGAATACTAAATTAGATTAGCGAATAATTAGCAGGTAGTATGTATAATGGTTTTCTTGATGCAACGTCACTTATAAAAAATAACAGTGACGTTTATGTTTATTCGGCAGTCACATTGGCGATGACTGCGTGTGTTTCTAGTCAATTTACATACGGGATTTTAAAATATTTATTTAATGTAATATGAGTTCCATAAAGATGTTTAGTTTTTTTCATAACATAGGGGCATATATATAAGGAGTGGGAGAGGGGGGGGGGGATGATGATCTCAAAAAGCAACATTTTAATAACAAAATAAAACAGTACGAAGTTTACGTAGGTATGCACTCTCGAGTACTCTACTTTGCGATCGAATGTGGACTGGTGTAGGTTCATTACATTTTAATAATTTAAGTTATAAAACTAATTACCAATATAGAAAACATATTTGTAAAATTTAGCAATAATAATCGAATTTGTAATATGTTATGTTCTCCGTTTAGTCAAGATCGACGAAATCTATTGTGAATCATGTATCATTTTATAGTTTACTATGACAATTTTCCTCAGTTTTCCTGTAAAGTTTAACTCTTCTTATCTAACTTTTTATGTATTGGCGTCAAATTCTAGTCATTCCAATTGTTATTAAACTAAGCTGTGTAAGGAATCTCTTCGAATAGTAATTTTTTTTTGCACATAAATGTGAGTGAAACATGGAATTAGCTATTTATTGCGACCTAATCCATTCATTTTATGTTGTCCAAGCTGTCATTCAAAGCGTTTTTACATAAAATTAATTTCTAATTTATTTTGTATAGTCTGGCTAAGCCCATGTTGACGGTATTTTCTATTCAGAGTTTGATTAGGTTCCGTTTCTGTTTATTCATTACAGTTTCATGTCGTTATAAACATTTGCATGTTAATATTAGTATGGTAAATCTGAAAATTTGCGAGAACTACAACGGTTTGATGCTTACAGAAAAATATGTGCGTTTGTGCGTGGGGCCGGGCGGAAGACCGAGGCTTTGGGTTCGCGGACGGAGTTTCTACGCGGCGCATACGATGCGCTCAGGAATTGTGCGTTGGCGTTGCACCATGGGCGGATGTGGCTGCAAGGCCTATACACAAAAGGGCACGTTACACAAGCTCGTGGGCGAACATAATCATGCCGGCCGCTGTGGTCGCCGAGGGTCACGCGCACCCCCACCTCCGTCTCCGCCTGAACCGCTCTTGCTTCCCAGGATGCCACGACTCGACTTCGACAACTTCGATCCCAGCGCTTGGCTTGTTCGATATTAATGTAACTTCCTTACTTACGCCTCTACTATTAAATCTTTGGGCACTTGACGAATCGTTGCAATATTAAAAAAAAAACACTTATATGTTATGTATCTTAGTATAATATCCTGCATAATGCGCTGGAACCTTAAAACAATTTAAAGTTTAGATTAATCCTTAAGTAGATATTGCGAGGCAAGTGACCGCGTATTGAGACGTGTATTTTACTTTTTATTATATACTTTTAATTATTTTTAAAACGAAAATTATTTTATTGTTTGGATTCAGATATATCTTAACAAATGATTTAGATTGGTGCAAACCAAATGTATGGGCAAATTATATACGTCTCCTGCTTGTACCAGCTCTAAAGGTCAGACGCAAGTGCAGATTAAAATTGAATAAACAGGGTTATTTTGCAATAACCGGCCATATTTTCGAGAAGGTTCAGAATATGTAATATAGGCAAATGGTGAAGAAAAACTAATTATCCATAACATTATTTTAATTGATTGTCTTTCATAAATATTTAACGCCTACTGTTTTACTACGCACGCACACATTCGTAAGGGTCGATCGGTTGGCAAAAAAGTTGTGAATTGAATCGCACACAGAGGCTCGCGAGTACGCGTAGTTGTTGCCCATAAATCATATTCAATTTGGTATAATTTCAAATAAAATTAAAATTCGGCTACTCTTTGAAAAATAATCCTGGTATACAAGGACCGGAGAGCCTATAATATTATCAACTAATACAAAATTTCTAATATGTGCATTCCATTCCTCTTATGAGCATAATTTTAATTGTACTCGGTTTTATTTAACGAAGGCAAAATATTATTTATGTCGTCACTCACTATATAAAACGCAGCAGAGTTAAGCTGCTCTTTTACGCAAGCATTCTGTGAGAGTGAGGCCCTTCCAGATTGACCGTTCGGAGACTTTTTTACTGAAAACGAGGCATTCGAGCTTAGTCCTTAGGGCTGACAAGGCATCTGCATTTGGATTCCTACTCAAAGACATATGTAGATTTTTATAGGCCGCAGTATCTACTTACCATCAAGTGAACTGTGTGCTCGTTTTTCGCCCTAGGCCTAGTACAATAAAATATCTCTTAACCTACAAATAAATAAATATGACAAAATATTTGTGTTGCTTGTCTCGCGACGTTTGATTTTAGTATCTACGCGTGTATTTTAATGTTCTTACTTAATAAATATTAAGTGCACTACAGTGTGGTTATTAGCTAGAGAAGGTTTTATAAATATTTCTTTTTCTCACGAAGTATTATTGTTCAATTTTAAAAAATTGTATATGAATCGACATTTATGTTGTCGCATGCCAAGTAAATGACTATATTCAACACAAAAATACAAGTTAATGTGTCATATTTTATTCTAGTCAGAGTATCATTTTCTAATTATGTCTTCAGAATTTATTGTGATAGTTGAATCGTCACATTAGGTTTGATCTCAACTTATTGTTAAGACTTAGGTGCCAAATATTGAACTTGTTCTTGTGAGTGACGCTTAGAGAATTATTAAGATTCTTATAAAATAATGTATCAATGGTGACGCCAACAAATTTGCTGACGTCGAATAGATGATAAAATGAACGAATATGTAGCGTAAATTATTATTTTCTCAATGTAATGTTAGTCTTCCCTAATTGTTACTATACAGTTAGTCGATTTTTGTTTTAACCGTTATTGTGTTAGATAATTCGTAAAATAAATTTCTGATTTATTCGATTTATATCATAGTGTAGTTTTTAGGTTAAATCTCTCTACATGCTCACGTGAAATCTTTGCTCAGTGTCAACTACTAAGCTACTTCCATAATGTGCCAAATGTTTTGCTCATTTTAGTTCATCTAACGGGTGAATGTACAAAAATTGTTTCTTCCTTATTATTAAACGTTAAAATCGCGAGTTGTGTACGTGTAAGTGCTGAATAAATAGATCGAATCTTACCCTCTTTTATTCAATAACCTGGTAATAAATAATCACACAATGATGGCGAATTCTTTATTTTATATGTTATGTACTCTGTTGTGAAGATTTGTTTCATTTCTGTGATTTTCGTCCTTTGCTATGTACAATCAATACACATGAAGATATAAGTAATTGGTTTTACACGGTAAAGGTTATCTGTTTGTAGCCGAACTGTTTGCTAACGTGTGTTTTTTCCACCAGCGCGCTTTATCCGCGCCGGCAAGGGACGCCTGTTGTTGCACCGTGGCTACACGTTCCGTCTGAAGAACAACTTGGCACACGGGCGCAAACAGTGGTACTGCTCGTCGCGCCTCACCTCGCGCTGCCTCGCTGACGTCAACACCGAAGGCCCGGAGGGCTTCGAACGTATAGTTCGTTCGCGCTACGCCCACAATCACGCGCCGCCGAATGTGCGGCGTTTCGCCGACGGACGCTATGTGGTGCGCACGCCGCACCAAAGTGGGCACCGCGCGCCCGCTCCGCTCGACCCGCACCATCAGCTGCTGCAGCTGCAGCACGCGCTCGCGCTGTACGCCGCCACAGCACACGCCAACGCCACGGCGAACGCGACCGCAGCCGCCTCCGCCGCCACCGGCCCGGCCCCTCAGCAGTCTCCGAACTCCCTCCCTCCTTCGCAAAATGCACCCACTGCAAAACCCTTGTTGGTCGACACACCTTGCAATGAGGAGGATTAGGCGCTTTCTTGTTTAATACACAATCATGTGCTCTTTTTGTAAACGCGGTTGAAATTTCACTTTGGCGCGAAAATATTTCACGATTTTGACGACGATGATATATCGAGCAACCGATATATTCATCGAAGCCTTTTGGCACATATAATGTAGTATAAATTATATTTAGAGTAATTTTTATTAGGTAAGATAAATGGGGATAGGATGGTGTTTATTAAGATTGCGATGGCATCGTTGGAGTTATTTAATATCGGTAATATGAATGTATGTAAAACCTTCTTAAGTCAAGAAAAGATGTTGCGATATCATAAATGGTACGACCACCAGTGGTTAAAAAACCAGTATGTCGAGGTTATTTATCGCGACACGTAGGTTAAGCGGTCTTATCGAGGTCTATAATGTTATTCATATATAGGTGTGGGTTATTTATGGAAAGGAATAGGGAATGTTAGGATGTTAATGTGTAAGAACTTTCTGAATTTTTATGGAAGGCAGCCTTTACACATTTATTGACAGTTGTCCAAACTCTGATATTGATATGCATTACATTCCAAATTATATAAATGTATGAGGACCTTACGTCACAGCATTGAATAATGGTAGATTTTCCAAGAAAATATTAAATAAAAATAAAATACAATTAATATCAACGAAGGATGATATGCATGAGTAACTGTGTGAAGGCTGCCGATCGTGTCACCTGTATTGTTATCAGATATTGGTAGATGGTTACTATCCGGAATTAGACGAAATTACGTGTATGATTTCTTATAAGCTCAATCTATCTGAGCAGCACATCATAGTAGCGATAAGCAAGCTGGTCTGCACATGAGGTAGGTTGGAACAGGACCCGAGAACGACCGCAGGAAAGTCAGGCGATCGACAGAGAGCGCAAGTCAAGGTTCAGCGGTCTCCACCGCTGACTACGCGTCGGTGACTGATTATGCGGAATCGATTTGAATGTAAGCAATATAATATTGAATCCCTGGACTGCACTTTAGAAATACTTTATTTATTTTGAGAGTTTTAAATTTACATATTCAAATGTTGCTACTTAGAGGATTAGACGTCCGCCTTTTTTATCTATAAGAAACATCCGTTGTTATTGGATATTTTGAAATATGCAATCACCTACCTTCGAGTGTAAATACTGTGCTCCCGCGCGGCGTCGTGGCATCGTGGCGGGGGCTCCAGTCGCAGTCGATGTTTTGCTCTTAGGGTTGATTTTTAAGTACTTAAGCTCAATCAACTACCTCTTTCACTTTTTATACGGGTTTTACAGAATAGTTTAATTATACAATTTTATATACACGAATGAATACTCAGAAGCTTTACTCTAGTAAGGTGTTATAGGTTAAAATTAGGTTAGGATTATAGGTTAGTCAAGCGCGTCGGGGCGGTACTCCGCGCAGGGTCCGGCGCGCTCTATTATTACCTCTACTATTGAAACTCAACTACCTCTTTGAATAGTTATTACTTGTACTCGATAGTTCTCTGTTGATGACTTTAGTATAAATAACTATACGAGACTGTTGTCAGAATATATTTTATTAATTGTGTTAAAGTTATAATAATTTGTTGCTTGTATAATTTTTTTTTCAATGAGAACGTGGACCTGCTTATTTTGTATATTCTAAGACTTTAATTTAAGTACAAATTTTGACTAATTGTAATTGTTGTTTAGATGACTTAGGTATCTTGGGGTCTTAATGTATGTTTGGACGAAGTAGCGGGGTAAAAAATTTTTAATCAATAATTTATTGTAGTTCTTGTCAAAACTTTTACTTTTAAAATAAAGATAACTATAATTCTTAAAAAGGCAACTCAGGTGATTTTGGATTAAACGTTGGATGGGCTTAATGTTGTTTACGATTTATATATTTAAAGCAAGTGAAATTAATGAATTAGTCACATCTATACCGTTTAATGTAAAATCTACTTATATAGATATAAGATTTTGAATTGTATTCGGTCGTTTTGAGAATTATTTACAAATCTAAAATAATTTACCACGTTCTATGGCTTTTCTTAGTATCACTGTGCTAAAGCGAATACATTGTAACTCGTTTGGCCGCGGCGGAATTCTGTATCATATTTATTTTAGGATTAATATTAATATATTACTTAATTCTACTTAATATTTAGGGAAATGACAATATGCGTCAATTATATAAAATACGATTTTACCATAGTGAATTTGATGCAAAATTTGAATCATCCGCTTTTGTATACGCGTCTTTTACAGTTGTATTTATTATATTGAACAGTTTTTGGCACTTCCTAAGATTATGTGTATATGTATCTAATGGCTATGTTTGTACTTTTACGTGGTGTGAATGAATCTCATAGTAATCGACTTTTTTATGAAAGCTTGAGAACCGCTGTCGCCGCGGCTCGACACTCGACCAGTACCCATCAAGTTGTTCCTCTTTAACACTAATCTATCTACCTCATTCACTGTTAACTACTCGATATATCTACAAGTCTTTTACGTAGTGTAATTTTGTATTTACCATTATATTAATAAGGAGAATTTGGGTTTATGTATGGGGTATGTTTTGTGAAAATATTACATTGTACTTATAAATAACCGTTCGTTTTATTTACACAGTTTTAAAGTAAATGTTTTATTTTTTCTGTGTTTTATTCACCGAGTTACACCGTGGTGGTGGTGTTGGGAGAGGAATTAGTGAAAGAAGGTGTAAATATTTAAATTCTGACAATCGTTCTTGTCGTAGGAATCAAGTATTTGAAATCGCGCCGAGGGAAGGTGATCATGATGGTGAACACGTTTCCTTTCTGTGAGGAGTCGAAGTTGAGAGATAAAGTTATTTGGAGATGCACTTCTAAGAAGACGAATTGTAAGGCGCGCATTCACATGTTGGGCACGAACGTAGTAGCTGTCAAAGGCATGCACAATCATCCCCCTCGAGCCCCTACTTCTTGATGCTGCTTTTTACTCATTTTCGATGATTTATCGAGCTTAGAATTGTTCAGGGGAAAGACTATTCTTTGATTGCACGAAGTTATGGTTTAGGTTTTATAAGTTTAAGCATTTTCATTACAGGTTTTTGCGTAATCTTAATAGCAAAAGTTCGTTTTTTGGAACAAAAAAGGGTGTTTTTAATTAGAAATGAACTCGTATCTAAAGAAACAAGCTATTTGGAGTTTTGCTACTAACTGCGAAATTACTGATTTAGTATTATTAATAATATATAAATCTAAATGACACTGTACTCAAACCAAGTATTGTTTTTTGAGGGCCAATTTAATGCGATTGTACTCATTTAATAAAATGTATACGCTTCTTAAACTTAAATTCTACGACTTAGTTCTAGAGTGAGATTTTGCACGCAATATCATTGGAAGATTTTATGTAAGTTTAAGCTTGAAAATTTCATGTTGTTGAGGAAACGATCTTAATTGTATCTGATAAGCCTATATCTAGAATTTATATTAGTAATTAGTTAGCAAAAAATTACCACCTATATAAGTTAAAATATATAAACAAAATTTTAAATCATTCCACGTAGTATTTCCGCCGCGTTATCATTGCAATTTTGGTGTTTATTTGGTAGATTGTTTCAGAGTTTATCACTGAATGTTGTGACATATCCATTGTGTCGATGTTAAATTAAAGTTTGTTCAAATATATTTATTACAAGACAATGTAAGAGCCAATCGGCTCCTTCGCAATGCGTATTATGGTTGACGATAATCATGTGATAATGAATTTTGTGGTTAGGTGCATATATTTAGTATTGGTTAAGCTATCGAGAAATTATTGCTATTGTAATGTACTTATGATGATATAGATGCTGTCGATTCGATATTAGATTATTTATTCCATGTTGAACATATGACGTTTTAAAGTTAAGTAAACACGTGCCTTACGTATGTGGGACCACTTTCAAGTTAGTAGAGTTAATCGACGTAATGAACATTCCTTATTAAACATTATTCCCGTTTTACATTATACACTTGTAATTTAATTTTTTTATATTTGAGAATAGTTTTAAGTTTTCGTTGAATTATTAAGAGTATTACTCATTAAGAATTAAATATAAAAATACGTTTATATAAATCAAGTCTTTTATTAATTAAATTGCGTTACAAATTAATCGATGCAGCAGGAATGCAATCCATTGATTTTTAATTTATGATTCAATAGAATCCTTTTTCGCATTTGTCTTGAAACCGTACTTTTGTCATGGCAGGACGAAGTCCTACACGTCTACATACCTACTTGTCTAAAATATATGAAATAACCGTTTGTTTTAAGATAATTCAAAAGACGTGTTTCAGCATTCACATTCAGAAAAGATAGAAATAAGCCTAAACTGGATAAAATATTTTTGATCACAAAAAATGCACTAAAGAATCAACTTATTTTTTTATTATACTTATCGAATGACAAAAAAAATGTATTTTTACTAAGACTTAGTAGACATTTCATTACTCACACATTTAATCAGACGTTTATGTTACTAAAATAATATTTAAAAAAATGTCTGCCAACGCGCACAATATTCAATAAATTTATATTTTTAAAAATGATGGTTCATTCCCAGAAATAAAAGTTGCAATATATTAAATGCGAGGTGTAAACGGAATTGGATCTTCAATGGATTGTCATTTAATATGTCTCCCCTCCTTCGAGTGCTGGAGTTGTTTCTGAGGCAAGAAGTTGGGCTGTAGAGCCACAGCTAGAAGGGAGAAGTTATTGCTTATCATAATTACCATTATGAAAAAGCTAGTTATTTTCAAAAGACAAAAAGGTGATTCAGTAATAAATATGTATTATTAATGAATGGATTATTAAAGTTATTAACACATTGCGTTTCATTTTGTTACAATATTGGTGATTTAATGAATAATTATAAACTTTTATGTCATCATTGATGATATAAAAATGTATAACGTTCAGTACCTGACGTGGAATACATTTTATATTTTAATCGGTGGGCCAGAACGTTAAAATGAACTAAATACTTAAGACCGTTTAATATAGAGTGTCGTAAGTTGAACATATTCACGACTTTTATTAATGTAAATGGTGTTTTTTTACAGAAGCTTTCTTCCTACCATCTAGAGCTGGGAAATCGGTGTTAATATTTCGGCGCAACAAGTTCTGGGTCAACAATCAGTATCGCGACAAATTAAACTGGGCCTGTCGGGATAAAGATACAAAAGGATGCCTTTGCAGGGTTCAGACAACCATGGAAGGTCGATTCGTACGCGTTAAAGGGGAGCACAACCATGACCCCAACTTCACGCCCCAAAATTTTGATTCGTCCGCGGAGAGATTATTTAATGAATGGCGGGCCAATATGCTCTTAAACAATGTAAAGAGCACGTAGCGTACTAACATTAAGCTACTTTAATTGTAATACGATATATATAATTGTGTTAAGACGTTTTAGCCCCTTATCAATATCATCCTTAGTGACTTCTACGGCTGTGACGTTAACAGATAAATCGTCTATTCCAAAATTAATACATTCCAGTTAGTTAATATCAATAAAAAAAAGTGTGACATACCAATAAAATGTTATTATAATCATAAAATTTTAGGTCAAATTTCAGTTTTATTATTAGATCATCAGTATGCGTAATATAGTCCAACAGGCAAATTCAATCAAGTTTTTCATAAAATTTCATGTTTTAACAAATTATCTTTTACATTCCATTGTTTCTTCGATTCATATATTAAATAATACGTTATTATATTGGAAATTCTAAAGTAATAATAAATTAGGCGATGATATTAAAGTAAGAAAAAAACGTCATTCATTACTTAATATGATTTCTTTTATAAGATATTTTTGTAATAAATAAATTGTGTTAGAGTTAGTATTAATTTGAATCCTAATTTAAATTAAATAAACCTTGTCTGATCTGATTACCATGTGGATGGTTATTTAGTATATTATGGACTAAGCTGCAAAGTGATGTTTAAAATAAAGTATTTTTATATAAATGCAAATGCAAACCTTTTTTATTTTAGATCTTTTGTAATAAATGATATGACAACATGAATGATGTAAATGTATTGTATTGTATTGTATGTTGTAAATGTATATTTGCAGTTTATTGGGGCGTATCAAGGTTTGGCAATCCTGTGCTGGTGTTGAACGGTCATAGATTCAGGCGAGCAGGATCGCTGCGTGCGGGCCGGGTCACATGGCTCTGCATCAAGTCGGATACAGGTTGCAAATGCTATGCGATAACCTTCAAAGATCATCTCGTAGCCACCGGTAATCCTCACGTGCATTACATCAAACAACGAAAGCGAAAACATAAAATTAAAATCAGAACACACAAGCGATTTTACCTTAAAACCGATCATAAAATTGTAGGGCTTTAGGAAACGATTTGTTTCTTCCATTAATCAGAATTCAGAATCCTTGCATTGTGATTTTGTCTTTCATCATCACTTATTGTATAATTTGTTCACTTACCGATCACCGTTTTTTTTAAAATATTTAAAAAATACTGTTATTAAAAACATATCCTTTGTTTTATTTTTAGTAAACGTAATGAATGTCATGTAAATAGAATAATGTTCTCGTTATTTTAAATCACGTACGTAATTGGTTTGATTGTGTTACTAACAAAGCAGTTTATAGTTGCAGGCACAGTTACAACACCGGAAGCTCATCCGACTTTGGGGCTGCCGTTTCCGTTTCCATGCTTTCCTGGGCAATTTCGTTACTGTCTTAGTAAGCGTGGAAAGCCAGCTATTGAAGTGGGCGCGCATCGTTTCTGTTTTAACGGTCGAGCTGCAAGCGGAAAAGTTTGGTGGCGCTGCTCCAGGAATCCCCGGTGCCGGGCTGCTGTTCACACGTTCGGATTACGCGTTGTTCAGATGAATAGCGCGCACACATGTGGTGTACGCGCTACACCATTAAGGCCTATGTTCTAAGTCGCTCAAACTATGTCACAAATGTCTTTACAGAAAACATATTTTCGTACAAACGTTTGTCATCTCTAAGACCACCGGCGAAATACATGCTGTTGATACTGGCACGGAGTGATCTCGTTGCATAATATTCTACATAAGATTTGCGATAATTGATGTTTGGACACGAGGTGTATAAGCTGGTTTAAATTTATACAATTTGAAGGGATGTCTTAAATTTTGCTTTTGTGCCTTTTCGTCGGTGGTATGCTTTCAATATCTTTGTATTTCGGAAGAATACGGTTTAGCATGTTGGTTTAATAGGCTTAAAGATACCCCAAAGAGATTACAACACGATATGTAAGATATTTAACTGACCTAAATACAGATTTATAAAGATATTTGCACCGTGTTAGGTATATCTTTTTATAATTAATTATTATTTATTAAGATGACCATATGCAGTTGTATTTTTGAGTAAGGTTCTATTTAATCGTGCAGCTACATAAATATTTTTAAAACAATATACACTCAGAGCCTCCTTTTATGGCAAGTGAATACTTATCTAGTTTTTACGGGACAAACTTTTAGAAAAAATATAGATATACAATAGGGCTTGTTTTATTTCCAGTGGGATCTCAGACTCAAATCGATCTTCCTTCCGCGACGGGTGGTTGTAGTTTGTTGTACAAAGTGATAGTTCTCTTATGATACCCTAAGTATTTTTATATATTCCTTTTACATATTTTTTTACAATTTTATTCTTGTACATAGAATTGATTGTTGAAGCGGGGTTAACTCCATGCGGTTGGGTTTGGTTGCGATTTGAAAAAGTTATGGTTATGTTGTCGAGTCGCACTAGAATGTACCATTCAAGTCATGAATTGTATACGATTTTAGGAAGTTGTTGAGGCGTTGTTAAATAAGGATTATGCATTTATTGAACGATCGACTTAAATTAATACTCAATGTATACGTTGTAGATTAAGTTTTTCTTTAGTGAGATTTTTTATGTTTTATGTATAATTAAACAGATTTATACTATTTTTCTTTGAGTAAGTACTTAATGAAAATATTGATAGCTTCTATTTTGTACTTACAAAGGTTTATATTGGTGATAATTTTGTTAATCCAATAAACTTCGTTTACCATGAACGTTTATACCAGTTTCTACCATTTGAGATGTATACGATTGTATTTTATAGGTTAACCTTTCGAGTATTATTCTTGAAGTATTATTTTGTGTATGTGATAAGATGTATTATTATTATTTTAGAAAGAAAGTATATTATGGATAGCGGTAGCTATAAGCGACAGTGGCTGGATGAAGAATGTATACGCTGTGTAGTTATTATTGGTAGACGGAGACGAAATGTCTTGTGTATAGGTACAAAGAAACGATTATATGATCTGAATTTATATGGATCTTTTATTTAAATAAATATTTATAATTTATTTTCCGATTAATTGGAGTCTATTATGTACTCATGTAAAGAATAAAAAAAGCGATTAATATGAAGATCAGACACTGAATGGTATTTAAAAATCACGAACAAAAGCTGCATTACATAATCAAAGACAAAATTTATTCTGAAATAGAGACGATCCGCAGTGTGATTTTGTAACTCTGGTGGGAATCGTGGTTGGATTTTGTATTGTTGTTTGACGTTTGGTTTTGTTGTATTTTGTATATTTATTAATATAGATATATTAAAGATTATAAGCCAATGTCTTTTATATTAAAATCATTTTATGTTTCAAAAAATATTATAACGAAATATTGTGACACAGTTGCGGTGTCATCCCCACCGGCATACGATTCCCACCAGAGTTACATAATCGCACTGCTGGTTAAAAAGCAATAAACTCTGCTTATTATATATGTTACGAATGCATATATTATTGCCGTTAGAAAATTAAACCATCTAGAACTTCTTTGGATCTAGGAGCAGGGCCAACTAGATTTAAATAATAGAACTGCTTATGAATTTTGCTAGAATTGATACTTCAAATTGTATTGAGTATTTAACAGATGGATAGAGGTAACTATAAGCGACACTGGCTGTACGGTATGTGGACGAAATATCTCGTTTGTAGGTACAAAGAAACAATTATATGATCTTAATTTATATGGATACTAAGCTGATTTATTTTCAAATGTGTTGATTTCAACAAATTATAATGTAATGTATTAATCATAAAACTAGTTACATATGAACAGTTGGCAGCTACCTATATTCATTGCGAATAAAAATTGTTACATAGGTCTACAACCGATGTTTTGTTGCAGGCTGGTTTTACATACGTTCCGCGCGCGGCGGTCTTCATCTTGTTGCGGACGGTCATATATTCTACGAAGATGGTGGATCCCATCCTCGCCGGGTTACTTGGCGATGTGCCAGGTCCTATCAGAAAGCTGAACGGTGTCAAGTTGCGCTATGTCTAAGAGACGGACGGTTAGTGTACTTCAGAGGTACTCATAATCACCCACAAACGTATAACCCTGCGAAACACGAATCAAGGCGCTTTGAAGTGGATCCAATGGGCAAGTATAAGATAGTGGCCAGCATTACTCCAAGGACATTCGCAATGGCAGCTCCTCCTCCGCCACCTGGACCACACGCCGCTCTGCTCCTCTAGGCCTGGCGCGACCTCCTTGTGCAAGGTTTCCTAGATAGGAGACACTGACCTAGCATTTGGAGTGTCGCATAATATGCCCATCTTTGGCGCCCTTATGTTTCGAAAGTTGTGTAAAGACATTATGAATAGCGCTAATACGGCTATTTGCAGAATTAATAATTATTAGTCTTTGTTACTATATTGTTATTTTTTTTTATGCATTTAGCCATTTATGAGTTTTCTATATACTAACACCATAATATATAGTGCACAGTATTATTACATTAATTTATATTGGACACAATACGTCGGGTTTTGTTTTGTTCAGTAAATTACTTTTATGTTTATGCTAGATGATTTTATAAAAAAAAAATAGATTTTGAATACGATTGTATCTATCAATGCGACTAATATAATGAATGCTGTTATAAATTAAAACGGTGACTACAAACATAAATGTAATCATTATAACTTGAACGTGCAATATTCTCTTACCAAAATGTTTAGAGGTTATGTATACAAAGTGTATAGCTTTAATGATAGCGTAGCCGTCTTGTTGAAGCTTTTTTATAAAATTCTATTTATTGACCGCGGCGCAGTTTGCGGTACGACTGATAGACGATGTTACGAAATACTCCAATATTTTAATTCGTATCTAGCTGTAGACGTAGCATAGCATAAAGTATACAAGCTTATGAAACAAATACAAGCGATAGTTTTTTAATAGACTTACACGTATATTGTATATGTAGATATTTGACTATTCTAATAGTTGAGCGGGAAACCTTGTTACCACGTTGTAGCATTATTAGACTTGATTATTACTGACCATATAACCGGAACATTCATTTAGCTTTAAATATTTTTGCGATAATTGTCAACAACGCCCGTTAACGACACTCAGTATCGCCATTGACAAAATGGTGTTGTGCGCTATAGTTTTGGTAACAATCACACGAATATTTTAGGAATAGATTTAGGTGCTGTATTTTTTATTCTTATTTAAATTATTAATGGTCAAGTGTTATTGTACGACGTGTTTTATATATATTTCGTTGGTGCCTCTGTTAGTGATCGTTTAACTTCTGAACGACTTGACCGATTGATGCCACACATTCACATAATATATTGCTTGTGTCGAGACGATGGTGCATAGCTACGCTAGAATCCGATAAGTAAAGGCAAAAAATTGTTAATAAGTTAGAAATTCTATTTATATGGACCAAAAGAACTTCACAATATATATTGGTTCAGTGCCAAATAAGAAAATCACAAAATTTGGACGTCGTACTATTAATAAATTTCATTTTCACTAAAAATTCTGGAGTGAAACTCCAAAAACATGAGTTTAACGCCACATAACGAAAAGAGCAGAATAACGTCTGCCAGGCTAGCTAGTTTTAAGAAATAACATATGGAACAACAATATTCGTCAGTTAGCGTATAATTTTGTCAAAAATGTCACCAAGTGTCGTTTAGTGGTGTAGTCGACAAAAAAATGTTTTGAGTAGTTTGCTACATAATGATTTTATGAAGTTTCTATATAATCATAATATTAAGTTTTTGTATTACATAAGTATCACCAATGACTTGTTATATATTGGAATACTCAGTTATTTTGTTTTATATTATTATCTTTAACAAATGCGACAGCTGTATACTTAATGTACGCATCTATTGTCAATGTACCAAATATTTTTATGTTTATATTTCTTAATACATTATTACTTATTGCAATTTTTCATTGATGCTTTTTACCATTAACTATATTCTTACACATCAGAAATGTTTTTTGTTTGTATATTGTGTCTACTGGTTTGTATGTGTAAGGAACTAGTTACATCGATTTTATTTATCGTGAAGTTTTTTACGGTTCGAACAGCTTTTTTCACGGCGGATTACTCGTGCCCACTGCTTGAGGAGAAAGATGGGCCTTTACTGAAGATGGGAGGACACTGGTATCGTCTGGACGGCTGCTATCAAGGAAAGAGACGTTGGACTTGTGCACGCGGCTGCGGGGCTAGAATCCACACCCGCGGAAAACGACTTGTCTTCTCAGAGTTAAGACATCGGTGTAGAAATGTTACTAATCACAGTATATGATAATTATCTTTAATAAAAGTGCCTAAACACTGAGTACATCACTCACACTCACGTACACAAGATCAGTTAGAGTATCCTTTTTATAGTTGAATTATTTCTTAGCCCACCTGTGATAGTTTTAATGTGCTATAAAATGTAACAAAACATTATTTAGTAATATCTTGAGTAATTGTTGTTAATGTTTTTTACAAAAATATAGTTTTACCTCTTTTAGTAATTATGTAATCAAATATACGTTCTTTTAACGCCTTTCGTTTTATTTAAATTGAAAATTAGGTGTGTTTTGTGTATAAATAAAACTAACTTGATTGGTATGTTGCAGTTAAAGTGATTTATAACCAGAAGGGGTATCCGAAGCTGTCGCTGGACGGATATTTCTACAGGCCTCACAACGCGTACAGGAATCAACCAAAAGTGTTGTGGTATTGCGCTGCTCGAAACAAGTTCCAGTGTACGGCCACGCTGCGGACTATACATCGAGAGGTCGTGGCGGTGACGGGGGCCCACAACCACGCACGCTGACCGCTGCGTGGGTGTGTGCCACGCCCGCAACGCACGCAACGCACACATCCCTCCACGCTCAATCTACACGAAGTGTTCCGTCTTTACGGCGAGCGACTTGCGCAGCCCGATAGAAACGCTAACAATAATGTAAGGAATAATTAGTTTTTAGGAAGCCATATTGGATTGTTATTTAACCCTAAACAAAATCCATCTCATAATGATTTATTATATTTATGCGAACTCTACACATTGAACGAAACTCATTTTTTGGGGATATTATCGCGTTTTATCAACTTATCTTATATTCCAAATGTTTCGAGTGCTCGTGATCGAGTTTCGAGTTATGTGGTTAACTATGACATTGGAACGTCGAACACCTCAGACCCTCCGTGACCTTGGGTGCTGCAAAGTACTCGTAAACGTTAGTAATATACAATAAGTTGATTAAACGTGATAAAATCTGTAAAAATCTAGTTTATTCTTTAGACGTTTTTTACCTCTGTTTTATTCTTTGTTATAAATCAGTTCCTATCTTGTAAAGTTTGTATTGCTTTGCATTTTGTATGTAAATGTAATTTAGACTGCAATAATAGCTGTCATGTCTATGTATATAAAATGAACCTATATTATAAAAATATTTAAGATTGATCGGTGTTTCATTTGGATGATAGTTTTATTTTTAACTTTGGTAGTATAGTTGAATGATGACAGTTATCTGCTGGGTTCAGATGCAGTTCCTGCGCTATACGTGCCATCGAGGACCGGGAAGTCGCTGCTTCTCCACGACGGGTATACCTTCTACTTAAAGAATCTCCAAGCACATGGCCGCAAGCAGTGGTACTGTTCATCCCGGGATATGGCGGGATGCCGAGCTGACGTCATCACGGCTCCCGCGCTTTCTGGCGATGGAGATATCTTGTTCCTAGTCCGCGGTCGCCACATTCACGCGCCCCCCAGTTACTACTTTACCCATGACGGCAAGTATGTTAGAAGGAAAGACGCGTATCATAGATACAGGTAGCGACGTAAAGCCCGTCTAATAATTTTCGGTAATGTGATATGAATAGGGTGCAAGGATATGAATGAAGCTCTGTTTTCTTGTTAATTTTTTTCTGATTTGTATTTGAAGTATTTTTACATGTGTTTAAATAATCAAAACCTTTTACAATTTCGGAATATGTAGCTAACCAGTTTTTTTATACTTATTTTTTTTAGGTACGTACTTTTTTACGTAGTGGAAGGTATTATAATAATTAGATAGTACAAAATTATATTCTTTTTTATTTTTTTTTATCTAAGCAACTGTTTACACCATTAAAATCTATCGCATTCAATATAAATTTTTATTCATCACAGAGCTTTCCTTTTTATTTTATTTTTATTATTGCTATCCAATAAAGTCGTGAACAATTTGTTGAACATGGGCTCTCCCAAGTTGAGACGATCTGCCATAAAATATTGCAACGATTGTTATCGGTATGGGCTGTATGATTGTTGTAGTCAGGGTGCGTCGAAAATCCGGTATTTGATATATTATATCGGATATAAATGTTAAATAAAACTTAAATGTTTACTAAATAGAAAAACTTTAGTTTTTATTAAACTTTTTTGTTATTGTCAGTCATGCAGTCATTGCAGTTTATGTGCGATTCCTGGCCATTAAAATTAAACGTAAATATATAAGGATGTATGCAAATATAAATATCAAATGATATAATCTAGGCCCTAGTACAATATTGAGATCAATATTTCGCCGTCGGTAAGCGACGAGATTTTTTTCACTTTCCATTTTCATCGTTACCGATGGGAAGATGAATTCTTTAAGATTTTTATTTTATAATCACTAGAAGTAATATTGCTTTACGTTGAAGACAGGTTGTGTTAGAATTTTATTAAGTTGAGAGCAATTCCCGCCTTGTAAATCGATTATTCAAATTTACTTTCATGAATAATTATCTTCTTTACATTTTGTATTACATTTCTTAATAATATATTACTACCATAAAATATCATTGAGTAATGAGGTTAAAGTTTTTTAAATTAGAATAGCAGTTACCAGCTGAGTATTTGCTTTATGTTAGTCACTTATTTTATCGGAAATTATAGGTTTAATATTTTCACTCTTAAGGTACTGATTCTCGCGCTTGTTAAAAGCTAAACTGTCAAATGTCATTTCAGTTATTAAGTGGCGAAGCTTGCGAAGACACTTATTGATTTCACGATGTCTGTCCGTCTGTCCCACGATTATCTCGAGAACGGTTTCGAATTTTCAAATTCTGTTTTCAGCAATCGATTACTGATCACCCAGGCATCTGAACCTCCTATTTTGAAACTGATTGCTCAACGGCAACCGTTAGAAACCGCTACAAAACTGATTGCTTCGCCACTTTGCTATGCTGTTAGCTTGCTAGGTTTATTTTGATTTACAAGTTGTAGAACAGTGAGATAAAGCTCGAAAAGATAACTGCTAACGGTTGTTTCAATCTGTAATGCAGTGCGAAGAGCTATTGCGAACTGAATATTTTTGGAGTTAATCTACTAACAGATATCTACTGAGAAAGGAAAAATATTGGTTTTATCAGTCGTAGAAACATGTTTCAGAAGCGTGTTAGACGGAGAAAGTACTTACCTACTCGTTTTTATTAGTTGGCAAAATATTTAAGATTATATTATAAGTTCATTTATTCTGACACAAAACGGAACAACCGGAATTATTAATAGCAATACATTTTTTGGTACTCAAGGATTTATTGTAAATAGATTTTAGAAGGACAAGTTACAGTAGCGTTCATTGGAAAAGAATTTTAATATTTTACCAAGAAGATACATTTTTAGTTGTAGAAGTTAAAATTGTACATAAAACGAGATGTGGTTGGATCTTAATAATTATGCTGTTTTCTTATTATCGAGTCTGCGTATTCCTTTGTTTAAATTCAAGAAGACTGATTTTACTACCGACTTCAAAAAGGAGAGGTACTCAATTCGACTGTATGTTTTTTATGTGTGTTACCTCGTAACTTCTTACTGGGTGAACCGATTTCGATGATTCTTATTTTATTTGAAAGCTGGTGCTTCTCATGTAATCCCATATAAATTTGATCAAGATCTGACCAATAGTTTTTGAGTTATTCTCAATAATTTATATTGAAGTCGATTCTACAAAATTTATAAATTTAAATTTTTAAATATCAAAAACTGAACATATTAAAAAATAAACATGTTTTAATATGTAATTAAACGTGACCCGTATCTGTTTCTGTTTCTCACTTTCTCATAACGTTTGAAAAATTTTAATGATATGATTGGACTGGGCCGAACTTAGTTGCCGACAGTTTATGAATTTGTTTCACTTTATTGTGTTTCACCATCACTTTTAGCACTCGTGTCTACTCGGACTTGCGCTCATTAAATTTAAACATACATAATGACGTCGTAAGAGGCGACAGAGGGAAATGAAACAGGATATGTGTAGCAGCATCTGCCAGATTACAACTCAAAATAATAAAAAATACTGCCGTTGCTAACCAGATCGCCAAGCGTGGCAGCTATGACAAATACAAATATGTATAATATATATAATATATGAAGCAATTTATGGGAGAGGTCTACGTTTAACATTGGACTTATGATAAGCTAAATAAAGAGAAATTTCACTTGTTACTTAAAAATAATATTATTGGGAATTGTCAAAACTGTTTTCTTAAATTTATAAACGAAATGTAAAATACTTAGTATTTTCATTTATTAAATTGTAATATTTGTTGCTATTTTTAAATTAAAAAAGAAATAATAATAAATAAAATTTAAAGTCTGTCATAAGTGTTGGTTGAATGGTTGACTGTGTTAAGTTGCTTTCGTTTATTAAAGAATTTGACTTACCAAGTGTTTACTTTTTTTATATTTCAGCAGTGCGCAGTAATAATTTATATCTTGATAAAGTTTCCTCATCTAATATATAAAAATTAAAATGCTCATGTGAATGGTATCTAATAACTAACCACTTAATGATATTAGGGTTCTGAAGATACTTACCAATATTTAAATGGAGCAGTTATCGAATCGTTGACATGTTTTTTTTTATAGAATAGGGTGACTAACGAGCACACAGTCTACCTGATGGTGAGTGGTTGCTGTGGCCCATAGACATCTACATCTATCTTCGTTTGCGAATTAAAATGCAGATGCGTTGTCAGCCGTGAGGACTAAGATAGAATGCCTCTTTTCCAGTAAAAAGGGTCTACGATTCTCTACACTCACCATACGAAATACAGCAGCTTAATGCTGCTATTTTACGCTGGTATTCTGTGAGAGCGTGGTCCTTCCTCGGTCGAGCTGACCCATTCGTGCTACAACTATAGTATTAATATAGCTGCAGCATGGCTCTACCACGTACAAAATTACATGTTTCTGAACACTTTAAATTATTACCATTTCGTTTTAGCGAGTCAAATGCAAATATTGTTTTCATGGAATAAAATTAATGTACTTAACCGACATTGAGATGGTTTGCTCATTCATTTCTCTCATGAGCTCTTTTCCGCGTGATTAAGTCGCAAAGCCGTTAAAGAATTTAAATTTAAATTAAGAGAAAGTTAAAAGCGATACAATTCGTAATATTAGTTTTATTTAATTTAAAGATGAAAAAGAACCAATAATTTCATCGTTTTCATATTAGTCATGAAACGATGAAATTATTGATTCTCTTTGATGACAATGAATAAAATAAATAGTACATTGTTTAAACTGAGTCCTTGACTTTTCTTTTTTTATGCTACAACGCACTATAAACAATTTCTATTGATCAAAGATTACTACAGCAAACGGTCAATATAACACAAATATGCGACGGGAAACCATAGGTTCGGAAATATTGATAAGCATTGATTCTAAATCAGGTCAAACCTATAAACATTCTACTACTGTACTGTCTATTTTATAGTAGCCAGAATGACAAACGAACATACAGTCTACCTGATATTAAGCAAATGCTGACACCTATATACATATAGACACTATATATATATATATATATATATATATATATATATATATATATATATATATATATATATATATATAGACACTAGCTTTGTCAGATATATTTTTTTCAGGCAAAGCGTAATTTGGAAACCATTTCAATAAAAAAGCAGCATCCATTCGACAACAGTAATAATTAACTTTAATGTATTTACAATATATGTGTATATATTTTATGTTTATTTACATGATATGTCTAGTTATTTTTAACAACTGCCAATTTTTATTTTTCTATTTCTCCCAGGGTTGACTTGTTAGAGAATGCCATAAGTTCATTCATTAAGTCCGCCTATTGGAACCTTTATATTAATGTGTTACGATAAAGATTAAATAAAAAAAAAAGCGGGACATAGTAAAAAACTAAAATACTAAGTACTTTTTATTATCATATTGAAAACAACTGTGAAACAATGAAATTAACCTTATAAGTCACTAGTAGGCGGTCTAATGGCCGGCCGATTTAGACGCCCGCGCCAAACCCGTAATGAGCGAGAAATCTTCCAAAAGCGAGATTGTATCTGTCCCGCTGTGTACGCTTGACATGAGACGTCTGGCAAAGCTGCTAGGCACCTACATTTAACCTTGTTTAAGAATAATGCAGATGCGTTGTCATCCTTGAGGACTAAGATGAAATGCTGTGCGCATTAGCGGAGTTAAAATATTTTTAATTTATTACAAATGCAGTATTTCTTCCTTCACTGCTGAGCACTTAGCAAATCAGCGCTAAAATTTGCGATTGTCATTTTAATATTGAGGGATTCTGGATCTGCAACTCGGTTGTTAAGAGCTTTGATTACTATTTTATTGTTTACTTGTTTTTTCTACCGACTTCTAAAAGGAGCCGGTACTCAATTCGACTGTATGTTTTTTTATGTGTATTACCTCATAACTTTTTACTGGGTGCACCTATTTCGATGATTCTTTTTTTTATTTGAAAGCTGGTGATTCACATGTAGTCCCATATAAATTTGATCAAGGTCTGACCAATAGTTTTTGAGTTATTCTTAATAGTTTATATTGAAGTCGGTTGTACAAAGTTTTTAATTTTGAATTATTTTGAAAGTTTCCAATAATATTCAATGTCTAATGACAATTTAAATCGACTAATTATCTGTTAGATAAGTTTTATCGAAACCGAGACGCATAATATGATTCGCCAAAAAAGTCCTTTGATATATTTTTAAAAGGATTATTTACGATCGAGTAGTTCCATTACCGCGTTGCAATGTTACTGGTATTTCGTGGACTATGAATTGCGCAGTTGTGATGGATCAATACGACCTACAAATTTATGAAAGAAGAAATTTCGGCAAGGCATGGGGTTTGTATGGGCGTGCCCTGCTGTCTCCCGCGCTACAGCCTAGTTACGCCTCGTATGCCCTAATTTTGACGTACTTACTTCCTTTTCCTCGAGAAGACATTCAATGTGTGCACCGGGTGTGCCTGTGTGAGTGCGCGGGACTATTATATATAATTCACATTATTTTGGGGGAGACGAAGCGCTTCCGTTTTTCATTTTTATTGTATGTCATCAATTTGGAAGTGGTTGCTGTTCGGTAAATTTATTTATAAAGGTCCATTTAGGTTCTGAAAGTATTGCATGTTTTATGCAAGTTACTGTATAAAATTCTGTTATAAGTTATACCACGTGCTAATATTTTACGCAAACGCTTTATTGAGTTTTATATATACTTTCATTCGGTTCTGTAAGTCTGTAACACATATTATGTTGTGATAATGGCATTAATTTCGTTTTCTAATGTCTAATCTTATATAATAATAAATAGTAATAGACATAATACTAGAAGTAAGAAATATCGTACGTGGTAGAGCCATGCTGCAGCTATATCAATAGTATAGTTGTAGCACGAAAGGGTCGGCTCGACCGGGGAAGGACCACGCTCTCACAGAATACCAGCGTAAAATAGCAGCTTAACACTGCTGTGTTTCGTATGGTAAGTGTAGAGAACCGGTGACCCTTTTTACTGGAAAAGAGGCATTCCATCTTAGTCCTCACGGGTGACAACGCATCTGCATTTTGAGGATTGATGTGGATGTCTATGGGTCACAGCAACCACTTACCATCAGATGGACTGTTTGCTCGTTTGTCACCCTATTCTATAAAAAAATATTCTGTCGCAATCCTTACGGGACGATATGACTGCACATCCTTAAAAAGTAGATTAAATAAATTACAGAAAAAGTATAATAAAATTTAAATGTAATGTTATCACTTATCACAATGTTATTTAGTCTCTCATCTAGTATCTACGTACCTATAATATTATCATATTTGCTAAAACGCTGTATATTCCGATTAGCAAGTAGATAGCAGTATTAAGGTTTTTGAGCGTCCCGGGCACAGCGAGCACGCGGCCACGTGACACCCGGTAGCCGGCACGCCGCGTGACATGCGCGTGGCACGCCGCTTGGTGATGGGGCAATCGATAACCCCCAGCATCCCACGCCCCACGGGCCCCCTACACCCCGTCCCGTCTCCTAAAATATAACATCCCGCTGCTATAATAAGCTCTCCCTCACAGCTTCCGCATCTAAATATATGTTTAATGGCTATATCAAAACTTACAGGAATCGTTTCTTTTTACTCTGTATAAAGAAATTCAAAACGCACTGAGAAATTTTGCAATAGGTTCTTTAATCACTGTTTGGCTTACTATCACTGTTATCAGCTTATCACCACAAGATTAAATAGCGCTGTTGGTGATTGTAGCGTCGGGCGCTTTGACGGTAAAATTGACGGAGTCCTGGATGCGAAGAACAACGTGGCTCGTGTCTCGTTGGCGCAACACGATGGCCGTGCACGCTCCTACTTGTGGAATCGCCATTATGTCCAGACTTGGCTGCGACTGCCTCCTGCGAAGACATCCCATACAATATTGAACATTATGTTGGAATTATTCGCATAGTAAAAGTTATATTTAATATGTTCCTTAATTATAAATAAAACTTCTGTATTAATACACCTTAACTAGTAATAGAAGCTATATTGGCCCCCAGATACAGCACTTTGTTACAGATACAGCACCTCTTGCACACTTTTTCACATTATGTGAAAAACACTTGCATTGATTCTTATCAAACACTGCAGTATGGTGCTCTCCGGTGTCAGTGGTGTTGTATGATCGTTTTATAGAATCAAATATTTATTTTATCAATATCAAAAATAGTACCTGATTATAAACTCTATTTCAAAGTAGTTTTTACTATAAAACAGTTGGAAGTTACGTAGTAACATTATTTTTTAATCTGTGGTTGACGCAACTCTTTAAATATTGATGTAAAATATGAATGTTAAAACATCATAATATTTTACCACATTTGTTGCAGATAATAATAAATAAATAAATAAAGTAATATTGTAGGTTTACCTTCATTAGATCATTCCTTGTGTTATATTAAACTGTATTTATTACTTTTTCTCTACGATAAGAACCTAATTTTGATTGATATTGTTGATTATCTAGTTTTTATTTTTTTAAACCCTTTAAACGTTGAGTTTAATATAAATTACAACAGATCAGCATTTATTACATTCTGATTTAATGTAGGTAGGTATATATCAAAGTGATACAATATAAACATAGTAGTAACATATTGACCGATTATTATCAGTGCTAGCCGTTGATTAGTAATCTGCAGTTATTTATTAGCGTATTAAGAATATTCCTAAAACATTAATAAAACAATTATTAAACAAATATGTCTCAAAATATTTATAAGGGATAGCATTATTGTTAATTTTGCTTGGGGTTATTATTATGTCTTTAGTTGTATGAATTGGAGATTACCCATAAGTAATTATATTATGATATTCTATTGTTAGTTATTATTTTTATGTTATTGGTGTATAATTTTTATCAAAAACCTGGATTTAGTGGTTTCACTGAAAATAGTTAGTGGATTTATTTAGGATGAATTGGTGAAATGTACTGCAACTTTACTACTTTACTACTTTTTTATAACACATTACGCTTAGAAATGGGTTTGTTAAAACAGTTTCTCCGTGTTCCTAAAAAATAAGATTTTTTGAAGAATTCAAATAGTAATAATAAAACATTAAGTAGTAATAATAATTTAAAAATAATATAAATGTCCGCGGCACCTTAAAATATTCTCGTGGAAATAACTTCATTTGAGCTACACAAAGAGCGGGAAATCCTTGCGCGTCGATTGCGAGCGATGTTCATTTCATAATAATCCTAAAAATCCATATTACAATAACATAATTCTGGATCTACTCGGGATTATGATGAAATCGAGTCTCCATTTTTCATATTCCGACTGGTTTATGCAAACTCTTACGACATACATATAATATCGATTTTATAATGATAGAAATGAAAACAAACGTCCTATTTGTATTTGTAATGCTTTTTGTAATATAGTAATATATAAAAAGATTTCAGCACCTACACCGATTACACATGCTTTGTAGTAGTGCAAAAATCTTTACGTGCCTTTTGTACCCCTATTTTACGTACCTAAGCATTTATATTTTGTTCTAGGAATAAGAAAATAAAGTATAAATTCACGGACACAAAGATTAATAAACAAATTATATTAATGAGTCGCATTGTTCATTTTGTTTTTAACCTCTTAAGGTATGTTAGGTACGTTTTTAATATATTTTGATGTCGAAAATAAAGGCAAATATCCCACAATTTTAACGGTTTTGATGTGCTTACAAGGTTACGCGCGATATCTGACGACTGCCAGGGGCGGAAGACTGCTTTATTACGACGGGAACACTTTCTTCATCAACTCGAGGAAGCGTCAGGATAAGGCCCGACTACTGTGGTACTGTTCCTCGCGCAAGTCTCGTAACTGCCCCGCTTCTGTCCTGACCCTCCACGACAGGGTGCTTGGTCAGGCGCCTGTTCACACACACCCGCCGAAAGTTTCTAGCACTTTCGGTAATCCCACCGAAAACGATTATTAATTCTTAATGTTTATTTTTATCATAAGTCATAATTATAAGTATGTTCTCTAGTCTTCTTGGCCCTTTATTTTTCGGGGCCTCCTAGTTTTTATTGACTTTCAAAAATGGCAAGTCACTTACGTCATAACGTTGTCAAGTCATTAACGAATTTTTTTAATGTCACGGTGATATATTTATGTTAATTAATGAAACTTCAACGATATAGGTAGATAAAATTTTGGTTTTATACACGACAGTTTGTTAAAGTAGGATTTGGTTACCAATTCTGTTATATATGTGAAATGAAATTCTCGCCATTTAATTAAGTGTTATTGTCTCTTCGAAATATATTGTATAGACGATTAATGAATGTTCTTTAAATTGTGACTAGGTACAAAATAGTACAAAATAACGTGGTTATTATATCATGTTCTGAGATCTTGCAGTAATGATATGCTTTAATTTATTGTAAATTTGTCTCCGAAGAAACTGATGTGCCAAAATTGATTTCCTGTTTTAATAAAAGATATGGATGAAGTCGTGATTTTTAGTTATGTAGCCATCACGATACCCCTCCCCTGCGTAGGATATTGTGGGTTGCTATTATACAGAATTTTACCTGCTCGTTCTGGGAACTGAAAAGGAATGTCTAGACGTCCTGTCTTTTGATGCATTTCTATAAAAAAAAGTTTTTTATGAAATACTTTAATCCCTCACAAAGTTCTAGGGCCCGCTGCAGGTAGGCACCGTATCTAGTTAACCGGCAATGGAATACTAACTCTTATGTTGGGTTTACGAAAGTGCATTTTGTAAATTTAAATGGACTAAAAGATAGATAACTGGAAACGGAATTTTTTTGTTAGTATTTTGTTGTCGTATGAAAATTATAGGGAGGATCGATGTATTTTAATTTATTTACAATACGTAATATAGTTTATACAAGTTTTTAACGAATGTGATGTAGGTATAATAGTGTAAAAGTATATGATAAGGGCAATATATGGACGTGAGAAGCATTCAGAAAGAAATGCGTAATTACTTTGAAATCAAAACTTTCTCGACCATTTCCATACCGTTATAATACCTGCCCACGTTTAGCTATAGAAATGAGATTGAAGTAATAAAAAAAAGGTTTTGACTCGTTCATAAAATAGGGCTAAGTTATAAGTAAACTTAATTTTGTTTTAACATTACTATATTTTAATAATTTATCAGCGTTGGAAACTGCTTTTATTTTTATCTATATGTTGATTACGTTGTCCTACGTCCTATTCGCTAAGTTAACATCAAAATTATAGTCCATTTTAGTACATTACTTCGTACGTTCTATGTGCTCCGGTAGCTCTAGAAAAGTTATATAGCTTACGATGCAATGTACTACAAGGTGACTATCATTTTGATGTCAACGAAATTATCGAACAGAGTGCATTACGACTAGGCTGACATCTTTGAGCTGCAACTGCCTAGGATACATACAAGCGATAAGGCCGCCAATTGTACCTTTAAATAAATTATGTTTTTTTTCTCATATGTATTTTTTGGTGTATAATAAAGTATATTTCATTCATTCATTCATTCACACATTATATTGTACCTATCTCATCCGTATACAATGTAATGCTTATAAAACACGTTCGGAGATAGGGTTGGATGTCATGGAGCATAGACAATGGGACAATCACGACAACCAGACCCGAAAACCGTGATTTGCCGAAACATATATGTATATGATTTAAACCGAATCTATTACGAAGAAAGGTGTTACTTTAAAATATTCAAAATTTTTTTCTGTAGTAGTAAGGTTTAGGAAACTATTCTGAATTCTAACGTTAAAGAGACACGCCGAGATCTTTACTATTAAGGACTTGATGTGGCTCACTGGAAGTTAATGAATGCACTGCTTTAATCGACTCAAGACTGCTATGCGCCTATCTGTGGGGGCGACCTACAGTGGTTAAGGCCACTGATGAAAGAAGGATGATAGAGATGAACTGTACCGATGATGATGATTGGTTTTATAGTAACAATACTATTTTTAGCCGACTTTAAGTAAGGAGGAGGTTTATAATTCGACCAATTTTTTTTAATACCTTGTTAAGTATCGAAAATTGTTAATGTCGGTCGCTAAACTAAAAGTATTATTGGTAGTTGCGATAATGGTCGACTCCCGAAGACTATCTATATTATATACACATATTTTATTTACTTCCATCCATCCATTTATTACGTCCTTTCACAAGTTCACTGCTGAACCCAAGCACCAAGGAATGTCACAAAATAGGATCGTCTAATTTAAAACTGTACGCGCCTGCCGTGTATTTTTGGTAGATTTTATCACAATTACCGTATTGAGTGTCATAAAATCTAACTTTGCGCGCTGTTTCTTTTGTGTTTTAGTAGATTTTAGGGTTTATTTTTTCATATTTGACATGATAAAAGTGCATCAAACGACTTGCTGCATATCTCACTCCAGTCCACTCTACATTTCGCTTACCGGTACGGGGCTGCTATTCGACAACCTTTCTTCTCCATCGGTTGTCGGTTCTTCTAACTGTAGCCATTACCACTTCAGTTTATTGATACAATGGGCTATGTCGGTAACGCTAGTTTTAATATTTATTTCTAAATAAATGTTTGATACATTGATATATTTTATAGACACCTCTATGAATACCTAAGTATGTTACTTGAGTGGGAGACAATGTCAAAAGGCATAATGTATAAATGGTTTTTACATAATATAGATAGAGTAAATAAGCTAACTTTTCTGTATCTGATCATTGAACATTATCACTCTTTAACAGTGATAATGCCATTTCTAGTGTTTTTTGTAAATGGCATTAATATTATTTGTACTCCCGTGAAGTCCTCCTATCTCTTACTAAAATTCAAATGTATACCTTGGTTCCTTGAATTGTATCAGCCCTAACCTGCACCTTGGTGTTATTCCATTGGCTCATGTGATTTTAATCACGCTACATGAGTAAAAATAGTTTAAAATTAAAGATGTTAAAAATTTATTATATGTAAAAATAGTTTGGTAGGAGGATGCAAAGGGAAAGAGAAGGATAGAGAGAGACATGTTGGTAAAACTATTGCAATCCGCAGCCGGAAAGCCCGTTGTTGAAGAAAAGCTTCTTGGCGCTCTTCTACCTCTCTTGATTGAAGTCTAGGAGTGATTTGTCGCAGTGTGTGCGTGCGTGAGGATCTCCACACAACTAACGAGCAAATCATCAATAAAAAGCGAAAAGAAAAGTCTCATGGATTGTATTTGATAGCTATCTGTAGCTCCCGTCTTGGAATAGTTTAGACGATAAATAAGAATTGGTTCACAGAATTAGACATTAAGTTTCGCTAATATTCTTCAGATTTAAATACTTTTTTCCTTAAATGTAATTTAATCAATTAATTAATCAATATATTATTTATTGCACATTTATAGGTACACATAAAAAAGACTAGTATTAGCTGTTGTTCACAACGAATGGCGACCTATCATTTTCTTAATACTATAAATAGTATAATTGTCATTAAAATTATCCTATTCCATATCATAATTGACCCTGTTCCTGTCCTGTCCATTAGGATGTTTACTTTAACATCTATACATATTATAATAAAAATATAAATTATTGTACATTTTATATTTTTGTACAAAGGTGATTTAGAGAGACTAAATATAAGTATTTTTTTATATTATTTACTATTTATAATATTTGCGTGAAATTTCCGTTTTGTTGTCACTTACATATTTTTCGTATTATGATTTATATTAATTTGATGGAGTGCATCTGAATTGATATGTGAATGAATTAAATATTTTAAAATACTGAAACAGGTTTGTAACACCTAAGCATCAAGCGATAACATCAAGTATTTTCTAGTATGCAAACCAATCTCTTTCGAAATAGTAAATTCCGTTAGCCGTGTGATGTGGGCGTAAAACAATCCACCACTTAATTTGGTGCCGGGATGTCGTAAAAAGCGAATACGAAACGCTAAAAAGATCTAATGGCTTCTGATAGATGGGGCGGTATAATAATCATCTCATTTACTCCAGACGTAAAATATCCAGACCGGCTACGGGCGGTAACGTCAAAGGTGAAGTCGACCGTCAAGTGCATCGATTGTAGCAAATCCTTCCAACAACGTGAGAGACCCCTGTTCAGTAGTGGACTATTATGCGCTGACAAATAAGAAAACGAGTGCTGTTTGGTATGAAGAGCAAAATTATAATATGTTCGTTAAATAATGTCGGATAGTCGCGGTATAAAGGTGACGGTGTTGTTTGTGGGCTTGATGAAGCTACTTTCTCATAGGCCTTACCCGTATATCGACATTCTTAATAAGTACTTAAGGCAAGTCAACTTCAACGTTTAGAAATTCACGCTAGGGATATTACTAGCTAAAACGTAACGTAAACTTCTTATATAGCATTGAAGTTGGCTACAATTTGTCTTATGTACTCATTAAAAGTGTTGTGTAACTTAACTTAAATTTACGTTTCATTATATTATTGAACGGTCTGTTATTGACGTCTTCAAAGGAAATGAAATATTAATTATAATTTTATTTTAATGTCATAAATTTTGCAATGCTATTTTTTCCTTGTCCGTTATTTACACACATAAGTCGCGTCAGCCGGTCTTCAGGTTGGACAGCGTCAATAATTATGAATATAGATTATGAGTAACGCAAGTCATCAAACACTTATAAACTATTATAATAACTAATATTGCATATACATTTATCTACTTCTTTGCGATTCTTACTTTTACTATACTGTGAAGGTATTACTAAGTAGAAGCTGGAGTAATTGTTCGTTTATATTTCAAATTCTTATTCAAACTGGTAATTATTCGCAGGTTTTCATTTTAACGGCAGCCTGCGTTAAATCTTTTATAATGGAAAGATAACATCACGTAGGTTTCTTGGTGAAAAAAAAATGTATAGAAATTGCAGAGATGTGTGTATCGTTCCGTGAGAATGCCGGCGAGCTATCACCTGTTGTATGAGCGCATTCACATCAAGAAATCCGTTACTTGTTGTTCCACTTACGTGCATACCAGTCTACTTATGGGAGGTTTTAGAGGGTAACAATAAAATGAAAATGCTTCAACATAACATCACTGAAATACTTACATAAATATTTTTTCTATCTACTAATACTCATTTTAGATCATATATTTACTACAAATATTATTTATTTATTAGGCTAACACTGGCTAAAATATGATTGGTGTGGTAAAATGCATTAATGGAAACCTCCAAGGGTTAAGAAATCTCATTATTTATTTCACGTGGTATAAATTATATTAGCATTATGTTTTTTCGAAAATTACAGGAATACCTATCGGTTATTCAAAAGTAATATTAACAGAAAACAGAATCAGCGCCATCGTTGTGTAAACTCTACATTACTTTCTAAAACCATGTAGCTACCCCTCGTCGTGGTGAAATGCCTCACTGAATATACGCTAGATGGCGTTGTATATGCGTAGACCATCCATTACAGTTTTTCATTGCACTCCGCTATCATGTAATATATATAAATATAAATTAAACAAGTACACATCCTTAGCACTTAGCTCCGTCTCTGATGAAATTTACAGATATTGAATACGTTGTATCTTGTCGTGGAAATCCGATGATTATCTTCGAAGGAGTGAACTTCACAAAGGAGCGGAGTCGAGGCGTCGTCACCCGTTGGGTTTGCGGACGGAAGCGGCGGCTCCAGTGCAATGCTTCTTTGACGACGGTCGATGGAGTTGTCGTTAAGACCTACGGCACTCATAACCATAGTTAGCATAATGTTTCAAGAATAATTTTTACGATGATACTTAATGTACGTATATTTTTGTTGGAATAATACTTGTTTTTGTTGATCAAAGAGTCATGGTAGGTACGTAATCACATTTATTGTTATTACAAACTATAAAGTCCGTCAGCCTTACCCTTGAAAATTAACCTCAATTTACGAAATGCATGAAGTTGCTCTACCTCGTTTCACTAAATGACATTAGAAAGAGGCTGACAAGAAATTACAATAGATAATAGATATAGAATAGATAATAGACGAACTTTTATTTCGCATTATGATATATAACTACATATATGAAATTGGTATCCGTTTTTTTAAAGTACTTTAGCGTCTTGCTGTTCAGAATTCTACATTTAAATTAATTTTAAAGTTCTTGTATGTACGTGTATATTTATTTACGTATATGTTTATTTATAAATAATTGGTTACTAAGAAACAGCTCTAAGGGTTCTTAAGATTTTTTTTTTCATCTAAATCAAATTTATCTTTTGTTTAATACCGCACTGTGCGAAGGTCAGTTGGTCACCCAGGTGCGTTTTATACATTAAAGCTATAATTTTTTAATACATATGTTATTATATATACATATATTATATTACTATATTAACTATATTAATATAAATTAACAGTGGTAGAGCCAGGCGGCAGCTTTTGTTGTCGTACGGATTGGCCGGCTCGAGCCGGGGTGGTACCACGACCTCATAGAATACCAGCATGAAGTAGAGGTTTACCTCTGCGTTTCGCTTGGTGAGTGCAGGTGGCCGGAGGCCCTTTTTACTGGAATGAGGCATTCCATCCTAGTCCTCACGGGTGAAAACGCATCTGCATTTTAATCTGAAACAGAGGATAGATGTAGATGTCTATGGGCCGCAGCAACCACTTACCATCAGGTGGACTGTGTGCTCGTTTTTCACCCTAATCCTATAAAAAAAATATACACTGACACGGCAATCATAGAAAATTTGAACTGATGAAATTTCGACGATATTTATAGAGATTTCTACGATTTTTCATAGAGTTTTTCGATATCCGAAAAAAAGGCTGTAATCTGGCACCACTATTTATTTATTGTCTAATACCAATTATTAATATTTGTAATAACAACGCTAGTACGTCCGATAGAATCATTCGTTCAGTCACCAGATCTTATCCTTACTGATAAGTATAGATTTACTTATAAATATTATAATTAATTTTGTATGTAGAAAAATTAGCGCCGATGATGTTGCGAGAAAAGCCGTGTAGTGGGCGGTGTAAGAATATCCACAATCCCATATCATCCCGTAGGTGTCGTTAGAGGCGACAGTAGAAAACTGAAACAGAAGATGGCAAATAAACAGCGAATAAAAATAATAAACTGCGGTTGCCAAGCGTGGCATCTATGGCAAATTTCCTCCGTATGAGGCAATTTATGGGATAGGCCTATGTTTAGCAATGGACTTTTTAAAGACTGTAATAATATGGCATATATAGTGTGGTGATGTGAACATTTTGAAAATGCAAAACCACGTAGGAATAATGGACAGTATTTATTCATCATTATCAATTTCGTCTGAACAGTCCCTTTGTCTCCAAATGTTTAGTAAGTCTATTGCTAAGCTTTGGTCTACCTTTAAAACATGATCCTTAACCACCTGCACCCATTGCTGCATGGTTCATCAGCTCATTACTCCATTTAGTCAGTGGTCGCCCAACACCGAGCTGTTTTTTTTTTAAATATACATATACGGTCTGCTAGAAACGCGGTGACTTTTACACGAGCGTACCTAATTCGTAAGTATTGACATTAAGAAGTTCCGGGCATTTTAGTGAATATATGTGAGGATCATTCCAACTATACATATCTGCATCCTGCCATTTCATATATAAAGTACCCTAAATGTTAGTGGTCTAGTTCAAATTTAATGTCTTAATTATTTTCTTTACTAGGTACTTACTTTATCTTATTACTTTTTATGCAAGGCTCAGTGACGTTACTTTCCTCCTAAATTGTTTTATAAAATGACATTTATTTAAAAAATAAAAGTTATTTTATGCACTTAAGTTTATAGTCTAGCTGGTTTTTCAATCATCGGATAAAAGTTATTCAGTAAATAAATTGTAACCTGACTGTACGAGTATACCAAAATAAAATAATTGAATTACTTAATTTATACAACTGTAATTCTTAACTTGTTTGTGTTGTGTTTTATCCTACGAATAACTTTTATTTGAAGATTGAAAAATCAGCCTTAAGTTTATTAAAAAATCAGAAAAAAAAAACATGTCTCTCATATTTTAACATTATATTTTACAAAAGTATGATATAGATATTACATACAACTACGCAGTTTTTATATAAATAAGGATGAGAAACGACGAGCACACAGTCTACTAATTGATAAGTGGATGCTGGTGTTCATGGATACTTCTGTTTTAATTAAGAATCAAAACGTTGATGCATTGTCACCCCTGAGGACCAACATGGAATGCCTTGTTATCATTAAATAGGGCGTTCTCATCCCACACAATCGAAACACAGGAATAGTATGCTGCTATTTAATATAGTGTAGGATGTTGTTTAATATGATTTGTAGTAAAATCCTAAACTGTCTAAAGCTTTAAAAAATTAATTTCTAGTTTACTCTACTGGAACACTTACATACAAATAAGCATAAGTGTTGAATTAGAAGAATTTCTCTACAGGATGAGCATGACTTTCATTTGTGATTCACTGCCCGCAAAATCCTCACTTGTTAAGTAAGTTAAATACAATGTGGCGAGGTCCCACAACTTCGACCAAGACGAGACAACTTTCGAATACTCTATGAAGCTTTCAACTGCGCAAGATATGAGAGAAAAATAAACATTTTTATGTTTTCTTCAACTTGGATTCGTAATCAAGACCTTTGGTCTAATAATTTTTTTTTATAGAAGAGGGGCAAACGAGCATACGGCTCACCTGATGGTAAGTGACTACCGCCGCCCATGAACAATCGCAACACCAGGGGAATCGCAGATGCGTTGCCAGCCTTTTAGAAAGGTGTAAGCTCTTCTCTTGAAGTAGCCAGGTTACAAGACTACTAACCCACGCGGCTACATTGTAAAAAGATATGCCACAATGTCCATTTTATAATAATTTATGATACCTTCAAAAAATAGTATATATATTATTCATCATGTTTGCGATGGTTTTCTTAGTGTCAACCCTTGAGAAGGAATTATTTTAGTAATCCAGATTAGTGTCTCTAGGTCTTCCCAATAATTAAAAGTAAAAATAATCATAAATCATAATCACTCATTATAACAAAAGTACTAATTACACGTGAACGAAGTCTAGTCTAGTACATTTATTTTGGATATAGTAGTGTTGATATATTATTTTATTTAGGGATGATTTTTCAATTGTCAGATCAAAGTAATCCACTAAATCAATTATAACCCCACTGAATATAAAAGTTAAAGGATTGTACTATTTTATTCATAAAACTCGTAATTTTTAATTGGTTTATGTTGTATTTTATCAGACTTACAAGTGTAAAAATTGCACGTGCGACATTTAATTTTTATTGTTATTAAACTATAAAATAAATTTATTTGTTTTATTTCATAACTTGGAAATATACATAAGTAAATAAATGAACTCACCTAAATAAAATAAATGAACCTACTCTGAATGGCTTATGAAATGCTGACTAAGAAAAGTCGCAATGGGAACAATGACGTCGACTGAGAAATTTAAATGCATCATTAATAGTCATGCTGTAGTTTAGAACAATTTCTGTTTTTTTTTTATTTTACTACATTTTTATTTATTTATAGAAGTTTATTGTTTTCAGACGACTTTGGGGAGTTGCGGCGGCCCCGTAATCGATTATTTTCGTTTTATGATTTGAACATGGCGTTGCATCATTGCTCTAACGATTGACGGTCATACTGAGGTTGTGATTATCATGTTGTCTAGTCAATACGAACGAGATAAATGCGTTGATAGGTCGTACGTTGTACCGTTTTGTCGCATTATTATGCTTGCCAATGTTAGAGATATTTCTGTTATAGTTTATAAAGTAGTTCAATTTGGGTTTCTACTGCACAATTTTTAAAATATTTTATACGCTTCGAAAGGTTAAAATATACCGTGTTAGTTACGATAGGCTGTGAGGTATTGCAACCTAGTGGCCGCAAAGATGACAACACTGGCTACAGAAGCCATTTATCTGCCACTTTTAGTTATAGTTATAAAAATATTACGAGCAGCTCCTTAGTAAGAACAATTTATTTTTATTACAGGAAGTATTTTTGGTTTTATAATAAAATGTTTATTTTTTACCCGATTGCCCCAGAAGGGTTAATAATATATACCGTAGTTCACTGCAGTCGGGTTCAGTCTTATTAATGTCACTTATTTGTTTTTGTAACAATACGTGGATAAAGAGCTGACGGTTGATATGATGGCAAGAGCTGCTACAGACTATATCATATAATATAGACAACTGCAATCATTTAAAAGAACGTTTGGTATTTATTAACCCTTTCGCTGTCCCGTGCACTACATATAGGTCATTGCTATTGTCTTACTATTGTGTCTGAAAACCGGACAGTGAACGTGTTAAGATGGTATGATGCACAGTCTGTAACTGTACTAGCCACAAAGTCCATTTCTTTAAATCGAATCCTGATAAAATATCTTATTACCTAGCGACAGAAAACGTTAATTTGATGTTACCTACCCAGATGAACTCCTTTGCAGAAAAATAGCCTTACAACCCAACACAATTTACAAGCTTAGCGCAATTTGAACCGCAATTATCTCCACGGCATTAATTTATTGATAAAAATAAAGTGAAACATTAGCTTCATACTTTAATTCTTGTAATACAAACTCATTGTCAGTTTTGAAAGATCAAAGTTAACTAACACCACATTTGGTAAAGTCTTGAATAGTACAAGTAACATACGTCGATATAGGGAAGAAACAAACCTGAAGGTACACAAAAGATGGGCCTCGTTCTACTGCATGTTCAATTAAAAATTAGCTAAATATTGTGACAGCTGTGGTGATTCAGGGGCTAAGCCCATACTGAAATTATCACAGTAGGCGAAAAATCCGAGTTGTTAGTTGCCTTTTTAAATGCTAATTTACCATGTACTCGGCGTTAAGGGAAAGAGTGAAAATAAAAACTGCATATGTGAGGATTTAAAAAATATTTCAAATATACATATGTGAGGTCCGCTTGGGGTAGCGCGGCGGATATTTCCTTGTCCTAAATCCTTCTTAGAAATGAGATGACGCCCATGCCCACCCGTGTGATGTGTATGGGCTGTAACTTTACATAATAGGTATAACTTTGAACACCGGAGAAATCATTTGAAAATGACATTAACTTAGTTAAAATCATTAGAAAATTCTTGTGCTGTACGTGTTCTGTATTCTTGTTATATTGTATTCTTTATTACCACAAATTCTAGAAATAATCTTAGAGCTTAAAATATGTTAAAAATTAAGAAATAAGTAATTATTTAATAGTGGTACTGCTTTAAAATTAAATTGTATAAGAGACGTGACTTAACCAGACTTAATCAGTGCTTCCAAGCTTAATGATTAAAAATAATACGAGTATAGGTATTAAGTACGAGAGTTGACGGCCAGCGAATGTTTGTTTCTGTTTTATCGTTAAAATAATGGAATGAAAAGAAGTGGATTTGATACGTAAAAGTGGTGCTATTATGGGTATTGAGCGTTTGCGCAAGAATACCATTAATGGAAACGATGAAACAAGTACTCCAATATTCTCTAGTTAGTATGTCTGTTAGGTGCCTTGAGATACTATTGTCATCTATTGTCTGCAGGCTCAAGCTGCCGTCAAAATCTTTTAAAACTTATGACGCATCAAATATTACAAAAGATAATTCCTTATAAATTGATACTGGCAAAAGTACAAACGTACGAGTTCATTACCAAAGAAAAAATTATAAGTAGAGCCTTTATAATCTCAGCATAAAATTGAAACCTTTGGTTTATAGGATGTAAATATTTAAGAAGACAAAGGCTAAAAATTATTCAAGTTTTATATTATTCACAGTATATTAAAATGGTTGTTTCAAATAAATTATAGGCCTATGTGCAACCTAAAAATTCTTTATTTTTTACTTCATAGTCATCATCATCACTTTCCTTTCGGGAAACTAAATATCGAATATCGACATTACATGTAAGACGTCAAAGTGTCGTGTTTTAGTTTTTATGTTTTCGTTGATTTTGTTCGTGATGATTATGCATATTATTTCATCATTAGCAGATAATATATAAATATATATTCCGCTGATAAATTCCATACATATGATTTGTTTGCAAGCCGTTACCAGTGTTATTAACACAATATGAATTTGCATTGTGAACTTCAACGTCAAATTACGAGTATAATTTTTTTATACAAACATATTTGTTTAGCTAAGCTCTTTATCTTTACGTAAATAGTTCATTTTATTTCACCAAACATCAAAAAGTAAACGCTCTATGATTGCAGAGTTATTGTTATGTTATGGAATATGTTATGGTAATATAACGTGAACAATATGAATTTTAATTGATTTAAGGAAGCTTTGTTACGACTAAAGATATTGATTTAGTAATTACCTCGATGCATGGAATAGCAAATAATATGAAAAGCGTGCGGATTATGTGAATTAAAACTATTTTTATTTTGACTAATAATTATTATTAGGGAAAAAAACGTTGATTATTTTCAAAAGGTTATTTAATGAATTTTTCGTTATTCTAACCGAGTATGTCTGTGTTTTATTCTAAGTTTAATTACTTCTTAGTGGCCATTATGTTTTTTATTACAGTTTTTAATCTTTAATAATTGTTGGTTTTGCGGACATGAACTTTAATTCCAACTACATATTTTTGTAAAGAATTGTAAAACTAAATTAAAAAAAGAAAAATATTACTTTTTACCTGTTATCATTTACAATTACGTCAAATCCTAAAACAAAAGGCTAAATATAATGACGACACATCTCATATTTTTAATCCATCTCCGAATGTAATAATAAAATTTCCCAGTGATGGCGATCACAAAAAAACTGCCTAAAGACCAAAATAAGATTTTTTATTTAAAAATTTACGGTCATAAAGAGCAATATGTTTCAATTAGTGTAATGGTGACAGAATAGCAAGGAACGTGCATTGTATTCGCTTCGCAGACCCTCCACCATTAAAACTATGTCATGTTGCAGCCGCAAGCAATTATGATGATTTATTTTTTAAAAGTACGAAGTTTTATAATAAACTAAAAAAGACACATAGAACCCAGGTAGAAGCGTTTAAGTGGTATAAATAGCTACAAAATATGGACAGCAGCCACCTGCAACTATTTCCTGCCGCATTACCTGTCACTAAATCTAGTTGAGATTAGCTCACACTATTCTTAGCTGCGTTAGCGCGGGTCTAAAGTTTGATGAGGGTAAATGACTGAAGTTTCACTAACGCAATTCTTCAATCTTAATTTTATTTCAATCTTAATTTAGTTAAGGTGCAAAATTATATTTTTATATATTTATTTGGTGCGTCTGTCAGTGATTGTGTAACTTTTGAATGACTAAGACCAATTGAGGTCATATTCACATTTATATATTTTTTTTATAGAGACAATGGTTCATAGCTATGTTAGAATCCAAAAGGTGCTGCATTTAAGTTATTAAGGAAGTCCATATCAACTCAAAAAAAAAAGTTACGGAGTAAACGTATTATTGTCAAGTCTCTATCTGCTGCTTAATTGTAATACATTAAATGCAAGCTTGATTCATTGGGCTATGTTGTTATTTTGAATTTACTGCGAATATTCTCGTTACGGATTCGATTACGCAGAGAATTTCCGAGGAAAGCAATAGTATTTTTTTTTTATAGAAGGGCGGGCAATCAAGCACGCGGCTTATCTATAGTTAATTGACCGACTGCTTCTATAATGGACAGTAGTGAAATACCAAATCTTAATTTCACTGTATACGGCTAACGTAGTGATGTTTTTTTTTTGCGCGGAATACTAGATAAAAAGATACGTATGTAAGAATGGTGGATTAACTTGAAATTTGTGAAATGCTCTTTTCAGTAGATGTTTGTTCTACTGTAATATAAGTGAAACTAAGTGTGTCAAAACTCACGGGAACATAAAAAAAATATAAATCTTTTAAAAAATTGATCATAAATAATCCACACTCTGGTCAATTTCATCTTTCACGTCTAACAAAGTTCAATCTTGACTTGATATCCACAGATAATTTAATCAGTAATTGGTCTTTGTTTAAACACCATTTCAATATTTACCTCTTACTCTTGCTTCCTTTCTTTGCCACCTTTGCAAGAATGCGCCAGCTGCCATGCATTGCTTAATGACTAGTTTTTGTTCATATTGTTTCTTTTTTCTTTTAAAAAACATTACCCCCACACTAGGATTTTCTCCCGTATCGTGGAGGCAGTTTACAAACGTAAATTGCACAAGGACAAACAACCCGACCCGGAACAATTACTTGTAGGCCATACAAATACTTGTTCCGTGCGGGATACGAACCCGCGGCCCCAAGCGCAACAGCTCATTGTTAAGCCACTGCGCCACGGAGCCGTCAAGTCATAAGTCATAAGTTTAAAGCATAAACTAAAACAGTTTTATTGCTTAATAAGCAAACTTGGCCGGGCAGACGTTCAATTCTTTTCAATAAAAGGTGTAATGAGTTTCACTCCGAACCACTCCGGACTTTCTCAGTGTAAATATAAAATTTATTAATAATTCAAACACAAACAAATTAAACAAAACAAACATATCGGTTCCAAATTTAGTGATTTTATTGTTTGGCATTAAACCAACATAATATATTGTGAACATGAATCATTTTGGTCTGTAATTATAGAATTTGTTAAAAACTTGACTACTGGCCATGTATCATATCCTAGCACAGCTATGAACACCATCGTTTGGACAAAAAAATTGTAAAAAAAATATGGTCAAGTTGTCTAGAAATTACACGATCACTAACAGACGTATCAACGAAAATATATTTAAAGAATATATTATAATTATGTATTATAAATAGTAGGTTTTGTACCTTTTAAAGTGGATATTTGCGGATAAAGTTTGGGTAAGCAGTAAGTAGTACAGCTTTTGTTTGAATGCAAATTATTGACATTTTGAAAAATTTATGTGTAGGTGACGAAGTGGTCATGATACCGACTAGAAGCGGGAAGAAATTTCTTCTGATGCTGAACGGGTATACATATTCTCGAGTACATTACGGTCAACATTGGCTGTGCTCCTCCAAAGCCCAGGGTTGTACTGCAAGAGTTCAGCGGATTTACGATGGGACTGTTATCCGGGTCAATACTGAACATACACATCCTCCGCCTAAGTACATAATTAAGAATGGTTCTTATTTTAAAGTGTGAAAAATATCAATAAAGTCAGTTTTATGCTTATTAGCTACTGGATGTCTCAATTATTTATTTTTTCACACCTTTAGCATAACGTGTGTAACAACTAAAATTAAATTATGCAAACCAAATATATGATACACTCGGTAATATAAAAAAACATTTTTTGTTACAAGGAAAATGGATTGAAAAAAATGGACTTTTGATTTATGTTAAAAAAGATCAAAATCGGCGTCCATACTCTACTACATAACTATATAAATTTCGCTACTTAATATATATTTATTTTTAATGATGAACTAATTGGACTGTTTGTATTTGGAAGCATGATTTTGCTAGTGTTTTATTGTGATCAACAATATCTAATTTGTAATGTAAATATTTCTTACAGACAGTGAAGTGATAATGATACCAACAAGAAGCGGGAAGAAGTTTCTCCTTATGATTGACGGGTATACGTACTCTCAAATTAATTACAGCAATCACTGGCTGTGCTCCTCCAAGGCTCAAGGTTGTACCGCACGTGTACGCAACCATCCCGATGGCAAGATCCTAAAAATAAACACAACACACATACACCCTCCGCCTAAATACGTCTTCAGGAACGGCTCGTACGTTAAACTATGAACTGTTTGAGGGTTTAAAAAAAAATGATTCGAATCTGACACCATCGTGATGTAAGTATTACGGTAATTGATATTGGAGTGAAGTTCAATTGACTGTCGCATAATTTTATATATCACACGATAAATATAAATAGGTTTATTTTTATTAAGTTTCTGTAGAACTGACTTTTATAGTTTTCTCTCGTTCTTTTTTAATTTGAATAAAATATATTCTTCATTCTTAATCTTTTTCTTTGTTAGATTTATCCTCCGACATACTTAAATTTTATTATTTTGGGCCACGTGACCCTTAAATTCTGGTAAAATATATTTTTGAAATCATTAACTTTTCGCTATTTTTATTGATAATTTCTATATATTTACGCGTGTCATAGAACACCATAAATCTATAGAGATTTTTAGTATTTTTGGTTTGGAATATAATATTAATGTAATTCGGCGTTACAGGTGTGCAATTCATCCCAACGGAGAAGGGGAAATATATCTTAGTGTTACGTGGATTTACGTATTCACAAGTTGGAGGACGGTTCTTCTATTGTTCCTCGAAGCACATGGGTTGTAGAGCGAGGGTCCGAGTGATAGCCGGGAAACTGGTGGCGTCGGGAGATGAGCACAATCACGCTCCACCGTCGCACGCGCGTTGTGGCAATGGAGCTTTCGTCCAACTACGACCTACCAGTAACTCTCTTCCAATACTCCCATCTCCTATAATCTCACCTCGTGCCGCCTCCCTTGCTTTACACGCGCTCAACTTTCCTAGAATTATGCCAAAAACAGACCTATGGCATCGCCTGCCCACATCTGATGCTAAAAAAAATCCATAGCTCTAAATATCACTATAGTATACGAATTGTTATAGTTAAACATAGTTTTATACGAATTTCGAAGGAGTCTGTTTCTAAAAGTTAACTTGTTTATTGATCTCCAAATATCTATCCTTGTAAATACTGAGGGAGTGGCACTAATTAAGTATAGACATAGCTTTTGGTGATATTTCAACACGATACGTAATTCCGTGATATTTTTAATAAATTATGAGCCTTATTATATTTGTTACTTACGCTGAATCTTCTACATATAAATGTTATTTTTAATATTGTTTGTACATATTTACTTTATTGTTTTATATAGAACGCAGTATATTATGAATTACACTCTGCTTAAAGTGAAAAGTTTTTTACTTGAATGACTTCTTTAATACAATTTACTTACGACCTGAAAGTGGATTGGATATTTCTAAAATGATAAAATTACGATGAACGATATTTTAAAATTGATGGGAAGATATCTATTGTATAGATACATTTTATTTATTTATAGAAGTAAGAGTAACAAACTAGTATACATTACGTATAGCAAAAAATACAAATGCATTGTCATTTCTGGAAGCTAAAATTTATTAAAACGAACTGCTTCGGAAGTATAAAGGGTTTCATAGTTCTCATTACACACCATAGGAAACACAATATTATTCTGTTGCTACTCTGCACGCTGGTATTCTGTGCAAGAGTGGTTCTTCATTGCTGGAGTCAACCCATTCATAGTGCAGTTATAATTAGCTGCCGCGAGCCTTAATAATTCTTTTGCCTTTCTGCTTTTATTTTACTTTATAAGTTAGCACCTTTCTAGAAATCAACATATTTTAAGCTTACACCTAAACTTGTGTTAAAATTAAATCAATATCCAACATACCCACTTACATTAGGTGGGATAGTAGTAAACTATTGGCTTATAACAGCTAATTTACCTTTTTTATTGAGATACATAAGAGATTTTGTAATTTTTCGTTTCAATTATAGTTTTATTTATCATGTGAATCACGAAGTGTTTAGCCAGGATAGTTATAACCGAAAGAAGTCCGATAGTTGAAGTAAATTCAAAGGAATTTATTAAAATTTTTAGTGCCTAAAAGCTTTCTTACAAATATTTTGTTGTAGTTGTGCGGTATGAGTTGACAAGAGTAGGCAAGCCGTGTCTGACCATTGGGCAGTACAGCTTTCGTCGGGACTATACTACTGGAGATCGCGTGAAGTGGCGATGTCGGAAACGCGGCTGCCCGGCCACTGCCACCACCGTCGCTAATGAATTTGTTGGGACAAGATACGAGCATACACATTGAAACAATGCAAGCAGAGAAGGTATAGCGTTTGGTTAGTTCTTAATACTACTCATAGCTCCTTAGTTTTTTAATATTTTTGGTTTATTTTAAATCTGGAATAAGGAACTAAATAGTTACAATTTTGGCACTGAAATTCAGCGAGGTCAGAAAATATTTTTTTTGGAGATAAATGCCAGAACGTGAGCTAAATTGTTATTGTGGGGCGATTTTATAAAACGCAGTCTTTCTACCGAAACTATATGTAAAGTATACAACTTTGCTAAAACCTCAAAAGAAATTACGTCTTTCCCTAACTTTATTCGAACAGAATAGAGGCGACACGAATTGTGTATCATATTCCCGTCAGCTAAAACGTGTTAAGAAGGAAGAAGTGCCCCGAAAAATACTTCTAGTAAATCGCACAGTAGTGGATCGCCAAGAATATGGATGGTGTCGTGAGTTTTGTCGCGATGTGCGTTGGTGAAATTTGGCGGCTGGAATTAATCCAAATTATATATATATATATATATATATATATATATATATATATATATATATATATATATATATATATATATATATATATATATATATATATATATATATATATATATATCTGATCGCCTCGATTCACTGACGCTGCGAAGAGATGTTGCATCCCTTTGCATTTGCCCTTGTTCTCCGCTGTTCCTCGGTCGTTGATGATTCGAACCGCTTCGTTTAAATTTAGTGGTTCCTTCTTTGTAAATAAACAATAAATATGGGAATTTGTGTTTCATAATCTCATTTTCCTGGTTTAAACTGCTTCGTTCGCTGCTAGTTCTAGTTTATATTTGAAGAAGTCTAGTTAGCATATATAACAGCCCTTCTTTAGCTTTCGAACGAATATCTACTAACACTGTATATACATAATTAACACAATTTTTTCCTGATAAACAGGCACTACAGCTTAGTGCTCTAGTTGATACTTATTCGAGAATAAACGTAGATGTCTATAGGCCTCAGTATTTAAGTACTTATCATCGGGAGGAGTGTGTGCTCGTTTATCACCCTTATTCTATAAAAAATATGTCTCGTTTTGAATGATATATTATATTTATCATTTATTCAAGGAGATTTTCCAAATGAACTAAAATTATCTCGAGTAAGGCATTTAAATTTGTAGACCATGAATTATTGTCAAAAAAATGTGAAGCATATGGTATTAGAGATCTTTATATCGATTGGCTAAATAGTTATCTTACTGGACGAAAACAGTATAAGAAAATAATATATATATATATATATATATATATATATATATATATATATATATAAACAAACAATTGAACTCTATGCTATACTCTACTACGTATTAGCCAGTAAACAATGCAATTGTTTTTTGTGCCACAAGGCAGTATTTTGGGGTCTTGATTATTCTTAATATATATCCACGACCTACCAGCTACCACGAAACACAAATGAGTTGTATTTGCTAACGATCTATGAGTTGTTATAATTAATAGAAACAAATACCATAGCTACATATATGCTCTATAATCTGGTATTGACTTATACTTAATTAATAATTATTTGACATGTACGAGTATAAAAAAATATCGTATAAAAAAAACGTAACGAAAAAATATTTCTGGGAGTGACACTGGATAAACATTGCAGTTGGAAGTCTGACTTCAAATATCGAATCCTTTACATAGTAAAGATATGGTTAATTGAATGATGTGTCAAGCGAATGTGAACTTGATGTACCTATTTAATTTTGAACAAGTATAGAGAATATTTATATTTGCATGTTATTTTTTAAAACATTTGCAAAATTATTGGTAGTTTTTAATGATCTACGCAGTTCTAGTTACTGGTATATACATAAACCTATTTCGCACCAGTGGGAATAATAAGTAATAGTTCTTTGAAATTATGTTATTTTTGTTGCAGATATTCGTACTTGTATTTAGGATTATTAGAAATACTTTTGTTAAAAATAATCTTACAAATTTAATTGTACTTTATGTGCTGTTTGCTTTTATTTACAGAGGCGAAGTTCTTAATAAGTCCAAAAGGAAATTTGGTTTTGATCCATGATGGTATGAGATTGTACAAAAATTATCAAAATGGAGACAGAATTTCATGGAAATGTAATAAGATAGCGTGTATTGCTCGCGTCTTTACGTTCAGAGGAAAAATTATTGGAGTTAAAAACAAACACAACCATGAAGCTAATTATTTCACTGAACGCTATCTCCCATAAAATTTCACTTTTGTCGCCCCTGGTTTTACAACAATTATGAAACTTTTAGTTACCTCACGTGCAATATTCGGCTTAAATATTATGATTATGGCAGGTCAGTTACCGGTTAGTAAAGTGAAGCATAATAAATTTACTTAATTAATTCATGTGTTTCTTTATATTTTTATTTTTGGTTAACTAGTTTATCGCAAACGATCATATTATGTTATAAATAACGAATTCAGAAATTAGTTGCTTCTTTTATTTGATAACTTAAACATCGAAAATAACTTTCACAAAGTCCTTTTCTGCGTACGTATCCGTTGGGTTACCTATTGCAAAAAGGGAATCCTACCACAGTCTTTAATTGTCTCGGTTTACATCACCCCCCATAATTCTGCCATCAGGCAATATTGTACCTATCACTGTTGTTTGGTTTAAAGGTTCACAAAAATAATATACTTCAAAGCTGCGAGGCATTTATTTTAACGTTGAAGGGTGATTTGTTAAGGAATATTTATAGTGCAGGAGTTATCTGTCATTGATACTGATTTTTTAAATAATCTTTTTAACAGCCTCTACATCCACTGCTTATAGGCCTAAGGATGAGCTAATATAACTTTAAAAAATTTGCCCATACTCAAAGGGTTGATGAGAGAGCACGAGGCTGCTGCATCTCATTGTGTGTCTATGGGATTTTGGTTTCAAAATTTTCAAAAGAATATTTATCTGCATTTATCGGCCACTAGAGCTTTCTTCGTCAGCAAACAAATTACACCGTGTACAGTGTGAGATTGATTCTTGGATAAGTTTATTCGTAAGTGTAACGTTAATAAGGTTCTACGGCTTTGTTTGTCGCATTGATAATGGAATAAAATTAATAATTTTACGTATGTTCTGCTAGGGCCTAAAATTAAGATTCCAGCGTTTTGTCGCATGAAATCGTATCTAGCAATCATATTGTACATATAAATAATATTAAAATCACATTGTCAGAAAGATAAATGATTTTTGAACTTATTAATATTTCTTTTAATTACCGACTTTTTGGGCCGAGAATTAAAAATAAGTTAGGATTAAACACGATGAAATCTCTGAAGTTAGATTTATTCAATTTGTAGTATTCGCGGAAATATCAATACATTTATTATTCGTTGGAGGCTTAATATATTTCGAATACGATGTTTAAACATCTGTAATATTGAGTTGATCAAAGCTACTGCCGTACGAGTACACAAGAAAAATAAAACACAAAAATGTATCAATGACTTAATTTTTTCAGATGTACCACAATTCGTTACTTCAAGGTTAGGCCGACCACAGCTGCGTTTAAAAGGGTACCGTTTCTGCGAGAGTTCGTCCTTCGGCCCAAAGGTGAATTGGCGGTGTACACGACAGCCACGCGGTTGCCGCGCTCGCGTCACCACTGTGGACAACTGCATTGTGCGCCAAGAAGACAATCATAATCATTAAGGAATACGTCATGTTCAGACTGCGGCACTCGAAAACAGAAAGGAGTGAACAGTATATCTTGCCTGAAAATGAAGAAAAATTAGTCTTTCTGCACCATTATCTTCCACTATAATTACGATAATTCGAGTACATAGACGTTTATCTCATAGTTCTTTTTTAGTTTTTATATGCGGAAGTTGATGTACTTATGACTATACTTTAATGATTACAAGAATTTTTTTTTATAAAATAAATATATATTTACATTTTACCAATTATCTGACTACAATATAACATCTTACTTAAGGTTTAGGTATTCGACCGAATAGTATATTATATAAAAACTTTTTTATTTTTTCACCTTTCTGCCTTGGAGTCCGTTGTGGTAGGTAACTTACTTATATCTGCTGCCATGCTTATTACGTGGTGGAGCCATGCTGCAGCTATATTAGTAGTATAATAGTTGTAGCACGAATGGGTCGGCTCAACCACTGAATATCAGTGCTCACAGAATACCAGCGTAAAATAGCAGCTTAACAATGCTGTGTTTCGTATGGTGTGTAGAGAATCGGAGACCTCTTTTACTGGAAAAGAGGCATTCTATCTTAGTCCTCATGGATGACAACGCAACTGCATTTTGATTCTTTATTGAGGTTTGATGTAGATGTCTATGGGTCACAGCAAACACTTACCATCAGGTGGACTGTGTGCTCGTTTGTCACCCTATCCTATAAAAAAAATGGTTAGAAGAATAAGAGAGCAATTATAATTACAAGCTGTGAGGCATTCCATCTTCGACCACGGGTGACAACGTGCCTGTGGTCTTCTTTGTTTAAGTACAGGGCTGCAGTTGCCATCAGGTTGTAACGGTTCACCGACCACAGTCTCATGACCTACATCAGACTTTGTAGCCTAAACGCTAGTTCATTAAACGTTTTAATGATGACACTTAGTACCAGGCGGAATGTCGTGAAACAAACGAACTGGTAAAATACTTTTAAATTATAAAAAATTAGGAATTAACAAAATAAGTTAAAATAAAAGAAAAAATTCGAATAAATAAATTCTAAATTTTACTGCGGTTTTTAAAATTTACAACTTCAATATTATTTTTTTTGTTTTTGACTATTTTATTAATGTGTTTTATTCAATTTTCAATTTAATGAATTCATAATTCGTTTTTAATTTAATTAAGTAATTTTTTATGATTTTGTTGTTCGTATTACGTCAACGACTGTATGTAAATTGCAGTTGCGACATTCGTACATACATCAAAAGGTACGACTATGCTGGTTTACAAGGGCATGAAGTTCTCCAGAAACTATCAGAACGGCGCCAGGATCTCATGGAAGTGTAACAAGGCGGCGTGTATCGCTCGCGTCAACACCTTCGGCGATAAAATTGTCTTCACCAGGAACATGCATAATCACGCTTCTAATAATAGTTAATTTATATGTGATAATTTTGTATTATTATGAATCCATTTTACTTATTTAAAATCTGAAGTATTTTAGATTCTGGTGGTGATTTAATTAAGAAGGCACATCATAATTTTTGATGGTATATTTCTAGGTCTTATTTTAAAATGTATTAATTTTACACTTCTCTTAAAGTGTATTGCGTAATGTAATAATATTATCCTGAGTTTGTAATTGCCAGAGATTAATGTCTAATCTTATATAGAATATTAAAAGAACATAGTACAACTCACAGAATACCAGTATTAAATAGCAGCTTAATGCTACTGTGTCTCGTGTGGTGAGTGTAGAAAAATGCAGACCCTTTCTACTGGTAATGAGGCGTTCATTCTTAGTGCTCAGGGAGACAACGTATCTGAATTTTGATTCTTAATCGAAGACAGATGATGTGGCAACAGAATCTACTTACCATAACGTGGACTGTGTGCTTGTTTGTTACCCTTAGTCTATAATAAAAACATGAAAAAGTTTTAGAATTCATCTTGATTTAACAATTTAAAAAGTAATCGTGTATGTTTGGTAAAATATACTAACATGTAAGAATTTAAATCTTGTGATATACCATACTATTTTATTATAGTTTAAGTATTTTAACTTCTAACATTCGTATGTTGTAAGAAAAATACAGTTTAAGTAAGATAAACATGATGATTGTTTCTAAATATCTTTTAGAAGCTGAAACTGTACATTGTTTGAAACTTGCAGATGTTATTTTTTACCAATAATTACCATGCATTAAATTGCTATCTTTATACCCCGTTTAACAAGAGCCCAATAATATGATTATCATTTTAAAATATTAAACACAAACATTAACCTCATTATGGACCTGAATAGAAAACAAAGTATTTTGTATATGTTTTGGACTTTTTTTCTTCCTCCATCCTTTCGTTTTAAGTATTACGTTTATTTGCCGATTGACGGCGGTGTAAGAGGATCCATGATCCCAATTCGTCGCGTGGATGTGGTTAGAAATATGGGAAATACTAGAATAAATTTATGACTTCCGATAGATGATGGTAATTATACATTACGCCAGCAAATATGTTGATGTCACTGTCCTTTTCAGACCTGGCGAAGCTTGTAAACTCACGTGGGAGCGCATTTTACAATTCAATGAAGGACATTGGTTTATCTGTTCAGTTGATAAACTTGTTATATGTAATGTAGTTTATACAAGTTGCGAGCAATCCATGGAACCTTTTTCTACGTGTATTTGTTACAAATCCTCATGTTCTCCAAGGATCACAATATATTATGGTTACGTTTTATATAAATATGAATTTACTTTAATATCAAAGTCCACTGTAGATCATAGGCCTCCCCCATAGTTTGCCTCATAGGGAAGATATTTGCCATAGTTGCCACGCTTGGCAAGCGGGTTAGCAACCGCAGTTTTTTTTTATTTTTAGCCGTTATTAGGAAGACGCTGCTGCTTATCTCCTGATTTGTTTCTCTCTGTCGCCTCTAACGACACCCACGGGATGATATGGGGTAGTGGATATTCTTACATCGCCACTACACGGTGTCAATATGATTTATATAGAACTAAATGTAAATGTCATTACTACCCGTACACATGAAGAGAAAAAATTAACTAACGACCCAGTGTGATTTTTAATCAGCAATATTTGGTGTTCAGATTTGAAAATTACTCGCACTTTGACTTAAAAAAAAATTATGATTGAAAATGTATCCGAACTTTTGACAGTGTATCATTTTAACATTAACAAGTGACTGTGAGAAGTTATTTTTTTGTCAAAGATGTCGAGTATAAGAGGTTGGCATGGTCGTGGTGTGTATAATCTTATTTTATTTATGGAATCTCACAATAGTACAGATTTTATGCGACATTAAGAATAAGGAATAAACTTTTATGATAGTTATTTATTCCTCTTCAAAGTTTTTAATATTCATATTGTATGTTGTAGTTAATTAATTTGTGATTTTTTAATCAAATACTGTCATACTACCATTAATATTGTCATATGTAATTAGTATCTTTAAAAACACATTGGGTCAAACTACTTATTTAAGTACGACCCGCTAAGTTTTTATTTTTACGTAACTTTAATTTTGTACTTTATTTCAACGGAAACGAAATATTTTTTTGTTTTAGCTATACAAGAAATCAATATCGATTATATGTTAAATGATTCTGATCTTGAAGATTTTCTTCGAAATGATAAAGATTCTGATGATTCATCATTCTTACCTTCAAAAGTACAGCTGTCAAACGTATCGGATAGCGATAGTGACTCTGAAACTAACGAGCTCAATGTATATACAAGCAATCGTAGGCGTGGTCCAAACAGAAATTTTACACTTCGAATACCCGAGTGCGAAAGAGCAAACATGGAAATTAGATCACCAGTAGATCCATCACAAAGAAGTTCTACGTCTGCCAAGTGGGTTGAGAAAAATTTTATTTCCAAAGAACTACATATATTAGAACCTTCCTATCTGGAGTGCTCATCAGAAAATTTTGATAACCCACTGTCTTATTTTCAACAATATGTGGATGAAGAACTGTTAGAACTAATTGCTGAAAAAACTAATCAGTCTTCAGTTCTTAATGGTGGACGTAGCTTAAATACCTGTAAAGAAGAGCTTTATGTTTATATTGGAATTACCTTCATAATGGCATGCTTAAATTTTCCCTGTATTAGGATGTACTGGGAAAAAAGATGGCGAGTCGCTATGGTTGCGGACCATATGACACGGAATCGTTTTATTCAAATAAGAAACTCCATAAAATTCGTGTTTGACAGCGATGTCACTCAGTTAACAAGAGATAAGGACAAGTTATGGAAAGTTCGGCCATTAATAGATAAAATACAAAAAGGGTGTTTATCTCAAAAAAAAAGTGACCATATGTCAGTGGATGAAATGATAATACCTTTTACAGGTGCTTGTGGTATCAAACAATATTGTCCTGGTAAATCAAATCCAGTTGGCCTCAAAGTGTTTGTTCTAGCAAATCTAAATGGCTTAGTCTGCGACTTCCATGTTTGTCAAGAAAGTACTTCTTATCCGGATTATGAAAACACTCTTCTCGGAGCGGGAGAAAAAGCTGTTTTGGCATTAGCAGAAAATTTGGTTCCAGGACATACCTTATATTTTGACCGATATTTCACATCAGAAAAACTAGCAGATGAGCTTAATAAACTTGGTATAGTATGCACGGGTATGTTAATGAAAAACCGCATACCTAGAGCTGCGAGGAGTATAATTAAGGATGATAAGGAACTAAAAACGGAAGGCAGAGGAAGCTCCCATGTTATTGTCAGGGAAGATGACCAATTAGTTGTTACTAAATGGTTCGACAATAAGCCCGTCATCATGTTATCTACTGTGGAGGCAAAAGATAGTGTAGATTATTGTCAAAGATGGTGTAAACGAAATGGGTGCTACGTGACTGTGGAAAGACCTCGGGTTGTTCGCGAGTATAACAGTAATATGGGTGGTGTGGACTTAGCGGACAGACTACTGTCGATTTGTCCATATAGATACAGAACGAAAAAATGGACTCAGAGATTCTTCGCTCACATGTTGGATTTAGCGGTATCCAATTCATGGGTACAATATAAAAATGATCAAGGAAGTAAAAATGTTCCCGACAAAAAAATTCAACAACTCAGGTGGTTTAAAATGGAATTAGGAGAAAATCTTATAGACTCAAATGTAGACAAATTGACACAGAATAGTGATAGCATTATAACAGAAAGAGAAGACATTGAAACAACAAATACAAAACGTAGGAGAGGGAAACCTACGACAGCATTACCTTCCAAAAAGAACCGGCTGAAAGAAGCAAAGCACATGCCAATTTCTGTTGAAAAACAAGGCAGGTGTCGACATTGCCATTACAAAAAATCAAAAATTAAGTGCAATAGTTGCAATATTACTTTGTGTCTTACTAGTAAACGAAATTGTTATTTAGATTTTCATGCTTGAATTCAAACATTGTTAATTGTTTTAGTTTTCATTCATCGAGTTACTGTTTTGATTAGGCTTGCTATAATTTATGAAGTTTTAGTTAAAATTGAAAGAGTGATGATATTATGTAAGAGACCAGTTACCTCGTTTTACTTTTCTACACTATTAGATATAGTAGTAGATGTTAAGGGTAATGTGATTTCGTTTAATTTTATTTATATTTGATAATAAATGTATGTCTTCTAATATCTTTCATTTAACTTATTTTATAGTTGTCGCCCTAATGTAACATTTAAAGCACAATTTAAAAATCACCTACTTTTGCAAGTACTGCTCGATATCATGTTTTCACAGTACTCATATTTCTATTACGCTCAAAGTATAAGAAATTGCAGATAGTTGCATGGCATTTGGAAATTTTCTATCATTACTAGCTGACTAGTTCCAAAAATATTTTGTGCTGATATGGAAAAAAAAAGTACTTCATACGAACAAATGGAAATGAAAAGCGTAATAATGCATAATTTTAAACACAAATTTTAGGTTCGAAGTCAATTGATTATTACTATAGCACTAGTAAAATGGGAAATCCAGTACTTGTAGTAAGTGGTTATCGCTTCAAGCTAATGAAGAGCAAGGGTAGCCAAAATCGGTGGATTTGTATAAAGACCAAGGAGCGCTGCAATGCTTTCGTAGTTACTAATGATGACACTATTATCAGAATGGTCGACGCCCATACGCACTAACAATAGTTTTTGGAATGAAGTTCCTTATCGGACGTTACGAATTTGGCGGATAGGGGCTAGGCCAGAAAAAATTTAAGATTTTTCTGTCGCGACCCCTTCTGACATAGTGGCTATAAGAAAGCGAGATGGAATAATATCCATCTCCCTCGCACTTTTTCTTATCTTGCCATGAAAGAAATATTATTTTATTTTAAATAACGTTTCATTTTAATAGACGCTAGTAATTCATTTATTTGTATTTGTTAATCAATAATATTATACGTTTATCAATAATAATATACTACGAAAGGAACTTCGTCCCAACCGAGTGTTACACGACACTCACGCATATTGTTTTATAATGCTGTTATTACTGTATGAAGATTATCTTAAATATATTGTTTTAAAAACTATGAGCGTTAAGCAATGAAATGTTTTTATCATGTTTTTTTATGAAATAAAATTTACCGAAAATGTATTTTTATTATCAACTGTTTAAATAATTAACCTAGCTATCATACGAACTGTGAAACGTGTTTCTAATATTTAGAACCCTACGGAAACTTTAAAAATAGGTTAAATAATTATAACCGAAATATTATTAACTTTTTTAAATAATTAATAAGTATTAATAATAAAGATAAGACCCTAGTTTTTAGCAATATTCTACAAATATTAATATGGTTGTATTTTCAGGGATCTCGGCCGCTATAAAGTTTGAAATGACGAAGTTTGGTAATCCTACTATATCATGGGGGAATTATCGGTTCATCAAGAAGTTGACTCGTCGTATGAAGACCTGGTGGGAGTGTACGGCCAGGAAGAGCAGTGGCTGTCGTTGCGTCGCCGTCACTGTGGACAATCGTCTCATGAAACTGAACGGATGGCACAATCATTAAGCCTCGATCATGTAAGATATCTGTATCAAGGATTCGAAGAAGTAATCATGCTCTTCATCGATTTAACTACTACTTAAAGGATTTGTTGTTCACAGTGTTGAATTTGTATTTTAAGTAGTTTTATAGAATATAAGTTGCTAGTAATTTGCCCCCAAATTTAAGCTGGTTTTATACTTCCAAGTTACAAGGACGGGGCTTAGTCTAAATGTGTGTTTTAGTTTAGGTGATAGCTATTACTTGTTGCGGTTGCTAGATTTATTGATTAGAATACATATTAACACAAATTAATAAAAATTAGCGTACACAAAAAATTATATCCACGATGTACAATTAAAAATAATAGTGTCATATTATATAAGTAATTAGACATGATTGCTGCAAGCATTAATGCGACTTATTTTAATATGACAATAACAAATAAGTTTTAGAGGTTTAAGCTCGTACTATGCGCGCACGATTAGAACTGTCAAACTGACGTTCCGCTTTACATTGCGGACTAATGCAAATGGGCAAGAAATCAATATATTTATTTTTTAAATCTAATATATATTTAATTTTATACTAAACTGTTATTTACTTTCAATGAAATGTATTTTGTTGTAGTTTTCAAACAATCAATCAACGAATAATGTGAAAACTGCGACGTATCGTGACTATGTTTTGTAAATTGACATTTGGAGATCAAAGTTGTCATGTTGTCAATAAGAATATAATTGGCATACATACCTTATTCTTAAACCAATCCTATTCTTATTCTGCGCGTTGCGTGTATAGTAATTAGAAGTAGGAAAATATATTTTTACTTCACTAAAAAAAAACTGTTGTTCGTATGCGTGTTGATGTGTGTGATGTTTGCGAATATATTCTATTCATTCCTTACTGTGTAAAATTTAGAATTAGTTCATTTATCGATAGTTTTAGAAATTGGTCAAAATAAAGATTTACGTACGAATTAATGGTTTTAATTCTTTTTAACCGACTACAAAAAGAAAACTTCGAAATTCGCGTGTATGTTTTTTTTTTTGCATGATGTTGCGCGATATCTTCGCAGATTGCGAACCAATTTCGATGATTTTTTTTTATTATATAGGTTATACTTCAGATGGAGAAAAACATCCACCTCTAAGAGTAGTAAATAGTTTTTTTATAGGTTAAGAGTGACAAACGATCACACAGTCCACCTGATGGTTACTGGTCAATGTGGCCCATAGATATATCCTCAATTACGAATCAATATGCAGATGCGTTGTCACCACTGAGGACTAAGATGGAATGCCTCGTTTCCAGTAAAAATGGTCTCCGGTTCTCTACACTCACCATACGAAACACTGCAGCGTTAAGCTGCTATTTTACGCTGGTATCCTGTGAGAGCGTGGTCCTTCCCCGGTTGAGCCGACCCATTCGTGCTACAACTATACCAGTAAAATAGATGCAGCATGGCTGTAAAACGTAAAAACAACGTTCTTTTCTAGCAATTTTATGTTGGTTTTTACTTTTTGTTAAAGTTATAATTATTATTGTATCTGTTTTAATGTCATCTAAAAAATAACTTCTCCAAACGCAAAATTCACCTGAAAAAATTGGAAAAGGTTTCAGCGAATAATTGGTGGTAGTATCCTGATGAAAACCAAATTCACATCCGACAAACAGGCGATGAGAAGTGAGACCGCCTTGCTCTCGCCTTTGGAAACTGCCCGCTTGGTAAGTATGGGTACATTTTTAAGTTATCAGTTGGCGCGATCTTGTTACGCCTTAAGTCCTGCAGTGGGTACAAAAGAAGAAAGCATCAGAAAGTGAGAAAGAGAAAGAAGATTTTATACTTTTAAAGCGGCTGTGATTTTCGTTGGCCTAAGCCTTATTTTTTATTTATTTCAGGTTTGATTTAGGAACTATAGTTTTTATATGCAGGAACTGTCGTGAACTTTTGTAACTTGGTAAAGAATCCCTTTCAACTTTTAGAAGTCTCGTGTCTCTATAGTTAGATCCTCACTCTCTGACCTAACGTTAAGCTACAATAATATTACACGTTTTACGACGACAATTACATGTAACGGCATCTACTTAAATACTCCGAACGTATATTTTATAGGTGATGTGAGTAATTTACAAGAATATATGAAAATAAAAAAGGCAGTACAAAATTAAAGATAAATAAGATGAAAAAATCACATGAAAGTTGTATTAGTGGATTAAAATAAAAGAAAAAGTTTGTAAAATGATATTCTCTTTCGTTTATAAGTTAAAATCTGCTTAGGAGCAGGAATGTAAGTTTATATTTCATTTCAGAGCCGAAGTTCGGACTGTCGCAGCGTGGCAATCTCATCGTACAAATTGGGGACTGGCGTTTCAACAAACACGCTTGCTGGGGCTCGAAGGTTCGCTGGACTTGCATCAAAAAGAAATACGGTTGCACCGCTGCCATCACCACCGTCGATAACGTCATTGTGAAGACCCTCGGAAAGCACAATCACTAAATTTATACACTTTCTATCTTTTTTTATACTAAAAATATATTTAGCTATAGCTTTGAACTAATTATTATCAACAAATGAATATTGACACTTGTGTTACGAAGATGTTCATTATACTAGGCACGAAATTATTTTTTATAAATTACGAGTAAGCTATTTCTCCCTTATCAACAGTTAACAATATTCCGCTGGGCCTCTTCCATTGTCAGAAAGATTAGGCAGGGATTAGGATTAGAAAGGATTTAGCCACCGCATTAGCAGATGCACTTTTGATACTAATCCCAGTCGCCAGTCTGGGTATTTTGACGTCTTGAATAATACGTAATATATATTTTTGTATAATTAATAGAATCAGGCGGTACTTTGTGAAAATCCATTATGTTATAGATGTTAAAAAAATAATTATCTAAGATCCGCGTAATAAAATACAATGATGTCTCTTACTCTACAGTGGTAGAGCCACGCGGCAGCTTTTGCTGTCGCACGGATGGGCCGGCTCGAACCGGGGTGGTACCACGACCTCACAGAATACCAGCGTGAAGTAGAGGTTTACCTCTGCGTTTCGCTTGGTGAGTGCAGGTGGCCGGAGGCCCTTTTTACTGGAAATGAGGCATTCCATCTTAGTCCTCACGGGTGACAACGCATCTGCATTTTGATTTATAATAGAAGATAGATGTAGATGTCTATGGGCCGCAGCAACCACTTACCATCAGGTGGACTGTGTGCTCGTTTGTCACCCGTATCCTATAAAAAAAAACCCAGTTTGAAGAGCATATCCCGGCCTCCTCAATTATTGCGTGCACTGTCTGCATCACATCTAATCCCAACGCCACTACTCTAGGAATGACACGCTACCGTCGATAAAGCCGCGTCTCCACCAATGTTTTGTTTGTTTTTGGTAACAAAACTTGAAACAATGTCGGGAACAGTGTTTCCATTTTCGGCGGCAACATCAAAGGAATACGCTTGTTGCAAACATTTGTTCCCTCGGTGGAGACGCTTGTTGGAAACAGTTGTAAACATAACTGTTGTCTACGTTTTTGGTGGATACGCGACTTTATACCTTTAATAATTTTTTTGTAATGTCGGCGGTCGTGAGGTGAGCCTAGTAGGCGTTTCCCATAGCTGCATTTTGCAAATGAAATGGGGCAATGGATTATCATATGTCGCCACCATACACCGCTTAATAGCGTTATCTTTTTTCGTTATAAATCAAACTGAAAACATAATGTAATAAAGTGCAGGTTCGTTGTCTATTTTATGTTTATGCATAAAGCGTTGTGTATGCGCGTTCTTTTGTAGCAGTTTAATTTCTTCTGCGTAGATGATAGCTTGTGATGATTTGGAAGTGCTATTGCCTAAATAGACGTGTAATCTTTACATCATCATTATATTAAAAGCTTTTTGTTGTTGCATCCTAGTTGCAGTGTGACTAAAAGTTTGGCAGTGGCGCTTAGAGCCGCGAGTTCGATTTTCGCACGGAACAAGTAATTGTGTTGTTCTAAAAATAATAGTTACGGATCTGGATGTTTGTTTATGTGTAATTTATATAATATACAAAACACCTTCACGCGCGAAAAAATCCTTGTGTGTTTTTTTAGATGAACAAAAAGTGGTAGGGTCACGCTGCAGCCGTATTATGACTAAAATACAAACTGGTGGAATGGACCGGGTAAGAACCACCCTATCTCAGAATATCAGCATAAAGTAGCCGTAAAATACTGCTGTGTTTCGTATGGTAGTGCAGCATCCCAGTTTAATCCTCAGAGTTGACACATCTATATTTTGATTATTAATCGATGATAGATGGATGTGTCCGTTAGTTAGAAAAGTTGATAAAAACTTCAATAGAACGTCATAATTTCCATTTCTTTTTCAAGTTCTTCGCGAAGGTACGTCGATTTGTTGCAAATTATCTTTTGTATTTTGAATGATGTGACACAGAATTTTGGTTTATCTTTAATGTTAGTGTAAATTATTATTACATTTTACTCAGAGCTGCAACACTAAGTTTCTTCGCTTGCATTGCATTAATTCGGGATAATTTTAGTTTTTAGAACAATACTCTTTGTGGTGAAAATTAGAAGTTTTATTTTTCAAAATTCATGTTACTTCACTTTTTTTTTAATTTACAAACCTCATAACGTTGTACTCAATTTTTTTTATTTTACACTGTTTCCATACTAATACCTAAACAAAGCAGTCACACGTTTTAGTCAAAGTGAGATTATTGTACGATACTTATTACATACATATTATACTATATTTACGTAAGTTTTTTATTTGTGAATCGCATTGATATTTACTATAAATATAGGTCAAGCAAGTACAGGTATCAATCTGAATCACAATGGAAGATGAAGTTGGTGAAACTTGACAACAATCATAATTATATGTTATATATTTTTTACATGTACTTTCCTCGCTATTATAATAAAAACATTGCCATAGTAAGTTAAGGTAACCCTGAGTTGAATATCTCTAATATCTTCTACAGGTTTGGTTATAATTTTAATTGTAAGTATTAAGTAAGAGCTAATTATGTGTTCCCCCGAAAAATGTTACTTTCTATTATTTAAATAACCGGCCAAGTGCGAGTCGGACTCGCGCAAGAGGGTTTCGTATCATCGTAAAATACGTTTCTAGTAGGGGAACCCCCTTTAATTTTTAATTTATTTTTATTTTTGTTATTTGTTGTGAAATACACATTCTGTGAAAATTTCAACTATCTACCTATTACGTATCATGAAATACAGCCCGCTGACAGACAGACGGACACCGGAGTCTTAGTAATAGGGTCCCGTTGGTTACCCTTTGGATACGGAACCCTAAAATGAAGACTGCTTTGAAGCTTGATATTACGTGAACTACACTGTTATGGTCGGTAAATAAAAAAATATGAATTTTTGATCCGTTGTTTGCGTTTAGGTAAAGACATGATAAAGACCCACTCTACTCCCGGCATCAGCACGTTAAGTTCACTGCTGGACAAAGGCCTCTCTCGTTGTAGGGAGGATTTGCCTTCATCGTCACGCTTGGCGGGTGGTTTGAGTATCAGTTGTCACGCACCTTGAAGGTGCTGACCGCCGCTGGTCTAAGTATTTGAAGTCTGGTGTAAACGAGATGGTAATATCGCCAACTATCGAAAACCATAAGACATTTCTCACGGTCACCTCTTATTGACTATATTGACACCCACGGGACAAATTGGAGTGATAAACTCTGATAAGCCGATACCACGCCGCGATTGGGGAAAGAGTTTGAGTTTAAAATGAGAAAAATAAATCGCAATAATATACCTAATTCCTTTTTATCTAATTTGGCATCAAAATCTTCTGTGGCACTAAAGAACGGACGAACAGAAAGTTATGATAAAGGCTCCTCGCATGATTTAAAACATCTTGTTCTTAATAAGTTATAAAAGTCTTGACACTTAGATTCGCTGTGTATCGAACACATTAAGTTTTTATGTTTTAGGTATGTATTTTTTTGGTAAAAGAAACAGTGAAATGTATGTATTTCTTTAGATATAACCTATTTAAAAAATCTGTTGGTGAGATAGAGAAAAAACTACACTAGTGATTCTAGATACTTTACCATTGAAAGATAATGTTTTGACATTATTTGTAGTTCCTTTAAATATTTTTAAATGTAAAACGTATAATGATTTTCATGTGGTGTTATAATAAGATAGACGTTGTAACGATATCTTAATAAAGTGCGTAGCGTCTAGTGATAGGCGAATTAAGCGGACTGGATGAAATATAGATTTTTAGATGGTAGATCTGTAATTTTTCTGATGAATAAAGTCCAAACCTCGATTGCGTTGTCTTTTACATTTAATTTATAGTATAGAAGTTACCTCTTTGACGAATCCTAGTACGGTACTGACTGTAAGCTTTTTTTTTCAGATTTGAACCCTGTCTTCGCTCAATCTCAACGTGGCAATCCGGTTATCATGATAGGACAATACCGTTTCAATCGCGTCAACAAATACGGAAGCCGGATAAGATGGGTTTGCGTCAAGGCCAAAGCTGGTTGTAGGGCGTCGTTGCATACTATGGATAATGCAATCGTTCGTGTTTGGGGTTTCCATGATCCCATGGCGCATACTAGTGCTAACAGATTCTAACTAGGTTCTTTTGATTTTATTTGTAGAGTTGTTATACACTCAGTCACTAAACCTGCTATCATGAAATTGTAAAACTAACGAGAGAGATGTCTGTGTGCTTCATTTGAAAAATTATTAATTACGAGTATTATTATCAGATTATAATTTATAAAGTAGGTGAACAAATGGATGCGGATTTATGAATTGTTGTTTATGCAATTATAATGTAAATAACAAATATTAAATTGTAGGATAATTTGCTCTGTCCCTAATTGGTTGAACAGATTCCTTTTTAATTACAATATTTAATACATAGTCGAGGTTATTAAATTAAATTTTTCCTATTTCATTTGGCAGATAAAGTATACAAAAGTATATAATAAGTAGACAATTAAGCATATCAGTTATTGATAATAAAATATTTTTGTATTTTGCACCTTTACGTTTTCGTAAAGTGTCTCCCACACATCAGCGGCTTGTGGTAGCGGTCAGTTATATTCGCTTACAATGTTAGTGAGTCTGCAAACACGGGTAGCCGTGTCGCGGTCTCCGAGCGGCTGGCTGCCGCCGCAAGGCACTCCCCCTCTGCCACCATGTTACGTGCGGCCTATCGTTGGCGGTGGTGGTGGTTGCAAATTTTTACAATAGGCCGCGTGCACCGCGTGAAAAATGGCATTAAATACTAGAGATTTTAATAGAAAAAGTGCAAAATTATCCAATACTTTATGATACCTCACACCGTGATTACAAAATCATTCGAATTAAAAATAAAATATGACATAAAATTGCTGAATATAATAAGAGTAAGAAGACTTTGTCACGGTTAGCCATGTTATAGCCGATTGTAGCGTAGACCTTAGACACCACAGCGAATGGCGCTTCAGGCCGCCACTGCGACCGCGGTGCTGTGTTGTTACAACGGCTGGAGCGGCTCGCGGCTAGCCGCCACCGCAAGCCGCTTGTGTGTGGAAGACGCTTAACTAAAATTTTTAAACGTTTGTGAAAAGTTCGGAACCAGTTCACAATTAATTGGTGCTTCTAACGTCGCTGCTGCAAAAGATGCTTTAAATGAAATCGACGCAAGAAATATTTCAGATTCGGTATTGTTAAGCAATTTTCCTTTAATAATTAGGGTGGGTAGTTTAAGTGTTACAATGTTATAAGTACCTACATAGTTTTAGTTCAGTAGCGTCGATTCACTAACTACTTAGGCTAAACAGAGATCGTGCACTATGTTACTAACTTAAATATTACTTAGGTTTTGGTGGTGGATAAATAGCTAAATACTTTTTTCCAGTATTTAATCGTGAGTAATGTTTATCTTGACTAATATTTTAATACTTACCTGCATAAAACATAAACATGTATTTATGGTTTTTTTCATTTTCTTTGTTTTATTTCCAATTTCCCTGTTTAAGATTAAGTTATTTATTAGAATTTATTAAAAACAGAATTTTCAAAAGTCTAAGTTACAAACATATAATACATGTTACATAGAATTTACATAGGTAATTGCGTCGATGTTGCGGGCATTAACGTCCTAAATGTCATTTTTATATCAACTTATCATGGAGTATTAAATGTTACGCAATTAAAAACATTTACATCAGCAAAATAGAATACATACATATTTATAATATTTTATACATTTCCAATTTAGTATTTCTCAACCAGACAAATGTTTCTACTGTTTTCGGACAGCTTAACACATTTCTTGGATATGTGGTTCTTGTTTCAGTTACTCTCGTTGAAACAAGCAGAGGTACTCAAATGCTGTTAGCGGGCAAATATCGGTTCTCGAGAGCAACAGAAGGAAAGTTAACGACGAGATGGCAGTGCTCCACGAAGACTCGCACCAAATGCAAGGCGTTCATAACGACTATTGAAGGAATTCCAGTCAAGACGTTTTTGGTGCACAATCATTAAAAAAATCGATCGTTGCTTGTTTGTTCTCCTTTATTTAGTTCTACTGTTGTATTTTTAATGAAAGTTCAAGTGCACCTACAATCGAGCTTAAAATTATAATTGATTTATTGATAATTGAAATACATACAAAATGTATTACTTTTTTAACATTTCGAAAGTTAATAAATTAATAAGTTGTTTACTATGAATTACACAGTTCTCGTATTATTGTTTTTTGCCATTTTGGAATATTCATCATAATTGTAATCAAAGCACATCACTAGTCCACTGCTGAACATAGGCCTCTCACAAAGAATGCCACAATGCACCGTCTTAAGCCAACTGTGTTCATCAACTTCCTGAATCTCTTACGAGGTCGTGAATCTAGGGCCGCCCTACACTTCGCTTAGCGGTACGAGGCTGCCACTCGATAACTTTTCCTCTCCATCATTTGTCGATTATTCGATCTACATTGCCGGCAGCTTGTCACTTCAGCTTATTAATCCGTTGGGATATGACGGTTACTGTGCTTCTACTGCAGATATACTTATCACTCCGAGTATAGTCCTATTTATAGTTCGCTGAGCGACCTTGAGGTTCCTCATAGGGTAAGCAGAGACCAAGTTTAAGAATTTGGATTTGTCTTTATGAGTGTATTTATAAAGAATATTTTCTTTATTAATACTTAGCAGTATTATATTGGTATAGTTATATAAACATGTGTTATGGTACATTTCAGTTAAAAGGATCATATCGAATAGAGGCACAGTGAAACTGCTGGTTAACGGCATCCAGTTTTATAGGAACATAATAATCGGACCTAAGGAAAGATGGCGCTGCTGTTATCAATCCCGTACTAACTGCAAGGCCTACGTGACGACTGTAGACGACTTAATAGTAAAGAGTGATATGCGACATAACCATGAATTTTAATCCTATTTTTCGGTAAAGTTATTTCCAAAGTTTTTTTTTAATGTTGTCGAATATTCAGTTACAATATAGATTGAAAAAATAATTGACAGCAGTAGCCTTCGTTGTATAAATGATCACACGAGAGTTAAGGTAAAATGCACTAGTCCGGCTGAATTTAGATTTCGGTTTTCGGCAGTTTTCGCTTTAAATACTTATTTTTGGTTGTTTTCGTTTTTCGCCTTAATGTATATTTTTTTTAAGAAAATACAAACTTGCCTATTAATATAATTAAGTTTTCAGTTCATCGAGTAAAATTTTATGCACACAGCCATAGTAATTTGGAATTTATTATAAATTAGATTTTTTTTTATAATATTTGGTTTAAAATAAAGATCATGAAAGTTATTAACTTAATTACTTACTTTGATATATTCATTTTATTGTGTAATTAGCTTTCCCCGCAACATCGTTAGCGCAGAATAATTTAGTAATTTTTTTTTATATACTTCCCTATTTGAATCAGATTTTGTTCACAATCTCACGGGATTTAATTTTTGGAACGAAGTTCCTTATCGGACCTTATCGGTTCCTTATCGGTTTGGCGGATGGGAGCTAGGCGATAAAAAGTGTTAGATTTTTTCGTCGCTACCCCTTGTGTCATAGTGTAGACGACCTTGGCGGCGAAATAAGGCAATGAGATGGAATAATATGTATGGTGAGTGTAGAGAACCGGAGACCGTTTTTACTGGAACCGAGGCATTCCATCTTAGTCCTCACGGGTGACAACGTATCAGCATTTTTAATCGTATTCGAGGATAGATGTAGATGTCTATGGGCCACAGCAATCACTTACCATAAGGTGGACTGTGTTCGGTTGTCATGCTTATCCTATAAAAAAAATCAAATGTTGCCGTCGATTGCAGCTTCAGGAATTGCCGATCCATTTTCCATGTTATTTTAACCCTGTGACTTTTAAAATTAAGCCTAAAGGTATGGTTATAGTAGAGTGAGTTTAGCGAAGCATACAGCGTGGCGTCATGCCATATCATCATTCTTTACAATGGTTTTAATGCTGAGGGACCATTTGACTAATTTATGGCTTGCTATGGACCAACCACCAACTTTTAAGCATAATATAAATTATAACGGGAAGGTTGATTTTTAAATTTGTTCTATAGAATAAAAACAACTAAATAAATGTGTAAGATCAACGTATGCCCACGTGTGCCAACCCTTATTTAAATATAAAGATCGCAAACCGATCATCCTCTATAAAAGTGTTATACACTCTTCTTTACTAGAGAGATCCAAATGCACACAAAGAGATCCGCGAAGGCATGATGCCTTCGCGGATCTCTTTGGGTGCTTTCAGGGACCGCCAGTGGTAGACGAACCACCACGGTTAAGAACAACTGCTCTATTAGTATGGAAAACGCCACGTAGCACAACTCACCGCACGCTCGCCATTCAGGTTTGGGTTTGACGGCGTGACGTAAGCGTTCAAGAGAGTGCACGGCATATAGGCAAGTTCGGCATTTTCATACTCGGTTGTAGTTTTCACTGTATTTTACTTGCATTGCTGTGTTCTGATGTAAAGGTTAAAGAGAGCCAGTGTAATTAAGGACATCAATTTGACACAACTGGAGAGAGATCAGGCTTTAGACCAACGGCTTTACGTGCTACCAACTTTAATGCAGTTAAACAAATCATTAATATGTGTATGTAACGGTACCAATTGAAATATTGTGATACGAAGTGTTGCAGACACTGACCATCACAACACCTTCTTAACAAATCTTCGGACACCACGTGTAGATAGTGATGCATTGACAACGGGGTTCACTGCACCCATAATATCATCCACAACCACAAGGTCACACATTTTTGGATGATTACAAAGTCCTAATCGAACAGAAAATCTGAAAGGATATAAAAGAGATTATGGTCTAGTATTTTTTTTAGGATAGATGATATTTTTTTTGGTCTTTTTATGTATGTTCGTATTCCGCAAGAGATTTAATTGTACTTATATCATGACAAGACTTGGGCCAAGGATTTATCCTGCGGAACTCCGTAAATAAACCCAATATCAGAGCTAATGAGCTAATAAACATAATCAAAAATTTACAAATCACAATCCTTGTCTATAAAGTGCTATATGGATATAGTGTTTTAAGTTAATTGAAATCTGAAATCCCTACTTAAAACGGTGCAATTTATGTTTAATGTTGTGTAAAAGCCGAGTAACAGAGTATTTTTAGGTTTAAAATACAATAAATATATCATAATTTATAGGTCATAATTTTTGATTACCCCCCCGGGTGTCATACGAGACGGCAGAGGGAAATCAAGTAGTGATGAGCACCAGCATATTCTTGATAACAACTCAAATAATTAAAAAAAAACTCCGATTGTCAATCTTCCTACCAAGTCCGGCAACTGTGGCAAATATCTCCCCTGTGAGGTTTATGTTCAGCAGTGGACTCATACGTTTGGATAGTCTGTAATTAATTAATATAATTAATGGATTCTTGATTGAATAGATAGAATCGTCGAAAATAAATGTTTATTTTCTGTTTTAACGTGAAATGACTTTGTTTTAAATATTTGCTCTGTAACGGCTTTGTTTGCTATTAATTATATTTTATTTCAGTTACTGCTATTTGGACATCAAGAGGTACCCAAATGTTACTCGCGGGTGGGTTTAGGTTTTCTAAGGAAAAAGAGGGTGGCTGCAAGATTCGGTGGCAATGTTCTACACGTTCGCGCACTAAGTGTAAGGCGTTTATTACGACCATTGGCGGTTGCGCAGTGAAAAGTTCGTTTGATCACAACCATGATTGAAATTCTAAGTTTTATTAGAACAAAACCGACAAGTATTCTATGAATTCCTATAATACAGTTAAATCTAATTCTTGAACATTCCTTGCTTTAGATAAATGAATAGATAAAAGAAGAAAAATAAAAGATTTTAATTGCGTAATGGGTGGTCTTATCGCTGAAAGCGATTTCCAGACAACCAAGGATCACAAAAAGCAAAAAATTGTGTAGTTTGATGATGCGAAAACAGAATATTTAATATGTAAATAACAATTTTATATAAATTAATAGTATAGTGAATAAGAGACAACCTCTATACTATAAAAGTTGTTCACTACGTTGGACATAATTAGTGAGCCGCAATGTATGTCCAAACACAGCGGCATTTAATAGCTACCTAAAGAGTTACATTTATTTGTTCAATCCATATCAAACTTAATCATATAAGTATAACGTAAAGTTTATGCTATAAAGTCTGATATAACGTTAAGATGGCATGCTTTACACCTGTTCTTTTTGCATTCAAACCGTATCACATCAGTGGGTGCACTTCTGTTGCATGGCAGCAAATTGCGAAAACGGTCGTCAATCGTCTATAGTCCGTTCGCGTTGAGAAAATAGTGAGTCATCGTTGTCCACCGGCCTGGCCACGCCCCGCAGTCAATTAAAATGCAAGAAATTAGAAAGTCGAGTTCACAGTGACCAGTTGAAGTCAGTACAATATAATAAATATTTAATAGATGAGACTGCCAAAAGTAATGGCATTACAATTCTTCGCCTACCGCCTTACCATTGCATGCAAACTTAATCCAATCGAATTGGTTTGGGCCCAAATAAAAAATTATGTTGGTGCCAATAACTCCACGTTCAAAATGAGTGACATAAAAAAATTATTAGATGACGCAATAGCATTAATAGACGCTAATCGTTGGAAGAAGTGCTGGGACCACGTGATACGCGAAGAAAATACCATGTGGAATTAGGATGACATCATGGAACTTGCAGAACAAAATTCTTTCATAATTAATGTAACTGGAGAGTCTAGCGATACTGATTAGTGATTTAAGTAATTTTAAGAAAATTTGTTTCCATTATACTTAATTAAATGTTGGATAAAAAAAATGAATTTTTACTCCACTGTGAATACACCTTTAGCCTGTAGTTGCACTGATGACTCACTATTTTCTTAACGCGAACGGACTATAGCTATATAATAAACGCATGTTTTAAATATTTGGTTAATATTTTTGTTGGTATTTTGATATTAAAGTTTTGAAAACTTACATTTTTAGAGTTACCATAGATACACAAGTACCTAATCATTCCAGTTTGATGCAATTCATGTGTTGTATTAACAATAAATTTTTGTAATAAATTTTAAAACTTGATTTTATTCAATTAATCAATCCACCATTTTATCCTGGTATTAGGTGATGGTAACATTTTGATTATGTATGTGCTATAATATAACCAGTTTTATACACATATGGTTCCCAATAAGATTTGGCAGATTAAGGTAATTTTTTTCAATCTATAATTCCTATCAAGATGAAGTGGTTTGTTTGGTGTGTTTTACCTCAGGTTTTTTTCTAGAGAAACCAATTTTGACGATTTTTATTTGAAATTTGGTGCTTCTCATGTGTTCCCATATAAATTTGATCAAGATCACACCATTAGTTTTTGAGTTATCCTTAATAATGCGTATTTAATTGACTTCGACTACATTGACGATGTTCTCATTTTATTAAGTGGCGAAGCTTGCGAAGACACTTATTGATTTCACGATGTCTGTACGTCTGTCCGTCTGTCCGTCTGCCCCACGATTATCTCGAGAATGGTTTCGAATTTTCAAATTCTGTTTTCAGCAATCGATTACTGATCACCCAGGCATCTGAACCTCCTATTTTGAAACTGATTGCTCAACGGCAACCGGTTTCTAACCGCTACAAAGCTGATTGCTTCGCCACTTTGCTGTGCTGTTAGCTTGCTAGGTTTATTTGTATTGAAGTCGGTTGTACAAAATTTTTAATTTTATCTCTTGTATACGAACATTTCATTGAGTCGAGCTTTGTAGCTTAAAAGCCAGTGAGCGGCAGACTTACGGTATTTCAATAAGCTTCACTTTTTTCAGTTAATCTCCTATGCCTGAGGTACATGAAACGGGGACTCTTTAGTTTGACCGGCGGTCGATATAGACACGCTCAGGTGTTAAAGGTGTAAAAATATACTATTGGTCTGACCTTAATCAAATTCATATGGGACCACACGAGAAGTATCAGCCTTCAAATAAAAAAAGATTCATCGAAACCGGTTCACCCAGTGAAAAGTTTTGAGGTAACACACATAAAAAAACATACAGTCGAATTGAGTACCGTCTCCTTTTTGGAAGTCGGCAGAAAAAATAGCTCTTCTCAAGTATGGATTCTCTCGGGAACAGGATAATGAACGATTCATAAATATTTCAAAAATTTATGAGCAACGTGGTGATTTATTGAGTGAGAGTTTGCTTGGTTTCTATACATTTACGGGCTGTGATTATAATCCAGTTTTTTTTAATAAGGGAAAAATCGACCCTTTATCTTACTACAGAAAACTCAGGCATAACAAGAACTCTTCGCAGCTTTTGGTGACAGTAAATTAGCTGAGAACCAAAAACAAAAGCTTTTTAATGTTGTCCAAAAGTTTACTATAATAGCGCTCGCTCTAATACAGTCGTTAGATCAATTTAAAAAAAAAATTATATTAATTTAAAGTAAATACGATCGTTTCATATCGATTGCAATTAATAATAATTACGGGTAATAAAATAAATAAATGTCTAATAAGCACGCAATAGTAATATTTATTTGTTTATGTTTTAATGTTATGATGTCATAATAATATCAATTTATTCATGAAAATGTCTACTACGCATTTTATTTAAAACTCAATAATTTTAAGAATATTCAAATCATATTATTCTTGGCTATCGGAGTTGTAGCCTTCAGGTTCATCGTCAGATGCATCAATTCCATCGAAATCTACATTCTCAGCATCAGAAGTTATTATTTTTGCAAATAATAAGTTTCAATTTGTAAATCAAGCCAATTATAATAAAATAAATATATTAAAAGTATAAATTCTTATAAAAGAAAATTACCTGGTAGATCTGCGACTAATTCGTTCACAAAACTGGGCAACTGATCTCCGTCAAACCATTTAAATATATACGTATCATTTTCTTCAATCCAGCCGCGCTTCAGTGGATCTAATAATACTGGATATTTTTAGTGAGCATTTTTCCAAATGCTACATATTAAATATATATACAAAATATAATGCGCACGTAAAAATTGCTGATACAGCCCACGTTTACACGGTGGTAAAGAGCTTCCATCAAAACAGTGTAATTTCTTACTAAATTTTTCATTGAAATCTTTTGGTCTATAATTGTTTATAAAAAGATGGAATCTGCCATCATCTACATCTACTGATTTCTTTGCATTATTATATTTGACAAGTAAACTTTTGGACAACATTAAAAAGCTGTTGTTTTTGGTTCCTGGTTTGTTCCTGTTATTGCCTGAATTTTTTGTAGTAATGGTCGTTTTTTTCCCTTATTAAAAAAAGCTGGATTATAATCACAGCCCACGTTGCTCATAAATTTTTGAAATATTTATGAATCGTTCATTATTTCCTGTTCCCGTGAGAATCCATACTTGAGACTATATTACCAAGCATGATTATTATGATATCCGTAGCAGAGCGTACAAAACTAGAAAGAAAAAGACTGGATTAGAGCGAGCGCTATTATAGTACCCGCTTATGGGCGCCCCAGAAGTTTGTTGTCTGCCTGGGTGATACAACCACAATATGTGTGTGCCGTGAAAATTATACATGTCAAATAATATTATCAACAATATATATATAAATTGCAGCTTTATTGAAATAACGTAAATTATTAATAAAAAATTGTACTTTTCAACCTGTCTGCAATGACCCTGAAATCGTCATCGGTGTCTGCCAATGTTATTTTTCGGTAACTTTTATTAAATATTTCAAAATGTCAAAGCGGCAGACTTATTGATTGCTATCACGTTTTTTGGGTCAGTTTTTTACACCTTTAACACCTGAGCGTCTCTATATAGACCGCCGGTCAAACTAAAGAGTCCCCGTTTCATGTACCTCAGGTATAGGGGATTAACTGAAAAAAAGTGAAGCTTATTGAAATACCGTAAGTCTGCCGCTCACTGGCTCTTAAGCTATTGTTTTTTTGCTCAAAACAAAAAGCAACATCCACATATGTATTTTTTTCTTATATCGTGGAGATTTATTATCTACATTTTTACTTGGCAGAACCTTACTGCTACGGTATACATATATCTAAAACTACGCTCTCAAAGAATACAGCATAAAATATCATCGTGAAGCTGCTGTGTTTCATATGGTAAAAAAGCATTCCATCTTAGTCCTCAGTTATAAAAATTGGCGAGATTATTATATATTATAATAAATTGAATGCATTCTTAATCGACAAAAAAGCAACTGTGTTGAAATTGAAAACACATTCCCGTCAATGGCCGTTGGCGAAAAACAAAAAAAATCGACGATAGTCAACGATAAATGAACTTAATCGACGTTTGTCTATGGGCCATACCTTTTAATTAGCATGAGATGGACTGTGTTCTCGTTTGTCACCCTATGTCTATTATCCGTGCAAGATTCGGAACCGCTGTCTTATTTATAATGTGTTCCCTCTTCCATTCTGTGGGTGGCGTATTTAAGAAGCGCTATGACCAAGTGCCATATTGGTTTCTTGTAAGTTTATTACAAATTAAAAGTGGCCTATATGAATATGAGTGAAAGAAATCTCACTATATACCCATTTTATACCATAATCGCAGCACAGGAGGTGAATGAGGAATAGACAAACATACATAATACACACCTCGAAAACCAATACTCACTAAGCCAACCGGATAATGATTTTTTCGCATTTGATTTTACTTATTTTATGTTTTCCATAATAAGTAACTGTTTCTAGTATTTTTGTTTTTACTAAATGTTTTTACTAAGTGTGTACTTAATAAATTAAAAGGGTAACTTTTAAACGGGTAAAGGTTATTTACGTTAAGTGCTTCATTGACAATTGTGTTATTATTTCAGTGGCGAAATTTGGGTTTACAAAGAATGGGACTCCTGTAGTATTATTGGGACCGCATCGTTTTAACCGGGTGAATCGTTGCAAAGGCCCGAGGGTCAGGTGGACGTGTGTGAAAACGCCGTCCGGTTGTCGCTCTGCAATTACCACGGTTGCTGACGTCATTATCCGGACACAAAATGAGCATAATCATTAATATTACAAATTTATAAGAGACATTTATTATAAGACATAGTACCTCATACGTCTTCTCATATTGAGATTGTCATAAGCCCTATTTTTACTTGGTAAGCTGCCATGAGAATAATAAGGATATAAAATAATATTAGTAAGGCTGATTGTAAATGAGGTTTCTCATGATTTTTCGTAAACATTACATTCGGTTTCATAATCAATTAAAACAAAGGAAGTATAGGAATTTCTACAAAAGTCTTACGTTTATGGATTACAAAAGTACTTATACTAAATTGTATTCATTACAGCCTATAAAAAGTCCACCGAATGAATTCAAACCTCCCCCATTAATTGCCTCAAAGGGATTCACGCTTGGCAGGTGGGTTGGCGGGTGGTCACTGCAGGTTTTTTTATTATTTTAGTCGTTTTCAGGAAAATGCTGCTGCCCATCTCTTGTTTCATATCACAATAGTGGATTTTCTTACGCCGTGTATTTGCGGAGTAAGAGAATGTCCTCTATGTCGCACACTAAGGGCTGAGCTCACAGACGGCACGGCATGGCACGGCGTGTCAAAAGATTTTTTTCGGGTACATAAGATTTTCGACCCTATTTTAATGAAATCATCACTGATATTTCTTTATTTCGACACAAATAGAACGAAATGTCTCGCGAGACACCGCGGTATGCTGCGGCACGTCACGGCATTCCATGGGATGCCATGGCACGTCACGACATTACATAGGATGCCGCGGCACGCCGCTGCATCACGTGAAACGCATAGGTTACTTCATGTTGTTAAAGGAATGTTACTGCTACGTTATTGATACAACGTTGAATCAAGTCGGTTGCGGCGGCAACCTTAGCGACTCACGCGAGCGCCCGGTACACGTGTGCGTCTTAACTTGATTGGCATGCTGCGGGATTCCACAGGGTCCTTCGGCATGACGCGAGATGCCACAGGATCGTTCAGCATACCGAAGTTTACCTTGCCACGCCGTGCCGTCTGTGAACGCAGGCCCTAAATGAAACAAACAGCGGGAGTTTTGGCAGGAAATTTATCGGTGTCGGATTGCTGCTACTGTATTATTGTTTGAATACGTATTGGTTTGAAGTGGATTTCGATATGTAAAAGTGGTGTGATTTTGTGTATTAAATGTCTGCGCATGTGAACTGTTAGGTGAAACAAGTGCTTCGATGGTGATATGAATCTCAAGATAAGGTGTCTGTCTGCTTAGGCGTCTTGAGTTACTATCGCCCAAAGTCTGCTGGCTAAAATCTCCTAGGGCTGCGCAATATGACATATCAACATATTGTGAAGCAGACTACTATAAAGGATTATTATCACTTTATACTGAGATAAATGAAGATATGGCATAAAGGTCAAGCGTATAAGCCAAAAATCTTAATAAAAAAGAGAAATAAACAGCGTTAATGAAGTTACGAATCTAAAATGGCGGCTTGTACGTGTAATATCATAACATTGTATTGTTACCACTAAGCAGCAGATGGACTATGTGATCGTTTGTCACCTTTTTTCTTTAAAAAATGATATAAGTTGGAAAATGGAAACAAAAGAATTTATCCGTAATTTCTGTTCTGTAAAGTTCTGACTTACGAGGGGCGGCTAAAAAGCTTTGAGCCTAGGGTATTAAAAATGGTGATAGAAAAGTATATAAAATTTATTTTTCGGTGTAATCTCCGTTTACTTCAATGCTTTTATTACATTTGTGATAAAATGGGCTTTAAGCCCAGTGAAAAAATATTCGCCATCTTTGCCTTCTAAATGCTCGTCTACCTCTGCCTTCATTTCTTCGTCTCAAAATCTCCGTCCCCGGACCCGCGGAGGTCTTACTTCAAATTTTAAAATAAATAAGAGACAATAATGACACTTGCGGGTACTTAGGAAAACTTTTCAGCCGCCCCTCGTAATATTAAAAAAGGAAAAGTGACAGTAAAATAATAATTGTAACCATGAGTTTGGCTAATGTGATATTATGGTTAAAGCTGAACGCACATTTGGCCGAGCCGTACGCGCCGTACGCGTCGAATTTTAGAATTCGTTGTATGAAATCATATGAAACCTCGCACATTACACCCGCACCGTACGCGCCGAATTTTATAAAATGCTGTAGGTATACGATATCGAAGGACGAATGCTGATGACGTCATATGACGCGGGGCGTTTGTCGCGTGTTGATACTCAGTGTTGTCTAATGCTGCCAAGTTAGTGGATTATCCACTAAAACTGGTGGTTTCGACTTTTGTTTCGAATAATATTTTTAAAGTGTTAAGTGTACACTGCGGTTGTAGGTTGGCAGAAAAATGCTGAAACGAAATTGAAATTCCGATAAACGTTGTCACATGAATACTTAGTGATAAAATATGTAAATACATTAAAAAAATTGATAGTAAATTTTAATTCAAAAACCCAATTATACCTGATTACTTAGTTATCAATAAAAATACTTACCTCAAACATACAACAAGTCTATCCCCTGGTTCAATTGGCCTTCTAAATCTTGAGTTTTCCATAGAAATATATGGTTTTAATATATGTAACAATTCTTCAAATTTCTTGTTTGTTAAATACAAATAGCTAAAAAATCGTTAATCATCATATAACAAGTCTTTAAATAAAGTATAATTCTCTTCATACAATTACCTTTTTAAATTAATACTATAAATCCAGAATCTTCTTTTTCTTTGAATTTTGTTTACTTCTGCCTCTGCCAATAAGCAGGCTATTACAATATTTTTTCCATAGTGATTCCGAGCGATAAATGCCTTCAATCTAATCTATCTAATGTACCGTTTAACTCCAGTGGTTGGAAAAAAACTGCAAGAGTTGTTGGCAACCCAAAAGATTTGCGTGCGGCGCGGACGGTGCGTACGTGCAAATGTGCGAGGCCATCAGCAAAATTCGGCGCGTACGGCGCGGACAATTGTGCGTTCAGCTTAAGACTAATTATTTTCTGTAGATTGCAAATAAGGTGTGTGAGTAAACACAAGTATGGTGTGCGAGACAAGGAGGGCGTGATAAGCGCCGCCATTTTAGATGCGTCTGTTTGGTGTATGGGTCATAGTGTGTGATAACTCTCAAGTAGTTTGTACAAAAGCGAGTGCTGTTATATAATGCTGAATGAATTTTCTCCTGGAGCTACATATTTCGTTTTCACCAATATTAACAAATTAGTCATAATGTTATTATGAGCAGGCATATGCATAACATAATGTTTTCTAATTTTTTTTATAAAGTTTACCTTTTATTTCATAATAAAAGTATTTTTTTATATTTGTAGTTGTGTAATAATTTTAGTTTGATTGCCAATGATTGTAATGAGTGTAAGTAGGGGTGCAAAATTACGTAGGTACCTGGTAAATATTTCTAATGCTGAATAATGAAGTCCTTATTTAGTGCATTTTGTGATAGGTACCTACCTTATTACGAGTTTTCATTTTTAATTAATGTCTTTTATTTTTAATAATTAAAATATGGTGTCAAAAATGCTTAATGAGACATAAGTAAAAAAAGGCTGCTCGAATGTCCAGTTTCAAGACCGTCCTGCATGTGTTCATATAAATGAATAAATCTTATCAATTGAATATGGAATGTTTCTGTAATAATAGGCGGGGAAAAAGTTTTTTAGTATTTTATATACAAATTCAAGATTTTTCTTCAAAGTTTAATTACATTTAATTTTATTTATAATATATTTTATTTTATTTATTTAAAAAAAAAAAACGTTACCCCCACACTAGGATTTTCTCCTGTATTGTGGAGGCAGTTTACAATCATATATTGCACGAGGACAAACATCCAGACCCGGAACAATTATTTGTAGGCCATACAAATATTTGTTCCGTGCGGGATTCGAACCCGCGGCCCCCAGCACAATAACTCATTGCTAAGACACTGCGCCACGGAGCCGTCATGTGCCCTTTAGTTCGATAACTTGTTGCCATCTTGTAGGTAGTGACATAATCCCGTTGCTGATAAAAAAAATGCGACAAGTAGTTTTGACAGTCGTCTATTAATGTTAATCTAACACTACCCAAAAAATTTTGAAGAGACCGAAACAGGTGAAAATCTGAGGGTGCAAGGTCAGGACTATATGGTGGATGCATTAACACTTCCCAACCAAGCTTTCTCAATGTTTGCTGAGCGGCCAAAGATGTGTGCGATCTGGTGTTATCATGATGAAAGACCACTCCTTTTATGTTGATCAATTTCGATCATTTTTCTCAATTTCTTGCTTGATTTAACAGTGGTAGAGCCACGCGGCAGCTTTTGCTGTCGCACGGATGGGCCGGCTCGAACCGGGGTGGTACCACGACCTCACAGAAAACCAGCGTGAAGTAGAGGTTCACCTCTGCATTTCGCTTGGTGAGTGCAGGTGACCGGAGGCCCTTTTTACTGGAAATGAGGCATTCCATCTTAGTCCTCACGGGTGACAACGCATCTGCATTTTGATTCGCAAACGAGGATAGATGTAGATGTCTATGGGCCACAGCAACCACTTACCATCAGGTGGACTGTGTGCTCGTTTTTCACCCATATCCTATAAAAAAAAAGTCTCATTAGTTGTTGGCAGCAGAACAGCAGTTATAACCGGCGGTAAAAGCTCATAATATACGATGCCTTCCAATCATACCATATACACAGCATCACCTTATTGCGTCTTAATCCGGGTTTTGCTAAATTATGTGGAGCTTGCCTACCCTTTGACCATGATCTTTTTTGCACGTTCTTGTCCTAGGTGATCCACTTTTCACTACCGGTGATTAATCTTTTCAAAAATAGTTTGATTTCATTACGTTTCAATAAAGAATCGTAAATGAGTACACGATTCATTAGGTTTCTTTCAGTGAGCTTGTTTGGCACCCAAATATCGACCAGCTAGACTTTTTCAAATGGGTCAAAAACGCTTTCACCAACTTTGTACTACGCTTACCGACATTGCATTAGGTCCATGAACGTCACTATTTTTCTTCGCGAGTCGCCTTTTGTCCTTTTTTGTAATATAAATTCAGAATGTATCGAATTTCTTCGTTAGATTCAGTCATTTTGGCGGACAGAAAAACAATTGAAAAATGATGAAGTGTTGTTTTTTTTTTTTTACTTTTTTTTAATACCCTATATGTATTGATATTAAAACCAGCCGGATACAAACAGTAAAAGCAAAGAAATTTTTCTTCAATTTATACGAACAAAGTACGAAGAAACTTTTTCCCTGACCTATTATTTTTTAATAATATTATAATTTTTGATATGAGTCTGTTTTACTAAAATATCAATGCAGCATGACATTAGTATTTAATAGACGCATAGAACACAGTAATTCCTACTATATATTTATACTGTGCATAGAAGGAGGGAAATCCTAATAATTTTAGACATTTTATCAGTTCCAAAACGAATTATGTATCTATTATAATTCGTTCATAAGGTAATGTTGTATCAGAGTCCGATGTTGGATTCACAATGACTATGTTTAAATTTATTACTTTGAATTTTTTCTTAATAAATAATGCCAGATTCACTTTGTTAAACATTTAGAACCAATACAGTTACCTATATATTTAAGTATTTCAATCAGTTTTATTCAATTTTTTCATTGAATTGTATTGAATGTTAATAAATATATGTACCTACTGTTAAAATTAACTTTTATTGACAATATCGTGTACGAAGTCATTGATATATATGATGAGATACATTTTGTCAGCTATACCTAATATAAAACGAATGCAAAAGTTTTATTTCTTGTGTTTTTTTTAACTCATTAATCATATTATTTCTGGTTTTAGATTTTACACCAATATTTACTACGTCAAAGCGTGGAAATCTAATATTGAAATTGGGTCCATATCAGTTTAATCGTGTGCCCAGCGCTGGACCGCGGTATCGGTGGAGATGCAATAGGAATCCGTACGGATGTCGTGCTACAGTCTATACAATAGGTGACATCATCGTGAAATACCACAGGGAACATGAACATTAAGTTTTGTATGTTTTGTATGTATAACACTCGATGTTACAAAAAATAGCTACTCCGAGTTATGTAAAATGTATTGATAATTTTTATGCATATTAAAATTTATAATCATTGTTTTTATTATGTAAAGTGACAAGAATATATAAAAGTGATTATAAAAAATTAATATTATAAATTAAATTATGCACAATATAATGTCTTTTTGTAGGTAGTAAGTTCCTTTGAAAACATTTTCAAGCCGTGGTGTGATATTAGCTTAGGAGCTAGGCGCTAGCCGTATATTTTATCTGTAAAATTCTGTTCTGACGCAGGCAGCTCTGGTTATTATTCATCACGCCGATATACCACGTGCCAGCGTGGATTAAATTCGGGCTGTAGCACCACCGCCGATGTTAGGGTTTTCGAAAATAATTTATCATATTTACTCTTATAAGTCAGTGCTTGATTACTATCCCACCTGATGGTAAGTGGTGATGCAGCCGAAGATGGGGAAGTGTACCGACTTAGCTTTACAAAATCACTCTTACCTTGAAAACACCCGCATTATAATCGGAGGGAAAAACAGATGCTGGTCAATTATTCAACTTCTTTGTTGTACGCGTTATGAACGACGAAGCAAACCTTTGTTCGAATGCGTGGCATGTCGACAACGATCTGGTGGTCCGTTGATGGAATTGAAAGGAAGGGATTAAGTTAGTGTTAGTGTTTAGAAAAACATCTGTTCAATGTAGCCCCAAACAATATTTTCCAGGGCTCAAAACTAGTGACGACTCAAAACCTACCTGCTACTACTATACTACTACTTTAACCTATTAGGCGGTATGATTTACTTTCTGCATAGGAGACTGTTTGGCAGGTACCATCCTATTCCCTATTATTGCCGCCAAACAGTAGTGCGTGCGCTGCTGTGTTCCAGTCTGTAGGTTATAGAGGTCCAGTATAGCTACAAGCTCCATAATTGGGGCATTCCATATTGGTCCTCAGAACTGACACCACACCTGTGCCTTCTTTTTTGTTTGAATTAGGTTGCAGATGTCTATAATCTGCAGTAACAACTTACTTAGTTTTATAAAAAAAACTCTTCACATAAAAGATAAATGGCCCTTTAATATATACAAAACATAAGTGTATATTTATTTATTACTTGCATATTTAGCAATACCTTACTTTCCGGCACCGTTATTTCGATATTCTTTCGCCGTTCATTTATTGCATATATTTGTGACGTCACTTTCAGCGCCGGTTTTCGGCAGAAGTGTTCGCGGTAGGCCGGTTATTCACGTAGGTAAACATATATTCTGGATGGGCGGCCAGTGTAGGGACGGCAAGTGCAGGTGGAAATGTAACCGGAAATGGTGTCGCGCTAAACTGTTCACCAAAAATGACATCATCGTAGATACAAAACAAGAACATAACCATTGAAATGGTTGTGCTTTTTCTGAAACATAGAATTCTCCAAACAAATAGTCAAGAGTTCATAAAAATACGACTTACATTTTCTCTTTTAATCTTTTATCTTACAGATAACTTTTAATACTTCAACAATGACCTTATGTTTGCTAAAGTATGCACGCTAAATTTATTTCTTAGACTTGACTAAGAAGCAATTTAATGTATCTTATAACTTTTGTTTTTATTCATTTGTTACCTATATTATCAATATATTAAACAATATTGATAATAATAATAGGTAATTCATTTAATGAGTTATAATCTACTAGTTTAGATTTTGTAAGTTTATTTCATTTGGTTCATTTTCAAATATTTTTCTTTTTCTATAAACATAATGTCGTGTAATGTCTTCGTTGTATTTCTTTTAGACTGATTACGTTAATATTAAATTGTTCATATTATGATCTCTGCAGTAAAGTGCCATTTTTTTGAGTTGTTAAGTTATAGATTTTATTTTGTTTACATTAAATAAGTTAGATAATTTTGTTGCTTATTATTAAAAGAAGAAGTTTTGTTTTGTTTAGAAAGTATGCAATGAGACAAAATTACTTTCAATATTAAACATTATTACTTATGTTTATTTTTTTTCTTTGATGTTTAGTTTTTTACCTAATAGCTCAATATAAACATAACATAACATAACATAACATAAACACTCACGCCTGTCACCCAGAGGGGTAGGCAGAGACTATGGAATTCCATTTGGCACGATCCTGACACACCTCTCTCGCTTCCTCCACATCCATATACCTACGCATACACGCTCGTCGGTTAAAGGTACTCTTAATTTGGCCCATTTTCAATATATCGCCTATTTGGTCGATAAACTTTCGCCTAGGGCGACCCTTCCCGACTCTGCCATTCACCTCTGCAACATAAATTTGCTTTGTCACTCTTTCCTCATTCATTCTTTCTACATGACCAAACCACCGAAGCATTCCTTTCTTAATCCTAGTCACAACATCATCTTGCAAATTAGCTCAATATTTCATTGAATATAGATCAGGCGTTACTTGGTAAAGTCATGCTGCAGATATATTATATGTAGTAGTACGAATGGGTCGGCTCGACCAGGGAAGGACCACGCTTTCACAAAATACCAGCGTATACTTATATATATACTTCAATATAGGTTATTTAAGAATAACTCAATAACCATTGGTCTGACCTTGATCAAATTCATATGGTGGTCCCATATGAATTTGATCACTCACTTTCACATAAAAAAAGAATCATCAAAATCGGTTCGCCCAGTACAAAGTTCTGAGGTAACACACATAAAAAAAAAAACATACAGTCGAATTGAGTACCGTCTCCTTTTTGGAAGTCGGCAGAAAATAGCAGCTTGGCGCTGTTTTGCGTATGGTGAGTGTAGAGAACCGAATACCCATTTTACTCAAAACGAGGCATTCCATCTTAGTCCTCACGGGTAACAACGCATTGCATTTTGATTCGTGGTCGAGGATGTCTATGGGCCACAGCAAGTGCTTACCATCAGGTGAACTATGTACTCGTTTGTCAGCCTTATCCTATGAAAAAAAAACTTAACTGAAACCCATTACCAAGACCTTAAAATTTGATAGATAACATCCGTGTATAAAATAAAATTTATGCGTCTAATTTAGTTTGAAGAGCACCACTCTCCTCCTACCTTCAATTATTTTTCATGGCATATTTTCTGTATTTTTGTTGGCTTATTGAAAAAAATATATGGACAAATTAATATAAAGAGACTTAATAATTTAAAAGGGACGTAAGTAAGTGCTCTACTAAAATTTTTTTTATTCTTTCAGTGCCGAAATTTGGATTTACGAAGACTGGGACGCCTGTGATTTTAGTTGGACCATATCGTTTTAACCGGGTGAATCGTAGCAAAGGACCGAAGGTCAGGTGGACGTGTGTGAAAACGCCATCCGGTTGTCGCGCAGCAATTACCACCGTCGACGACGTCATTATTCGGACACAAAATGAGCATAATCATTAATATTACATAATTTTACTTATATGTCTTCTAATATTGAGATTGTAAAAATGTTTACTTGGTAAGTTGACATGAAATGGAAACAATATGGATGAAATTAGTTTCAAGAGCACCACCCTCTTTCCTTCAATTATGTACACCGTGACCACCACCTCGAATAAAATAGAATAATATAATGTAATAATAGAATAAAATAGAATAATATAATATAGAATAGAATAATATAATAGCATAATAGATTAGAATAGAACAATAGATTAGAATACTATAATGTTTTATTCAAAATAGATTAAATGTAATTCTTATTGAAAGTCATTTTTTATTTTACAACTGTTTCGGAAAAATACCTGTGTCCTGGGAAGAACCAGCAAGAAATCCAGCGGAATTTAAAAAAAAAATAATACGAGTACAATATGAAAGGTTAGAAAAACTATTTACAAAATTTATTTTAGAAACAGCTTGAAAGCGACCATGTATTCATTTATATTATAATAACGCTTTATATACAGTTTTTGTTTAGTAAAATATTAAAAACTTCTGTATTACCAAGTTTAAATAGTATATCTGTAAACAGAGTGTATATGTTTTTTTACAAAACTACTTTTGTTTTTCTGAACGTACATTACATTTTTGTAAATATATGGAAGGGGGGGGGGGGGGGGGCAAAGTTAATATATTTATTTCTTTAAACTTTTCTCTGACGGGCTCTCTCAGTTTTAGGTTGTAAGTAGCTTTTATAGCCCTCTTTTGCAAAACAAAATAGTTTGTTTAAAATCAGATGCATTTCTCCATAGCAAATCCAATAAGACATTATGCTATGGAAATAACTAAAATAAACTACTCTAGCTGTCTAGACGCTAGTGAGACCTCTAATTTTTTTTACAGTATAAACTGCAGCGCTTAGTCTGCTTGCTAGTTTAGATATATGGGCGCTCCATTAAAGATTATCGTCAAGAGTGATGCCAAGACAAACAGTGGATTCGATAGAGCTCAGTTCTTCCCCATTTAAAATCACATTGGTATTCAGATTTTAACATTCGGTGTTGTAAATTTAATACATTTAGTTTTACTGCCGTTTCAGTGTAGATTATTAACGTTAAACCAATGCACTAATTTTGATATACCATTATTCAATTCATCACATTTAAGTGATTTTTTTATGGGATAAGAGTGACAAACGAGCACACAGTCCACCTGATGGTAAGTGGTTACTGTACATCAAGACATCTACATCTATCTTCGATTACGAATCAAAATGCAGATGCGTTGTCACCCGTGAGGACTATGATGGAATGCCTCGTTTCCAGTAAAAAGGATCTCCGGTTCTCTAAGCTCATCCTATGAAACACAGCAGCGTTAAGCTGCTATTTTACGCTGGTATTCTGTGAGAGTGTGGTCCTTCCCCGGTCGAGCCGACCTATTCATGCTACAACTATACTACTAATAGCTGCAGCATGGCTCTACCACGTAATAAAATGATTGCGATGATTGATGCTTAAGTTTAAAAGTCAAGGAAATATCATCAGCACTCAATTGAGGGACGGACTCTTCAAACAAGATAACAACACAAAACAAGATTTTAACAGTGGTAGAGCCACGCGGCAGCTTTTGCTGTCGCACGGATGGGCCGGCTCGAACCAGGGTGGTACCACGACCTCACAGAATACCAGCGTGAAGTAGAGGCTTACCTCTGCGTTTCGCTTGGTGAGTGCAGGTGGCCGGAGGCCCTTTTTACTGGGAATGAGGCATTCCATCTTAGTCCTCACGGGTGACAACGCATCTACATTTTGATTTGTAATAGAGGATAGATGTAGATGTCCGCAGCAACCACTTACCATCAGGTGGACTGTGTGCTCATTTGTCACCCTTATCCTATAAAAAAAAGAAACGATACATCATTTTTATTTTATACGCGGCGCTTAGCTAGTTAATTCAATTCAAATTGCTTCATGCATTTTAGGAGGCCTTTTAGTAGATGTGTCCAATTTCTTCCGGTGGTTGTCATACGAAGCGACAATGAGAACTGCCAAGAAAAATCTTATCGGCTTACCATAAGGCTCAATTTACATTGCGGCAGAATGGAGTGGAACGGAAGTGTCAATTTCGTCTCGTCGCGCGGGAAGGTGCGTGCGTTCCCCCGACTGCGTCTTAATAATATAAGCACCGTTCAGTTATTTAGTCTAGATCTTTTATTTGACAAGAATGGTGGATTGGATATTATTTTCATATTGCTTATTTGTGGGCAGAAGAAGAAGATGATGAGAAAAGGAAGAATATCAGAAAAAGTGAAATAAATATTTGGGTTTACGATTTATGGAAGAAATGAAAACGTCACCCATTGTGCCACTTCCGTGGAATCCGCGTCCACAGACTGCGCCGACAGTAGCTACGGGAATTCTCGAGAACACGTGAGAATTCCCCGGAAGACGCGCGACTTCTTTTTTGGCTCATATCTAGTTTGCACGTTAGGCTCAATTTACATTGCCGCGGAACGGAATGGAAGCGAATTTTTGTAACGAAATTGTACAGAGTAAAATGAATTTTATGTTGTGTTAGGCTAGCTTTCGCCTTCCTGCGCCACTAGGCGAAGTTGACGCTTTCGTTCCATTCCATTCTGCCGAAATGTAAATTGAGCCTTACACAATTAACATTAAATTCATTTTACTATGTACAATTTCCTTACAAAAATTCGCTTCCATTCCGTTCCGCGGCAATGTAAATTGAGCATAAACGGCTGTATAACCATCTTGATTTCACCAAGTGAAAAATACCCAGACTGGCGACTAGAAGCATCACAGGAGTGAAATTCTTAGTGCTGCTATCGTCAATCCGCTTGCCAAGCGTGAGATTAAGGCGAATGCCCCCTGCGACGGGAGAGGCTTATGCCCAGCAGTAGACTTTTAATGGCTGATGAAGAAAGCGAAGAAAAGGAAGTAAGGGGAGAGGTTAGTGTGAGTATCAGCGATACAAGGACAATCACTATAAGTAGCGACACAATAGTCTAGCGGTGACCGTTATTGCGCGTAAGTCGTGCTGATTGGCTCTCCAGTCGCATTCGTGCAATTCAATTCGTTCGCGCCCCTCCACGTTTCGTTCAGCGCTAGACTTACGTGCCGCGACTTGTACATAGTAATTCCCAAAAACTAATAATCAGTGATTTTGCATAAATGTAAACTTCGGGTTTATTTAAACCTCACGAGTCAGATACTCTAACTGCTCATCCACCACGCGATCGACAATGAAACATCATACGTAGGCTATTCAATAAGTTTTGAGATATACAAAAAATTATTCCAGATACTATTAATATTTATTTTACATCTTTTTAAAATATTCTCCATCATGCTCTATAGAAAGTTCCATGCGCCTAAACCAACTCTGAAAACACTTTTGCCAGTCTTAATCTGATAGGTCGCAAATCGCTTCATCTTAGGCAGCCACGCTATCTTCGGCGCTTGAAAAAAACTTTTATTATTAAGTTTTTTTTTCGTTTATTTTTTCTTTGACTTTTGGGAACAAAAAGAAATTACGAGGAGCTAAGTCAGGGCTGTAGGGTGGGTGACTTAAGAGTTTCAACACCAGATTCCTCGATAAATACTTTTGTTCTAAGGGAGGTATCACATACATAGAGGCGTTGTCGTGATGCAGCATGATTCCCCGAAGCCCAGTCTTTGGTCTTCTCTTCCGCATAGCTTGAAAAGCTTTGGGTAATGCAACTACAGTTGTAGCATTCAGAGTTGACTCATCGACAATTTTCCAGCATTAACGTCGAAAAATGTCCGCTCCGCGAACAAAAACTAGCCACCATTTTTTTGCCGACGTTGCGAGGTCTTTGCAGTTTTATCGGTAACTGTCCATCTGAGTAGACCCATACCGATGATTGCCTTTTATTTTCCAGATCATATTGATAGATCCATGTGTCGTCACTAGTAACGATTTCTGAAACACGCCTAGATGCCCCGTTTTTAAAACGTAGATGCATTTCATGGCACCAATCGCACGAATCTGTTTTTCGCTTTCGGAGAGCAAACGAGGGATCCATCGACAACAAAGCTTCCTCACTCCAAGATGTTGATGTACGAGGGTGGCACTGAAAATTTCGGGAATCAAGGAAGTGACACAACATTACTATTTAAAAATGTATTTATTGCTTTTCGAAGTATTCTCCGCGAAATTTGACACATTTTTCCATAAGATGGAACCAATCATTGAAGCAACCATTCCATTCGGAAGTTGGGGTCTCCAAAATGGCCGTTTTGTAGGCGTCCACAGCTTCTTCAGGTGATGAAAATCTCTGTCCACGCAATTTATTCTTTATTTTAGGGAAAGTATAGAAATCATTAGGGCTTAGGTCGGGGCTGTACGGCGGATGGTCTAATAATTCTATGTTTTCTTGCTCTAAAAACTCTTTTGTTTTGTGTGCGGTATGAGAATTCGCATTGTCGTGATGGAGGATGATGCGGCGGTTGCAGTTCTCTTTACGGAGGTTAGAATTTGCCACAGGTCGTTTCTGAATCAGAAACGACCTGTGGCAAACAAATGCTAGCATACCATTCTGCATTAACCGTTCTTTGTCCCTCAAGAGGAATAGTCGTAACATGGCCGGTTTTGGAGACAAACGTGGCCACCATTTTTTTTGCAACACTCCGTGAACGAACAATTTTTGTTGGCTTTAACTCATTTTCGAACACCCAAACTCGTGACTGGTTTTTTGTTTCGGGTTTGTACGCATATATCCAGGATTCGTCACCTGATACGATGTTGTATACGGCATTTGAGGATCCTGCGTGGAATCTTTCGAGAGTTCTGACGCACCAAGAAACGCGAGCCGCTTTTTGCTCTTCACAAAGCGAATGTGGTATCCATCGGGAAAACAACTTTTTTACATCTATTTGTTCATGCAAGATTATTTGTATTTGACTCATGCCAATGTCTAAAGTTGCCTGAATGTCGCGGTATGTCACATGTCGATGTTCCTCAATCAGCTTACGCACAGCATCAACGTTTTCTTGGGTGACTGCAGTTTTTGGACGACCTTGACGGGGATCATCACTGAGCTTGACAAGTCCATGTTGAAATTCAGCAAACCAGTGATAAATTGTGGTTTTGGATGGGGCTTCATCACCAAATGCAGAAATCATCCGGTCAACACACTGTTTTTGTGTTAAACCACTTCGAAAGTCATAATAAATCATCGCTCTTGAATTTTCTCGAGTCAATTCCATTTTCTCAACGACTAAACAAGTTTGACAAAACCTTGTGACAAGACCGAGAATCTTTTTTTAGATAAATAAATGGTATTCGATTTTTAAAACCAAGGAGTTTTCAATTAAAAATATTTTAATATGACAGGAACAGTGGAAATATTCCATTCCCGATACTTTTTGTGCAGCCTATGTAGGATGGTATGAATGCTCCCCGAACTAATGCCTACAATCTTTTCGATGTCCGTATATGTGATTCGTGGGTCATCTCACACCAAAATTTCAGTAGTCCATACATTTTCTGCCGTTACTGCTGTTTGCAGGGCCCCGATTCTTTGGTCATCTTTAAGATTAATTTTACCCCTTTTGAATTCAGCAAACCGCTTAAAAATTGTTGCGTGTATTGGAGTTGAGTCCCCTGATGCCGATTGTAACCGTTGTAAACTTAATTGTTCGGTTAAACCAAATTTAAAATCATAATATATCATAGCGCGCAAAAGTTCACGGTTCAGATCCATCGTTTTAAATGAAAAGCGCGGGAAGCGTTGCAGGAAAATTAATAGAACTTTGTTTATTTTTAATATCGAGCAATGAGGGCTAATAATCTTCCACTCACGAGATGTCGCTAGTTGTGACTTGAGGTAAAGTTTTTTGTTACACAGTGTCAGTTAATTGAGAAATCAGTTTTAAATAATAGTTTATCATTATCTAGAGTACTATATTAATACACAACACAATGCGTCAGTGGTTTGATTTTTAATATTTTGCACATTATAACTCTTTTTTTTAAATCATTTTTAGTTATATTTATAGTTTGGTTTATTAATTTCTAATGTAATTAATATAAAATATAACTAATAATACATAAAGAAACCTTAAAGATTACATTTTTCTAAGAAATTATCGTCCCCGCTATGATATCTGTCAAATATTTTACCTTACTGTAAAGTGGCGCCGCCCTGGTGGCAGAAAAAGTCGTGGATGCCCTCATTGGCTTATGGAGTTCTATTTTTAAATAAATTTGCTTTTTAGAAACATCTAACACGGGGGGTTCCATTTTTAAATTTAGAGCATCTCAAAACTTATTAAGTGACCTACGTAGTTAATAACTGAAAGTATATGGTTCATCACTTAATTCATAATATTGTTCAGTAAATGGAAAATTTCCAAGTTCATCTTCTTTTATCTTGTTGAAAATCCTTAAAGAGTCTTCCGGGTGCTTCTCAAACAGCTTTTCTGTACATTACTATCATTTAGATCTTTCTGGGAGCTCCTTGCCACCGGCGCCATAGTAGTGTATTAGCTTTGGATGTGAAAGAGCCGTAAAGAGCTGCGCCAGTGCCACGGCGCGGCGGTTCGGTCGAATTGGAGTATGGGTCTATATACATCCTACTTATTATTGCTTCAAGCATACTTTCCATTGCCTTAGCAGAAATTCCACACTATAACGTTACAGCCTATAAATCTCTATTGCTGGACGTAGATCACCCTCATAGATTACGTCATGGAGGGATTTTGCCATGGTTGTCACGAGCGGGTTGGCAACCGCAGTTTTTTTAAATTTTGGGTCGTTATCTGGGAGATGCTGCCGCCCATCTACTATTACATTTTCTCTCTGTCGCCACCCTCAGGACGATAAGCGGTAATGGACATTATTACACCGCCACTATACAGCTGAAAGTCATAGAGATACAAATATCGCAAATAAATTTTCTGTCTGTTTTCGAGTTGCTTAACAAATTATACATTTTTCAGAACCCTATTTTATAAATACTGGGCATGGTAGGCAGATACTGTGTATAGGCCAGTACCGATATGGTATGCACGGAAGACCTAAAGGAGAGAAAGTCCGTTGGATATGCACCAGAAAAACTGCAGGTTGCCGAGCGACTATCGTTACCTTTGAGAATGTTATTGTCAAAAAGCTAAATACGCATATGCATTAGTAATTATTATTATTATTTAGTAAAGCCACACTGTACTAGTAAAGCCATACTGGATCTTAATAGTGTGTATCATCTACTCAGGTATCTGCCTAGATTTCTGCCTAGACGTCTAGTCAGAAAAGTTAATAATATATTCCATGAGATAAAAAAATACATTTTTACCAGATAAAGTTTATTGAACAAAAATAAAATATTTCTTTAAGGTAATTCTTTTAATTTACCTTTTGGTCGCTACTGTAGAAATAAATCGAGAGGAAAACTACAAGTACGTTTTTATACGTTAACATCCAGACTCGGTACAATTATCTGTAGCCCATGCAAACACTTGCTCCGCGTGGGATTCGAACTCGCGGCTTCGCAGTGCCACCTCCAAATGCTTTTATATATTTTACGTGAGGGTAATATGGTCATCCGGTTGATATGGTCACTTTCTTACAACTCAAAAACTTCAGCCTTGTTTGCATGGTTCTGTGATACGATAGCTCTTCATCAGTCAATCTAATAATAAAGGGTCAAAAGGGCGCTGCTTTATCGACGCTATTTTGACAGTTTTTTAATTTAATTAATTATTGTAAATATTTTAGTGCATATTAATATTGTGTAGTATAGTTATTTTTTTTAAGTTGATCTTTCGAAGTGTTCTTCGATTAAGTAGTTATAGGATACGACTTTGTGTTTTTGTCTCTGTACTCCTTCTATTTTTGGTTTTTTTAGGGCGGCAATTGTACTTAAGGTGACCATATTACCCTCACCTACCTTATAAATAGTTCTTAATGTGTTCAGTATGAAATTGCATTGACCGTTTAGAGTTTCTGTAAACTACAATATAAGGTCATGGTAAGTGATAGGTATCTTTTAAATTCTGATTTAAGGTTACACTATCTAGTAGGAAGTTATGGTAATGGATCTGATTTTCCAAAAGCCAAGTTTTGATATATTATATGCACCTTTGAAGGTCTCTAGAGACGCATGCTAATATTTAGCAGGATGTAATGTTTTGAGGAGCAAGCCTACAATCAGCTTCTATAATCTTCTCCTTCATTTTTGCGTTAGTCCCTGCTTAAGCCAGGGTCTACTTATCAACTCTTCTTTTATCACTTTATTACCACCTTAAGAAGCTTATTAGTCAACTTCAATTACCAGTATCACTTATACACAGTCAGGTCATAAGTATTGTCACACATTAAAAACTTTAAAAAAGGCCAGGTTAAGAGTACCCTAAACCGTAGAGCATGTATGAAGGGAATAATGAAAGTGGACGAAGCGAAACAAGTATGTAAGGATCGTAGCAAGTGGAAAGAAGTGGTCTCTGCCTACCCCTACGGGAAAGAGGCGTGATTATATGTATGTATGTTAAAAACTTTTCTTTTAGAATGCTGGCCACAAAAAAGTTTATTGAATTCGAATTTCGAATTGTTCATGAAAATAAAACTGTATACTTTTTAGAATTTTACTCATTTTTAAATATGGAGTGGACGCTTAAAGAAGACCGTGTTGCAGTTATTGCGTTGCATCGTTGCGGTTACGCGCCAATTCAAATTTTTGACATACTGAAAAATTTGAATATAACCAAAAGATTCGTTTATCGTACCATCAAACGATACAATGAAGACTCTAGTGTAGATGACAGGTCAAGAAGTGGTCGGCCTCGGTCTGTTAGGACTCCAGCAGTGATAAAAGCTGTGAAGGCGCGAATTCAAAGAAATCCCAAACGTAAGCAGAAACTGTTGGCCCTTCAGATGGCGTTAAGCAGAACCACGATGAAAAGGGTGTTAAATGAAGACTTAGGGCTTCGGGCATATCGAAGAAAAACAGGACATCGTTTGAATTCTCGTCTAACGGACCTGAGACTGAAGAGATGCCGCGCTTTGTTGAAGCGGTACGCGGGAAAAAATATCGGGAAATTCTTTTTTCGGATGAAAAAATGTTTACCGTAGGAGAGAGCTACAACAAACAAAATGATAAGGTGTACGCACACAGTAGTGAAGAAGCGAGCAACCGCATTCCGCGTGTCCAACGAGGTCATTTTCCATCCTCGCTCATGATATGGTTGGGAGTTTCTTATTGGGGCTTAACAGAGGTACATTTTTGTGAGAAAGGTGTAAAAACGAATGCAGTTGTGTATCAAAATACAGTCCTGACGAACCTTGTGGAACTTGTTTCTCATACCATGTTCAATAACAGGCACTGGGTATTCCAACAAGATTCGGCGCCAGCTCATAGAGCGAAGAGCACACAAGACTGGCTGGCGGCGAGTGAAATCGACTTCATCCGACACGAAGACTGGCCCTCATCCAGTCCAGATTTTAATCCGTTAGATTACAAGATATGGCAACACTTGGAGGAAAAGGCGTGCTCAAAGCCTCATCCCAATTTGGAGTCACTTAAGACATCCTTGATTAAGGCAGCCGCCGATATTGACATGGACCTCGTTCGTGCTGCGATAGACGACTGGCCGCGGAGATTGAAGGCCTGTATTCAAAATCACGGAGGTCATTTTGAATTAACTTTAGTGTCATAAGAATCTATGTTTTGTTAAGTTCATTTTGGTATATAAATTGTTACATAATGAATAAACTTGTTTCAATTATTTTATATTAAACATGTGATAGAATTTATGACCTGACTAGGTATATTTAAAATATTTACCTTCTCAAAATGAGCTATACAAATAGAAGAGTAAACAAAAATGGCAAAGTACCAATCTGAAAAAGAATTTAGCAATAAAAAATACAAGAATGTAACGTGGTAAAGACATGCTTCAGCTATATTACTATTATAGATATTATGTTTTAATAAATCTAGTTTTGCTGTAGAAAAAGACGAAGGTAAAGTTTAAATTTAGTGAGTATAATTGTTATAAATGTATTTAATTTGGCGTATAATTTTGTAAACATTTTAAATGAAACGTATGGTTCAAGTACTGGAGTATTTGTAAAAATGATAACACGTTTTTTTTTTATAGGATAGGGTGACAAACGAGCACACAGTCCACCTGATGGTAAGTGGTTGCTGTGCCCCATAGACATCTACATCTATCATCGCTTCCGAATCAAAATGCAGATGCGTTGTCACCCGTGAGGACTAAGATGGAATTCCTCTTTTCCAGTAAAAAGGTTCTCCGGTTCTCTACACCCACCATACAAAACACAGCAGTTTTAAGCTGCTATTTTACGCTGGTATTCTGTGAGAGCGTGGTCCTTCCCCGGTCGAGCCGACCCATTCGTGCTACAACTATACTTCTAATATAGCTGCAGCATGGCTCTACCACGTATAAAAAAACGTTCACTAATTGTCATGCTTTAATTGAAAACTGTAAATTAAAAAAGCTTTTGAATTTTAGATTGTGCTCCTCGATTCGAAGATTCCCGTCGTGGCGGTCGAGCTCTTTGTTTTGGTGGATACAGATTTAATCGTCATAGCTCCAGTAAAGGCCCAAAGTTGAGGTGGAACTGTGTCAGGTCCAAGTATGGCTGTAAGGCTACTATTATAACTCTCGAAGACACAATCATGAGAATATTACACAGCCATAACCACTAAGCCTACACTTAAGGGCTCGGTCAAAGTGAATAACAATCACCAGTTTTGGTTTGTCACACCGGCTTCCAAAAACAAGATCTTTTCAGAGAAGAAGCGGCACGACACTCTAGGATCTTTTTTTAAGTGCCACGTTACAATTTTGTTATAATTAAATTAGTACTACCTTGTCAAATTTCTATATAATTTTTTAAATGACATTTAAAAACAATATAAAAGTTAATAATTCCCCACATTATTGTCCCCAATATATTAATCGTTTTTATTTAATTTTATATACGATTGTGGCACTATATTTTTAAAGACGTAATTGTAAAACTTTATGCATTTTCTCTATATAGACTGCCTAGTTGAATCAATTCAAAATTTGTTAAAATTAGTTGAGACCGTTCGACTCTTACAGTTGAGTTACGGTGACTTGTAAGTGGCGTAGTGAAGTATTAAAACACTGTCATGCAATAGCGTGTATTTGTCATGCACACCGAACAGTCCGCCAGCCGAACGCTCTCCACTGAGGTCTTACTTATCCTAAGGCGCCGTCCTAATAGAAAGTATTGACGCGACTACATCGTGAAGTTAGCGATGCGATATTCGTTATAGTTCGATAAATAAATTTAGAAAAAAAAGTACGCGCGTTAAATAAATTTAGAAATAATAAATAAAAATGTATTTATTTTTACCACAAAACCACAATGCCTTATTAATATGGTTTGTTAAAAGTTATTATAACAAAAATGGCTATGTATCGCTGGTGTCTGATTACCTATGGTAATTAAAACCTAAGTTATAGGTCACGAGATGACGAGAACAAGAAACGCGACTGCGCGTCTATCCACACGGTCCTCCTCAGAGAGAGCAGCTGAGAGTTTAATGTACACCGCAAATAAATTTATATTTCAGATAATATTTTTATAGCGTTCTTATAATGGATTGTTTTAGAAGCCGATAATGAGTTCGTGTTTTCGACATCGAGATTCGGAAAGCCAGTGATACAATGTGGAAGGTATCGTTTCAATAAACGCAGCGACAGCAAGGGACCCAGAAGCGGCTGGACTTGCGTTAAGGTCTCCACCGGCTGTAGAGCTACCCTGGTTACTATACACGATGAAATAATCAGGGCTAACAATGTGCACAATCATTAATTACTACGCCATGTTTCATAATGGTGTTTTAGTCTATCAATACTATTGTATTGTACGAGTACCCACAAAATTGCAATAAAATTATCGGTGACACCAGTTATCTATACGTTATTTCATCATACGGCTCTTGAAAACCAAATTAATTGCGACACTAAAAGCGATAGCAGACTAATGTTAGGGTGCGAACCGTGAACTCAAGTCGTGCTCGTCATTCGACTTCGCGTCCCCTATTCGACTTCGCTTCCCCTATTCGACTTCGCGTCCGCCATTCGACTTCGTGTCCGCCATTCGACTACTGCTGTGAACCACTCCTAACACAAGCATTTTAGGCTTACTTGTATTGGTTAATGTGAATATTAGTAATTTTAATAGAATTGCTAGTATTTTTAATAAAAAAATAAATAATTATAACCTACTGAGCTCTTATTCTAATAATTAAAAATTAAAAATTTTGTACAACCGACTTCAAAATAAATTATTAAGAATAACTTAAAAACTATTGGTCATACCTTGATCAAATTTATATGGTACAACATTTTTATTCCAATAAAAAAATATCATCGAAATCGGATCACCCAGAAAAAAGTTATGAGGTAACACACATAAAAAAGATACAGTCGAATTGAGTACCCTTCCTTTTTGAAGTCGGTAGAAAATGGTACGTATTTAAGTCGGTCTTATGAACAATAATTTTATAGAATCATGAATGATGATATATTCTACAACTAAATACTTACGGACTTAAGGTGGTTCAGTGAGTACGTGACTAAATTATTAGCAAATACCGTAGTAGCTTATAACTTTATATTTGGTTTCAAAACCGGGAGGCCGTAAATGCGATGTCGGGCGATGAAATGAATTATTTTGGCTCTTGTCTCCTAAACCAAAAGACAAAATCAATTACATTTTCACTTCATGATTAAATATAAATATGTAGTATAAACAAATTTTACTAAATATATAATTTATACTTAAGTGAATACATTTAAAATATAAGAGACATGTACCTAATATAGGAAACCATATCACAATCTCAAGTTGTGTCAAATTAACTGAACAGTCTTTTTAAGTCAACGGCTGGGCCTTTCCATAAATGGAAACATCAGTTGGTGCACTTGTCGGCGATTTGATCATACCCATCAAGTTGAGCAGGCGGGTTCGTAAGCGCAGAGTTAATAACCTCACATTACAAGCGCTTAATGCTCATGTACATCGTTTGCCGCATTATTAAAAAAACATATGGCAACTTGTAAACTAGGTTTATATCACTTTTTACACGACTGCCCCAAAGACGGGTAATGTTTTTCGAGTGTGTATATAGCCTAATCTGCTGGTGTCGTTAGATTTGTCTTAGATGTGGAATGGACTTAGGGTATAAAATTTGTATTTTTCTCTTTTCAATAAACTTTTTTTAATCAGTCGGGTATTTGTAATTAATGTTTAAACCAGTGTGCTTGTTCTCTTTCGAAATTGAGTTGTGATTGTCACATACGATTATTTCTTTTGTTCATTGCGTTATAAGGTTATTAAAGCATCATTAACATTCAGCCCATTAAACATTGAGCAGTGTGAGTATGTGAATGTGTGTATTAAATAAATTGTGTTTTTTTTTCTAAATGGGTAATTTTTTCTGCTCCTGCCGTTGTTGCACGCACTGTACACGCACTGTGTGCGCGCCCCGAATTAGCGGTTTTTTTTTGCGCAAGTTAAAGATAAAGCAGCATGAGCGCGAGTCAATACTGCTCTTGCGCTAGGAAGAAACAAATGCGTTTCTTTCTGTATTGACATAATTCACGCTGATTTGATAAACGACAAATTAATAAAGTTTCAGAACTTTTAGAGAACGAGAAAGTAGTGTTATGAGATTCGACAGAGAAAACAACAAATAAAATTAAAACAAAAATTCGAAATCTGTGGGTGACATTCTGCAAAAGTTACTAAACACCTCAGATATTTCACTAGTGATCTCTTTGAAAATTCTCCAATCTGTTTCTGTAACAGAAATATATAGTGCATAAAAGTGTATATTATGATGCAATCAGAACTCTTTCCTGGTCAAAACTGCTTTCGACCGAAGCATACAAAAGATCTTTTGACTGCTTTCGTGAATATTTCGTCGATTTCATCAAAAAGTAATAAAGAGTTTAGTCGATAACAAAGTGCTTTTGATTGCAGGTTTCAGTCAAAACTACTTTAAATTGATGTTTTTTCAATAATATATTTCACGCAACTCTTTAGTCAAAATGTTTTTGACTCTTTTTGTCCGAGCTCCTTTTTGACCGGGAAAGCGTTTTAACTGTAACACATACATATATATGTATAATTTTTTTTCTTTTACGCATAAGTGTAAATCAACATAAAGTCAAAATATGCAGGTATTTACAGAATTCTATTACGGTGACTTGATATCATCCACCATCTTCTAGAGCGACGGTTTCTCCTTTTCTGCATCTTAACACGTTCACTGTCCGGTTTCCAGACACAATAGTAAGACAATAGCAATGACCTATATGTAGTGCACGGGACAGCGAAAGGGTTAAATCTTTTAAAACGCTCACATTTGCACTACTTTAGGAAAAGAGTCATGGCTGTAACTATTTTGATGACCGCCATTGTGTGAACTTCAAAGTGAAGTTGACCCTTGATAAAGACCCTTTTAACTGGAAAAGAGGCAATCCATCTTAGTCTTCACGGGTGACAACGCATCTTTATATGTGGTAGAGCCATGCTGCAACTATATTAGTAGTATAGTTGTAGCACGAGTGCGTTGGCTCGAACGGGGAAGGACCACGCTCTCACAGAAAACCAGCGTAAAATGACAGCTTGACACTACTATGTTTCGTATGGTGAGTGTAGAGAACCGTAGACCCATTTTACTGGAAAAGTAATGACGCACATTCTACATTTTGATTCTTTACTGAGGACAAATGTAGATTTCTATGGGTCACAGCAACCATTTACCATGAGGTGAACTGTGTGCTCGTTTGTCACCATCTAAATATAATTGACAAGTGAAGCTGGCTGCCTGGATCGCTCGCTAAGACGAGACTAGGCCGAAACGCATATAATATCTTATTTACTTTTAGTATTTGTACTGATTTTAAAGATAACATGTGTGGAGTGGGCTAAGCCCACGCTGGCCTTTTTATACTTGTATCCTATAAAAAGGAAACTAATTGAAGCAGTATGTGATCACTTACAGTTCTTGATGCTGCCACAGAAGTATTTCGTGAAGTTTTCACGCAGTCAACTAAATGAGCTTTGATCGTGCAGAACCTAAAGTGTTACCTGAAATATAACCGTGAAGTTATTGGTAGTAAATTCTGTTTGTGCGGTAGATGAAACGCTGATTTACCGTATTGTAAACTGTATTTCCAGAGCCAATATACTTAAGGTCAAAGTTTGGGAAGACACTGATGCAAGTAGGAAACTATCGATATTACCGAAGAAGTGACAGCATAGGTCCCAGAGGGAGCTGGGTGTGTACCAAGGCTCGCTCCCGTGGTTGTCCTGCAAGGCTTGTTACATATGACAATGGAAATTACAGTTTCTTGAAATATGAACACAATCATGATTAATATTGATTGATTAGTTGGTTTGATATTTATTATCGTTGTTAATCTAAATAAAATTACTTTAAGCTGAATCACCAGTGAGCATACCAAGCCATTAAAGTCCCGTTTCAACATTTGTCCACAAAAACAAGTTATTGGTTTTCGGGACGGTTAAGGGTCAGTTCACACAGAGACGTGACGCGACGCGACGCGGCGCTCACTTTTTAAGATAGTGATATAAAATATAACTTTATTTCGTACACATAAATATACACATACTGTTGAGATAATTCGTAAATGCTCCGTGGCGTCGCGCTGTGCCTCGAGATACCTAGCGACGTAGCAGTATTTCGTCGGTAGGTGCCGCGTGCAATAGAGGCGCTGCGCAGCGCGACGCCGCGAGGCGCAGCCTAAAGCCCTCGTGGCGATCTGTCTTTGCGCTGCGCTAAGCGGTCTCTCGTTGCGCATCGAGGCGTCGCGCTGCCAGGGACTTTATAATGCGCCTTGGACGTCGCGATACGTCCCGCGGCGACGCGCTGCGCGATTTCAAACCACTGGCAAGCACCGTTGCGTCGCGTCGGTTCTCTGTGTGAACTGACCCTAATACTTTAATTTATTTTACTTTTATTCACTTTACACGGAGCTTAATGGAAAATCTAACTATGTTGTGTAAGTAAAAATATATAATCAAAACAGTTTTATTTATTTTGTCCTCACCATTATAATTCTGTAATAGCCCTGCTTATGTTTAAAATATTTCTAATAGGCAGTCTAAATTACTAAAAGAATTCCTTCAGTTTTTAATACATTATTACTTTTATTACATGTTTCATAGGTATGAAATTAAGGTTTGAGAGGACACGTTACGGTAATCCTGTGATGGTGTTGGGCAACTATCGTTACAACAGATGGAGCTACAGCAAGGGCCACCATACCCGCTGGACCTGCGTCAAGAACCAGAACGGATGCCGTGCCACCATTACTACTTACGACAACGTTATTATTAAGGCGAAAAACTTTCATACTCATGCGTGATTTCTTAACAACTATTTCATTTTAAATCCCCTGTAATTAAGGTTCTAAGACGGTTTGCCATGGACTTATGTCGTATGACATTAATACATTGGTTAATACCAATGTATTTAAATTTAAACTAAGTTTTGTGAATGATTAATTTATTAAAGTTATGCCTATATTATATTAGTGCCGTTATACCTATATGGGTATATATAGATATTTTCGACAGTATTACTATTGCTAACTTAAATATAAAAGTAATATTAGTTTATTTATTCGATAACGAGATGTTTTAGAGCTATTACTTATAGATACAGTAAATAGAGAAACAAATTATGTATGTACTACCAGAATAGACAGAGAAAGAAGTTATTGTTTTTAAAGTGTTGAAATTAATGTAAATAGCCAAAAATACATAAAGTGCCATCATCATCATCACCACCACCACCACCATCATCATCATCATCATCATTACAGCTTGTCCTAGATTGCCTGCGCGGGGATCTTTGCCATAGTTGCCAAGCTGGCATGCGAGTTGGAAATCGCAGTTTTCTTATTATTTTGAATTGTTTGTCCACCTCTTGATTTATTTGCCTCTGTTGCATTGCGACACCCACGGGATGATATGGGATAGTGAATTATCTGACGCCATCACTACAGGCAGTACACATATAATGTTATCTAGGAATAATAAAACTACATCTGCAGTATTTCAAGGACTAGTAGTTATTGTATAATTTTGATCCCAGGTGCCAGCACTAAGTTTCGATGAAAGTTTAAAATCTAGTTTATCACGTGTTCGATGATGAAGAAGAACTTTGTTAGGGTATACATATATCTGAGATCGGTTATATGTCCATGAAATAAACAAATTTCGAGAGTGGAGTAGCGTGGCAAAATATCGCCTGGCTCCATGACTTTTACAAAAAATATAATGTGGCCGTTATCAGGTTTTCTTACTATGTTCTTAAATTGGCATTAACAATTACCCACGACATTTTCTGCCACCAGAGCTGTGCTACTTAGGAATTAGATGAAATAAATGACAGATTTTATAGTGGGGCAAATTGATTTGTTAGAAAAGTATAAAGATTAATGTTCCTTTCTAAAACATTAGTTATATTATGTATGAAATAGATTGGAAATGGATGAAACAAATTCGATAACAAGTACTGATAACGACTATCAGTATTGAGTACTGATTCGTACTTATTACTGGATTAGTACTGTATTCGTACATTGATGAACGACTACCTACAGATAGTCAGAAATTTAGAAGAATTAAACAAGTTAAAAATGTGTTAAACATTTAATAAATATAGTTACCAACCCCGACAGAATTCTAGGCATAATAGGTAAAGGTCACATAGTCTTAAAATAACTTTAAACGTAAATCAGGTACCTACACGACATTTAAAATATCCGGCAAAGTTGCTTCTTGAACCGATGACCGCTAAGTAAGAAAGCTACAGGAATGGTAACCTCATCCTAGCAAATATAGTTAAACCTGGGTAAAAGTGGGTACGTTAATGGGGTAGTGTATAATCTAACACCGCACCTACACGGTTAACAAGCAGTCACGGGCGAGTTTTTTTAAGTTGTTTATGCATTTAGTATTCCTTTCCCTTATTGACTTATTATTTAAATAAATAATTCTGCCTTTCGTATTTAAAGCGGTCTAAGCTGCTGCTAGGTACTAATAACTACTAAATAAATGTTGTATTTAAATGTGGAACTAAATTATACGTTATTTTAAATTATTATACACATAAGTGATAAACTATTTTTATCAACACGTATAAATCTGCTTATTCTCTAAACGTAGGTTATTCAATGTGCAATTTGTCAACTAATATTTAATAAATAAGATTAAATATTTAGAATTGTGATATATTGGCTATTATGCATTTAAAATATTTTAAATTGTGTGTTTCGACCACCGTTTAAATTTTAATATTTAAACAGTAGCTAGTGTTAAGTTACGGAAATATATTTATGTGAATAAATTTTAATTTTTATTCTTGCCTTTTTTTGTCTCAAGGAAGGAATTAAAAGCTTTGTTCCATACATTAAGATAAAAAGAAAACCGTTTTTGTTTTTTATTTTATTAATTGTTTAGTTGTTGCTTTAAAGAATATATTATATAATATTTTTTTTAGATTCTCAACCAGTATTCACAACGTCGCGGTTCGGAAAACCTGCTATTCAAATGGGTATTTACCGGTTTAATAAATGGAGTGGCAGTAGGGGGCCCCGGGCGCGCTGGGTATGTGTGAAGGCCTGCTATGGCTGTCGGGCTACCATTATTACGCTGGATGATGAAATAATTAAGTTCTCTAGGGAGCACAACCACTAAGCGACTACATTTTGTCTGTAACTTTACTAATATCTTTCATTAAGTTGCTGCCTAATTTGTTACTTCGTTTAATGTTATCTGTATGAATTGCGAGACATTGTTAAGAACAGTTTTATTTGAAACATAAGGCGATGAAACAGATTAAATATTTTGATTTGTCTAAAAATATTATTTCAATGTCAGGGTTGATTTCAAAATTATACATGGTTTGTAATGTATAATATTCATTCATATATTTTATGCCAGCTAACCTTTGGTATGGCGTGATCGCGAAGCGGGAATAATTTCAAATTACGCAATAATTCATACAAATGTGAACTTTAATCACTTGAGAAAAAACTCGGTTTTCGAATCACAAATACTGTTGAAAAGGTCCTAAAACTATCTTAGTTGCAATAGAAATAAAACTTTTTATGGTGGGAATTAAGTTCAAAAATGCAAAGCAATAAAAAAAATCCTGCTCCGCGACCGCGCTTTAGTGTTGGATAGAGCCGCAACAGAAAAAAAACCACCTTCCCGTCGGTATTGTAAGAGGCGACAGAGGGAAATGTACCCGGAGATGAGCACCAGCGTCTTCCTGATAATGCTTACACCTTAAAGATATTAGAAAACAGCGGTTTCCAACCTACCTGCCAACCGTAGCAAATATGGCAAATACCAGTCCTATGATTCTATTTTCAGCAGTGAACTTTTGATGAATCTAATAAATGTATAATGAATGTAATAAGCCTGACTGGTGGTGGTGGTGATGGGATATATAATACGCTGATATAAACATATTTTTAATCTTTGCATTGTGAAATGAAACGGAGTAATCGTATATTCGGTCGTATTTTATATATCAAGTATATCAAAGTGAAATAAGTTAAAATTAAATATTTTGTACAGCCGACTGCAATATAAGTTATTAAGAATAACTCAAAAACTATTGGTCTGACCCTGATCAAATTCATATGGAACCATACGAGAAGTACCTGTTTTCAAACAAAAAAAGAATCATCGTAATCAGTGCCCCCAGTAAAAAGTTATGAGGTAACACACATAAAAAAACCATACAGTCGAATTGAGTACCGTCTCCTTTTTGGAAGTCGACAGAAAATTACACGAGGTCCTATCTAAATACAATTAAATTCTTTTCATATGAAATGTCTGAGACGTGGTGGCTCAGATGGTTAGCGCTGTAAATTTCACAGTACGCGGATAACCCGGGTTCGATTCCCCCGGCACCAATGAAATTGAGTGTATGATATAGTTATTTTTGTCCGCTTTAGTCTTACATACTAAAAGACTCCGTTTAATGGAAGTAGCGAATTACACATATATATTAAGTCGTGTTAATATTGGTATTTTAAAATAGCTAAATGATTGAATTAACAAATTAGGTCTATATTGATTTTAGGAAAGAGGCCGTTATCAGGTGCCGAACGACAGCGACGATACAGGGAACGTATAAAATCGGTTAATCCAGAGAAGTGGAAAGAAATACGTAAAAAGAATTTATTGAGAGCTAAAACTCACTATCGACCGATAAATCAACTTACCGAAGTTGAAAAAACTATTAGACGAAGGCAATGGAGAGGGTTCAAACGAAATATGCGTAATGTTAGATCTGAAGATCAAAGAAAATGCAAAACACGGGTAGAGTAGTAAAATGTGTCCCACAAATTACACAGATAAATAAAAGAAATGTAAATTAATTATTAAAAAGATATAGCTTTTATGAGGACAAAGACAGAAACTTTTCAATATAATTTAAAATTTTATGAATTAAAGGAAATGGTAGAGAGAATTTCGAGATTAGCCGATAATAAAAGTAGCACAGTAAATGGGGGACGGGTTTTATAAAGGCGTATGTGACAATAATACATTGCTGTACGTCTGCTTGCTAACGTTACGTTCGCGTCGCTGCATGTAAGTTTTATGAGGTCTGATGTCGTGCGTCTCAAACGCCAGATGTACGTACATCTTGTTTTGAAAATGGCGGAAATGTCTTCGAAGTACAAAATTTTTTTGATTGTAGTTTTTTCTATCACGAGCACTGAGCGTGAGTTCGCTTAGTCAATAAAATATTAGAAAAATGCTTTAAAACACATCATTTAATCAAAAACCAAATTTGGTAATGTAATGTCGTACGCATCCTAAAATTAATTAATCTTCTTGAATATTGTCGAAAATTTCTTCAATATGTTCAGAAGTTTGTATGTATATTTATTTCTAAGTTTATTTCTAAGTAGATTATTGAAATAAATTTTATAAAGAGGTTATATTTTTTTCATACACATGTTCTGGCATTTATATAATAATTATAATCTTTAAAAAGATTCCCTTAAAAATAAAAGCTTACAATTTTTTTTTCAAAGAAGAAAGACCGTTAAACATCCAGTAACTGTTTTTTTTAAGGAGAGGGGTAAACGAGCATGCGGCTCACCTGATGGTAAGTGACTACCGCTGCCCATGAACAACTGCAACACCAGTGGAATCAGGGGAATTGCAGATGCATTGCCGGCCTTTTAAAAAGGAGTAAGCTCTTTTCTTGAAGGTCCCTAAGTCGTATCGATCCGGAAAAATTGCTGGTGGTAATCGATTCCACAAATGTTCCAGTAACTATTAATTAGTTATTTTTGTTATAGAATAAGGATGGCAAACGAGCACACCGTCCGCCTGATGGTAGGTGGATACTGTGGCCCATAGACATTAGACATCGACATTTATGTATACATGTGTGTGTGTAATTAAATATTATTTAACTTTTATTATTAGCCATACATAACGTCAAAATAGGAATAACGTTAAAACCCTCTAACAAGTTTTACATTAAGTACAAAATACATCGCATTAGTAACCATACATCATAAAAAATAAAGGCCTAGCATAGATTTTTATTTTACTAGGAGGAGGATATTAAACCGAGTTCAACACAAATCTCGGAGAATGGTAATGGTAGAATGGTAATATGAAATACTTATTAATGGGTACCATGTAAGTTTTTACTGAAGAGGCTGGAGTTGTAAAAGTATAGGGACTTGTGCTGTTTCTGTCAGCGTGGCTTTTTAGCCTAGAACACTCCTAATATTACTCTCTATCTGTTCATGAAGTTTGATTACAGTCGGTTTACACATTCCGAAGATTAGCCCGGACAGACAGACAGACAGACAAAAGTTAAAAATGATCATTTATGTTTTCATGGCATGCAAATAAGCCCCTCAGCTTAATTATTTCGATATTACAGACAGTAATTTAAATTTTATTTATATGTATAGATTTTCGAAACTCTCTAGGCTTCTTGTGCATATGTGTCAGGAATCGGTGAATGGTCAAATAACTACCGACAAAGAAGTATGTAAGTAACTCTGAAATCCATAAAATAAACATAAAACAATTAAAAAATAAAATTTATATCAATTTTTACACTACAGACGAGAGCACATCTTACGTTATTATATTCTCAGTTTTCATGGATAATATTAAAAGAATTTCGTTTGCAGGGACACTGACTTTTACCTTGTCCCGTAAAGGGCGGCCAGTTCTTGTATTAGGTTCCCATCGTTACAACAAATCAACTGCCAGCAGGGGCAGGCACGTTCGCTGGATCTGCTGCAAAACCTCATCCGGTTGCAAAGCCAAGGTTTTCACTTTCGACAATGTTGTTATCAAACACTTCTTAGAGCATACTCATTAAAGTTTTTTTTGCGTTATTTTCATTTATTTTATCACCAGCCCCCGTATGGTAAACGTATAAAAATAATGTTTATATCCTGTTATAAATTAGGTTATGGTTTTAAAAGGTTTCTCCAACTCGCACCATGATTTCCGCTTTCCAGAGGCAGTCTTCTTGACATCGCGGTTCGGAAACCCTGTTATTCAAATAGGAAACTATAGATTTAGCAAATGGAGCGGCAGCACAGGAGCGAAAACTCGTTGGATTTGTATCAAGGATCATAAGGGGTGCCGAGCGAAGCTTTGGACCTGCGATGAAGTCATTATCAAGTATCACGATAACCACAACCATTAAACTTAAATTGCTCATGGTATAGAATTTTTTGGATTAGTTTAAATATTAAACGAATTCGTGGATTTTTTGAAGAGGCAAAGTGATTGGATAAGATCTTTCCATAATGCATTTTTTATTACAACTACCTTAGTATCTATCTTTAGTTTAGTAGTTACCTTTACACTAAGATTTTCTCCAGTATCTTGGGGGCGTTTAATATTCATAAATTGCCCAAGGATAAACTTCCAGAACCGGAACAATTTATTGCAAGCCATACAAACACTTATCCCGTGTAGTAGAATATCCTCTACCCGTTATCGTCCCGTGGGTGTAGTAAGAGGCGACAGCGGGAAACTGAAACAGGAGTTGGGCCAGCAGCATTTACCTAATAACAATGCAAAATAATAAAATAAAACTGCCAACCCGCCTGCCAAGCGTTGTAACTATGAAAAAATCCCCTCTATGAGGCAAATTATGGGGAGACCTATGTTCAGCAGTGGAGTATTATAGGCTGTGATGGATGGATGGATACAAACATTTTTTTTTCTTTTTATAAAATTTGACCCGCACGGTGTTAAAACATACTGTTATGCAGAGACACAACTAAGCGTTTAGCCACTGAGTTACCCAGCTGCCGCGCCGATTATGGCTGGTATAATTTTATGTGAATCTGTTATTCGGCACTTCTAGTCTATTTTCAAATTGTATCTGCCTTTTTCGTTATCATCATCAGTAGATTTTAACAGTGGCAGAGACGCGCGGCAGCTTTTGCTGTCGCACGGATGGGCCGGCTCGAACCGGGGTGGTACCACGACCTCACAGAATACCAGCGTGAAGTAGAGGTTTACCTCTGCGTTTCGCTTGGTGAGTGCAGGTGGCCGGAGGCCCTTTTTACTGGAAATGAGGCATTCCATCTTAGTCCTCACGGGTGACAACGCATCTGCATTTTGATTCGCAAACGAGGATAGATGTAGATGTCTATGGGCCGCAGCAACCACTTACCATCAGGTGGACTGTGTGCTCGTTTGTCACCCTTATCCTATAAAAAAAAGTCGATAAAATTTCATTGCAGGACATAGACATCCACGGTTGTAGGGAGGTATTTGTCTAAATCGGTATGCTACGGCAAGCTTTTTTAAACGGGGGTACCCCTTTTGAATTCAATTCCGAGACGATGGCAAACCGCTAAAAAAACAAACTGCCTTATGAATAATATTTAAAAAATGCCTTATGAATAAGGTTTATTATTTCAAAAAAATAGTAAGTAATGTGCACGCAATGCTTTCGCTGTGGTAGTTAGTCGCACGTGTACCGTAGTGTATGAGTGTGTGTACAAATGACGTGCACCATCATGGGTCTAGCACGTATGAGCTAGACAATCAGCTGCTATAACGAAGTCAACGACCACTCTTTTAAAGTCTTACATACATACGTGTAATAAAGGGCTGCGACTGTGTGTGCTGGAACTGTTATGGACACTGGGCACAACCTAGCCAACGACCACTCCTTTAATGTCTTACATAAAAACATTTATTAAAATTACCTTTTTAAAATAACTCCATTTAATTATTTCTTAAATTTAAGACTATGTTATTAGAAGAATCTTGAATTTTGAGAAAAAATATGATTTACAAGAAAAAATAATATATAATGTTTCTATCATTCCTGGGGTGATTTTTTATACTCGTAAAAATCGATTGAAGCACCGCCGCGCCGCTCCGGTACTTTGTTAATTGAATAAACAACATTCTCTTAGTGTAGGGTAGTCAGTAAGAAAGGGTTGCAACTAAAGATCACAAACTCATCTTATAGATAAACATACATAAACTTATTTAATGACAGACATATTTCTATAAAATGTTGTAATGATATTTTCAGAGCCAGTCTTCACTTTTTCTCAGCTCGGCCGTCCGTCGATTGTATTCAAAGGCAATAGATATAATAGGAAATATTGCAGTATTGAAAACCGTAAGATACGGTGGGCATGTGTTAAATCTTACAAAGGATGCCGAGCCAAACTCACCACCGCGAATAACAAAATAATTTCGCATTTCAACGTGCACAATCACTAAGGTATTATTTCATCTTCTTCATTATGGTATAAATCGTCTGTCTTTCCATTTAGTTACAAAGTATCTTCAATGAAAGAGTGAATAGGGTTTTCTTAAGTGAAGTCGGAGTGCTTTACAATATTCGGCTGTAACACCAGTTACCATCATGTGCAAGCGCTGACTTAGGCTTATTATATTTAAAAAGCTAGACATGAGCTGCCGTTGATGGAAGGATTTGTCTTGTTCGTCATGCCTGGCAAGTAGATTGACGATCGCAGAAGGAAAACCTTCGTCATTTTTGATGCCGCTCCTCGTCGCCGGTCTGCATACTCGTATTTTTTAATGTTCGGGGTAGAGAGATAGTTATACCGGCCATATAACTATCGGAAGCCATTGATCTTTCCTGTCATTTGCCATAGTGGCCCCTTATGACACCCAGGAGTAGGTTTGCAACGATCGGCCCACCGATTATATCTAAGCTAAAATATTACGACATTGCCGTTAGGATACTATTATCGACACGATGGAATTGTAGACAAGGAATGCAGAGATCATACCCAAATTTGCAACGATCGGCCCACCGATTATATCTAAGCTAAAATATCGACATTTTTTCGATATTACGACATTGCCGTTAGGATACTATTATCGACGCGATGGAATTGTAGACAAGAAATGCGGAGATCATACCCAAGTTTGCAAAATATCGATATTTTTCGATATTACGACATTACGTTAGGATACTATTATCGACGCGATAGAATTGTAGACAAGAAATGCAGAGATCATACCCAAGTTTGCAACGATCGGCCCACCGATTATATCTAAGCTAAAATATCGATATTTTTTCGATATTACGACATTGCCGTTAGGATACTATTATCGACGCGATGGAATTGTAGACAAGAAATGCAGAGATCATACCCAAATTTTATTCAACATTGCCATGAGTGGCATTGCCTGTCGTTGCTTTGTCTGTGTCTGTCGAACGCCTTTTTTCATAATTTAAAATTAAAGAATTTTGTACAGCCGACTTCAATATAAGCGACTTCAATATAGGTTATTTAAGAATAACTCAATAACCATTGGTCTGACCTTGATCAAATTCATATGGGACCACACGAGAACTATCAGCTTTCATATAAAAAAAGAATCATCGAAATCGGTTCGCCCAGTACAAAGTTATGAGGTAACACACATAAACTAAAATTTAAAAAAACATACACTCGAATTGAGTACCGTCTCCTTTTTGGAAGTCGGCAGAAAAGCAAGAGTCACGGTCACTCGGACCAGAAGTACACTCCATGGAAAGACGCCGAACAAATGAATAATCAGACGAACTTACCTTGTACGAACATGCGAAGTTCGATTGTAATTGTGTGATATGCATCGTTCAAGAATTACAAATTTTATCGTCGATTGATACTTTATAGTAGCAGATGTAGTTTTTTTTAATAAATACAAGTTGTTTTTAAATGTGTTTAATTATTTCTTTTAATTAACAACATATCAATATATAGATAAAAATTGTTCGATATGATCGATAATCGATATCTGCCTGGTGTCGATAAATATATCTATATTTAAATCCCTGCACCCGTAGAATAAGTGGGCGAATTGTTTATTTTTATGCAAAAACTAAAGTTTTTTTTTTGGAACATAATGAGAATTCCGCCAATACGCGTTGGAGTAACGTGTCGGACTCTTCCCCAGTTCCAAAATCCTTTTAGGATGACAGGACACCTTTGCCCGGCTGTGAGGTTAAATGTAAGTAAACTAATTTACCTTTTTAATACAAAAGAAAACTCGCACAGCACCATATATGTTGTTATTTACATTTTTAAGGTTTATTTTTTATTTTTGTGCCAAGACAGGTGATGGAATGATGTGTACTAATGTATAACAAATGTGTTTTCATGTAGCGTATGCACTATTTTTGTTAAATTACTAAGAGGTCTTTAAAATAGCTGGAACTTATTTGATTTGTTTAGATTTAGATTTGTTACTTAATTGACCTTTAATAACGTCTATAATTGGGAATAAAAAAAAGGCTGAGTATATTCAAAAGTTAATATTTTGAATATACTTACTTTCATTTAGTATTTTTATCGCATATAGTATAGATTTTCTTAACGACTTCATTATTTTTCATAAGATTTGTGTTTCGTTCTACATTCATATATTCTCCATAAGAAAACATTAGTTTTCAATGTCAATTAGTTGGTGTTTCTTCTGTAATAAATCCAATATGTCAATTAGTTGGTCTTTTTTCTGTAATAAACCCCTATGGAATTAATTTTCAGTTTCCTTTAACTATTTTACAAAAGTAATAGTGACGAACGATCACATAGTCCATCTGATGGTAAGTGAATGTTGCTACATCTTTCTTCAACTACTTTACTTTAATCAAAATCAACCCATAAATTTTCAGCCCTGAACCCTTAGATGGAAGATCTCCTGTTCTTTTCTGTCACCGTACGAAACATGCATTATGTTGATGTTTTACGATGATATTCTGTGCGACAGATGATCATATCACACACAACATGGATGAAGACTAGCGGGTATTCGGATTTAAAGTTATGGATGAACGGAAAAAAAGACCCTGTAGTATTCTATACTTTTTTGTCATAATAATTTATTATTAAATGTTGGTATTATGTTTCCAGGACCATTCTTTACTTTTTCCAAGCTTGGCCGACCGGCGATTGTATACAAAGGTAATAGATACAATAAGAAATACTTGACCAGTGAGTGTAAGAAGACATGCTGGGCCTGTGTTAAGTCGTACTTCGGATGCCGAGCCAAACTCACCACCATGGATGACAAAATTGTTTCGCATTTTGATGTGCACAATCACTGAAGTGATGTTTAACTATAAACAAATTTGATTTATGAATACCACAATTATATGTTATATTTGACTTTAAAGGTCTTTTTATTTATATTTGAAGACTGTCGCCTATTTCATCATAGAATAAAAATAAACATAATTGTCGACATAGTATGTCGAGTTTGTCGCAATTACGGAATTACCATGCGTAAGCACCATGAAATGACAACTTTGACGCAATGCCTAAGAAGGAAATTTGTAAAATTACTCAAACCACATGAGTAAAGAAACCGTACAGAGGCAAAGCTTCTATGGAGCTGTCAAAATGTTTACTTATTGTGGTAGGGTTGGCACAGATGGATAAAATTAAATAACAAAACGTTTATCAGTTTTTATTATATACTTAACATACAATATTTTCTAAAAACTACTTTTTCTAAATATTTTATTTTTATAATCTTTGTTCTTCAACAATTTGTTGTCCTTTTTAATTAATTGGTAATATTATAATCTAATGCAAAGTTTTTTTAAAATAATTTATTAAAAAAGCTCTCGCTTCGTTTTTTTTTATAGGATAAGGGTGACAAACGAGCATACAGTCCACCTAATGGTAAGTGGCCGCTGCAGTCCATAGACATCTACATCTATCCTCGATTACAAATCAAAATACAGATGCGTCGTCACCCGTGAAGACTAAGATGGAATGCCTCGGTTTAATCACGTTTAATTAACTTACTTTTAAAATTCCCGACGTTTCGTGTACTTTACAGCAACCATGGTCACGGGGGACTGAGGTGATTAACGTCCCGATGTCAGAGTTAACCCGGAGTACCTTCACATTTTTTACTTTTTTAAACGCAATAGAATTCGTAAAAGTAGTTTTATTCAAGAGATAAGAGATATTCACCGTGAGCATATTGTCGATTGTGTTTGTGTGTGTCCTACAGGAGTCACGGTGAAGCGAAGGGACTTCACAAGCTTTTTCCATTGTCTTGAGCAGCGGTTTTCGGGGAATCAATATTTGTTACATAAGCGTTAATTAAATTTACAAAATACGTAATCAAGAATAAAAGCTTTAAATTGCATTTTTAAGTGCCTACGGTTAATTTGTTTGCAGAGCCAGTGTATACGGTGTCGCGTTGCGGAAAACCTGTTATAACTGTTGGGAAGTACCGGTTCAATAAATGTTCTGCGACGAAGGGACCTCGAGCTCGTTGGGTGTGCGTTAAGATCAATTCGCTCAAATGCCCCGCTACTATTACCACTTACAACGACACTATCATAAATCAAAAACCTCATAATCATTAGTCTCTTGAATCTTCTCCTCCCTTTGATCTCATGTTTCTGAAATGTGTACTAAACTGAGATCATAATAATAAAATTTACAATTTGTGACATGATCTAGTATGGTTGATTTATTTTTCGAACCGAATCTCTGAGGAATAGGTATTAAACTCTATTCCCATGAAATATATTTGGTTTTGGAATTTTGATTAAATCCTTTTATTGACCAAGACTGTTCGATTAGCTTCTTAGGATGTTTTTCCTTTTATTTGTGTTCCAGAAGTTTGTGTACCTATGTTCCTGGAGTCTCGGACCGGTAGACCTGTTATACAGATGGGATCTTATAGGTTTAATATGTGGAGTGGCAGTCGGGGTCCTCGCGCTCGATGGATTTGTGTGAAGGTCCACTCCGGTTGTCCGGCCACACTCATCACCCTTGATAATGTCATTGTGAAACAGAAGCCTCACAATCACTGAGTAAAGTTATAGTTGGCTCAGTGGCACAATGACTGTGGTGTTACGGGTTGTAATCAGGATGGTTCCATCAGTCTCAATGTACTTCGTATAATACTTGAGTATAATACTTTTGTTGAGCTGATACCCTTTTTCGAACAGCTTAGATTATGTCGGCGTTGTTCTTGATTTGTATTTGTTTTTTCCTTAATAATAAATTGTAATTTTTTTTACTGCATTCAAAAAACTTGGTAATAAAATCAGGCGTTGTTACTTCGCTAGAGGAAATCCATGAAAATAAAGATGTTAAAAAGTTGTGTTGTATCATTACATTCAAATTTAACTAGTGACATGTTATATCATGGTTTGGTAAGAAAACTTGATAGCAAATTTTCTTTTTGTGTAAAATCTCTAACAGTCAAGTTGTAATTTGAGATTTTTTTTTCATTATCAGGTATTAAGCTAATATTTTTTTATACGATAAGGGTGACGAACGAGCACACATTCCACCTGATGGTAAGTGGTTGCTGCGGCCCATAGACATCTACATCTATCCTCTGTTACAGATCAAAATGTAGATGCGTTATCACCCGTGAGGACTAAGATGGAATGCCTCATTTTCAGTAAAAAGGGCCTGCGGCCACCTGCACTCACCAAACGAAACGCAGATGTAAACCTCTACTTCACGCTGGTATTCTGTGAGGTCGTGATACCACCCCGGTTCGAGCCGGCCCATCCGTGCGACAGCAAAAGCTGCCGCGTGGCTCTACCACTGTGTAATTTTTTTTTTCATTTTTTATATTGTTCATTTTCACAGATGCAATTTTTTTAACGTCACGGCGCGGAAAACCTGTTATTCAAATAGGAGAGCACCGTTACAATAAATATAGCAGGAGTAAAGGCGCCAAAGCTATTTGGGTATGCGTGAAATGGAGTACAAAGGCGTGTCGGGCATCTATCACTACTATAGATGATACTATTATTAAAACAAATAATTATCACACACACTAATGGTGTTATTCATAAAAAATCTAAAATATGTACATATCGTTGTTAGTTTTAGTATTTATATTAATATTATTATCACAAAATTGATTATTCCTATTTATATTATATTTATAAACCGAACAACGTATAGAGCTCATTAGACATTTTGGTAATATTTTTTTTATAGAAAAAGGGTGACAAACGAGCACAGTCCATCTGATGGTTAGTGGATACTGTAGTCCATAGACATCTACATCTATTCTAATGCAGATGAGATGTCATCCCTGAGGACTAAGATGGAATGCCTCGTTTCCTGTAAAAAAGATCTCTATACTCATCACATAAAACACAGCACCCAATAGCTGCTATTTTACGCTGATACTCTGTGAGAGCGTGGTCCTACCCCGGTCGTGCCAACGTTGCCAATAATATAGCTGCAGCATGACTCTACCACGTAAAGAAAAAAAATATTTAATTCACCAGTTGTTACAAATGGTATTACTGTACTGTATGCAGAATTTAGGACGGTTGACCGTCTTAATTCATTATTTCTATTTGAAATATATATAATTGCAGTTATGTATTTTTTTTTAATAAAAAGCCATTAGCAAAATTGACGTGTGTGAGCGTGAAATTAGCCCAAAGACAAATAAACCCTTGATAGACTGTATGAGTAAATGCGGACGGAGGTTAGTTTTGATGTGAAAATGAATTTAGAGGTATAAATTGAAAGGCATTTTTAAAAGTTTAATATTAGATTTAAATCGATTTAGGCTCAGAAATAGTTTGCCACTCCTCATTATCGTATTTTGTGTTATTACTACTCATGTACCAATATTTGTAGCAATATAAATTGTTTTAGAATTTCAACGTTATTGGTGAAATAAAATATACATTTATTCACATGCGATTACTTGTTTGCTTAATCAAAATACTTGCTTGTTTTACTTTTAATGGCGTATCACTCAACATCTTTTTTATTATTTGTTAGACCAACCAATTTTCATAACGTCCAAGAGGGGAAACCGCATGATCCATATGCAAGGTCATAACTTCAGCCTTCACAAGAGTACGGTTGGCCCGAAGAAGCGCTGGGTGTGTTGCAAATGGGCCAGTGGATGCAGAGCCGTAATCATTACAGTGGACGATACCATTATGAAATACAGTAATAATCATACACATCTGTAATGTTCTATTAATTATGAAAAATAATAATTTGTAACTTCTATGTGCAATTTTATACCAATTTATTAAACGAGTTCTTCTGCAATAAATTTAGTTCCAAAAATTCCTGTCTTCATTTTAGAGGTCTGCTTCATGAACCGACTTTAGTTTTCTTTTCGTAGACAGATGAAGTTGAATTAAGTGAGCTTAAATTAAATATTTTTTTAATGTCCATTTTAAATGCCCGTAGTTTATTTCAATATGTAGTTACCATTTAATATTTATGCTAAATATTATTCATTTGGATCTTTCTTTTTTAAATAATTGGCATTGATGCATATTATATTATAGTAAACCATGTTACCTAATGGTAATTTAATAAGTTTTATACCAATATTAAATAATAAGAACTCTCTTGTCTTTTGTATTTTTTATTATTCTCAAGTGTAAACTATTAACTACATAGTTTAAGTTTTTTATTAACGTCGAAAAGACAGCAAATTATTATTTTTTGTCTTAGAGCAACACGGGCCACCGCACCGACGGAACGGAGGAGAGCCATATCGTTTTATGGCGGCTCTTCACGTTGGCCAACATAGTGGCGAATGTGTTGGCAGAAATATTGGCCAAGAAATTGTGACCGCGTCCACACGTTGGAAGGTCGTTCAGTTTGCTTCGGTTCAGGCCAATGTGCGGACGAATTTATTAAAATGATTATTGATGCGCTAACGGCTGCTGCGGTTTATTTATTAACAGCATACCACTATAACGTGAATGTCTATAAGAAAAGGATGATCGAAAAAAAATGGAAAAAAAGAAATTTTATTTCTTGACGACTCTGCGGCGTAGTGGCTTAGCAATGAGTTGCTGCTTTGGGTGCCATGGGTTCGAATCCCGCACGGAACAAGTATTGGTATGGCCTGCAAATAATTGCTCCGGGTCTGGGTGTTTGTCCTTATGCAATTTATGTTTGTAAACTGCCTCCACGATAAATCGTAGTGTGGGGGTAACGTTTATTTAAAAAAAGACTTGAAAAACTTATGTTTCACAAACAATTTCCGACTTGGTAGGGCTCTATAAAGAGAAAAGTTTTTTCATTGGTCATTGTTACTGCCATTATGTAGACACTAGTTACGATACGTACATATAAAATTTAAATAAGGTGCGTGCGATCACTGGGAGCTCGTAGCAAACTGAAGTGCGCCCAACGTGTAGACGAGACGGCCAATACTCTGCCACAACCCTTTGATCTTTTGCAAAAAACCGACACCACACGGATCTTGCGCCAACTTGTGGGCCATCGTTCCAATACATACCAACGTAGTATAAACACTCGCTCTACACGATGGCCATCGTTGTTGGCCAACACATTCGCCAGTATGTTGGCCAACGTGAAGAGCCGTCGTTAAACCGATACAGAATTTTTTTACTGGGGGAAATCTGCGCACACAAAAAAATCATCTGTCACTATGAAACCCACACATAACGATTAAACAATAAACTAACAATTTCACACACACACACACACACACACACACACACACACACACACACAGATACATTTGATCAGTATCGCTCGGTGACAGCGACAACTCATATGCAGACTCGGATCAGTAGCCCGACCGATCTGTATATTGTATGAAGGCGAGCGGTTTGTGCTGGTAAACAAATCCGAAACAATACGACCGTTATTATAGTAATTTTTAAGTTTAGAAAGAAGTAAACAGTAATAATGTGATTAAAAATTACTAATATGAAAGTTAATGCCATTTTTTTGTAAATTTGACGTGGTAGATCTCTTTTTGCAGCAAATAACTGAAAAATTCGGCATTTTTGTAGGATGTCGAGTCAGCTGCGCAACTAGATTTAGTCTAGTGAGCAGTGCAAATAGTTTTATTGTACTCATAGGACCGCCTTTACTTATAATTTGTTATGCCTGCGTATGGATACTAACGACCAATCCGCCGGTGGTCCGAGTTGCTGTATGATTTTTTTGTATACTACATTCAAACCGCTACTGAATATTATGTTTGTTATTCTGTGTTATTAAAATCGTTTGTGATTTCAGTGCCAACATTTACGACTTCACGTCGAGGCAAACCGATAATTGCATGCGGAGGCAACCGATACAGTCTGAAGGATCCAAAATCTTTTAAAAAACAATGGCGCTGCATTAAATGGCCTAGTGGCTGTCGCGCCGCTATTACTACAATAGAAAATAATATCATTAATTTTAAAAATGTTCACTTACATTATTAATTAAGTATTTCTGGAGGTAAATATTATATGTTTTTATATTAAGGATTTTCTATTTTATGTTTGAAAGAATTTCTGATTGTTTATGATGATCATTTAAAATGGATTAGTTTTTGCGAAATTAAGATTTAATTGTTTTGCTAGGTAGTCGTACTGAACTTTGAGTTTTTTTTTAAGGCACATGTTTGCATCAAAGTTAGGACATGGTCGTAAAACGCTCAGAATTATCTGCTTTTTTTTAATTTATCACAGAAGTACAGTTCTGAATATCGTGTCAAGGCAACATATTTCTGAATTACATAAGCTTTTACATAGTAAAGCAAAGGTCAGCAAATCTGCTAATGTTTTGTTGTTGTTGTTGTGTTTTCGTGCCTATATGTTTACTAACAATGTTAAATTGATCAAAGTGAAAATTTAGCATTCAACACTCATTTTTGTCTTTTTTTTTGCGCCCAGAAGCAATTAGGAAATGGGCTACCCCGATACGCAGGGAGGCGGTAAATGCTTTATACATACCACGACAGCCGGTCTGTCGTGGTTATGTGGGACTCACTGTGCCTAACCTAAAGGGGAACCTAGGTGCTACCCACTAAAACCGCCTGTGGGACTGGCAATTGGCTGATTAAGCTTTTATGCCAGATCAGAAGCGACCCTCTTTTGGGAGAAGAGGGCGCAGACATTTTTGTCGTAATTCTTTTTTTATAGGCAGCCTATATTTAATAGTGGATTTGCGATTGATTCCTGCTACAGTGTTGATAATAGACATTTTGTAATGGCTTTGATTGTATTTTTTTAAACATATACTAGAAATAAATTATAATATGATATGAAATATAAAGAAGAAGAGAATATGAAATATAAAGAAAATAAAAAGAAATGATGGTAACATTAGGATATAGTTAATTTTAATATATTATTTAAATTTACCAGTGTTATAATATGTTTATATTGAATTAAACGTATTAAAAAAAGATCTTGGCTGGTTATTATATAACTTTCAGTGACTGTGTATTCTGTGCGATGGCAGCGAAGATAATATAATCGCATGGGTTGTTGATAAAACGCAAAAGACTACCAATAGAGCGTTAAGGCCAAAGAGCTCCGATAGACGGGTAACAATAGACTGACTTGAATTTTAAAATCGTATATATAACCACAGAATAAATCATAGAATTTTTTTAAAGGATACGATGTAAAACGAACACACAGTCCACCTGATGGTAAATGAATGCTGCAGCCTGTATCTTCGATTAAGAGTCAAAATGCAGATACGTTGTCATCTTTGCAGCTGAAAATAATGCATTTTTTATAGAAATCGGGTGACAAACGAGCACACAGTCCACCTGATGGTAAGTGGTTGCTGTGGCCCACAGACATCTACATCTATCCTCTTTTTCGAGTTAAAATGCAGATGCGTTGTCAGCCTTAAGGACAAATATGGAATGCCTCTTTTCCAGTAAAAAGGGCCTCCGGTTCTCTACATTCACCATACGAAACACAGTAGCATTAAGCTGCTATTTTACGCAGGTATTCTGTGAGAGCATGGTCCTTCCCCGGTTGAGCCGATCCATTCGTACTACAACTATATTATAAATATAGCTGCAGCTTGGCTCTACCACGTACAAAATTTTATCACATTATTATCAAATAAAACGTATTAATTACGTTATTAATTAATAAAGTTACCTAAATATGTAATGTATTTGATTGTAGCAATTTTCACGCAGTCACGTCGCGGCAATCCCATATTACACTACAATGGACATCGATTTAGCCTGAATGGGATACAAGGTTTTAAAAAACGATGGCTGTGCAATAAATGGGCTTCTTCGACACGCTGCAGAACTGCTCTGTACACATACGAAGATAAGGTTTTAAAAGTTACCAAAATGCATAATCACCCGTGAAAAGGCATCAGCATGAATGATTGATGTCCTCATTTATATTTAATACATTTTTATTTAAGAAGAAACATAATATACAAATCATAAACAAATAAAATCTAACGTAACTTATCGCAACTTTAAATTTTTCGTAACAATGTAATTTGCTTAAACTCATATTAGAAACTCTTCATTTTGTACTGATTTTATAGAAAAAAACCGTATCACAGTAATACAGTATTCTCCTTTATGAAGTAATGAAACATTGTTACATCAACAGACTTTGCGATAAACAAATACAAAAGGAGAATGCCAGATTCTCTATAGAACTTTGTCCCACCCAGAAGTGTGGTGTACACGAATGCCGTATGCAACATTTTTTTCTACCTTGTTACTTCATCCAAATAATATAAAAAAGAAGTCTCTAGAACTTGCGATTTTTTTTAAAAGGGACTTTAATAATTACATTTATCTTATGTTTTAGAACAGCATTCGTTGCAGTTCGTTGTAATTTCAGAATATAAATTGTCAGGCGCTAATGATATATATAAATAAGAATTTAAGGAGCATAATAATTTAATGGTCAGTAACATTGGAAAAAGGGTTCTCTTGTATTGGATCTGAAAGTTCCTTACACAATATAAAACAAGCACCACCTGTTTTTCATAAAATCTAAGTCCTAGTAATTTAAATGAGTTATATTATTCACAAAATTATTTCTCAAGATACATATTATATACAGACAACGACAGGACCATAAATTGTCAACTATATAAAAAAGAAAAAACTACATACAAAACTAAATACATCTGTTGCAATGATATCCATGTTGAAAGAAGAGTTAAGATTGTAAATCGAAATGAGGACACAAAATGCCCCTGCATCCTATCGACGCAAAGGTGACAATTACTGACATCGTGGATGTAATCATCAGAATGTCCGTAGTAACTAGCAGTAAGTCAATAAATAGGCGTGATCGAGTCCGAATATTAATAAAAGCATAAGTCGTCAGCAAAGGCAGGAAAAAGTGCAACGGTAAAGTGAGCGGGAATCAGCACAAGCAAAAATGTGATATAATCATAATCAATATATTTCACAAGCACAAATTAGTCAATATGTGAAAATATTCGACATTAATTTAACATACGTACTTACGATATTGACACAATGACTTGTGTGTATCATTTCACAAAATGCACGAAAATCATTGATTGTTATTCAGTAATTATCTAATGCAATTCATGATTATTTTCGACTTATAATAACAATTGAAAATAAAAATCAATAAGTAACATTTTTATATGACAAAGACTTATAATATATTTTAATAGAAATATGTATATTTGATACTTTATGCGTACATATGTACTTATTCGTACAAAGAAACTCAGATGTTATTAGAAAAGACTGGAAATGTAAATATTAATCGTTGAATTCCTTTTTTTAAGTAATAGTTTACCGCAAGTTGTACAAAATAGCGATTTATCACAAAACACTTCAAAATTCATAAGATTATTTTTCATACTTTTACCTTTTTTGTACAAGGTGGGGCACGATCTGGCATTCTCCTTTGAAGGTAGATTGTGTTCTTTTTATACAAAATAATAACAGTGATTTACTAAAACATAATACATACAAAATTAACCGATGCTTTGTTAATTCTTTTCCTATATTTTTTATTTACCTTTTCTAAATATTTGAATCAGTAACTATAAAACTAGGATATATAAAGTAATAAGCATATAGATCATTTCATTTAGTTTAATTTAAATAAAATGTGCATGGAGATTAACTGAGTGTGAGTTAATCCAGTTGTACTTATAAGCTAATATTGTTTTTTTTTTAATTTAATTAATGTATACATAAATATAAATGGTGTGTTATCTATGTGTTATGATGTGTAGTGTAAGTTTGCCAACTCATGCTCAAGTTATCGACTTTAAGAGGTTTTCTGTTTCTTCGTAATTTAGTTTTTTGAAAAGGTATTTAAATGTTTTTTAAGTGATAAGTATTGTCGTTTCTTAATATTTATTTGTTCATTAATTTTATTGTAAAGCAGTGGACCAAGAAACTTACAAAAAGAATGAGTCAATTTTGTTTTGTATTTAGGAATGTTGAAAATTAAATCCTCTCTACGAAAAGTTGTCGCACAGTAAGAATGTTAATTTCTTTATAGAGATTATGAGTTGGGTACCTACAATTTTAAATATCATAGTTTTTAATACTGTTGTTTGTGCACGTTCTAGCTTAAGTAAAATAGTTTTACATGCACCACCCCATGATAATATGCAGTATTGTAATATTGATTGACAAAATGAATGGTAAACTGAGATAAGCATTTCTTTATAACATACATGGCGCAGTTTCTTAAAGATATAAGCTAGGTGTCGAACCCTTCTAGACATAGTATCTATATGCTTATCTCATTTTAGATGTTGATCTAAAATTACACCTAGATATGTGACAGAATCTGTCTTCGAAATATTGTTACACACATAATTTAATTTATTAAAGCAGTTGTGACATTTAATGTTATATGTGTCTCGTTTGGGTGAGTTAGACCTTATTCCATGCTCTGGTTCAACAATTATTTATTTTATCCTGGGTTATCCTTAGAAGGAAGACACCGCGACCTTTTTAATACTTTTCAAGAAGACAAATTTGGCCATACATTATTCACGTGCAGCTTTAACTATTGCTGCAGCGAACGCTGTGGAAACCCTCAAGAGGCACGGCTTTTATCGGCGGCACGGCATCATAAATTTTAACTATAACATACACAATATATATATTATGTCTAATGTCCATCTGGAGTAATGTATCTTTCAAATATGGTGAAAGAATTTTTGAAATATTTGCAGTGGTTCCTTAGATTATCCTTCACATATGTACAAACTCACAACGACAATCCTTCTCGAGAATACTTCTGTCTGAGGTAGAAATAAGTGGAGCATATTTGCATTACCATTTGAACTCTGCGCATAGGTCTGTATATTGATCTGACAATGGGTCGGCTATATACATTGTAAAATCAAAAGCTGTTGGTTGATGAAAGGATCTTGAGTAGTCTCGTATTGTACGTTAACTAGATCGATTGAGAAAGTGTAATGAGACATGCTACGAACAGTGGATATAACTGCCGTAGCGTGGTGCTTTGTGGCAATCTATGAAAAGGTTTCGGTTCGACAATTAAGTAGTTTTTTTATAGTATAAGGGTGACAAACGAGCACACAGTCCACGGTGCACCTGATGGTAAGTGGATGCTGTGGCCCATACACATCTACATCTGTCCTCGATTAAGAATCAAAATGTAAATGCGTTGCCACCCCTGAGGACTAAGATGGAATGCCTCGTTTCCAGTAAAAGGGTCTCCGGTTTTCTACACTGACCATACGAAACACAGCAGTGTTAAAGTGCTATTTTACGCTGGTATTCTGTGAGAGCGTGGTCCTTCCCCGGTCGAGCCGACCCATTCGTGCTACAACTATTCTATTAATATAGCTGCAGCATGGCTCTACCACGTACATAAAGTAAGTAAGTGGTTGCTGTGACCCATAGACATCTACATCTATCCTTAATAAAAAATCAAAATGCAAATACGTTGTCATCCGTGAGGACTAAGATGGAATACCTCTTTTCCAGTAAAAAGAATCTAAAAAAGTAGACGAAGTATATCGTCAAATACTGTCACTGAGTTGGCTGCAAAGCGAAACGATTACGCGGAGTGTTCGGTACATTATTTTTTATAGGATAAGGGTGACAATTTAGCTCACAGTCCACCTGATGCTGAATAAATGCTGAAGTCTATATCTTCGAACACGACTCAAAATGCAGATACGTTGTCACCTTTGCAGCTGAAAATAATGCAGCATGGCTCTACCACTTAAAAATCATTATACTGCGAGTGGATAAAGAACAAGAAAATAGTATTGAATGTGGCAGCATTTTTTTAATATAAAATATAATATGTACTTAATACACACACGGTATGCAACGTCTGTTGAGTCACTCTTTTGCTGCATCATACTAAAATGCATGCTATGAATGTTTACATTGCTCAAAATTGTACACACACACACACACGGCTTTGTTTGTTTTAGTTTTAACTTTTATTTTATTTATATTTCAATCTGTCCGTACTGCACGTAGCATGTAAGATGTGTTTTTTGTTTAACGTAAACTTCAACTGTTGTTTGTTGTGAGCAACAAAAAAGATTCCTACCTTTCTTTTCTTTCTTTAAAAATTTCATTTAGAATAAATGATTCATCACATTATTATCAAATAAAAAATTAATTACGTTATTAATTAATAAATTTACTAAATATGTAATGTATTTGATTGTAGCAATTTTCACGCAGTCACGTCGCGGCAACCCTATAATACGCTACAATGGACATCGATTTAGCCTCAATGGGATACGAGGTTTTAAAAAACGATGGTTGTGCAATAAATGGGCTTCTTCGACACGCTGCAGAACTGCTCTGTACACATACGAAGATAAGGTTTTAAAAGTTACCAAAATGCATAATCACCCGTGAATGAGCATTAGCATGAATGATAGATGTCCCCATTTATTATTAATAAATAATTAATTTAATTACATAAATACACGTACATGAACAGTGTTTTCATTTTGGAATGTCCTTTTCATAGATTCCTTAGAAAAAATGTACCCTCACAAGGGTAATTTATGAAACACTTGCGACGCGCCCCGACTTTGCTCTGGTTCAACAATTATTTATTTTATTCTGGGTTATCCTTAGAAGAAAGACATCGCGACCTTTTTTAGAACTTGTCAAGAAGACAAATTCAACCATACATTATTCACGTGCATCTTTAACTATTGATGCAGCGCACGCTGTGGAAACCCTCAAGGGGCACGGCTTTTATCGGCGGCACGGCATTATAAGTTTTAACCAGAATATACAATATATATAATAAATTTTTTCATCCGAAAAAAGAATTTCTTGATATTTTTTTCCCGCGTACCGCTTACACAAAACCGCCATCTCTTCAGTGTCAGGTCCATTAGACGAGCATTCTTTGTTGTGTGTGGTGCTTTGTGGAAATCTATGAAAAGGTTTCTGTTCGACAATTGCTGTTAAGCTGCTATTTTACGCTGGTATTCTGTAAGAGCGTGGTCCTACCCTGGTCGAGCCGGCCCATTCGTGCTACAGCGATTATATAGCTGCAGCATGGCTCTACCACGTAATAATGGGCTATAATGATGATGACGATGCACTAATATTGTTAAAACCAACCAGATAAAGCTCGGATATGTTTTTGAGGCATTTATGGATGCCTATATTATGACGGAGAAATCCATCTTATGAAAAAATGATTATCATGACGTTTATTATAGTATTTGGCACAATTAATACCTAGTTATTTGTTTATTGTTATCGCCTTCTTGGTGTAGTGGTCGTAAACGGGATTCCTGTTTATGTGGTCCTTGGTTCAAATACCGGCTCGAGACAAAATCAGTTACAATTCTGTCAATAAATTCTCAGTAGCAATCTCATCTCATGCAGATATCTTTTGGATAGTATGGTCGGACTATGAGAGTTAGGTAATAGAGAGTGCTCCTATGCTTGCGCACACACTAATGTACCTACTACAATCCTGTCCTGTGTGGATAGCTCGTTTCCGCTGAGACTGGTCACCGTGACCGAAATTCGATCTGGTTATTTTTTTTTTGATATGATAAGGGTGACAAACGAGCACACAGTCCACCTGATGGGAAGTGGTTACTGCGGCCCATAGACATCTACATCTATCCTCTATTACAAATCAAAATGTAGATGCGTTGTCACCCGTGAGGACTAAGATGGAATGCCTCATTTCCAGTAAAAAGGGCCTCCGGCCACCTGCACTCACCAAGCGAAACGCAGAGGTAAACCTCTACTTCACGCTGGTTTTCTGTGAGGTCGTGGTACCACCCCGGTTCGAGCCGGCCCATCCGTGCGACAGCAAAAGCTGCCTCGTGGCTCTACCACTGTTAGCTATTAATTTATTTATTATATATTACTATTATTTGTTTATACAGTATAATTTTTTTACTTTTTAATAAGCATTAAAATATTGCAAATTTTCTCTCATAATGTCAATATCAAGCTCCTATTCCACACACATTAAAAGGTTTGATACTTACGTAAAAAAGATCAGGCGAGTAGGCTAAATTATTATTTAATTACAGGCCCAGTTCTTTCTGTTTCAAAGTTTGGGAAACCGGTGATACTGTATGAGGGACATCGTTTTAACCGGCACAGCAGTTCAAAAGGCGACAAAGCGTTCTTTGTGTGTGTTAAATGGACTGCAGGGTGCCGCGCTAGCATTAAAATATTTAATGACGAAATTATTTCAATTAAGAATAATCACAATCACTCTTAAGGAACTTTGTTGTAAAAATTTGTAATGTATTAAAGTTATTGTATCATTTTATATGTTTTAATTACGTTATTCTTACATCTATATTGAAACGATTATTATTATTTACGAAGCAATATTTATACATGGTAGAGCCATGCTGCAGCTATATTGGTAGTATAGTTGTTGCACGAATGGGTCGGCTCGACCGGGGAAGGACCACGCTTTCACAGAATACCAGCGTAAAAATAGCAGCTTAACCATTCTGTGTTTCGTATGGTGAGTGTAGAGAACCGGAGACCCTTTTTACTGGAAAAGAGGCATTCCATCTTAGTCCTCACGGGAGATAACGCATCCGAATTTTGATTCTTTATTGAGGATAGATGTGGATGTCTATGGGTCACAGCAACCACTTACCATCAGTTGGACTGTGTGCTCGTTTGTCACCCTATCCTATAAAAAAATATTCCTTTCTAACCTGGCTCTAATGATTGTACGTCTCACTTTAAAAAAATAATGAAGTACCTACTCAAATGTCTATTTTACTGCGCCAATCCGGGCTGCATGAAACATGAATCGTGCGCAGGCAAACGAACTATTAATACATGAACCGTTACAATTTTTGAAGTTTTTTCCCCCTGTTTGACTTTCGACGCGATGACTGCATTTCGCGATCCTGCGTCTAGTTATCGTCTTACATTAGTATTGTATTACATATTTTGGTTTTTCGTTTATAATTTGTTGGATGTATTCCTGATCTAATTCTATTAGAGCCTATAAAATATCCAATGCTGAGCACAGGCTTCTCCCATAAATTGCACTGTAGGGGGATTTTGCCACAGTTGTAATGCTTGGTATGCGGGTTGGCAACCGCAACTTTATGAAGATACTGCTGCCCATCTTCTGTTTCAGTTTTCCTCTTTTGCCTCTTACGATACCCACGGTACGATATGGGGCAGTGGACATTCTAACACCGACACTACACGGCGGTGTGAGAATCCCGATCTAGTATTTATATATAATTTGCACGTTGCTAAATATTCTTTAAGGCGTTATTTTTCTTCGAAAATATAAGGTAGCACAATTGCGCTATGCAGGTTTTACGGGTAGTAACGCATAATTTTGCTCATGGGTAAATAACCGTTTTATTAAAATTTTTAGATCCTTTGGACGGTAACAAAATATTGGATCTACTGCGGGATGGAAATAATTCCGATTTAGATATTTCGGATTTTGAATGTGACGAAGACAGTCTAGAACAACCATCATTACTAGATCAGCAGTTCGAAAACCAGAATGTTACAGCTCCGCCACAAGAACCGTTAACATCCACGCGAACAGGCAGACAACGAATATTACCTTTGCGTAAGCGAATTTGGAAAAATGCTTATTATATTGATAAACTCCATGATTACTCTGGGCATCCAGAACCTGCCAAAATCCTTTCTCCAAATGAGTATTTTCGTGATTATTTTGACGAATTATTTTTTGAAAATACTGCTTTTTGCACCAACATGTATTACATGCACCACACTGGACAGGTTCTTAATACCAGTAGTCAAGAAATAAAAAAATTGGTCGGCATGCATTTGATAATGGGCATGCTGTCATATCCAAGAATTGCAATGTACTGGCGTAAACATATACAAGTGGAAATGATAGCCACAGCTATGCCTAGGGACAGGTTTACCACTTTAAGAAACGCATTACATGTTGTCCCATCTGATACTCCACCGGCTGGTGCAAGGAATCCACTTTGGAAAGTGCAACCTGTAATTGACATTGTAAAAAACGCATGTAACAAAATTGAGAGATGTCCAGGAAGATTTTCTGTTGACGAGCAAATAATACCATTTACAGGTAAATGTGAGCTTCGGCAATCAGTTAAAAACAAACCACGACCAGTCGGCCTTAAAAACTTTGTCGTTACTACAAGTGATGGTATAGTGCTTGATTTTGAGATATATTACGCAGGCAATCCCGCTTTCTCAGACAGATCTTTAGGACTTGGACCAGCTGTCATTTTACGTTTAGCACAAGCGATACCACCGACGAGTTGCCTGTATTTCGATCGCTATTTTACAACGATACCCCTGCTGAAAGCGTTATCGAAACAGAACCTCCATGGCACGGGACCGATTATGCTTAACCGCATACCCGATCGTGTAGAGATAAATTTTAAGGAGGACAGGAAAATGAAGCAAGGGGTTGTTGATCAACGGGTTATTGATGACAACATTGCATTAGTCAAGTGGAAATACAATAAAGGTCTCGTTATGGCATCCAACTGCACGGGCGGTAACTGTGTCGACGTCGTCAAACGTTACGATAAAAATAGGAAGGCATACATTGACGTAGATGCTCCAAGAGTTGTTACAAATTACAATAGATACATGGGCGGTGTCAATGTTTTAGACCAGTCCATGGAATATTACAGAACCTTCATAAAAACCAGAAAATGGACCTTGAAAGTGATTCTTTATTTTCTAGATCTAGCTGTTGTAAATTCGTGGAGATTGTACAAATGTCATTCTTTGGCAAAAGGTATGCTCAATAACGAAATTATGGATCTCATGGCTTTCAGGTTTGAAATTGGAGAGTCATTGCTATCTACACCGGACAGAGATAGACGAGAAGCAACTCCATCCTCCATGTTGACTGAACAAGATTCAGGTATTCGCAAATACCGACCAGGTACAAAGCCATCGGAGGGTAAGAGGTACGATGGATATGACCATCTTCCAATCGTAGATGAAATAACGTCTCCACGTTGTTGTCGCTTAGAGTCTTGTTCCTCACGAACCAAAATCAGATGCAGAAAATGCAACATTTATTTATGTTTAAGCCGAAGCAATGACTGTTTTTATTTATATCACACTCAGTAATAACAAACTTTACTTACAGTGAGTTCCTAAACAAAACATGTAACGCAGAGACGGCTTATTGTTGATTTTATATGCTAAACAAATTATTATTGTATACTTCTAATTTGGTGATCTGATTTAAAAAAAATAAAGTTTAATTGCGTAAACTACGCAAACTATTTGAAAAATTTATTTCATGTAAAGAAATATATAGATATAAGAAAGATAAACCCAATGCGCACAATCGTGTTATATATGTATATATTTAAATACATGATAATATGTTTTTTATATTTTAGGTCCACCCATATTAACAAATTTTGACAAAAAGTTATATTTGATAAAATTATCTAAGTTTGAAAGGGATAATTTAACACACATTTACGAAACAAGTGTCAATATAACAAGCATGAATTTGGGTTTTTTACCACGTTTTTATTAAGTTGCTTTCGTGTATGTCTGTTCCGGTGAAATTTAGTATTTTATTTGGAAGTAAGGACTAGAAATGAATTGGGGGGGGGGGGGGGGGAGGTGACTCGAACTTTAGGCCTAGTCAGTTTTAATAGCCTATCATGTTTTCTGTAGAGGATGTCATGGGGGTCATGGTTGAATAGGGACAAAACAAAACAAACACTCCTAGGGGTTAGTCAAAATGGTCAAACACCAAAAAAAATAAAAATTCTTATTTCGGCTATAACTCCGCCACCTTCGGAGGTTCTTACACAGTCTTTACTTCCCGCATCGCACTTGTCTAAACTAACTTTATAAAAATATGATTTAAAAAAAAAGAAGTTTTATCCTGTTTCGTCCGTTTCAAAAATATGGTAGTTACATAAATAATACCGATTATTTTTTTTTATTTAAAAATGCTTTTATCCTGTAAGTATATGTCAGCCTTATCGTACCATATGTATACGTTGTTCGTGCTACATATATAATTATGAGTATTTATGTATAAAGGGGGAATCAATGTGATAGGAATAGACTTAGCCGCCTCTGAAAACAATTGTCAACGGAACTATCTATAATGTAACAAGTATGAATTGGTTTAAATAAAGTAATATGTATAAAGTTGAAAATATTAACAGCATAAGCCAAAGTATAATTTTCATATTTACATCCAATATACGTGTCCTAGTGGAGATTTAGTCAGTCTATAATCCCATACCGTCCCGTGAGTGCTGTAAGGGACGGTACGGGAAATGTCTAAAAGGGCTTATGTCTTCCAATAGATAGCTATATATCCATATCGTTTTAATAATAATAATCTTTATTTCGGATAGCAAATGAGATCCATATCAGAGATATTAGAAAAATCACTAAATAATAATAATAATACAGCTAGGTGGATTATCGTTTTGCTCAGGCGTAAAATTTCTAGACCGGCGATAGCCAGCGTCAAGTGTGAGATGTGTTTGGTAGTGTGAAACTACCTGTCATGCGTGATGATTAATGTAAGTCTTCTCAACTTTTACGGAATGATGAAGGAGATAATTTGGGAATTAGCACGCGAGGGGGGGTGTAACAAATTTTTTTCAGATAGGTGGTGACAATCGAATAATTGCAGTAAATCTAAACGTCAAATAAGATACTGATAGGGAACAGGTAAAGGATAATCATACTATACTTGTTGCATGCGCTAACCGCGAACCTTTCAAGTTGTGCATTTAAATCGGCAACTTTGGAAAGACTAGTTGTGGATGTATTATGGGAGATATTAGTTTTGATAATAAAATATTTTGAATTTTTCATAAGGGGATTTATGTCATTGTTGCGATGCTTGGCAAGTGGGTTGGTAAGTGCAATATTTGATGCTGCCCATATCCTAGTTCAGTTTTCCTCTGTCGCTTCTTACGACACCCATATGATGTATGGACAATATGGGTAAGTGAATTCTCTTAGTAGCTTTTACACGGCGCTAGACGGAGTGACGAGTGGTGGCTCGGGACCTTATGTTTATTATTATTTATGACAATCTACGTGGGAGACTTATCTTCAGCATGGACTTGCTATGATCTGTATGTATGAAGAATATATATTTTAGGTATTCTTGAACGTATTTATGTAAAAATGATTCAACTCACAAAAAGGTAATTTTGTGCGCTTCAAGTTTGAATTTGTAATAAACTTGTAAAGTACTCGGTTATTGTCTATTTATTGCATAACTACGTCTAATAAATGTCGTTTTTCAGGGGTTCCTGTATTTTCCACGACTAAGAACGGAAAACCGGTGATATTATTTGATGGACACCGTTTCAACCAACACAGTAACTCGAAAGGAAACAGAGGGTTTTTTGTGTGCGTGAAATGGGGAACGGCATGTAGAGCTTCGATAAGGACCGTCAACGACGAAGTAGTTTTCATTAAAAATAATCATAATCATTAAATTTTAGAGAAAAAAGATTAAAAGGTTTAGAAGTCGCCAGCGGCAAAACATCAGCTGTGATAATGGCATTCTGTGCCTGCGACCTTGCGAGTCATTGCTGGAGTACACGGTTTGAAATACAATGTAAAGAAATTTGGGTTAATGCACAAAAATACCGGAATATATAGCCCTTGTTTATCTAAACGGGCACCTTCGTCGTAGGTCTCAGTTAAGATATTTAGTGAACGAGACCTCAAATATCGAGGGAACGGAGAGCAATATTAACTTGTTGTACAAAGTTATTAGTTTTTTTTATTAAAAACTACTCTCTAAGTCTCTCGCGACTTCGCCCGCGTGGAATTTACTACGATTTTATGGGTTTTAATTTTTTTTTGCGCGAAGCCATAATTTTTTTTCTAAAATAAAAGAGTTCTAAGTTACTCCTTATACCATCAGCTATCTGCCAATGAAAGTTCCGTTAAAACCGGTCCAACCGTTTCGGAGATTATCCGGAACAAATAGACACTGTGCGATTTAGAAGAAGTTATCTTCCTCGCACAACTTCCTTGTGTAATCAATTACCACCAGCGAATTTTCCGGACCGATACGACTTAGGAACCTTCAAGAAAAGAGCTTACACCTTTCTAAAAGGCCGGCAACGCATCTGCAATTCCCCTGGTGTTGCGGTTGTTCATGGGCGGCGGTAGTCACTTACCATCAGGTAAGCCGCATGCTCGTTTGCAATATTATAAATAATATATATTCAATAAAAAAACATACTAGACAGACAAAATTTCTGAAAATGGTTTTTTTGTTATTAGTACCGTATATACTTTCATATGCATTTAGCAAAAAGCTGTTATTTTAACATTGCAAACAGATACAAGAATTTTATTTACTTATATAGATTTTATGGCGACAAAGATATGTTCGACCAATGCTGTGTAATATGAGGTACCGACAGAATATCAGTGCTGTCTGCGGTGGTAGCAAAACTGCTACAACATCATCCTGAGTTGGAATTTTTTTCATTGCTGCAATTCAATGAATTAGTGTGCATTGTTATTTCTTTTTTGCTTTGTAGTTGTAATTTCTTCATATTATAATGAATTGTGTTGTGTGTGACGAATAAATAATTCGATCATTCAGTATCGGTATGCATTAACATGTGGAATCATCGTTATGCGAATTGCCAAAATATTTATGGAGCCTATGGTCAAAGCTTTCAACGCTAGCATCCTATGAACCAACTATTCACAGCGATCTTGTGTCTATACATCAATTTCAGTCTATAAAAGTCCACTGCTGAGTACAGGCCGCCCCAATAGATTGTCTCCTATTGGTATTTTTGTGGCCACGCTTGGAAGGCACCCGCCTGATGTTGAGGGTTGTGAGCTGTTATCAGGATATTATTACAGTGGTAGAGCCACGCAGCAGCTTTTGCTGTCGCACGGATGGGCCGGCTCGAACCGGGGTGGTACCACGACCTCACAGAAAACCAGCGTGAAGTAGAGGTTTACCTCTGCGTTTCGCTTGGTGAGTGCAGGTGGCCGGAGGCCCTTTTTACTGGAAATGAGGCATTCTATCTTAGTCCTCACGGGTGACAACGCATCTGCATTTTGATTTGTAATAGAGGATAGATGTAGATGTCTATGGGCCGCAGCAACCACTTACCATCAGGTGGACTGTGTGCTCGTTTGTCACCCTTATCTTATAAAAAAAAAAAAAATGCTGCTGAACATCTCCAGTTTCAGTTTCCCTCTGTCGCACTTTAGCAGGTAGTGGATATTCTTACACCACCACTACACGGTAAGAGCTTCTGTAATATACTCCCATATTTTGTAATTACCAAAAAATATAAGTGCTCTCAGTGTCTGTTACTGACCACATTTAGGTAGAAAAAAACTTACGAAAAATATCTCAAAAAAGGATAATAATTATTCACACATTTGTTATACATAATTACTGAATTTTCATTCGTTTCGTGAGCCCGTGACATAAGCGAGAGAATACGAGTGAGAAGGAAGTAGTGACGTACATAAATAGGACAGTATTAACGATGAGAGATGGAACGGGAGCTTCTGATGAAATGAGTACGTTATTTACTTGTACTTTCTTCTATTACTTTCTTGTATTTTCTAGTACTGTGGCAATAAATTCAGGCTAGTTTTTGGATAAAAACAAACCTCGATAACATTATCATGCCATTATCACTAGTAACATCTGCTGCAATTGTACTTAATTTTTTTGATACTTACAAACTAGTGGTGTGCATATAAAATGTTTAAATTGTAATGGACCTTGATTTTGTTGCGACTTGAGTATGTTTTCTGGTGCCAGGTCATCTATGTATTATTGATGGAGTACCAAGTGGTTCTTAAAATATTTATTTACCGATCAGACTAATGCCGCATTTGTTGCAAAGGATTATAAGGTCGCATTGTTTCTAATATTATTTTATTGTTATTACTTATTTATGGACTATCTATCAAATCCGTAATGTGATAGGCTTTTTTTTTTTCATTTTATTTTAATTATTGGTAACGTATCTATCGTCAAAGTCTAATGAGTTTAAACAATATGGACTAAAATTGTGATATGTAAATAACAGATGAACGGACACCCATTTGCGAAAAAAATTGTAATAATACGTAAAAATTTGAATCACTTCTATTACTACTGTTACTTTGTGAAAACTTATTGAGAAATAAATTTGTTATTCTTTTTTTTATTTTATTTGTTTTTTATAATTTTCTTGTATGTAATATTTATTTATGGGCCATTATATTTACTTTTACTAAATCATCGTCATCGTTATCAGTATTACAACTCATCACAAGTCTACTGCTGACCATAGACCTGCCCCAAGAAATGTCACAAAGCACGCACCTTACCCACCTGCATCCAAATCATTCCAATAGCATTATACCCATATGGTCCTTGATGTTGAACTTAGATTTATTTATTTATGTTTGTTCACATAGGCTCATATGTAAGCTCTTAGAAAGGTCAAGCGAAATAACAAATATAAGAGAAAAAAAATATAATTTAACAAATTAACTAATTTTAACAGATAACAGTTTCTATCAATGTAAACATTATTTATATAATTTATAGACATAAAATATAATAATTGAATATAATACAATATAGGTAACACTAATTTGTTTAAGTTATTCAGTTGAGATTATTCTGTGTGGAACTTGATTGACTTTCAAATGACCATGGGTTTATGTCATTAAAGTAATTGTCAATTATATAATATGCTTTTCTATCAAAGTGTTTTTACATACTTTTTAAATGTATGTAAAGGCAAGTCAAGCATTGAATCAAATATTTTGTTGAAAAATCGAATGCCTTGTGCCATAAGTGAATTGTAAGTTTTCTTTAGTCTAAAAAATGGTATGACAAGATGATTTCTTATATTTACGCGAACACTACACATTTAAATAAAACTAATTTTACGGATTTTATCGCGTATATTATCTTATTTTCATTGTCATAGTTAGCCCGGCTAAAAAACTGAAGGTAGCCGGGCTAACTATACAGCAGGACGTCAAACACCTCAGTCCCCCGTGACCACGGGTGCTGGAAAGCACCCGAAACGTCGGGAATATAAAAATAAGATAATATACGCGATAAAATCCGTAAAATTAGATTTATTTAAATGGTATGAGAAGCTTATTTTTATTTCTAGTATTAAGGTCATGTATGCCACTATATTTATTATATGTATGTAATTTTTTCCTAACAAATAGTATATTAGAGTATATGTATTGAGAAGCAACACTCCATATGCCGAACTCTTTAAATCGTTCCTTTAGAGACACTTGTTTACTCAAGTTATAAATGGAACGAACCGCTCTCTTTTGCAAAACAAATATCATATTGATATCCGATGCCATACCTCATAGTAAGATAGCAAAGGGCATAACACTATGGAAACTACTGAAATACACTAAGCGAGCAGTTTCCACATCAGTTAACTGTCTAATCCTACGTACTGCAAATGCAGCAGAACTTAGTTTTTTGCAAGAGTCGATATATAAGCGCTCCACTGAAGCTTAGAATCCAATGTAATTCCTAAACATACTCTTGAGTTAACTATGTTCAACTTACCAATATTTATATTCATGGTTACATTTTTTACGTTAGACAGTGTAAATTCAATGAATTTAGTCTTTTTCGCATTCAATAGAAGATTATTAACCGTAAACCCGGTGTATTTGCGAAAGGGCAACATTTACATCGTGAAAGTTAGTTTTGTTTCTATCTACACCGAATATAAGAGAAATGTCATCTGCAAATAACACTATTTTGCAAAATTTGGATACAAAAAACGGCAAATCGTTAATATATGTGAATAATAGAAAAGGACCAAGAATAGAACCTTGAGGTGCATCTATTTGAACACAAGATATTGCTTATATAAGCGACACTATAGTACCCATGGCATATACCATACCATCCATACCGACTGGAAAATTAGCGGTCCACATCTGTGCAGTTTACTAGAAGTTTTCTATCTCGCACAACTTCTTGGTGGAATTGGATACAATACTTAGGAATCTACAAGAAAATATCTTATTCCTTTTTAAAAAGCCGGCAATGCGCCGGCATTCACAGATTCATTCACCTAGTGTTACAGTTGTTCATGGGTGGCGGTAGTCACTTATCAACAGGTAAGCCGCATGCTCGTTTGTCCCCTCTTTTATAAAAAATACATGATATTCATGAAAATATGTAGCAAATATATGTTATATTTAGATTTTTGTAAATTTGTCAAAATTAAAAATCAGATTGTGCAAACTATTGCACCCGCCATTTTATCGTCGTTCTTAGTCACCATGCTTGTTGTTACAGGAGTAATATTTGGAACATCAAGGTCCGGGAAACCAATGATATTATTGGGCCACCACAAATACAACTTATACAACAGAACAAATTCAAAGTCAGTGTGGAGGTGCACCAAGTGGAGATGGGGCTACTGTCGTTCGTCCATTATCACAATAGATAACGTTATAGTTGATGTCAGGAAAATTCATAATCATGACTGAATTAACTTAACGCAAATGTTATATCTTTTATTTAATGTTATCTTATATATTTATTTTTGTTTTTCCAATTAAAAGAAATAAACATTGATGTTTTATTATCAACCGCCTTAAAAAGGAGGCGGTACTCAATACGACATGTATGTTTAACATACATGTGGATGTTTTTTTATGTGTTTTACCTCATAACATTTTTCTCGGGAACCGATTTTGATGATTCTTTTTTTTATTTGAAAGCTATAGTGCTTCTCATGTGAAATTTGATCAAGGTCTGACCTGTAGTTTTTGAGTTATCCTTATTAATTTATATTGAAGTCGGCTGTACAAAATTATTTATTTTACCATTTGTTACAATAATGGAACACTAAACAGGTTAAGAAGTGTAATCGTTATACGTGTTGCTGCAGACTCGCCATTTTAAAATTAATTTGTGAACGGTCATTAAAATGGAAAAAATCAACAACCCTCGTGACTATGATGAATATACGTTTTCTAGACAACACTGGGCACAAAATAGTGTTTTCAGGATTTTATTGTTGATACTTCGTTGAATTTTTAATATTTTTCTATATTAAAAATTCGCAAAAATATCTGGAAATTTATTGTCTAAAATTATTGACATACGTCTAGCCTACTCTTTGTCGTTTTGCGTCGTGCGTCGTGTATGAAATTGGCGGGACTTTCAATAACATTTTTCCTACAATAATCTTTCAACTCAATTATACGCCTATTTTTACATCATATACTTACAAATAAAACATGGCCAACATTTACTACATGCCGATGATACAAAGATTTACTTGTATGTAGTTAATACTTGATTTTGTTATACTATTACTACACCGCTAATAAAATTTCTGTAAATGTTAATAAATGTCAGTGTTTGTATATATATTATTTACGTGGAAATCTAATCCTATAATTTTCTCATAAAATTTCAAGTGTTGTAATCGGGAGGGTTTCCATCTGGGCGTATTTCTTGACTCTTCCCGAATGACATTGCATAAACATATTGTGTCTATTTGTAGTAAAACTTTTCTTAATATTAGTTTTGTAGTCAGAATATGTCTTCCGTTCTCCAGCTTACAGGGCCTAAAATTTGTATTCTATGCATGTGGCAGTTTTAACTTTAGAGATGCTCTTCAGATATGGTTACCACTTTATGCCATTTATGTTTACAATATCGAACGGATTAAAAAAATTGTTTCCCATTAAACCTTTTGAATTGAGATATTCTGGTTTTTTATATCGAAATAATTGCAGATTGTACTGTCTGCTAATGCTTGAAGAAAGACGTACTCTGCTCGATATGGGATTTCTATTTGATGTATTTATTACGCGAAGGCCCTGACTGTCCTGATTTATTATCTGGAATCATGTTTAACGTTCCGATGTGACGTAGTAGACATATAAGAAACCTTCTACGTTTACAACGTGGTAGGGGCATGATGCAGATATATTATAATCGTAGCACGTATAATAGAATATTATATATTCTATAAAACAAAAACAGGTAACTGCAAGTACCAGCCATTAAATCTTACTGTTATATCCCATAGTGGTTTCTATCGACACACGGCAGGTGATGTAAGAATATCCACTACACTACAAAACTGTAGTAGCCAACTCGTCTCCCAAGTGTGGCAACTATGTTATTTGAGACAATCTATAGGACAATTTATAGGTGGTAGAGCCTTGCTGCAGCTATATTAGTAGTATAGTTGTAGCACGAATGCGTCGGCTCGACCGGGGAAGGAGCACACTGTTACAGAATACCAGCGTAAAATAGTATCTTAATGGTGCTGTGTTCCGTATGGTGAGTGTAGAAAACTAAAGACGCTTTTTACTGGAAACTATGCATTTCATCTTAGTCCTCAGGGGTAACAACGCATTTTAATTCTTTATTGAGGATGGATGTAGATATTTATTTACTGTTTATCACCCTTATGCTATTAAAAAGTGTTAAGATGACTCTTCTGTTTAGGAGTTTGTCTATGTAGGTACCATCCTCTTGCCTATTTAAAATAACATAACATAACATAAACACTCACGCCTGTCACCCAGAGGGGTAGGCAGAGACTATGGACTTATATTTGGCACGATCCTGATACACCTCTCTCGCTTTCTCCACACCCATATACCTACGTATACACGCTTCTTTCTTACCTGTTTATGCTGACAATTATCAGTGCTCTCAGTGTTGTGTTCCGCTGCGAAGTGTATGATGAGCCCGTATAGTTACAGACAGTGAGGCATTCCATCTTAGTCCTCAGAGGTGACAATGCATCTGTAGTCTCCTTGTTTAAAGCTGCAAGTATTCATGGGCTGCAGTAGCCACCTTACCTTCAGGTGGAATCTAGTCTCGTTAGTCATCATGCATTTTCTTTTAAATAAACAAAACTCGACGTTTTTCGTTCAATTTCACGTGGCAAATTATGGAAATAACAGTGTTCTAACGCGTTTGGTAGTGAATGATGATAAAAAATTAAAGGATCAATTACTATCACCACTACCCTCTTTACTACCAGTACTAAATGGGGATACAAACCACTACTGTGGAAAACCAATGACTCTTTCATACATAAATATATTTTTATATTAATTTATATTAAATATTGTATATATATATATATATATATATATATATATATATATATATATATATATATATATATATATATATATATATATATATATATAGGAGATCAACCCAATTTTACGATTGCTAATTCCTCTCTCAACCATCCCTAAATAATCCCTCAACCAAGCGTTGCAATTAAGGCAAATCCTTCATAGACTGGAAGAGTTCTACAACCAGCAGTGAATCATCACGGGAGAAAATTAACTAATATTGTAAACAAAACCGGTAGGAGGGAAATCCTTACTTTTGATATTTTATATTTTACAAAAAATACGTTATAATTTTTTATTCAACTCGAAAAAAATATTTCAGAACTAGTTTTCGGCACATCAAAATTTGGCAGACCAGTATTGATAGTTAACCCGTTCAGGTTCAACTTACACAAGGAGTATGCGTGCAAGACTGTTTGGAGATGTGATAAATGGAGGCTGTACGCGTGTCGTGCAACAGTTACAACTATCGAAGGAAACATCGTTAACGGAAAACCTCACAATCATAAATAAATTGAGCGTTTTACGTGTTCTATACGAGCTTTTTAACCGATTTTAAAAAATGAGGAGGTTCTCAATTCGACTATATTTTTTTGATGTCTTACCTCAGAACTTTTTTTTATGTGAACCGATTTTGATGAACCTTTTTTGAAAGCTGGTGTTTCTGTTGTGGTCACATATAAATTTCTTCAAGATCTGACCAGTAGTTTTTGAGATCCTAAATAATGCGTATTTAATTGACTTCGATTACATTGATGATGTTTTCATTTTATTTATGTTGAAGTCGGTTGTACAAAATTTTTAACTTTACCACTTGTTTGAGTCTGAAAACCAGACTCATATCAAATTAAAGTAGATAGAAAATTTTATCAAGAGTAAGATAATTCAAGGAATGTAGCAGTAAAGGATGGTCTTTTATGATAAGGTGATTTAGCTATCATGAATCCACGTAAAATAATGTATGAGAATAATGTCAACGAAAGACGAATTGTTAAATATAGATATTTTTGAAGTAGCACCCCGAAGGTTTCGCCCTGAGTACTATATATAGATGTGAATTTTTTTTGGACTCTACTTCAGTTAAAAGTTGTTGTAAATTAATGAGTGTTATAGACTAATGGATATTTTGCATTCAAGCTATTTTATTTAACTTTCGATGCCACAGCATTGAACAATTTATAATTTTTTTTTTATAGGATAAGGGTGACCTACGAGCACACAGTTCACCTGATGGTAAGTGATTGCCGTGGCGTATAGACATCTACTAGATCCTCGATTACTAATCAAAATGCAGATGCGTTGTCTTCCGTGAGGATTACGATGGAATGCCTTGTTTCCAATAGAAAGAGTCTCCGGTTAGAGAACCGTAGAACGTAGAGATGTTTACCATATAAAACGTAGCAGAGTAAATCTGCTATTTTACGCTGGTACGAGTATTTTGTGAGAGCGTGGTCCTTCCTCGGTCGAGCGGATTTATTCATGCTACAACTACACTACTAATATAGCTGTGGCATAGCTCTACTACGTAAAAAAATCATAAATACATAAATATTGTTTGATTAATTTTGAAACAATGTATAAAGATAACTTCTTTGGTAACTTTTATTTAAAGAGTGTAAATTATGATGTAAAATAATTGGAGTGAATAAACAAATATTTTATTTATTATTTTTATTATTATTTTATAGGTAAATTTTCAGGATGTCATCAACGCTGTGTGTGACGCGTTTATTTAAGGTTAAAATTTATGTTGTTTTCTGTTTAAAAATAGCACAATTTCAATAAATTTGTTAATTTTTATATTTTTTATACCTATATATTTTATATTTTTAAAGATAATTGCGCAAATAAGGCGGTGAATTCGTTTTTTTTTTGCTAAGGAGGCCACGGACTTTAGCAACACATCCTACGGCACTCATAATCATATACAATTGCCAAATTTAATCAAAATATTATGAACAATTTTACTTTAGGACTGATTTTCACTTAACCACCAAAAACATTGATAACGACCTTGTTGGTACTGAAGTTGGTACTTACTGAAATAAATGAAGTGTAAATAAAATATAGCGTGTTTAATTTAAACTTAAGAGTTTAAAATTATCCTTATTCTGTGTTTACAATATCACGGTTGGTTTTTGTTTTAATTCTTGCGTTACCAGTAAGAAGGAAGTTCGTTTCTCATATACGAAACTATACGAGTATACAAAACACAGCATCACGCTGCTATGTTACTAGTATGCTAGATTTCGGTGCGAATACCGATTCGTTTGTTGCCGCAGCTTTAATACAGCTGTAGCATGGTCACGTAGAAGTTATTTTAATTCTAAATATTCCTATTGTGTCTTTACTAACTCGTTTACTTGTTTATCAACAGGTTTAACTTTTCAATATACAACGTCCAGAAAAGGAGGCCCCGTGATTGTGTACGGACGCCATCGTTACTACCGTTTAAGCCGTTGCAAAGGCCCAAAAATCCAATGGCCTTGCATAAAATGGAGGTCGAAAAGCTGCAGAGCCATGATCACAACATATGAAGATAAAATTATTATGTTTAAAAATAGACATAATCATTGAATGGCCCTCATTTCTTTGTATTAAATAACGAGTGCAAATTTTGAACGATCGTTTTATTTTATACTAGTTATCCACCGCGGCTTCGCCTCGATAGGATCTATTAATGTGGCATTATTTAGATTTAATTTTAGTTACTTTTGGTTATTTATATCATAATATCATTCAAATAACCCTTGAGCTCAATACAAGCCAGTTATTTCAATATTACAGACAACCACTTTAATTTTATTTATATGTGTAGATTAATATTATACAAAAACTAACGATAACAATGTGAGTGTCTCCAAGACAAGAGTGAATAGACTTTTGTTATGCTAAGGAACGATTATTTGTAGGCGATACAAATACTTGTTTTTGGTTCCAGCCCAACCACTCACGGAGCTAACTAATCTGTATTTACCCTTTAGAGCTATTTGGCGATAGAAATAGATAAGAAGGAGGTACATATTTATACGAACTCGTAGGCAGAAAGGGCGATTACCTAGTAAAAGGGGTCTTACCACCTAAAGTGTATGTGTGCTTGTACTATTTAGTGATTGACTTAAGCTATTTCTTTTAGAGCCAATATATACGGTATCTAAGTACGGTAGGCCCGTGATTCAATTGGGTCCATATCGTTACAATCGGCACAGCCGCTGCAAAGGACCGCGCGTGCAATGGCTTTGCTGTAAATGGTCTGCCGGTTGTCGCGCTTCCATAACTACTATTGAGGATTGCATCGTCAAGGTCGCCAATATCCATCATCATTGATTTACAGAGCAATATATTATCATATTAAAATCTTACTATCGCCTTTATTATTCGGCGTGGCCCTCTTTGTTTAACTTTAAATTTTGTACGGATCAAGTACAAGATCACAAGTCGAGAAGTATATCTTTTAATTTCTCTTTGCGATTGATAATGTTAGCTGTCGAATTTATTATAGTCTTTTATCACAACCGTTTTATCCATGCATCAGTTCACAAATTTTAATCTGTTCACAAAACAAAAGTGTCATTTTTATGGATTTCATTTGCAAATGTGTTGTGTTTAGAATAATTTATTTTAGTCTTAAAATTGATAAATAAAAATTGTCTAATGTCTTTAAATTCTGTTCCGACACAGGATGATTCAGATAGTCGTTAAGTTGCCTTTCAAATTAATAATATCCTGCCTAAAATTTTATAATTATTGTAGCTGAATTTGTAATGTCCAAATTCGGGAGGGTTGCTCTCGAAATTGGTGGATACCGGTACAACAAGCATAGCCGCGGCGATGGGCCCAGAACTAACTGGTGTTGCTCTAAAAGGACCACTTTGGGTTGCAAAGGCAAAGTAACCACAGTCAACAATGTAGTTGTAAAAATAAACAATAATCACAACCATTAACTTATTTTAGTGTTTTTCTTTGTTTTTTGTTTTATCTTCATTTCTTCTTCATTCATTGATAAAGATAATGAAATAGAAACTATTAACTTTTAAAACTTCAGTTACGAAACCTAAAGAACTTCAGTCACTTTAAACTTCATTTATTTACGAAATGAATTAATGAAATATTTTAAAGATTTATAGATTTCATTTCAGTATCTTTTTCGATGTTTTGTTTTATATCTATCACATTACTTGTCATTTATAATTAAATAGATTAGGAAATGGTTATGATTGTTATTTTTAGTAACAGCATTGACGATCGCAATAACAGAAATGTATCACATCTTTGCAACAATAGCCATGTCTTCAACATGGCGGTAAATTATTCTCAATAAAATAATCTAACTATCTGGCCGTATAACATTTGTAAAAATTTGGTCACATTTTGATTGTCATCACTAATCGTGTCTCTCTGACTCTGCCTTACCTCGATTACGGGTAGCTTGATTCAGCGTGTTTTGGTGGAACTTTATTATGACAAACTCTGTACTAGTAATATCGATATTTTTAAGAATACTGATGTTGGCTTCGATTACGTTTATAAATCTGTTTTTGCAACAATACTCAAATTATTTTGTTGTAATTTAAGTGAATTTCTAGATTAATATATAATAAAAAATAATAGAAATATTAATTCGTGTTTTTTTACATAAATAATTACACACAAACAAAAATAAATGATATTCAATCAGTTCATGTGAGTTTTACACACACTTTCACTTGTTATTACTGACTTTAACTCTATTTAACTCTGTTTTCCTATTACCTTACAATTTTCTTCTTCATATTTTGATATTTTCTTTATATGGGTTTATGAGCTTAAAAGTAAGCTAAATACAGTGATGGACCACTATTTCCTGAAGTTGCTATTGCTTGACACATAAATTTTTATTTTACATGTTTTGGATATGGGATATAGAAGAAAGTTACTTGCCTAATAATGACTGTGTCACTTCTAATATTATTCTCTTAGAAGAAAAATGCCAATAATTAAAAGGTGCATTTTGGCTTTTTTCTGTCATACTCCTAATTTATTAACCCTATTATGTAATAATTTCAAATTACAAAAAATTGCCATAAATCCTGATACTATATTAAAGAAACGATTCGTTGTATTAAAATTAACAGAAAGGTTTGATTCAAAGTTTTCATAACACCGACATCAGGGCCGCTTTCTGTTTCAATTAAGAAATCTAGTCCGAGGGACAAGATTTCTTATACGCTCGTACATAAACAAGTACTATTGTTGTAGCGTCAAAGTTCTCCAAACGACATGATTCCAGGGCTTCTTTTCTGTATAAAATTTCCTCAGTTGAAGGGGAAATAAATAGCAAGAGATCTGGCATTCCTTGGTCATTTAGAAGCAACGTCAAGCCCTTGTGTGGAACGCTAGGTATATTAATCGACCGCTGATCTGAAATACCTCGTTGAGGTTTGTGGCGGCTTCGGAAATTGCCTAGTAGTTGAATTGACGAATGATTCAAATACGAGTCTATGTGCTCATTCTGGTTGCCCAAGCGACTATCAGTCGGTGGGCATAAATGCGGTGAAATTTCTAAAGGAACTATATCCGATTTAGATTGTCGTTGGTGACAAGAGGGCTGGCTCCTTTCTTTCTGACGTGTTAAATGTAGTCACTTAGGAAGGTAACGTAGCCAGCGTTCTTGGCACAATACTGCGACAAAACGGATCCGTTACAGCCTAGCCAAATGAGAGGAGTATTTGCTATAGTTGCCACGTTTAGCAAGCGGGTTGGCAACCACAGTTTTTTTATTTTTAAACATTATTAGGAATACGCTGCTGCTTATCTCCTGGTTTGTTTTCCTCGATCACCTCTTACGACACCTACAGGATGATATGGGCTAGTGGTTATCCTTACACCGCCACTACACGGTCACAAAAAGGATCATATGACATTATTATTATTGTTGCAAATATATTTGTATGTCTATAAGGTAAATCGAAGTGGTGTTTTAAGAATTTTTTACTTTGTTTGTAGTTGAATTTGTATTATCTAAATACGGGAGACCTGTGCTACAGATTGGTGGATACCGGTACAATAAACAGACCCGCAATGATGGCCCAAAAATTAGCTGGTGTTGCTGCAGAAGAACGACTTTGGGTTGCAAATGTAAAATAACAACTTACAACGGTGCGGTTGTGACGGTATATAATGATCACAACCATTAATTTCGTTGTTTAATTGTAATTACATTAGCTATTTTTAAGGTTTATAAGATTCTGTTTCACTTGCTTTTTTTATAATCTGTTAATATGATATTTGCAAATATAATAAATAAAATAATTTCGTTTGAAATGTTATAAGAAATACAGCGGCTAAAGAAAACTACTCTATTTCCCTTAAAATTTGTGTTTTATTTTCTATGGTCTTGGGGAAATTTCCTAACATTAAGTTTAAAGTTCCTCCTAGTTGGTGAACGGATTATCGCTGGTAGTGCTCTTCTACCTAGAAGAGGAATGTACTAGGTGGCAGTACTTCTTTCTTTTCTGCCTAATAGTTTATCTGGGTAGGTACACCTTCTTATCTATTTATTCAGCCAAATAACAGTACTTGCACTGCTGTATTCCGATCTGTAGGATACAAAACAGCCAGTAAGTATAGTATGCAGATTGTGGGCATTCCAGTCTTAGTCTTAGTCTTCAAAGGTGACAAATGACGCGTTCTTTATTTGAAGTTGGTCAAAAACGTTTGTCATATTAACTTGTACAAAAAAAAATAATAAACCTAGCAAGCTAACAGCATAACAAAGTGGCGAAGCAATCAGCTTTGTAGCGGTTTCTAACGGTTGCCGTTAAGCAATCAGTTTCAAAATAGGAGGTTCAGATACCTGGGTGATCAGTAATCGATTGCTGAAAACAGAATTTGAAAATTCGAAACCGTTCTCGAGATAATCGTGGGACAGACGGACAGACGGACAGACATCGTGAAATCAATAAGTGACTTCGCAAGCTTCGCCACTTAATAATTTATCAAAGACGGTAAAAATTTCTGTGTCTATATCTGTTTAATGAAATAAAATGACGAATGAATGAAATATCTAGTTTAAAGAGCACCTCTATCACCACTCATCCCGGCACTACTACTCCCAACACCACTACACTAGTTACGTGGTAGAGCCATACTACAGCTATATTACTAGTATAGTTGTAGCACGAATGAAATACCAGTGTAAAATAGCAGCTTAATGCTGCTGTGCTTAGTTTGGTGAGTGTAGAGGACCGGAGACCCTTTTTACTGGAAACGAGGCATTCCATCTTAGCCCTCACGGTTGATAACGTATCTGTATTCTGATTCGTAATCGCAGAAATATGTAGATGTCTATGCGCCACAGCAACCACTTACCATCTGGTGACACTGAAAAGACACACCACCATCGATATACAATTCATCCTCGGGTAACAGGTACGCAATTGAGGGAGGGCGGCAGGTACTCTTCAAATTAGGTATGACACATCATTTTATTCCATTAAGCGGATATAGCTAAAGTAAATTTTACCATCTTTAATATAATGGATTTTTCGCAAAATATCGCCGGATTCTATTAATTAATAGATAATAATTTATATTTATTTACAATACATTTTCATAACAAAGGTTTTCTTTACAGCCGTTGAATTTGTTTTGTCCAAGTACGGAAGGCCAGTAATCCAAATGGGGGGATATCGATATAACAAGCACAGTCCCGGCAACGGTCGCAAGACTCAATGGTTGTGCAGTAAAAGAAGAAGCCCTTTCTTCTGTCAGGGCAAGTTAACTACTTACGATGGCGAAGTTATCGCTTTGTACGACGATCATAATCATTAATTTTTTTTTATAACTGTAGAAACAAGGTAGGATTTAATTATTTAATTATATTCGTCCGTTATCGTAAGTCGTTTTATTGTGAGTCGATGTAATGAAATGAAGAAATGTATGTTGCGACACATGAGTAAGGAAAAAGCCAAATACTTTTTCCCAAAGCGATAAGACAATTTCTTCTGACGGATTCGTTCTCGTTTGGACGGATTCTTAATTATTCGTCCTTCATGAGTATCAGTCTGAACTCACAATTTTTTATACAATAAATTTGACAAGCGAGTGCACAGTCCACCTAATTCTGAGTGATAAGTGGATGCTCTGGATCATAGATATCTACATCTGTCTTTGATTAACAATCAAAATGCAGGTGCGTCGTCACCCGTGAGGATGAAGATGGAATGCCTCGTTTTCAGTAAAAAGGGTTTCCGGTTGTCTACAGTCACCATACGAAACACAGCAGCAGTAAGCTGTCCTACCCCGGTCGAGCCGACCTATTCTTGCTGCAGCCGTAATATACTTGCTGCGTGGCTATTTTATTAATACTAGCAATGCTATTAATATTACTAATGTTCCCTTTAACCACTCCTGGTAAGCTTAAAGTGCTTGTGGTAGGTGTATTTCACGACAGTACTCGAATGGAGGATTCAAATCCACGACCTTTTGAGTTCGCGGTACGCACCCTGCCAGTAAGATACTGTCGCTGCATAATGATTCTTTATAAAAAACATAACATAAACACTCACGCCTGTCACCCAGAGGGGTAGGCAGAGACTACGGACTTCCATTTGGCGCGATCCTGACACACCTCTCTCGCTTCCTTTACATCCATATATCTACGCATACAAGCTCGTCGGTTAAAGGTACTCCTAATCTGGCCCATTTTTAATGTATCGCCGATTTGGTCGATAAAACTTCGTCTAGGGCGCCCCTTTCGATACCCTGCCGTTCACTTCTGCAACATAAATTTGCTTTGTCACTCTTTCCTCGTTCATTCTTTCTACATGACCAAACCACCGAAGCATTCCTTTCTTAATCCTTGTCACAACGTCATCTTGCAAACCACACTTTTCTCTTATCACACTATTTCTCACCCTGTCATTCAGATTCAGCCCTAGCATACTCCTTAAGGACCGCATTTCTACAGCATTTATTCTACTCTCATGCTTCTTCTGCCAGACCCAACTTTCACTACCATACATTAAAGTAGGGACTAACGCAACATTATGAATCGCCATACGTGCCTTATTTGACACATTCTGACTCCTCATAACAGCGTGTAGAGCCCCATTCACTCTATTTCCTGATTCTTTATACCACGTATATATAAATATATATATATATACATATCTTATAGGACTCACGAAACAATATAAAATAAAGTTCGCAATAATTTACGATCCGAATAGATTAAAATGTGAATGTAATATTATTTAGTTAATTAAATTTTTATTTTAATTAAATCTAACACTTTGTTCAACTTTAAATACTTACCCAATTTAAATAAACATTAACAAACGGATTTCTGTATGCAAATATAAATTGTAAATATAACTTCATTCTCTTTTTAATTACTAAATAAGTTATTAAAATAAAAGATACTGTTTGATTTTTTTAACACGCTATAGTGAATATAATAGATTGCTTTAAATCAATTATTCCTCACTTTCATACATTATAATAATCTGAAGTTTCGCAGACTTATTAATCGATGTTAACGCAATAACTTCATAATCTGCACAGTTCATGATAAACGCGTGTTGTTTAACTTAAATATTATTTTTAATAGTGCCTTTTCAGTCAATAAAAACAATAAAGTTATCATTCTATCCTAAGTAGCTTAAGATACCCTGTCGTTTCTAATACAAATAATAAGTTTAGAAAATTAAAATATCATTAATTGGAGCATATATTTGACCGTTTCAGAGCCGATCTTCACTACGTCTAGGTTTGGAAAACCGGTAATGATCTTGGGTAAATTTCGTTACAACCGGTACTTCTATCAATTCAGAGATAGTGTGAAGGCTGTATGGCGATGCGTGAAATGGGCGAGTACAAATTGCCGCGCCTCTATCATCACCGCTGATAACATCATTATAATGATAAAAAATGATCACAACCACGAATGAAAATTATGAATAATATGTTTTAAAAGAACTTTACCACTGAAAGAAAACTCTTAAAAACTAGTTATAATTAAAAGTAAATTATTTTTTTTCCTAACCTTCATGTGTTTTAACTGTTAGCAGATTCAAAAAAGTAACTGAACACAATACGAACAAAGATACAGTAACGTTCTCAACCTTGGGGACTAAGATGAAATTTCTCGGTGCCAGATCTCCGATTCTCTACAGTATCCGCAGCATTGTGATGCCGTTTTACGCTGGTATTCTGTGAGAGCAAATCTTTTTGGGCCGGTTCATTAGTGTAGCAGCTATAGTACCGTTTGGCTTTACTTTTGTTAGAACTAACGAAATGATGATGACCTTAAAATAGTTAAATTGGATCATATAATAACCTAGCTGTGAATTTCAGGACCAAAGTACCTGAGTACCCGCCGTGGTCGTCCCGTTATAGAGTTAGACGGTTACCGCTATTACAAAAACAATAGAAGTAAAGGGCGCATCGCTTCATGGTTCTGTGCGCAAGGAAGGTCATACCTTGCTTGCCGAGCTTCGTTAATAACCAGAGATAACGTCGTTGTTACAGTTAAGAATAGTCACTCTCATTAGAAACTAAAAAAAAATTACATTAAATTTAATATAAATTTAAAAATGTTTATAGTTCGATAGGCTGATAAAAGGTTTTTAAAATAATATTACGTATGCATGTTTCTGAACGCTCCCCAGCTCAGGGCTCTTTTTCTGCCTAGTACGAGTTGTTTCATCGTCATTTTATCAAATATTAACTTTTATTTAAATAATGTTGTATCTAATATATTTTGTTGTCCTAGATAGCTTAGAAATTATGTAAAATAAAATTTGATGGGTTTAATGAAGCATTTTATTGCAGTAACTGTGTTTTCAAAGTGGATTTGTCACAAGAAACAAATAATTACGATGCTCTTGTTCTAGAGGTGAAGTTCACGATTTCACGGAGTGGAAATCCGGTGCTGGATATAGGCGAATATCGCTTTTACAAAAATAATCGCAGCACTGGGATGAAGGCTACTTGGTTCTGCAGCAAAAGGCGTAAAGGCTGCCGCGCCTCTGTCATCATGTGTGGAACCATGGTCGTCGATATGAGCAATTCCTATTGCCACATTCATTGAACTGTTGCTCTGGTATTTCTTAAAAATAAAGACAAGATACTTGATATATTTTATAGGCATATTTCAAGAAATATTTGTGTATATATTACGTTATTTTGTTGAGAAAAATTCCAGCTCACTGAAATAAGGCTAACAAAGCAAACATTTTAATAAAGTACCTACTATTTACATAAAAACAGCTTTTATATCCTCACAAAATGTTGAATTATATACATACATACGAAGCGTCACGCCTGTAATTTTAGAGAGACTAGGCAGAGTGCAAAGATCAACGAGCAACCCAGACCACGTTAAGCAAAAAAAAAAAAGTTTAGATGGAAAATTGCAAAATAAGTGATTGGTGGTTATGGTTAGCCCACCACAAACACAAATCCAGTATACCATTGGTCGCCTTTTACGACATGCTTGGCAAGTAACACAGCTGTTGTTTCTCGTAAAGAAGAGAGCAATCAGACCAACCTCGGAACATTTTGAATTACGCATTGGATAAGGTTAAATTATATTTACATAAAAACTGGCTGAGCCCGCAAATTCGTACGCGCAAGCATGTATCATTTACGAATCCTACTAACATGAACAAATCAAATTTTGTTGCATATTATATAGCTATTTTTACCATCACCATTGGCCCGTGAAAGTTGACTTCTGGGTCTCTTACTTTGTAGGAAGGATTTGCTTTAATATTCATGCTTAGGCGGATTAACGATTGCAGTACCAGATATCTCGCATTCGTACCGGACACAGATGCATTTAAGACTCACAGGGCATTTAATGCCTGGCCATTATTTATTTCCGTTCACTGCTGGCAATCCTAACCCATATTATCCCATAGTTGCCAATCACAAAACTTGCTCGGCGATGAAGGAAAACGTGAGGTTTAAAAAATATATTTCGACGACATGTGAAGTTTGCCAACACGCATTGGGGCAGCGCAGCGGATATTTACTTGTTCTAAAACCCTCTCAGAAATGAGAGGAGGTCTGTGCCCAGCAGTGGGACGTACTCGTATATGGGCTGTAACTTTAACTAACTTTTATTTCGATAATTGGTGTTATGTGTTTAGGACGAGTGTCTCTCGCTACAAAAGTTATCGCTGTGTTAAAATTTATATTAACATTTTGTAAAGGGTATTTTCGTTTTAGGAATATATAAAATATTATGTGTTGTATGAGTACCTACCTGTATATATTTATATTTGTATTCTTGTATTTCATCATTTATTTTCTCGTAAAATTCACCTTTATCGTCATTTACGTACGTCTATAGACTATTACTAAAACAGAGATCTCTCGTATTGTTTCACTTTCATGACCATGATTTATAAGTTCGGTTACTGTTTTCTTTTTTATTTGGCGTACAGGCCTGCGTTATGTTTCAACATTTGTATTGGTCATAACAGCACATTCATTGCAATGTTTGTCGAGTCCTTATGTAGACTCAATTGATTTTTTTTTTATAACAAGTCCCAGATCCAGTCTTATTGTAATTCGTTGCAATTTTATATTTATTACCATCCCAGCTATTTAATCCATGTCATTAACATCTATTTAAACTGCAATACATTTTTTCTCCAAAAATTTCTATCCTAACACCACATACCTATATCTCTGGTAGACGAAACTGGTAGACGAGTCAGATTGAAACAGTCTGTAAAATTTGGCTTTAGCTTTTTCATTGTAGTTTTCAACATCAGTTATCGCCAGAGCCACCGTGCGTCAGATGAGGTTGGCGTTAAAATATAAATGTTGCCATATTTTCTCTGACACCCAAAATTAAGTATAATATATTATAATTGTAGTTTTTGAAAGAGCTAGTATTATAGCATTGTATATCGTTTTTTATTTCAGGACCAAAATTTACAACAACTTACAATGGTCGTCCAGTCTTGCAACTTGGACTGTATCGATATTACAAGAACAACCGAAGTCGAGGTCCAAAAGCGACTTGGTTTTGTTCCAGGAACAGCAGCAAACCTGGTTGCCGAGCGTCTGTTACTGTTATCGACGACTTTATTGTTAACGTTAAAAACAAACACAACCATTAAGTTTTAATTAATATACTGTACGTACAACTTTTTGCCTGTGATTTTTACTACCGTAGATATCAACTTCTGATATCTCTCTCTCTGCCTTCTGAGATATTAGAATGAGAGGTATGGTTGCTTCTTACAAAAGTTATTCAGAGGATAAAATAGCACAGAAACAAGTTAAAATTACGGTTGTATTAATCCATACATCCATTACAACCTATAAAAGTCGACTGCTGAACATAGGCCTCCCCTATAGATAGCCTCATAGGGGGGATTTTGCCATATTTGCCACGCTTAGCATGGGGGTTGGCAACCGCAGTTCTTTATTATTTTGAGTGGTTATCAGGAAGATGCTGCTGATCATCTCTTGTTTCAGTTTCCCCTCTGTTGCCTCTAACGACACCCACGGAAAGATATGAGGTAGTGGATATTCTCCCATCATAGTCCAATTTTTCATTTTAATATACGTTTAGATATTTTTTGTAACAACTTTTATCTGACGATTAAAATTAGCTCCGAAAATTAAGTTTTATGTTTACTTTTTATTGTTAAACTTGCTAGTGAATTTTTTGCAAGCCTCATTCATCGTTTTACTGTTTTAATAGAATTCTTATATTAATTTATGTGAATCAAAAAAGTATCAAAAATATTATAATGTATGTACTTATAGTTGTGGTGGAAACTTTTATTCTCTATTTTATTTTGCATGGTTCGTTCGTTTCTAATCGCCAAAACTTATTTTTTATCTGGAGTCGACGCTTTTTATAATTTATGATATTAAAATGGTACTAAATATCATACTTAAGTAAAAAAAAAAATCTTGTGATTGTGTGTACCGGTTTCTTTTCAGGTTTCGTTTTCTGCTATTCAAGGCACGGGAACACCGTTCTCTGCAATGGAAATTATAGGTATAGAAAAAGCTATGAGTATAGCGACGGCGCTAGGATTAAATGGGAGTGCGTAAAGGTCGGCAAATCGCGGGGTTCCTGTGGGGCCACTGTCGTTACCCTGGATGGAGCTGTTATCGAAATGAAGAGCGATCATAATCATTGAACAATATCTGGTACATGGTTGGCTTATATCCACTTCTTTGTGCTCTTTTATTGTATGTAGTATTGTTTATTTATTGATTTTAAATCTAAAGTGCTTGCGTTTGTTTATAAATAAATACGTTTTTATTAAGGTTTAAAAATGCACAATATTAACAGGAAATGCTCATTTATTAATTATTTAAGTGGAATAGAAATTTGAATTCCTTTATTTAAAAATTAATTAATAAAACGCAACATGTACATATGTTTTTATGTATTTTATTTTGATGTGTGTAGTTACTCTATAGCCTGAAGGATGCTTATTTACTTGTCACATTAAGTAACAATTTATTAAATGACACGTTTGTTGTAGCGGCCGCACAGCACATGTTCACGACTTCACGTTTTGGGAAGCCCGCTATTCAGGTTGGCAAGTATCGTTTTAACAAAAATAACCGGAGCTACGGACCCAGGGTTTTATGGGTGTGTTGTAGAGTCAGCTCCGGCTGTCGCGCCAGTATCACTACGATTGATGACGTCATCATTAAAGAGAAGTCTACACACAACCATTAGTATTTACTGTCATTATTTGGTTTAGACTTGTTTTCAGCTCAGTTTCGTTATAATGTTATGGCTTACGGTAATAGTTTTATATGTGCAGTTTCATTTTATATATATAACGATTAAATCTATTTAAAAATTAAATATGCTTTTTGTCACATTCTGTATTATTGTGAATATAATAGTCTGATAAGAAATATAAGAAACAATCTTTATTTTGTGAACCATTACTGTAAAATTTTTTATATTAGCTTTCGAAGAATGTTAAATGAAAATTAAGTAAATTCCGAAGAACTTGCTATCGCGAGTATTCTTGAATTCGTCTTGAAGCCATGCTGCAGCTATATTAGTATAGTTGTGGCACGAATGGGTCGGCTCGACCGGGGAAGGACCACGCTCTCACTGAATACCAGCGTAATATAGCAACTTAACACTGTTGTGTTTCGAATGGTGAGTGTAGAGAACCGGAGACTATTTACTGGAAAAAAGGCATTCTATCTTAGTCCTCACAGGTGATAACGCATCTGCATTTTGATTCGCAAACGAGGATATTCTAGATGTCTATGGGCCACAGCAACCACTTACCACTAGGTGGACTGTGTGCTCGTTTGTCACCCTATCCTATAAAAAAAGGTGCACACTGCGCAAAATGTCTCGACTTATCTAGAACTAAATTACATAACAGTATTTACAATATATTTAATTAAAAATTAAGCTTTTATTCAAAGTATAACCAGTTTTAACTCAAGAAAGAAAGCAATAGGGAAAAGAGATAAACTGACTGTATCCTGAGGAAACCTTTTACCACAGGATTTTCCTGTTATATTATATACCTTATTTTCACAGGAACATTTGTTTTAATGTGTTTGGAACTGCGGGCTTGAAAGCTAGTAAAATATAAAAATCTAGTAAGTTCGTTCGTGGGCTGTGCAGGCACAGTCAGTGCAGGCCTGTGCCTGTCAGAACTCTAAATCAAGCACTGCGTATAAAGACTACGTTTGATACGATTGAAGACGTTTATATTTGCAGACGCTGTTATGACGACTTCTCGATACGGGCGGCCCGTTATAATACTCGGCTCCAACCGTTATAACAAAAATAATAGGACACAGGGACCGAAGGGACTCTGGTTTTGCTCGAAAAAGCAGTGCCGCGCGTTCATAACCACGATTGATGACGTCATCGTAAAAATGAATGAGGTACACAATCACCAGAATTATTAGATACAAATCTCTGTAATGGAAATTAAATAATATAAAATTAAAAATTAAAATTAAATTGTTATATTTTTCAATTTGACCCCATTTGAATGTCTTCTAAATAAATTGTACGCCTCTGTAACATTTAAATATTATATATATTATATATCCTATATAGAATTATTATAAAAAACGTACTTATTTATTAAAACTGTATGCTTATATAAAATCAAATGTATGCTATATAGGTACATTCAAAATATTATTATTTATATAATATCTGTCAGATCTTCATACCGACGTCATTTAAATGAGTTTCTTGAATATTTTTTTTAATATGCATTCAAATATGAAAATATTGTTATCTATTAATAAATTCTTTTAACAGTAAATTTTATACTAAAATTCATAACGAATGAAACCTATGTTTCATATTTGATTTTGTTTCCTATGTACTATATCTGTTTTAAATGACAGATAATGTCAAGCTTAGAAAGAACTACTTCGTACATACACATAATAAGAATTTTCCAATTTAGCTGTAGTCATTTATTAACATCTTTGTTTATATTTAAGTTTGGTTAGTCGTTCATAATGCGTACATCAAAGCAGGGCAATAATTTTCCAGCATCTGTCTTTCTATCCGATTATAATGTGGGTGTCTTCAAGAATGAATGGGCATTTATTAAACTAAGTCAGTGCGCTTTACCATCTACGGCAGCATCACCACTTACCATCAGATGGGTTAATAGTCAAGCTCTGACTTATAATACTGAAATAAAATAATTGTTGGTGCGACTGTTAGTAATCGTGTAATTTCTGAACTTTGGAATCGATCATATTTACGTAATAATATTTATATGTATGTTGGGATGATTATAGAGAGGCTATGCTAGGATAGATAATAAAATCTTTATTTGTGGACCAAAATAGCTCATAACCACAATTTATTATGTTGGGTTTGTGCCAATAAAAGGATATCACAAAATCGAGACCCGATAGATGCCTCTATAATTATTATTAATACATTTCTATTTACGCTGTAAATAGTTAAACTCCTCGCGTCACCTACCGGAAAGGGCAGAACAACTTTTGCCAGGCACTAGCTGATACCCGCGACTTCGTCTGCGTTGCTTGATAAATTAACAAAGCTTTCGTGTGTGGTGTGCGAAGGAAAAACATCAAAAATATTGCAAGCAAAAATATACTTTGTTTACAAAATTTCTTTGTAAACAATGTTAGTAGTTAGCTCCGTTTGTAGCTAAAATATATAAATTACGAGGGTGGATTGAAAAGTACTCGGCCTAACCAAGAAAATAAACACATACTAAATCAGTTATATTTTTATTTTTCTACATAATCACCATCAAGTTCAATACACTTTTGCCACCTCCCCTTCCAAGCATTTAGACCGTTGAAAAAAAATGATTCTTCCTTAGAGTCAAAATATGCGTCTACAGCTGCTTTGACCTCGTCGTTTGTCGAAAATCTTTGACCTCCCAAGTGCTTTTTTAGGTTAGGGAACAGAAAGAAGTCTGATGGTGCCAGATCAGGTGAATACGGCGGATGCGGTAACAGTTCAAAGCCACAGTTGTGAATTTCAGCCATTGACTGTACTGACGTGTGAACACGGGCGTTATCTTGATGAAACAGGACTTTTCTTCTGAGCATTCCTCGACGTTTTTCTTTTATTTCCTCTCGTAAACGACGTAGTAAGGTGCAGTAGTAATCAGAGTTTATAGTCTGACCCCTTTCAAGATAATCAATCATAATCACACCTTTCGAGTCCCAGAATACTGAAGCCATCACCTTATTTGCCGACAAAATCGACTTAGCCTTTTTAGGAGGTGGTGAACCAGGTCTTCTCCACTGTTTTGATTGTTGTTTTGTTTCCGGTGTACAGTAATGAACCCATGTTTCGTCTATAGTAACAAAACGATTCAAAAAATCATCTGCATCGGCTTCAAATAACTCCAAACAGTCGCGTGAAATAGTCAATCGCGTCCTTTTTTGTTCAACTGAAAGCAGTCGCGGAACCCACCTCGCAGACACCTTGTGGAAACCCAACTCGTTGACAATGATGTTTTGAGTTCGTTCATAAGAGATGCCTATAATCTCGGCTATCTCTTTAATTTTTAATCTGCGGTCTCCCATTATTAAATCGAGTACTTTTTTAATATTTTCGTCAGTAGTTGACGTCGAAGGCCTTCCAGAGCGGGGTTCATCTTTCACACTCTCTCTACCACGCTTAAATTCTGCTATCCATTTTTTGACGGATGAATATGACAGAGCACAATCGCCTAATGTACTGACCATGTCATCATGGATGGCTTTTGATGATAGCCCCTTCTTATGGAGGTACTTAATGACGGCACGCTGCTCGATTTGCTCCATTCGCGGAAATTATGTCCGATTACTTTGTTAATAAATTTATAAAATCACAACTAATCATCGCACACGTTTCGAACTTCACACAATGAACTAGTCTGAACTGAACTAAATAATGTGGGTAGATTTGATTTTTAGAATTGAATGGATCTGTGTTAGGCCGAGTACTTTTCAATCCACCCTCGTATCTGCGTTAGTAACGCGAGAGCAAGCAACGTAACGTTGACCGTGTGACAAACTCCTTATAAAAATAGTTCTGTCTTAAAAATTTAATAACTTTATATTAAAAGAAGACATCGCAATATTTTTTTTTTTTAGATAAATGCCAAGTGTCTAAGAAATAAAACTTAGAAAACAAATGTGTCCAGTAGTTTTTCCGTGATGCGCGCACAACTACAAACCTCTATCATTTTATTTATATAGATGTTCATGTATAATTTGAGTAAAAAACAATTATTGTCTCCATGGGCCCATGTATAGGATGGAAGATCTCGATGACGTTCTTCAATTAGAGCAGCACCGAACGCAGGGATCTGTGTCAAAAAGACGTCTACTTTTCGAGCTAGATTGAACAATACTAAAAATGTGATCATGCAGAGCAATAATTAACCCAGCTATGACGAATATTAAAATAACAGACGCAGCAAGTGATTATTGTTGCTCTATGTCATATCGAGATATCGCAAACATTCGAGAAGTAAGTATTAATATGGTGTTTATAAGTACGAGTAGAAAATTACAATTAAAAGAAAAACGTTTTGATACTACATTAAGTAATGAGATTCAACAACCTTACTGGTTCGTGAAAAAAAAACGTGAAGAATCCTGCATGACTCAGGAATAAAAATATATCTTAGAATATATTGGAATATTTATAAGATATGTGAAGTCCGCTAACACGTCCTGGAGCAGCGTGACGGAGTTATTGTTTCATATGTTATTGAGCGACGTCTATAATGAGAGGAAGTGATCCGGCGCGCCGTGTCACCTGCCGTGGGAAGTACGAGTATGTATATAGGCTGCAATTTTACTTTCTCACTTTAATCATTTGTGTTTTATATTGTTTCACATAGAACAGTAAAAAGTGTTTAGTGCTCATTTATTATTCCAGAGGCGGTGTTCGTAACATCTAGATTCGGTAAATACATTCTATTATATAACGGTCACCGTTTCTACAAGAATCAATCGAGAGGTGAAAGAGTTTATTGGAATTGCTCCAAGTCAAAGATCCGCGGGTGCCGTGCGAAAGCGATCACATTCCAAAATTACATTGTCAGCCTCTGTCAACTCCACAATCACAATTAGTTCTGTTGTAGACATAATATATTACATTTATTACACGTTAAAATATGCATTTGTTATTTGTTTTACGTTCAGCATTTAGGTTTTCTTATAGCCTTAAATCCCTAAACTCTTCGCCCCTCATCACTATAACTTTGATATGTATAGAAAAGCCAAAATACCAATTATGGAATAATTGCCTTATATGGAATATCATTATATCTTTAACATTGCACCTGTGTATTAATAGTGAGGTGTTCGTCGCTACTAAAATGATACATGATTGAGAGAATTCGAAAGTGTTTTGATATTTATGTAAGTTTTATAATTTTTCATGGAATTACTTTAACCCAGATTACATTTTAATCCTCAGGTTGTCTAATCTTGAATCTTCTTCTGCATTTTAAATCTTAATCGAGGAAAGATGGAGATGTCTATGGGCCGCAGTTTGCTTCAGGTGGACTGTGTGTTCTATTGTCACTCTTACTTTTATATAAAAAAGCTAGAAAGCTTTCTACATTCTACAATTGGTTCCCTATCTTAATTTACTTACCTTAGCAACACTTTGTTTCACAGCTTGTATATTTGTGTTAAATAGATATTTACATTCATAATTATTTTTTCCAGAGCCGATTCTCCTTAGAACGAAACGCGGTAAGCCTTTACTACAAGTAGACGGATATAGATTTAACTGTAAACACAGTCTCGGTCCTCGCACTTACTGGGTCTGCAACAAGGCGCCGCAGGGATGCAAAGTGTCCATTGTCACGTTTGATGACGTCATCATAAAGACTAAGAATAACCATAATCATTAGTCGTTAGACAGTAACGGTAGATATTGTGCAATAAATTGTATAAACTTAACACAATTGTGTATTTTAGTATGACTTAATTTACTGTTTACGTAATATTTCTTTAATGTCCTGAAATGGTCCTTCTCTTTAGTTATAACTACGAGTTTTTGAGATAAGTAAATTAAAGATGATATTAGCAGTAGAAACGGAGTAACCGACATAGCCCGGATCACTAAGACATATTATAGCTAGAAGAAGCGATAACCGATGAGAAAGAAAGGTTTTCGAGTGATAATCTCGTATCGGTAAGCGGAGTGTAGAAGAGCCCACTACAAAATGGATGACAAGCAGATAATTGATGGATGCATAAGGCTCAGGATCGTGTTTCATGGTATTCCTTGTCGTAGGGTGGGGGATAAAAAATCATTAATTCATAGCGAATTAGGTATACTCACTGCAATATAAAAATTCGTATAGCCTTTAACAAATTATTCATATTTGATAAAAACCGCCAGAGAAGTCAATGATTTTTTGAAGTTATACTTCTTTTGCGGCGTTTGGGGAAAATGGTGAGAGTGAATTATTACGATGCGCGCGCACATCGACTCCTAAAAACGACACCATGAAGTTGTTACGATGCGCGCGCACACTGACACCTAAAATCGACAACTTCAGTGGGTAATTGTCTCTTTAAGTTTTTTTTGTTTTGTTACCCTAAAGAAGTATACATTTCTACGTGCATTAGTACACACACACACTTTTTTAAATTATCTATCTTTATTTAAAAAAGGCTTAAGGATAGTCAGCCTTATCGTAACATACCTTGTTCCTGTTACACAAATCAAGCCAATGGTATCACTATTGTTATTAACATTTTTTCTAATTAGGTACTGTAATTAAATTTTTAAACCTTTTTGTTTGAACTGTGTCAGCAAATCGTCGTTGTAACCGTTGTTGTAGTATTGATATGTTTTGAAATTAAACACCGGCTGAAAGCTCTGACATATGTTATATATATATATATATATATATATATATATATATATATATATATATATATATATATATATATATATATATATATATATATATATATATATATATGTATGTATGTAAATATTACTAAATATTAGAAGTAGTAGTAGTAATATAGTTTGTCTATAGATAACCCTTAAGAGTTTTCTTAATATCGCATCCACGTAGTATATTTAATATCGAAATGGTATTATACAATAAATCAGAATAAAGTTATAAATAATAATAGATATTGGTTTTTGTTTAAGTGTTTGGTTAAAATGTAGTCTTTTTTATTTCAGTTCAGTACACAGTATCCCAAAAAGGAAACACGGTGATCATGTTACACGGACACAGATTTAAGCGAACCTCGACGTACGGCAACAAAACGTGGTGGCACTGTGTTAAGAGATATACCAAGGGATGTGGCGCCAGCATGACCCTCGTTAATGGCAACATCGAAAAGTTGAATCCTATACACACGCATTAATTTTTAATATCTCGCATTGTAAATATTCTTGTATTTTATGCAATTATATTAATTATAATTAAACGTAATTATTTGATCAGTGTTCTACTATATTTTTCCCTAGAGAAACCAACATAAACTAAAAATATTTTGATCTCTTATATTTACGCGAACACCACACATTGAATAAAACTACTTTTACAGATTCTATCGCGTTTAATTATCTTATTTTTTTTATATTAATTCCCGCACCTAAAACGTCGGCAATTAATATAAAAAAATAATTTAATTAATTTTTTTATATTAAAATTTTCATGAAAATTAAAAACCGACTTCTATAATATAGTGAATCGAAGAATTAAAGCTGGGTCTTCAGAAGTTATTGTGGAAATTTGATTGCATCGTCGGTTTAGTGCTCGTAAACGCGGCTTTCGATCATGAGGCTCGGGTTCGAATCCTGGGTTAATGAGTTTTTCTGTTAAGAAATTATCAGTGGCAGCCCGGAGTTAGGAAGTTGGTGATGTCTTTCTCCTGTGGCTGGGCTTCACGTAAAGTCGTTGGTCCTGCGCCTGATCTCTCTCCGGTCGTGTGGGATTGTCGTCCCATCTGACTATGAGAGTGAGCGAACAGAGAGTGCAACTGTGGTTAGTCATTCAATCGGGCACTATAACACACCAGTATACACATACCGGTTCTGGGCTGCTGCGATGGCTAGGATCCGTTAAGACTGGCTGCCGTGACCCAAGTTGATGATTCTGTTTATAAATAGAATATACTTTAAGAGTGGCCTCATCCAATAAATTTAATTAAGAAATTTCACCCCTGAGAGTGGAACAATAGTGGATGAAGTTTGTATTGTAACTGTATAGATAACGTTCTATTTTTAAATTGAGGTTGAGTTATTACTAAGTCCACTCAAAAGAGTGAAAACATTAAACCTTAATCAAGTGGTAAAATTAAAAATGTTGTACAACCGACTTCAATATAAATAAAATGAGAACATTATCAATTTGTCAAGTCAATTAAATACGCATTATTAAGTATAACTCTCAGATCTTGATCAAATTATATGAGCCCACATGAGAACCACCAGCTTTCAAATAAAAAAATATTCATCAAAATCAGTTCACCTAGAAAAAGTTCTGAGGTAACACACATAAAAAAATACAGACGAATTGACTACCTCCTCCTTTTTTTCGAAGTCCGTTAAAAAGTAAAATCTGACTTCAAAGCAACGAAATAAAGAAAATACCTTTACTGTCACAATTTTAGAAATCGGTTTTACTTTTTATTAAAACGTTAGATTTTTAAAAGTCCACTGTTTGTTGGTGAGCCGACATCAATGGTGATGGTGTTCGCATTCACCAATCTTTGGTATTTGGGTTCGTCAATTTTTTAGAGTATTTTTCACCATTAGGCTTCCGTGCTTCTTTAATTAAACTGGAATGCAAACGAGGAGCAGCGTGGAAGGTGCGAAATGTCTGGTACTGTGGTCTTCAGTACGCGTGCCAAGTGTGACGATTACGCGAAATCCTTCCTACAACGAGATAAACACATGTAACGGGCTCATGAATAAGAAGTATCTACCACTGGTTTAATCAACTTGTTTTTTTTATTTCCAGTAAAATATACATACTCTCGAAAGGGCAACACGATGGTGATTTTACACGGGCACAATTTCACTCGAACTACTCAGTACGGACAGAAGAGCTGGTGGCGTTGCACCAAGAGGCATACTTACGGCTGCACCGCTAGCATCACCTTAAATAACGGCGAAATCGAGAAGCTAAATGCTGTACACACTCATTAATTTTAACATTGATATACATCACTATATATTTATATAGTGGTGGGGCACTGCAGCCCTCCACAACTCCACTGCTGAACATAGCACTCCCTCGAGGATTGCCACAAAACACGGTCCTAAACCACCTGATCCGCCAGATCCACATCCACCAATAAGCTAGAACAACCGACAATCGATGGAGAAGGCCGGTTCTCCCCTAGATGGAGTTACGACCTGATAAAACATGTAGAATGTATTAGTAGTTTAAAGAAAGTAAATGTTCGGTTATTTGTAAATACATGTATATAAATATATTTTCATGTATATATTGTCTTTTATTATATTTAGATAATTTAATAACAATTTTAAAGTATTAAATATGTAGCAAATTCGACTAACACAATAATAATTTAGGCAACAAAGTTCATCAATCTATGAGTACACGGGTAGACTATATCCAGTAATTGTACACACGGTACGGGAACTATTAAGCAAATTGTCGTAATTTCCAATTTCACGCAAGCGAAGCCGCGGGCGGTCGCTAGTATGTTATAATGAGATGGACCATTTCAAGATCCTGACTTTTATTACATGCGGCCAAAATCGCATACCAAGAAATAACTTGAAACTTTATGTATAATTCTTAGTATAATACATTTTACAATATCGTAATGTACTCATATAGTACAGTCGCTAGGGTTTGTATAAACTTTGATGCCGAATAATGCTGCAATAACTAAACACTGTTATATACACGGAAATGATTTTCAATGAGTCTAGAAGGAGGAAACCTGTTATACTGATGGTTGGCTACCGATACACTAAGGCGGATGAAAAGGGGTCAAAAGGCGTTGGGTGTGCGACAAGAAGCAGCAGTTTCGATGTCCGGCCACCATTACAACGTACCAAGAAACTTTACTTAAGTCTTTTAGTACTCACAATCATTACATATTTGTTTTTATTATTAGTTATCATTAGATCTAAATTTATATGGTCTTTAGCACGACATCTACTTGTGACGATTTTCATAGATTCAAATCAGCTAACGGCAATTAGCCTCTTTTCATTTTGACTAGAGCGTTTATGCTTTTTTTTAACACTTTCACTGTCCGGTTTCCAGACACAATAGTAAGACAATAGCAGTGCCCTATATATAGTGCACGGGACAGCGAAAGGGTTAATGTTGTTTGAGTTTAAAAACTAGCCTGTAGTCCACCCATTGGTAAGTGGTCGCTGTAATAGATTCAGATGTCTTGTTGCCACAGTGACATAGCAAGACGGGGCCTACCACCCCGGACGGCAGATTTTATCGGACGGCATTTTGGGACTGAAAGCCACAGTCAAGCCTTCGTTTTCTCACTCAAAACATTTGAAATTAACTGAAATGAAAACCTATCATTGAAAGTTCTCAAAATAATATAACGATACTTCAAAAATAGGGGTTCCGGTGAGCAGCATTAAATGCTACTCCACTGTGTTGCCAACTCCAAATAAATAAGTTAAGGAGCATTTTTATTCCTTCAATACAGGATATAATACCAATAAACCTAGCAAGCTAACAGCATAGCAAAGTGGCGAAGCAATCAGCTTTGTAGCAGTTTTAACGGTTGCCGTTATGCAATCAGTTTCAAAATAGGAGGTTCAGATGCCTGGGTGATCAGTAATCGATTGCTGAAAACAGAATTTGAAAATTCGAAACCGTTCTCGAGGTAATCGTGGGACAGACGGACAGACGGACAGACGGACAGACATCGTGAAATCAATAAGTGACTTCGCAAGCTTCGCCACTTAATAATGATACTAGCCCTACACACTTTTCAAATTAAGTTACTTTGCTGTTTTGCTGTAAGGTATTCAAAAGGCATTTTTCTGGTTACTCCACCATAGCTCAGTGCTGGTTGATGGACTTCTTGTGACCATGAAGGGTATTTCCTTAGACCTGCACATCATTTTACAATGTGTTCCCTCATCCTTGCTAGTGGCATCTCACTATAGACAAGTATACTTATAGCCAGTAAACATGTTATTTTTAAGTGTCTAGCCTATGGTAGTAACTATTAGTGTAAGAGCCGTGGTATCCGTAGTAAAAACTTCCGAGACTTCCGCTGGTATTAATAAAATTGATAACTTTAAAGTCCCGCTTTGCCACGTGCTCGGTAGTGAAGAAACCATCGTGAGGAAACCTACATGTCTAAGAAGCTATCAATATTTCGAGGATAGGAGCGTAACTGCTGCAAAACCCTCTCAGAAATGTAAGAAAATTTTTGCCCAGTTGTGGGGCTTATATAGTTTATTTCTTTATTAGTACCAGTACCAGTTACTCGACTCCATCGAGTCAGTAATTCATTCTTGGGGCGATGTATACGCTTTTACAACAAAATTCCAGAAAATATACGAAATTTGACCTGCTCAAAGTTCAAAAACTTTATTAAACTAAGTTTGTATAAAAAGGGTTATTATAGTATTAAAGAATTTATAGATGATAATAACCCCATGGAAATGAGGTGATCGCTACCAAGCTATTTCTAATTTGTTGTGTTGTTAATTTGTGTAACATACATGATTGTAAGCTGTTATTTTTTTAAGTCCCACTGGGTTTCTTGCTGGTTCTTCCTGTTCTTCTTAAAAAAGAGATTTTTTTCGAACCAATGGTAATTATACAAAAGAGTGACTTTCAATAAGCATTATTTATAATCAATATTGAATAAAAAAGTTTCTGTTTCTGTTTCTATTTCTGTTTATTTTATTTTTATACGATATCGGTAACAAACGAGCACACAGTCCACCTGATGGTAAGTGGTTGCTGTGGCCCATAGACATCTATGTACATCTATCCTCGATTACCAATCAAAATGCAGATGCGTTGTCACCCGTGAGGAATGCCTCGTTTTCAGTAAAAAGGGTTTCCGGTCCTCTACGAAACACAACAACGTTAAACTGCTATTTACACTGGTATTCTGTGGGAGCGTGGTTCTTTCCCGATCGAGCCGACCCATTCGAGCTACAACTATACCAGTATTATATCTGCAGCATGGCTCTACCACGTAAAATAATAAATTTATTTTTAGTGTAATACTTCGTTGTTTTGATATTTTTTGCCAATGGTCAATTTCCTAAAATTATCTTAATACATATTTTAGTTTCTTATATTTAAGTTTTATTTTTGTATATTTTCTTATTTGTAATACAATATTATTTTTGTTTATTATTTTTTTTTCAATATTTATTTAAGTTACACAATACATACTTTTTTATACAATAAATTTTTAAGGTAACACTATGTTTTTATTAATCGTACTCTATACAGAAGTAAGTTGGTTTCATACCGATACATAACTCCTAATATATTTCGTAATTAATGTATAACAGTGTTGGTTTCTGTAAATAATTTTCGAGTAATAGTTTCGATGTCTACAGAGTTTCCTGAGCCAATATTCCTGACTACTCGCTACGGAAACCCGTTGATGCTAATTGACGGCTACCGGTTCAACAAGCGCAGTGACAGCAAGGGTCCGCTGTTTAACTGGGTGTGCGTAAAGAAGGACCGGCGGTGTCGAGCCACCGTCACCACCATTAACAACTCTATCCTTAAATACAAAAACGATCACAATCACTAAGACATATCATTCAATTTCTGTCTACTGGCACTTAGGATACCATATGAGGTGGTTATGAATTCGAATGTACTTCAATTGTTTATGTAAAACGATGTATTAAGGGTTAGTTGCCCTGTTAATTAAATTCTACTTTACCGTTGGAGTACATTAGTACTGGTCTATAAAGATTTCTAATATTTACGCGAATAGTACATTATATAAAACTAAATTTGTGGACTTTATAGCATTCAATGAGTTTTATTAAATGATTGGAGTTCACGTAAAAATAGAGATTAATATTCAACTGACCTTTGTTCTTTTAGTTACAATTTTATAAGTATTATTGATATCATATATTAAGTATTGTAACAAATTCGTGGCATCATTTAAGAGACGACGTCGGAATTTGATTATTTATTCGAGCTTTGTATCATATTATAGCAGAGGTATCTGCCTACGAGTGCAACCAACGTAGAGTTGGGGTAGGCACTGTAGTTTTATTTAAGTATGGACAAACATTATCTTATATAACTATTATTATTGTATCTTCCATAATATTTATTTGTAAGTGAGCTTTAGAAATATGTACATTATTGGTTCAATATAGCTGTGATGGCATTTATTTATTACGCAACAATACGTTTTTTATTTCCCTAATTGTTAGCATGCGGTGAATTCATTTTTTTCTCTGTAAACTTTATTTACACTGAAAATTTAAATATATATAATTTAAATATATATATATATTATACAGGGTAATGCTAGACTGCAAAGCCTTTGCAGTCGAAGATAATGAGCATTTTGACCTTGGAGCTGGTTATTATAGCTCATCATGCGGATGAAAACGATGACGAAAAAGTCAGAGATAAGCTTGAGTCATTTTGAATAATTGTTGTTACAGAGTATGAGTGTACAGAGCCGGTGTTCTCGACCACAAGGTATGGCAATCCAGTAATCCAGTTTGGGCGATACCGGTTCAACAAACGTAGCGATTGCAAAGGCTCTCGAATCGGCTGGACTTGTGTCAAGGTCGGCATTGGCTGTCGGGCTACACTTATAACAATTGATAACGAAATTATTAAAATCAACAACGGTCATAATCACTAACTGGAAACTTGCTACATTCTTCCTAAAAGTTGTATATTGAATCTCTCTGCAGATAGAGCAGATTTAGAGTGTAGTGATAGATTTTAACAATATTACTTTTGTAACTATTAGTGTTTCGTAAAATCTTTACTGGCTAAATAATTCCACAATCAGCTTCCGTCACAATAAATATTTTGTATCAATATTAACCGATAACGACTAAGTATATTGACGCAGGTGGCTCTGGACCGAGCTTAGTGGCATTACTTGGTGGAGACCTACGTTCAACAGTGGACTTGTGAAGAACTGTAATGATTATGATGATGCTGTTGAGGAAGTAACTTAAGATTTCCTTCAAATCATCAGGGAATGATCGAGTATTCAATTTCTCTGAACATAAACAAGTATACCTATTAAGTATATTGGATGGGCATTCTTTATAAAAACTTCGTATCGTCAGCCTGCACGACTTGTTTAGTATGCACATAACGATCTTAAAAACGACTTCTCTTTTCTTCTAACAAGATCTAGTAAACATTTTTTTATTCATTCATTATAACCTATTAAAAAGTCTACTGCTAAATATAGGCCTCCCCCATAAATTGCTTCATAGGGGGGATATTTGCCATAGTTGCCACCATTGGTAGGCCGGTTGACGTTATTTCAGTTTCCTTCAGTTGCCACTAACTGTAACCACGGGGCGAAATGGGGTAGTGAATTCTCTTATTTGTTATTATTTATGGCGATTTTTAATTTATAAATTTACATTATAAATAAAACATAGACCATATAGTTATTTATAAAATTGTGGTATTGTAAATAAATTTTTAATTGGAAGTTTTCAAAAATAGACTTTGTTTCCCTTTAAGATCCTAAAGCGGCAATTTAACTAGGTACTCTTGTTTAAAATTGATTCACGTAGCTATCTTGAGTCTTTTAATTTGGCGGCATTACTATTGTTACCAAATCAAAATTTAAGTCATTTAAACTTACGCCTTATTACTACTTATTCTTGTTTTTTTGACAGTTTTACTATATTGCTTACTTAGTGAAACCCTAGATAGGAATAATGATATTATTCTTTCAGCATTTTTTGGATTCACGATGAGTGGCAAGCGATGTCTTGATATTGGCGACCAAAGATTCACAGTGCACCAGAACGAGGGCGCTAAGATCAGGTGGCGATGCGTCAAGAAGACTAGCGGCTGCGCGGCTTTCGTCACCACCATAGACAATATTATAATTCGCGTGAGACAGCAGCACAATCATGCATAGTATCAAAGAAAATTATGTCCTTTTATTTAAGTTATCCTATACTTTATGTGACCAACTCTTGTAGATACGTATATATATATATACTAGCTGACCAGGCAGACGTTGTTCTGCCCTTTCCTAACAACCATTTGCTTTCCCAAAAAAACTCCTGAAATTAGCAATAAAAAAATTGAGGGTCACTTATCGGTATAAAAACTATCCTATCTCTCAAGTTGGACCAAACTGCACACAGTCTGCAAATTTTTTTTGAAATCGGATCTATCTGTAGAATACTTACAGCAACACGTGGTGGTTATACTACTAAATTGTAGCTTATATTAAACGTTTGTATTTTTAACATAGCGCCATCTATTAAATATTTACTCAATCCAGTCAAGAGATATCGTCATCTGACAGAATCGTTTGGAACTAACAGATAATTGTGACTGTCAAATAATAGACAAATAATTTTCAATAAAATAATATTGTATTGCGACTATAAATTGAGATGTAAGCTATCCTATCTTTTAAGTTGGACCAAACTGCACATTGACCAAAAATTTAATTGAAATCAGTTCAGTAGTTTAGGAGTCCATCGCGGACAAACAACGTGACACGTACTTTTTATATATAAAGAAGATATATATATATATATATATATATATATATATATATATATATATATATATATATATATATATATATCCCTAAAAATCTTTTTACGTCGAGAGAAATTCGGTTGTACATGGTCAACCAAATTATTTGAATCTGAAACTAAGTAATTGAACATTTGTCGATTTTGGGGCGTTCCTTGTTCGACAGCGGACTTGTGATGGTTTGAAATGATAATTAGCATCATAATTATGATGATATGGAGATTTTATACAAAATATTTTTAATCTAAAATTATTAGTGAAAATTATGTATATTCTAATAATATTATGTAAGTAGACCAATTATAATAGATAAATTAAAGTATTTTAAATTATTATTTGTATTTCATTTTTGAGTATTCTTCTTCAGCCGACAACAATGATGATATGAGAAAGATCTTCTCATTGAGGAGGTATTTTTTTACCCGCAATTATAAGACGTACATTGCTACGTTACCAGTACGTTTTATACGTGGTAGAGTCACGCTGCAGCCTATATATGGTTGTAGCACGAATGGGTCTCTCACAGAATAACAGCATAAAATAGTAGCTCAATGTTGTTGTGCTTCGTATGGTGAGCGTAGAGAACCAAAGACCATTTTTACTCGAAACGGGGCATTCTATTTTAGTTCTCAGGGGTGACAACGCATGCTGTCTATGGACCACAGCATCCACATCACTTTTACAACATCAGGTGGATTGTGTGCTCGTTTGTTACATTTATCTTTAGAAAATCGGTCTCTCCGCTTTGGACTGTCCACGTTATCATTTTAGATACGTTGCATTCATATATGGAATGATATCTGGTTTGAAGGGTAAGAGAGCCAGTATATTAATACGCTATGAGGCATTTATCTTAGTTCTCGATGGTAATAACAGATTCCAACAGCCACTTACCATCACATTGATTGTTTTTTTTTGTCTAATATCACAAAAAATGTTAATAGTTTAATATTGTCTCTAATATTTAAAAATCTTTGGTAAATCAACAATGACTGTTCACTTAAAATAACGTTTTCCTTCCCATTAGGAAGTTGTTGACTAAGTACGTGTTTTTATACCGACTTAAAAAAAGGAGGAGAAACTTTTTCTAAGTGAACCGATTGAGATGTTTTTTTTATTTGAATTTTTTCTTCTATCTTGAAATTTGATCAAGATCTGACCAGTAGCTTTTGAGTTATCGTTAATAATGCATATTTAATTGACTTCGACTACACTGATGATGTTCTCATTTTATTTATATTGAAGTCGGTTGTACAATATTTTTAATTTTACCACTATTATAAGCCAGTGCGTGAATACTACAATACCTGACGGTAAGTGGTGGTGTAGTCGAACAGTAAAGCGCACTAACTTATCTCTTAAGATTTCTGTGCCTTTATAGGCTCGCACTTTACTGCTGGACTTGGTCCTCTTCTGACGAAGGGAGTTATTGCCACAATAGTCTCGATTAAATGGCTGGTAGACCATTGCAATACCAAACATCTTAATTTACTCTAACGTGTACAATTTTCTGATTTGGTTTTTAGTAATAACTTTTCTCTTTGAGTATTTTTTTTTAAATTTTTAAATATTATGTATGAAATTTAAATTTTGAAAGATTTACTAAAAATGAACCGTCTAATTTATTAATTTATTTAAATCAATTTCGCAGCTTTTTTCACAACAAGTCGCTTCGGCAATCCGGCACTGCTTTTAGATGGGAAACGTTTTAGCAAGGAGTCGGAGAACAATCTTAAAGTGAGATGGCGCTGCGTGCGAAGAAACAGCGGTTGCAAATCTTTCGTTGTCACTTATGATACTATTATTCTCCATCACACTGATCATAATCACTCATAAAATACTAAATTTAGTATCTTTTTCTTCTTCAGCTAGATTTTATCCACTGCTGGATATTGGCCATTCTGAAAATGTTTCAGTTTGTAAACATTATCGAACAAAGTTGCTTATACATACCACCGTCAGTCAGCTCGTCAAAAATATTGTTTTATAGAATCAGGGTAACAAGCGAGCGCACAGGCAGGTTTATGACGTAGCTCATGGACGTGTCGGTACATCTATCATCGATTAAGTATCGAAATGCGATCGCGTTGCTCAGTTATCAGTAAAAAGCATCTCTAGTTTTCTTCACTCACCATACGAAATACAGCAACATTAAGCTGATACTTACTTCTGTGTGAGCGTTCTCGTTTTCGCTGCGCTGATATGATGTAGCTGCAGCGTGACTACCACGAAAAAATCTTAAGTGTAATGTGCAGAGAAGGTTAACATTTGAGAAAATGTCGTTATATTTATACTGTCTTATTCCTTATCTACTAGAATTAATTTGTGATAAAACTTTGTATCAATAATGTTATTTAAATAAAATATTTAAAAGAAATGTTATAGAAAAGGGCGGTGTTTTCGGATGCATTGAAGGCAGAAAATTAAAAAAAATGTTTGCTTCCAATCTTTGGCTTTTATTTATTTAAATAACTTTTCTGCTTTTGTATTGAAAGTCTGCTATAAAAGTATTGAAAGAACATGTCTCAAATTTGAAATGTGGCCTAAAAATTCTACAAAGACTTACAGCAATTTACGTGTTGTTTTATTGTGTATTTAAATAGTTTATAATATTTATATTTACGTTTTTAACGCGTAATGATTACATAGTTTGTACTGTCCAACGGTCCACCTGATAGTAAGTGAATGTCGTTGCCCATACATCTATCCTCGGCAAAAATTTAAGTGTAGACGCAATGCCACCCCTGAGATATAAGGTATAATCATATAATGTTTGTTACCACTAGGTACTTCGGTTCTCGTTACTAACAGCATACGAAACACAGCAGTACTGATATTTTACGCTAATATTTTGTTTGAGGGCGGTCGTTCTCTAGTTGACCTGATTCATTCCTACAGCAGCCATGATACAGCTGCAGCGTGGTTATACAGCGTTAGTTATATACACAATGGAACGAAACTGAACGGTAAATACATCATGGTATTAAGGAACATGGGACACATAGGGGTTTTTGTGGGACTTGTAGCATTACAGCTGTAGGGCTATACTATAAAAATCTCGCATGGTTAACTGACATTTTATTGTTATTTGACATTTTATAAATACATTTGTTACATTATGGATAAGGGTGTGGACTTTTATATATATAATGACCAGTTTACATCATCTTAGTGTCAGGAGAGTGCATTATTAGCGCTTCAATGTGACTGCTTTAATGTCATCCAAAATAAAAATGAATATTGAATCTATTTTAATTTAGTAGAAAGGCGAAAATTGTACGTAGATTCCTACTAATGCCAGCAGTACTAATCATAAAAAGCTACTGTTTATACGTTTCTAATAATGTACCTACTCTATTAAATCGCTCTCCTGAACATTAAGGTAATGTAAGGCGTCTGTTACACTTAAGTTTACAATTTTGATGCAACTAGATAGTCGTAAGAATTTATCCTCGTATTATTATTATTATTTCAGAGCTTATTTTTACGACAACGCTCTATGGGAATCCAGTATTAACTTTCGATGGACATAGGTTCAGCAAGGACTATGAGAAAAATTCAAAAATAAGGTGGCGATGTATCAAACGCAATTTAGGCTGCAAAGCGGTTGTATTCACCTTACATGGAGAATTGCTTTTCCACAGAGAACATAACCATATGTAATAAGGACTCTTATCTGTTTCTAAAATCTTATTAGCTGTACTGTATACAGGGTTATTTTGCAATAACCGGCCAAATTTGCAGAGAAGGGTCAGAATAAGTAATATAGGTAAATGGTGAAGAAAAGTTAATTAAAAAATATCTTAAACATTCTGCCCTTTTAATATTTTAAATTCAAAATGCGAGGTAATGCATTATTTTAACTGAATTTACTATGCACGAACACATTTGTAAGGGTCGATCGGTAGGCAAAAACGTTGTTGCCCATAAATCACATTTAATTTAGTTCAAATAAACATGAAGCCTTATTTTCCTCGTATTTTCAAAAACTGCAATAACGTTATATCATTATTTATATATTTGAATTTAAGTTTAAAATTTGGCTACCCTTTGAAAAATAACGTTGTATATGAAGTTCCTTATTACACGCTACGAATTTGGAAGGGGGGCTAGACAAGAAAAAGTGTAAGAATTTTCCGTCACGAGCCCTTTCTGTAGTGCGTGCGAGATTGAATAATATCCATCTCCCTCGCACTTTTTCTTATCTTGTCATGAAAGAAATATTATTTTAAATGAGGCCTAATTTTAACAGACGCTAGTAATCCATTTATTTGTATTTATTAATCAATAATATAATACGTTTATCAATAATAATGTACTACGAAAGGAACTTCTTATCTACCGAGTGTTCCACGGCATTCACGCATGTTTTTTTTTTGTTTTTTTAATATGTTTATTTATAGCCTGATTTTACTTTGTGTATGATTGTTATTACATATTTAAATCTCAAATTTAAAATATTATAGTCTTGTTTATTGTTTTGTGGTTTAAAGCCGGGGTAAGTCAGATCCGTATGCAAAACTTTAGCATCATGTCTGCGTTGCATACGAATCCGGTTAACTAGAGTGTGACATAATTTAAATACTAAAAAAGTGTAAAAAAACTACCACTCTTATTATTTTTTTTTAATTAATTCAAAATTTTCCGCCTTATCTGACCATACGACTCACGAATATAGATTTTAAAATTTTATGCAAATGTTATTATAAATTAATTTTGTTATGTAAAAGTTATTTTATGTGTGTAAAATCTAAATTATAAATAAGTTATTTTTATTTCTGATTATTAACGTGGTAGAGCCATACTCAGCTGTATGGTTGCAGCAGGAATGGGTCCGGCAAAGACCACGTCTAATAAAGAATAGGGGCGGGCGTTTTTAGACTAAAGCTGTGATATAATAATCTAACTATCAAAGTCATTAATAATATACAACATTAAGTGTATAATTTGAATTCTTTACTTTTAAAAGTGTCTCATAATTTGGTCAGTTATTTATTTTAATTTACAAACAAGATGTTTATGTGACAACATAAAATTATGACGTCATTTACTGCAATAAAATATATTCAAAAGATTTGTTGTGAAAGCCCTAAAAAAGTATTTTAATTGTCATTAGTGTCAACTTCCTTTTTACACGGACTTTTGTCAATTTCTATCCTGGACTAGTTTCGTGTGATTGTGAGACAGAGGGTTTTGATAATTTATTTAATCATTGTGAAACTGCTGCATCGAGAAAATACTTTAACCTCCTTGACTGAATTTCAATATCGTATCTTTTAATTATAAACTATGGTTCAAAATCTGCAGCAAAAGTGACACTGAAAGCGTACTAATCAATGACGGAAGCATAAACGGTGATAAAAATTCAGTAAATTACTCTAACTAAACTAAAGTTGTAAAAGTTATTATAAATGAATGTCTCTCAAAAACAATTGACCTCGAAGTGAGCTCTGTGCATAATTAAATTTTCCGATTTTATTTTCCAGGTTTGATTTTTGGGACAACTCATCATGGCAATAAAGTGGTGTTGTACAAAGGTAATCGATACGGATGGTCTGCAATTAATAGGAACATGTTAGAAACCTGGCGATGTATTAAAAGGAACAGTGGTTGTAGAGCAACAATTAAGACTCACTCGGGTGAACTGATCCACCATAACAACGAACATAACCACTAACAAGTTTGAACTGTACCCACTGTACTATATGTAATTTAAACAAGTTTTTAAATATCGCTATTTCTTCTTTTGTTGTTTTATTAAGTCACGTTCTTGTTTGTCTATCTGTCTGTTTGTCGTTTCGGGTCGAATTTAGTGATTGACTTTAAACTAACTTTCCGATGAGTTGGAAACTTGAAATTTTGAATATAGCTCAAATTCGTATGACAATGCAACACATGATAAAAAAACGTGGTATTTTGAATGTTTTTTATTAAAAACTTAAAAAAAATTGATATATTTAAAACAATATAATACAATATTAAGTAGAAAACAAATAACATAACAAGAAACAAACATAGAGAGGATACAAAATGCGTTCTTTGCTTTGGTCTTCTAGACAACTTACAAAAAAAATTGATATCGTGCACTCTAAATAATATTATAATCTAAAATCTTAAATATGAACTAAATAGATAAAATATTTACTTAAAATGATGGAAAGGAGAAGAAGGTGAGGAAGAAAGGAGGATGGAGGGAAAACAGTTACGAAAGAAAGATAATGTTTCTTAACTTGTTTTTAAAGGAATGTTTTGTTTGAGCACGTTTAATAGATTACGATGAGGAGTTCTAATGAAGTTGTATGACACAAATTCGAGAAGTATGTGAACCCCGGAGAATCCCTGATATCATACGCATGAGGAAAATTTATTCGTCTGTAAATCGTTGTGTTGTTGGATTGTAAACAAATGTTCATGAAGAGTTTCTATAGTTATTAAATACAAGTAAAATCTAACTATTAATTTATACAATTTTAATAATCATGATAAGGCGAAAAATTTTCGTCGGATTTGCGAATAAACGGTAAATAAAATAAAATTTATGTTTATTTTTTCAAATGTGTTTTTATTCATATTATCTTTATTACCGTATGCTTAGATTGTAAAGACACTAATTCGTCCATTGCTTGTATCATTGTTATTTGTAACATGTGCCCTAAACTATTTCAAGTGTTAGTCATAATTTTCTTGAAAAATAATAAAGTAATGATACTGAACGGTATTGTAAAGCTACTGAAAACAAAAAAGACCATACCAATAATTTTGTGAGTAACAAGGCACCTTTTTACGTGTAATAATATTAAATAAAAATAAAGTTATGACATATTTTTCTATATCAAGTTGCGACACCTTACACACCAATGACATGCATTAACGTTGATTTCTACGTCTTGAAAGTAAAATGAAAGAAAGAGCCTATGTACTCCACAGTGACCACAAATGTTCATTTGCGTTCACTGGTCTTCCTATGGACAGAGAATTTCTTCTTGTGAAAGGATTTTTGGGTAAGATAAAGAAATAGAAGAAAAGTAATCGTATAATTATACCATGTATACCTCCAACGATGAAATTATTGGTTTCTTCCGATTTTTAACCGACATCAAAAAAGGAGGAGGTTCTCAATTCGACTGTATTTTTTATGTGTTACCTCAAAACTTTTTTCTAGGTGAACCGATAACCTGTTTTTTAAACAATACATAATTTGTTCATGATTTATGTTTTTAAATTTATAAAACTGCCTCTTTTACAGTGATATTTATACCATCGCGTAACAAAAACAGGAGTTTATTAATGATAGATGGATATACCTTCTCACAGTACACTCCTAGGATTTGGTACTGTACTAAGAGGAAAAGAGGACAGTGCCAGGCGAGCGCGCGTACAGATGCTGAGGGGAAAGTCATGTACGTTACGGAGCAGCACAACCACTCACCACCAATGTACCATGTGACTGACAAAGGGGAATACATTAAAGTCAATTAGATTTAAAAAGTATTTTTTTCTCCATATTATTTAATTATATTTATTATTTAAAAAAAGCGTCAGTAGCTTAATGGCAGGGCGCGGACTGCGAACTCGAAACGTCGTGGTCGTGGGTTCGAATCCGCCATTCAACTAGGTACTGTCGTGAACCACTTCTAACACAAGCATTTTAAGCTTACCAGAAGTGGTTACTGGGAATTTTAGTGATGTTTAATAGTTTTACTAGTATTTAAAAAAAAATTCCTAGTCTTAAGCAGCAGTGAGTGACAGAGTCGGTAAGGGACGCCCTATATCAGGGGTGGCGAACCTTTATGTATCAACGTGACATTTTTCTAAGGAAATGTTTAATGAGGTCATAGACGTCCCGTAAAATAATTTTGACTACGTGATTACCGCCGCGCCGCCCGAACACTCCGTAACTCGCGTTCGTTCGTAATATAATACTAACAGTTAACTTTGTGATCGGTGGCGTGCCCAAAATATTGTGTCACGTGCCATTTTTCCGCCATTCATGCCCTAAATGATAGTTTATCGACCAAATTGGCGATATATTAGTGTTGGACCAAATTAAGGGTCCCCTAACCGACAAGCATGTATGCGTAGATATGTGGATGTGAAAGAAGCTCGAAAGGTGTGTCAAGGATACGTGCTAAATTGAAGTTCGTCGTAATCTCTGCAACGTGCCAACCCTCGGGGTGGCAGGCGTAATAGTTTATGTATGTATGTATGTATTATGTATCCTAATTAACACATTTAGTAAGAGCCATTTGGTGGACCTCTACACATTTTCTACTGACTTCAAAAAGGAGACGGTACTCAATTTGACTGTATGTTTTTTTATGTATGTTACCTCATAACTTTTTTTCTGGGTGAAGCTAATTGTTTTATTTAAAAGCTGGTGCTTCTCATGAGGCCCCATATAAATTTGATCAAGGTCTGAGCAATAGTTTTTGAGTTATTCTTAATTATTTATATTGAAGTCGATTGTACAAAATTTTAAATTTTAAATTACTTATAGATGTAAGGGTTACAAACAAACCTTGTGGGGTAAATGAATGTTTTGACTGTACATTAATACGAATAACATTGCTCTCTTGCCCTGTCTGTGTTAAGTTAGTCAAACAAAAATAAATACTACTGAAATATTTCACGAAACATAGAAATTCAAGCTACCGTCATTGATTGGCGTGTATCTCATTTTTTTCTTACTTTTAAAACTGAATTATTTAATTGCAGCATTTTACGATTTTACGAAAGTCGGTGGTCGCGTCTTGATCATCAACGGTGAACGCTTCAACCAGCAACGGTCTGATGGCAACAAGATCTCGTGGCGATGCGTCAAGAGGAATATCGGATGCAAGAGCAGGGTGTTGACTATCGACGACATCATCGTCAATTTTGTAGACAATCATACACATGGCGGCATATCCGGAATGTACAGTTAACTTTACATTATTTATTTTGTTAATTTTCAAAATTTGAAAATATCCACTACCCCGGTCCCGTGGGTGTCGTAAATAACCTCTTGCAATGGATATTTGCCACAGTTACCACGTTTGTCGAGGAAGTTGGCATTCGCAGTTTTGTGGTTTTCAGGAAGATGCTGCTGCCTATCTCATGTTTCATTTCCATTTATCGCTTCTTATGACACCCGCGGGATGATATGAGGTAAGTGAATTCTTTTACGCGAATACGTTGTAATTTCTTCAATTTTATGTTTGTTGTTAACCAAAATATACACACATTAACTGTTAAAAAAATCGTATTATTCTCTTACCTATTGATTAATAAATAGCTTCATGCTTGTAATCCTCGCGAGTCCAAAGAGCAGCAGGTTACTCGGACCATGTTTAACCAAAAAATATGGGTTAAGATAAAAAAATTGTTGACGAAGTGATAGGTGTAATTAAAATGATTGAATTTTAATATTGTCGTATTATGCAGAGTCAGTGGTTTTTATTTTGTTTTTTTTTTATATGTTATTAAGTATATATTTTTGTATGTAAAGTTGATGTTCTGCAATTTGCAGCAATAAATAAATATATTCTTTCTTTCTTTCTTTTCTTAATTCGTACTATTATTTTGTGGTAGCACTTCTTTTCTGCCTCTGAATCTGACTGGGTTGGTCAGCCTGTTACTTATTTATGCCGGCAGGAATAGGTAAGAGGGTGGTACGAATTACCGTTACCGTTAAAAAACACCAATCCAGCCGGACGAGGCAGAATAGAAGTCCGACCACCTTGTAACAGTTTACCATGTCTTGCTTTAGTAACCAAATTTCTGGAGTTGTGGTGAATTTGTTAAGCTTTCCTAGTTCACTGGAGAAACACTAAATAGACAGTTGTCATCTATGCTATACTTTGTTATAAATTATATATAAAATTTATTATATAAAATTTGAATTGTTAAAAGTTTATAAAAATAAACAATTTCATATGAACTATTTATTACTTTACCCGAGTTCCTGAGTTTTGATTTATCTGCATACCGGCATTGAAGCTGATTTGACATGTGCCCGCCGGTTAAGAACTGCGTCGCAAGGAAAACCTGAATGTCTGATAAACAAAATATTTCGACACTGGCGGAGTGTGATAACTCAGAACGAAGATCTTCTCTTAAGCAAGAAGCCTGTGCCCAAAAGTAGGACGTATATATACGCCTATATATAGGCTCTAACATTATTTTTTTATTACTTTACAGTGATCCGGACTCCAAATACGAAGAAAGGTTTGCTAATGATAAACGGATTTACATTTTCACAATATAGCCCTAACTTTTGGTATTGTACGAAGAAAAAGAGTGCCCTGTGTCCGGCGCGGGCGCGTACCGACGTTGATGGGACCCTCATGTATACGAAGCATGAACACAATCACTCACCACCATCGTATTATGTTACCAATGAAGGAAATTTTATAAAAATAAATAGATAAAATTGTTATTTGTGTTGACATATTGTTAATTGTTTAAAAAAAATATATAAAAACTTCATTATTCTATGTAGAAATTGAGTATCCGATCTGCTGAAGCGTGTAGCCAGTATGACATAGACAGACACGCTACTAAAATGTTAAAAATAAATTGACTAACATCCGTGTAATATAATAAAATGATGTATTTTACCTAGTCCGAAGATGACCTCCCTCAATTGAGTGCACTATCCCCGTCGCCACTAATCCCAACACTAGCGATCAGCCACCCTAGAGTCTACTTCACCAGTGGATGCCTCGTTGAAAGGCGAAACATATGTTCTATTTCTGTATTATCGACTGTGTTTTGTCATTCTTAGTGTAGTGGTGTTGGGAGTAGTGCCGTTGGGATAAATGGTGACGGGGATAGTGCACTCAGTTGAGCAAGGGCGAGAGGTGCTCCTCAAACTGGATAAGACACGTCATTTTATTTTATTAATCGTATATTAGCTAATGAATTTTTATATAATGGATTTTCGCAAAGTAACGCCTGATTCCATAAATTATAGACACTCTCTTTAGTACATGTTTGAAGTTGCAGCCGATGGAGATTCTTACTTACGCTGCTAAGCCGCATACCTCGTAATACCCTCCTTACTCAGGTCTTAGTCTTGGGGCAAGGTTTCAGTAGAGAGCGTTTGGCGGAGCGTGCAGCGTGACGTCATAACAAACATACGCTGTTGTTTTGCAGCGTCCTGATTGGTGGCTGCTCAAATTCGAAACGTGCCGCATCGCTGCAAGCCCCGCCAAACGCTCGGCTATTGCATGCCTTAAGCGCAAAGCGCGAAGGTATGTTCTACTAGCGCCTAAAAATCAAGATTCCAATGTTTTGTCGCATAAAATTCATATCTAACAATCATATTGAACATATAAAATATATAAAAAGCACATTGTCAGAAAGATAAATGATTGTTGAACCTTTTCATTTTTTTAAATCGATTAATTGCTATTTTTACCGAAATATACTCTGCAAGCTGTTGCACCACAATACTGCAACAAAATAGTCATCTTAAGTAAGTATGAGTTTATAGTTCTCAGCAAGACCTTCAGCTAGTAGCAATTTTTATAGGCCGTTTATAGCCGCTTTAAGATGTAGGAAATACCTCAAAAAATGAACAACATTTACAGCACGAATTATTTCAGATATTATGTCAGCTATCATGCGGTCACATTTCGCCAACGAATCGACGAACATCTTCATCGGCGGATACAAGTTCTTCCGGCACTCGCGTTCTCTTGTCGGGAATCGAATCAGGTGGACCTGCGCCAAGAAACATAAGTTTAAATGCAAGGCCTCTGCTGTTACTATTGATGGTGTAGTAGTCTCGACAACTGGGCTTCATTCGCATCCTTAAACTACGCTTTCTGTTTTAACCGACTTCAAAAAGGAGGAGGATTCTCAATTCGTCTGTATTTAATTTTTTAATGGCACAAATCTTTGCTAATGAACCGATTTTGATGATTCTTTTATTATATACTTGAAGAGTGGTTCTATTTAAAACTTATTTTTTTAAGTAAGAAAATCACTCCCAAGGGCGTAAAAATATGAATTTTTTAATTATTTAAAGGAAAATTTACTCAAAAAGATTACAAAAATAAACAACGAAGTCGTTTTTTTATTTTTATTTTGTGATTAGTATATTTGAAACGTGTCACACTGAAAATGTTGTTGGCTTAAAAAGGGGGACTTGTATATTATAATATGCTGTCTCTTTTTGTCTGTGGAGATTTGTTGATATTTGGATCATACAGGTATTGCGGTACTTCAGAAGTATATAATTTATAAGAAAGAGTTATATATTTTTTATAAAATGTATATATAGTATTATAAGAATAGGAAACATAACAGTATAATATATTTTAAATCGAAACATTCCATGTATTGATGTTGATAATTTCGTTGATTTATTATTAACATTAAATTAAAATAATTGTTTAAAGTGCTAGTATTCTAAAAAAAAAAAACGTTACCAAAGGAGCTTATCTTAATATCGTTATAAATAATGTAATAAGATTTTAAAATATTGGAACTCAACGTGATTAATTTAAATTACAAAAAAAAAAGTATTTCAATTTTTATCATTAAGATAATTCCTAAAATTTAAAGGTGCCTATTTTATTGTTTATTCTATAGAAATAAAATGTTTTTGTTTTTTAAATTAATTTAGTGAAAAAATAAAATTTTACTTTATTGATCGTGTTTTTTTTTTTCATCTTATTCTTCAGCCCGTAAAAGTGCACTGGTAGGAAATTCGGCTGGACATGCGGATTAAAAATTGTAAGCAACTAATGAGTAGTTAGTATTTTTTACGTGGTAGAGCCATAGTGTAGCTATATTATGGTTGTAGTACGAATTGGTCGGCTCGACCGGGGTAGGACCACGCTCTCACAGAATACCAGCGTATAATCTATAATCGTAAATCTATGCCGCTGTGTTTCGTATAGTGAGTGTAGAAAACCGGAGACCCTTTTTACTGGAAACGAGGCATTCTATCTTAGTCCTCAGGGGTGGCAACGCATCTACATTTTCATTCTTAATTGAGGACAGATGTAGATGTCTATGGGCCACAGCGTCCACTCACCATCAGGTGAACTGTGTGCTCGCTTGTCACCCTATTCTATAAAACAAAAACATGTAACTGCAAGTACCAGCTATAAGATCTTACTGATGTATCCCATAGTCGTCTCTTAACGACATACGGCAGGTGATGTAAGAGTATCCAATACGCTACAAAACTGCGGTAGCCAACCCGTCTCTCAAGAGAGGCAACTAAGTTATTTGAGACAATCTATACGAGACATAGGCCATGTTCAGTAATAGACTTTTATAGGCTGTAGCGGACGGATGAATGAAAGAAAACATTTTTATTATTTTGAGATATTAACGAGATATTAAGAGCCAAAGCAGCCGCAAGGAAACTTGGTGTCCTTGCAAGGGTGCGGCGGTACTTCACGCCGGGGCTGCTTCTTCCTTTATATAAAGTGCAAGTCCGGTCGTGCATGGAGTACTGCTGTCACATATGGGCTGGTGCTGCAAAATGCCACCTGGCAGCATTGGACTCAGTGGAGCGACGTGCTAAGAGGCTTATTGGTGACCTTGACTTGGTTGAAACCAATCTTGTCAGCTTCGAGCACAGGCGCAGAGTAGCCAGTCTCTCAGTATTCTATTGGATGTATTTCGGTGAGTGTGCGCAGGAACACGCTTTAATTCCTCCCTCTCCTTTCCACCATGGGACAACCAGGCGGTCGGCGGGTCTTCATCCCTTTGTTGTCGATATTCCACGCATTAGAACCAAACGGTTTGCTTCGTCTTTTGTAATGCGTACAGCAAGGGAGTGGAATAATTTGCCGGCGTCCATCTTTCCGTCCGAATACAATCTGGTCGTCTTCAAGGCAAGAGTGAATAGGCTTTTGTTACGATGAGACAGTGTGATTTACCATCTAAGGCTACATCACCACTTACCACCAGGTGGGATTGTGGTCAAGCACTGGCTTATATAATTAAAAAAAATAAGACGATGCTGCTGGCCATTTCCTGGTTCAGTTTCTCACTATTACCTCTAACGAAACACATGGGATGATATCAATTATGCGGCATAAGAGAAACCACTAACGATATAAATAATACGATTTTTATTTTTTGCAGTCGCTAAGAGTATTAAGGTTGGAAATAGGGATTTTATTATGTTGAACGATTACACCTTCAACCGGCAACGCAAGTCCGGCAACGGCTGGGCTTGGTACTGCTCCATGTATCATCGAGGATGCAAAACTATGATTCACACAACCTATGACTTGATCCTCACCGAGCAAAAGGGGACGCATTCCCACCCTCCATGTCTTTATCGTAGTCAAAAAGGTACTTATTATAAAATAGCCAAGTAATCTTAAAGCGAGTAACATAATCCTTTAACTAGTGTTATAATATTTCCTTCATATTGTCATTAAAAACTGGACATGTGTAAACCGTGAATGATCCATTCATTTAACCCGGATTGCACCAAAGTATTGATAATGATTGACAGGACCGACGACCGACGCCGACCAAAGAGGTTAATAAATGTCCGACGGGTGACATTATCGAGCGGGTCTCACATCACAGAGTACTGATACTCGAAATGATCCATTTGAAAGACCGAAAGACGATGATCGATTTGCAGATGACTCGGTTCGTATGTCGAATCAATGCTTGAATGATCGAGTCACTAGAAATGAATGAATGACACATGTCTATTAAAAACCGTTCTATTTCTGTATTTGTATCTAGAAAATTCTCTTTCCAGTTTGTAAAATGACTGTGAAATTTATCTATATAATTTTTGGTCATTTACTTAATGATCTCAAAATACTTGATGTACTAAATATATTGTTTTATGCATTTACGTCGTCTTTCATTTATTCGATAATTTTTTAACGCATATTATTTATTTTATAATCAGTCTCCGGTTTGAACTAGAATCTGTTGCAATAAAGAAGTCCAAACTATGCAAGTAAGAAGAAGAAGAAAATATGCAAACTGAATTGTAAAATATGAATTTTGACATCAAAATGTCAAATTTCATGAGGTCTGTGGCGTTGCGGCTGAGGGCTTTCGTGATAAACACTCTTCTTTCAAACCAAGACTCCACTCACTAAACCACCTTTTATAATAGAACCGATTTTACTGCTGTAATCTTTGTAATACCAGATCTCCCAAGTAATGTTTACCAGATGGTATATTCCTGGGAAGACATATGTTCAGTGGACTTAAAAGGGCCTGTAATTCGTTCTTATTTTCAAGTGATAGTTTTTGTACGGTATTTCAATTTTTATCACCTAACACTAAAGCTGTAATTAATATGTGGTATATATTATAAAATTTTAAGCGGCTGTGCGATTTTAATCTATATACATCGTTTGTTAGTTATTTAAGAATTTCTTTAAGTTGCTCTCTCTCTCTCGCTCTATCTCTCTCTCTCTCTCTCTCTCTCCCTATCTTCAGTAAAAGAAAGAGACAGCTATGGAGATAATTCAAACTTAAGTAAGCGATAATCAGCGCAGCGGTTATAAGTGAGAACCTCAATTTTTGGTCAGCCGGTCAATTTACAGCTTTGAACGGAACGATATTGAACCAGCACTTTATCCGAAAGCTAAGGTTCTCTAAAATTCTATGAAGCAATCGTTTTTCTAATTACAGTTTAGTTACATTCCACTCATATTTAGTTAGTACAAATTTATCATCATCATCATCATTACAATCCTTTGCAAGTTAACTTCTTAACATAGGTCTTCCCCAAGCAATCCCACAAAACAATGTAAATTATAATTAATATATTATGAATTATAAAATACGCCGAATTTCTTTGCAGGTACACAGGTAAACATCGTTACAATAAAAGTAAACTATATAATTATAAATAATCTTGAATCCCTATTTTTTTTTACAGGGCATATTGTGATGACAGGTAGAGGAAGCAAAGCGCTGAAGATTGGTGATTTTATTTACAACCGACGTCAGGCCGCCAGAAACAGCAGATGGAGATGGTACTGTTCTAAATACCACAGAGGCTGCAAAGCGGTGGTGATAACCACCAACGAATTAATTGCAGTACAATATATCGGCCAGCATCGTCACTCGGAGTTATTACACGATCATTCTGATAGGTTTTTTTGTGATTTTAATAAATAAGCACTGATTAATGTTATGACTTAATTTTAGTTTAATATTATCTAACTTACGCCTACATTTTCATTTATAAAGTAAAAAAAATGATATTTTGCAACTTACAATAAAGACATTTTTAATTTAAATTTTTTATTTGTAACATATATACGCAAACGTTCAAACGCCACTCATGACATTCATTCATTGTCATTTTATGACGCCTTTAAGTCTTTTGCTGTCTCTATCACTTTAAGTCGAAGGAGTGGAATAGGTTGCTAGCATCTGTCTTTCCATCCGATTACAGTGTGGGTGTCTTCAAGGCAAGAGTGAATAGGCTTTTGTTAAGTCAGTGCGCTTCACCATCTTAGGCTACATCACCACTTACCATCAGGTGGGATCGTAGATAAGCGCTGGCTTAGTAGAATATAAAAAAAAGTGACTGTGTCACCACAAGAGTTAACGAATCTTAAAATTTAGTAGCATCTGAGTATTTGGCCAGTACTGTAATAAACATTCCAAGACGTTGAATTACATAGAAACAGATTTCATGGCTATGTTTTTTATTTATTTATTTATAGATGCAGTATTTCTATCATCTCGTCGTGGCAGTCGCGTCATTCAGATCAATAAATATAGATTTATTAAATCTTACACCCGTAACGCAAAGACAAGATGGCGTTGCAATAGAAAAAACATGGGTTGTTATGCTTCGGTTATGACAGTTGACGACATAATTTTTAAGCACAATAATAAACACAATCATTAGTGTTCACCATCATCAGTCCTGTAAATGGTCCACTGCTGGAGTTAATACGTTGTCATGGTGATTTCTTATATTTAAGCAAACACTAAACATTTAAATAAAACTACTTTTACGGATTTTTCGGTCAGTCCCCCCCGTGACCATGGGTGCTGTAAAGTACTCAAAACGTCGGGAATATAAAATAAGTTAATATACGCGATAAAATCCGTAAAACTAGTTTTATTTAAATGCGTTGTCATGGATTTAGCTATAGGTCAATGGGAATTTTTTGGATAGACAAATTGTGTATGAAAATTTTATTTTTGTGTCATTTATTAGGGTGACTAACAAACCGACAGTGCATTTGATTGTATGGATAGAGTACAAAATGAACGTTACTACTACCGTTATTATTTCTGAGTATTATGATGGAAAAGAGATCCTGGAAGCGATAGTATCCTAATGGTTAAGGACTACGGACTGCAAATTCGGAATTCTTGGGTTCGAATCCGCCATTCGTTTGCTCTCGTGAAGCACTCCTAACACAAGCATTTTAATATTGCTCGGAGTGGTTAACGAAAGTATCAGTAATGTTACCAGGGTAACTGGTATTTATAAAAAAAGAAAAATAGTATAATAAAATAGTCGATGGATATGGCGGAGGCCTATGTTCAGCACTGGACTTATGATGGACAGTAACGATTCTCGTAATCAGGATGATGAAGATCAGAATCACAACTGGCATTTATTCTGGTTCACTTACCTTTAAAACTGGAACTCAAAATGTAGTATATTCTACTACATACACAATTTACATTTTCGTAATTTAATATTTGTCGTGGGATGCGGTACGAAAATCTATCTTCGGATATCGTCAAATGGGGTTTGAAAGAGGCGACTGTGTGAGAAACACGAAAAAGATTTCTGACCTCCTTAGAAGGTGGTATAGCTATCCCAAACATATTCATCTTTACAGCCCTACACCAGCCTATTGCTGTACACAGACACATCACGGTCTCAAACCGCTCGCATCGATCGATTTCTTGCATGTCTTACCAAGTAGCTACTCCACCAAAGCTAAGCAGTGCAAGGCTACACTCTAGCTTCTTCCCCATCGGTTGACGGTTCGTTGTGCTATATAGCCGGCCTATTGTTACTTCAGCTTACTGCTCTTTGGGCTCTTTGGGCTTTGCCGGTCATTGTGGTTCTCCTGTGGGTATCAGCGTTGCGAATACAATCATGCAGAGCAATTCCGAGTATAGCCTTCATAGCTCGCTGAGCGAGCATAAGCTTTGCGGCTCTAGTCATAGCTCTCACCACACTACAAAAGCATTAAGTTCGCCTTTGTACCAAATTGTTTTGAGTACAATAAAGGATTTTCTATCTATCTGTCTAAGCTTTCCCATAAGGTCAGCATCTCATATATATAAACCAGATGTAAAACATACGGCGACGGGAGCGACACTTGGTGCTACGATTGTCAATCCGTATGACGATGAGAAACGTGGTGTTTATGTCAAAAGTCGAGGCCTATGTCTAGCAGTTGACTATTACGAGTTGAATTTTAATATATACACTGGACATATTGGAGTTATATATTTAACTATTGATTGGGACGTTCACACGGAATTTAGTGTTTTGAATTTAAATTTTATTTTATTTTTATAAAATTGAAATGACAAATGCACTCATAGTTTTCCTGGTGGTAAGTGGCAGCAACCAAATTCAAACAAAAACGGCTACAGATGCGTTGTCACCCTTTAAGGGCTAAGATTGAATGCCTCACGGTCAGTAATTAATTATACGGATATAAAACTTACAGGACGTCGGGGGAAGGATTTTCTTTTATGCGAATGATACCACTTTTGTCTTTACTGGTAAGACTTGGGATGCCGTACACCATTTGGCTGCAAGGAAGGGGCTTAGTTCCGTGTCGAAATGGCTGAGGGATAATCTTTTAACTTTAAATATCCAAAAACGAACTACATCTGTTTTGCTCCGTATACATCGTCGCAACAAGGACATAATTTATGTATCAAAATCCACAGCTGCCCAAATCTTGAAAATACCTCGTGTGAGTATCTGCTTATAAATAAGGTAAATGAAACTAAATACCTCGGCATCATCTTTGATCAAAGGCTTAGTTGACACTTGCAGTTGAAACCTGTTATAAATCGGATCAGAAAGTTAATCTGGGTATTTAAATCATTAAGATCAGCAATATCTAGCATTCTATTAAATAAAATTTACTTAGCCTTAGCACAATCGATAATTTCCTATTGCATCCCAATCTGGGGAGGAGCCACCAAGACCAAATTTTTAGACCTGAAAAAAGCACAGAGGTCGCTTATAAAGGTCATGTATTTCAAACCTTATGGATTTTCTACTAACACCCTATATCAGATTAGTAAAATTCTCTCAGTTAGAAAGCTTTACGTTCTTAACCTCATTCTAAAATGTCATAACTCCTTATTAATGAATCCCTTCAAAAAAAGAGAAGCTCTGATATTGTGGCCCCTATACTTCTTGTACACACTGTCTTTGCTATTAGACAGTACCCATGTCAGTCTGCTTTTATATATAATAAATTAAGTAAAACACTTAAAATATATCCTATGTAATTTAATATATGCAAAAAGACTTTGATGCATTGGTTGTATATAGTGACTAATGACGAGGTTAAAAATCTTTTAAATAGGATTGTCTGAAATCTATCTCACCAACATCTTATATTTACAGATAACAAGTCTAAAAGTATGCCGTCTTTCATGTTTGATCAGTAAAATTTTATTTTGCAAGGCAACTGGTCTTTTTACTTATACTTGCTTCATCCACCAACACATACACACTCACCCCACATCATACATATAACAACACTTTTATACTCCTTAATATATACGTACTAATCACAAATTCTATAGTGGTTAAATTTTTTGTAATCTTACTTTTTGTAATCACTAAGGGAAGTAGCGAGTCATTCCCAACTCGAGTATCCTCTGATTACCCACTGGGAAGTCTCAGTGTTATGTTGTTAACAAGATTACCAAAATAAACGTATTATTTATTTATTTAAAAATATAAATTATTGATATTTTAATCTAAATATTTGATTTGGCTCTTATGTACTGAGACTTAAACTTTAACTGACTTCGTATGGTTGATCGTGCCAAGGTAGTTCAAATTAATTTTTTGTTAATAATGACTTAACGGTAATGCTTTGAGACCTCAAATTGTTATAATACATTTTCCTTGATGATGTTTGTTTTAATGGTTTTGTGTTTTGGACGGATTCTGACATCTTAAGCATTAACAGAGTTCGTATCGTTGATCGCGTCAAGGTAGCTCAATTTTTTTTTCCTAATGAAGGCTTAATAGTAATGCTTTGAGACTTCAAATTGTTATAATAAATTTTCGTTGATGATATTTGTTTTAATGTTTTTGTCTCTCGAACGGATTCTGACATCTTGTTCAAAGAGTTATTTAAAACTATTGTAAGGTTACCAATATTAAAAAAATATTTATTAAAATTTTACAAAAACTTTGAAATTGATATAAATATGCATGTTCTTGTTTTAGTGGCATTTTTCTACAATAAAGATGGAAAGCGCATAGCAGTTATTGACGGATACACTTTCTACTCTTCTGATAAATATGCCTCGGCGCGAGGCGGCATGTGGAGATGTACCAAAGGGTACCCATGTAAAGCCCGTTTCAAGGCATTGTATTCTGGAGAAATGTTAAGAGTGACGTCGCTGGAACATTCTCATGATCCGCCAACCATAGCAATCCACAACGGAATTTTAGTCAGAGTGTCGAGGAAGTCATTTTTATAAGTCTTTTTACCATAATTGTTGAGTTTTTTCTTTCAATAACTCATAATTAATATAATCGGAGCGTTAATATTTTGAAAATAAAGACAACGTTGTTTGGTTTTTCTTCTTGTGTCATTGTTGTAAAATACTACTGTTAATTTGAAAAACTCTACTGACAATATTTTAGAATCCACTTATTTTGTAGCTTCAACGGTAATTTTATTAAATTTTTTGTGTTAGTAGTTGAAAATATTATTTATATTAATAAAATTCATCAAGCACAACCAAAAAAATCATATATCAAGTTCTTGATCTTGTTGTATAATAGTATCTTATTATATTTTGTGCATAACGTTGTTACTTTATTTTTGTGAGTAAATACAAATGGACCAAATCGATTTTAAATGTAACGCTTATGTTAAAATTATAAAAACCATCACCACTGAGATCAAAATATATTTCAGTAATATAAGGATTTTTAAACGTCAAACTTTTCTCTAAACAATTTTATCCAAAAATAAAATATTACACGTGAAAATGAAGTCTCTTATTTTCTAAATATATAATGTTCTATCAAATAATCAAGATTTTTTTTATTTGTAATAAATCATTCACGTACTTTTTTATATTGGTAATCATAATTTACCGAGATTAAATACGTTTAAATTTTATCTGAGCATTATGAGTTATTTTTTTTATTGATTTTTAAACTTCTCAGTTGTTTTCGTCCGTAACAAGACTGGTAAGCAGCTGTCTATTGTCGGTGGTCACACTTTCTACTGTGGAGTACGAGGGGCCAGGACCAATATCTGGAGGTGCACTCGGTGGGGCCAGTGCAAAGCAAGGTTCATCATCACGATGAGTGGGGAACTCGTCACCGCACAACTTAATCACACTCACGAACCGCCCTCATTTGTTATTCATGATGGTATTTATTACAAGATTTAGTTTTCATTTCGGCGTGTTAATATCCTTTGTAAAGATGTTGTCTCCTAATACTTTAATGAGGCGTCTATGATAAAACACATGTTTCACACTAACAATAAAAACGAAAAACGAATGTATTATACAAAATGTTTGAAAAATATAAAATATTGTGTTGGAATAATTTTTGTTATTAAAGTTTTTCAAATGCAACAAGGCCCCGTCTATACAAATGTGCCCTCTTTTTTACTTCTACATACCAGTAGGTCAATTAATTAATATTTTAATTATTTTTAGTAACTTACCTCCGTAAGCACAACGGAAAACTCATCGCTCTTGTAAATGGATATACGTTTTACTACGATGGGCGCAGGAAGACCACTGACGTCTGGCAATGCAGCAAAGGGGGCTCGTGCAACGCCAGATTCACAACAACTAAATCCAAAGAATTAAGACGGTCTAACTTTATCCACGACCACCCCAGACCTCGCTATACCATTCGGGATGGTGTCTTTATTAAACTTTAATCAACGCTTTAATAAATTTATCTCTGGTATTTTTATTAGATATAGATTTTTTATTTAAAAATGCTTTCCCGCACAAGTTTCTATGTATTTTTTCTATCTTATGCATACATTTTATGTAAAGAATTGTACATAGACGAATATCCAGATCTGAAACAATTAATTGGTCATTTAAATATTTGCTCCGTGCGGGATTCAAACCTAGGGTCTGCAGCGCCACAGCTTAAAGCTTAGCCATTGTGCTATAAATTATTATAATTATATAATATTTATTTATAATTTTATTATAATATAATATTTTATACGTGCTAGAGCCATGCAGCAGCTATATTAGTAAGTAGTATTAGCACGATTGGGTCTTTCTTTGGATTGGAGCGTGGTTAGGACCACGGTTGACCGGGGTAGGTCTCACAGAATAGCAGCGTAAAATGGCAGCTTAATGCTGCCGTGTTTCGTATGGTGAGTGTAGAGAACCGGAGACCCCTTTTACTGGAAACGAGGCATTCCATCTTAGTCCTCACGGGTGACAACGCATCTGTATTTGGATTCGTAGTCGAGGATAGATGTAGATGTCGATGGACCACATCAACTTCTTACCGCCAGGTGGACGGTGTGCTCGTATGACACCCTTATCCTATAAAAAAATAAAGCCGTCTATATATTTGTCATTATTCGAACTTTTATTGAAACTCGCATTCAAATTAGATATTCCTATTATATCCATAAAATATCAACTTTTTTATAGGAGAGGGGGCAAACGAGCATGCGGCTTGCCTGATGGTAAATGATTACCGCCGCCCATGAATAACTGCAACACCAGAGGAATTTTTCTATCTAGGGGCCCGTTTGGTTTTTTTTTCATTTAATATTTAATATTTCATTGATTGTTTATAGTTTCTTACTGTTTCTTCCCAAAACAGAGATATTTTCAGAGTAAATAAAACACAAAAATTTATAATCTATATTAAATTAAAAAAAATATTCCTACTTGCTATGTAACCAGCAAATAGCAGTGCCTGCTCTCTTATGTTCCAGTCTGAGGGCGCAGAAAGCTGGTATGATTAGACGCTGTGCGGCATTCTACTTATAATATACATTCACAAGGCATTCCATCTTGATCCACAGAGGTGATAACGTATTTGTAACATTCTTTGTTTGAAGTTAGTTACAGGTGTCCATGAGCTGCAGTCTGCATCTCGTGTAATGTAAGTCCATTTCTCACTTAAGTTTAAAAATTAATGTATATTATATTTTCTAAATTTAACATATTTAACGGTTATTTTTCGATATGATTTTTAGACACGATTCTCCTTTATTTGAGAATTTCTACAAATGGCGATCACAATTGAATCGTATATCAATTTCATATTTCAATTTTATTTTAGTGACTTGGACGGTGAACAGCCACGGCAAAGACTTGGTGTTGATAAATGGTTATAGCTTCTACTGTCATCGGAAGCTCGGCTACACCGATTATTGGTACTGCACCGCGTACTCGTCTTGTCGTGCTCGGGTGATATTCACCAAGAAGAGAGAGGCTCTAAAGGCTTCTCTGAATCACAATCACCTGCCCCGTCAATATGTTATACACAAAGGAATTTACCGCAAATTATAAAGCAAATTAAAATATGTTTATTGTTTTGCATTCTTTAAGTCATTATTTGCACTCCTTTATTCTTTATCGGCGTATAGTGTTATTAAAAAAATCACTAGAAAATAACGTGTCCTATGATTTTAGACCTATATTCTGCAAGCTAAGGGTTTGAAACTTTTTTGCCTAAATATAAAAAAAACTTCAAAATTAATTATTAATGTATTCAAAACTACATAAATCTGTGTATCTCACATAAATATAAGCATTATGAGAAAGACGAAAGGTGATTTTTTTAATGTCCCACCGTAGTTTCGCAAAGTCCCGAACAAAATATATTAGTAGAACTCGCCATGGCATTGACGGCTGCCGAATGGTCTAAAAGGTACAGAGAAAAAATAAAACAGGACCCAGAAAAACACGAACTTCATAAAAAAAGGAGCTTGAAAGACCAAAGAAGCAATTAAAGAAGATAAATGAGTTAAATGAAGAGCAAAAATATGCTAGATGTAGGCGATGGCGAGAACAAAAAAGAAATAAAAAAGAAAAACAAAGAAAACACCAACAGCAGCGCAAGAGGTCACGGCAACAAGCAACATAGATGCATCAGAACAACAGTCGGCTGCAGTAGAAAATACAATTTTTCGTTCATTTAATACCTAATTTAAAAAAAAAGCAACAATTACAGAACAGCTCCGAAAAATATCAACAAATATAAAACAACGCTAAACAATTTAAGGAAGAAACTTTACCGTGCGAAAAAACAACACGAAAAGGAAATAAGTTTATTAAAAACAGAAAATGAGAAGCTCAAAGCGCGACAAGAAGTGATGGATTGGCACTGCGTGAAGTATACTCAAATATATAATTATCAGATATATGATAATATAACAATGAAAATAGGTGAAAAAACGAGCACAACGCCGGAACGTAGATTGTTGGGTCTTAAAGGCCAAATACGAAATAGTAAATTCAAGAACAAGCCTCTTAACAAAAATATTGTGGAGGACTTGGAATAGTTTTATAATCGAGACGACATAAGCAAAAGCACAGCTGGTAAAAGGGAAACTAGAACTAGGAATAAAAATAAAGCGCAAGTTAAATACCTGGTCGATACTATGCAAATTATTTATCAAATTTACAAGGATAAAGGTGGAAAATATAGCTTCACAACGTTTTTAGGTACAAGCCATATTACGTACTTTCACCAAGGACTATGACCAAAAACACATGCATATGTACAAAGCACAGCAACATGGAGTTCATGTTTGTTGCTATGAAGTTCAAAGGAGCCGTATCTCACATGAGCATGCGATACTAAATCCTTTAATTGTATGTACAGTAAATGTCATCAGTGCAAAATTATTAAAATTCTGTACAGTGAAGCCAAATTGCAAGGTGAAATAATTTGGTTCAAATGGAGTAGAATGACTCATAAGTATAAAAAATCAGGTCAGGAGATGACAGAATAGGCTATGTGGCAACAAATAAAAGGCTCTATACGAGATCTTATCGCACTCTTTGAATCATAATATTAATTTAAATTGCATATTATAAAGAACAATGGCAAAGTAAATACTTGACTGTGCAATAAAACGTACCATAAGTGGCTTAGAGGAATAGTTCTCGTAGAAAAAAAATATATTTTATTTAAATTTACTAATTAGGAGTATGTGATTTTTACGACTGTTTATGTTTAAAAATATTTTAATAAAAATTATATATTCTTGAAAGACAATCGAGTTTTAATAATTATCCAAACTTTGTGATGTAATGGAACTTTTCAGCTGATGTACCTTATTAAAACATAAATTTCTTAAATAAAAGGTTTTCACACATAAATTAAGATTTTTTTAAATATTTTCATTATAACGATTGATAAATAACATATTTATTTTAAATATTATTTTTTTATTTTGGTGGCATTCCATTACGCAACGAACAGACTTTTTAAAAAGACCCATTTGTGTTTAAACGGACTAAAATAAAACTGCTATTTTATATAATTTGGTGATACATATAAATTGTGTAAAAATAAATTGTATTCTTATAACATTTGCCTGCTTCCATAAATCATATTTTGTAATTAGCATAAAGTATATTAAAATAATTTTGTTTTGACTTCTTCAATGTTGTATAATACGGACCAAGTTGTGTCATTTCGTTATTAATTCGATTATTTTTTTTTTCTTTTAATTTAACTTGTAAATGTTCGTTGACGTGGCGGGCGCAAACAATGATTGTTTGATGTCATTATGTTTAGTTTGATTTATATTTTCATGAACTTATTTACAGGTATTTTAATAATACTAAATACAATAACTACCACTGCTCAAGTGGAAACATAAACCGCCATCATGTTTTTTATTACATTATTTTCTTTATTATTTATTATACAGTATTTTCCTGCAGTAACTTTGTGTTGTAATGTCTTATAGATCATGTGATCATAGTCATTCTGTAAGCTATCTGTTTGTTTTTCATGCAAATTCGTATGTGCACGCTTAATTGAGAAACGAATATCTAAAATTTCTACAAGCTTTCACATCTTCACCGATTTACCTTAATCGTCACACTTGTCAAGCGGATCGACGATCACTGTGAGGTTTCGCACTTTGGACACTGCTTCCCGTCGCCATTACATCGTTTTCGCATGTCTTAATGTCGCCTCTTACGACGACACCCACAGGATGAAATAACATGATGGATTGTTTTATGTCGCCATCACCAGCAAACTTTCACATACTTGTTTATAATAATATGTAGTATAGATTACGGTGTGTCTTGTCATCGGCTAATCGGACAACGAATATGTAATATCCATCCACTAATTGGACGAATAATTAATTTTCACATAGATACGATACGTTCATACGATAATCGAACGATTTATTTTTTATGTATACAATTATCGTGTAATTTGATTTATTTATTTTTATTCGTCAGACATGTTTTAAATTTAAAAAAATAATTAATGATATTTAAATAAATATACTCTAATACTTACTCGTATGATTCGGCTATTATGTCAATTATGAAAAATTTAAAAATATACAAGAAAATAACGATTTGAAAGTTAATGAGACTTTTGGTTCGTATGAGGAATTACAAACATTTGAATTACCAAAACTTTCAGTTTTGTGTATTTTATAAATGATATAATACGGTTAGGATACAAAAATCAAGAAAATAAGGAGTGAAAAGATACATCTAAGAGAATTTAAAATACTATTCAATTAGGTATTGGTGTATGAATGGAGGAAAAAAATTCAAAACCAAGGGGACAGGACAGAGAAGTTCAAGTACCCTTAAAAAATGTCCAGCATCATTTAAAGTAAATGTTACTGGAGTTGGAGAAAAATTATTTATTTCATCCTCAAATTTAACTATCGATTGACGAAAGAATTGTACGACCATCTTCCTCAAGTAAGACGAATGATACCGAAAACAAAAAATTGAGTGAAAAAACTTTTGGAACAGAAAAATGCAAAATAATAATAATAAAATGGTTAGTGATGAATGAATATGTAAATGAATTACTCAAACAACAAACAAAAATTAGTGAAAGTAACATTGAAAAAAAAATAATTAATTTTGTGATTATCGGTGATAATAATGTTGATTTGTTCATTGTTCGAACTTATTTCTTTGATGAAGCGTGGAAAAAAATTAGAAAGATGTACGAGATAAAAATGTTTCTAATTTTTTGATGATTACGTTGAAAAACCAAGAAAATTTAAAATAAGTACAGGCTGTGATTGTTGCTTGGAATGGTATTACTCATAAAACCTAAAGGAAAACTGTAGATGTGTATAGATTGCCAAGAGAAAGAAAAATATTATATTAAACGTTGTAGAGACATACTGCAGCTATATTAATTGTATAGTTTTAGGACGAATGGGTTTCGTATGGTGAGTGTAGAGAACAATTTGATTCGCAAACGGGGATAGATGTAAATATATGTGGGCTACAGCAACCACTTACCATCAGGTGAACTGTGTGATCGCTTGTCACCCTTATCCTATAAAAAACTAATTAAATCTGCAATTGTTGTTTGATCAGCGACCAAAATTGAGACGATTGTTGTTACAGCTTGTTTCTGTAAATTAAGATACATAATTATCATAGATAGTTTATATGCTTCAGTATAGATAATTAAATATTATTAAAGTATAAATTGATTATAATACTATCCTTTTTGATGTTATTATTTAATTTCTTTAGATTGACATCCATGATGATCCATCAGAATTGCAAAAATATTATTTTACTATAAATTTACACATAATTATTTTTATTTGTATTACTTTGGTTTAGTACTCGTGTTATTCACTTAGCTGTAATACTCACTTTATGTTTTTATACCACTTGTTATATTTCTTCCTTTATTAAAATCAAAACAATTAATGATAGTGAAATTTACACTCACAGTTACACCCACATTAATATGCTTCTGAAGTCGGGGCTTTCATTTTTCTATGCATTATGTCTTGGCACCAACTTTAAAAGCTGTTATGTGGAAATTACTTTTTTCTTTTATTCCTTTGATTCTTTCTTCTTTTGGCGGCTTTTACTTTTTATTGAAAATTTGTTTTTTTAATGTTTAATGTTAGATTATTATTATTTAGCTCAATTAAGCATCAATGAAGCAGAGCTACAAGAGATTGCCTTAAATCTTTATCTTATTAGTATTGCGTGCTATTTAGAGCTAATTTTATTATGTCCGAATGTCTAATGTATCCACATATACTAGCTTTAAAAATTAGGTGATATCCTGTGAATAGGTATAGGTCTCAATTTAAGGTAAGAAAAATATATCAACAATGTGTTAAAATTTTTTTTTCAGTTATCTGGAGTCGAAGCCCTCGCGGAAAAGACGTTCTCATTTTCCGAGGTTACATGATGACCAGTAACAAATCTTGTGGCAACATCACATACTGGTACTGCACGCATGGACGAGGAGATTGTAAAGCTAAAGCTACCACGGTTAAGAACACTAGGGATATAATACGGATGTTACATAAACACAACCACAAACCCAAAAACTTTACCATAAGGGATGGAATATGTTATAAATGGTATTGAAGCCTTATATATTGTATAGGTTTGTTACGATATACAATAGACGCAGTGTGTTTTGATTTAGCGTAAATTGAAAAAAAAATTGTAAGCGAAACAAAACATTAAATTCTTTTTTTTTTCACCACTTTTACTAGCTTGATCTGTACGTAAGTATGTACATATGTGGCTATAATATATAGTTCAGATTACACCCACTTCCCGACGTGGGAATAATTTAAAATTTTGCAGACGTACTAAGAACCGATGACAATACGATAATTTTTATACCATGGCCTGATTTTATCACTGTGATTATTATAGCTACCAATACATTTTGTTTAAGTTTTTGTACCACTAATATTATTAATTATATTATTCATCTTTACATTCAGTTGGTAAATTCTTAATAATCTCAATTCCCGCAAATTATGAACAAATACCATGATATATGCTTATACGCGTTTGCTTTTATAAAAGTGAGCGTGATGTGCGGCCCATAGACACAATCATACAACTACTTAACATCAGTCGTATTAAGTCTTGATTAAGAATTAAAGTGCAGATTGATGTACGTTGTCACCTCTGTGGACAAAGATGCTAGAAAGTGATCACAATAAATGCTACCATTTACTTTAAAATTTTCATGGTGCTGCTTAGCAATATTTTATGAATTTTCACACTTTTATCATAGCTTTATAACTTTTGTGAACACACAGCACAATATCACTATGTATGTTTTTAAATAGTTCTTTTGATAAATTGATGTTTTTATGTTACATATGACTACTTATTGCCCCCTCGCGAGTATTATATAATATGCACACCAAGGAAATTTCAACTGCATATTTAAAAAATATATTTAAACTGCAAAAGCAAAACTTATCTCTATAGAGACTTAGTTTATGTTTTAACTAATATTGAATCTAACTAGAATTTTAATCTAGCACCTGCAAATCTAAAGCAAGATAATTTAAGGCCTGAGCCACCCACACGTTATGTTTGCATCAAATAACTAGCATTCGCACGTAACATTAAGGTAAATTTTCTATTATAAAGTTTCATTCAGTCATTGATTAAGGTATGTTTTGTAAACTTGTATAGTATCTCGTTAGTATTTTGAAGAAATATAATTTTAAATTACTCTTGTTTTAGAAATATGAAAATGATACCACATAATATGTTATAAATTGTTGAATATATGTGCTAAAACTAATTGATGATCCATGTTAAATGCACCAAGTTATTTATTATCTATATATCAGACATATTGATAGTAGCAGAATTTTAAATACATTAGTTTTTATAATCTCTGTATAAGTATAAAATAAATTTGATTTTTTATACATTGTTTTATCTTGATAGTAGTAACGTACAATATATAAGTATATATAGTATACAAGGTAACAAGCAGACATACCAGCTGATGGTAAGTGAATGTTATGACCCATAGACACCTACATCTATCCTCAATTAAGAACCAAAATACTGATATTGTCACCCCTGAGGACTAAGATGTCTCGCTGAATGCCTCGCTACCAGTAAAGAGGGTCTTCGGTTCTTGTCACCTGCCATACTAAACACAGCACCGTTATGCTGATATTTTCTACTGGTATTTATTTCCTCCTGACCTACTTGTGCCGGTGGCTTTACTATCTAAATCAGGTTTTTATTAAAATTATTTACTAGAAAAACTACAAACTAACCGCTAAAAAGAACCCTTTTGTCGTATCTCCTCAGTTTCAAGGCACTCCCCATCTTGCCTCAGTCAGTATCGGAATCCTCGTAGTGCAGTTTCGTGGTCACTTGGAAGAGAAGGCCAAATTGGCCTCTAAAAAGCTTGGCGTGCTCAGTAGAGCGGGACAGTATTTCATGCCGGCACACCGCCTGCAACTTTACAAGGCGCAGGTTCAGCCTCACATGGAATACTGTTCTCATCTCTGGGCAGGGACTCCCCAGTGCCAGCTCCTTCCCCTTGACCTCATCCAGGACAGAGCGGTTTGAATCGTCGACGACCGAGTCCTTTCCGTTCGGCTCTATTCATTGACACTGCGAAGAGATGTTGCATCCCTTTGCATTTTCTTTGACATTTACCACGGGGAGTGCTCTGAGGAATTGTTCGGATTAATCCCAGCCACCAAATTTCACGAACGCACATCGCGGCAGAACTCCTGATACCATCCACACCATCTGGATGATTGGCGGTCCACCACTGTGCGATTTAGAAGATGTTTTCTTCCTCGCACAACTTCCTTGTGGAATCGATTACCATCAGCGATTTTTCCGGACCGATACGACATAGGGACTTTCAAGAAAAGAACCTACTCCTTTTTAAAAGGCCTGGCAACGAATCTGCACTTCCCCTGGTTCCCCTGGTGTTACAGTTGTTCATGGGCGGCGGTAGTCACTTACCATCAGGTGAGCCGCATGCTATAAAAAAAATCCTCTCCTATAAAAAAAACATCTTAATTTCGACAGGGAATTTTCAATGCCTCCGTGACCATAGGTAGCGTAAAGTACTCGAAGCGTCGAGAATATACGTAAGTGTGATTACGTAATATACGTAATATGTAAGTGCCAATCGACGGGAGCTATAGTCGGGAGTATGAAACGCGATAAAATCCGTGAAAACTAGTTTCATTGAAGAGATATTTTTTATTCATCATTTATCTGGACGCTGACCCATCATTCAGCTATTACATGATGACGGCTCCGTGGCGCAGTGGCGTAGCATTGAGTAACGGCGCTGAGGAACGCGGGTTCAAATTCCCCACGGAACAAGTCTTTGTATGGCCTACAAGTATCACTATGAAAAGTCCACTGCTAAACATAGGCCTCCCCCATAGATATTTGCCATGGTTGCAGCGCTTAGCAGCCGGATTGGCAATCGGAGTTTTTTTATTTAGTTTTTATCAGGACAATGCTCCCATCTCCTGTTTTAGTTGCCCTTTGTTTACTTTTTTTTTCTTTTTTTTTTATAGGATAAGGGTGACAAACGAGCACACAGTCCACCTGATGGTAAGTGGTTGCTGTGGCCCATAGACATCTACATCTATCTTGTATTACGAATTAAAATGCAGATGCGTTGTCACCCGTGAGGACTAAGATGGAATGCCTCGTTTCCAGAAAAAGGGTCTCCGGTTCTCTACACTCACCATACGAAGCATACATACACCACACAGCAGCATTAAGCTGCTATTTTACTCTGGTATTCTGTGAGAGCGTGGTCCTTCCCCGGTCGAGCCGACCCATTCGTGCTACAACCATTATATAGCTGTAGCATGGCTCTACCACGTATGAAAACGAGGTAAACGATATCTTACGACACCGGGACGAGGAGTAGTGAGTTCTTTTACTCCTTCACTACAAAAGGCAGTTGTTCTAATGTTATTTAACAGTACTATTCTTCATAATATTTTAATCGAATTTATATTTATAAATGTTTATTTACAGTAATATGGGCTGTAAATGAAAGGAGTGGCAAAGAAATTCTCTTAGTGAACGACTTCAGTTTCTACTGCTTGAGACGTCAGCGTAATACCAATTACTGGCGCTGCACCACCAACTATTGCAAAGCACGAATAATCGCCACCATTGAGAAAACAATTCTCCGCTGCTGTTTAGATCATAACCACCCTTCAAGGAATTTCATTGTCAGAGGCGGTGTTTATTATAAATTATAGTGTTGATAATTTGAATCACTATATTTTTAAAGCAGTTTTAAAACATTATAACAGATATTGTGGAATTACTATTTGACCTAAACGTTTGAATTGAACAAATATATTTTAACTGCATCTCGTGTTTTGAGTTATTTCTACAAATTTAATATTTGAAGCGCTTACAGCCATGGTCTTTGTGGTTATATTAGTTCACTGAAAATTTTAGAAAATTCTAGAATTCTTCAGCAATATTGGACTCATCGGCGGATTATGCAGATATGATTTTCGAGTTGTTTTAACCACTTTATGATTATACAATAAAATTAATTGTTGTTTGTGTGTAAATATGATGTGCTCTATTTTATATTATCACCACGTTTTTTTTGGTTTATATTTTAATTTTTTTTTTTAATATGTTATTAGTGTACTTTTACAAAGAATAAAAGAAATAAAACATGACTACTCCTATTTTATATTTTTTCCGTAGCAGTTTTTGTTTATTTTCAGGTCAAAAAAGCAAAAAATAAAAAGCTTCATTTAATATTAACCAATTTCATTTCAAAAGGCGCACATATTATTATTTAATATAGATTAAAAACTAAACAAGAGATCGAAAGCTCCGGTGAACAAATTATGCCAGAGTCAATGTTAAAGTTTCCATCCATTTCTTGTCTGTAACTAAGCTATTCTTCCAGTGATGTGGGTAAGAAAGAAAGATGGCAAACAGCTGGCTATAGTTGACGGTTTCACTTTCTACGTGGATGGGAGAACAAAGAACAATGTGACCTGGAGATGTACATCTGGCCATTTCTGTAGAGCCCGATTCGTGATTGACAATAACTTTCTTGTGATCAGGTCCAACTTGACTCATGCTCACGCGCCACCAAGATACGTCTTGCGGAATGGAGTTTTTTTCAAAATTTAAATATTTGTTGATGCTCATTTTAGTTTAATTAAAAATAAAATTAAAAATACAGAAATTTTTCATAAATTTCATCTGTTTAGCCACTTATTAGAGAGAAAAGAAAATTATTATGTGAATATGTAAATAAATGTATATAATGTTTTTTATATGTAAATGATTCAAATTTTAATTATACATCTAACATAAGTAATGTAATTACAATAACAATTAATATACAATATTGTTGTATCTAACATCAGTATTTTTAGGGATTATATAAATTTTTTGAAGAGAGATTAAAACAAGATTTAAAATATTATTGAAACGTTTGTAATGAATCAATTTAAAATATATATACATGCAACTACTACACTTACATATACAAGGAAACTATATAAAGCATATGTAGTATAATATTTTGTGTACTAATGCACAACACTTTGCCTACCGGTACGAGACTGCCACTCGAGAACCTTTCTTAACCATCGGTTGTCGGTTCTTCGGACGAAGTTTGGGGCGGCCCCCCACTAGATAGAGTGACGACCTGGTAAGACATGCAAGAAGTCGATGGATGCTGGATGGATGGATGGCTTGGAACCGTACTTTGTGTCATCACTTGGGGGAGGCTTATGTTCAGCAGTGGACTTGTGAAGGGCTGTAATGATGATGATGATGATGATGAATTCATAACACTTTCATTCCTTATGTTTGAATCTCTGTCACGTAGTTACTAAAACTTAGGTTTTTCTCTATATCATTTAAGTAACACACGAGAAAATCTACTTGATGATAGTTGCCTAATGCAGCCTATGCATATCTCAAGCCTCTGTCGGCTCTGGGCACTAATATCAGATTCCTATAGTCAAGAAACTTTGAAGAAAAGTGCTTGTAAAACTTCTTTTAACAATTTTAGTTGACGCCATCACTATCATCATTATCATGACAGTCCTCAAGTCCTTTGCTGAACATAGGCATCGTCCAATAGCCACCTGCATCCATTGATTTTCTGCATTTCTTATAAAGTTGTCACTCCATCTACTGGTGGGCTGCCCTACATTTCGCTTACTAGCACGAAGCTGCTCGAGAGCCTTTCTTCCCCATCGGTTGTCGTTTCTTCGAGCTGTACGACTGGCTCATTTCCACTTTTGCTTATTGATCTGTTGGGTTATGTCAGTTAAGACGACTTAGAATGAAACAATTAGATCCTTAAATATTGTCGTCTTCATCGCCGCTACGGGAAGACTGCAGACTATGAACACTTACATCACATTTGATAGACCACAAATCTTTGCAAAATTTTCTATAGTTTTTTTGTATTTATATTGGTTTCTGTTTAAATGAACCTAATTTGCAAATAAAAATAATTTACGCTTATGCTTATATGGGGGTTTGATTGGGTTCTAGCCATTCTTTTCAGTTACGGATCTAATCAACCGTAATTTGGGTATATCCGGCTTCGACTGTATTATACCTTTGATATTTGTAAATGAAATTGTAACATGGCATTTAAGCAATAAATAAAATACCCCAGTTCTTCTTGCCGGATCTTCACGGTTATAAGGCCTTTTTTTTCATAAGAGTTTTAAACAAGCCTAAATTGAGTGAAAAGTTTTGATTTTGACTTTGAATAGTCTCATAACTGGACCAATGTCTCCACAGTGCAATGGGTGAGGAAGTCATGTGGCAAACAGTTGGCGATTTTGGACGGATTCACTTACTACCTAGACGGCAAAAGCAACCTGACGACGACTTGGAGATGCACCTCCGCTGGGCCGTGCAAGGCCCGCTTTGTGATCTCCAATCATGTAATGCAGATCATCCGCGGAAATCTTAACCATTCTCACAAAAAACCGACTTATGTTATACGCAATGGAATTTTCATTAAAACTTGAAACTTGTAGATTTGTTTAAGTATGATGTATATAAAATGTACGTAACTTTTTAATTAAAACCCTTTACAAATGTTGATAGTTTGTTCATATTATTGTTCACAGTACAATGGGTTACGAAAGAAAGCGGCAAACAGCTGGCGATCCTCGATGGATTCACGTACTATCTCGATAGAAGAAGCAACTTAACCATGACTTGGAGATGTACTTCTGCCGGTCAGTGCAAGGCTCGCTTCGTCATCTCCAATGATCCATTGCAGATAATTCGTTGCAACCTTTGCCATATGCACAGGAGACCATCTTTTGTTATACGAAACGGAGTTTATATAAGAACTTGAGATAAGCTTTATTCCATGATAGTTTAAAATTCCAATTGCTATGAAATATTTCAATTAAATAATAAATTTAATTATAATAGTGAGAATTAATAAAAAAAATCTTCGCTGCTTACTTACTATACATTGGAAATTGAATATTTTATTATTAAATATAACTAATTCCTGATGTAAAATTTCGTATTCGTGGTTTAGTTTTTTTTATTACTAAGGCTAATAAATGTTAGTACTTAAAGAATGTATATGTTCTTATTTTATATTAATGTATTTTAAGAAACAGTTTATAATATTAGTGACTAACTGTCCCCCGCGACTTCGCACGCGTGGTATTTATTAGGATTGGATTTCATGGGTTTTAACTTTTATGCGCGGAACCCCAATTCTTTCTCTAAAACGAAAGTAGCCTAACTCCTTATAACATCAGTTACCTGTCAGTGAAAGTAGCGTCAAAATCGGTAAAACCGTTTCTGAGATTAGCCGGAACAAACAAACAGACAGACAGACAAATATAAAAAAGAATGTTTTTATGTTGTTAGTACCATACTTTCATATGCATTTAGTAAAACGCTTTTATTTTGTACAAACAGACATTACAATTAAAAGTAAGTGCTAAAATGAATATAATAAACATGGTAGGTAAATATTAGTGTTAATATCTTAGCCTTTATTAGTTGATGCTGGAAATGCGAGTCATAGACATATGAAGAGTAGTATATACAACTTACAATTTTACATGAACTCGATATAATTTTTTTAATGTAATTTACCGTTTTCCGTTACAGCCTATCAAAAGTCCACTGCTGAACATAGGCCTCCCCAATAGATTGGCTCATATGGGGATTATATTTGCCATAGTTTCCACGCTTGGCAGGCGGGTTGGCAACCGCAATTTATTTTTGTTTTTAGTAATTATTAGGAAAACACTGTTCCCCATCTCCTAGTTTGTTTCCCTCTGTCGCCTCTTACGACAACCATGGTACGAAATGGGGCAGTAGATATTCTTACACGGTCAATGTTATTTGTGTTTGTCTATTAACACAAAAGTCAATACATTAATTTATACTTTATTAGGTAAATTAATTTTGTATTTTTCAATGGTTAAGTTTAATTCATATCGGAGGTGGGAGTGTGGTGATCGGTAACACAGACTTTGTAACACCACCATGGGCACCACACCCTCACATTAAAAATAAATTTATCGTGTATGTAAATGCAAAGTTGACGCTTAAAATTTGTGAAGTAAATTGAAGATTTATTAAAATGAATATTGTTGCTTATGATTTTAGTGCAATTTGTACAGAATCGCGCGGGAAAACTTCTAGCGTTGGTTGAAGGACACACATTCTACCGCGACAAACAGAATACCAATACACATGTTTGGCGGTGTACGAAGGGAGGCTGGTGTAAAGCACGTTTCACTTTGACCAACGATCTGCGTCTAGTTCGTGGCACCTTTAATCATGTTCATCAACAAACGAAATACATTGTACGTGATGGAATTTATATTAAAATCTAAGATTCCTCGAGTTATATCCTTCGAATTAGATCTGCTTACCAACTAATTAAAATATAATTTTTGTATTAGGAATTTAGTGCATAGTATGTATAGTTACAGTGTAATTTAATGTTATTGTAAAGTTGTTGTCTATGTCTAAGGTTTATTCCTGCAGTCGCACCCTTTTTAGTATCTTCTGGTAATATATATAAAGAACAGCTTAAATGTTTAAATTGTATATGCAAAACTCTTAGTTTAACACAAGACACAATTTTGTATATAATTAAAATAAAATTGTATTGTAACGTTTTTATAATTATTTATTTCTTAATAAAACTCTAAGGTAAACTATTTCTTAAATCAAAAATCAAAGATGTGGTTTGTACGTAAATCGATTAATTGTAAAAACTTTTGCACAGTACGATGGGTTAAGAAGCGCACCGGGAAGCCGTTGGCGATCATCGATCGTTTTACTTATTACTGCGCCGTGAAGTCGTCCGCCACGAGCACCTGGCGCTGCACGAAGGGAGGACAGTGCAAGGCCAGATTCATCGTCAACAACAACATGGAGATTACACGCTCGTCTCTCCTTCATGATCATCCGCCGCCCAATTACGTTATACGCAATGGAATTTACCTTAAAATCTAAGTCTAATTTTAAAACTATAGAAATATATTAAAAAAATTGTTCGTGTAATTGTGTACACACGTACGAAGTGAAACTTCTTTACGACATATCATTCTTCTTTTTTTTTATACTAGCTGATACCCGCGACTTCGTCCGCATTGCTTGATATATAACAAAGTTTTCATATGTGAAGGAAAAAACATCATAAAGATCTCATACAAAATTTCTTTGTAAACTATGTTATTCGTTGCTCCGTTTGTAACTAAAATATATAAATTATCTGGGTTAGTAACGCGAAGGCGTTACCCCGTATTAAATCGTTTTCTTAAAACTTTAATAACTTTATATTAAATGAAGATATCGCAATATTTTTTTTGATAAGGACCAAGTGTCTAAGAAATAAAACAGAGAAAAGCTAATTGAAATCTATCCAGTAGTTTTTCCGTGATGCGCGCACAACTGCAAACCTCTATCATTTCATTTATGTATATAGATTTTACATATACGTAAGTCAATTAATAAGGTTTACGCAAAAAACATGTGTGAGTGTCGTGTTACACTCGGTTGGAACGATGTTTCTTTCGTAATATGTTATTACTTACTTATCTTCACGCACAATCCCTGACGGGGTAGCCAGAGAGAACAGATCGCCAAGTGTCACGATCCTTACATACCTCTTTCGCTTCTTTCAGATTCATTATCTTCTTCATACATGCACGTCTAGGTATCCGAGTACTCTTGACCCTCCCCTCTTCGAGCAATTTGCTCACATGGTCTTCGAAAGTTAGTCTCGATCTACCTTGACACCTTTTAATATTAACTTTCGCGCTATATATTTTCTTCACCATTCGGTCTTCACTCATTCGCTCAACGTGCCCAAACCATCGAAGCACGCCCTTATCAATTTTTATGATAAGGTCATCTTTCAAACCTGCCATACTGCGAATCTCTTCGTTTCGCTTTCGGTCGGCCATGGTAACGCCGCACATTTTACGAAGAGATCGCATCTCCACTGCATTCAACTTGCTTTTATGCTTCTTCTGGCACATCCAGGTTTCGCTGCCATATAACAAAGTCGGTACCAACACTGCGTTATGTATTGCAAGGCGTGCACTCTTCACTACGCCTTGCCTTTTGACTAACGCAGTCAGGGCACCATTGACTTTGTTCCCGGCAGCGACACGCCTGTCCACATCTAAATCACATCTTCCATCCCGGCTAAAAGCACTCCCCAAGTATACAATTTCATTTACCTGTTCTAGACATTCCTGATTTACCCATATTTCACACTTCGTTCTCTCTTCGTCCCTTTCAAATACCAGAACCTTAGTTTTATTAGCATTCAAACGGAGACCTTTAATTTCACATTCCTCTTTCATACACGTGACTAATGCCTGAAGTTCTGCCTCTGATGGTGCAATAAGCACTGCATCATCAGCATACAGCAGACAATTTACTTTTATGTCACCCAATTTCACACCCAAACAGCTATCTTTCAGCTTCTATAAACAGCTGTCGAGATACAGTATAAACAGCCAGGAAGACATGACACAACCCTGTTTTACGCCCGTTTGGACGCTAAACATGGGTGACAGGTCATGCCCTACCCGCACACAGGCTTTACAGTTACAGTTAAGTGACTGCACAGCCCTTAGCAATCGACCATCCACACCGTACCCCGGCAACAGTTCCCACATTTTCTTCCTTACAACCTTATCAAATGCTTTCTCAAGATCCACAAAAGCACAGAAAATCTTCTGGTTAGCAGCCAGAAGCTTTTCCGTGACCATGCGTAGAGAAAACATTTGATCCGTGCATCCTCTTCCAGGTCTAAATCCGCATTGTGCCTCCCATAGAAATCTTTCCGATTTCTCTTGCATCCTACGTGTCAAAACCTTCGAGTAAACTTTACTTGCTAAACTGGTCAAGCTGATTGCCCGATAGCACCCGCAGTCAAAATGTGAACCTTTACCTTTATATAAAGGCACAATGACTGCGGATCGCCAATCATCCGGGACATCCCCCGTCCGCCAGCACAAATTGCACAGCAGATAAAAGCTGTCCCAGACGCGAGGCCCACCATACTTGACCATTTCAGCAGTAACTCTGTCTAATCCCGCAGCCTTACCACATTTCAAACTTCGAATCGCACGTTCTATCTCTTTCATACTGATGACCTCAGTGTCATCGAGGTCCAGGTCTGGCGTACCAGTCACGGCGTCATCCCCGGATCCCTCACTAAGATCATCACACGCATACATTTCTCTATAAAATTCGCTCCATCGCTGCATGACGTCCGATTTTTCAGTGAGGACGTCATTAGTTCTCGAAAGCACTTTGTTCATTCTTAAGGCCGTCGCACCACTTCGGGTCCTTCCAACCTCTTTCCAGAAGAGTTTGGAGTTCTCCTTAAAGTTGTGCGACAACAAGTTACAAGTTGTGTAATATGTTATTATTATTGATAAACGTATTATATACGATATTGATATACGAGTATTAATTAACAAATACAAATAAATGAATTACTTGCGTCTATTAAAAGGAAGCGTCATTTAAAATAAAATAATATTTGTTTAAAGGCAAGGTAAGAAAAAGTGCGAGTGCTATTCCATCACGTTCGACGGCGGCCAAGGCCGTCTACACTACGTCAGAATGGGTCGTGACGGAAAAATCATACACTTTTTCTATCCTAGCCCCCATCCGCCAAATTCAAGTTTCAGTTTAAAGATATTCTTTCCAAAAACGTTACTAAATTTGCCCACTACGTCGATAAAAAAGTTTCACTTCAAAAGTAATTAGACTAACATTTTTCTTTTAACGTGTTTAATTTTATCTTACTTGTAGGAATTTTGCATTGTCCACGTTTGTTTTAAAGTTTATGTTTTGAAGTTTCTAGAGTCTGATGGTATTGCTTTTAGAAGATTGTGTATCTGCGTCCGTACGTTCGTGGTTAATTTTCGCCACGCATATCTCGACCACGGAGGTTCGGAATATGGTTAGAGCAATTTTATATTTTCCTAATTTATATTCCAGGTTTCCTGGTTTTAGTCACTTCCTACTGGGAAGTTTGTAGTTGAAACGTTCCGGGTGGCACCTATTTTCATTATTTTTTTCATAACGGTTTTTTAATTACAAAAAAGCATATATAAACGTAGTTACATCTATATATAATATGTAGGATCATAGTAATTTATTAACTGTTGCGTTATATTTATCTCGAGAGAAAATAATGTGATCGACGTCGGATGCACAATTATATAATTAGAACCTAATTGAGTTTTTATCAAAATCGGACCAATATTGTTTTTGTTAGGAATAAATTAATTGAAGAAATGGGCATAACCGCTTTTTAAAATTAATTTAAAGGGTAATTTTTCTTTAATAAAATACTAAGATATGTAAGCATAGTTATTTAGTCATTTCAGCGTTACCTAGTTAGTGGACGAATATATTTTTGACGTAAATTAAAGTCGTTATTTTTATTATCAGAACTAAATAAGATGATTGCGAAGTGCATGAACTTAGTAAGTAGTTCGCAATTATCTACACAAAATATATGTGACCCCAGATATTATAATATAATTATTTTTATTAATTTCAGTGACATGGGTCCATAAGCCTTGCGGCAAACGTTTGGGCATTGTCAACGGTTACACATTCTATTTGCACAAAAGGAATTCTAAGTCCCAGATATGGAGCTGCACCAAGGGCGGAGGATGCAGAGCCAGGATAATTTTGTCCTGTTATACTCATATCGTCACGCACGCTCTTACAGATCACAATCACCCACCGCCAAATTTTATAATCGAAAATGGATACTATGTTAAAGTTTAACATCACTGTTATTATTCAGATACATTTTTTTTAATATTAGAGTGGCAACGAGCTTACAGCCGATCTGATGGTAAGTAACTGCGACAACATTTGGAGACCTGCAACTTGATGCATTGTCATACCTGAGGAATAAGATGAAATGCTTCACAAATTGAAATTATAGTAGTTTGTTTTACCCGAATCGGTTTAAAAATGGACTGGACTCTTGAAAATGAGATCTAACCTTTTTTTAGAATATTAATGTTTGAAAACTGTACATTCTATTTTAATAAGGAATGATTTATACCAAGTTAATTATATAACTGCTGTAATAATTCAATTATACCAAAAAAATAAAGAATAAAAGTTAATAAAACTAATTTTTACGGATTTGATCGCGTATGTTAACTTATTTTATATTCCGACATTTGGAGCACTTTACAGCACCCATGGTCAGGGGAGGGGGGGACGTAGGTATATGGCTTCCCGATGTCATAGTTAACCACGGCTACCTCCAGATTAAAATTATTAATTTTTGTTCCGATCTACGCAGTATGAATTTGAAGTCTTTCAGTTGTATACTTACTTTACTTACTTAATTTTATTAATTATAGGATCCCAAGCAGATGGTAGCAGTCATCTTCTCTATTGAAATTAGGATGGTTTTGATTTCAATAGCTTCACGAATCATCCTTGGAAGGAATCGGTGCTCTTTAGCAAGGTTTGTGATTTATCAAATATAATGTAATGACGGGGGCGATCCTTTACGTGTTCACAGACTGCAGACTTCCCGGAGCCTCGATTCTTCACATCAACTAAATAAAGAACACATTTTAACGTGGGTTTTTATTGATCTTTTAGTTTGTCCTATATAAGTGAGACTACATATACAACCCAGCTTGTACACTCCTGCATCTTGCAGAGGGACATTACACTTGACTGATGGTAAAAACTGACTAATCTTTTACGGCGGCTTGAAATATGTTTAAATGGAAGCACGCTTCAATATGTAACCAATCTTGTCAGTAACACCTGACATTTGGCTGTACAGCAGGCACTCGCTCGACTGTGACCGGCTTCACTCGTTCACTGTGACGTAGGCGCGGGACCCGAAGCTTGTTGTCGTACAAAACGTCAAACACCTCAGTCCCCACCGTGACCATGGGTGCTGTAAAGTGCTCGAAATGTCGGAAATATAAAATAAGTTAATATACACGATAGGATTCGTAAAAACTAGTTTTATTTAAATTTGTAGTGTTCGCGTAAATATAAGAAATCATTAAATAAAAGTAAAATAATCAAAATAAGTAGCTTCTTTTTTATACCTAAATAATGACCAGAAACCATTCTTTTCCGTGTTTGTACCGTCCCTCTTTATAAAATACCATGTAGGTATTCCGCTTGTCCTCTCCCTTACCCCGTTATGTAATTATTACGAAAAGTTTCTCCTTCAGAAACTATTAAGTGGTATAATTTGTCGGCGTTTATCTTTCCGTCCGAATACAATGTGGGCGACTTCAAGGCAAGACTGAATAGGCTTTTTTTTTGCTAAAACATTGTGATTTACCATCTAGGGATGCATCACCACTGACCACCAGGTGTGATTGTGGTCAAGCACTGGCTTATAATAAGTAAAAAAAAAATATTTTATTCTTTTTAGTTTTCTGAAGTCCGCTTTTTACTTTTTTGACAATTTTAAGTGGACTAAATAATTTAGTAGTAATTTAGAGGCTGTCATACCTCAAAGTAAAAACTAGAATGTCGTCTAAATTATTACATTAAAAACTTTATCATCTATATTTCAATCCTTAGTGGTGGATATTATGATAAAATTTGTTTTTGATTTGGGACCAACCCTAAAATATAACGTAATCAATAAAGAAAAGAATCATTCATGTCGTTTTACAATTGAAGATATTGGGTAACATACATACAATTGAAAGAACATACCTCACAGAATACCAGCGTGAAGTAGAGGTTTACCTCTGCGTTTCGCTTGGTGAGTGCAGGTGGCCGGAGGCCCTTTTTACTGGAAATGAGGCATTCCATCTTAGTCCTCACGGGTGACAACGCATCTGCATTTTAATTCGCAAACGAGGATGGATGTAGATGTTTATGGGCCGCAGCAACCACTTACCATCAGGTGGACTGTGTGCTCGTTTGTCACCCTTATCCTATAAAAAAAATGTCTAATTACAATTTCTTACTTTTTTAAAGTCTGTTATAAATTACCTTAAGACAAAAGCTCCATCTTTATAAAACGTGCGTAAGACCTATCATGTACTGCGCAAGCGCAGCCTTTGCCCACGCGTCCAGGTACAGTTTGCTCGACCTCAATATCGTTCAAAATAGCGTTCTTCGCAGAGCCACCGGAGGCCGGTGGTATCAGCGTAACTTCGATCGATACTGTGATTGCAAACTTCGCTCAATCTCTGCATATTTCAAGGAAATATTTTAGCACTAGTTTGCCGCCGAGACACATCCTAACACATTTATAGTAAAAGCAGCCATCTACCCTCCGGCTCCAAACATCATGGCCGGTCTCTGTAGAACCCGCAACATTTTAATAAAGCCCTAGGTTCCGCTGTATCCCGATGACCCAAATGTCGCTGACCCGCCACACTGATACTACACGTGTATCAAGTGTCACAAACATCGATAGGACAACGTATGGGAGGTCCACGCCGCGTAAAAACCGTATACCCGCGTGCGGAGAACATCAAACGATACAAGTTAGCCGTCAGTGTCGTGGCCCGCCACCCCTGCTCGGACGGCGAGGCGGTCAGATAACTCATCTGTACACTTTTTTTTTTATATGATAAGGGTGACAAACGAGCACACAGTCCACCTGATGGTAAGTGGTTGCTGCGGCCCATAGACATCTACATCTATCCTCTATTACAAATCAAAATGTAGATGCATTGTCACCCGTGAGGACTAAGATGGAATGCCTATTTCCAGTAAAAAGGGCCTAACACTAATTTTCGTACATAACACCGTAACACAATAGTAATCTTCGGACATCATCATCATCAGTCCCCCTTTTTTATAGCCCCGAGTCCGATGGAGCTGTAAACGCCAACTGGCTAACAGCTAACATTACAGAAACTAGAAGTTTAAAAGTTTTGATCATGTAATGAAAATAAATGAATACATTGAGAACAAGTGACAAGTATTTAAAAAAAAAACATGTTGAAAGTCGTTTCATAATGAATGTTTTTCAGGTACAGTTTTTGTAAAGACACCGGCCGGTACCAAATTAATACTGCTGGATGATTACACGTACAGTTTCTTTAGGGACTGCAAAGCAAAACATTTAACCTATTGGAGATGTTCTACACACAACGGCAAAAAATGTCGTGCCAAATTGGCTCTCACTGTTGGGAACGAGGTTATAAAGTTGAATATGGAGCACAATCATAAACCACAGAGATATTTTTTAAAAGCCGGTCTCTTTGTTCGGTGTTAAAAATAATATTTAAAATTTATCAGTTAACTGTGTTATAACATTAATATTCGTATATTTGATTTTTTCTTCCACTAATAACAATATTAAATAAATAAAAACAAAAAAGCCTTTGATTTAACTAAATAACTTTAACATTTCATTACAGCCTGTCAAAAGTATGGTACTGAACCAGGAGTTTTATTTGTTGTTGTTGCCACGTTTAGCAGCTGGTGCTGCAGTCCCCAAACTGAAGTTTGTATTATTTTTGAGTTGTTATGGGGAAGATGTTGCTGCCCATCTCCTGTGTCATTTCCCGCTGCCACCTCATACGACACTCACCCGATGATATTTATGTAGTAGGTTCTCTTACTTGGTGATTAAGGATATTATTTGCAATTCATGCTTGTCACTTGAAACATCAAGTGTCATTTTTGTACTCATTATACTTTCATATCTCTCTTTTTACATGAAGGAACAAATAGAGATTGATTTAGTAAGAAACTGACAAATCATACAGTTAGACATAATCCATACTGAATTATTACATTACTTCTTATTTTTGTCAAACAGGGGCAAAAGGCTTTACCAAAATAAGCAAAACTGGTATTCGATTTGGCTCCTACACTTATCACTGCAGACGCCGCGACCGCCACCGAAAACGCTGGTACTGTAAACACAGGAACATTACTAAATGTTCAGCTTTACTTATCAGTATAGGAGACGCTATTGTCGGAACACATGACGGGCATAACCATTAGAATAAATTATTTTTTAAGTCTCGCTACGGACATAACATATCTAAAGAAAAATAATCTAGTATGAAGACGTAAAGTGCCTTATAAAGGTGATCGCACATTTCGCGCCGCATTTTATAATTCGTTGTTTGAAATCATATGAAACTTCGCACATTTCACCCGCATCGTACGCGCAGTATTTTATAAAATGTGGTAGGTATCCAAATATTGAAGAAATGCCTCCTTCAATGCGGCGCTTTCAGCGCGTGCTAATACTGAGTGTTGGCTAATGTTGCTGACTTAGTGGATTTTCCACTAAAACTAGGAGAAATATTGTTTATAGCGAATTCTATTTTATTCGAATTATATTTTTATTTAATTAGAGGAGTATTTACGTTTGCTGTGAAGGTAACAATGATTTGTCAAACAAGACACGCAAATTCCTTTTGAAATGAATATTGTGAATCCAGAATCTTCTTTTTCTAAAAATTTTGTTTTCATTTTTCTCTGCAAATAAGCAGGCTATTACAACAATTTTTTTCATAGCTAAATTAATGTAACCATAGCTAATCAACGGCACAACGTTTCACATCAGTGGTTAGAAAAAACTGCAAAAGTTGTTGGCAATACTAAAAATTTGCGTACTATGGCGCGTACGGCGCATACGTGCCAATGTGCGAGGCATCAGTGAATGCGGCCCGTACGGCACGTACAGTGCTGATAAGTGTGCGTTCTCCTTTGTTTACGTCTTCATACTAGAATATATTGCATTACTTGTTTTTCAGTTTTTTTTTCATACAAATTCACGTTCCTTACTTGTTTCAATGTTTTAGTTTTTAAGTGTTTCTTAGAATAGGTTTTATAATATTACCAACGTAAATCGTTTCAATTTGTTTGTTTATTTACCTTATTGAATTATTTTTATCGTCGTGGACTTTTAGTCTTATAATATATCCTTTTTTGAAATAAAATACAGTAAGGAAAATAAAATTAACTGCGAAGAACTAAAATATTACATTCCTTTTACAACTAGATGTATGTACCTACCATAAATTTTAAGCACCTGCCAGGTTTGACTAGCTGTGAATTTCACATGTTAAATGTCAAGGCACAGTTTATTTTCAGATGTTATCGTTAAATACTAATTAAATATTAATTATTTTGTAAATATTTTTTTTCTTCAGCTAAGTGTGAAACTGTTCTTTACAGATTTCCATTTGATTCCTCTCCCTACTGGACGATACCTCCTTCGTATTGGTAAATACACTTACTCTACAAACTGCAGAGATATATCGTCTGTAAACTCAAGCTGGTACTGCTCTAAGAGGGTGAGTAAAAAGTGCCGAGCGCGCGTCAAAATGTACGCCCAGAAGACAACGCTTCTCATAGGCGAGCATACTCATAGCTACTGAAAGTACTACTAAGTATGTAGGCACGAATATAAGTGAGTGCATGAAATATAAATTTACTTTTGAGCTTCTGACAACATTCTTTTTTTTATCGTAACGTTTAACCATTCTCAATATATTTAGAAAACTGCCGCTGTTGGAACGGAGGTTGGCGTTACGACTTAGGTATCTTTAAGAAACAAGCTTACTCCTTTTTAAAAGGCCGGCAACGCACTTGTAATTCTCCTAGTGTCGCAGTTGTATATGGGCGGCGGTAGATACTTACCGCCGACACGAGCCGCATGTTCGTTTGAACTTTCTTCTATAAAATAAAAAAATAAAACTATAAACTGATATTAATAATAAGTTACTTCGAAAAAGTTTACATAATTTATATTAAAATAATACATTTGAAAGAAATGTTTTTTTCAGGGGACTGATAAATTAATAATTCCATGACACAATCGAGTTCTATGCTAAATTTCGTTAGAGTTCATGCAGCCGTTAACGTGTGATTGAAGGGCAAAACTTAAACAAATATAGTTTAACATTATTATATTACGTAAGATAAAATGGAAGTGAAAGTAAAAACCTATAGATTGACGGCAGGCTATGTTATAAATCTAAATCTTTTATATAACCATTTTATTTATGAAGGTGACCTATGTTCAGCAGGGAATTCTCGATAGGCTATCACAGTATTTTATAAATATATTCTATTTTCAATTTTTTTTTAAATAATTTTTGTTATTTTTTTAGATTATGAGCTTCTTCCTCTCAGTACTGGAAAATACCTGCTACGTATCGGAAACTTTACTTTTTCAACTAATTACAAAAGGCCGATCGGTGGGAGCGTCTGGTATTGCTCGAGAAGAAAACGAAAAAACTGCCGGGTGTCTGTCAAAATGCACGATGATGTGATTATAGATATAGTTGGAAAGCATAACCACACATAATAGTGTATTACCTTCATTTATATGCACATTCATTTCTACCTATTGCTTTGTTAAAGTATTTTTAATCGAGTTAAAAAAAAGGCAAGTGTTTTTGTATGTGTTATACGCGATATCTTTATCGATTGTTAACCGGTCTTAATTTTATTTTCATTAAATATAACCTTATGTGGTCCCATATAAATTTAATAATTAAAGGTACACCCATACAACGTTCTACTCAATGACTGTAACCGTTTCCGCACATGAAAATAATTCTTTTGTATTAATTAATATTATGCAGCTTCGTGCACTAGACACTGTAACGTCTGCCATGAACGGACCGACGCGACGGAGCGAATTCAGTTTTGTTAAAAGTTATAATTATACTCTGTAAAGTTCTTTGAAGGTTTCAAAATATCAATTCTGGACTGCGATTTCCTGAGGACACAGGTAGAAATTCGTGGTAGTTAGTAGTCATTAGTAATAAGTTAATTTTTAAATTTGCATAATGACCTTCTTGAATCCCTCAATAACATTACTTTATTGATCTACAAATAAAAGCTTTTAGATATGGTAGACGCTAGATTTGACCTGATGAATCTTCTTTAGATAATTTATTGAATCAGGCATTACTTTGTGGAAATCCATTATATTAGAGATATTAAAAATTATTATTTTTAACAGTGGCAGAGCCACGCGGCAGCTTTTGCTGTCGCATGGATGGGCCGACTCGAACCGGGGTGGTACCACGACCTCACAGAATACCAGCGTGGAGTAGAGGTTTAGCTTTGCGTTTCGCTTGGTGAGTGCAGGTGGCCGGAGGCCCTTTTTACTGGAAATGAGGCATTCCATCTTAGTCCTCACGGGTGACAACGCATCTGCATTTTAATTCGCAAGCGAGGATAGATGTAAATGTCTATGGGCCGCAGCAACCACTTACCATCAAGTGGACTGTGTGCTCGTTTGTCACCCTTATCCTACAAAAAAAAATTAAAAATTAGTTAGTTAAAATCAGCGTTATAAAATAAGTTGATATGTCTTGCATAGTTTGAAGAGCACCTCCCGCCCTCCCTCAATTACGTGCACGACGAGGATAGTGCACGTAATTATCAACATTCTCCCAACACTACTATTCTTAACACCACTATATCAGTAAAGACACACCAGCGTTGATAATAAGATAATGTCTTTCGCCTCTAAACGAGGCGACCTCAGGTGAAATATACTCTGCAGTGGCTGACGCTCATCAAACTAATTAAGACACATCATTTTATTTTTATACGCGGATTTTAGCTTATTAATTTTTAACATCTTTAATAATTCATCTTTGATTTAGAGGGAGGCCCTCTCTGTCTCTCTCTCTCTTTCTCTCTTTTGTACTCGTGCATCTTCTACTTGAAATTCTAATGTGCTTTATTTATGATGATCACGATAACTAAAAGTTTCTGTCGTATCATTTGGGTTATTAATGTCGCTTACGAATAAATAAGGTAAAGAAAGCCAAAATTATACACGTTTATTTTATTCCAGAACGACTTATTCTATTACCAACCAAGAGCGGTAATTACAAGCTGCTATACGGTGACCAAACGTTCTGGTGCAACTGGTATAAATCGAATCCCAACGAATACAAGCCTTCTCGTATCTGGTATTGTTCCAAACGCAGCGCGAGGAGGTGTAAAGTGTATTTGAAGACCCTAAATGGGAAGCTGATGTCTATACACGGTGTGCATAATCATTAAGTTGGAACAAATTTGTTGTTCTTGAAGAACAATAATAATACAATAATTGTAATATAATTTCTTTAATAATATGAATCTTTGAAGCTATTGTATTAACTGTATATAGTATCTTATGTATACAGTAAACCTAAAATACAAATATTTCATTTCTGTTATGCTTTCGCTATCGCAATGCTATCGAATAAAAAACTTTCACGGATCTTATTGCATTTAATTTTACTTATTTTTAACTCACGACATTTAGAGTGCTTTACAGGGGTGGGGGAACTTACTAAGGTTTGACTTCTCTATGTCATGGTTAATCCGTGATAGCTTGAGCTTTTAATTATTAATGTAGTAGGCCCTTTTTACTGGAAATGAGGCATTCCATCTTAGTCCTCACGGGTGACAACGCATCTACATTTTTATTTGTAATAGAGGATAGATGTAGATGTCTACGGGCCGCAGCAACCACTTACCATCAGGTGGACTGTGTGCTCGTTTGTCATCTTTATCCTATAAAAAAAATGTTGGTCCGATTTACGCGGAATGAGCTTACTGCATTTTGAAGTCTTGTAGTAATATACTTGGACTTGTATTTAATTTTATTAACTACAGGATCACAAGCTCGTGGTACTCGTAGTACTCAGACGCCATCTCTATTGAAATTAGGATGCATTTTTAGGGTTCCGTACCTCAAAAGGAAAAAACGGAACCCTTATAGGATCACTTTGATGTCCGTCTGTCTGTCTGTCAAGACCCTTTTTCTCAGGAACACATAGAGGTATCAAGCTGAAATTCATATCAAGTACTCAAGTCTACTGTCCCTTGGAGCTGTGAAAAATCAAACTTCTAAGCCAACGTAATCAAAAGGTACAGCCGTTTCTGCCGCAAATTTTCGACATTCGCAAGGGAATCAAAACATACAGGGTACTTCCCGTGGACTCAAAATCTTCAAATTGGGTACAAAGCAACGTTTTATAGCACAGATAAAGGAAAAATTGCGAAAAGCATAAATTTTTAGTTACATCATATATTATAAATATTTTTAATAATTTTAAACTTATATACCTACGGATTTGTTCGGAACCCTCGGTGCGAGAGTCCGACTCGCACTTGGCCGTTTTTTTTATTTCTATAACATCACGAATCATCTTTCGTAAAAATTTCGATTTTGAATTAGACAGTTTAGTGTCTTTGATATATAGTTAAACTTTAAAAAAACGAAAACCTCACTTCAAAAGCTACAAGTGCTTTTTTGTACAACCGGTTCAGTGCGGATGACACGCCAGGAGGGCCATCGATTAGTTTTGTGTGTGGCGTATGACACACGAGTCGTGTCTTTTTAAAAATCGTTATAACTCGCTCAAATTGCGTTTTTGGAAAATTTATCCAGAACAAAATATTCATTATTTTGCAAGTAGTTCATGCCTGCAGCTTCGTTTCTGGATATTTTGAAAATTTTAAATTTTTAGGGCTTGACAACCTTTTTTAAACTTGTACTTTTTACTTTATGGGCTTTCAATCAAGTTGTGGAAAAATAGTCTAATAGTCTCTCATTGCGATCGCTCACAAACTCAAGTTGTAAATAAATTTCTGAACAACGTCTCATGTTAAAAACAATGCGTTTGTCTTATTGTTTAAAATGGTTGAACTGCCGTCTTATTACTATCATAAGGCCGAATAGACCTATGAAGTACCATGTGCTCTTGTGATATGGTATAAGGTTTATTTTTGATTGAAACAGTTTGAAACCGTTCATGCATAAAAAAGTTCGCTAATAAATAGTCTTTCGTCAATCCGCTGCCGTATAGCGCCGGCGTTTGTTTCCTTTTAAAAACACTTGTTTTGCTATTCTTACTAATTAGACGTTTTCAAATCGACTTTACTTTTACATTTGTATAACATTAAATAATATCTAACATTTGTAAATATTAATGAATCATAAAACCTTATTTTTTTCCAAATTAAGGTTCTTGATTTTTTGATACTTACAAATATTATTATTAGGTGAAAATTTAATTTAATAAAAACCAAGGTTTTCCGGGGTGATTTAGCTTTTTTAGCTACTTATATAAATTATTTTTTTATAAAACAAAAAATAGTACAAAATGTTTGTAATCTCTGCATAAAAAAGTCACTCTCAATTTCAAAGATAACACGTAGAAAAACATGTAGTTACCCACTAAAAACAAGTATCCTTCCGTTTGTAACTGATGTTTGATGTCATCTAAACTTAATTAGGTCTAAACAAGTGAAAAGGCCATAAAAAAATAATTATTTTTACACATGGCTGATGGCACAATAGGCGTGTCATCAATAGGCTTCTCTATTCTATTATAGGCTAATCTGTTATTAAGAATAACTCAAAAGCTACTGGTCAGATCTTGATCAAATTTATATGGGACCATATGAGAAACACCAGCTTTCAAATAAAAAAAATACAGTCGAATTGAGAACCGCCTCCTTTTTTTGAAGTCGGATGAAAAATAAAAAATGTTCCCACATAATGCATTCTGAAGTAAGGACTCTTCTTCTTCGATACACTCACATGTCTTCTCTTAGCATCGACTTCAGAGCTATGAATATTATTTGTTTTGTTTTTGAAGACAGCGTTACTTTTATAAACGCTTTATTATTGTGTATATTAATAATAGGATTAGCTCTTGGTGTGATTTGTCCTATTTATGAAGCAAATAAATCGTATGCAATGCGTGTTAATGTGTATTACTTTCATAAATAAAGATGTTTAATGATCTTGCTCAATATTATTTCCTACAAAAAATTATTCAATCCACCCATTATGTACCGTTGTTTCTGTGGAAAAGGCTGCGAATAGAACTGTGTTTGCTAATCCACCTGCAACAGTGACGATTACAATAATTCCTTTATACAATGGGAGACTATCACAGCCGTGATTTCTTGCCGGCTAATGATTAATGAAACTAAATTTTATTTTAATATGTTTAAAAATTATAAATATGGATGTATTTCTACAAGTACCTATAAAAATTTTAAATTTGTGGTAGCACTAACAAAACTGTTAGCGCATCCACAAATTTCACATACGTAACTACCAAATAAAAAAATAAATATTAGAATTTTTTATTAACAAATGTATTTTGTTTTCAGAACTCATCCTGCTACCAACGAAGAGCGGTAATTATAAACTGCAGTACGGCGACCACACGTTCTGGTGCAACTGGCACAAATCGAATGCTTACGAATATAAGGCACTACGTATATGGTATTGCTCCAAACGCAGCGGTAAGAAGTGTAGAGTGTATCTGAAAACCTTACACGGAAGGCTCATATCTATACACGGTATGCACAATCATTGAATTGAAACTAAAGTATCAATGCACTTTTGTACGTGCTATAATCTGTGTATCCAAACGAAACGTATACCTAACGTAAAATAATGTAAAAATTCTAACGTGTCAACCAAGTGCTTCCCCGTTTTTTGGAAGAGCCTAACCCCATAAAAGTGGCATACACTAGTCCCTTATCGGTCTATTTCACCCTTCAGCGAATACCGAAAAAAATATTTCACCGCTAGGTATGCCATGAGATAGGCATTCAATATTAATTCCATAATCTCACTGTGTGGATATAAACGAGATTTGTCAAAAATTCGCAAGAAAACAACCTGCGTATTTGCCGGGATTTAGACGCTATTCTTATTCTAAAAATTAGAGACTAAACAAGCGTGTAATCACAGATAAAAACCCCGCTGCACAAGCCTATAAAACTATGGCTGGTATATGTTCTGATTTACTAGATTTGTTCACGTCCAGTTAACTATTTTGTAAGTAATACGGGCTTCTAACATAGAGGTACCGCATTGATATATTTGAGATGCATTGATACCTCTCAAGTTTTTAAGGCGCCTAAGTTGACTAACTAACTTTAAGTTTATATCAACATTGGAGCAGATGTTTCGTCGTTTTCACTAATAATTCACATACGCAGACAGTTAACCCACTAAATCGCATTACTTTTATGAACCATAGTCCACTTCAAACTATTATTCAAAATTACTCCAAAATTATCTTTCTACGAGTATTAAGATTATAGTAAGACTTTTTGTACTGGTATACGTTTTGGTCTTGGTTTGTACACATAGGTTAGATTATTTTAGCGCATTATTGTTAAGCGTTCATTAAAAATAATACAACAATTCTATAATTGTATCAACTTTTTAGGCAATTGTAAACATTTTGTGTGTTAGGCTAGTTTTTACTCTTACGCGTATTAAATAGTATTAATCACTTGCATGCTTTGTCTGTGTAATATTTGTAAGCAAACAAATAGTTTGCAATGCGTTTAAATGTAATGGTGTATTTCTTTCATAAATAAAGCTTTTGGTATTCTGCGCCTTAGTTATTTTTGTAAATACATTACTACCTCAGATTATCCCGTTGACGGCGTAAAAGGCGACTATTGAAAATATCAGAAATTTGTTTTAACTATATGTTATATTATATCGAATAAAGGTCAGTAAGTGCCGTGAAGTGAGTGTGGTGAGGGCGTACGAGAATCGACTATAGTTATTGTATTTCACGATGAAGTTTTGACCTTGGTTGTTGTTAGCCGTGCACATACACATTGCGTTAGTGTGCGTAGTTTTAGGAAAAAATGCACTACATTTTTTCCTAATCCTGCTACATATAAATTGTAGCGGCAAACGGGCAACCCTAAACGTTGAGCGAGTAATAACGTCTTAAAATATCCTGACCTCGACTGTCAATAAGTGCGCGCGCAGTAGGTAGTATACTGAACGGGAGCACTGCAACCGCGCACGCGCACTACACATGTGCCGAGCAAAACGAGGGCATGACTATGACCAACGTGAGCGCTGGTAGGCACGGAGCTCGCAGGCGCGGTTAAGCCGTAACTACTGTTTTATCGATAGTCCTGTCAATGGAGCAACACGGAACAGCAACAATGGTAGTGTTGTCGTGGAGCAACAACATTTATTTGCATCATGATTTAAACGTAAACAATTCATGCAAACATTTTTATTAGACACTAAGCCGTATCTCTCAGAAATATCAAGTTCTTGAAACATGGCATTTGAAAAGCGCATGTGGCGCCCCGCAACATAGACAATCAGCTGTTTTATTTGGAGCATTTGAAGCTATAGCAGTGTACGACGGAAACGATGTAGATTTATGATATTGTTTAGTATTGTGACTATTTCGTGTCCCCGTGGCATGTACATTAATTATATATGACACACAGCAGCATTAAGCTGCTATTTTACCCTGGTATTCTGTGAGAGCGTGGTCCCGGTCAAACCGATTCAATCGTGCTTCAGCCATAACATACTCGTAGCTGCAGCGTGACGCTACTACGTAAACGATACATTTGAATATTAGGGTGTAGCCTGCCATGCCGACTTTGCATTCTGAGCCCTTTGTCATTAACATTAACAACTAAAAATATTGATCTACATTCTGTAAATAATAGGAACAAGCACAAGTTAGTTATACCAGTTACTTACGCCAAAGAGTAAGTAATTCTTTCATGGGGCAATGTATACGCTTTTACAACAAAGTCTCTGAAAATATGCAGGACATTATCTATCAAAAAGTTTAATAAAATATTTATTAAGCAAAAATTGTTTAGTAAGGATTTTTTTTAACTAGCTTTACGGCTCTGGGTTCTAGCCCTACTGAGTGTTTAGTAAGGGTTATTATACTATTAAAGAGTACATGATTGATAATAACCCCTTGGAATGAGGTAATTGCTACCATGCTGTTTCTAAATGTTTTTATAACAATTTTACAAATATTATATTGTAAGTAATGCTTTAAAAAAAGACCCGCTTGGTTTCTTGCTGGTTCTTCCCAGGACAGAGAATTTTTCCGAACTAGTGACTTTCAATAAGAATTACATGTAATTAATATTGAATTAAAATGATTGTATTCTATTCTTTACTACTGAATGACTGACTCATTAACGTGTGCGAATTATTCTTTACAAATAATTACTTATATATTGCATAAGTGATTGTATATTGCCTGCTTCAATACGAATTCCGGTCACGGCGGACATTCATTACGGAGACTAGCCATCTGCTTACGAAAGGATTATATTGCACGAGTATTACAGGAGTTTATGCATTCTCTATGCCCTCACATGCGTCCGATGGGACCGCAATCCGACACGACTGGAGGGAAAGCTGGCGCAGGAACACCGCCATAACCTACTCTCCGTTACACGGGGAGAAGCACCCCCTACTTCCTGACTGGCTGCTACTAATTTCTTGACGGTATACCCAATAATTGATTTTGACAGGACTCGGGAATTGAACCCGAGACCTCATGATTAGTTGCCACGCTTACGACTACTAGAGCAACTAGGCAATCAGTATGTAAGTTAATATAACTTATAAGAATAAGGTTGACAAACGAGCACATAGTCAACCTAATTGTAAGTGGACGCTATGGCTCAATACATCTATCATCGACCTCGTTGTCATTGTATAAAGACAGGGAAGTAGGCTGTCTCCGGCCCAATCCGCGATATAATTGCCTACTGTCTCAGGGTTGTCATTGTCACCAAATTATTAGTTTAAAGCCCGGCCCTTGCCAAAAATAATACATCTCTGTATAACTAATTCAGTGATCATTAGTCGATAAAGTTCAACAATGGTTTTCCTAACAAATACAAAAATGTATTAAGATTCAGAGCAGTATTATTTATAAAAAAAGGGATAAAATAAACCGGCGGGGCGGTGTGTGAGCTCGTGTTTAAATTATTTACTTAGTATATTCTAGTTATTTTTTATTTTTAATAGGCATAATATAGAATTTGCACACATAAAGGACCATATTAATTTTTATTTTTAATTAATACAAGCATATATATATTGAATCACACATTTATTACAAAATTACAAATTAGCTACAGAAAAATACTTTCTTCGGTTTTGACTATTACGAAACGACTTGTTATTAAACTTTAATGTGTAATATATCCGCATCCTTATAAATAACTTTTGCAAATATAATTAATTACGATTTTATAACCGTAAGTAGGTACTTAGTTACTATTCTTCCTATGTCTAATAGACAACTAATACAACAAAAATATGTAAATGTATGTAAAAATGCCGTAACGCGCGAACCTTGTGCGGTGTTAGCCCAGACTGGCGTAGAGAGAAACATTCCGAGATTGTGTTTAAGTGTGCGTGCGGCGCCTCATAGATACTATGGCGTACACATACAAGCCGCGCGCAGTGCGTTTGTTTGAAGATAACGTACTTCCCTGTCTTTATACTATGTCGTTGTCACCCTTCAGGACTAAGATGGAATGTAATATTATTAGCTAAAAGGGTCTCCGATTCTTTACATTCATCACACGAATCACCGCAGTATTATTGTTCTGTTTCATGCTGGTAAGAATACCATACTCACAGAAGTGAGAGCGTGGTCCTACTCCGGACGAGCCGGCCGATTCGTGTTGATGCTATGAATAGCTGCAGCGTGGTTCTATACATGTATATCATGTACAAATATTATTCTTGTGATTGGTACATCAAGTTATAATAATATATTACGTATATTTATTTCAGCAAAATTTTTACCAACGTCGGCAGGAAACTATCGGCTTTGCTACAAAGATCATACCTTCTGGTGCGATAAACACAACCTGTTGACGAGTAAGTTCTGCAGATGGTACTGCTCCAAGAAGAAGAGTAGAAAATGCCCAGCTTCGCTGCGAACAAAAGACAGCACAGTTGTCGCCGAGATAAATTGTCACAATCATGAATAATTTGAAATTGTACAGTTCAATGTTACGTTATTATTAAAATGTCACAAATCGCTTTGGTTTTTCTGCCGACTTCCAAAAAGGAGACGGTACTTAATTCGAGTGTATGTTTTTTTTTTTTTTTTTTTTATGTGTGTTACCTCATAACTTTGTACTGGGCGAACCGATTTCGATGATTCTTTTTTTATATGAAAGCTGATAGTTCTCGTGTGGTCCCATATGAATTTGATCAAGGTCAGACCAATGGTTATTGAGTTATTCTCAAATAACCTATATTGAAGTCGGCTATACAAAATTTTTAATTTTAAATTATTTTGTCAATTATCTGTAAATTGACTGAATAATTATTATTGTAAGCTTTTGTGTATTACAAAAGCTTGGTTATTTACGTTACGGGTTGTTTTCATTATAAAATGTTTTTTTTTACCCTAATATGTATTTGGTTTCTCGGAAACGGCTCTAACGATTTGCATGACGTTTTGTATATATGTAGATACTTCTTTTTATATAATAAGGGTGACAAACGGGCGCACAGTACACTTCATGGTAAGTGGTTGCTGCTGCGTTTACACATCCGCATCTATCCTCGATTAAAAATCAAAATGAAGAAGCGATGCCACTCCTGATGACTGAAATAGAATGCTTCGTTACCGGAAAAGGGGTCTAAAGGCTGTCCCTGATATATTTCAAATACCGAGTGTAATTCAATAGTAACTACGTATTTAAGTGTTTATCATAAAAGCCTTTTGATTTTCAACTTAAAGATTCAACTTATTAAATATGAAATTTATTTAAAATCAAAGATTTTATAGGTCTGCCCAGCATCCTGGTATATTATCACATGAGCTCCATAGTACGGATATTAATGCATTGTCATCAAAACTACATATTTTCTTTACATCATCTATAACGGAATAAAAAATAATTATTGCTTAAAATGAGCAACGGTCTAAAATTGTCATTTGTAATATATTTCCGCTGAGTTGAAAACTGTTTCCTCGTTTATAATGTACAATATGTTTCAATGTGTTATCAATATTTATATTCAACTTTTTCAGCTATTTTTATAACAACGCTGAGCGGTAAAGAACAAATGGTTTACGGAAATATTAAATTCTATAAGCAGTATGAAAGCGGCGTTAAAGTAAGATGGCGGTGCACGAAAAGAGGTTGCAATGCTTTTTTATATACAGCTGAAGGGAACATTATTAAACTACAGGCAACTCATAACCATTATTCAAACGTAAAGAATTAAATGATTTCTGGATGTTTAGTGGTAAAGTGATAACGGGCCTCTCGGTATTTGCGCTACTGCGGCTCGAATTTGATACGGTATCGTATACTTTCAAATTTGCCCAAATATATAACTTTTTATTAAAAAAATCCACAAACGTGTGTGTTTTACTGTATTTGTAAAAATTTAATTCTCGCTTAAAATTAAATTAATCGAGTATATAGTTGTTTATATTAATGGGTACTCGTAGTTGCAAATAAAGGAATATATGTATGAAGCTCCTTCCTTCTGATACAAGCTACGGCACATTTCTTAAAGGGTTATAAAAAGTTATAAAAAAAGATAAGGCAGGAAATAGTTTCCACGGTTAGTTATATTAGGAAAGAAATTATTCGTAAATGTATAACATCAAAAAAATTGTTTACTGTTTATAATTTATAGAAAATTTATTCTGGGTAAAATAAATATGAGTTGATTAAGAGTAGTAAATAAATTGTCTATAATAAAATAACTTATGTATAAATTATAATGTGTGAAATTATGAGCGTTACATACTTAAAAAATATTTACAATGTGTAAGTAATGTGTTTACATAAAAATGATTAAAAAGTGATTCTTTTCTACCATTTTTATTTTAAAAAAATATCTACGTATCTTTACATGAGGGATATTTGACAGTTACAATTTCTAACTACGAATACTTTGCTTGTAAATCGATAACGTATCTATAGCCTTCGTTAGAATTTGGTCTTAGGTTCCCACAGTACTTACCTGCTTTCTTTTAGGTGTAGGTTTGTAAGCTTGTTTATCAATTTATTGTTACAAATAGAAAAAATATACCATCTAACGTTTATTGTACTATATATAAATTTTTAAACAAAAATCTTTCGCCTGCAATGATATTACATTTCGAACAAAAATCTAAATTCAATAATATTTATAATATTTTTGGCTTACAGTAAAGTGTTACCTATGTATCTATCTAAATATCGTTAATTTATTTGTTTCAGCGCTCTTCGTGATGGCGGCAAACAACAAAGAACATTTGTGGTTCCGCGGCTATAAGTTCTACAAGCGACTGGCAGTGAACGGGAAGATACGATGGTGTTGCACCAAAAGGAAATGTCGGGCGGTGTGCTATTCTATCGGCCACGAAATAGTCCGGCTACAAGACTCGCACAGCCACTGAATGCTTGGATAAATTTCTATTTTAAAACTATTAAATAAGTTATAGAAAATATATTACTAATCCCTCAAGAATCATGCATTTCTATTCATATAAGGTATTAAGTCTGCCCTTTATTTAAAAATAAATAAATAAATAAAATCGTAATCAGATTAAAAAAAATCGAAGTTGTTTTAGCGATGTATTGAGATACAATACAATACAATATATTGAGACAATCTTGGGCTAAAATTAGATGTTGTTGGAACAAATACTTAATTGTTTTATTTAAATACATAACAAAGAATGCTTGTTAGTTAATTTCAACGTACTTTGTCATATCAAAAAATAACAGGAAACAGCTATATTATTGCGGTCATAAAAACTATAGGCATTCGGAGACGAAGCACAAGAGGATACGTTGGCGCTGCACGCAGAGGGGTTGCGACGTGTTTTTCCGTTGCCGCCAAGATAATCAAACATTGTAATAAACATAACCATTAGTGTAAAAAGCCGAATATTAACTTCTAGTTTTAACACGTTCATTGCGTTTGGATAAAGCAAAAGCAAGCAAAGAATCTTCCGCATGACTGTTTTGCCTCTCTGTGCGGCAAGCTACTACGACTATATGTATGTCGAAGCGTCTGAAAAGGACAAATAAGTAAATTTAATTCCCACTTAAAGCTTGACTTGATGGTGTAGTTAAATTTTCTAGAGACTGATTAGGTCTCTAACGCACTGAGTAGATATATTATTTTCACGGTGCGTCTAGAGATCTTACATGCCTCTAGTTCTAAGCCTCGTAACCGCGAGGAGTGAAGGCGCGTTAATCTTATATTTTTTTAATAAAATTAATCGTCCTATTTTAAAGAGTAGAAAGAATAGGTCAATCATTGACAATATGTGTGTCACTGACTTTTCAAGACGTACTTTAACCCAGAAAATTTTTGGAAATTGATGAAATTATGATCCCTTATCGTCAGAGACTCAAATTTCGTCAGTAAATTAAATATATTGGTAAATCCAATTGGGCATACCTTAAGCACATTAAACAAATTACGTATAACATGATTATACGGAATTTTTAAAGTAGTATAAATACATTTCGACAGCACTATCGGCTTCAACACCCTCGAAAAGCATGAAAATGACACCATGATGAAAAAATTGATACCTATTGCAGCCGCCATCTTCGATTTACATTTCGACAGCACTATCGGCTTCAACACTCTCAAAAACGATGAAAATGACACCCAAGATGAAAAAATTGGTACCTACTTCAGCCGCCATCTTGGATTTACATTTCGACAGCACTATCGACTTCAACACCCTTGAAACCCATGAAAATGACACCCATGATGAAAAAATTGATACCCATTGCAACCGCCACCTTGGATTTACATTTCGACAACCCTATCGGCTTCTACTCTCTCGAAGACCATGAAAATTACACCCATGATGGAAAAATTTATACCTATTGCAGCCGCCATCTTCCATTTACATTTCGACAGCTTTATCGGCTTCAACACTCTCGGAAACCATGGAAATGACACCCAAGATGAAAAAATTGATACCCATTGCAACCGCCACCTTGGATTTACATTTCAACAACCCTATCGGCTTCTACTCTCTCGAAAACCATGAAAATGACACCCACGATGAAAAAATTTATACCTATTGCAGCCGCCATCTTGGATTTACATTTCGACAGCACTATCGGCTTCAACTCTCTCGAAAACCATGAAAATGACACCCAAGATGAAAAAATTGATATCTATTGCAGCCGTCATCTTGGATTTACATTTGACAGCACTATCGTCTTCAACACCCTCGAAAACCATGAAAATGACACCCATGATGAAAAAATTGATACCTATTGCGGCCGCCATCTTGGATTTACATTTCGACAATCCTATCGGTTTCAACCTCTCGGAAACCATGAAAATGTCACCCATGACAAAAAAAATTACTACTTACTTTTAGTACGTACTACTATTATTTATTCTGTGCTTTTAAATATTGTAATAAAAAATCTCTTATTATTATTATAATGAAGTATTTAAGAAATTTGGTTATTCGAATATTGTGTATTTGTACAGCGATCTTTTTGAGCCGCTGCAAACAACCGAAACAATGTCCACTCACGACGGCGACTGAAGCCGAACTAAACTACTCTGTGGCTGTAGCTCCCCATTTACAGAAATAATTTATATACGAGGCTACCAAATCAACGAAAATTTCGCCATTTTGGAGCCGAAAATAATTAATTATAGCTAAACAAAACAAAATTACACTGCCATTTACATTCAGTGGCTTCCCACATGATAGATGAAGAGATTAAAACATAGATTGAGTTAAACAATTGATATTTTCAAAAGTTATCGTGTTTACAAGCCACAGGGACATGATAAATCCACACCATAAGCCACTAAAACCCTTTTTTTATTTAAAAATAGCAATTAATCGATTTAAAAAAATTATTAATAAGTTCAACAATCATTTATCTTTCTAACAATGTGCTTTTTATATCATTTATATGTATAATATGATTGCTAGATACGATTTTATTCAATAAAATGTTGGAATCTTAATTTTTAGGCGATAGTAGAACATACCTTGCGCTTTCGCTTAAGGTATGCAAAAAAAATTACATAAATATGGAGTAAAAATTATAAATTATGTATACCTGATGGATATACGTCGAGAACTGGATTATGGAAAAAATACAGTTTTGAAGCTAATTGAAGGTTTATTAGGGTCGAGTAGTAGTAGCAGATAATTTTTACTCTTCTGTCGGTTTAGCCGAATAACTCCTAGCAAAAAAAAAACAATCATTTACTGTGGTACACTTTAGACAAATGGCAAAGGGCTGCCCAAGAAAAAAATATCATAAAATGAAACTAAAAAAGGTCAAGGCGCCAAGTTAAATAATTACGACGTGTAAAGATCATAATACTACTTAAATGAAAGACAACAAGTCTAATTAACGGCTGCTTCAAAAAGCCGTTATGTGTCTTAATGTATAACGACAATAAAAAGTCGTCAACTACAGTGAGCAAATGTCCTCATACTATAACGTTAAGACGTGGTTTAAAATGGTATTGAAAAGTAATGATAGGATTTTTATAGAGCACTGCTCAACGTGCCGATAGTGTATAACATGTCAAGTACTCATGCAAGAATGTCCAAAAAGGATTTTATGGATACAGTAATTGAAGCGCTTACAGGGCTAAGGATTTTTGTAAGAGGTATGTATTACTTAAAATATAATAAAATAATAAACTTAAAAAACTATCCTTAACAATAAAAATATTTTTTCAAGGTGACGTGGTAGAGCCATGTTGCAGCTTTACTATGGTTGTAGCACGAATGAATCGGCCCGACCGGGGAGGATCACGCCTTCACAAAATAAAAATAGCAGCTCAATGCTGCTGGTGCAATGTATGGTGAGTGTAGAGAACCGGATACCCTTTTTACCGGAAACGAGGCATTCCACATTAGTTCTCAGGGGTGGCAATGCATTTATATTTTGATTCTTAATCGAGTATAGATGTAGATGTCCATGGGCCTCAGCTTCTATTTACCATCAAATGGACTCTGTGCTCGTTTGTCACACTTATTCTATAAAAAAGAGTTAAGGTCAAATCATTTATGTTAAGAAAACCAAATAAAGGCACACTTGACAGTCAAAATTAAGCTAATTGTCCATTAGAAAATGTTGCTTCCATTTACCATTGCCTTATGATTAGTACACATTATTAGTACACATATAATTATGTAGTATTAGATATGCAATCTATTTATTTATAACTGCCACGTTAGGATCAGGGGCCCGTTTGATGAAACCAAACTACATTCTACATGAAGAAACTTTACACTTGAAATTTTGAATAAAAACGTAGTTGTTTTAGATAAAATTAGATATTTAGATAGATATTTTCATAAAATACTCCTGATTTACATGACTTCATTAAATAACACAGTTTTTAAACAAATACTATTTTAATTTATAAATTTAACTGAAGAGTTTCTCAATGTAGAGTGAAGAGTTGCAAAATTGTATCGTCAAATAGGCCCCTGGCAACACTGCTATTATATAAGTAGATTAATTGAACGACGTAAACTTTGACGTGATCGTATATATTTTTGTGTAATAGGCGATTTAAAATTTGTAGTGTTTTTGAGATATTTCAGTTCTTTCTTCACTGTTGATTACATTTTTTAGAGAAGATTTAATTAATCACAAAAAAAAAGTTGTGTATATTCCCTATTGCTAATAATCCATTTGAAAGTAATTGAATTGTTATCGTGACAAAATTGTTTTTTTTTAGTGCCAATATTATTATATGCCCCATACTTACAAAATTTTAGTTTACTAGTCAAAAAGGCAAAGCTTAAGGTGACCATAATACCCTAACGTACCTTATAAGGTATTACCTGCTCTTGTAACATCACGAATAACTCACTACTGAACAATTTTGACGAAATTTAGCATACCTAAAGATTCTTGACTACTTTATTCTGAACAATTAAAAACAATGTATTATATGATTTACTTGCAGAACTCCCTGGGGGAAGATGTACAGATCACGCTCTGCAACGACGTGACAAAAAAAGGCGTTGCGTAGGCTGCTACAAAAAATTAAGGCTTACATGGAATAGCATACATGCTTCCAAAAAAGCCAAAAGAATAGTAACTTATTGCGTGGAATGTAATCAAACAATGTGTTTGTCGTGTTTCAACGAAAAACATTTAGTTTAATAATTTTTTTTAATTATCCCATCGACAAGTCATGTTCTATTCTATTAACATCACTAGCCGTACCACAAACTACACTATCTTTTTACTGCTGTTAGAGATGTAAACATTATCCTAAATTGATTTTTTGTTTACTCTTTAGTTTATCGTCATAATTGTGAGCATCAATTGCACTATTTATACAAAGATAGAGCAATTGATTAGCTGCATTTCAGTATATATTATGTGAATATATCCTAGATTTTGAGCTAGATTTACATATTTCAAAAGAACCAAGCTAATACTAGTTTATAATAAATACGAATTTCAGTGCTAAGTGCATGTTGCCAGTGACGGTAAGAAAAACCATAGATTTATTATTAAACTAGGGATGTAGAATCGAGATGTAGTACTTTAATACTGGCTGTTTAAAAAATTCAAATTAAAAAGTTGAGTACACCGGCGTGTCTGAAAAATAAAAACAATGTACATAAGAAAAAGATACGACTTATTTTTATTAAGCATTTTCGTGTGTCTCATACGCACATTAGTAAAGTTAGCATATGAGTTCCAATCGATCTCCAACACATCGGCTGAAACTTCTTTAAAAACACTCCTACAGCTAATATATTATTATTGGTTTTTGTATTTTTTTTGTAATTATAAATAAGCTTTACATTTCTTATTGTTTAAAAAAAACAAAAATTATTATTTTATAATTTAAATAAATAAGTTTATTTTATTCTAAAGAAAAATAATACTAAGCAATAATTTTAAGCAGAGAAATATTAGTACCATACCGTATTAAAAGTCCAATGCTAAACGTAGGATAGATAGCCTAATGGGGGGAGGGGGGGAATATTCTTGCACCCATAGTACACAGTTAATTATTAAAATAATATTAGTGTTCTGTTATAAGCAATTATCTTGATTCTAACCGATAGTTTTGTGACGTACTTAATATAAAAATCAATTTGATGTGATTAATCATGATAATAGTGACAAAAATTATTTCTGTGTTGCTAAGTTATAAATTAACTTGTTCCTGACATTAAGTAAATTTATGAGTGTTAACACTGACAATAAACATTCTAATAAATATTATTTCATAATATGTTCTGTATGTGTGATTAAAGTAAAAAGTCCACCTGATGATAAGTGGATGCTGTGAAATATATAGACATATTCACAAAAATCAAAATGCAGATGCGTTTTTAGATGGTTATCTTACCAGTGAAAAGAGGGTCCCCGATTTACTCACCTTGTGAAACAGCAGCATTCTGTTGATATTGTGTATGAGCGTGACCATTTCTCAGCCGTGCCGACCCATCCATGCTGCAGTCATGACACAGCTATTGCGTGAATGCAAGTAGATAATGTACGATCAACGTGAGATAGTTGGCCATTGTTTTGCCATTGATTTAATTAGGTTCATTCAAACTAAGCAAGATTTTGAAGACATTTAATTAATTTATTCAATCATTATAGCTTATTAAAAGTCCACTACTGAACATAAGCCTCACCCATAAATCGCGTTATAGGTGGGATATTTTTATAAAATATATTATTATTTGCCAAAGTTGCCACGCTTGGCATATGGTTTGGCGATTGATTTTTTTAATTGCTATAAGGTTGGTCCTGTTGCCAGTCTCCTGTTTCAATCTCGCTCTGTCGCCTCTTACAACACGGACGGGATAATATGGTTTAGTCGATTCTATTAAACCGCCATATAATGTAATGCTATATTAGTAGTTCTACTAGTTTAGTAGTTCTAGGGTAATAATAAACCTAGCAAGCTAACAGCATAGCAAAGTGGCGAAGCAATCAGCTTTGTAGCGGTTTCTAACGGTTGCCATTGAGCAATCAGTTTCAAAATAGGAGGTTCAGATGCCTCGGTGATTAGTAATCGATTGCTGAAAACAGAATTTGAAAATTCGAAACCGTTCTCGAGATAATCGTGGGACAGACGGACAGACGAACAGACGGACAGACGGACAGACGGACAGACGGACAGACATCGTGAAATCAATAAGTGACTTCGCAAGCTTCGCCACTTAATAATGAGTATTAGCAAGGTGGATCTGCTAAGATATTTGATGATTTCATTTTAATTTACTAATTTATAGGTAATATGTAGGTACTTTTTAATACTTTCCAATATTCATTCTAATTTTAGAGACTAGTTTTGCGTGGTAGAGCCATGCTGCAGCTATTTTAGTAATTTAGTTGTAGCACGAATGGGTCGACTCGACCGGGGAAGGGCCACTCTCTGACAGAATACCAGCGTAAAGCTTAACGCTGCTGTTTCGTATGGTGATTGTAGAGAACCGGAGACCCTTTTTACTGGAAATGAGGCATTCCATCTCAGTCCTCACGGGTAACAACGCATCTGCATTTTGATTCGTAATCGAGGATAGATGTAGATGTCTATGGGCTGCAGCAACCAACTACCATCAGGTGGTCTGTGTCCTATAAAAAAAGTGTTTTTTTTTCAATTTCGTACTAGATAAATTTAATATGTACCACGATTTTTCCTATATTCCTACATTGTCATCCGAGTCTGAGTTATGTTCAAAATTTCAAGTCTTCACTAGCTCATCGGGAAGTGAAAAGAAAGAAGGGAAATATGAGTTGCAAAATTCCACCCGGAACGACAGACAAACAACAAAAAACTTAATAAAAACGTGGTAAAATGCAAATGCGTCCTTTTTACTTACACACTATTGATCAATGAAATGTAATATACGATTATTTAGTTCATTTTCTAATAAAAAGAAAAAGCTCACTTTAAACAACGAAAGTTAATTAAAAACAATATCATTCTGAATTTGGTACCCACTAAGTATTTACGTGAATACTACACATTAAATAAAACTAAATTTACGGATTCTATCGTGTTTAATTCATGATCATAATCTAGATCGGACCAAAATTTAATATTCAAAAACTGAAGGTAACCGCGGGCTGACTATCTGGATGTCAAACACCTCAGTGCCCCCCGTGACATGGTTGCTGTAAAGGAGCCGAAATTTCGGGAATTAAAAAGTTAAATTAAACGCGATGGAATCCCTGAAATTAGTTTCATTTAATGTTTTACTGTTTTAAGTGGACTAAGGAAAATTTCAATCTTAATGCCGTTTAAATAGTTACATTAAAAACTTCACCCAATACTTCGCCATATTATGTCATAATGTAACGGAAATATATGTAACGGATATGTCGCGTAACATACTATATACGCTGCTGTGTAGCCTAACATATATACAAAGAAAAAAATACGGTGGAATTGTAATCCTCCTTTTTTGATGTCGGCTAAAATAAAAGATAAAATATTTTTCAGGTTTGTTTTCATTTTTTTTGTCTGGTAGCGAACATCGTATTAAATTGAATATGTAGCGGTACTAACTCACAAAACTATTGTTTCAGCGGTATTCCTAAGGAAACCGAATGGGAGGATAAAAATGATTTACAAAAACGAAAGGTTTTACCAACAAATGGAGGGTAAGGACAAGATCCGATGGCGCTGCACTAAGCGAGGCTGCAGGGCGTTTTACTACACTGTCGGAGGCGTTTTGACCCGGACTCGTGAGATTCACGACCATCCGAATCAACAGATCAGTGATGTGCCGGTGGACTTTGATCTTGCGTAAAGAAGTTATAATCTTGCAATCCCTTATATTTTCTTATAAATACATAAAAGTGTTTAAAAGCAAGTGAAGAAATAGAGATCTCAATAATGTATTGTGAATTATGAATAGGTAGGTATACTACTGAATTAAAATTTTATTTTAAATAGATTTACAGATATAGATTTAGACTATAGAAGAAAAGACAATTAAACCCCATTATGCTCGAAATTTATTTAATTATTCGTATTTAACTGGTATTTGCTGTTTAATATTATATTACATATATAACTATTTAGGTTTTAGCTTTATTTATTAACGTGATAAAAAGTACGTGAACATGTGTAATAACTACAAGCGTAGGCGTTATAATTTTATACAAAACCGATAAATAAATAATAAAAAATTACAGTTATTTCATTCCATATTTCCATAATACGTTCACAAAATCGCGCTACCATGCATGCTAGTTGTACGTAGTAATATTATATTCATTGCTAGTGATGGTGCGTATGCGAGTGGTAATTATCATCCTCTTCGTAAATATTGGCTAACGTGGGGAATAAGAATAATTTATTATTAAAAGTTTTACTAAGATATAGGAGAATATATATGTAAATAAAATACCAGTTCGAAAATTAATTTATTCATTCAACCTTTTGAAAGTCTACTGCTTGCCTTCTCCATTGATTGCCTCTTGGTGGGATACTAGCCATAGTTGCCAAGCTTGGCAGGCTAGTTGACAACCGCAGTTCTTTATTATGCTGCAGCCCACTCTGTTTTTTTTTTTGCTGTAAACTTATTTTTATACGTTTAAATAGTGATTCTAATAACGCACTTAACGGGAACCACAGGGTTGTTATTAAACATGTTGTATAAATCGGATTTTCTTACACAATATTTCATCATCATTATTACAGCCCATCACAAATCCTTTGCTGAACATGGGCTCCTCCCAAGGAATGCTACACAGCTCGGGTCTGAGTCACCTTTATCCATCGACTTCCTGCATCCTACTAGATCGTCATTTCAACTAGTGGAGGTCGTCCTACACTCCGCTTAGCGGTACGAGGCTGTCATTTGAGAAAATTTTAACAATATTTTTTTTACCTTTATCATATTCAGACATTTCTTGTACATTGCAGTTTTTTCACGATTGGAAACGGTTTAATTGACTTTGTTCAACTATTAAATGCTTTCCATCATCGCTCAACCAGATGGTCCGCGGGATATTACCATGTTATCGTTATCCCATGCATTCGTACTAAACAATTTGCTTCGTGCCTTGTTATGCGTACTCATAACAAAGGTAAAATAATGTGTCGACGTCTGTCTTTCCGACCGATTACAATTTGAGTGTTTCTCAAAGTTAGAGTGAATAGGCTTTTATTACGCTAAGACTGCGCTATTTAACACCCAGGGCTTCATCACCGCTTATCGCCATTTGGGATAGTAGTCAAACACTGCCTTATAATAAGTGTAAACACTCATATAGCTCGGTGCATAAAACACTCGTATAGCTCGATGTATAAAACGCTCATATAGCTCGGTGTATAAAATACTCGTATAGCTCGGTGTATAAAACACCCATATAGCTCGGTGTATAAAACACTCATATAGCTCGGTATATAAAACACTCATATAGCTCGATGTATAAAACACTCATATAGCTCGGTGTATAAAACACTCATATAGCTCGGTGTATAAAACACTCATATAGCTCGGTGTATAAAACACTCATATAGCTCGGTGTATAAAATACTCGTATAGCTCGATGTATAAAACGCTCATATAGCTCTGTGTATAAAATACTCGTATAGCTCGGTGTATAAAACACTCGTATAGCTCGGTGTATAAAACACTCATATAGCTCGGTGTATAAAACACTCATAAAGCTCGGTGTATAAAACACTCATATAGCAAGGTGTATAAAACACTCATAAAGCTCGGTGTATAAAACACTCATATAACTCGGTGTATAAAATACTCGTATAGTTCGGTGTACAAAACACTCATACAGCTCGGTGTATAAAACACTCCTATAGCTCGGTGTATAAAACACTCATATAACTCTGTGTATAAAACACTCGTATGGCGATGTGATAATGTAAGGCGTGGGTGTTGTAAGAGGCGATAGAGGGACACAAACCAGGAGATGGGCAGCAGCGGCTTCCTAATTACAACAAAAGAATTAAAAACTGCGGTTGCCAACCCACCTGCCAAGCGTGGCTACTATGGCAAATGTACTATGTTCATATATGGACTTTTAATGGAATGTAACGGTAACTCATACAGCTATGAATGTTTTAAATTACAGTGATAATTTTGTAAATTGTAATACATTGGATTATTACAGGTCATGTAATAAAAACGCATCGTAACCACAAGTTGTTGCTTCTTAATGGATTCAAATACAATATAAACGGCTTAAGCGCCACCGGTGAGAAAACAAGATGGCGGTGTTCCGTGCGATCGTGCTCGGCCAGAGTGCATACAGTTGAAGAAAAGATAGTGTTACTTGTCGACGAGCACACTCATCCACCTCAGAAACTGGATAGCGTAGACACTTACAAAAAATTAACTTCTCTTCATTTTTAAAAGGGTACTTAACGGAATAAACGTTTTTTTTTAATTTGTTTATCATTTGAAAGTAGAATACAAATACATAAGTAAAATCGCATCTATAAACTACAAAGATTTGTAAATAATGCTATCATCTACATCGATATTTCCAGGTTTGATAAAAAAAAATAGAACATACGTAGAATATTACATTGCGTTGTAAATAGTAGGATAACAATCGGGCTAAATTTATAATTTCGATAACTTAGGTCATTAAATAACTAGATGCTTGGTAAGTTCATTTCTAGTGTCAGGATCAGAATGTAAAGTGATTAGTTACAAAAGAAGAGTTTCGGCGATTCAAATTTTGCTGACATAAGGTGATAAAAATTCGTCAAATATTTCGGTCCCAGCCTATGGGTGCTTCAGACTCTGGAGCATTAAAAACGTAGCGACTTTAAAATAAGTTCAAATTGTACGCAATAAAATATGATTCGTTTTATTCAAAGTACAATTTAATGTTATAGCGGCCAGATATTTGCATCATTCACATCACTTATTCCTATGATATCACATCACTTATTCCTTAAGTAAATAATATCATTGAGATATTATTTACTTAAGCTAAGCTTAATTTTTCCGAATTACGAATAAGGTAAAACAGGTATTAAAATATAAAAATGTGATATATTATATTTATGTATCTACTCAAATTAAATACTTAAAGAAGAGTCTTGTTGTTTTGTACAATATCTCATATAGCAAATATACTTGTACATACATATTTCAAGCAAATAAATCGACTTGTACGTTTAGATGTTAATTTTGCGGATAAGTTACATCAACAGTAGCACATGTGATAGTGTGTAATATAGACATGTATAAATAATTTATTTTATTTTGTTCGTATTATGTTTTGTTCATATAACCATTAATCATTACAGCTGATCCAAAGGCCACTGCTGAACATAGGCCTCCCCCATGAATACCCGCATTTTGGAGATGTTTCCCATAGTTGCCACGCTTGGTAAGCAAAGCAAGTTGACAACCGCAGTTTGTTATTTTTATTCAGTTGTATTCAAAGATGCTGATGCCCATCTTTTGGTGCAGTTTCCCTCTGCCACCTCTTGTGACACCCACGGGATGATATCGGATACGATATTCTTCTACCACCACTATACGGTTCGTTTACGCTTACGTAATCTATTATTGAATTATATTATTATATTTTGGACACAACAAGAAAGAAAAGCGTAGAAAGGGAATAAGCATAGAATAATTTAAATGACATTATTTCATGAGGATTGATATATCGAATTAAAACTGTCGATCATTATAAAACTTTGCAGATTTACTTAAGCCAATTCAAACTTCTTTCATTCGGGTTAAAATCTGGCGAGCATTCTGGCCAATGCAGAAATTCGATTTCGACCTATGTTAGATATTAGAAAAGTATCGCTGCCGTGTAGCCTAACATTATCTGGCATCATAATAAACCTATCTCCTATTTAACAGCCAAAAGGAATCATAATCCTGTTCTTAAATGTCGCTTACGACTTTTTAGTTCAGTGCATGCTCCTACACAATTGCTACCTGCCAATTTACATAATTAAACATTCACCTAGCACCTAAGTCCTTTCAAACAACTACTCTCTCCACTGCTGGATATGAGCCCCACTTCGTTTTCTATTTGTCATACTTGTGTGCAGTCTTACATAAGTTGCTAACAGGTTATACATTTTTATTATAGGGTCAGGTGTTCACACAAACACACAGAAATTGTAGTCATCATTGCCTACCCAATTAGGCGAAGCTCTGGTACGCTGTGAGAGTACGAGAACAAAAACGCGCACAAGCAATATATATAATAGTCGGTATAAACAGACACATGTCTATCCTGACTGTCTTCACAAGTCCAGTGCTGAACATAGGCCATAAAACATAAAATAAAGGAATGCTTAAAACACGGTCCGGAGTCACCTGTGTCCATACACTTCCTGCATGTCTTACCAGTTAGTTACTTGATCAAGTCGAAAACCACTCCACACTTCGGTTACCAGTACAAGGCTACCACTCGAGAACGTTTCTCCCCCACCGCTTGATGGCATTGTCACATAATACATAATAATTATAGGAGAAAAATTATTTCTGCGTTAAATATCTCCTGGTAAATCTCGATTACGAACAATCCTTTTGGCCCTATAACTGCCACATTAGCGCTGCTGTTTGGCCAGACTACCTGAAGATAGAAAGATTAGTGCATTGTTATATCAAAACTACCCTCCCACAAGCAGAGAGAAGTCACTCCGCGTTTGCAGTCTACCAACTTGCATCTAGAATGGGTTTGCCCAGCCGATTCGAAGTCTATCTTCGAGCTGGGCTTCCACTTTGGACCTGCCGTGTGAGGCTAATCACTGCTTCTAAGTATCTCATCTGTGTACTAAAGCGGTAACTCATTCCAAAATTTATATACACTCAGTATATAAAATTTTCATTACTACGCGATAATCGAACTTATCATCTCGGCTGTTTAAATAACATAAATCGTTTTTTTAGAGTTGTGTCCCGAAATCCACACTACGCCAAAAGGGGCGAAGGTGTTGATCCTAGGAGGCTACAAATACAGAACCAACGGTTCACAAGGATGTAAAGTGAGGTGGCGCTGTGCTTCACATGAGCGGCTTGGATGTCGAGCTATCATTCATACTGTTGATGACGTCATCGTCTATATTAAAGATGTACACTCAACAGAAATTAATTAGAGCTTCATTTTTTTTATTAATTACACTTTAGCTTATAAATGTTTGTTTATCAAAATAAAATGGTGATAACTTTAAGTTGGCCTTTCTTTTACAATTGTGGGTGGGCAACAAATTGTATTAATGATATTATAAAATTATTAGTAGTATTATGGATTAAACATAGCATATTTGGGTTGCAAAACAAATTTGAAAAATTGGTTTTTAACGAGATGTTTCAGTCGCGCTGGAACGAAACGAATGAGTTAGAAAACCTAGAGAGACAACTACCTTTGAACACTTGACGAAATTGTCATTCTGTATTCGTATGTCCTCCTCCAAAACTGGACCGATTTAATTTTTTTTTCAATAGAAATGTGTAAAGGTATTTGGCTGTCTGTATGTAATACTTTTATTTTATATTTCCCTTAAATTTATTTTCGGGGTATCTTATAACAGCGGTTTAACGATGATATTATGAGGAAAAAAAAACATTGGAATATGACACTGGTACATATATATTTTATCTTACAAAAATGTTAGCTCTTATGTCATTATCCAGGAAGGAAACAGAGGAATACGTGTAAGGACTAGATGCCGTCTGGATGTCCTCTTGCTTATTCAATTGATATATTCATAATGAGCCAAATTAAATCAGAATATTTTTTTTGAAACCTTATACATCTAAATTAGGTATAACATTTTCAGGTTTCACATATACTATTTCACCACGAGGGAGACGAATGATCAAGATCGGGAAGTACAAGTTTTGTCATAAAGTTACTAACAAATTTAAAAGTAGATGGGTCTGCTCCTCCCACAATAACAGAGGCTGCACTGCTCTCATCCACACCTTTGGAGACGAAGTAATCAAGATAAGGAACGTGCACTCTCACTAAATTGGTTACTTTATATTCATATTGAAATATATTTTACAAATATACATTATATAGCTACGCTTTTACGTTAATTGTTGTGTTTTAAGTATTGTGTATTATTTGTGTCATTTCTTGAATAAAGTTTGTAAACTTCATAGTTTTTATTTACACAATTAAAATACATAATGTTTTATACATACAGCCTTAATTCATATGACCTTGAAATATTTTTTAATGTTTTTATTTATTACCTATGTAACATCTGTAGACTACAATGCTTAGGGGACAAAGTACGAGTACCTTATACAATCGAAGTCAGCTTTTGTCCAAAGATATAAATATATGGTTTTAGAAAAAAGAAAGAAACACTTTATTTTGATACAGACCATGACGTACATACCAAAATATTAATTTGTAACAAGAAATACGAAATGGCTTTGTACGCTAACGGCATGCCAAAAACGTCATTACTCAGCATGAGTTGTGGCAAATTTACAAAGCTAATTTTCAGTAATGACCAAATAAAAAAGTTAAAAAGTGTTTGTGTATGATTGTGTGTTTTTAGTTTTCCCTGTATCTCTGAGACTGGATACAAATTCATCTTTAAACGTTACCCCCACACTAGGATTTTCTCCTGCATCGTGGAGGCAGTTTACAAACATAAATTGCACAAGGACAAACATCCAGACCCGGAACAATTATTTGTAGGCCATACAAATACTTGTTCCGTGCGGGATTCGAACCCGCAGCCCCAAGCGCTGGAACTCATTGCTAAGCCACTGCGCCACGGAGCCGTCTTTAATCATATCATATAACAATCAACATTACATAAGATATGTACATAAATGAATACCAGCGTTAATGTTTCGTATGGCAAGTCTAGAGAACAGAGTAAACCCTTTTTACTGGAAACGTGGCATTCCATCTCAGTCCCCAGGGGTCACAACGGGTCACAATCTGCATTTTTATCGAGGATTGATGTAGATGTCAATAGGCACACATCATCCACTTACCATCACGTCCACGTGAGGGGGGGGGGGACTTTTTATGGTACAAGGGTAACAAACGAGCAGACAGTCCAATGTCTGGTCGTTTGTCACCCTTGTACCATAAAAAAGAAAAGTTGATAGCACTGTGCGATTTACAAGAAGTTTTCTACCTTGCATAACTTCCTTGGGGAAAGGACTACCACTAGTGATTTCTCCGGACCGATAAGGCTTAGGGACTTTCAAGAAAAGAGCCTTCTGTTTTTAAAAGGCTAGCAACGCCCCTGCGATCACCCTGGTTTGTAGTTGCTCATGGGCGGCGGTCAACACATACTATTAGGTGAGCCGCATGCTCGTTTTCCCCCTCTTCGATAAAAAGGAGATCTGTTTTTAGCGTGTACACTGTGATACAATATAATTAACAATCTCAGTAGTGTCGCCGGGATAGTACTTGTTTTGCTAGAGACAGCTCGAATGTTTATTATTTTTTAAGATAGAACGATTTGGTTGCAATTTGCAGATCTAGGGTATTTTCAACCGACTTCAAAAAGGAGTCGGTACTTTTTATGTGTGTGACCTCATAACTTTTTCCTGTGTGAACCGATTTCGATGATTCTTTTTTTATTTGAAAGCCGGTGCTTCTCATGTAGTCCCATATAAATTTGATTAAGATCTGACCAATAGTTTTTAAGTTATTCTTAATAATTTATATTGTAGTCGGTTGTACAAAATTTTAAAAAACTATGAGCTGTGTAGTGGTCTGTTACATCTCAATTAAGCCTAAATCTTGAGCTGAAACCGTTGGGCGGAGCGTTAGGAAAGCATCGCGGTCAGCATATTAGTTTTTTATTTTAAGCAGTTAACGTCAGAAGCGTGTGTTTTTGTCATGAATATCAAACGCGTCGTAACTTAGTTTCGACATTATTAGATATCTATCTATGAGGCGTCATTCCGACAACGTGTGCTGAAAACAACTAGCAAACGCTACTTCAGACACTGTTAAACATATTTGTCATGCACGCAAAATGCCGTAAATACAGTGCCATTTACTGCATTTCCATGTGACATGGACGTAGTTTTCAACAGAGTTTAATCGTCCCTGCCTTACCTTGCCTATTATATGTTAATAAGTAACTTTCTCTTCAGGATATAAAGTTGGGGTATCACGCAAGGGTCAGCCTTTGATAAGCTATAATGGATATACTTATTGTTGTAAAAATACATCACGTGAAGAAGCAAGATGGGCCTGCTCCACGCACAACAATAAGGGCTGCAATGCGACAATTTTTACGAAAAATAAAGTTATTGTGAGGATAATAAATAAGCACAACCATTGACTAATCTGTTTTTTTTTTCTTTCAAATCTTCAATTTGTTGTGCATTTTGATATTATTGATTATAGTATAAATACTACATTAAGTATTGACCAAGAATTTTGCAAAAGAAAGTAATTTGAGATATAGGAATTGCAAGTTGCTTTGTGCTGCTATGTCGCGTCGTAAATAAAAACATAGTATCACCCTCACCATAAGTCGCTTAGTGACTTCAAGCATCATCATGCGGCCAACTGTGAATGTCTCTGTGTTATGCACTTTTGTTTTAAGTTACTTATGTTACACCGTCACAGCCATCGATATATATGTACTACACACACACATAACTCAATGGTCACAGCCTATTAAAGGCAACTGCTTTACATATACTACCTATAGATTGCTTCATAAGAGGGATATTTGTTTTTTTTATAGGATATGGTGACAAACGAGCACACAGTCCACCTGATCGTAAATGGCTGCTGTGGCCCATAGACATCTACAATTATCCTCGTTTGTGAATCAAAATGCAGATGCGTTGCCACCCGTGAGGACTAAGATAGAACGCCTCGTTTCCAGTAAAAAGGGTCTCCGGTTCTCTACACTCACCATACGAAACACAGCAGTGTTAAGTTGCTATTTGACGCTGGTATTCTGTGAGAGCGTGGTCCTTCCCCGGTCGAGCCACGTAAAACCACGTTTTAGTTGCCACGATTGGAAAGTGGATTGTTAGTACGTTTGTCATTTTAATTTTATAAAAAAAGAACTGCAGATATGTTAAAAGGTAAAACCTTTACTTCGCTAGTCCATAGTAGGTTTGAATGTTGCCCGCACCGCCATCTTTATCAATCCTGAGATCCTCAAATCTTCAAAATATATGACATAAATATTTAAATCTATCAACCTACTTCAAAACAAGAAGAATGTTGGCTATGAAAGGGGATGGATATAAGAGTAGAGTGAGGCCTAAAATCGATGACGGTATTAAGGACGATACGCGTATGAGTAAAGAGATAACGGCTAATAGAGGAGAATGGAAGAGGAAGACATGCTATGCCGACCCCTAATAACGTACGATAAGGGCAGGAAGGAGGAAAAGAATCTACTTCAGAGCAATACCGTTAGGAAATACAGGAGTTACGTGGCGAGGCTGTTGTTTGCCTGTTTTAAAACAAGTAACACGTTTTTAAAATATGCTTATTTTCAGGATATGAAATTGTTATATCTCGCAAAGGTCATACATTGATCAATTTCAATGGATATACGTATTTCCGTAAGAAATGTATCGCTGGTAAATACAGATGGGCGTGTTCCACACACAACAATAAAGGTTGTAATGCACAGATATACACGGTAGAGGAAAGTATTGTAAAGTTTATAAATTATCATAACCATTAAACAATTTCTAATACCGTATGTATTCGTTTTAATTGTCACATATAAATAAAGATTTTTATTCTTATTTGTAAACTAGCGATTTCCTTCGGCTTCGCACGGGTTATTTTTTGGATTTCAACAACAGCGCCACCTACCGCGTCTAATTGTGAGCTTAAACTATACAGGGAAAAACTAAAACACACAAAAAAATTCATCAGAATCCGTCAAGCCTGTTTCTAGTTTTAGCGAGACTAACAAACGAGCAATTGATTTTTTATATAGAGATAGAAAGAAGCAAATGTTGTGTGGCGATTAAAACCTTCCCAGAAGAACCGCAGAAAATCATGTACAGCAGTTCACTATAACGTGCTAAAGGAGAAAGTAAGAGCGTGACTGTTTACGTGGAAAATCCCAAGTTCAAAAGGTCACGATCATTTTATACTTCTCGTGTCTTTTTGTTACTACTTAGGCCCGGTTCCTGTGGCCGGATGAGGAAGCTCAAGGTCGCTCAGCGAGCTATGGTGAGGGCTATGCTCGGAGTTTCTCTGCGTGATAAACTTAGAAATGAAGATATCCACAGTGGAACCAGAGTGACCGACATAGCAATGATAGACATAACAGTGGTAGAGCTAAGCGGCAGCTTTTGCTGTCGCACGGATGGGCCAGCTCGCACCGGGGTGGTACCACGACCTCACAGAATACCGGCGTGAAGTAGAGGTTTACTTCTGCGTTTCGCTTGATGAGTGCAGGTGGCCGGAGGCTCTTTTTACTGGAAATGAGGCATTCCATCTTAGTCCTCACGGGTGACAACGCATCTACATTTTGACTTGTAATTGAGGATAGATGTAGATGTCTATGGGTCGCAGCAACCACTTACCATCAGGTGGACTGTGTGCTCGTTTGTCACCCTTATCCTATAAAAAAAGAAAAAAAAGCAAAAAAGCAAAACGGATTAGTAAGCTGAAGTGGCAATGGGCCGGCCATATAGCTCGAAGAACCGACAACCGATGGGGAAGAAAGGTTCTCGAGTGGCAGCCTCGTACCGGCAGGCGAAGGGTAGGGCATCCCCCCACTAGATGGGTTGACGACCTGGTAAGATATGCAGGAAGTCGATGGATGCAGATGGCTCAGGACCGTGCTTTGTGGGATTCATTGGGGGAGGCCTATATTCAGCAGTGGACTTGTGAAGGGCTGTAATGATGAGGCCCGGTTCAAATTTGACAATTTATACGTATCTTGATCAGGTTAATCGTATCGAGTATTTGTATGAAGTATGAATGCCCATTTCGACCATATTGCATGATGTCATTGTATATGCAAACCGTTCTTTATATGTTAATGCTACAAATTTTCGACCGTTACTGGTATTTTTTCTGCATTCAAAATTTTCAAGACCGTACAAGCCACCACACGGTCGTAAAGCAGCTTACAGTAGTAGTGGTAAATTTAGATAAGTTTATGAAGAGTCTTTCTCACGAAAGAAGTTCTTTAGCAGCGCTGCAAAATTTGCCATTTGCTGCCAAATTTCATATTTTACATTTTGCTCCGCATATTTCAGCGGGACTACTTTCGTCGAACAGATTCTACATCAAACCTGAAACAAATTGTATACTATTTCTTGTTATAAGTCAGTTAAAGATTCTATTAATATCTTCTGAAAATTCAACCACATAAAACATGGCTAGGCTTACGAATAACCCAATGGAGTTGAATTTTAAACATTTTTTGGAATTGAGTTTTTTAAAAATTCAAAATTTCCGATAATCATGTCATCAATCTCTCAAAAACTGTGATGATAAACATTGTAACCCTTTTGTTGAACATTACGCTAGGTAACTGGTGGAGATTTTCTTAAGGCTGATAGTTAAAACTGCTTTTGCTTAAAGGGCTGGCTGATTCATTAACCAACTGATGAAACCATCGGGTGATATATAAATCATTATCGTTATGTTACTTATAACGGTGTGATTATATCATAATGTTTATGCGAACATATTTTTTTCCAAATGGGGGGTCTCTAAATTTTGCGCGTCCAGTAGAAAAATAGTTCATAAGTAGTCAAGAGTGGTTTGGAGATCATTCTCTCGTATTTCAGCATGGAATATTCATTCTTTACTTATTGATATCAGTCTCAATTTCAACTTTGAAATTATTATTATACTGCTTTCAGCAAAGTTCGTGATGTCACGTCGAGGGAAGACTATGATAGAAGTGGGAGGGTTCACCTTCTGTACTCAAATTGTGTCAGGACCGAAGGTGCGTTGGGTTTGTTCGACGCATAACGGGAAAGGCTGTCACGCTGTCATTCACACTATAGACAGCGAGATAGTACATATAAAGAACGAACATAACCACTGAAGTTTTTATTGTGAGTGAGAGTTCTTACAAGATAAAATGTAATAACAAATGTTCTTAAATTCAAGTAAATTATATATTGTTATAGTGTTTGAATCATCTAAGCCTTTTTTGTAATCTTTAAGCAATATTATATTATTCAAAAATACTTAGTATAATTATGTCTAAAAATCATCAAATAATATTAAAATAATATCACATTGTGTATATTATTTCCTTAATATTAAGTTCTCAAAATTCTGAAGACTATATATTTTATTATATTATGTACGGGCAGCTATGCAGGTCTAGAGTATGAGACCAGTATCACTGCGACCTAAAAGATCTATTGTGATCACTGCTATTACGTAGCTTACTTACTTACATAGGGCTTAACAGTTCACTGTTAAGCCCTACGTCCTCAATTAATAGAAGGAGTTGCTTAGCTGTGAGTAATTTCACTTCTTCTGGGTGATATACATAGTTTCCAAGATAAGTGCTGCCTTTGCGCATTAAGGGTCCGCAAATCGTCAGGATGTGTAAAGGCGATTCCTCCTCTAGGGAGCAAAACCGGCTCATCCTTGAGTTGCTTAGTACCAGGATCGACATGTGCCTTTTAAGACAACAGTGTCCAGTCAAGGCTGTTATCTTATATATCATTTTTACCTAATCCCAGGGCTTCCGAAGCGAATTTACGATCGAAAGCTCGGACTCAGTTATATTATAGTTATATGGAGTAAAATATTTCATTTAAGTACTTTAATTTTGCCAGTTTAGAAAGATCTAAATAATGCTTAGTTAATGTGTAATAAATAATCGTTGAAAATTATTACGAATATATTATTTGACTTTGTCTGTAAAAATGAAGTGATAAACGAACTTACAGACCACCAGATGGTAAGTGTCTACTGCAGCACATGAACATCTGCAATCAGCGTCAAATAAAGAAAGTTATAGATATCACGTCGTCGACTAAGATGGTATACCGCGCAGCCTATAATTATACTTGCTCTCTATATCCTTTACCCCCCGTTTACACTCTCGTGCGAGCGGCGAGGCGAGCCACGAGGAGCGAGTGTAAACGCTAGCTCGTGGCTCACCTCGCAGCTCGCCTCGCCACTCGCTGCGCTCGCGTCGGAGGCGGTTTTTTGGGCACGAGGCAAAGTAACTCGCGAGCGACGCGAGCGTCGTGTTTACAGTCGCGCTCTCGTTTTCGTTTGTTTACGACACCCTTCCATAATAACATTCGAATTGCTTTTGTTTTAAATTACAATTTAATAAAATAATATTATTTAATCTTGTACATTAGGTACTAGCAATTTATATAAAATTATGAAACAGAAAAGGTTATGTTTCGATGAATAGATTTCATCCACCATATTCTTTCTCAACGAGGTATTTTTTTAATTTCCTTCTTTTTAAAATGGTTAAGCATCGATAAATACTTATTAAGGCAAGAGTTGTTGCCGTTATTATTTCGACGTCTTTGATCGTCGCTGGCTCAACGCAAACTGAACGCATCGCGAGAGTGTAAACAGGCACTCGCAATAACACGCGAGCTGCTAGGCGAGGTACGAGGCGAGGCGCGAGGCGAGAGTCTAAACCCGCTATTAGGTGTAGCAGCGTACACAGCAGCTATAGAATTCCGGTTGGCGGCAGGAATAGGTAAAAGGTCCCATCCAGACGGACTTCAATTCAAAAAAGGAGTCGTACTTTATAATCACCATCATCGCCATCTTTATAAAGTCGTAACAGCCACGTACAGATACAAAATTTCTATGTGGGAACTGAAAAACAAGGAGACAAGACGATAAATATATAAAAGAAAGTAAAAAGCAATAGCTAGTTTTCTATGTTTTTATATTATGGTATGTGGTAGAGCCACGCTCATATAATATGGTTGTTGCGCGAATGGGTCGGTTCGACTGATGCAATACAACGCCTTCACAAAATACCAGCGTAAAATAGCAGCTTAATGCTGCTGTATTTCGAATGGTAAGTGTAGTGTATATGTATAGAGCCGGAGACCTTTCTTACTGGAAACGAAACATTTCATCTTAGTCATTAGGTGTGACAATGCATATGCATTTTGATTTTTAATCGAGGATAAATTTAGATGTCTGTAGGCCACAGTATCCACTTATTATCAGGTGCACTCTTTGCTCGTTTGTTACCCTTATTCTATATAAAAAATATGTTTGTACATCACACTATAATATACGTACGGTACGTCAAGACTTGCTCATTAGCACGCATATTAGTCTTAAAATTTCAAGACGCAAGTAACATATCTATATTTTTTAATATCATTACTCAGATATGATTATTTTCTAATGTTTTAAGCGATGGTATTGGTGTCTTTCATTAACCATTAATTATTTACAGACTTTGAAATAACACAATCTCAGAGAGGGAAGCCAATGATTAAGATCGGTGGTTATACGTTTTGTCATAAAGTAACTCACAAATTTAGAACAACCTGGGTGTGCTCCACACATAAGAATAAAGGTTGCAGCGCCGTCGTTCAAACTTATGAGAACGTTATCATTAAAGTGAGGAATGAACACAATCATTAATGTACTCTCTATCATTGCATATTGCAATGTAAACTCATTTAAAAAATTGTCAAAATATTTCTTTATATTGGCTGATGTTATTGTTTGTAGTGGCACAAGTTTTGTACTGTTTATGTAATAACATCATTTAGTACAATTGTAAATAGATTTATAAACTTGATGAACAGCGCAAATGATGAAACAACTCCAGAAACATCAAATTAATAGCTGTTATAAAGATATTTTATACTGAAATAATTCTAAATAGAAAATTGTAAAAAGTAATAGCCTTTCTGAGTACTAGTAATGGACAACTATAGCTAGCTGCATTTGTGGACACACGATGATGAGTACTACTCTGTAATAGACATTTAGTAACGGGTAATCTCTTTTAATGAAAAAAACTAAAATAAACATCGGAAAGTACAGTTTATAGTTAGCTTTGCCAATTTTCTTTTTGTAATATTTTGTTTAAAACTACTGTCAAGTCTGAAACCATCAAAGAAAGAAAGACGGAGCGCTACGTACATTTCAAGTAGTCAAAAACCAAGCCAATACCATGCTCAACTTATTGTAGGAACTTACACTCACGTACACATATGCATCTAAAATCATTAACAACCAACACATGGTTTTAGGTGTATGTGCGTCCAGCAGTAAGCTTCCACGGGCTTATAAAGGAAGAAAGAAAAAAAAGATGTGTGTGTGTGTGTGTGCGTGCGCGTGCGCGTGCGCGTGTGCGTGTGCGTGTGCGTGTGCGTGTGCGTGTGCGTGTGCGTGTGCGTGTGCGTGTGCGTGTGCGTGTGCGTGTGCGTGTGCGTGTGCGTGTGCGTGTGCGTGTGCGTGTGCGTGTGCGTGTGCGTGTGCGTGCGCGTGTGCGTGCGCGTGCGCGTGTGCGTGTGCGTGTGTGTGTGTGTGTGTGTGTGTGTGTGTGTGAGTGCGTGTCAAGAAATTGAGCATAATTTAAACCATCACTTAAAATGTACGCAACGCGCCGTCTATCTTTCTTTGTTGGTTAGTAAGTACTTGTGATAACCTTATTGCAATTTGTACTTTTGTCGTTATAATTATATAACGTTGTTTCTTTTGAATGTTTCATTTCGCAGCCTAAACTATTCAAAAATCTAATAATTAATTTGATATAGCAGGACTGTCAAGTTGTATCATTTCTTATCACATAATATGTAACTACATGATCACATAATACGCAAATTATTCAACTTGATGATTCTGTTATATGAAATTAACAATTGTTTTCAAATTCCCTTTGCCGTAATTATGTTTCAAATTAAAAGTAAAAATTCAACTAAATAAATTCCATTTGCTATGTGCTGGCGCATAAGAGACTATCATTTCATTTCGTCCCGTTGGTGAGGAAAAGGCAACTATGGGAAAGACAATAAAAATCTCATAGCTCCCGAATCCCGACAGATGGCGGTATTATATTATGGTTAATATTTCTATGCAGGGCGTAAATTACCCAAACCGGTGACAAATAGCAGCATTGGTGCAAGACGTTAGGTTTTGCGATTGTTAATAAACAACGCCTGGCAAGAGTGATGATTGAGGTAAATCCAACAGGGAGAGGCTCTAGTCATTTGACGCATTTTAAAAAGTTTGTCTTGCGGTCTTAGTACGTATACCGTCATCATTTTAAGTTAAGAGTTTGTTGTCTTTGAAAAAGCCTTAATCCAGCAGTGAGTTAAAACAAAGCAATAAAGAAGAAAGAAAACATCATGGCTCTATCTATATAAATATTGAGAAGGTATGGATCATATCCTCGTATATAAATGGTTTATATTTGTTTTGATAAATAAAATATATTAAAAAACTGCGTGGCTATGTATAATATATCAATGATTAACCCCTACGAATCTCACTGTACGGGTCTCTACTAAACCGTCCTTCTTTCTCTTTCCAAATGTATATTATTTATATGTAGCTAATGTACCTTATAACTTTTAAGGCATATCGTATGATAATTTAAATATTATTTTATTTATAATTTTAGGAGTTGAAATAATTACATCCCGGAAAGGCAACCCTTTACTCCGGCTACACGGTTACACATTCTGCAAGAAGCAGAGCTCGGGGATTAAAACTAGATGGACATGTTCTACACACAACTATAAAGGATGTTGTGCGCTCATACACACTGTTGGTTCTTTTGTTGTTAAAGTGCGGAATGTACATAATCATTAAAAAGGTTATTTCATTTGTACATTACATTATTTAATGTGATTCTAATTGTAAAAAGGCTAATTGTAAATTTCAATATTTTGTATTCTGCTTTTAAGACGAGTCTAATTATTATATTATAATAAAATAACTTAAGAAGGTATTCCATTAATTTACCATTTACCATAGCGAGTAGCCATTATTATTAAATGTTAACAATGATATCCCACTATTTGCAATGACTGAGGCTTAAAACAAGTGATAAAATTAAAAATGTCGTGCAATTGACTTCAATATAAATGATTAACGATAACTCAAAAATACTGGTCAGACCTTGTTTATATGGGACCACATGAAAAGCACCAGTTTTTAAATAAAAAAGGAATCATTGAAATCGGTTCCCCGAGAAAAAAGTTATGAGGTAACACACCAAAAAAAAATATGCTTTCGAATTGAGTACCTCCTCCTTTTTGAAGTCGGTTGAAAAGAACAGAAAGTCAAAGTAAATTTTGATGATAGGTTTTACATAAAATATAACAAGCGCCCGTGTGACTAAGTGACTGGATAATTCTAATTACATGCAGGCTAAATGCTTAAAACCTGCTGAAACTGACTTCTCGCATGCATTACCAGGTTGTCACTTCAGTGGGTGGCGCCCTAAACTTCGCTTGCAGGTACGAAGCTGTCTAAAATAGAAAAAAATAACAATCAAAGTAAAATAAACGTATCTAGGGTATATATCAGTTAGTAATTGTTTTTTTATAATATTAGATTCACAAACGAGCTAACACTCTAATATACGTAAAATTCGTCATAGTTTTTAATTATATTGACTCTCTTACCCTTCAAACCGAAACAGAGCAAATAGGTCACTTTTGCTTGTCAGCAGAAATGGGTAAACCTAGCTAGACAGATAAAAAGCCCACCATCTAATTTATTATAATAATTTGTGGTTATGGCAATCCTTTAATAAGTAATACAATATTATTATAATATCTAAGCATAGTAATATAACTTTGTTCTAATAATATAACTTATATATTTTTTATAGGTTAAGGATGACAAACGAGTACACAGTCCACCTGATGGTAAGTGGTTGCTTGTAGCCCATAAACATCTACATCTCGATAACAAATCAAAATGCAGATGCGTTGTCACCCGTGAGGACTAAGATGGAATGCCTCTTTTGCAGTAAAAAGAATCTCCGGTTATCTGCACCCACCAAACGAAACACAGCAGTGTTAAGCTGCTGTTTTACGCTGATATTCTGTGAGAGCGTGGTCCTTCCCCGGTGGAGCCGACCCATTCGTGCTACAACTATACTACTAATATAGCTGCAGCATGGTTCTACCACGTACAAATTATATATTGTTCTAATAATATAACTTATATATTATAGTAATATAACTTTGTTCTAATAAGTTTCAATTATGTAATAAATTCCGTTAAATAAGAACAGTTGTAGCTCAAGTACAAAGCGCTCCATACTATGTCTATATTTACACACAGTATGCGAGCAATCCGGGCACAAATGAAATCGATTACAAATGAAATTATACTGCAGTGAAGGAAAACATCATGAGGAAACCTGCATAAGATATTTCAAGAACATGTGAAGCTCGCAAATACGCACTGGATTAGTGTGGCTTTGGAATTTCTCCATAATTCTAAGAAATGAGAGGGGACTTGTGCTCAGCAAGCGTATTAGGCTATTACTTTACTTTTTTGCCATTCTAAGCTAAGCTATTCTCTTATTTATTCATTACCTATCAAAAGTTTACTGCTGAACATGGGTCCCCCCATAAGTTGCCTCATTTGGGGAATATTTGTCAAAGATGACACATTTAGCAGGCGGGTTAGCAACCACAGGTTTTATTATTATTTCGAGTTAGTTAGTAGTAGGGAAATACTGTCCTCCCGTTTTATATCCCTCTGTCGCCTCTTCCGACATCCACGGGATGATATGGGATAGTGGATTCCGCTGTATAGAGGCAGCGTTTTACCAAGCTAGGTCTAATATTATATTTCATTTAATTCCAGTTGAGTATGTGAAATCACGCCGAGGGCGCGATCTGATACGCATAGGCGGCTTCACGTTTTGCTGTCAAAGTGTTATGGGAAGACGGAGGCGCTGGGTGTGTTCCACTCACAACCACAGGAAGTGCCGAGCCGTTGTGCACACATACGACGACGAGGTCATTAAGTGCAACAACACGCACCAACACTCGCAATGACTGATTAAATATGAAGATGTCGCCGTACGTCGTTTACTTTTTTGTGTACCTACAATACGTCGTATTGCATTTTGTATTATTTGAAATATTTCAAAATACATATACAAATTTTTGCTACAATTGTAGTACTTTTTGAAAATAACTCATATTCTGAGAAAACTAACAACATTAGTCACGTCATACATAGAAGCGAAAAAGTGTTCTAACAGTGTAAGAGGCGACAGAGTGAAACAAGACAGGAGATGGGCAGCAGCATCTTCCTGGCAACAACTCAAAATAATAAAATGCTGCGGTTAATGCCAAAAGTGGCAAATATGGCATGTCAACGTAACTTTCAATGAAGTAGCGCCGGTAACACTGGCGCCCGGCCCGGTTGTTATTTAGTTATTTATCCTTTTTTGGAACACACTTTCAACTAATGGTTACAAAGGGCGGATTTACTGCCCTAGCATTCATAGTTGTCAGTCGGCCTTCAGCAAGCATTGCTTTTAAATAAGTCACACGCTTGTAATTTGGCGTCAAAATGTACGAAATCGACATGGTTTCAGAAATAATTTAAAATTAAAAATTTTGTCAGCCGACTTCAATATAAGTTATTAAGAATTACTCAAAAACTATTGGTCTGACCTTGATCAAATTCATATGAGACCACACGAGAAGTACCAGCTTTCAAATAAAAAAGAATCATCGAAATCGGTTAACCCAGTAAAAAGTTATGAGGTAATACACATAAAAAAACATACAGTCGAATTGAGTACCGGCTCATTTTTAGAAGTCAGCAGAAAAATAAAGTTTTTTGTTGAAGTACGCTTCCAAGAGTGTGATTTGAAATTTTTTTTGGACCGGACAAATTGCCTCTTACTAGTCCCGACATGCTACTTCTATCAAATATATTTCTAAGCAATGTATTCCGGCTATTTCCTTAAAGGTGACAACGTATCTGTATTTATTTTTTTAATTATACTTATGTTCGATTTTAATCTTTATTGCATTCCCTATAAAAATGGAAATAAAGTTAACCCATGGAGTGTTGAGAATTGGGTATAGGTGTAACAATTAAGTTAAAAAAGATTAGAAACTAAATAAATGCATTCTGATCAAGTAGGTGCTACAATTCACTTACTAACAGGTAAACTGTATGATCTTTTGTCATCCTTACTAATGAAAAAATTTAGCATTGAAAATTTGATATGCACTGGTTCTCGTTTACTCATTATCACTAATCATTATGCAACTGGAAATATCAAAATTGTAAGATAAAATACTAAACCTATAAAAATTTGTAGTTGTAGAAAAAAATCTTCGCACCGTTTCATAATGATGAAATAAATAGCAAAAATAATGGTAAAGAAATTATCAAACAGATTACTTTAGCCTTATATTTTTCAGTTACGTGCGAGCTCATATCGTCAAAGAAGACTGGTCGGATGATGATTAAAGTGGGTGGTTACGTGTTCAGCCAGCGATCGTCCAGCGGCACCAAGAAGCGATGGGTCTGCTCTACTCACGTATTTCGAGGTTGCAGGGCGCAACTTTACACCGTATTCGATCAAATTGTCAAACTTAGTAACGATCATAACCATTAATAAACTGTTTTAAGCACCTGTCCAGTACAAATCTGTTAGATAAATGTTTCTTGTTTAATTAATTGTAATCTAGTGAAATATTCATATTCATTAATATTTTAAAAATTGTTCTAGAACTAATTGAAAAATTATAAGGTAATTGGATCAGTTTACTGCTTTTTATTGCTTGTTTAATTAAATTATAAATAATTGCCAAATACAATCTAAATAATTATGGAAAATTAAATCAAAAACGTTATGGCATTAGATATGATAACCGCGTTGTCTACTTCTCAAAATGGCATATTAATTCGGTAGGAGGTCCAAAATCTCAAGGTTACAAATTTTTGGTTTTCTGTTCTTCCGTGTGATTTAGAAACACTGCAGCGGGATCTGGTCGCCTCGATCGTGGAAGAGCAACACACAAAATATCAGCATAAAATAGCAGCAACTGTTTCGCGAACGATGGACGAAAAACATTTTCTAATTTATGGATTCTTTTTCAAATTTTTGGTTTACTACGATATACGAATAATTTCATCATAGAGGTGTGGCAAAGCATTAGCTTTTTGATTCTTAATGGAGGATAGATTTAGATGTCTATGGGAGCATGGCAAACGCTTACGATAAGGTGAACGCAAAAACGAATGTTGTCGCAAATCGTTGAAAATATTTCGAGAAGACTAAGATTCCTGGAATATTCTATAGTTAACACTAAAAAAATTCTTTTAGGTTGCGAAAATATAATTGAATTATAACGGTTTCCTATCCTATAACGAATACCTTTTGCGTGATAGATCGATAAAACTAATTTTACCGATGTTATCGCGTATAATTTTAAATAATCAAGTTAAAAAAAAGAAAAATTAAGAATGCGACGCATATGTGTTTTTTTGGCCTGTTAACCGATTTTATTATTGAATAGGTGCTTCCTACACGCGGAAGTCGGTTTTTAATTTTTATGAAAAGTTTATTTTTTCCGGACGTGTCGGGTTTGTAAAGCGTTATAGCACCCGTCCTTAGTTAGTAGTTTAGTAGTTCATAGTTGACCCGGCCTACCTTCAGCTTTTAAATATCAATTTTGGTCCGTTGTAACTCAGCATTGAATTTCAAATAAAATCACAATTGAACAAATTATTTTTTCAGCAATAATAATACAATCAAGGACGGGTAAACCTATGATTCTATTCGACGGCTATACCTACAGGATGCATCGCCAGTTGAAGAGAAAAGTGAGATGGGCTTGCTCCAGCCACAAACGTTGCAATGCCTGCGTGCACACACTGGACGGGATTATAGTCAAGGTGCGCGGCAACCATATACACTGACAGAGTTTCGTTGCATTTGTTATTCAAAGAATTTTATACGTCTTGTTATATCTAAATGGTTAACTAGGATCGATTTTCTCGTAAATTAAGCACCTAATTACTAAAACGTTATTGCCATGTACTCAGACCATTCAATTCGAATAATTCTATAGCAAATCTAAGAAGTTTGTATTGTTTAAATAAATAATGCATCAAAAAATATTGAACATGAGAAGAAACGAAAAAAAATGAAGCAGTAGGTACTGGCGGATTAATTTAAACTGTGTATGAAGTACTTACTCAAAGTTGCCGAAATAATGACCAATCGTTAAATTTTTACCGGAATGAAAATTAAAATAAGTAAGAGTATTTATAAAAAACACGTGTTTATATTTAAAATATTTATATTTGTTTATTAGTTATTAAAGAATTATTTTTGAAATGCTTTTTAATTCCTATTTTTACAGAAAATTTACAAAAAGTATTAAAATTAAATATTTATTATCTTTTATTAAATAAATTTGAAAATAGCTTTAGAAGTCGACGTACTTATACGATATCCGAAGTAAATCAAAATATTATATCTAGGTATTGCCATTCTGGCAATAAAATTGTTACAAATAAAAAATATGTGTTGTACGTTTTTATTCTTGCTTTCTCTCAAGATGGTATATTGGGTATGCTATATGATAACTCTTTGTGCAGGTGTCAACTTTTTGACCATTACGAAATCTTGACAAAAAAATGAATGATAGCATTGGTTACTTAAATGCTAATAAAAAATGCGAAGGACATGTTGAGCCTATATACATCAAAAACAGAGGCATTCAGTCGACCTTACCTATCACCTTGCCTTACCTGTACTATGCAATGCTTCGAATCAAAGGTACTCTTGGATACAATGTCAGAGATATATATGGACAACATATGAAAACCAGAACTGAAAAAAAATCACGTGGACCGTGAACTAAAAGGCTGTGGCTTAGAATCCGCCATTTGACTACTGTTTTGAACCACTCATAATAGAGCCATTTAAAGCTTACCTGAAGTTTTGAACTGGAATATTAGTGGTGTTAATAGTACTGTTAGTATTTAAAAAAAGGTCGAAATCTAAAAAAAGTAACGAGAATGATATGAGATATCTCATTCTCATTAACTTTTTAGGTTTCACGTTTAATCATGTGATAGTTATCACGCTAAATACCTAACTTTGAAATTATTATTTAATTTTAAATATTATAAGAAAATTATGCTGTTTTCAGTTACCTTAATAAAAACAAAGAAAGGCAAGACTAATATTAAAGTGGGCGAGTATACGTTCTACCTTAAGCCAGGAAACTACAAACCGGGAAGGAACAGATGGTGCTGTACACAAAATAAGTACTGTCGGGCGTGCCTAAGTACTGTCGATAACAAAATTGTTGCAATATACAATGAACATAATCACGAAAAGAAATAGAGGCTTGCTGTTAACCTTAGTTATTTCATTATTATAACCTAAAATTTATTAGTTTTACCGTCACTGTCCTGCTTTATACAAATATTTTATTTGTTATGAAATTACAGTTTAACCGTGTATACTGTTTGTATTTAAACCGTGTTGTAAAAATATCCACTACTCCATATTATCAAGAAATTATCGGTAGCAACCCGGAGCCAGGAAAATGGCGGTGTTTCACCACCGCAACTCAGAAATCACGTAAAGCCGGTGGTCCTGCGCTTGATCTCTCTCCGGTCGTATCGAATTTGTCAGTCCCATCGGTCTGAGTGAGGTTACAGAGACTGCACTTGTGCTTGCGCGCATGCTCGTGCACTATAATACTGACTAGCTTCGTCGCGACTGGTCGACCGAAATTCGGATAGAACGTTATAATGTTTTTGCATAACTCGCCATCTTCTGAATTTTTTGAGACTTCGATTTTCCTTGCCTACATGACCTTAACTGTAATCCGATAACTTTTACGAGTAAGTTGCGTGTTTTCTATTTCATATAAAAGCATATCCCTTTTTGGTGTCTACGATAAAGATCAGATACCCCGTAGGTATCGTAAAAGGTGACAAAGGGCACAACGAAGACAGGAATTGACAAAGGAGCTAACAACCCAATAATTATAATAAAAAAATTGGGTGCAACCCGTTTGCCAAGGGTAGCAACTATGGCAAATATCCCCCCATGAGGTAATTTATAGGGGTGGCCTTTGTTTTGATGGGCGGTGTGTGAATGTTTCGGGATTTTTAGCAATGAGAAATGAGACTGTTCTTCGTTCTACGTTTAATAAAAGTTATTTAACAATGCTTCAATTGATTTTTTAACGTTACCGTAACAGCCTTATAAAAGTTCACTGCTGCACATAGCCCTCCACCATAGACTGCCTCACAGGAGGGAAGAATTATCATATATATATATATATATATATATATATATATATATATATATATATATATATATATATATTATACTAGATGGCCAGGCAGACGTCGTACTGCCCTCTCCGACTTTGTCCTATAAAAATCCATATTGAGGGACACTTAACGGGATAAGATCTATCCTATCTCTCAAGTTGGACCAAACTGCACACAGTGTGAACATTTTCATTGAAATCAGTTCAGTAGTTTAAGAGTTCATCGCGGACAAACAATGTGACACGTAATTTTTATATATATATATCATATATATTTGCCCCACTTGTCAGGAGGGTTTGCAACCGCGGTTTTTTATATTTTAACTGTTATTAGGAAGTGGTTGCTGCCCATTCCCTGGTAAGTTTCCTCTGTCGCCTCTTACGAAACCCACGGGATGATATAGGGTAATGGATATTCTTACACCGCCATGATACGATTATTTGGCAACAAACATTAATTGTTGTAAATGTGGTTTATTCGTAAGCTTAAAAAATCATCAGAAATTGAATTATTCGTGTTCTACTTGCAGCACTTTTCATAACGTCACGTCAAGGGAACAGGCAAGCTCTGGTAAACGGGTACAAGTTCATATTAATGAAAGACAAGAGACGAACCCACTGCCTTAAGGAGAGATGGGGATGTGCGAGACGCATGGTGTTCCGGTGTAAGGCCAAACTCTACACTGTTAATGAAGTCGTGATCGTATGTGATAATAATCATAATCATCCACCTGAAGTCTAGTTTGTTTCTTTATTTAAATAAACAGAATACATGCGGTATTGTTTCACGCTATTTGAAATTTTGCATGTTTGTTAAAAGCACTTTGATATTAATAAACCTTAGGCTCAATTTATATAAATGTTGGAGTGGACACATATGCTGAAATACTCTTAACATACTATTGAAAGAAAGAAACGACTTTATTTGTTCACATGTAGGGTAAGGAAAGGTTATTTGTTGAGGTAGGCAATTTGTGAGACTGGAAAGTAAACGCAAGTAAGACGAAAGTGATGGTTTTTGAAAGAGAAGAAAGTAAAACGATATGTGAAATAAGAATAGAAAAGGTCGAGCAAATAGATGAGTTTATGTATTTGGGATGTGTATTTAGCAGGAATGGTAAATATGATAAGGATATAGATCAGTGAACGCAGGAAATAGAGTGAATGGGACTCTACATTACATACTCTATTGAGTAAAGTCAGAATGTATCCAAAAAGGCACGTATGGCAATCCACAATGCTTTGTTAGTTAGCGAGTACTTTTACTAGTAGAATAAATGCTGTACAAATGTGCTTATTAAGGAGTAGGTTAGGGCTGGATCTGAATGACAGGGTGAGAAATTGTGTGGTAAGAAAAGAGTGTGGTTTGCAAGATGATGTTGTGACCAGGATTAAGAAAGACATACTTCGGTGGTTCGGTCATGTAGAAAGAATGAGGTGAGGAAAGAGTGACAAAGCAAATTTATGTTGCAGAGGCGAACGGCAGAGTCGGGAAGGGACACCATAGGCGAAAGTTTATCGGCCAAATTGGCGATATATTGAAATTGGGCCAAATTAAGAGTACCTTTAAGCGACGAGCGTGTGTCAGGAACATATCAAATGGAAGTCCATAGTCTCTGCCTACCCCTCTGGGTGAGTGTTTAAGTATTATGTATTTTTATGTATAGGCAATTTGGTGATTGACTTTTAAAAGTCTTTCACGACGTTACCTATGCACGCAGAGACGCGAATTGATGCAAGCAGTTTGCCGCAAGAACGAAAGAGACGCAGTGATGCATTATTTCGTGTAACTGAGTGCATGTCGTGAAAGACTTTTAAAAGTCTATCACCAAATTGCCCATCTCACCAAATAACTTTTCTTTACCATATATTCAACCAATATCACTACAGCAACAAAAAGGCCTCTGACTGAATATAATGCTGGTGTGGAATAACCGCTGATATTGTGCCTGTGTCCTTACCTCAAACTTAGGAGTGGTCTCCGAACATACTCGTAAGTTTGGTCATAACGATTTCTTATATTTACGCATAAACAACGGAGAATAAATACATTAAATTAGTTTCGTTTTGTGAGTTTGGTCTTTAAAGTAGAACGCTAAAAATTTTAAAATATACATAGAATAAAATTTAAGTAATAAAACTTATTTCAAAAATAAAAAATTAACTATATAAAACTAAACATTAGTAAACTAAACAAAAATAACATACATTTAACACGTTTTTATTAAGTCACTTTCTCGTCTCTGTCGTTCCGGGTGGAATTTAGTGATTGATTTTAAACTAACTTTCCGATGAGCTGCAAACTTGAAATTTTGAATATAACTCAAACTCGGTTGACAATGCAAGAATATGATAAAAAAACGTAGTATTTTTTTTTCAATATTTCACTTGTTAAAGAATATAAAACTAAATTTTTCATTTTTATTACCGAGAGCGAGAACTACGTTATCCATGCATATGAAAATTGCATAAATATACTAGAAAATAACGTCTAAATGCCTAAAAGTAATAATATATCATCAATAACCTTTTCTGCTGGCCGTATCTGGACGCTCAAGGTGGCTCAGCGAGCTATGGATAGGGCTATGCTCAGGGTTTCTCTGCGTGATAAACTCAGAAATGAGGATATCCGCAGTAGAACCAGAGTGACCGACATAAGCCAACGGATTAGTAAGCTGAACTGGCTATGGGCCGGCCATATAGCTCGAAAAACCAACAACCGATGGGGAAAAAAGGTTCTCGACTGGCAGCCTTGTACTGGTAGGCGAAGTGTAGGGAGGCCCCCCACTAGATTGAGTGACGACCTCGAAGTCGATGGATGAATGTGGGTCAAGACCGTACTTCGTGGCATTCCTTGGGGAAGTCCTATGTTCAGCAGTGGACTTTTATAGGCTGTAAGGGTAATGGTGTACTCCCTACCCCCTACTCCCATGAACAACCTCGTGTGCTTCGTGTTAATCACGTTGATTGACGGACTCCACATAGTCAGAAATTCATTCAGGCAATGTATGCGATGTTTGCAACAAAATCCTAGATAGAGATAGCCTTGTAGGAAGGATATTTGCCATAGTTGGCAACCATAGTTTTTAATTTTAGTCGTTTTTAGGTAGACGCCGGTGCCAATCTCCTGATATGTTTTTCTCTTTCGCCTCTTACGACACCCACGGGATGATATCGGGTAGTAGATATTCTTACACCGCCACTACACGGTAGTTGTTTTGAATAGTTACATCTTATAACTTACACTGTATCCACTTACCATCAGGTAGACTGCGTGCTTATAACCCTAAAGCCGCGTATCTATTATGCGCTCCAAGAGGTCGAACATTGGTGCGCGCTCCAGCCACGCGAAATGGATACCGCCTTGGAACGTGTTCCAAATTGTTCGTTGGAACGCTCAAACGTGGAGCGGGCTGCTCCATCTGGTTTCGGTTTTTTACCGCATATTAAAGTAGCTTAAGCTTTGGCGCGCGCGGCAGTTGAGACGATTGTTTTCATTATTCGTGTGTTCATTGCGTTCCGAGCTATGGATAACCAAAGTTGCCTTAAATTAATACAATTATACAGTTTATTAAAAAATCTGCTGTGGAATAGCTAAAGTAGTTTTTACCATAATAAATCACTCAGAGAATATGCATAGAACTATGAAAGCGGCAGCTGCTCGTATACGACCGACATCCGTGTTGGACGGTCAAACATTGGAACAGCTGCCGCGCGCCCCAGGCGCGCTTAGTTGATACACTTGGAACATTTGGAGCGCGTTTCGCGGAACGCACTGGTCGGCGCGGTCATTCATGGCGCGCGCGCCAGGAGCGCGTAATCGATACGCGGATTTATTCTACAAAATAGTAGTCTTAAAGTTTAATCAGTTTCCCAATTAAAATTAAAATATTTTGTTAGTATTTAAAAAAATATTTGAATACATGTTGGAAATAGAGTTAGATGAAGTGGCGACCTGGTAAGAGATGCAGTAAGTCTATGGATGCAGGTGGCTCAGGACCGTGCTTTGTGGCATTCCTTGGGAGAGGCCTATGTTCAGCATCGTACTTTGACGGGATGTAATGACGATTATGAGGATTTCAAAATATTCAAATGAGATATAATAAAAATATAAAAACTGTGACGTCATTACAATATATTATTATTATACAATTTCTGTAGTATGGTTTGTTTTGAAAACTCATAATTAACTTAAAATTACATACATACAGGAAATTACATAAAATTATTAATATCAAACAAGATTCGGAAGTTCAACAACAGTCATCAGATCATCACTTGGATTGTTAGGTCGAAAATAATTACCTAATCAATTTATAAAATGTTTTCACGTAATCAGTCCACTCCAACATATTTGTTAAAATGAAAATCGTATACGTTTTCCGTTTATGATCTCCTAGTAGTTAACTTTATAGATTAATTGATATGACACAGTGTTTTAAATCATTAATAATACGCAACATGTGCAACATAAAAAAGCGTCAATTAAAATTTGAAGAATGCACTACGAAATTAATAATAAAGTGTTCAATATTGTTACTCTTTTTTTGTTATCCCGACTAACCTTGAAAATACATATTACGCGTGAATAATAACATGAGACTACCCCTCGCTCGCTCCAAGTCGCCCTTGTATGTACAGCCAGCGAAGAAGATACGTTCGTTAATTGTTAGTCTCGTTAGATTACCTCACGACGTAAGACGACGCACTCTGTTTTTCGCTCTTTAAACCTTTTTTGTACACTGTACAAGCACACCGCTGTGACGTCATCGGACTTAAGATCGAAGAAGAGCAAGAGCGTCAAAGGTGCCAGCGTGATAATATAGGCAACTCCTTTATGCATAACGGGAGATGACTGAATCCAGTAGTGAACATTTATGGGCCGATAGAGAGGAAAGGGTGACGTATAAATAATAAGATAACGGGAAAGAGACAAAACCAAGCAGTAAACTTAATTGACCGATTAAGAACAAAACGAAGGATCTGGTTATGACATTTCAAATATCAGTTTTGAAATCAATATCAATATTATAGGGAGGGCTTATTTTCAGTAACATATGTGAAATCGCAGAAAGGCAAAACGTTGATGCGCTGTAAAGATTACACTTATTGTGTAAAACTATCGCACTCATCGTTAAGCAAGAAGGGTTGGGTATGTTCCACCCACATGAACAGAACCTGCAATGCAACGATCCTTTCTATTGATAATGAACTAGTATTACTCAACAACCTACACAGCCATAAATCATCCAAAATAAAAACTGGTAAAGTTGTGTCGTAACTGCTATCAGAAAAGTTTTGGAAACGAATATATAATAATTGTGTCCATGACTACATTAAAACTATTTGAAGAATAATCCTAAATTTATGTGTAAATTCGGTACAGTAATTTTGAACAGACTTAAAACTTTTTCAACTTTTGATTTGTAGTCACACAATTGTCATAGACGTTGGAAGAAATAGACTTGAGAATTAGTATAGTTTCAAAAAAAAAACATTTAAATTACGGATTTCACTTGATAAGAAAAAACGAGAATATTTTTGAACAAACTATCATCACATCATATTTTTACCATATTGGCTCTTTTCCCGTTTAAAGGTAATGTATTCAGCGATGAAACACATTCGGCGTTCTTGGCACTATGCCGTGGAGAGTAAAATAAATTTAAATATTATATCTTTATTAAATAAGATGTCCTTTAGTTAGTTTTTATATAATTTTTGAGTGAAATTTACTTTAATCTATAATCATTGACGATGTACGTTAATTCTAATTAAATGATTTACAATTATTTGTTTAGGTATATTTCACATACCTAGGGCTTGGTATATTGCTAAGAACTAAAGCTCAGTAATATTGCCGTGGATACTTTTGCTGCAATGTTATTGTGCAACACTATGTAAAGTATCTGCATGCAGATGTGCAACACTATGTTCTGTTATTTTTGATTTAACTTATTGACGAGCAACCGCTAAAAAGAACCCCTTTGTCGTATCTCCTCAGTTTCAAGGCACTCCCCTTGCTGCCTCAGCCAGTATCGGAATCCTTGGCGTCGACATATCGAATAGTGTGCAGTTTCGTGGTCACTTGGAAGGGAAGGCCAAATTGGCCTCTAAAAAGCTTGGCGACAGTATTTCATGCCGGCACATCGCTTGCAACTTTACAAAGCGCAAGTTCGGCCCCACATGGAATACTGTTCTCATCTCTGGGCCAGGGCACCCCAGTGCCAGCTCCTTCCACTTGACCGCATCCAGCGCAGAGCGGTTCGAATCGTCGACGACCGATTTCTTTCTGATCGGCTCGATACACTGGCACTGCGTAGTGATGTTGCATCTCTTTGCGTATTTTATCGCATCTATCACGGGGAGTGCTCTGAGGAATTGTTCGGACTAATTCCAGCCGCTCAATTTCACCATCGCACATCGCGACAAAACTCGCGTTACCATCCATACCATCTGGTTGATTGGCGGTCCACCACTATGCGATTTAGAAGAAGTTTTCTCCCTCGCACGACTTCCTTGTGGAATCAATTACCACCAGCGAATTATCTGGACCGATACGACTTAGGAACCTTCAAGAAAGGAGCTTACACCTTTCTAAAGGGTAACGCATCTGCAATTCCCCTGGTGTTGCGGTTGTTCATGGGCGGCGGTAGTCACTTACCATCAGGTGAGCCGCATGCTCGTTTGCTCCCTATTCTATAAATAAAAAAACGACTTCATTACGCTGAAGCAACATTGAGGCTATAGGATAAGCAACGTTGCACTGCGTTATGCTATTTATATGGCAACTTGATGTCTTTACTATTATAGCTAGAAAATGCCTTATAACTAACATTGTTTTAGTTTATCATTTTTTATTATCAATTAACTAAATAAACCATGGTATAACAATATATAAATGCTTCTAAATTTCCTATTTTTTAAATTTGTAAAAATGATACATGCAAAGTACCAAATGAAATTTGTCAATAAATTTTACAGAAACGATAAGATGTTTAACTATTGATTTTATAGACGTCTCATATTCGTCCTATGTTTATGTGGGGACCGTTTTCAATATATCGCCAATTTTATCGATAAACTTCCGTCTTGGATGTCTTTTGCCGACTCTGCGACTCATTTCTGCAGCATAAGTTTGCTTTGTTACTCTTTATTTTTTGCATTCATTATTTCTACGTGTCCAAACCACCGAATTATTCCTTTCTTAGTCCTAGTAACAACATATTTTTGCAGGTTACACTTTTCTTTTATGATACAAATTCTCACTCTATCACAGTCAGTCCTAACTTATTAACAAAATAGGGTGAGTACACTCTTGTAATATGCGTGCACTGTGACTCCGTAACTGTTACGAAGACATGTGGATTATAAGACCTTATATCATAATAATACTTTATAAGTACTCCAGAGATAATACAAACGTGATTATTGGTGTGACACTATCACCACGATGCGTGTCATTTGTAACGATGTTGAATAATGTTTTGGACTGTTGGAGTAGACACATCTTGTCAATTGTATTAGTCTCCTTGTGAGTTTCTTGCCTCTTCTTCTCACAAGTTCTCCCGTAGTAGGGAGGTGTTGAAGCGATAGCGTAGTTGTTTCGACTGATTTTTTTATTGGAAAATCGTATGTTTCTCCAAATATAAACTGAACCTCTTCAAGTTGCGTGTTATCAGAATTCTCCTGGGCAAACTCGCTCCATTGTAGACCTCATCTTTGCTCTCGGGCCAGATGGAGGTCAAGGTCAAGGCAAAATATACTCATATAAAAAGTCTATCCATTGAAATTCAATTCCTTAAAGGATATCAAGGATACACACATTTTACAAACATCGAATATCACAGTAATGATCATGGAGCGTTATACTATCAAGGAACACAGTGCATTGCAATATCACAAATATGAACCCTTAAATGAATTAGCCGTAATTGGATTAAGGTACCATACTGAATACTGACGAGTTACATCGTTTCAAAAGTATATTGATGATGATGATTGATGATGAATATGTTCAGCAATGTACTTTTTAAAGGCCTAGGTGGGAAAGTCCAGATCTCCCTCTCAGATTATCTCAAAGAGCAGATATTTGCTATAGTTGCCACGCTATCTTCTTATCGGTGTTTTGGAACTACGGTTGCCTTTATGAAAATATGTGATTATAATATTTAAACATGTTTATTTCAGCTACGTTTCTAACGTCACAAAGGGGTAAATCCTTGCTCAGCGTTAGAAATTACACGTATTACCTCAAGAAGACTAAGCACGGGGAGGAGACACAAGGAGGTAAAAAACGCTGGGAGTGCTCCACTCACAATAGCAAAGGATGCAAAGCCGTTGTCTACACAATAGAAAATAAGATTGTAGCGCAAAAAGACGAACACAACCATAAGCCTTCCATTAATCGCCCTGTATAATTTTTTTAAAACAACTTTTTGGTCAAACCGATTTAATTTTTTAAAATGAGTGGAATTAGAATTGCATTGCATTGCAGTTGCTGATGCTGGAATGATACAGATGGATGGCGTTGGAATTTTAGGAAATAGTGTAATGAATTACTGTGTCCTTTGTTCAGTTTATGTAATATCAAATAATTATTCATATTCTTTCTCTTCTGTACTAATTTTAATTTAATTTGTTGAACTTTGTTCAAAATGTTGATATAATGTAATTTAAAGCAGGGTAATATTTAAGAGAAATATAAATTGTACATACATACGTACATAAACACTCACGCCTGTCACCCGGAGGGGTAGGCAGAGACTACGGACTTCCATTTGGCACGATCCTGACACACCTCACTCGCTTCCTCCACATCCATATACCTATGCATACACGCTCGTCGGTTAATATAAATAAATTGTATTAAATATTTTATCTATTTTATTCTTTTCATCGATGAACTTGGTTTCAACAATCTGAAACGAAGGACAAAAAATATTGTGGTTCAGCGGTTTCTACAATTATTATGATTAAATGCACTGTATCAGAGTGATTCGAAAGGAACCAAAAACAAAATGGTGGACGCGGCGTGTAGCGGACTTTGGATAATATACTTGTGTAAAATTGATTTAATTCGTTTGCTGGCATGACGGCTTGTAGAGAAATCAGGTGAGATGAGTTGCAGATGAACGAGGAACAACAAAACAAACTGCTCATAAAATGGTGGGTCAAACACAATACCTTGACAATGGGCGGCGTGTCTCGTATCTCTTGTTGACTCAACGTTGATCATTTGCACCAAACAAACTGCCAACTATTAAATAATTTTATGACAACATTTACAACAACTGCGACAAGACTAAGGTGTCCTGCCTTGTGGTGCGCGTCGACAACTGGTCTACACAGCAGTCCATGCCACATTAGGGATGTGTCGCTAAGGGAAAATAGTGAAAGGGAGTGCCAGCCATCCTAACTAATAAAAATACATCAGCTTAAAAATACTAAAATGCAGATGTGCATGTTGACGCGACGATTCTCCTTCATTTTAAAGGGTTCTCTTCAAAACAAACTAAAGATACTACTAAACCTAATCTAAAATACTAACCTAACCTAGAAAAGCAAATCGAAAACTATTGGTTTGGTAAGGGACAGAGACGTACAACCGGACGCAAATATGATCCGGTCGCTGTCTTAATACGAGCTATCCTCGTTACTCCATCGAATCCACGAAAACCCTCTTCATTGTTTCCTAATGGCCAATGAAGAGACGGCGCGTTCTCATTAGTGAGAATGGCTATAGTTATGAAATATACTAAATAGTTATGAAATATAATAATCCTTTATAGGGACCCCAGAAATAAAACAAACACGTGATTTTTGGCGTGACACTATCACCACGATGCGTGTCATTTGTAAAGATTGTGAACAGTTTTTTAGACTGCTGGAGTGGACACATCGTTATCAATTGTTTTAGTGTCCTTGTGGGTTTCTTACAAGGTCTCCCAAAGAAGGGAGGTGTTGAAGCGATAGCGTAGTTGTTTTGACTTTGAAAAAATGCTTTGTAAAATCGTCTGTTTCTCCGAGTGCCTATAACCTGGACCTCTTCAAGGTGCGTGTTAACAGGCTTCCCCTGGGCAAAGTCGCTCCGTCGTAGACCTCATCTTTGTACTCGGGCCAGATGGAGGTCAAGATTTTAAATAAAATATACTCATATAGTCTATCCATTGAAATTCGATTCCTTAAAGGATATCAGTACTTATCCGCGATACACACGTTTGCTAAATATCGAATATCACAGTTATGGTCAGTTATGTTATACTATCAAGGAACACAGTGTATTGCAATGTCACAAATATGAACCTATCCACCTTTAGATGAATTAGCCGTAATTGGATTAAGGTTCACTAACCATACTGCCGTAAGGTGCCGTGTAAGTCTCCGGCGGCCCCGCTATACATAGCTACTGTGGCGACCATGGTAACGGCGGGGAAGGGGGTGCTAAGAATCTCCGCTGGAGGTTCGGTTGCCACCTAAAACGACTCAACCTGGCAACATACAACGCACGACCCTGAGGACTGACAAGAGGACATGGTAATCCTCGAGTCCGGCAACTGGCTCTATCACTCTATCACTGGGAGGGCGACTATCTGTCCCAAAGAGGTGTTGGATTTATCGTCCACAAGTCTCTCGTTAACAACGTTGTAGAGATTGGGAGTGTGTCGACGAGGGTTGTGTACCTCAGATGTGTATTCTCAGAATCACCAAACGGTATTCGCTGAAGGTCATACAGGTTTACGCATCAACCTCGGCACATCCCGATGAGGAGGTGGAGGAAATGTATGAGGTTATCTCTAGAGCCATGCATTCCTCCAAAACCCACTATACGGTGTTAATGGGAGACTTCAATGCAAAACTAGGCACAAGAGAGAACGGTGCGCTGAAATTAGGGAAATTTGGAATAGGGCAACGGAACCCAAGGGGCCAGCAGATGGCCGACTTCATGGAGAAAGAGGGACTCTTTATGATGAACTCTTTCTTCCAGAAGCGGCCCCACAGGAAGTGAACCTGGTCGAGCCCTGACGGTTCGACAAAAATGAGATTGACTTCATTATGACGACCAGACGACAACTGTTCAGTGATGTCTCCGTGATCGCGAGGGTGAAAACTGGTAGCGATCACCGAATGGTTAGAGGCACACTGAACCTAAACGTTAAGTTGGAGAGGTCTTGTCTAATGAAGTCAACGCTCCGTCCCCCTCGTGCTCTGTTCCAGAGTCCCGAAACCTTTCAGCTCGAGCTACGAAACCGTTTTCAGTGCCTAGAAGACTGCAATGAAGTGGACGATATGAACGACAAGCACGTGGAAATTGTCCATGAGGTCGGAGCTAAGTTCTGCAAGACCCGCCGCAGAAGAACACAAAAACTCTCCGATCACACTCTTAATCTCATGGCTGTTAGAAGGGAGATGAAGCTACATTCTTCAACAGATTTGACAGCATACAGGCAACTGAACAGACAGATCTCTAAATGCATGCGGCGGGACTTACGCAACTTGAATACAGCTCGTATTGAAGAAGCGATCGAGCTGAACTAAGGCTCCAAAGTCTTTGCCAGGGATCTGTCTGCCAGAAAAAGCCAACTGTCAAAGCTGAAGACCGAATGTGGCAGCATCGTTTCCGGGACACCTGAGATTTTGAGTGAGATTGAGAGGTTCTATGGGCAGCTGTACACGTCATCGTTGGAGCCACACGCAAGTGTGAGTAACGATCCAAGAGCGAGTCTTATCCGACACTATTCCGAAGATATCCCAGACGTCAGTCTGAGCTAGATTAGAATCTTCTCGGAAGCTCTCCAGCACTTTAAAAACGGCAAGTCCCCGGGCGAGGATGGAATTTCACCGGAGCTTCTGATAGCGGGTGGAAGATCGGTACTTGAAGTCTTTCAGAAGCTCTTTAATTCCGTCCTCCATGGTGGCACTACTCCGTAGGCGTGGAGCAGAAGTGCAGTGGTCTTGTTCTTCAAGAAAGGCGACAACGCTCTCTTGTAGAACTACAGACCGATTTCCCTTCTGAGCTGCATTTTCGTGCTGTTTTCGGGAGTCATTATGAATCATCTCGCATGCAGACTTGACGACTTCCAGCCTCTCGAACAAGCCGGTTTCCGAAAAGGCTTTAGCACCATAGACCACATACACACCCTTCGGCAAATTATACAGAAGTTCGAGGAGTACAATTTGCCACTGTGTCTGGCGCATGTGGACTATGAGAAAGCCTTTGATTCCGTCGAAATTTGGGCGGTGCTGCAGTCACTTCAGAGGTGCCAAGTTGGCTGCCGGTATATCGAAGTGTTGAAGTGTTTATACAGTAGAGCTACAATCGCTATCCGAGTACAGAATCAGAGTACGAAACCTATCCAACTACAGAGAGGGTGACGTTACATCCCCAAAACTCTTCACCGCTGCATTGGAAGACGTTTTCACGCTTCTGGACTGGAAAGGATACGGTATTAACATCAATGGCGAGTACATCACTCACCTTCGATTTGCCGACGATATAGTCCTTATGGCAGAACCGCTGGAGGACCTAAGCACCATGCTCAATGACCTCAATAGTGTCTCCCAACGGATAGGTCTTAAGATGAACATGGACAAAACAAAGATCACGTTTAATGTCCATGTCACACCTATGCCGATAGTTGTTGGGAGCACTAAGCTTGAAGTTGTTGACGAGTATGTTTACCTGGGACAAATAGTCCGACTAGGTAAATCCAACTTCTACCGAGAGGTCAATCGACGGATTCAACTCGGCTGGGCAGCGTTCGGGAAACTACGACACATCTTCTCGTCAGACATACCTCAAAACCTTAAAACGAAATTATACAACCATTGCGTGTTGCCAGTGATGACTTACGGATCTAAGACGTGGTCCCTCACTGCTGGCCGTATGAGGATGCTCAAGGTCGCTCAGCGAGCAATGGAGAGGGCTATGCTCGGGGTTTTTCTGCGTGTTAAACTTAGAAATCAGGATATCCGCAGTAGAACCAGAGTAACCGACATAGCCAAACGGATTAGTAAGCTGAAGTGGCAGTGGACCGGCCATATAGCTCGAAAAACCGGCAACCGATGGGGAAGAAAGGTTCTCGAGTAGCAGACTCGTACCGGTAGGCGAAGTGTAGGGCGACCCCCCACTAGATGGAGTGACGATCTGGCAAGACATGCAGGAAGTCGATGGATGCAGGTGGCTCAGGACCGTGCTTTGTGGCATTCCTTGGGGGCGACCTATGTTCAGCAGTGGACTTATGAAAGGCTGTAATGATGATAATGATGAACCATACTGACTACTGACGTGTTATCGGTATCATTACTGTTAATTCCTTTTAAAAGTACATTGCTGAACATAGACCTCCCCTTCAGATTGTCTCATAGGGGAGATATTTCTAGTTGCCACTACGGTTGTATGGGTTGCCACTTTTGGTACTACGGTTGTATGGGCCTTTATGTAAGCATGTGATTTTAATATTTATACATATGTTTATTTCAGCAACATTCCTGACGTCACAAAGGGGTAAAACATTGCTCAGCGTTAGAAATTACACGTATTACCTCAAGAAGGGTAAGCGCGGAGAGGCGACACAAGGAGGTAAAAAACGTTGGGAGTGCTCCACTCACCACAGCAAAGGATGCAAAGCCGTTGTCTACACAATAGAAAATGAGATTGTAGCGCAAAAAGACGAACACAACCATAAGCCTTCCATTAATCGCCCTGTATAATTTTTTTAAAACAACTTTTTGGTCAAACCGATATAATTTTTTAAAATGAGTGGAATTAGAATTGCATTGCAGTTGCTGATGCTGAAATGATAAAGATGGATGGCGGTGGAATTTTAGGAAATAGTGTAAAAAATTACTGTGTCCTTTGTTCAGTTTATGTACTATCAAATAATTATTCACATTCATTCTCTTCTGTACTAATTTTAATTTAATTTGTTGAACTTTGTTCAAAATGTTGATATAATGTAATTTATAGCAGGGTAATATTTAAGAGAAATATAAATTGTACATACATACATAAACACTCACGCCTGTCACCCAGAGGGGTAGGCAGAGACTACGGACTTCCATTTGGCACGATCCTGACACACCTCTCTCGCTTCCTCCACATCCATATACCTATGCATACACGCTCGTCGGTTAATATAAATAAATTGTATTAAATATTTTATCTATTTTATTCTTTTCATCGATGAACTTGGTTTCAACAATCTGAAACGAAGGACAAAAAATATTGTGGTTCAGCGGTTTCTACAATTATTATGATTAAATGGACTGTGTGTGACAGTGTGATTCGAAAGGAACCAAAAACAAAATGGTGGATGCGGCGTGTGGCGGACTTTGGATAATATACTTGTGTAAAATTGATTTAATTCGTTTGCTGGCATGACGGCCTGTAGAGAAATCAGGTGAGATGAGTTGCAGATGAACGAGGAACAACAAAACAAACTGCTCATAAAATGGTGGGTCAAACACAATACCTTGACAATGGGCGGCGTGTCTCGTATCTCTTGTTGACTCAACGTTGATCATTTGCACCAAACAAACTGCCAACTATTAAATAATTTTATGACAACATTTACAACAACTGCGACAAGACTAAGGTGTCCTGCCTTGTGGTGCGCGTCGACAACTGGTCTACACAGCAGTCCATGCCACATTAGGGATGTGTCGCTAAGGGAAAATAGTGGAAAGGAGTGCCAGCCAACCTAACTAATAAAAATAGATCAGCTTAAAAATACTAAAATGCAGATGTGCATGTTGACGCGACGGTTCTCCTCCATCTTAAAGGGTTCTCTTCAAAACAAACTAAAGCTACTAATAAACCTAATCTAAAATACTAACCTAACCTAGAAAAGCAAATCGAAAACTATTGGTTAGGTAAGGGGCAGAGACGTACCGGACGCAAATATGACCCGGTCACTGTCTCAAGTCTTAACACGAGCTATCCTCGTTACTCCATCGAATCCAGGAAAACCCTCTTCATTGTTTCCTAATGGCCAATGAAGAGACGGCGCGTTCTCTTTAGTGAGAATGGCTATAGTTATGAAATATACTAAATAGTTATGAAATATAATAATCCTTTATAGGGACCCCAGAGATAATACAAACACGTGATTTTTGGCGTGACAATATCACCACGATGCGTGTCATTTGTAACGATGGTGAACAGTGTTTTGGACTGTTGAAGTTGATATATCGTTGTCCATTGTATTAGTCTCCTTGTGAGTTTCTTGCCTTTTCTTACAATGTCTCCAAAAGAAGAGAGATGTTGAAGCGATAGCGTAGTTGTGTTGTCTTTGAAAAAATGTTTTGTAAAATCGTCTGTTGCTCCGAGTGCCTATAACCTGGACCTATTCAAGGTGCGTGTTAGCAGGCTTCTCCTGGGCAAAGTCGCTCCATCGTAGATCTCATCATATCCCTCGGGCCAGGTGGAGGTCAAGATTTTGAATATAATATACTCATATAAAAAGTCTATCCATTGAAATTCGATTCCTTAAAGGATACGAGTATCAGTACTAATCCGCGATACACACATTTGACAAATATCGAATATCACAGTTATGATCATGGAGCGTTATACTATCAAGGAAATGTAAAATAAAAAGTATGGTTAGTGAATACGTTCACTAACCATACTGGCTACTGACGTGTTTTCGGTATCAATACTGTTATTTCCTTTGAAAAGTCCACTGCTGAATATAGGCCTTCCCCTTAAATTCCTCATAGACATTTGCCATATTTGCCACGCTTGGCAGGCGCAGTTTTTTATTTTTAGTTGTTATTAAGAAGACGCTGCTGGCTGTCTCTTATTTTGTTTCCATTTGACATGCACGGAACAATGGGGATACGCCGCCGTGTACTTCATTTTCACGAGTTTTCGAAATACAATGTTTATTTACTTATTGTTTAACATACGAGTAGATGAAAATAGTACAAAAAAAGTTTAGTTAACATTAGTATATTTCAGGGACTTAAAAAGGTTAACCTCTATTAATTTCTAGGCAGACTTTCCTTATTAGTGTTTTGAAACTACGGTTTTATATTTATACATATGAATATTTCAGCAATATTCCTGACGTCACAAAAGGGTAAAACATTGCTCAGCGTTCGAAATTACACGTACTACCTCAAGAAGGGTAAGCACGGAGAGGAGGCACAAGGAGGTAAAAAACGCTGGGTGTGCTCCACTCACAACAGCAAAGGATGCAAAGCCGTTGTCTACACAGTAGAAGATGATATTGTCGCGCAAAAAGACGAACACAACCATAAGCCTTCTATTAATCGGCCTGTATATTTAAAATTTTGTTAAAAACAACTTTTTGCTCAATCCGATATAATTTTTTTTTAAATCAGCATATGCCTTATTTTATGTTAATTGACCACAACCGTTCAATCCGCAACACCAGATGAATAGAATAGAATAATTTTTATTCAATATTTATATATTATTACATAATACTTATTGAAAGTCATTTTTTTTTATTTACCACTAGTTCGGAAAATACCTCTGTCCTGGTAAGAACCAGCAAGATATATAGTAGGGATAACCATGATATAGTATTATTTGCAGATGACACATCTTTAATTTTCAAATTAAATCGACAATATCTAAAATATGACGTAGTAAATAATGCTATATCTAAATTAGTAAATTGGTTCAATGTTAATAATTTGCTTTTGAATGGCACTAAAACGAAATGTATGAAATCCATGACTCCAAATGTCAAACAATTAAATACTAATGTTATTTTAAATGGGGAGAAACTGAGTCTTGTAGATACCACCATTTTTCTTGGAATCACACTAGATGCGAAGCTTCAATGGAGCCCCCATATATCAAAACTAGCAGGCAGACTTAGTTCTGCAGCATATGCTGTAAAAAAGATTAGAAGTCTTACCAGTGTTGAAACAGCTAGACTAGTTTACTTTAGCTATTTCCATAGCATAATGTCGTATGGTATTTTGCTATGGGGACACGCAGCTGACACTGAAATTATATTTCCACTTTTTAAGAGCAATTTATGATTTAAAGCCTAAATAGTCGCTGCGATAAAAAATTAAGGAAATTAATATATTAACTTTGGCCTCTCAATACATTTATGAAAATTTCATGTACGTACACAAAAATAAAAGTAGTTTTACAAAAATAAGTGATATTCATTCTGTAAATACTAGGAACAAACACAAGCTAGTAGTACCAGTTACTCGACTCCATCGAGTCAGTAATTCATTCTTGGGGCGATGTATACGCTTTTACAACAAAATTCCAGAAAATGTACGAAATTTGACCTGCTCAAAGTTCAAAAACTTTATTAAACTAAGTTTGTATAAAAAGGGTTATTATAATATTAAGGAATTTATGGATGATAATAACCCCTGGAAATGAGGTGGTCGCTACCAAGCTATTTCTAATTTGTTATGTTGTTAATTTGTGTAACATCATGATTGTAAGCTGTTATTTATAAAAAAAAAAGTCTCGCTGGGTTTCTTGCTGGTTCTTCCCAGGACAGAAGCTTTTTTTTCGAACCAATGGTAATTAAACAAAAGAGTGACTTTTTATAAGTATTATTTATTATCTATATTGAATAAAACTTTCTGTTTCTGTTTCAAGAAACCGAGCGGGACTTTTTTTAAACATCACAACACACTTTACAATCATTTTGTTTTTTTTGATTGTACAAATTTTAAATGAGTTTTAATAGAACCGGCGTGCTGGCGATCACCTCATTCCCAGGGTTTTTTACACTTATGTATTTTTTGCTATTATAATAACCCTTTTGTACAATTTTTCTTTAATAAAACGTTTAAACTTGTTTATTGACAAATTTTGTACGTTTTCTGGGATTTTGTTGTAAAATCTATTTATACTAATACATATTGTAATATATATATATAAATTTACTTAAAATATAAAATGGAATCGTGACTGGCCTTATAGAAAGGATTATAGGTTTCCTATATCCCTATATTGTATTGGCCATTAAATTCCACGACGTGAAACGGTGGCCAACCATCAGGAGGCTGTAAATGGAATTCAAATTGCATCGCAGTGTACGATGTTGGAATGATAGAGCTGGATGGCGGTGGAATTTTAGGAAATAGTGTGAAATATTAACAACATATACCTGTGTACTTTGTTCTGTTTCATCATCATCATTACAGCCCCTTCAAAAGTCCATTGCTGAACATAGGCATCCCCCGAGGAATGCCACAAAGCACGGTCCTGAGCCACCTGCATCCATCGACTTCCTGCATGTCTTACTAGGTCGTCACGTGTTTGTTGTGTAGTTTTTATGTAATTTTTGAGTGAAATGTAGTTTAATCTATAATTATTGATAATTGACGTTAATTCTAATTAAATGATTTATAATTATTTGTTTAGGTATATTTCACATACCTAGGGCTTTGTATATTGCTAAGAAGTAAAGCTCAGTAATATTGCCGTGGATACTTTTGCTGCAATGTTATTGTGCAACACTATGCGAAGTATGTTCTGTTATTTCTGATGTTACTGTATTAACTTTATAACATACGCGATTTATATGGCAACTTGATGTCTTTACTATTATAGCTAGAAATTACCACAACTAGCTTGCTTTTGTATATTTTTAGTCCTTTTGAAACATTGTTTTAATTTATCTTATTTTTTATTTAGCCAATATAAACCATTATATAATAATAATGTTTCTAAATTTCATTTTACTTTAAATATTTGTAAAAATAATACATACAAAGTATTATCAAAGGAAATAATGTAAATAAATTTTCCAGAAACGATAAGATGTTTAACTATTGCTTTTATAGACGTATATTTGTCCTATGTTTATGTGAGGCTCATATTCATTATATCGCCAATTTTATCAATAAAATTTCATCTAGGATGTCTCTTGCCGACTCTGACACTCGCTTCTGCAGCATAAATTTGGTTTGTTACTCTTTCCGCATTTGATATTTCTACGTGTCCAAACCACCGCAGCATTCCTTTCTTAATCCTAGTAACAACATATTCTTGCAGGTCACACTTTTTTTTATAACACAAATTCTCACCCTATCAGATTCAGTCTTAACATACTAACAAAAGCGGTGAGTACGCTCTTGTGATATGCTTACCCTGTGACTTCGTGATTGTTTCAGAGGCGTTACGAAGACATGTTGACGTTTATTATCACACAAGACCTAATATCATAATAATCCTTTATAAGGACTCCACAGATAACACAAACACGTAGTTATTGGCGTAACACTATCAACACGACGCGTCACATTTGAAACGATGGTGATGGTGACGTGTAGTGTTTTGTACTGTTGGACTGGACAAATCGTTGTAAACTGTATTAGTATCCTTTTGAGTTTATTGCCACTTACTCTCCTCCCGCAGTAGGGAGCTGTTGAAGCGATAAATGGCGATGAAGGGTAGTTGATTTAGAAAAAGTGTTTTGTAAAACCAAATTTTGAATAAAATATTCTCATATAAATGTTTATCCATTGAAAGTGGTATCTTTAAAGGATACGAGTACTTATCCGCGATTCACATATTTCGCAAAGATCGAATATCAAAATTATATTCAGCCACATAGAGAAGATATGTGCCATATCTTCCCTATGTGGCATGATTGCGGGTTAGCAACCGCAGATTTTTTATTTTTTTAAAGAAAAAGCGGCTCCTCGTCTCCTGAAAACAATCTCTCTGTCACTTCTTACAACACCCACGTGACTATGATGTATGTATGACTGATATGATGTAGTGGATATTCTTACACAGCCACTCCACCGTCATTGTTTTCACGGGCTTTCGATATGCAATTTTTATTTATTTATTGTTCAACGTAGATGAAAATAATATAAGGAATATGAGATAAAATTTGTATAATTTAGGAATATAGAGAGACAGGTTAACCACTACTAATTTCTAGGCAAACTTTCTCATCAGTATTTTGAAACTACGCTTGTATGCCATTTTTATATTTTTACATATATTTCAGCAATATTCCTGACGTCTCAAAAGGGTAAAACATTGCTCAGCGTTCGAAATTATACGTACTACCACAAGAAGAGTAAGTACGGAGGGGAGGCACAAGGAGGTAAAAAGCGCTGGGTGTGTTCCACTCACATAAGCAAAGGATGCAAAGCCGTCGTCTACACAGTAGAAGATGAGATTGTATCGCTAAGAGACGAACACAACCATAAGCCTTCTATTAATCGCCCTGTATATTTAAATTATTTTTAATAATAACTTTTTTGCTCAATCCGATTTAATTTTTTTAATGAGCATGTGGCTCATTTTATGTTAATTGACCACCACCGTCCATAAATATCCGCAACACCAGATGGAATCGAAACGTTACTGGCCTTATAGAAAGGAGTATAGGCTTCCAATATCCCAATATTGTATTGGCCAGTAAATTCCACGACTTGAAACGATGGCCAAACATCAGAATGCTGTAAATGGAATTAGAATGGCATCGCAGTGTACGATGTTGGAATGAAAGAGCTGGATGGCGGTGGAATTTTAGGAAATAGTGTAAAAAATTAACAACAAATATCTGTGTACTTTGTTCGGTTTACCCAATATCAAATAGTTATTCACATTTCTTTTTCTTTTCTAGTAATTTTAAGTTAATTTGCGGAACTTTGATCAAAATGTTGATATAATGTAATTAAAAACAGGGTAATCTTAAAGATGTATATAAATTGTATTAAATATTTTATCATTTTTATTCTTTTAATTGAGTACCTCTAGATATCCGGCTATATTTTTATTGCATTGAATGCGCAAGTAAGTTACAGAAAAAAAATAACAACAACAAGTAGACGGTCTTAAATTCGCAGTAAACTTATTGATTTATATGTTTGTATTCGTATTTATAATGTTTTCTATTTTACAGCAAATTATGTCCAGTCACGCAGAGGAAAAGTACTCATTAGTCTAAATGGTTACACATTTTATAACAAGAAGGACTACCAATCAAAATCTACGAAGAGGTGGTTATGCTCTACCCATGTTAACAGAAAATGCAAAGCCGTTCTCTATACAATTGACGATATAATTATTATGGCCAAAAATAAACACAACCATAAACCAGTGTTAAATGAAGAGTGCGTCTTTCCTTAGTTCATTCATTGAATGCAGGAGAAAAAATTAGAACGGTTGGCTAGGTCATCCTACGTAGACCAAATCGCGACGTTAATAGTGTTATCTACTGACATTTTGTCACTAGATACACGAGAAGTTATTTCTGCTTCATTTCTATACCTGTTTTAAAGTTTAGCTTTTTTGAAACAAATATAATTTTCATTTCTTCACAGCCTAAGGCGACTTTTTTCGTACTCGCAACTTTGGAGAGACCTTTCCCAAGAATTAGATTGTCTGTCAAAGATGATAAAAGAAACAAGTAAATATTGTTAGTCTTTAGGTAACAGTTCTGCCGCTTAGAACGAGTATGCTAACAGATTTCTTCATAAAGGCGATAGATTAGAAAATCCTTGGTTTTATTACTTTTTGTAATAAAATTAAAATATCATACATAGTACATTTAAAATATTTATTTGTGCCAACTGTTGTTGTTGTTTATTAAATTTAATGCAATGTAAAATTTAATTCAAATTTTTAAAATTCCATTAGGTACTTTGAAATTTTGTAAATAGCAAATGTTTATTTATTCAGTTAATGTCTTTTTAATTAGTATTGTATATTTATTTAGTAAAGATATAAACCTTATAAATTATAAAAAACAATTTGAACGGAACATGCGGTTAAGCTTTATCCTAATAACAGGTGTTTCAATGATGAACATTTAGGTACTAGTATTTTTGTACAAGTAAAGGTACAAAGGAGTATATAGTCCGCCTGGTAAAAGGATGCTGCGGTCCATAGATACCTAGATTATCAAACATAATTCAGATGCAATGTTAACCCTGAGGACTAATTGCCAATTAAATGCCAAGTTACTTGTAAATATGGTCTCCGGTTTTTCACACCTACCATTCGAAACATATTTTGCACACATCTTACGATGCTATTCTGTAACAGCGTCGTCATTCACAGACGGCTCCGTGGCGCGGTGGCTTAGCAATGAGTTGTTATATTGTGGGCCGCAGGTTCGAATCCCGCACAGAACATGTATTAGTATAGCTAACAAATAATTATTCCGGGTCTGGATATTTGTCTTTATGAAATTTATGTTTGTAAACTGCCTCTAAAAACAGCGTCGTCATTCCTGTTTCAAGCCATAATACAATTGAAATATTGCTCTTCTCAAATAAGTAACAAGAAATAGACCACTTACACAAAAAGCAAGTTCTTCTTTATAGAAAAAGGGTGACAAACGAGCACACAGTCCACCTGATGGTAAGTGATTGCTGTGGTCCATATACATCTACATCTAACTTCGTTTGCGAATTAAAATGCATATACGTTGTCAGCCGTGAGTACTAAGATAGAATGCTTCTTTTCCAGTAAAATAGGTCTCCGATTCTCCACACTCACCACACGAAACACAGCAGTATTAAGCAGCTATTTTACGCTGGTATTCTGAGAGAGCGTGGTCCTTCCCCGTTCGAGCCGACCCATTCGTGCTCCAACTATACTACTAATATAGCTGCAACATCTGCTTATATCGGCTCTACCACGTAAAAAGCTGCCTAAATTGGACGCGTTTAGATAGTGATGCTTAGCTTACTAAGTGGTAGGACTCCAGTTCTGCTCAGGAGTCCGTCTGGGTGGGTACCATCCTCTTACTCATTTCTGCCACCAAATAGCAGTGCTGTCTTCTGGGCTGAAGATTGTAGATTACATAGATATAACTAAGGGTCGTAGATACGTAGTAACAAGTATTCGATAGATCCAAATTAATATTTAAAGACTTTAGAATTTTAAGTAATTTATTATAATAAACAATATGCGTTTTTTGTATTATACTAGATGTCTTATATGCTAGCTATATGACTTCGGTCGCATGGAATTTACTACGTTTTCATGGGATTAATTTTTTTGCTCGGCACCCTAATTCTTATTCTAAAATAAAATTATCCTAAGTTACTCCTTATAACATCAGTTATCTGCCAGTGAAAGTCCCGTCAAAATCGATGCAGCCGTTTCGAAGATTAACTGGAACAAACAGACAGACAGGCAAAAATTTTAGAAGTTGTTTTTTTGTTATTAGTACTGTATATACTTTCATATGCATTTAGTAAAAAGCTGTTATTTTAACATTACAAAAACACTTTAATTTTATATATTTGTATAGATATAGATGTATAGACTAGATTAATCTACAACGTTACAAGAGCCAATATAATTCTAGATTGTTAGGTATTCTATATTAGTTATCAGAGTTGACAAAGCATCTATACCTTTCTTTGTTTAAATTTGGATGGAGGTTTCCATGGGCTGCAGTAGCAAATTACCATCAGGTGGACTGTAGTTTCGTTTGCTACATTAGTTTTATAAAAACTTCCCTTGTGGTAAGTGGGGATGAAGCCATAGATGGCAAATCAAACTGTCTTATCGTAACAAAGCCTATTCAATCTTGACTAGAAGACGCTCAGATTGTAATCAACATAAAGACGATTTGCTGTACGCTTTACGAAGCAAGTCGTTTGGTTCGAATGCGTGGAACATCGACAATAGAAAGTTGAAGCCCTGCCGACCGCCTGATTGTCACATGGTGGAAAGGAGAAAGAGGAATTGAGGTGTGTAATTCCTGCGCACGATTTCCGAAATTCATCTAGAATACCGAGTAACTCTCTACGATTAAGTAGATTTTTCATCGCTTTTCAATTGATTTGTACTGATTTCTTTAGTATTATTATTAGAAGAATGTGTGACATGAACAACGTGGGTTAAGTTGGTATTATTGGTGTAATTTTTATTTGCTGTTCTAACTGAATGGAAGAGGCAAAATGGCACTTCGCTAAAATGATTCAAGGAAAATGGTAGCGTTACTCGTACTATATATTGAAACGCAGTGCTTGAAAAACTATTAATGGCATTGATACAAACAGTAATTCATAAAATCATTTTCTCAATATTTAAATGTGAAAACACTTTATCATTGAATGCATTACACGCCTGCATATTAAAGAGAGCTTTAATTTTTCATATTGTCTCATTTTTATAACATAACGAGATTAGTGTTGCCGCTTGTCATTCTGTTGGTGTCATAAGTCATCTTGTGGGTGCAACTGCTGACGATGGGCAGCAGTATCTCCTGATAACATCGTTATTAAGCACCCGAATTATTAAAGATGTCGACAATTAACTCAAAAATTCGTGAGCTCAAAAGTGCCATCCGATTTCAGTCGAGAACCACTTCCATCACATGGATTTTAAGCTTACTTCGACTGGTTAGCGAGAATATTAGTAATGTTAGTATATAGCATTTCTATATATTAAAAGAAACAACTCAATAATGACAATAAAATCTGCAGTTGCCAACTTGCCAAGCGCGGCACCAATGACAAATATCCCCCGGTAAGAGGGAAATCTATGTTCAACAGCTGACTTTTGATAGACTGTAATGAATAATGAATCGAGTTTAGTAGCCGGTGTAGTCGGTCTTCACTTGCTGGTTGTGGACCCCTACCGTGGCTATAAGTCCGTATGGGTTGTAGTAGCTACTTACCTTCAGGAGAACGGTTAACGAAGTGATGACTAAGTATTTGTGTCATTTAGATTATCATTCAGTGGAGTCTACGCGCGGTGAAAGTTCTAAGGGAACTGTCACCGAATAATCATTACTAATGACGAGATAAGCGAGGCGAGAACCAGTGGGTTAAATTCATTACAATAAATCACGAGATGTAAGTATAATATTATGTAAGATAAACTTTTTATTGTATACAACAATAAAAAGTTTATCCCTACAAATGACTTGTTATGCAAATAAAAATCATCTTAATACAATGTTTTGGATGCCAATATTTTGGATACTTTCATAATTTTTTATATTTTTTAAATTTTTCACGTGTAATATCTTATTTGTATTTTTATCATATATAAATCTTGACCAATAACTTTGCATTTATTTTTTCAGGGTCCTTATTGCTAAAAAAGAGAATATTTAATGAACTGGATTGGGATGCATTCGGTGAACTTACTGAAGAAGAACTTTCATTTGATATAAATAAGGAGGCTGAAATTGACGACGCGAGGAAAAATCCCTTATTTATTTCTAATAGTTCCGAAATAACGTCAGAGTCATCACCTTCGCTTGAAGATTTTGAAGTGACTCAAGGTTCGCTTAGCCAACAAGAGTCAAATTATGGCAAAGAAACACTGGTACCTACTTTTTCATCCTTGAAACAGATATTGGAATGTAATTCATCAAAAAGTACGGGTAAGAAAATAAAATCAAGTTCTAAAACTAATCGAGGGAAGAAAAGAAGAAAGTGCGTTAACAATTGGAAAGACATGAAAAGAAAAGCCGCAGTAAATTCTGGCCAGCAGTACGTTAGCAGAAATGGCAAGGTGCGAAGTAAAAGAGAACTTGGTCCCGTTTGTCAAAAAACATGTAAATTGAAATGCTTTGAAAAATTTGAATTAACTACTCGACAGGCCATTCATTCCAGTTTTTGGAATTTGGCTGATCACAGTAAGCAATGGATGTTTATAAACAAATTTACAAAAAAAATTCCCAAGCGCCGTATGACTACCGAAAATTCATCCAGGAGACAGTTTACTATTCAATATTTTTTACCTATGTCCATTGAAAGCTGGCAAAACTCACATGACAGAGTACGTGTTTGTCTTAAGACCTTTCTGAATACTTTGTCTATTACTGATAGATTTGTGCGAACTGCTCATTATAAACTAAGTTCTGACGGTGTCACTCTTCCGGACAATAGAGGAAAACACTTAAATCACTTAATAAAAATTGATTCAGTTATGATCGAAAGTGTTATTAATCACGTTAACAGTTTTCAACCCATTGAAATACATGATATGGGTAACAGTATTAGCAAACTTTATTTGGATAACAATTTAAGTATAAAAAAGATGTTTTGTCTATACGAGAGCTGGGATCAACTTTCAAACTACAATAATCCAGCTCAAACACTCCGTCAGTATAGAGATATTGTAAATAAGAACACAAATGTAGCCTTTTTTGATCGTAAAAAGGACATTTGTTCTAAATGCCATAGTTTTTCAAATGTGCAAATTCCAACAGCAAAGCAATTATCTGCATATAATAAACATATAAAAAAAGTTATCATAGCTCGGGAGTTAAAAAACAGTGATAAAACATCAGCCCTTCATTCTTCAGAAATAGTATGTGCCACTTTCGACTTCCAACAAATTTTAAATTGTCCTCACGGGGATGTTGGATTATTTTACTATAAGCGCAGACTTTCGGTATTCAACTGTATTGTTTACGATATAGGCGGGAAGGAAGGTATATGCTATATGTGGCCAGAGTATACAGGTAAAAGAGGAGCTAACGAGGTTAGTAGCTGTCTTATGCATTTTGTGAAAGCAAAAGTAGATCAGGGTGCTAGAAATTTTTTATTTTGGTCGGAAAATTGCCTTGAACATTACGAAAATAGAGTCATGTATTGCTTTTATATATATTTGGCCAAAACTTTAAAAGTAAATATTACTCATCGATTTTTAAAACCAGGACACACCCAAAATGAAAGCGATGGCGTTCGTGCTCACATTGAACGCGAGTCTAAGGTTAAACTTATCTATACTCCTGATCAGTGGTACGATTTAGTCCGATCGGCTAAAACTAACGGAAAACCTTATAGTGTTGTAGAAGTTACTCAACAGAACTTCTTCGATTTCACAAATTTGTTAGACGACAAAAGATGGACAAAGGATACTAATAATGAAGATGTAAAATGGAACAACGTAGAAGAAGTGAGCATTACAAATGATAAGCCTGACTGTCTTTACATTAAGTACGATTTAAAAGATGAAACATTATGCTTGAATACCAAAGCAGAGACAAACTCTAGCGAAATGACAAAAGAAAAAACACCACTAGAGAAATTGTATACTAATACGCTAGTTGTGGAAGAAGCCAAATATAAGGATTTAATTTCATTATGTAATGCCGGAGCTATTCCTAAAGAATATTCTAGATTTTATAAAAAATTGAAATATAGTACCAGGGACTCGAAGAGCTCTGACAATTCTGATTAGTTTACATTTCCAACTTATAAATAATTATCGTATTTGTCACTACGAAGTAAAGTTTTTATTTTTAGGTTGCAATTGTTAACGTGATTTTTAAAGAATTTAATAATTTTACTGTTATAATTTTATCTAATAAACTTCCACTGTCAGTAATTTTTAAATTATAAAAATAAGAAGTTCTAGATCCTTTGTTTTATTTGAATATCGTGCTACTAATCCAAAAAAAATATATTCAGAAATTACAAATAATTCTATATCCATTTAATATTTAATAAACAAAAATTGACTTTAAAAAATATTTATTATATATTCGAGCAATAAAAACTTAAAAAATAAATAATATAACCAAAAACGTGTTGCAACCAAACTCCTTTTGACTAAATATAAAGAAGCATTCGGTTGTTCAGTATGATATGGGAACGAGCTATCAGGTCACCTTTAAGAGGTTACCTCGGCCCTTGGCCCATGCAGCCCATATTAGACAAGGAAAGCTGCAGAGTCAGTTATTTATAAAATTGAAGTGACAAACAAACTTAAGAGTCTACCTGATGGTAAGTGGCTGGTTCAACCAAAGCCCACCCTTTACTGGCTCTCTATAACCTCCAGACCTGAATACTACAGTTTTTGCACTTTTGCTTGTCAGACGAAACAGTCGCGACTCCCTCTCAGACTCTTACACAAAAAGAAGTCAAAGTCAAAACTTTTTATACAATTTAGGATTGTTCAATTATCTTATGAACGTCAAAATTTACTCAGGTTCACAAAATATTAAAGTAGATAGCTAATTAAAATTACTCACAGACGTAGAAAGTCTAATATGACGGAAGAAAACTGTGTGATTAACAATACATGACATCATGTAAAAATTAAAGATGAGAAAAGCTATTGGTTAGTCTGAACAGTTTTTTCATCTTTAATAGAGTGAGTGAATTTCTACAAAAATGTGATTCTGATCATATAAGAATTGACAGGCTTTTTATGTACATTGTTGTATATTTAGATACATTATTTTAAAATTGCAGAATCTGCTCTTTTGTTACGATAATATTTAGGAAAGAAGTGGTTATTTAAATACTTAAGAGCTGATATTCGCATTTATTTATGTTTAAATTTTACGTAATTAACAATTAACTGTTTTATATTTAAGAATTCCCACCTTACCGTATCATGGAGACTATCAGAGGGACCCGCATCATTTCTATTGAGGGCTACAGATTTTCAAGAAAGAAGGACAAAAAGACTTCGCACAGTCTGAAGATGCGGTGGCGATGCTACACCCACCACAGGAATGGCTGTACTGCTACTTTATACACGGTGGAAGAGAGAATTGTATCTATGAAGAATATACATAATCACAGCCCTCCACCCGAACATTATCGTACTGTTAAACAATTTTCTGTTACGAAAATCTAATCGCTGTTATTTTACTTAAATAAAATTTACACACAAGCAAAATTCTGCTAAGGGTCATTATTATATTATTTTATTTTTATTTTTCTTTCATTATATTAAAAATATTAGAATAATGAAGTTTCTCTTGATTAAACTTGCACGGCGAAATCTTAAGGAATATTCCGACATGCAAGATTAATCAACAACCAGAAGTAAACGTGCATCCACATCTTCTTTTTTTCATATTAACGTTTAGATTAGCAACACTTACTACTACTGTTCATCTACATTTTACTGTTACCTCATAATCATTCATCATAGAGTTATGTCTTTATGGTTTTGGAGATAAACACATTATTTTTAATATTGTACCATTTGTTTTACAGAATTGTACCATTTATTGTCTAAAATTTATTTTTTTTGTTTTATTTTATTATCTGTAGTAGTCCTTAATATTTGTAATAGAAGGGATGACATAAAACTTGTCTATCAACTAGCATTAGAAAATTATATTACCAGACGTCTCTATTAAATTAAAATTTGCTGTCACAGAGTTACAACGTGTGTCAGTGACTTAACGATAAATATTTTTCAATGTATTCAGAATTTCTTTAATATATTATACGATCAACTTAATGAAATGGAGTTTCTTTTTCTCAAACTATGTATTGAAACAAAGATTAAATCCTATAAAGAAACTATTATGCAACTTATTTTCACAGGTACTGTAGAAGAAAATAACCTAATTACCATAGGAAAGTCGGTCAAAGGAAATGATCTAATCACCATAGGTGGATATCGATTTTCGATGAAGAAGGAAACGCACAGGCCGCATTGCGTCAAGTTACGGTGGCGATGCTCCTCTCACCATCATAAGGGCTGTAGAGCAACTCTTTACACAATAGATGACAAAATTGTGTCAATAAAAAATGTCCACGAACACCCTCCTCCTGGTGCTTGGAGAACACAATACAATTGTTAAATCTAATTAAATAATACGCAACTTAAAAGTTATTATAGTTATGTGTAACTTTGTGTGTTGTGTTTATCTGGCTTTTGGAACCGGCTAGTTAAGTTAATAAATTTTGGAAAATTAATAGTTTGCCCATAAACGGTACGCTAGGCAGGTAGATTTGCAGGGTGCACTGAGTACATATGAGGTTGACGTTTTCATTAATTTGGAAATTCTCTCTCACGCATAGACGTTATCGAAGTTTTTAAATAAATTTCATCTTCCTAAGATTCAAAACTATGTATAACAATTTAAATAAAACTAATTTTACGGATTTTATCGCGTATATTAACTTGTTTTATATTCCCGACGTTTCGAGCACTTTACAGCACCCATGGTCACGGGGGTACTAAGGTGTATGACGTCCCAATGTCATAGTTAACCACGGCTACCTCCAGATTAAAAATTATTAATTTTTGTTCCGATCTACGCAGTATAAAACAAGTTAATATACGCGATAAAATCCGTAAAATTCAATGTGTAGTGTTCGCGTATATATAAGAAATCATTATGTATAACAATATTTTAATACGTTATATACATTATTCCTGCTCACATGCAAATAACGCGCTTTAATTTTTAGTTAAGGATAAATAGCCCGTTACTAACTATAGATTAGTTGCAATTATGTTTTTATTTTTATTTTATATACACTACCCCCTAAATATTGTTGTATAGTGATAACACAACTAAAAAGAAAATAAAACTTTTATTTATGGGGTGAGGAGCTACTATAGTCCAACATGAACACCTGCAGCTTCAAGTAAAAAATCATATTTTTAAGCAACCTTCAAAAGAATAAATTGTTGTATGTTATTTAATTTATTCATTCTTGGAACATCCTTTTTTATAGCCATCCAAATGCCCATCTGCTGATTTGGTTCTACCCTTAGGGGGATAAAATTAAAGATGAAATATTGTTTGAAATTCTGCTATGTTTTAATTGTATCTTTGAAAACACTATTATAATTTTTCGATTAGAAGCTTAGAAACACGTATTTAAGGATTTTTGGATACTCCACCTCTGATGAAAGCTATTATAACATTGTAAATCAGATATTCCGTTTCCGTATTAAAACAAAACGTAGTTTATTGATGTAGTATGTCTATGGCGGTAGGCCCCGTTTCCACCAGAGATGTGCAAAGCAGTTGGCCGGTGCGAGGATGCGTAGTGAGGCTGTGGAAAGGTGTGAGCGTTTCCACCAGAAATGTGCTAGGCCGACGACTGTGAAACATACTCGCATATCTCTGTTAGAAACGCAGCCTAAGAAGAGTCTTACTAACTTAAGAAGTCATTTAGACGCGGCGCCACAGTCGTCGCTAACTTTGACATTGTCTGTCAAATTCCATACTTTGCAATTCGCACGTATACTTCCTTAATTGAAACATTAAATTGAAATGAATTCTAGTTTAAACCTGACACTACTTATAAACTACTTTATGTAATAGTTCGCTTTACTGAGATAGAATGCCAAAAAACATTAAGTGCGCCCTATATAATCCTTTTATTAAGGTGTTTTACAATAAATAAATAAATAGAGTTTAATGACCTGCAACATTGCAGTTTAAATATTATTAACATGTATTCGTCCGTTTATATTTTTAATAAAGCAATTAAAATATTTGTTCCAGCCGATATGTCATCATTCCCGAGCTTTAAGATTGTTGAGTCTGCCAGAGGAAACCAGATTATTTGCATCGATGGATTCAGATTCTCTGCTAAGTATGAAAGGAACAGCCGGAGTAATAAGTTAAGATGGCGTTGTTCCACTCATAACAGTTTAAAATGCAGAGCGTCCCTTTATACGCTTGACAACGAAATCATTTCCTTGAAGAACGTTCATAATCATCCACCACCAAAAGAATATTAATTTGGGAAACTTCTAGTAATATTAAATTTTTGTTTCAAATCTTAACAAGAAACTATTATTTATTCCGAAAACAATTTTGAAGGAAATAACTTTTTGGAAAATATTTTCAAGTAGCCGCTATGACAATGCCGTTTGTGTTGAAGAAAATTGAGTTTTTCTAAAGTAAAAAGAACGCCTTTGAAATTATCACATCTGTATGGTTCTGTATGAATTTTATGGTTCAGTAGCGCAGTGGCAGTAGCATTTGGATGCGGTGCTACGGGTTGCGGGTTCGAATCCCGCATGAAAGAAGTATTTAAATGACTTATAAATAATTGTTCCGAGTTTGGAAATTTGTCCTAATGGCAAAGGGTAACGTTCTTATCATCTAAATAAGTGATGAAGTGCTCCTTATCAGCTTATGAACAGTTCATTTCTGGTTATGGGGGTTCACTGCGGAGTATATGACATTCCATACTTAGGAGCATTTATTGTAACTGCCAAGTTTGGTAGCCACTTCAGCAAACTGATCTTTGTCTTGCACCACATAAAAATGTAAACTAAAGGTCTACACGTTACTCTCTGTACGTTACGTGGTACAATATATTATACAATTCAATATACATTAATATATGTATAATGTGTATATGTATACAAAATCACTCACAGAATCGTTTTAAATGTATTGGAGTAAAGGTGTGCTTGAAAATATTTTTTATAGATGAGGTGCGTATGCGATATGATAAGCGTCAAACCGAATGATAAAACTAAACAATTTATTTTAATATAATAATAGTAATGTTATTAAAGCCTATTTTTAGATATAGGTATCGGTAGTGCCAGGATTATTTTACGCGTTAAAAATTTTTAAATTCTTCATTATTTTTCAGCAATATTCGTAACTTCTAAGCGGGGGAAAACGATGATAAACCTCGGTGGTTACACATTCTATCATAAAAAGGAGAGGCAGTGTGGTCCATCATCAGTAAAGAAGAGATGGGTTTGCTCTACCAACTTTTGTAAGGGATGCCGTGCGGTTATTTACACCGTAGACGATACTATAGTTGTCGCTAAGAACGACCATTCGCACGCACCACAATATTATTAAATTGAAGCCAAATTTAATTTAATAATAAAAATAAATAAAGTAATTAAATTTATATCTTTAGAACATTAAATCCTGATTTTCAAACTGTTCAGTTTTTTGAACCACATCACGTTGGCTGATCATCTGCCACGCAAAGATACCCACCGTTTAAAAAAAATACATGAAGGTTTGGTTGTTGCTATAAGGGCTAACTATGTACTACAGTTTTTAAATAAATTAGTTTGTAAATTTTTTGACTAGAAACCGATTTAGCGCGGTAAGAGGTTTCCCGTCACTAAATAACGCTTGTGACAACATAATAGGAAGAAAAAGTGTGGTGTGTTTGTATTTCATGCAGGTAGCTAACTATTAAGATCAACGTCTGTATTATTACTAGCCTAAAAATAGCTCTACATATCTATTCTACCCTCGCAGCGGGTCAAGATCTAATCATGTATGGCGTCAAATCTATATCAATAAAAGTGGCTTCGAAATCATCACAAATTAAAATACATTCGACTTATTAAATCGAATCTTAATAAATTATAAAATATTATAACACCTATTAGTTCTCAGGTAAGATACATATTCAGAGTTTAGAAAGATCATATTGTGAAGGTCCCACAGTCTAAGTACGTATCTTCTCATCTCAAGAGGAAGTGAGTAGTCTGCCACTCTCTGCTGCTTTTTAGACAAGTAAAGATGACAAACGAGCACATATTCGCCTGGATGAAAAGTAGATGCTGCGACCAATCTTCGATTCACACTGCAGGTTCATTGTCATCCCCTAAGTTCAAGATGGAATGCCCTTTTACAAAATAATAAATAAACTGAATATATCTTTTAAGTAAAGATGTTAAATATTAATAAGTTAAGATCCGCGTGATAAAATAAAATGATGTGTCTTACCCAGTTTGACGAGCACATCCCGTCCTACCCGAAGTGCGTGCACTATTCCCGTCTACACTACTTCTTTTTCTCTTCTTCTTTTTCTTTTATCACGAATCTTAGCTAAATTTTTTTTCCGTTACCGTTACAGCCTATTAAAGCCCACTGCTGAACATAGGCCTTCCCCAAAGATTGTCTCATAAAGGAGATTTGCCATAGTTCCCACGCTACGCAAGCGGGTCGGCAACCCCAGTTTTTTATTATTAGTCCTTAGTAAAAAAGAGCAAAGAGAGTAAAGAGCCGTGGTAGCTCAGATGGTTAACGCTCGCTGTGAATTGCACAGTACGCGAGCAATCCGGGTTCGGTTGCCGCCGGCACCAATGAAATTGTTAATTGCAATTTTAAGTGTTGATTTACCACGTGCTCGGCGGTGAAGGAAAACATCGTGAGGAAACCTGCATGTCTGAGAAATAAAAAAAACTATTTCGAAGACATGTGAAGTTCGCCAACACGCATTGGGGCAGCGCGGCGGACTTTTACTTGCCCTAAAACCCTCTCAGATATGAAAGGAGGCCTCTGTCAACAGTGGGACGTATAAAAGGCTTTAACTTTAACTTTTTTAAGGTGTTAGTAGGAAGACGTTGATGGTGATTGTTGATTGCTGATTTGTTTCCCTCTGTCGCCTCTTCGACACCCACGGGAACATATAGGGTAGTTGAAGTTTTTACACCGCCACTACAATAATTAATTTACTACTACAAAAAATTACTTAATTAATTTTAACAGGCCTAATGGCAGGGCGCGGACCGCAAACTCGAAAGGTCATGGGTTCGAATCCGCCATTCGACTACTGTCGTGAACCACTTCTAACACAAGCATTTTAAGCTTACCAGAAGTGGTTAAAGGGAATATTAGTAATCTTTAATAGCATTACTAGCAAAATAAAAAAAAAATCCGCAAAGTTACGCTTGATTGTATTGACTATTAAATGTTTTAATATTTAACACTTGTTTTAATAAAATAATGTATGTATATGTGTTAGCAAACCAACGTTAAACGTATTATTATTTAGTTCTTTATAATAATATTGTTTCTTTTTTGAACACAGAAACAGGAGTGCACTTTGTGTTGTCGCGTCGAGGCTCAAGAATGTTGAACGTCGACGGCTACTCTTTCGGTTTGAAGTCATCCAAGGGCTTGAAGTCCGTCTGGAGATGCACCAGCCATAGCTCCAGGGGTTGTCTCGCAGCCATCCATACATTCGACGACGAAGTTATTCACCGGAGGAATACTCATTGCCACTAACAGGAATCAGTGGTGATTTATATCGAGATTTTTATATTATATTATTTGGACGTAGTTATGCAAAAAGGATCCAACCCGCAATAAGTTAATTCGAGTTTATGATATTTGAAGTATCCATACTTCAAATATCATAAACTCAAATTATCGGTATGGTTTCTGTCTGTTTGTAATTTTTCTTCTTATTTGTGTTACGTTTGCTAAAATTGTTACATCATATAATAGTATAGATCACAAACATTATTTTTCAAGTCAACATTTTTGGACACTAATTCGGGTTGGATTTTTTTGCATAACTACGTCCATTTTTAAGATTTAGGGGAAGCCTATGTCCAACATCGGACCTTTGATAGGCTGTGATATAAGAATGAATGAATGAATTTTTAACAATTAACATTGACATGATTGTCAAAGAGTCGTGGATGGTAATGGTTATTTACTGTTAAATAACCATTACCATCCACGACTTTATAAGCCACCAGGGCGGCGCCACTTAAAAATGAGGTGTAATATTTGACACATTTCATAGCGGGGAAGTTATTTTGTTCGAAATATGTAAAGTTTAATTTTTCTTTCTCTTCTATTAGTCATATTTTATATTAATTAGATTACAAAATAAGCAAACCTTACCACAGTTTTTTATAAAAATAGAATAATAAAAAAGAGTTATAATGTGCAAAATATTAAAGAGCAAACTACTGAGGCGTTTTATGTATTAATATAATACGCTAGAAACTGATATACTTTTATTTAAAACTAACTTCTCAATTAAATGACAGTGGATAGCAAAAAAAACTTCATCTCAGTATCAACTAGCGACATCTGGTCAGCGAAACAGCCTTAGCCGTCGTTAGTTTACTCCAGGTTAATATTTATTATTTACTTTTAAAATTAAAAATTTTCAGTTCATAAATTATAAATGCTTAGGTTTAGGTACATAACATTTTACAATAACTACGAGTAATGTTATGTAAACTTGTAAAAAATATAACAAAAAAAAACTAAAACTAGAAACTTAATTATCATTCAGTCCTACTCCCCGCGGTATCGTGCCAAGAACGCTGGCTGCGTTTCTCCGCTGAATGGCTATACTTTTGAGCGAGGAAAGAACCAGCCCTCTTATCACCAACAGCAACGACCAGTCGTGGATGGAGTTCCTTTAGGAAATTCACCGCACGTGGACTCCACGGACTGATAGTCTCTACAGCAAATGGCACAAATATGTCATCTCTCAGTGACTCATTTTTGCGCCACTTACTCAGTTAATAAATTTTAATTAACTTTTATATACATATATTAATAGGATGAGCCGTGAAATAGTTTTCTTTTTTCCGTTAGACCTTTGCTTGGCAGTGGACGTATGTGTAGGCTGTTTGTTATTATTTTTTATTAAGATGTATTTTAACGACCTTAATGTTACCATTGATATTATTATTTATATTTAGGATTTAATTTTACTTGATTTAATCACTTGTAATAATATTATTAATTAAAAAAAATATTGTATTAGTATCCCGTCATATAAATAATCGTTTTGTAATATATCGTTTTAATTATTTATGTGCATTTTTAAATTGTATCATTTAAAATTAAAAAAATTGTGCAACCGACTACAATATAAATTATTAAGAATAACTCAAAAACTATTGATCAGACCTTGATCACATTTATATGAGACCACATGTGAAACACCAGCTTTCAAATAAAAAAGAATCATCCAAATTGGTTGATTCTTTTTTTATTTGAAGCTACATATTACAACTTAGAAAAAAGTTATGAGGTAACACATAAAAATAATATGCAGTCGAATTGAGTACCTCCTCCTGTTTGAATTCGGTAGAAAACTAACTCTGTTTTTTGTAATAACGATTTATTTGATATTTTATATATTTTCATACAACCTTATGTTTAACTGTTTCAATAAAAATCCAATTGTCTCTACAATTAGTGTCAAAGGGTGTGTAAGTCTCAACCTTAGAGCTAAAGCAATGTCTCATAAAAAACCTATAGTAGTGTAGAAACATAATAAACTCATAATTACGCCGGTGTCGAAAATAAAACTAAATTTAATTTGAACCTATACTTTGTATTGTGTAATTTTTTTAATTAATAACAAATAAACTTTTATCTTTACATTATTTATTTCTTAATTAAATATTTCTTTTAACAGTACTCGTTAAAAGTCTCGATCATGAAATTGGATTTTTTTTATATTTGACATGTGTATATTGCTTTTATCATTATATTGACTTAAAATCTTAACCTGAGTAAGAATACTTATATCAGGCTGGATAAAAAACCTCGTTAAGCCACATGCTTACGCGTATTTTGGCTGCAGAAAAAAAAAACAGAAAAACCATGCTCGCATATTATATTAGGCAGTATAATGCTACTATCTTTCATATGATAATTAACGAGAACTCGAGACGTTTATACTGGTCGAGGATTTTATACTGGAGAGTTAAAATGGAATGCATATTGCATTCCATCTTAATTTTCATTTCTGAACATAGGCCTCCCTCATAGATTGTCTCATATGGACAATATTTGCCGTGTAGTGACAGCGACAGAGAATTCTATCCTATATTAACCCGTGGGGTCCATTTGAGAGGCGACAGAAGGAAATGAAACAAAAAAGGTGGCAGCTTTTTTCTCATAGCAACTCATAAGTGCTTGCTGTGGCCTATAGACATCTACAATTATCCTAACAAAATGCAGATGCGTTGTCACCCGTGAGGACTAAGATGGAATGCCTCGTTTCCAGTAAAAACGGTCGCCGGTTTTCTACACTCACCATACGAAACACAGCAGTGTTAAGCTGCTATTTTACGCTGGTATTCTGTGAGAGCGTGGTCCTTCCCCGGTCGAGCCGACCCATTCGTGCTACAACTATACTACTAATATAGCTGCAGCATGACTCTACCACGTATAAAAACAACTGCACAGCGCTTGTCAACACGCGTGTCAAATGTGTCAACTATCGCAAATTTACTTCTTAAAACAATAACCTAACCTATCATATTCAAACGCTTTGAAAAATATTTTCCAGCGCCGTTCTGGTATCAGTCGGCGACGGGCAGCAGGAGGCTCCGTGTAGGAATGTACTCGTTCCGTATGCAGCCCCCGAGGCGCCAGAACCAGATCAAGAGGAGGTGGCTTTGCGCAACTCACAGCTGGCTGGGATGCAAAGCACTTGTCCAAACCATTGACGACGCAATCGTGGCTGTGCGGAATGAACACAATCATTAATTTATAAAATGTTTCATCTAACATTTATTTTTTTAATACGAACAAATTATTCACTGCACTGCAACTGTAAAACTAAAGAAGGAGCTTGACAGACGAGGTAGCTCAAAGACTAAGCGTTCGTGATCTAAGCAATTAGTTTGACACTGCATCAGTGTATTTTAGCAGACTTTGTGGTAGCTTAAAAGCTGAAGCTAATGGCCAAATACTGAAACGCTATTCAATTTCAAGATGTCGTTTAAATCTCGTGGTGTCACTATCACTTTGACTTAAAGTGATAGAGACAGCACGATACATAACGGCATCTTAAATTTCAGCAACGTTTGAGTTCTTGGGCATAAGTGTTCTCTATATGAACAATTAGTCTGCAGCACTGCTTCGTTTCGCTTTGACCATTGAGTTATATGTACTACGTACTAGAGAAGCCATTCCAAACAAAAATTGTGTCCTACTCTATGTCTTCGCGCATGCGCGGTAGTAGTAGTCGCGCATGAGCGAAGACTTTAATTTGATATAAAATAAGATATTGATATAAAATAAATATAAGAATTTATTATAAAATATCTTCATTTAATCTAAACAAACATATTTCTAAATAAAATGTAATAATAATTATTTTATGGAATAAACAAATCTTCAATTTACACAATATTTAGTTTGTATGGACTGTAGGGACTGCACTACAGTTCAGTTGAACATAGACAATGTTCGGAATGGCTTCTCTAGTACGTAGTACATATAACTCAATGGCTTTGACAGACTTCATATTTCCTCGAAGTAATTCATTTGGGTTTCTCAAATTCAGTTTGGCAAATTCATTGTTCGTAGAACTAAAACCTGATTAATCGCGTACTTTTTATGGCGAGCGCTTAACACCTGAGCTATCACGTCTCCGTAAATAAAAAAAATAGCATAGTTGTTACATAACTCTTTCAGAAACGAAAGGAGGCCTATAGCCATCAGTGCGACGTTTAAATTTAATGATTATAATATTGTTGTTATTAATGTTGTTGTTTGTAAATTACAGATGGGACGCGATGCGTTACTGTGTTGATTTGTTTTTGTAGATCTACGGCCTTACTTAAAATTGTTGACTATTGCTTAATCAATTAAAGTATTAATTATAACTATACCTATCTCTTTCTATTGTCATTTAGTAAAAAGAGGGAGAGTTTTTTATAAGGTAGTCCATGTTGATGGATCTATATGCTTGCTTTATGAATTATTAAATTAATTATTAGTCATTTAAATTCAAATTGTCTAGAACTCTGATTAGATTGGTACCACCATTTTTCCTCTGTACCTAGCAAAAGTGCACCGATACTGTTTTTCGGTTTGAGCGGTAAAAGAGTCAATATAATTTCAAGCCGTGACGCCATTCCATTGTTTTCCCCAGCGATGATAACGGATCTGTAGTGTTATTTGTGTAAAGCCTAAATTGAACGCAGTAGTTCATGGGCTACAGTAGCTACATGCCGTCAGGTAGACTATTAATCTAAAATTATATACCCAAAAACTTCGAAGTAACTCGTGATGAACATATTTTTAAAATGTTATTAAATATGTTGTACTTCAAAATAGTTACTAATATTAGTGTTTTTTTTTGTTATTAATTGAACAACATAAAGACTGGCACAAAGATAAACGTACATTTTTACTGAAATACTAGATGGTACCCGGCGTTTTACTGCCGCTGAAGAAATAATTGTGGAAATATTGTTTCAAATTTGGAAGAGCTATATATTGTTTAATTAGGAATGATAATAAATTCATCGAAATAAAATGATACTACTGTAAGTTAATTGTACTATGCCTTTAACCACAGAATAAATAATAGCTTTAACCTTCGCGCAAGTGCAAGCAATAAGTTGACAAAGTTTTACCGCAAGGGTATGGCAGCCCATAAAATACGAACAAACAAACATTATTTTTTATGCATTAGATGTATTGAACATATACATTTATATTAATAGAACATACGTATTCGATCATGTTATTATATGTTTATATTTACGTTATAAATCTGTTTGAATTCTTATATAAAATATGACATTAAAAGAAAATGATAAATAAATTGCTAAAAAATAAATATTGGTTATACGAGATGCTAATATAGCTGTATTTTTTACAGTGTAAATTGTAATGGCACCTGACACTGACTTAATGTTTTTTGTTGCACTTTACGGTTTGGAATTATTATTAATCATAGTAGTATTTTATTGAGTCAAGAAGCTATAACGATGAGATAAATGTGCGGATTTCGCTGGTTACTTATGGTTACGTTTTTGTTTTCAAAGTTCTTATTTTCTTTTCAGATATCAGCGTAACGCATTAACGACGGTAAGGTTCCAAATTCTGCTACCAGCGTAAGTCCTTTTTTTATTATAATTTGTAGTAGAAATGATTTCTTAAAATCATTTAATAATTTTTGAAAATTTTCAGATTTATTACATCTTAAAGAAGTAGGTAGGTAGAGGAAAAGCCTGCCCCGTTGCCCCAAGGCATGTTTCTTAGACTTCCTTGGTTTCCTCATCATCCAGCATGTGAACAAGCACTTAAAACTTTTAACATGCGGAGTTTGAATTCCAATTGCTCGCGTGCGATATTATGCTCGCCGTGAAGTGCCCCAACGCGTGTAGTGGCGCGATGGTCACTTCCTTGCCCTAAATCCCTCTCAGACACGCTGGTATTCAGTAAGAGCGTGGTCTTGCCCCGGTCGAGCCGATCGATTTATGCTACAGCCATAATATAGCTGCAGCATGACTCTACCACATACAAAAGTAGTTACCCAAATGGATGCTACGTTTGCGCACAATAGCTACGTATAGTATATACATATATACATACATATAGTATTTGGCTTGAATGTGCAGACATGTTTAATCATACTTTGTTATCAGAATTAGTATTATAATTGTTAGGAAACATATTTGAAAAATATTTTAAACATAATTGATTTTATACAATTTAAGAGTGTAATTTATGTAAACACATTTATACCACACTTATTTTAAAAGGTGGCAATATTTTGATAAGTCTTTCTTCTATGCAAAACCGATTACTTATAAAGTTCGCGAAAGGGATAGTATAAAAATATTTTTACCACAAAATATATAGCAGCAATAATAGACAAATAATTGATAATTCGTTGCTATTATGGTAAGGTTTTCTAAGTGGGTCTTGATATTTCAAGGCAAATTTTCTTTTCAGAGACTTCATAACTTGATCGCTGATCTCGCTTGCCGAATATTCAGTGAAAGTCACGCTGAAAATTAGCGATCACACAAAGAAGAGACGGCACTGCTGTACACACAATGGTCGGAGATGTCACGCAGTTATCTGTACATTGGACGACAGGATAACAAAACAAGCTCAATAGTTCAAACAGTAATTTAAAAAACCCGACTGCGCAAAAATATTTACTGAAAAGCAAAAAATTTTATACCCATGTCATTTCTATAGCTATGACAAATCTTTTCTTTTCTTTATTTAAAAAAAAAAACGTTACCCTCACACTAGGATTTTCTCCTGTGTCGTGGAGGCAGTTTAGAACATAAATTGCACGAGGACAAACATACTTGTTCCGTGCGGAATTCAAACCCGCGGCTCCCAGCGCAACAACTCATTGCTAAGCCACTGCGCCACGGAGCTGTGTAACGGAACCTCATATGTTAAAACTCATTTAGCCGTTTAAGCTACAGAGCGTGCCGAAAAATAGGTATACATATGTACATACACTACCATTATCTCCTTTCTGGGACTGTCGGGAACAAAAATACGCATCAATGTTTCAAACCTGTGTGCAAGGACAATTGATATTAAGCTTACACATTAGTTGATGGATATATAGCTTTTGTAAGAAATTAACTTATTAATGTGAAATATTTATAAATACATTAATAAAATTTCCTGCCTTATAAATGTGCACTGCACACAGTGTGCAAAATTTCGTTGAAATCATTTCAGTAGTTTCATTGAATAAATTTCGTTGAAATCATTTCAGTTCAGTAATGTAAATGTAGTACGTATTTTTTATAAATAAAGATTACCGTAAGTCCAACACTATAGTAATGTGGATTTTTCCTATACATATATATGTAAATTGATAATGAAGTTTTATGCGATATACTGTATTTTAAACCATAATCAATTAAATGATATGTACATATACATATGTAACCTTTTATTCACAAAGAAACAATATACCATGTGACCCTAATTTATATATTACGCGCTTCGCGTAAAGAGATGGTTGTACTGTAATTTATCTATAGGAAATCGTATGATCTATTTCGCATTTTCCATAGTTGGCTCTCAAACAACCACTGAACAATTAATAGATTCTCAAACAATGCCACTACACAGTGAACATTGTAATCACTAATAATTATTTCTACCATGTCGTCCCGTGGGAGTCGTAAGAGGCGACAGAGGGAAACTGAAACAGGCATCTCCTGTTTAGAGTTGTTTTCAGGAAGATACTGCTGCCGATGGGCAAATTATTTCTGAGAAAACAACTATAAATAATAAAAAACTGCGGTGCCAACCAGTCTGCCAAGAGTGACTATTATGTATATATATTTAAACGTGGTAGAGCCACAGCTATATTATAGTTGTATCACGAATGGGTCGCCACGACCGGGTTAGAACCACGCCCTCACAGAATACTAACGTAAAATAGCAGCTTGATGAGTATGACGAGTGTAGAGGGCTGAAGACCCTATTTACTGGAAACGAGGCATTCCATCTCAGTCGTCAGGGGTGACCACGCATCTGCAATTTGATTCTTAATTGAGGATAGATGTAGATGTCTATGGGTCACATCATCCACTTATCATCTGGTGGAACGTGTGTACGTTTGTCACCTTTATTCTATAAAAAAATGGCAAAATTCTCTCTATAATTATTAATATAACTTATGAATATACCCCGTTTATAGGTACAACGCCTGTTCAGCAATCAATTTGTCCAAATTTTCGAACCCTGCCCAGTCGAGTTAGATCCGTGGATTGATATCTTGGTCAGAGTTGGAGTAACCTTGTCTGACAATTTGTCTTAGGTAAATAAACTCTTCAAGAAGTTTGAGAGTAGTGTTCCCAATACCTACCCACATAGATATTGTATAAATAATTTATACCTCCTCCCCCGCAGTTTGCCTCATAGAGTGGATTTTGCCATAGCTGCCACGCTTGGCAGGCGGGTTGGCAACCGCAGTTTTTTTATAATTTTAAGTTATTATCAGGAAGATGCTGCTCTCCTGTTTCAGTTTCCCTCATCCCGCTGATTCTTTAAATGTTTAACAAATTTTACTTTGTCAATTTGTACTTTTCAGATAACCTAATCTTCGTAACGTCCATTCAAGGTAAACCGCTTATTCTACTTGACGGATATAAATTTTCAATGAAAAATATACAACAAGTTGGCAACTCTACGAAGAAGAGATGGTGCTGCTCGACGCACAATTCTCTGGGTTGCCGCGCTGTGGTCTATACTTTGGATAACAAGATAATCAATAAAAACACGAATCACAATCACCAGCCAACGCGCAAGCACAAGTCAAATTAAATTACACCAAATGAAGTTGAAAATATTTTATTTACAGGATGTTTTTTTCCCTTTAACAATATAAATTGCCCAAAATTTTTTAAATGAGGGCATCCACGACTTTTTCTACCACCAGGGCGGCGCCACTTTACAGTGAGGTAAAATATTTGACAGATTTCATTGCGGGGATGATAATTTCTTACGATAATGTAATTTTTAAGGTGTCTTTCTGTATTATTGGTTATATTTTATATTAATTATATTAGAAATGAATAAACCAAACTATAAAATATAACTAAAAGCGTTTTTTTCTTAAAAAGAGTTATAAAGTGCAAAAAATTAAAAAGAAAACCACTGACGCATTGTGTTGTGTGTTAATATAATATTCTAGATAATGATAAACTATTTTCATAAAACTAATTTCTCAATTAACTGACATTGTGTAACTAAAAACTTTACCTCAGTCGCAACTAGCGACATCTGGTGAGTGGAAGATTATTAGCCCTCATTGTCTCATTTCTGATAAAAACTTGACAGTGTAATTTTAGGCCTTATATGATAAACTTATATAGCTTTTAGGTCCATCTCACTCTGACATTTACAATTTAAAGTAAACTATTTCATCTATTACAGTCTATAAATGTACACTGCTAAACATAGGCCTCCTCCAGAGATTGTTTAATATAGGGGGGGGGGGGGGGGATAATGCCATAGTTGCTACGCTTAGTTGGCGGGTTTGCAACAGCAATTTCTTATTATGAAGCTGTGGGTTACACGGCCATTCAACGGTAATTTTAAGTAAATGAGATAGATAAAAAAAATATTATAACATGCTCTATATGATCTACGGTTGCCTGGTTATTTCGCTTATAAAATTTTCTATGTTTTGCAAAAAGTCTTGAACCGTCTTTTCACAAAACGTAGTTTATTGGTTTATTGATAGTCTCAGGTTTAAACGATGGTTTTAAAATATTGCTTCTAATTAAAAACAACTTCTAACATAAGATAGCACTAACCTCTGCCTCTCAGTCTTCGAGAAATTTGATATTAATTTACAGACGGTTCCGTGGCAAAGTAGCTTTGTAATGATTTTCAGCGCTAAGGGCCGCCCGTTCGAATCCCGCACGGAACAAGCTATGTTCTACAGACTGATGGTTGTTCCATGTCTTGATGTTTGTCCTTGTGAAATGTATGTATGTAAACATATATATGTATGTAAACTACCACCACGATACAGGAGAAAATCCTCGTGTGGAGGTAACGTTTTTAAAGAAATATACTTTACATTTTAGTTAGCATATTTTTCGTTATAAGTCCGATAGTGTTCTATTTACAAGTATATTATTTGTATATTTCTAGTGTTCATTTGTTTATTCAAATTGATATGGTAGCACTGTCGACGACCTTTATAGTATATATATAATTTTTACAAAGTAAACTAATGTCCTACAGTTTCACTTGCCTATGCCTATATTATTGTGTGGGACCAAAGCGAGTAATAGAAATAGATTCTTTAACGTCAATAAATATTATAAAAAATACTTAACTGTAATGTCAGTTTTAAGGTTTCGTACCCAATGGGCAACTAACGGGACCCTATTCTAAGCTTCCGCTGTCCGTCCGTCCGTCTGTCTGTCAGCGGGCTGTATCTCATGATCCGTCATAGGTAGACAGTTGAAATTTTCACAGAATGTGTATTTCTGTTGCCGTTAGAACAACAAATATTAAAGATAAATTAAAAATTAAATGGGCTACCCTACTAGAAACCTGTGTGATGGTACAGAACCCTCCATGCAGGACTCCTACTCACACTTGGCCGGTTTTTTAAAGCATAATTTATCACTGTTTCGGTCACCCTCATTTTCATTAAAAAGCTAACTTAAGAAGAGAGCTAGCGCCGAGCGCTAATCTCAAATTTTATAGTACGGAGTAATCCGAGTTTGTAAATTTTTAGGCAATTGTGTTTTTTTTTCTTAATATTTGTCTCATTCTACGATAAATAAAATCGCCATAAGGAAACCTAACATAGCGCACTTTAATTAGAAATATGTGAAGTCCATTAACACGCTTTGGCGAACTTTCCCCTGTGCCAAAACAATAAGGAAAAAACCGGCCAAGTGCGAGTCGGACTCGTGCACCGAGGGTTCCGAACAAATCCGTAGGTATATAAGTTTAAAATTATTAAAAATATTTTTATTATATGACGGAACTGAAAATTTATGCGTTTCGCAATTTTTTCTTTATCTCTGCTATAAAACGTTGCTTCGTACCAAATTTTAAGATTCTGAGTTCACGGGAAGTACCCTGTAGGTTTTGATTCACTTGCGAATGTCGAACATTTGCGACATAAACGGCTGTATCTTTTGGTTGCGTTGGCTCAGACGTTTGATTTTTTACAGCTCTAATAATCAGTAGACTTGAGTATTTGATATGAATTTCAGCTGTCTGTCAGACACACGGACAACAAAGTGATCCTATAAGGGTTCCGTTTTGTTCTTTTGAGTTACGGAACCCTAAAAAGACTTATTCTTAACATTTAAATAAAAGTACTCTACAAAAACAATGCTCTTTTAGGTTACGTTTAGTTATGAAGTATGAGTTCTTATATTGACGCGAATACTACACATTAAATAAAGCAAATTTTTACTAATTTTGTTCGAACTTCGGTAATTGAAAAAGTTTAAATTAAACGCGATAAAACCCATAAAAATAGTGTTTTTTTAATACGTCTAATTATTGTAGTAATTTTTAAATGGAAATACTATTTTACAGGCCTAGAATTTATGCTGAGCAAAAAAGGGAAGCCTCTTGTCAAAATGAATGGCTACAGATACGTCCACCATGTAACCACGATGATCACCAAGGACATCTCAAAAGTGAGGTGGAGGTGTTCTACTCACTGCACCCGGGGTTGCAGGGCGGTGCTGTTCACGATCAACAATGTCTTACAGTCTGCAAAAACTTTACACACTCATGATCCATTATGACTTGTAAATCGAACGATCGCTGTTGTAGGAAATATAAAACTCTAAATTTAGCAGACAAAAGAAGAAGGATGTGCACAATTCTACTATAATACTGAGATATCTTTGTCAATTGCGAACCGATTTTAATGATTCTTAAATATGTTGCACGCAGACAAAAGAAGAAGGATGTGCACAATTCTACTATAATACTGAGATATCTTTGTCAATTGCGAACCGATTTTAATGATTCTTAAATATGTTGCACTTCAGGAGCGGATCTGTAATAATTTGGAGAAAAAAATAATGCTATAATGCTAACATAATAAGAGATGCAATTTTTAATGTAAGACGCCATTCTAGCTAACTTCTGCTCTTCCTTAATCTACTCAAAAGGCTAAAAAAATTTAACTTAAAAGTAAAAGTGAAAAAGTGAAATGAAACGCAAAAAGCTGACTTCAACAAACTGAAAAGAATAAAATTATATCACATTCTGAAGTCGGTCGGTCTTTTTGAGAGAGGGCGAACGAGGTTTTCACTAATTCTTCCGCTTCTTCACTATTCTACTTCTTTACTATATTTAGCAACGACTACAGAATGTAAAAGTTTATTATTTTTAATTATTTGAAGACGGCTTTTACTTTTTATTATTATATTACAAGTATAAAAAGGCCAGCGTGGGCTTAGCCCACTCCACACATGTTATCTTTAAAATCAGTACAAATACTAAAAGTAAATAAGATATTATATGCGTTTCGGCCTAGTCTCGTCTTAGCGAGCGATCCAGGCAGCCAGCTTCACTTGTCAATTATGTTTAGAAGTTAATTTTTATTTCTCTGTATTTAAGGAGGAGGTTCTCAATTCTCAATTCGACTGCATTTTTTTTATGTGTGTTACTTCAGAACTTTTTTCTAGGTGAACCGATTTTGATGATTATTTTTTTAATCGAAAGCTGGTGCTTCTCATGTGGTCCAGATTGATCAAGATCCAGTACTTTTTGAGTTATCCTTAAAAATGCGCATTTTATTGACTTCGACTATATTGATGATGTTCTCATTTTATTTATACTGAATTTGGTTGAACAATAATTTTATTTTACTACTTGTACTTGTCGTTACACATAATCATGGGTGATACAAAGCACTCGTAACATCAGGATTTCAGTTCAATGTGTAATATTTTTTTAATGAAATAAAGTAACAAAATGCCGTCCATCCATTACAGCTTATATAAGTACACTAATGAACATGAGTCTCCCCATAGATTGCCTCACAGAGTTTTGTTTGTTTGTGTCATGTTTTAGTAACAATAATCTGCGGCTACTAGTGGGCGCGCAGCGCCCATAGCTCTCGTTAGAGACAACTTTGGTATAACTAGGCAATTTTAATTATCTCGGAAAGTTTATAGTTTTTAAAATAATTAATTTAAAAAAATATGGTAGGAATGGACTGTCGTAAAAAATATTTGTTCTAGTGTCCTTATCCAAACGGAAAACAGAGGAACGTATCGTAACGACAAATTTATTTAAAACTTTAATGAATCTATTATGTATCATTCCTAATTAAACAATTTAACTCTTCCAAACTTAAAACGATATTTCGACAATTATATTTTCTTTGGATTAAAATCTCAACTGCAGTCCAGTTTAGATTTTAGAACCTCATCCTTTCTTTTCTTTTTTTGTATGTATCTTACGCGATATCTTTGTCAATTGTGAATTGACTCTAATGATTATTTTTTTTAAAATAAATTATTGGCCTCATATTAAATAAACTCCAATAAAATACTACTCCTAATGGTGCGCAAAAAAGGGATTAAATATTTAATTAACTATTTCGATGATATTCTTTATGTTTATCATGATTATTTAAAATGAATAGCTACAAAATACCACCACCACCCAAGACATCTCGGAAGTGACGTGGAGGTGGTTCTCTCACTGCACCCGGGGTTATCAACTATGCCTTATTCTCTGCAAAACCTATGCACACTCATTATCCCGATTCCCAACTACCCGTTAATCCATGAAGATTTGTAAAGCAAAGAACGATCGTTGTTGTAAATAAAAGTATTATTCTAATGTAACATAATACCGACCATGTAGTGGCGGTGTAAGAATACCCACTACCCCATATCATCCCGTGGGTGTCGTAAGAGGCAACAGAACGAAACAAATCAGGAGATGGGCAGCAGCATCTTCCTAATAACGACTAAAAATAAAAAGACTATGACACAATCTACGGGATTTGCAGTGCAGCAGTGGATTTTAATAGTCTCTAACGGTAACAGTATAAAATAATACCAATACCAATTAATCGATACTACTTACTATGTACTTGTACGGGATTACGGGTGCTACAAACACCCGAAACGTCAAGACTTCACTTCAATGTGAAGTGTTCCTTTTAAATATATGAAATAATTTTACATTATTTTGTATAAAAGTATAAATAAAAGTAAAAAGTTGTGTTTAATTATTATTATGCATCATTTATTTATTTATTCTAAAAACCCTCGGCTATCAATAGAAAGATTAGGTAGAAAATAATTCTGCTATAGGAAATCAATTATGAGTTTTCTTTAATAATAGCACTATATAAATCTTTTCATAATTATCCGCTCCTGGTCGATGGTTAAGTATAAGCATTCAACCAAGAAATATGGCTAGCTTTCTTGGCTTTATTTTTTATTTTTTTGATTCTTATGCTTTGTGTGCTTATGACATGTAATTTTATTAATAGGGGGCGACAAACGAGCTCACAATCTACCTGATAGTAAGTGGATGCTGTAGCCCATAGATATCTACATTTGTTTTGATATAGAATCAAAATACAAATGCCTTGTCACCCCTGTCCACCCCTGAGGAATACGATGGAATGTCTCGTTAGGAACACTATATTCGAACTTGTTTATGAGTATGTGTACCTAGGACAAAATGTTCGATTAGGTAAATCAGATTTCGGCCAAGAGTTCAACCAAGGAATCCAACTAGGCTTGGCTACTGATTACTAAGCTGAAGTGCAACTGTAGTGTAGTTCTGCCGCGTAAAAATATGTTTATAAAATATGTAAAGACTCTCCATAAGTAGAATAGAATAGAATAATTTTTTATTCAATATTGATTATTACATAATTCTTATTGAAAGTCATTTTTTTATTTACCACTGGTTCGGAATATACCTCTGTCCTGGGAAGAACCAGCAAGAAACCCAGCGGAATTTTTTTCAAACATAATTTCACTTAATAATAATCTTGTTTATACAATTTTAAATGAATTTTCATAGAACCAACATGGTGGCGATCACCTTATTCCCAGGGGTTATTTTCATTCATGTATTCCTTGATATTATAATAACCCTTTTTGTACAGTTTCTCTTTAATAAAACTTTTAAACTTGTTTATTGACAAACTTTGAATATGTTCTGGGATTTTGTTGTAAAAGCGTATACAATGCCCCATAAATGAATTACTGATTCTGTGGAGTCTAGTAACTGGTATTACAAGCTTATGTTTGTTCCTAGTGTTTAAAGTATGCACCTCCTTATTCTTATTAAAGCTGTTTATGTTTTTATGTACATACATTACATTTTCATAAATATATTGCGATGCCAAAGTTAATATGTTTATTTCTTTAATTTTTTGTCTGAGGGACTCTTTACAATTTAGAATATAAATCGCCCGAAGGGCTCTCTTTTGCAAAACAAATATAGCTTCAATATCAGGCGCATTACCCCATAGCAAAATTTCATAAGACATTACGCTATGAAAGTAACTAAAATACACTAATCTAGCTGTCTCAACATCTGTGAGACTTCTAATCTTTCTTACAGCATATGCTGCAGAACTAAGTCTGCTTGCTAATTTAGATATATGGGGGCCCCATTGAAGTTTCGCATCAATAGTAATACCGAGAAAAACAGTGGTATCCACAAGACTCAACTCCTCCCCATTTAACAGCACATTGGTATTCGAATGTTTTACATTAGGTATTGTAAATTAAATACACTTTGTCTTATTGCCGTTTAAGAGCATATTGTTGGCGTTAAACCAATATACTAATTTCGATAGAGCATTATTTACATCGTCATAATTAATTAACTGCCGTTTGAGTTTGAAAATTAAAGAGGTATCGTCAGCAAATAATACTATATCGTGATTGTCCCCTACAAGATAAGGTAAGTCATTAATATAGATTAAAAACTGGAATGGGCCAAGAATCGAGCCCTGAGGAACGCCCATTGATACTACCGATCCGGAGGAACTTTTACCATTGATCACGACTTTTTGAGTTCTATTACTTAAATATGAAGTAATAAGTCTAAGTGCCAAATTTTTTACACCGTAATGTTGTAGTTTCCTGATTAATGTCTCATGATGAATACAATCGAAAGCCTTGGAAAGATCACAGAAAATACCTAAGGCATCTTGTGAATTCTCCCAGGCGTTAAAAATATATTTCATAAGCTCAGCACCGGCGTCCGACGTCGAGCGACCCCTTGTAAATACAAATTGGTTTTTATGAAGTAATTTATTTGTATTAAAAAAAATTAACAATTGATCCAAAATTATTTTTTCAAAAATTTTACTGAGAGTTGGTAGTACAGAAATAGGTCTAAAATTAGCAGGGTCCAATGTACTACATACATACATACATATAATCACGCCTCTTTCCCGTAGGGGTAGGCAGAGACCACTTCTTTCCACTTGCTACGATCCTTACATACTTGTTTCGCTTCGTCCACTTTCCAATTCCAATGTACTACCAGATTTAAATAAAGGTATTACTTTACTATACTTTATTAAATCAGGAAACACACCAGAATCGATATAAGTATTAAAAATAATAGCAAGATGAGGTGCAATTAAATCTATTATGGACGCAATAACTGTAACGGAAATCCCCCACAAATCTGCGGTTTTCTTTAGATCAATGGTTTTGAAGTATTTTACAATATCTTGTGGTAATACTTTTTCAAATCTAAATTCCTTTAAACAGGTCTTAACATTCTGTTTGAGTAATGACTCGGCGACAGTTGGAGAAGTATTCAATGACTCTGTTGTCAAGATAGGAATATCAGTGAAGTATTTCTCAAACACCGCTGCGACTTCTTGATTTGATTTAGTCAATTCATTATTAATTTTTAATTGATAGTTTGAATTACGAGGTTTCTCTTTACCGGCTTCGCTGTTAATTATACTCCACGTCATTTTAATTTTATTCTTAGCCGTCTTAATTTTGTTGCTAATATGTAACGATTTGGCTGTGGAGCAAACTCTTTTAAACATTTTAGAATAATTTTTGACATGTTCTTTAAAAGCATCGGAAGGATTATATGATCTTTCCTGGTAAAGGTCATATAACCTTCGTCTGCTTTTATGAATTCCTACTGTCGCCCACTCATTAAATGCCTAGCGACTGTTTCTGGAGAATGTTTTAGAAGTAAATGTTTTTTTAAATTCCTTGCTTATAAGGGTAAATAATTCTCCATATAAATAGTATAAGTCCTCCATATAAGTATTATTAATAATCAAAATTTATTAAAAAAAAACCTATTTCTATTTCTGTAAATATATAAATTATAAATGACAATACCATATAATGTAACAAAGAAAGCCTATGCTCAAGTTTTTTGCTTATATTGAAGACCTACCTAATTTATATTTAGATTTCTAATACTTATTGACTTTCTCCGTTTGTATTTTGTGTTAGAAATTCAACGTGCAATTATATTTTTGTTTTTAAGTTTTCGCGTACACCGTCATCGCGGTTGTTAATGTGTACCAAAGTCTTGTCCCAGAGGCAGTGAAATAACCATTAAACATTTTAAAATTGTTCAACATTAAAAAATGTGTTATAAAAAAAGTGGGAGGGGTGATGGGGTTACTTTTTTATGTTATCATGCTTATAACTACATACTTTAAAAATTATTTAATATCATAATTTTTTAGTTAAAATGATAAATTAAAAGGATTAATTATTTTTACTTTCATTGGTAAATAAAAAATTTCTATGACCAATTTTGTAATTAATAAACGTGTTAATCGATGATAATTTTACTCCATAATAAAAAGCTAAACACACACATGCAATCAATTGCCCAAAATTGTCTACTCAAAAATATTTATTAAGTTTTTATTTGCATCTTTCTATTTAAAATTTATATTTATTTACAGAAATTCGATACGCATTAGGCAAAAGAGGGAATCGTCTCATCAAGATGAATGGTTTCAGTTACACCCAACATATGGTCAAAATAATTGGAGAGGGGATGCACAAAGTCAGGTGGAGATGCTCAACTCACAGCAGCCGTGGTTGCAGAGCGGTTCTCTATACAATCAACAATGTTGTGTCATTTGTCAAACCAACGCACACCCACAACAATAAACCTGATTCTCACCTCTGTCCTCCTGAGACTTCCACATTACTGTGATCATGGAAACAGATTTTTATCTAGCATGTTATACTTGATTTCTTTAGCGACTTAAAGTGCATACGCCTTTATTATTTTTTGTAATAAATGTCATATAAAATTGGCCCTGAATATTTTTGAATTACATCGATAACGTACCTATTTATGATCAACTAAGTAAATAATCGTTCATTATCGCATAATTAAATTAAGTGTTAATTATTTATAAAACTGTCTCTTTCTATTGTCATTTAGTAAAAACAGAGAGAACGTCCTTAACATTTCTTAAAATGACATCGATTTTTATGAATAAGGCCGCGATAGTAAAATATTATAATTATTTTCATCAACACGTACACCTATTTGGAACAGAAAGATAAAGTAGTGTGTGATTCTGTTTGCACTAGGGTTTGGATCAGTCTGCAAACCTTGATTTTACAGGGTAGCCAAACTGAAGGTTCAGGCTTGGCCCCTTTTCTGTTTAAGAGTCTGTCTATAACGGTATCTCTCTCTCTCATATATTTTTACCGCCAAACAGCGGTTTACCCATTACTGTGCCCCGTTTTTAAAAACCACATTAATCTAAAAGTGCGAATTTATATAAGTGACTGATTTTTCTACTCGATTTCACTTAGGTTGGCGAGTTTCGAATATTTTTCTGTAAACCTAGATTTGAAAAGGTACTCGCAAACACAGTTACACTAAATTGTCCCAACCAGTACAGCGTACATACAACATAAGAACATTCAAATTCTGTTTTGACACAGGTATATTGTCTCTATTTTTGCTACTCACAAGTACAGTTCCTTGACCACATAGTCGCGAATTTCATTTTAAATTGTATTTTAATTATTATTAATGTGATGTAATTTTTTCGTTTAAGCACGTGTACATTATTTTATGGGCAAGAAAGGCAATCGGATGATGCAGTTGGACGGATATTACTACTCTATACACATGACACGATTGGTGACTGGTGGCTTGACAAGGATCAGGTGGAGATGCTCCACGCGCAACTCCAAAGGATGTAAAGCAGCTATAAACACAATCGAAGATATCATGGTCTCCAAAAACACTAACCATAATCACAGCCCAGTTTGTTAATAACGGCTGTATTTTATATGTTCATTGCCTTGTGTTTTACTATGTATGACAACATATCTACATTTACGTCTGCCTGGGGCGCTGTTCTTGTTGCAGTACAATTTTTTTCGATGACTATACGGAAGCGTTAATGTCAAAAACGTGTGCTAAATGCCAGATGTTCTTTGCTAAGGGCCAGATGTTCTTCCGTAAAACAACTCACAAATAATAAAAAACTGCGGTTGCCAACCCGCCTTCTAAACGTGCCAATTATAGCATCCTTATAAGCCAGACTGTGGGAGAGAGCTATGTTTAGCAATCATACAATGATAATGTTATCTGCTGATATTTCGGGCATCAATTGTCAAATATACGTTGAAATTAAAATTATTTACAATTTAAAAACTAATAATCTTTCACTCCCCAGATGTCGCTAGTTGTGACTGAGGTAAAGTTTTTCTACCGACTTCAAAAAGGAGAACTTAATTCGACTTAATACATACATGTTTGAGGTAACACACATAAAAAAATAAATAATATGTTTTTTTATGTGTGTTACCTCATAACATTGTTCTACCTGAACGGGTTTCAATGATTCTTTTTTTTTATTTGAAAGCTGGTGCTTCTCATGTGGTCCCATATAAATGTTTTCAAGGTCTGACTAATACTTTTGTAGTTAATTGGCAAAGAATTAAATGCATTTTGTCATTATATGATTAAAAATAGAAAACAAAAATTGTAGGGATAATCTATATCTTGAAATAATTTAATGACTTTGTAAATAAATTAGTCTATAAGAATAATGTGTATTGTCTTGAATACATTAAACAGTACCTTTTTTTTTCCAAAATTTTATTTTACATCTTCTTGCGTTGACGACAATTGAGCTTGTTGTGCATTAAACAGGAAAAATAATAAAAAATTAAAATAATAAAAATATTATTGATCGAACATGAACGAGCATGATGCAGCTCACCTGATGGTAAGTGACTACCGCCGCCCATGAACAACTGTAACACTAGAGGAATTGTAGGTGCGTAGCTAACCTTTTAGAAAACAGCAGGCTCTTTTCTTGAAGGTCCCTTAGTCCTATCGCTGGTGTTCCACAAGGAAGTTCTGCGAGGAAGAACACTTCTGCTATATCGCACAGTGGTGGATCGCCAATCACCCAAATGGTATGGCTACAGTCACGCCCCGTTTGCGATCGTACGCGTCGTGAGTTTAGTTGCCATGTGCGATGGTGAAATTTAGCGGCTGGAATAAGTCCGAGCAATTCCGATACTATTATCGGAATTGCTTATAATTTCGATAATAGTATCGGAATTTCTCGGACACATGCGATAGAGTATGCAAAGGGATTTAACATCTCTTCCCAGTTCCAGTGAGTCAAGGCTATCAGAAATAACTCAGTTGATGTGATGAGATACAATCAAGTGGATAGAGCTGGCACTGGGGTGCCCTCGGCCCATAAATGAATACATTATTCCACGTGAGGCCGAACTTGCGCCTTGTAAAGTTGCAAGGAGTATGCCGGCATATAATACTGCCCCGCCCTAATAAGCACGCGAAGCGGCCAGTTTGGTCTTCCCTTCCAGGTGACCTCGGACTTGAACATCATTCGATATGTTGACGCCAAGGATTCCGATGCTGGCTAAGGCAATAAGAAGAGTGCTCTTAAATTAAGAAGATACGACAAAAGGGTTCTTTTTAGCGGTAAATGCGAAAACTTATGTCTTCTGGGGATTGAACTGCACTAGATTTAGTAGTCTCCAATCCGACACTTTGTTCATCATCAGCATTCACAGGCTTAGAGTTAGAGCATGCACCATTGACTACGACCTTAATGCTCCGATCTGCAAGAAAAGTGGTGACCGAATTGCATAATTTCATGTGTGAGTATTCCTTTTTAACATTATTGTTGATTTTATTCCCTATATCATGTATACATGCCAAAGTAGCACATTTAGCTGATGCCTGACTTGGGCTTTCGGGCTGATTTTATTTTTGGAATGGCTATTGATTCACCAAAATCTAACCGCATAAAATGCCATTGAAATAAGAATGTGTCGCGCCGTTGAAATAACTTTCTTTATCAGATCAGTTATAACTTGTTATTCTTATCACTTACAGATAAAGTAACATTCATTATTGGGAAGAGAGGCAACCGACTTTTAAAACTTGGCAATTACTATTACGCCAAACATTTTAACAAAATGATTAGTGAAGGAATTGTAAAAACTAGATGGTACTGCCATACGATGCACTCTAAAGGATGCAAGGCGGTGTTATATACGGTCGATGACGTCATAGTCACCGGCAAACCTGTGCATAATCATAATTAACAACTAATAGTCAAAAAGGCGTCAAAGGTGCGAGACGTCTTTTTTTATTTATTAATAAAGAATATACAGTACAGTTTTACAATACTGAGATGCCACTAAACTCAATTGTTTATCGCGACAATGTTTTCGTTACCCGCTAAATTCGATCTCACTTTTGCATGAGTGCAGTGAACCACAAAGTCTGGTCCTACTGCATTCGATCCGCCAGCTTATACTACTATTAAGGTAAATCCTTCCTACAACGTGGGAGCTCAAGGTCCAGCAGTGAACATTTTCGGTCTGGTAAGGATCTACTCTGTTGTGCTGGTATACAATGCAGCATATGCAGCTATACAATGCTGATGGGTATCGTAAGAGGCGACAAAGGGAAACCAAACCAAAAGAAGGGCAGCAGCGTCTTCCTAATAACAACTAAAAACTGCTGTTGCCCACCTACCTGCCAAACGTGACAATTATGGCAAATATCCTATGGGGGAGGGCTATGTTCAGCAATGGACTTTTGATAGGATATATTTAATAGGAAGGTAAAGAATTAATAGCTTTATGCCTTTGATATATTTTGAACTGCATTATTTAGTTGACGTTTAATTCTACCAATTAAATAATTTCTTTTTCCCCCATTTTAATTTTAATTATTACTCGTATACAAATATGTGTAAATAGCTAATAATTTGAATAATGTTCAAATTTATATTGTGTTAACTTAATAAATGTTCCTTGAAATTCTCATTGTTTTTTTTTTATTTAGTGTGAATTATTTTCTTTAAGAGGATAGCCGGGCGGCATTTCGTTCATGCCAAGCGTGTTTCTCTGTTTTATTTTCCTATATAATAACAGGGCAAACAAATATCTTTAAGATACATCTGTCATTGCCATGTTAGAAACTGTGCTTTGCTTCTTTTTTATCCATAAACACATTATTTTTAAAATTAGCAAGCTTTTAAAATTACTAAAATTGCCTCGTTATACCGTCGTTATCAGAGGTCCAGAAATCAAATTTAACCGAACGTAAATAACAACATACATACATGATTTCTTAATTTTTCATTGGTATAATCAGTCTGAGGTTCAGTTGTTCCTTTCGGTTGCCTAGCTCGGTCGTTCGGGCACAGCGCGACAGCAATATTATTGTTTGTAAACTTTTCTTTAAGTTTCTTGCAGCCCGGTTATCCTCTTAAAGTTAACCATACTTACATTGTATATTTTATATTTTATATAAACTAAATAGACCTATTTTACATAAAATTGTGTATGCTTTATGAATTTTTTTTGTCTTCATTAGATATGTGACTAGCCTATTGAGGGTCTCACAACATAACGACTCAAAGCCAACTTAGTTCAAAGCAAAGGCATTAAAATATAAGGTTTATTGTTGTCAGTAAAAAAAATCCCTAGTTTTCGTCACTACCCGTATGAAACACAGCAGTATTAGTACAACCGCTAGCCTTTTCTTAGGACAAGGAGTAAAATAATAATCTTCATCTTCAATATACAATAAAACCCTAAATTAATGACCGGGACGGGAAAAAATGTTTTTTTTTTTTCTTTTTCTCTCTCTATCCTCTAAATAATAATTTTGTGTTCAGAACCAGTGTTCGTGATGTCACCACGTGGTAGGCGTCAGATACGTCTCGATGGGTACATGTTCTCCGCTTGGCCGAAGTACTACGGAAGCAAAGCTGTTGCACGCTGGTACTGCTCGTCGCACCGTTCCCGCGGATGTAAAGTCACTCTGTACACGCTGAATGACGTTATAGTAAAGACAGTGGGCAGTCATAATCACGAACCATACCGACGACGGATTTGCTGACTGGCCTGCAATATTCTGATTTACAACAAACTTGTTAGTGTCATACCATTTTCTACCGACTTAAAAAAAGAGTAGGTACTCAATTCGAATGTGTTTTTATGTGTGTTACCTCCCTCATAACTTTTTACTTGGTGAACTGATTTCGATGATCCATTGAATTTGATTTGAAAGCTGGTGCCTCTCATGTGGTCCCATATAAATTTGTTCAAGGTCTAATCAATAGTTTTTGAGTTAGCCTTAATAATTTATATTGAAGTCGGTTGTACAAAATTTTTAAGTTTACCACTTGGGTCTTCTTTAATTGTCTAAAAAAATTCATTTTAAAGATAAATCGTTTTATATTTTAATAAAAAATAGTATTACACCTATGCTAAAGAAGTGCCTGTGCAGTAATAAGATTTGGCCTTACATATAATCTGATTATCGCTTACTTAAATTAAGCATTTATTAACCCTATCAGGTATATCTATATCTTGTTCTATTTCCATTTTGTGAGGAAAGAAAGAGCAACTTTAAGCATTTCTTAAAGTGACGTCGATTTTTATTAGCTACTTGCCAAAAATGTAAGATATTTTTTAAATTAAGGTTTACCTACAACAATTACATTAATAAAAGATATAATATTAATAGAATTAATGTGTGAAGATAAATAAAAAACCATATTTCATATAATAATTGGGTGTTAGTCAAGAATCCGTCTTTGAATTGTATTTGCAATCGATACTAACGTTTGAGTGAAATTTCGTTAAACCAAACCAAATTGACGATGAAAATATAATATTTCGAAGAAGCATTATATTTACAACGAATTAATGTTTTTTTCTGCCGACTTCCAAAAAGGAGACGGTACTCAATTCGAGTGTATGTTTTTTTTAATGTGTGTTACCTCATAACTTTGTACTGGGCGAACCGATTTCGATGGTTCTTTTTTTATATGAAAGCTGATAGTTCTCGTGTGGTCCCATATGAATTTGATCAAGGTCAGACCAATGGTTATTGAGTTATTCTTAAATAACCTAAATTGAAGTCGCTTATATTGAAGTCGGCTGTACAAAATTTTTAATTTTTAATTATTTGACAAAGATACAAACAGATTAAAAATTATTGTAACTTAGCTACAAAGTTTAGAATAAAACAAATTTTTACGATTTTAATCGCGTTTCATTTCTGACGATTTGAGTTCTCTCCTACACCCAAGGTGTTCAACGTCCTGATGCCATTGTTAACCACGGCTACCTTTAGCTATTCGTTATTATTTTTTGGTCAAATCTATGAAGAATAAACTTACTGTATCTTCAAATTATGCAGTAGCTTGTGTTCGGATTGAAATTATTAAATATAGGACCCCTAGCATTACCACACAGTGGACCACAGACGAGCTTGTTTTTGCTGTACTACCTTATGTCAGAAGATCACGGACTTCCATAAAATTTACTTCTAACCGCTGAAGATTATTATTTAGTTATCTCCATTTGTCGGTGTGGTGGCAGAAAAAATCCACGAAATTTTATGCCACCATGGCGGCACCACTTAAAAATGAGGTGTCCTATTTAACTGATTTCTTAGCGGGGAAGTTAGTTTGTTCGAAAAATGTTTCTTTTTGTACTATTAGTGTTATAACAAATAATTAATATTATAATATTAATTATTTTTATTATTATTATTAATTATTTGTATTATTCTTTAAGTTATATTTTATATTAATTACATTAAAAATAAATAAACCAAAACATAGATTATTTATAAAAGTGAAAAAACTAAAAAAAATGTTATAAATGTGCAAAAAATTAAAGAGCAAACGCTTTGTTGCAGGGATTGTTTTGTGTATTAATATATTTTTTAAAACCGACATTGTGTAACGAACAAACTTCACCTCAGTGTCAACTAGCGACATCTGGTGAGCGAGTGATAGCTAGCCCTCATTGTAGCATTCCTCTACAAAGATTAATAAAAACATAAGTAAAACTATATAGATATAACTATTTGAATTTAATACAAATAATTTCACCCAATGTTTAATATTCTTTATAATTGCTCTCCTCATTTTCAATATATTTTACTATCAGACGCACAAATCATTTAGATATCAGTTTATTTTAAATTCTATAACCTATTGCTTAGGTAAGTGATTAATATTAATGTTTTAGCTGCGGAGTTTGTGATGTCACAGAAGGGGAAACGGATGATTCATTACAATGGATATACGTACTCTTCGACGCCACAAAAGAGCGAAAGGCGACGCTGGAGATGCTCCTCGCATTCTGCTCACAAATGTAAAGCGGCCATTCATACGATGTGTGACAAGATTGTACGAGTTGTCAACAATCACAACCATCCACCGCCCGCATCTGTGCTGTTTATTTAAAATAATTTTAATAATTATAATAATTTAATTGGCGCGTTGCTGCCACAAAAGAAATACTTGTGGAAATTTTTTTTTTTTATTTAAAAGAGTTATATAGTTTAATTAGGAATGATAATATGTTCATTGAAATTGAATGATAATATAACTTTTAAATAAATTTGTGGGTACGTTACGCGCGCCACCTACTGCAAGTTAAATGTACTGTGCCTATAACTATCGCGCAAGTACAAGCAAATTTCTACCGCAAACTAATGAACGGTATGGCAGCGAATAAAATACGAACAAACAAAAATTAATTGTTATATATTAGATCATGTATTGATGTTGAATTTATGCAAGCTAATACTATAATAAACAATATAACTAGTGTACCGACCGAAGTAAGTAGTAGAAAAAAAGAAATTCTAGAAAGGCAGCCTCGTACCGACAAGCGGAGTATAGAACGTCCCTTCACTAGATGGAGTGACGACCTGGTAAGACATGCAGTAATCGTTGAATGCCTATTTTCAATAGCGGACTTGTGAAGGGTTGTAGTGATTATGATGATGACAATAAACAAGGTCTTAACGCCCCACCGAACGCTTTTCAGTGAGGCGTTACATGGCCCATCTGCAATTCAGTTCATGAACTTCCATCTAGGATGAACCATACCGATAATGTGACTCACTTCTACAGCAGTTTCGAAATTTTCTTTATCATGCCTCATTTATTTTTCATTTATTCTTTCTTGATAACCACACTTTATCAGTCAGATTCACACCTATATACTATTAAAATGATCGCATTTCCACTGCTTTAATTTTACTCTCATGCTTCTTCTTACACATGAAATTATTACAAGCATACATTAAGGTAGGGACTAACAGAGTATCATGAGTTCCCATAATAGAGTGAAGAACTCCATTTACTTTTATTTACCCTTCGTTTTATATCCTTATCCTGTCTATCATCTCTTCTAAACACACTAAATATGCAAACGCATATACTGATTCAATTAACACTTAGTCTATTCTTATTTCACATAGTGATTTACGTTTTCCTCTTTCAAAAATCATCACTTTCGTTTTACTTGCGTTTACTTTTATACCGCCGACGTTGCAAATATAGCTTGATCGGCTACATACTAGACACATTTGACGGTTAACTCACCCATTCTTAACCTACATTCTCGACTTTCAAAGTATCCAAACAGCTGTCCATAAACAGAGTATACAGCCACAGTCTAACTACCACTAACAGTAGGCAGTCGTGCGGTGCGGTGCGATGCGATGCGGTACGGTGCAGTGCGGTGCGGTGCGGGGCGGGGCGGGGCGGGGCGGTGCGGTGCGGTGCGGTGCGGAGCGGTGCGGTGCGGGGCGAAACGCGGGCTGAGCACTTCCGATGTATCCGCTAGGGTTGTTCTGTCACGCAAATAAATTAAAGTGGTTTACACTACATGTGCGGTAAAAAACTGCGAGTAGTCCTTATTTAAAGATAAGGAATTTGTTTCCACATAACATTAATTTGTTTAAACGTGAAATAAAATAAAATAAGTTAAAAAAAATTTATTACTTCCCGTTCTGACAACCCTAGCAATTTATTGTTTATGTCGGCTTTTCCGACAACATCAAACGCGGTGACTGACTGTATGTTCTTCTTAGGCCGTGAAACAGCCACGGAGAACCGGATTTTTTATACGGCTCACCTGATGGTAAGTGACTACCGCCGACCATGAATTAAACGTGAAATAAAATAAAATAAGTTAAAAAAAATTTATTACTTCCCGTTCTGACAACCCTAGCAATTTATTGTTTATGTCGGCTTTTCCGACAACATCAAACGACTGACTGACTGTATGTTTTTCTAAGGCCGTGAAACAGCCATGGAGAACCGGATTTTTTATACGGCTCACCTGATGGTAAGTGACTACCGCCGACCATGAAAAAGTGCAACACCAAGGGAATTGCAAGTGCGTTGCCGGCCTTCTAAAAAGGAGTAAGCTCTTTTCTTGAAAGTCCCTAAGTCGTATCTGTCCGGAAAAATCGCCTGTGGTAAATTATTCCGCAGAGAGTTCGTACGCTGAAGAAAACTCCTACTGCAGCACCTCTTCACAGCGCCAGTGAACCGAATTAATCGGTCAGGACTTGGTCGTCGACGATTCGAGCCGCCCTGCGCTGGATGCGGTCAAATGGAAGGAGCTGGGACAACAGTATTTCATGTGAGACCGAACCTGCGCCTTGTAAAGTTGCAGGCGTTGTGTCGGCATGAAATACTGTCCCGCTCTGCTGAGCACACCAAGCTTTTTAGAGGCCAATTTGGCCTTCTCTTCCTAGTGACCACGAGACTGCACGTCACTCGATATGTGGACGCCGAGGATTCCGATACTGGCTGTGGCAACAAAGGGAGTGCCTTGAAACTGAGGAGATACGACAAAGGGGTTCTTTTAGCGGTAAACGCGCAAACTTGTATCTTCTGAGGATTAAACTGGAGTAGACTTAGTCGCCCCCAATCCGAGACTTTGCTCAGCAAAGACTGTAAATTTCGCAAGCAACCCGAATTTGATCCCCAACTGCACCAAAAAAAAATGTTTATTGCAATTTTAAGTGTTGTAATTTACTACGTGCTTGGCGGTGAGGAAAATCTTCGTGAGGAAACCTGCCTGAATAAGAAGTAAAATATTTAGAATACAAGTGGACTCTGCCAACGCGCATTAGAACAGTGCGGCGGGCGGACTAATTGCGCTATTACCCCCCCCCCCCTACCTGTGGGGGTGGTACGGTAGTGGTACGTGGTACGGCCATGCTGCAATTATATTAAGGCCTCAGCACGAATAAGTTGGCTCGACCGGGAAAGGGCCGCGCTTCCACACTAACAGCGTGCAATAACGGGTTATTGCTGCTGCGTTTCGTACGGTAAGTGTGTTGAACCGGAGACCGTTTAAACTGGCAACGAGGCATTATATCTTAGTCCTCAGTGGTAACAACGCATTGCATTTAGATTCTTATTCCAGAATAGATGTCGGTTTCTATGGGCCATAGCGTCCATTTACCAACTGGTAGGCTTTGTCCTCGTTTGTGACCCTTAATAAGTGCCGAAGCTTGCGAAGTCACTTATTGATTTCACGATGTCTGTCCGTCTGTCCGTCTGTCCGTCCGTCTGTCCGTCCGTCTGTCCGTCTGTCCCACGATTATCTCGAGAACGGTTTCGAATATTCAAATTCTGTTTTCAGCAATCGATTACTGATCACCCAGGCATCTGAACCTCCTATTTTGATACTGATTGCTCAACGGCAACCGTTAGAAACCGCTACAAAGCTGATTGCTTCGCCACTTTGCTATGCTGTTAGCTTGCTAGGTTTATTCTATAAGAAAATATTCTCGTTTCTGTATAAACTTTAAAAAGTGGATGTTGTACTGCTGCTGAGGCTTGATTAAGAATCAAAATGCATATGTAATATCACACTTAAGGATGGAGATGAAATGCGTTATTACGAGTTTTACTCAGGGTCTTCCGTTCTCGTCATTATACGAAAGTATTTCTATGGCCTACAAATAATTGTTCCGGGTATGGATGTTTTTCCTTGTGAAATGTATGTATGTAAACTGTCCCCGTAGCCAGGAATACGGGGATATATATATATATATATATATATATATATATATATATATATATATATATATATAGCTCGAAGAACCGACAACCGATGGGGAAAAAAGGTTCTCGAGTGGCAGCCTTTTACCGGCGGACGAAGTGTAGGGCGTCCCCCCCACTAGATGGAGTGACGACCTGGTAAGACTTGCAAGAAGTCGATGGATGCAGGTGGCTCAGGACCGTGTTTTCCTTGGGGGAGGCCTATGTTCAGCAGTGGACTTGTAAAGGGCTGTAATGATGATGATGATGATGAAACTGTCTCCACGATACACTATAGTGTGGAGGTTACATTTTAATTTTGCATGCACCATTACCGCTTACCTCCATACATTGCGGCTTTGTAATCGATAGAGGAGAAAGCAATCGTCTAAAGTATGCAATAAAATGATAAAATTAGTAGACGGGGCCGCTGCTTTTCCCTGTCTCCTCTAAATAATTATTTTGTGTTCAGATGCGGCGTTCGTAACGTCAGTGCGTGGCAAGCGGCAGATACGTCTCGATGGCTACACGTTTTCCGCGTGGCCCAAGTACTGCGGGAATAGAGCTGTGGTACGCTGGTATTGCTCGTCGCACCATGCCCGCGGATGCAAAGCCGCATTGTACACGCAGGATGACGTTATAGTTAAGACAATCGGTAGTCATGATCACGAGCCGAAGCGACGCTCTTAGTGACTGGGCTGCATTATTCTGATTTACAACAAACTTGATAATAATGTGAAACCATTTTGACGTATCTCTTCTTCGTTATATTAAGCATGTATATTTAAAAGGGTATACTTAAATAAATGTGTTTCTAAAGTAATTGATACGTGTATAATATCGTCGCCTTCTTAAGGTTTCTGTTAATATTAGAGCAAAAAGAACCTTCCCAAATATCCCTTACTTATATGTTTGTCTATTTGTTCCTTCACTTATTAGTCGACCAACCGTCGTCGACGACCTATGTGATTAATCAGAGTTTGAACAGGTAGGTATAACACTTTTGATATTTTCAAATCATATGACCCTTTTTCAATATTGTAATATAAACCAATATTGAAATGATGAGATCTTATTAGTAAAGCAAAACTATATATTCGTTGCACAAATGTTAAATAGGTAAGGTTATTATAATATTAAAAATTAAACAAAAGTAATCATTAAAACAAAAATAATACTTTTTAGCCGGACTTTTTACATTCGAAAATGGCACGTGTATGATTAAAGTCATTATAAATTTGATTGCGTTGGCTTGCGATGGTGTTGCTCCGTAGTTCTGTAATCTGTAGTATCTGAGAATATTTTAAACACTAATGATTTATTTTAGTACAATCTAGTATTAAGCAGTCAACGCATGAGGCAAATACCACAGGAGCTTGCAGTTATACATACTCCCCAATTAGCTTAACATTAATCTTGATTATGATTTTTAGTAACAATTAAAAACATCTAGATATATCACTCAACGTTATTTAAGAAAAGTGTTACAAAAATGTAGTTTTTTTTTGTGTGACCTGACACCTTCAGTGCATATAAAATTAAACGTAGTTATTATATACTCTTTGTAAACAACTGTTAAAACAATTTACACTTTTTATGCAAATATTATATTTCGAACAAAAAATTTAATAAAATCACAGATAAGCAAAGAATAAATATAATGTATCGTATTCTAAAACCTTATTTTTCTTTTAGTAAAATTCATTTTGGCGAAGAAAGGAAAATATCTGGTGAAGTTCAAAGGTTATACATATTATTCCTCGTCGTCTACATTAGCTGGAAGTAGGAGGTGCTCCATTCATAACTAAAACAGATGCTATGCTACCTTATACATCTTGAATAACGAAATTATCGTATTTAGCGATAAATATAACCATCCGACTGCTAAAGTTACAGCCTATATACGTCCCACTGCTGGGCACAAGCCTCCTCTCATTTCTGAGAGGGTTTTAGGGCAAGGAAAAGTCCGCCGCGCTGCCCCAATGCGTGTTGGCGAACTTCACATGTCTTCGAAAATATATTTTTTTCTTTTTCTCAGTCATATAGGTTTCCTCACGATGGTATTTCATTCACCGCCCAGCACGTGGTAAATCAGTAATTTACACTGCAATTAACAATTTCATTGGTGCCGGCGGGGCTCGAACACGGGTTGCTCGCGTATTGTGAAATTTACCGCGAGCGCTAACCATCTGAGCTACCACGGCTATCCGACTGCTAATGTTCCTGTAATCCCGCACGAAACAAATATTTATTTTGTACGGCCTACAAATTGTTCAGAGTGCCTCTACGATACAGGAGAAAATCCTATTATGCGGGTAACGTTTTCAAAAAAAAAAACAATATGAAAAAGGTTTAAATAACATAAGTTACGGTAGCATCAAAGTTTTCAATCTCCTAATTTTGCCTAAATTTCCTTGATATACATCTTATTTCGTACACCAATATATCGTTAAATTACAAAGGCGATATTAACAATCACAAAACCTTAAATCGTAATAAAACTAATGATAAGAAACAAATGATAATTTACTAATAAACATTTAATAAATTATATATATTCTGACTTCCTTTTTCAGCCGAATACATAATATCTCAAAAAGGCAAGCGTATGATAAAACTCAACGGTTATACATTTTATGCGTCAGTCTCCTCTGGACCAAAGGTGCGATGGCGTTGCTCCACAGGCTGTCATCTGGGATGCCGCGCTGCCATATACACAGCTGATGATGAGATCTTAGTAGTGAAGCATGATCACAATCATCCTGCAACTATTTAAATATATATCTTAAATGCCTTCCGGCTTTACAATTACACTTGGCAATATCATTATTCATACCAAGATAATATTGTGCATACAAATTAAGTGTAGTGTATTTTTATTGGTAGGCAATTTGAGGTAAAATATTTTTTTTTCAGTTTAGTGAAGTCTAAAGAGAATCATTTTTTTTCCTTTTTCTGATTTAATTTATTGTTTCCTATAAAATTAAGAGTGACACAAAAACCAGTAGTTCAACAACCGCAACCAACATTTAAAAAAAGCCGAAGATGTGTTTTCACCTGTGAAGCCAAAGAAGACAGACTGTAACTATACTGACTAATCACAACCTACAGATTGGAACATAGCAATGAATGTGAACTGAACTAAGCCGGAGGGTGGCTACAACCCAGACATTTTTCGACGATAACTCCTTCTCTACCAAGGTTTCCACCTAGGAAGGTACCAAATTCTAACTTATTTCTGCCGCCAAAATAAGAGATAAAGTAAATAGGACAACACGTCTTTAGCTTCATATGTTTGAAGTTGAACGCAGGTGGCCATGGACTGACGGAGCCACTACTATCAAGTAAACTACAATTTCATTTGTAACTTCAGCTTTATAAAGAAACAGGTTCCTAGAAAAACCGGAATCCCACCACCTTAAACTTATTATGTGTATAAAAATTGTGTAGATTTATTTTCAAATTGTTGTTTTACCGTAACTTGTTAATTTCAAATATACCTGTTATATAAAATAAAGATATTTATTAAATTATAAAAAACTAAAATAACTTCTTCATTTGCTAATATTCATTCGCAATAGATCATTACTGCAGAATATTTTATCTCATGGTTTTTTATTAATTTAAACATATATTTAGTTTTCTTCTTTTCAACAGCTCTTAAACAGTTCGCAGTTGAACATAGTCTCTGACATATTAGGGAAAATTTGGGGTATTCCCAGTAGTCTTACCAAGTAGTCTTACTAGTAAGACTACTGGGAATTTTCTTCCCAGTAGTCTTACTGTTAAGACTAACGGGAATTTCCTAATGGGAACTTCCCAATAGTCTTACTAGTAAGTCTATTGGGAATCATCGTGTCGTGTTGTATTCCCAGTAGTCTTACCAAGTAGTCTTACTAGTAAGACTACTGGGAATTTTCTTCCCAGTAGTCTTACTGTTAAGACTAACGGGAATTTCCTAATGGGAACTTCCCAATAGTCTTACTAGTAAGTCTATTGGGAATCATCGTGTCGTGTTGTATTCCCAGTAGTCTTACCAAATAATCATATTAGTACAACTACTAGGAATATTTTCACCAAGTAGACTTACACCGCTAAAAAAATTCTCAGTAGTTCTAATCTATAAAATACATGGAATTTTTTGTCAGTACTTTATTTTAGGAATAGTACTAGGCAAGCATAAACTTGCAAGAGGTAGTAGAATAGTTCTTGTTTAAATTTTTCTACCGACTTAGAAAGGAGGAGGTACTCAATTTGACTGTATGTATTTTTATGTGTGCTACTTCACAACTTTTTTCTGGGTGAACTGATTTCGATAATTTTTTTTATTTGAAAGCTAGTGCTTCTCATGTTATCTCATATAAATTTCATCAAGGTCTGACCAATAGTTTTTTAGTTCAAATTTAATTTCCATTCTTATACAAATTTTTAAACAAAAATATTTATAGTATATAAAAACAAAAAAAAAATCGATAACAAATGGTAGTAAAGTACACTAAAATCTGATTTTTATTTCAGCGGAATTCATCATGTCGAAGAAAGGAAAATATCTGGTGAAGCTTAAAGGTTATACATATTATTCCTCATCGACCACGTTATCTGGATGCAAAATACGCTGGAGATGCTCCACCCACAACCGACACAGATGCCACGCTACCTTGTACACCATGAATAACGAAATCATTACACTAAACGATAAACACAACCATCCGCCTTCTAATGTATAAACAGAAAAAGTTACATGCATTCATATTTTTTCGTGTAGAAACTTAGTGACAAGAGTGTAGCGGGTCTAGGCGGTTGGCAAGCGTGACAAGCTTTTTTTTATAGAATGAGGGTGACAAACAAGTACAGGATGATAAGCGGGTACCGTGGTCCATAGAAGTCTACATTTATCCTCGGTTTGGAATCAATATGCAGATGCGTTATCACCCCTCAGGACTAAGATGGGAAGTTTCGTTTTCTATAAACCTTTTTTACTTTCGCATTCTCTACACCCGCCATACCAAACACAGCAGCATTAACCTGTTATATTACGCTGATATTCTGTGAGAGCGTGGTCCTACCCCGGTCGAGCCGACCAATTCGTGTTACAATCAAAATATGACTGCAGCATGGCTCTACCACTTACAAAAGGCTTTATATAACAGTATTCTGAATGACAGTCGCTCAAAATATATGGCACATACGCCGTTACGCCGCACGCCACGCCAAACGCTTTACACCTAGGTATGACGTTAGTGGAGAGCATTCGACGGGGCGGAGCGTTCTGCATGACAAAAAAAACATACACTCTTCTACTATTTTTATTAAAATTTAAGTGGCAATCGTATTTACAGTCGACCTGGTGGTAAGTAAAAAGTGAATGATTACTAAAACCCATGGATATGTGCAACTAACTTCAAACAAAGAGGGCTGTATCACCTCTGAGGAGTAAGGGATGTCTTGTAGCCACTAATTATATTGCCTCTCTATATCCTTCAGATCGGAATACAGCAGTATAGACACTGCTGTTTGGCGGCAGAATTAGGTGAGAGTAAGGATCCACACATGCTTTATACTGCCTCGTAGTCACAACGGCTAGTTCTACTAGAGTTTATTGAGTGACAGCCGCTCAAAATATTATATGCTATACGCTCTCCTACGCCGTACGCCCTGCCGATCGCTCTCCTTATAAAGTCTTATATGCCTTAGAGAGTACTGTTTAACACGCTGTTTACTTAGAATATACCAAGTGCCGCCTACTCCACAACTATGGGAAGCACGCCGCAAGGCTACACGCTTTTTCGAACGCTTCCCACCTCCGGCCAGATTTACTCTTTTACTTTTACATAAATCATGTTGATAGTATGCATGCATTTCCCGTTTATTTAATATCACATTATATATTATTTACTCAATAACAAAGACAATAATAAAAATCTGATATCTGAAATAGAAACAACAGTTTTAAGCAACAAAACATAATGCAATAAATAAATGATAAGTATTTATCCTGTCTGCAGACATTGCTTCTAAATATTTCATTTTAAACTCAAATTTATTTTAGGTTTCTGTAACATTTGCTAATTGGGCTCATTCGTGTTATAAAATACTAAATAAGGTTATAAAAATCTTTAAATTTCAGTGATTGATTGGATATGCTTTACTAAAATTATATCTCTGGTAGTGGAGATTAGCTAAGGTAGTGTTACCATAAGAAATAACTTGATCGTTAACAATTAGAAAGTTTAAGAGTTCAATGTTTGTTATGGCGTCTTGTACCTTATTTCTGTACCAATGTGTTGTATGTAATGTTATATGTCTGAGATCTAGTTCTTAATTAAATGTTTACATTGCAACAAGACCTAATTTTATTTATAAATTAATATGATACTAATTGAAAGTTTTATTATATATAATGTCGCACCAAAACTACTTGTCAGATACATTGTGTTTTCATGCGAAGGCCAAGTCAATCTAGTTATATAAAACATAAAAGATTTTTAACATTGATATGGTCACTATAAGATGTTTTTAAGTTAGCTAATTACGAAATAATTTAAAAATAGAGGAACCCTTAAGAAGGGACTGAATAAATTAACCTACTTGATATTACATGGATCTCACAACTTTTTACGGTAGAAGAACTGAGTTGCGAGACTTGTTTTTTTTTACAAGTTATGTTTTTGATGGCTTATATTTTGTCTTACTTATGTACGTACAGGCATCTTCGAAATAAAGAAGTGATAAGCTAAGTTATTAACGATATTTGTGTTGCTTTTATTTTAAACGTCCTCCTCGCTGATAAGGAAAGAATACGGCGTAAATTATCTGAAGATAATACGCGAACTGTAATATTATAATAACATGAGCCCAATAACACGTCCCCTCTTCTGTGATTAGATTAGGGGGAAGCAAAAAAGTAACAGTGAACAGTAAACCAGCTTATGTTTCTGTAATTATATTTGATTGGAAATCATACACATACCAGATACGTTGTAGTTAGATACGATAGTATATGGAAGAACACAGTGCATAGACCTATAACGGTCTTTGACAACCGAATCATGTCGAAAAATACATACCTTAACACCTTCTTTTCCCTTCCACCGTTGTACAGCCGGACGATCGGCCAGTGTCCACTCTTTTGTTGTTAACGTACTACGCATTCGAATTTGAACTAAAAATTTTGCTTAGTCGTTCCTGATTAGTACAGCAATGATGTGGAATAATGGCCGGCATTCGTTTTTCCATCCGATTATAATGAGAGTGAATTGGCTTTTCTTAAGCTAAGTCATCTATCAGGTGGGATAGTAGTGAACCACTCGTAGTTTATAATAGTTGAAAAAAATCATTCAAAAACGCTTAACGTAAAATGACTGCAAAGAGCTTTCTCACTGTAATAAACACATAAGACTTCCAAGTGAAACATGATAACTGGTGCATTCTTATGGCCTATGTCCAGCAGTGGACTTAAAAGGCTGTTGAAGTGTGAGGTGTACATGCATTAAAAGAAGCTTTTATTTTTAACCGACTTCAAAAAGGAGGAGGTTCTCAATTTGAGTGTATGTTCTTTTTCAGATTGAAAACCGATATTAATGATTCTTTTTTTATTAAATAGGTGATACATCAAGGGTGGTCTCATATAAATTTGAAGAAAAAATTACCACTCTTGAGAGTAGCAAATAAATAACTTCTTTTTAGCAATTTGAAGTCGATTTTTACTTTTTGTTTAGTTTACGTAATCATTAAAAAGTTGTTATTTTTCAGCGGAGTACATTACATCGCAGAAGGGCAAGCCTCTAATCAAACTAAATGGATACACGTTCTGTTCGACTCCAGCTAAAGGCCCTAAAGTTAGGTGGCGATGTTCCACGCACTACCCTCACGGTTGTCGGGCTGCCCTCGTCACGTTCGCAGACGAAATATTGTCTATAAGGGGTGAACATAATCATAAACCATAAATCACGTTGCTTTTTACAATAATGCACATTTTTGTATTTTGTATTTCATAATAAAAATGTATTTGTACCCATCTCTCTCATATATTAATAATCCTTTTTATTAAATGCTGCTAGAGCCGTTTTAGCTTAGGTGGTAACCCCCCGCTTTAAAATTTAATAGTACGCGAGCTAACTGAGTTCGATTATCACCAGAACCACTGAAATTGTTCAGTGATGTTTTCCGCCTTGCTTATTACTGTATTATCTATAGTAATGATTTACAAAATAATATAAACCATTGCGGAAAACCTGCATATTTCAGAAGTGAAAGAAGTATATTGAGACACCATATTATTTATATCTTAAAATTTTTCTCTATAACTATATTTTGTAAAACTAAAGTGAAAAACGAACTTACAAGCCATCTAATGGTAAGCGGCGTCTTGAAAGAAAGGAGGCTACATATGCGTTTCACCTCGTTGAGATCAGACCGGGACACAGGAGTGCACATAGGTACTGTTATTTGGCGGCAGAAATAGGTAAAAGTACTACCCAGACCTAGAAAGACTTCCACGGTATTACGTAATTATTTGATACTATGGCTCTCATCTGAGAAAGATAGTTTGAATGTCAGTCTTATTATCCCACAAGTCAGATAAAATCTGATTATTTTAATTTCATTTTTGCTTTCACAGCGGCATTTGTGACGTCAAAAAAGGGCAGGCAAATGATAAAGCTGAAAGGTTATACGTATAGCGCCGTCCCTTCCAAGACTCAGAAGGTTCGCTGGAGGTGTTCCACTCACCATCCCCATGGTTGCCGTGCATGCGTCATCACTTATGACAATGTTATAGTTAATGTCTCTGAGAACCATAATCATGCTGCTTAATCCTTTGGCGCACCATAGAAGTATCAATATATTCGCACTACCCTCACTGTTGTCGGTCTTCCATCGTCACTTTTGCAATCGAGATATTTTCAATATATTGTAAATAACTGTGTCTTAGGTGGACTAGAAAAGCTTCACAAATAAATATAAGCATCAGAAGACTTTTTGCGGTACCTATGTTAATTTAACTTTTACCTTTAGAAAGATTTTTTAATTTTTTTCTAAATAAAAACTTTGTTTTGATAAACATTTTCATTTATCGCTTGTATGAGTGACTGCGAGTACTTACCTATTTCTAGAAGTTGTATTTCAAGATTAGAAAGTTTGGAAATATATATTTCCCTGAAATTGTTTGTGAAATTGACAAACTGTGGATGCTGATGAATGATTAAATTCTGTACAGTCTAGTTGGAAGTAAAGACTAGAAATTAGTTGGGGGTGACTCGAACTTTAGGCCTAGTCAGTTTGAATAGCCTATCATGTAGAGGATGTCAGGGGGGTCATGGTTGAATAGGGGCAAAAAGTTCTCATTACACTCCTAGGGGGTCAAAATGGCCAAAACCCAAAAAATTTGGGAGTGGCTCGAACTTTAGGCATAGTTAGTTTGAATAGTCTACCATCTATAGGATGTCATGGGGGTCATGATTGAATAGGAGCAAAAAGTTCTCATTACACTCCTAGGGGTCAAAATGACCTTATTTCGACTATAACTCCGCCTCCTTCGGAGGTTCTTACTCAGTCTTTCCTTCCCGCATCCCACTTGTTTAACATAAGAAAGACCAAATGAATACATGTTGTGTTTCCTATAACATATTGATTAATTTTTGCAATCAGTTTGCGTTTGACTAACCAAGTTTGTATCTCCATAGTTTTTTTTTAATATTAATTAATTAAATTAAATTAAATTTTTTAATATTAAATTTTACCAACTTATTCCTTTTTTTATAGGAGAGGGGGCAAACGAACATGCGGCTCACCTGATGGTAAGTGACTACCGCTGCCCATGAACAACTGCAACACCAGGTACGGAATTGCAGATGCGTTGCCGGCCTTTTAAAAAGGAGTACGCTCTTTTCTTGAAGGTCCCTAAGTTGTATCGGTCCGGAAAAATCGCTGATGGTAATCGATTCCACAAGGAAGTCATGCGAGGAAAAAAACATCTTCTAAATCGCACAGTGGTGGACCGCCAATCATCCAGATGGTGTGGATGGTATCGGGAGTTCTGCCGCGATGTGCGTTCGTGAAATTTGTCGGCTGGGATTAATCCGCACAATTCCTCAGAGCACTCCCCATGGTAGATGCGAAAGAAAATGCAAAGGGATGCAACATCTCTTCGCAGTGCCAATGAATCGAGCCGATCGGAAAGGGTTCGGTCGTCGACGATTCGAGCCGCTCTGCGCTGGATGCGGTCAAGTGGAAGGAGCTGGCACTGGGGAGCCCCTGCCCAGAGATGGGAACAGTATTCCATGTGAGGCCTAACCTGCGCCTTATAAAGTTGCAAGCGGTGTGCCGGCATGAAATACTGTCCCGCTCTGCTGAGCACGCCAAGCTTTTTAAAGGCCAATTTGGCCTATTCTTCCAAGTGACCACGAAACTGCACCTCACTCGATATGTCGACGCCGAGGATTCCGATACTGGCTGAGGCAACCAGGGGAGTGCCTTGAAACTGAGGGGATACGACAAAGGGGTTCTTTTTAGCGGTAAACGCGCAAACTTGTGTCTTCTGAGGATTAAACTGGACTAGATTTAGTTGCCCCCAGTCCGAGACTTTGTCCAGCAAAGACTCGACTTCAGGCACAAGTTTGTTCCGGTACTCGGAGACGTTTTCCCGAGAAATATTAACACGGCCGGTGTATAGAGCGTCACCAGTGCTGTCATCCGCATAGCAATGAATGTTACCAGTTAGCAACATATCATTGATATGCAGCAGAAACAGCGTTGGTGATAGCACACAGCCTTGTGGAACACCAGCGTTAATAGGCTTGTAGTCAGAACATGCACCGTCTACAATGACCTTGATGCTCCGATCTGCAAGGAAGCTGGTGATCCAATTGCACAATTTCTCGGGAAGCCCATAGGAAGGGAGCTTCGAAAGAAGCGCTTTGTGACAAACCCGATCGAAGGCCTTCGCAATGTCTAGACTAACGGCCAACGCCTCCCCCTTGAACTCTACTGCCGCCGCCCATCGATGCGTCAGGTAGACCAGAAGATCACCAGCTGATCGATCCCGACGAAAACCGTATTGACGGTCACTAATCAGCTGGTGATCCTCAAGGTACTGGATGAGCTGGCAGTTAATAATGGATTCCATTATTTTGGAGAACAAGGAGGTGATCGCGATAGGCCTATAGTTGGACGGTCTGAGCGGTCGCCTTTTTTAGGGATCGGGTGGACAAAAGCTGTCTTCCATGAATTCGGGACTACGCCTTGGGAGTAGGAGTACCGGAAAAGACGCGTTAGGACCGATGCCAACTCCGGGGCACACGTCCTCAGCATAATTGGGGGGATTCCGTCAGGCCCACTCGACTTCTGGATGTCCAGGGAGAGAAGTGCTTTGCGAACCGAGCGCTGTGAGAACAGCACATCCGGCATGGAGCACTCATACCGCGGGATGGTCGGCGGTGTTTTCCCCCGTCATCAAGAGTCGAGTTGGACGCAAAAAGGGAGCCTAAAAGGTCGGCTCTGTCTTTTGCGTCTTGGGCCGGTGAGTCGTCCTCCCTGTGCAAAGATGGTAGTGATGGCTTACAGATATTCCCTTGGACAACCTTGGCGAGAGACCAGAATGCACGGGTTCCCGAAGGAAGGCGAACTAGTTTCTCGCCAATTCTGCCTATGTGCTCTGACTTTGCCTTGGCAATAACTCTTTTGAAAGACCTGGATGCGAAGTTATACTTCTTTTTAAGTATGCTGGTGTTTACATCCCGAGTCGCCGAAGCCGCAGCCCAGGCTTGATAACACTCCTGCTTACTGCGTAATGCAGTTTCACAGGAGCGACCAAACCAAGGCTGAGATCTGCCTCCGATGGGTACCACAGATGATGGAATAAATAGTTCCATTCCCTGTAGCACCACATCAGTGACAGAGTCAGCAACAGCGCTGGGATCATCCGGCGAGAAGCAAACCCACCCCCATGGGTAGGATGCAAAGAAAGACCGCATTCCGTCCCAATCCGCCGACCTGTAACGCCAAACACGGCGGCAACCTGCAGAACGCAACCGCGAAGCGAGCGTGAGTGGCACCATACTCCGGATCAGACAGTGGTCCGAAGAGCCGAGAGGGGCATCGACGGAAACCTGATATCCGTCCGGATGAGAGGTCAGCAGAAGGTTCAACAGGGAAGGTGTATGATCCTCCACATCTGGAATCCGCGTAGGCGAAGTAACCAGTTGTGTCAGACCATATGCCAAGGCAAAGTCATAAACAGATCTCCCCGCATGATCGGTTAAACGTGAACCGAGCCATTCGGCATGGTGGGCGTTAAAATCGCCAAGGATCACAATCTCTGTGGATGGGATCTGTTGTAGCAAGGAATTTGTAGCCATTTGGACGTGGTCGATGAGTCGGTCTGTTTCGACATTACCGCTATGGGACCTATAGAGGCACCCGTAGACGCGCGGATGGTCGTCGCTGTCTACGCGTAGCCAAAGAATGGACAGGTCCGAATCTTCAAGCCTGCTATTGCCATTCCTGCCAGTTCACAACCAATTAAAAGTACTCGTACAAGTTCCTATAAAACTAATTAATTTATTTCTTTAGGCCGCGTTCAGACGACACGCGCCCGCTACGTGCACGCCACGCGCTTCAGCACCCGCGTCTAACTAGCTTTGAAATTTGTTGCATATAATTTGAGTCTTATGACACATTAATAAATCTGAAATTGCATTTATCGACGTTCAACCGCACACGCCTCGCACAACCCACGCGCCCGCCTCGTTCCCACTCCGCGCCGGCCCCGCGCTCACCCCGCACACGCGCTGCACCCGCCCCGCTACACCTTGCGCCCGCGCTTCGGCTAGTGTTGTATTGACTGTGATTAAGCTTAGTGGCTTGCTAGGTTTTTTATTAAATAATAATGGATGACATCGATAAAGAAACATTTATTTCTTAGATGGAGGAAAAGGACGTGCTGTGGGACAAAACCCTTGAAAGTTATAAAAATAAAAGAAAACCTTTACAGGCCTGGCGTTTATACATATAGTATGCAATTATAACTTTTTTTTTACTTAGTCGAATCCACTTTGTTGCACACGTGCTGTCGTTGTGACATCTGGAAGCTACTAGATCACTGCACTAGTTGTATAAGCGGACGCGAGGTGTGCGCTAACTTTTCGCGTGGCGCGTGGGTGTAAGGCGGGCACAACGCGTGTGCAGGTCCTGTGCGTGGTCAGCGCGGGTCATCTGAACATGCCCTTAGCATTTTCACCTTCCTAGTATGTGCTGCATTATTATTATTATATTATTATGACTACATATAAATATACTTAAATATCTTATAGTATGTTGTTCGACGTCAGAATGCACCTAATGATAACAAGACTCACTGGAAATGGATTCCAATTTTGTGTTACAAATAAGATGAAATCAGGTTATGTTATATTCATATTTACTTTCACAGCGGAATTTGTGACATCACGAATGGGCAACCAAAGGATAAAGCTGAAAGATTACACGTATAGCGCCGTCCCTTCCAAGACAAAGAAGGTTCGCTGGAGGTGTTCCGCCCACTACCGACGTCGTTGCCGTGCATTCGTCATCACCTATGACAATGCGATAATTAATGTCTCTGAGAACCACAATCATGCTCCTTCAGTCTCTAGCGCACCATAGAGGTATTCGACATACTGTTCTACCCTCACTGTTGTCGAGCTACCATCATCACGTTTTCAGTCAAGATATAGTCAGTGTCTACGGTGGACAAGAAGAATTTCACGTTATTAACACATTTCGCGGTACCTATGCCAATACAACCTTTGCATCTTAGCAATAATTATACCATACGAAATAATTATAATAGTTTGGTATGATTTAACATACCAGGCTTTGGTTCTAGAAAGAAGGTTCATTTTCATTATCATGCTCAAATATATCTTTTGTGACGTTTTATTTTTACTTATTTTTTACTAGCAACTCGCCGCGACTTCGTCTGTGTCTACTGATTTGGCCTTATTTAATATAACCATCAAAGACCATTTATTTTATCTATTATTCAATTTCTCGAAGTCTTCAAGTTTTTTGACTAACATATCGCCTAGATCACTCCTGGCATTATTATCTTTTTTTTTTCAGTAAGTTTTATTACATTTTAATACGTGGTAGAGCCATGCTGCAGCTATATTAGTAGTATAGTTGTAACACGAATGGGTCAGCTCGACCGGGGAAGGACCACGCTCTCAGAGAATACCAGAGTAAAATAGCAGCTTAACACTGCTGTGTTTTGTATGGTGAGTGTAGAGAACCGGAAACCCTTTTTAATGGAAAAGAAGTATTCCATCTTAGTCCTCACGGGTGAAAACGCATCTATATTTTGATTCGCAAACGAGGATAGATATAGATGTCTATAGGCCACAGCAACCACTTACCATCAGGTGGACTGTGTGCTCGTTTGTCACCGTATCCTATTAAAAAAAAACATTGTTCAGCCATACCAAAGATTAGCTCGGACAGACAGACAGTAATTGGAACGAAGTTTTGGAACGAAGTTCCTTAGCGGACGGTACGGGTTTGGCGGATGGGAGCTAGGCGACAAAATATTTAAGATTTTTTCGTCACTGCCCCTTGTGTCATAGTGTAGACGGCCTTGGCGGCGAAATAAGGAAGTGAGATGGAATAATACCCTCGCACTTTTTCTGATCTTGTCATGAAAGAAATATTATTTATTTTAAATGACGCTTCATTTTAATAGACGCTAGTAATTCATTTATTTGTATTTGTTAATCAATAATATAATACCTACGTTTATCAATAATAATATACTACGCAAGGAACTTCGTTCCAACCGAGTGTTCCACTCACGCATTTTTTTAAAATAGTTATTAGTAACTTGGTTCTTTCTGGGTTTCTTCCTGGTTCTTCCCAGGACAGAGGTTTTTTCCGAACCAGTGGTAAAGTAAAAAATGACTTTCAATAAGAATTACACATGTGATCTATATTGAATAAAAAATTATTCTATTCTATTCTATTCTATTCTTAATAGCATGCCAATAACCCAGGCCCCCTCAATATAAAAGGCTTATATTTTGATATTACAAGCAGTTCTAGGTGTTATCTTTAAAACTAATTAAAAAAATTCGAAATAGAAATTGATCTCAAGTTGTATGTAACTTCTGAAAAAACTACTGATGCTGATAAGGAATTCAACTCTGTACGATCTGGTCTTACATAAATAAGACCAAATTGATGTTGTGTTTCAAATAATACCATATTAAATAATTTTTATAATCAATTTGCCTTTAACCAATCAAGTATGTGTTGCGGTGCTGTCGCGCCACAAGCGAAGTACATCGAATCCTAAATCGCACTAACAAAGTTCCGAAGTTAAAGCAGCATATATAGAATAGCTCCGAACTACCAATCGGAGCGTTGACCGCTCCCTGGGCAGAACACCTTGCCCGGTGGGAGATCTCCCCTTTTCCTTCCTACGGCCACAGTGGTGACCCCGATTCGTAGTTTGGGGCTATTCTATATATGCTGCTTTAAATTCGGAACTTTGTTCGAAAATTTAGTGCGATTTAGGATTCGATGTGTTTCGCTTGTGGCGCGACGACAGCGCCGCCACATATGTATCTACATAACGATTTTTTTACATCAAATTTTACCAAATTATTTCTGTCAGTTCGCAACCAATTAAAAGTACTCGTACTAATTCCCATAAAACTATTATATTTCTTACTTTGCCGTTTTCGCATTTCTAGTTTGTGCTACATTATTACTATTATGTTATTGTGATAATACCTTACAATATGATATGCGACGTCAGTACACATAATGACAACAAGATACGCTACACTTGAATTCGAATTACGGTGAGATAAAATCTGGTTATGTTAATTTATGCTTTCACAGTGGAATTTGTGACATCAAAAAAAGGCAGGCGAATAATAAAGCTGAAAGGGTACACGTATAGCGCTGTCCCTTCTAAGACAAAGCAGGTTCGCTGGAGACGTTCCACTAAAAATCCCCATGGTTGGCGTGCGTTCATCATCACCTATGACAATGTTATAGCTAAAGTCTCTGAGAACCACAATCATGCTCCTCTAGCTTCTGACGCACCATAGAGGCACTTTATATACTGGCCCTACCCTCACGGTTGTTGGGTTGCTATTGTCATGCTCTCATTCGCGATATCGTCAGTGTATCGTCAGTGACAGTGTCTTCGGTGGACTAGAAGAGCTTCACAATTAACATAGGTATCAGAAGACTTTTTGCGGTACCTATCTCGATTTCACTTTAACTTTTATCAATACTTACCATGTTTACCATTAGGCTGTGGGTTTATGAAGATGGTTGATGTTTTTCTTTGAAAAAAATGAAAAGCAATTGATAGACATTTTCATTTCTCTCTTCAATGAGTGATTACAAGTATTTACTTATTTCTAGACTAGATTATTTGAATGTTTCGAAATATAAATTTCACTGAAATTGTGTGTACTTGACAAAACTGTTGATGTTGATAAAGAATTCAACTTCACTCTGTACGATCTAGTCTCACATAATAAATATTAAATTGATACATATTGTGTTTCCCATACCATATTAATTACTTCTTACAATCAGTTTACTTTTGACCAATCAAGTTTGTATAAAATATACGGAAATAATTTATTTAAATTTTACCAAATTCTTCTTGTCAGTTCTTAGCCAATAATAAGTTTATACTCTTGCCTCCCTATAAAACTTTTTTTATTTCATACTTTAGCATTTTCATATCCCTACTGTGTGCAATATTTTTATTGTATTATTGTAATTACAAATAAATATACTTAGAGATACCTTATCATATGGTGTGCGACGTCAGTGCACGTAATAACAACAGGATACGCTAGAATTGGATTTCAAATTCGAATTACAATTAAGATGAAATCAGGTTATGTTAATTCCATTTTGCTTTCACAGCGGAATTTGTGACGTCACAAAAAGGCAGGCCATTGATAAAGCTGAAAGGTTACACGTATAGTTCCATCCCTTCCAAGACACAGAAGGTTCGCTGGAGGTGTTCCACCCACATCCACCATGGTTGCCGTGCATTCGTCATCACCTATGCTAATGAGATAGTTAATGTCTCTGATAACCATAATCATGCTCCTTCTGCTTCTGTAGCACCATAGAAACATTCGATATATAACGGTGTTGGGCTGGCATTTCGAGATATTGTCAGTGACCGTGTCTACGGTGGACTAGAAGATTTTCATCAAACATGTTGCGATACTTAAACCTATATAACCTTTACAAGTAGGTAAGCAATAATTATACCATATGAAATAATTGTAATATTTTGGTAGGTATATTATACTAGGCTACAGTTCTAAAAAGAAGGTTCATTTTTATAGTCAATTATATTTTTTTGACTTCTTATTTTTTATTTATTTTTTACTAGTGACCCGCCCCGGTTTCACCTGGATCTACTAATTTGGCGTTATTTACATTTAATGTAAAATTAACAGTGAGCGCTGACGATCTGAGCTACCACGGCCCTGAAACCCTCTCAGAAATGAGAGGAGGCCTGTGCCCAGCTGTGGGACGTATATTGGCTGTAAGCATTTTAACATGTAATGTAATCATTGAAGACCATCTACGTTATCTATAATCAATTTCTCAAAAAGTCTTCGAGTTTATCGACTAAAATATCACTTAGTCAGTAAGTTTTATTACATTCTGTTCAGCTATGGCTGAACAGAATGTAATAAAACTTGCTTAGGTATGCCTAAGATTAGTTCGGACAGACAGACAGACAATAATTTTAAAAAGATTTATTCGTAACTTAATAGCATGCAAATAACCCTCTCAGGCCCCTTGAATATAAAAGGCTTATATGTTGCCAATCAAGTTTGCATTAACATAAGGAAATATTTTATATCAAATTTTACTAAATTATTCCGGTCAGTTCACAACCAATAAAAAGTACTCGTTCAAACACCGGAAGGTAGTTAGCGTAGATTTTTTTTTAAATTAAACTGTATGCCAATTAATTGCTCCATAAATGCTCCCTTAGAATTCGTAATTGTTCCACGTCTATTCCTATTAGTTAATTAAATATACTTATATTCCTTAGGGTGTTACCACACCAAACGATCGATCGTCGATCGATGCCATTGATCAACGTCGATCGATGTCGATCGATTTGTATGGTAAGGTAGCTTTAGCTAATCGACGGATACTGGTCGATAAATCGTTGTTCAATCATTGATCGACGTCGATCGACAATTATTTAATGTGGTTGTGGGCTCATCATCAGTATCTTCCAAAATGCAAACCTCGAATAATCAAGCAACTCGATCGACGTCGACTAATCCATTCCGCCAGATCGATTGGTGTGGTAACATCCTTACAATATAGTGTGCGATGTCAGTGCACGTAATAACAATAAGATACGCTAGACTTGGATTCGAACTTTGTGTTACAAGTAAGATGAAATCAGGTTATGTTAATCCCATTTTTGCTTTCACAGCGGAATTTGTGACGTCAAAAAAGGGCAGGCAAATGATAAGGCTAAACGGTTACACGTATAGTTCTCTCCCTTCCAAGACACAGAAGGTTCGTTGGAGGTGTTCCACTCACAGTCCCCAAGGTTGCCGGGCATTCATCATTACATATGACAGTGTGATAGTCGATGTCTCTGAGGACCACAATCATACCCCTACAACCTATGACGCACTATAGATGTCATTGAACTCATTGTTATTGGTCTGCCATCGTCGCGTTCTCAGTCGAGATCAGTGAGTGTCTTTGGTGAATTAAAAGAGCTTCACAAATTAACATAAGCATTAGAAGACTTTTTCAGGTACCTCTGTAGATTTAACCTTAGCATTTTAGCAATACTAACCATATTTACCATGAGCCGTCTTGGCTTCTCCTGGGTAGGGTCTCTTTATGTGGCGTTAATTTAAAATAATAATATATAAAAAACCTTTTATAGTGTCAATTTTTTGATTTTTGCGATAAATCCTACATGTGTTTTCGGATGAAATAGTCTAGAAAACTCCTGGCATTGCCCTCTGTTGTTCGTGAAGTTTCATCACAATTAGTTCTTATATTCCGAAGATTAGCCCGGACAGACAGACAAAAGTTTCAAAAATGGTAATTCATGTCTTAACAGCTTTTAAATAACTCTTTTTTTTTAATATGATAAGGGTGACAAACGAGCACACAGTCCACCTGATGGTAAGTGGTTGCTGCGGCCCATAGACATCTACATCTATCCTCTATTACAAATCAAAATGTAGATGCGTTGTCGCCCGTGAGGACTAAGGTTGAATGCCTCATTTCCAGTAAAAAGGGCCTCCGGACACCTGCACTCACCAAGCGAAACGCAGAGGTAAACCTCTACTTCACGCTGGTTTTCTGTGAGGCCGTGGTACCACCCCGGTTCGAGCCGGCCCATCCGTGCGACAGCAAAAGCTGCTGCGTGGCTCTACCACTGTTAACTGAGGCAATTGTATCGATATTACAGGCAGACACTTTAATTTTATTTATATGTATAGTTTAAGCTATGGGTCTAGAAAGAAGGTTTATTTTTCCTAAATAAAATTTTGTGAAAAGCAAAAATAATGTTTTCATTTCGTGCTTGAATAAGTGACTGCGAGTACTTACTCAAATATTTCTGGGAGTTATCTTTCGAACATATTTAAAAATTTATGTATACATATATGTGTACAGAAAGAAATATTTTATTTAAAATTTAACCTAGTTATTCCTGTTTGTTGACAACCAATAAAAAATTACTCCTACAAATTCCTATTAAACTATTTTTTCTTACTTCAGAATTTTCACATTTCTACTACGTGCAATATTATTATAATTGGGGTATTAATATTGTCTCCTCATCTGGTTGGACTGTATAAATATTTAAAGGAAATATTAATTTAAATACATGAATAAATAAAATACCAACCAGATGGAAGCCCTCGTCAGGGGAGGACCACACGGCCGTGGGTTAGAGGGAAAGGGAAAGAAACCGGCGCACGATGCGAGCGGTATCGAGGAGTATCACCTCGGAATCCTAGTCGCCTCAGCTGAACCTAACTTTATTGCTATTATATTATTGTGATTACATATGAATTTACTAATACACCTTAGAATGTGATGTCAGTACATATAATGACAACAAGATAAGCTAGACATTTAGTCGTACTTTATGTTACTTGTAAGATGAAATCTGGTTATATTTATTCTATTTTTGCTTTCACAGTGGAATTTGTGACATCCAAAAAGGGCAGACAATTGATAAAGCTGAAAGGTTATACGTATAGCGCCGTTCCTTCCAAGACAAAGAAGGTTCGCTGGAGGTGTTCCACCCACAATCACCATGGTTGCCGTGCATTCGTCGTCACCTATGCTAATGAGATAGTTAATATCTCTGAGGACCATAATCATGCTCCTTTAGCCGCTGTGGCACCATAGAGGTGCTCGATATACTGCCACTGTTGCATGGTTGCCATTGTCACGTTCTCAGTCGCGATATTGTCAGTATTTTCAGTGACCGTGTATACGGTGGACTAGAAGAATTTCACAAATGAACACATTTTTGTGGTACCTATGCCGATATTATCTTTGCATGTTAGCAATAATTATATCATACGAAATAATTATAACATATTAAATTATTTTATAGGTCTACTAGGAAGATTAATTTTGATAGTCTTTTTATTTTATTTTATTTATTTTTAACCCGCCCCGGCTTACCTTGGTTAGGATCTATTAATGCAGCGTCAATTACAAAATAATCATTAATGACCACTTATTCACTTATTTTATCTATTTTTCGAATTCACAAAAGGAAGTGACTATTCATACGATAATAATCGGATGATAATTTTTTTCTTATATATAAGATTATCGTATGATTCATTTATTTTTATCGGTCCGAAATATTTTTAATTTTAGATAATTTAATAAAATAAATTACATCCTCCTGAGCTCCATAAATTTTCATTTCTATGTATATAATTTTATTATTGATGAACGTTTTCATTGCTTGTTTGAATAAGTGACTAGTCAAATTTTGTCAAGTTATTCCTATTAGTTCACCTCTAAAAAGTACTCGTACAAATTCCTAAGACAAATTCCTATAAAACCTTATTATTATTGGTACTGTCATAACATTTGAATATATCTTATAATATGGTGAGCAATGTCAGTGCACATAATAATAGCAAGATACCCTAGACTTGGATTCGAACTTTGTGTTACAAATCCTTACAGTGGAGTTTGTGACGTCACAAAAGGGCAGGTGAAGCTCTAAAGTTACACGTACAGTACCCTTCGAAGACACTGAAAGTAGTTTTTTTTTAATACGTCATAAATCGTAAACCGCAATTTACCTTACATTCAATCAACTCAAATATAAAAATAAAACATTTAATTTCATAAACATAAACCTTATTCATAAACCGTGAACCATTATTTTCTAATTATAAATCTGCAGAAGGTGCCTAAGTAATTAACGTTACTTGCTGCTACGAAACCCTTCATGGGCGAGTCCGACTCGCACTTGGCTGCTTTTTTTAAAATTATCTGTTTGTCTGTCTGTCCGGGCTAATCTTCGAAATGTCTGAAGCGATTGCAATGAAACATTATGAACACATACAGAACGGTGCCAGAAGTTATCTAGGCTATATATATAATCCACAAAACTTGGGAGATTTTTTTTTTCAAAAAAATTGATAAAATAAATGGTCTTTGATTATTTTAAATATAAGCAACACCACTTTAATAGATCCTACCCAGACGAAACCAGGGCGGTAACTAGTTTGAAAATAAAATTAATATTAAGAAAAACGCATTTCATAATTTTAAAATAAAATATATATTATATAGTATGCGCTAAGCTAGTTCCGTACAATAAATAATAATAAATACCAATCAATAGTATTTTTATTTGGTGATGCTGGAAATCATTTTAACTATATTAGGATTATTATTACACTAAATGTTGACCAACATAAAAAAGAAAGAAAGATAGCTGCGTAAAATTCGTGTGATGCCGAAACCATACTCAACTTCTTTATTTTTTCTTTTTCTCGCTCACATCTATCTTCTTTCTTTCTTTATCCAGCCCTTTATATAGCCCGTAAAAATTCACAACTGGACGCACACATATGCTCCTAAAACCATAGATGCATATGAGGACGTGATCGTGTGCGTGTTCTCACAAGTTGAACATAATTCAAGCTAGGTTTCACTTGAAATGTACGCAACGCTCCGTCTTAGTTTGTTGGTCTGAGACTAAATGAAAAAAGATTCCAATCGATTTCAAATTAAATTATTGCAATTTTTAAAAAGTTTGCCGGGGAATTATGCAACATTGAAAGTTAAACTATGCTTCTCTATTAAACTAATCAGGCCTCTACTTTCAGCGGAGTTTGTTATGTCGCGAAGGGGCAAGAAGATGATCAGGCTACGTGGTTACACGTACTACTCAGCGTCAATTGGACCGAAGACACGGTGGCGGTGTTCCACTCACGCGTCCTGCGGCTGCGTGGCCACTTTATACACCGTAAGAGACAGAATTATCATGTTAAAAGACGTCCACAACCATCCGCCGCGACAGATAGATACACCTTGATATATTAGATTTATTACTGTCACTATAAATTGTATCTGAAAATATTTTGTATGATTTTTTTAAAGTGTCGCGTTAAATAACTTGTACGATTTATTTTGTTAGTGCGAGAACCCTGTTATAAATTTTATTCAATACGTAATGACAGAACAACTAAGTCATTAACTTAATTGTAAATAGGAAGGAGAAAATATATTTTAAAATGCCATTGTGTTAAAATATTTCTGAACAATAACAGATAAGTTAGTCATAGTATATTTTTCATTAGCCTTATATATAAAAATTACGTGTCACATTGTTTGTCCGCGATGTACTCCTAAACTACTGAACTGATTTCAATGAAAATTTTCAAACTGTGTGCAGTTTGGTCCAACTTGAGAGATAGGATAATTTTTATCCCGATAAGTGACCCTTAATATTTTTTTATTGCGATATTCAGAATTTTTTATAGCAAGGGTCTCCGGAAAGGGCAGAACAGCGTCTGCCTGACCATCTAGTTATTTTATATATTCTTTCATTCATTTTAAAGCCTTCTAAATGTCAACTGCTGAAGAATGTTTTTGTTAAGAGGCTAAGTTTTTGTTACATTATTAGTTGAAATGAATTAATATTTTAATGGATTTCAATAAATATTTTGTAAGACTGAATATTATTTATTGTTTTTTTTTACAATTTAAAAATTTTGCAGCATTTTACTCAACCTCTTTCCGATTACCATTTTTGATTTGGAAGGGAATTGATTGAGCCACATCATGTACTTGTTTCACTTATATATACAAAATAAATGTTCAACAACTAATTTATTTGTATTAAGTACTTATATACCTTGATGATGCCATAAGGTGAAACCTGTCGGTTATAAGGTTAATAAATAAAAATACAAGTGAAGCAAGTATTTGAGTTAATCCCAATCACTAATGAAGATGAAGTTTCACCAAGTGACAACAATCGCAAGTATAAATTATAACTTACAACCATCTGTCAAACACAAATTAAAACTCAGTCTATACTTAAAACTTGAACTTAAATATAATACGGACGTTATTTTACAATGAAATGTGTGAAGCACCTCAAGTTCTACAATTTTCACCTACAGATATGATATTCGGCGCCAGCGGGGCATTCTCGGCAATCGGGCAATATCCAACGCGCGTTAGTGATAAGCCGCGTATCCACTAAAAATGTTGACAACATTTATATTTCCAACTGTTTACAACTCAACAAAAGTTACCAACATTTGTTTCCGATGTTGCCGACGAATGTTTCCAACAAGCGTCTCCACCGGGGGAACAAGTGTTTGCGACAAGCGTATTTCTTTGATGTTGCCGCCGAAAATGGAAACACGGTTCCCGACATTGTTTCAAGTTTTGTTGCCAACACTAGGTAATTACAGAAATATTTGTTACCAACACGTGTTGGCAAACAACAGTTAGTAACAGAACTTTGGTGGAGACGCGGCTTTAGAGCTGACGCACGCTGCGTGCTGGCGCCTATTGTCGGATCTTGATGTAATTGTTTGCGTGTATCTCGAGAAACAAAATTGTAGCACCTAGGGTGCTTCCCACATTGTCAGTGTTACATTATACCCGTATGTTTTCGTCTGTGAGTTAAGAGCATAGAGCATATTAAAATTTACTATATGTTTTATAACATAACTAAAGTTACTCTATTTGACTACGATAGTATTTTTTAAAATTTATTTATTAAAGTCTATCAAGACTCTCCCGTAGATTGTTGAAAGTAGAAAGAAATTAGGTAAGAGGGTGGTATCAACCCAAACAAATTACTAGGCAGAAATCTAGTGGTACCACCCTAGAATTTCTTTTACAGGTAAGTATAATTTAGAAATAAATCACTCATTATAAACTGTCACTAACATTAATACTATTTTCAGAGGGCATCCAATATTTACTGTCGAAAAAGGGGAACACAATGCTTCGCTATCAAGGATATACGTACCATCTGAAAGGTAAAAATGAAATGAGGAGGATTTGGAGGTGTTCCCGCCACTGCTCCTATCATTGCCGCGCGACGTTGACAACAGTTTTTGACAGTGTTGTCAGAACAAAAAATGAACACAACCATGAACCGGCGAGTATTTATTACAATTAGAGTATCATGAACTCGTCCAATGACCCGTCAACAGGTCATCACTATCGGAGAATAGAGAAGGGTTACCTGGTCCTGCTACTGCGAATACTGCGCATCTGTTCTTTACCGAGAAGAATTCAGGTATCAATAGAGAAGGGTGACCTATGCGTTCACCGTTTTCTATTGATAAAATATAATTATCCAAGATTAATTTTACTCATAAATATGTTAATAAGTACATATGTATGTACACATTTGTGAACAGAGGTACACACCATAAGTCCTTTTATTTAGGAGTCGGTTGCGGTGATACTTACTTACTTACTTACTTATCGTCACGCACAATCCCTGACGGGGTAGCCAGAGAGAACAGATCGCCAAGTGTCACGATCCTTACATACCTCTTTCGCTTCTTTCAGATTCATTATCTTCTTCATACATGCACGTCTAGGTATCCGAGTACTCTTGACCCTCCCCTCTTCGAGCAATTTGCTCACATGGTCTTCGAAAGTTAGTCTCGGTCTACCTCGACACCTTTTAATATTAACTTTCGCGCTATATATTTTCTTCACCATTCGGTCTTCACTCATTCTCTCAACGTGCCCAAATCATCGAAGCACGCCCTTATCAATTTTTGTGATAAGGTCATCTTTCAAACCTGCCATATTGCGAATCTCTTCGTTTCGCTTTCGGTCGGCCATGGTGACGCCGCACATTTTACGAAGAGATCGCATCTCCACTGCATTCAACTTGCTTTTATGCTTCTTCTGGCATACCCAGGTTTCGCTGCCATATAACAAAGTCGGTACCAACACTGCGTTATGTATTGCAAGGCGTGCACTCTTCACTACGCCTTGCCTTTTGACTAACGCAGTCAGGGCACCATTGACTTTGTTCCCGGCAGCGACACGCCTGTCCACATCTAAATCACATCTTCCATCCCGGCTAAAAGCAAGGTTGCGGTGATATTTTTTTAAAACGACGAAGTCATAAACGAGAAGTGGGAGAAGGACTAGAGTAACTGACACAGCCTATCATCGATCAGTGGCAATGAGTCCGCCTTATAGCTCGAAGAACCGATACCCGATGGGGAAGAAGACCCCACTATATGGTACGGAAACCTGGTAAGAAATGCAGGAGGTCAATGAATGCAGATGGCTCAGGATCAGGACCCTGCAGTGGGTTTGTGAAGGGTTGTAATGATGATGATGATGTAATATCTATTACCTAGAATTTACATTTAATCACTATTTCTTTCGTTGTCTAACTTGTTTGTAACTGTAACGATTATATAAATGAAGGTATGTCTTTATTACTATAGGCACTTAAATGTACGTGAATTATTAATAACATTTTTTATATATTAAATGTTTTTACCGGAATTAACTTTTGTTTTATTGTATTATTTTCTATGAATTTAAAGATATAATTTTAAATCAAATATGGCTTACTTTATAATCTACTGCTGCCCGCGGCTTCTGCCGCATGATATCAAATACTTGCATGTTAATTTTTCAGTGAAACTTGTTTTTTCCTATCTGTGTCAAAGATCCAAAACTCATCTAAATTCGTTAACGTGATCGTGCCACAAATCTTTCGCATTAATGTACATAGACAATGTACTAATTATTTTTCTTGTTGGTCTCGTGGTTGTAAGCGCAACTGCTACGTTTCATGTCAATCATTTTATCCCGGGTTCGAACTTCGAGTTGGACCAAAATCAATTTTCGGGTTTTTATATATAAGCTAAAGCTTGAAGTCAGAAAGTGGCGTTGTTTCATAACCGTGTCTCGGAAAACAAATGAAGCCGTTAGTTCTGCACCTGATCTCTCTCCAGTCCATAGTTTCATAGGCAAACCGATAGTTTGCCGTCGCAATGAAGTATGAGACTACCTAAGAGTATACCCGTACCACACCCTCATGTACTATAGCTCTGTCTGTCCTACTCAGATAGCTAGTCTCCGTAAGACTTGCCGCTGTGATCTAAATTGGGTCTGAAGGACATTGCTATTATTTTTCTTACATTTAACTTGCAAACGAATGTCTTGTTGTATGTACTAAGAAACACTATGAAACATTTTTTTTACATTATATCTAATAACGAAAATTTCCATCTTAGTCCTCAAGGGTGGCAACGCATCTGTATTTTGATTCTTAATCGCGGATAGATGTAGATGTCTATTGGCCACCACTTATCATCTGGTGCACTATGTGATCGCGTGTCACCCTTATCCTTAAAAAACAGAAATGCTCGTTTTTATCCGCATACTGTTGCTTTATTTTTAACAATTATTACTTTAATCATTCAATAATACGAAAAAGCCTATTAAAGTTTCCTACAGAATATTAATATAACCAAAATTAACCATATTGAATTATTATTTAAGTAAGAAAAAAAAATGGAGAACATTTGTAATAAAATTTAGTATTAAAAATAAAATTAAAGGTGATCGCAAATTTGTCAACACCATATGCGCGTACTTGCCGCTTTTGTTGAAGGTAGTCAAGTTTACGGGAACGTAAAATGATTTTTTAAAAACTATTTAAAATCTATTTATTTCTAATTACAATAATTATAATTCTAAATACTTAATTAATACGTCTTGACAGAAGTCGATGTCAAAACGAAGTGGCCGCTCCCATGAGCTCTGCCTGATATCTCATGCAACCAAAAGCGCTGACTCTACAGTTACTCGATACTGCCTAATGCTTATGCAGCCCTCTCTAGGTACAAACCCTAACAACCCTATGGTCTTGTGGTTGCATAACTCCTCCCTCTCTAAGAGCGGGATTATCGGCTTCAGTGTTTTCAGCTGTTGTCCGATGATTCCGCCATCTGTTAACTAAATTACTTTTACATTTTCTTAAAACACTAAAAATTACAACAATAGGTAAAATTACATACAGTAATAAAGTAGCTAAGCTAACACCTTTAACCCTTATCACACTGTTATCACTTTGATCACTATGTTCACTGCCACTGAACTTAAGGTTTTGATTCGATAGATATGCCAGATGTTTCAGGTCGTCTAAGGCTAAGCCTTTCAGGTTAACTGTTTCAGTATCCGTCAGGTTCAGGTGATCCAGTCTCGGTAAGCTTATTACTGGTGTCACTCTATAGCCCAATTCCTTAGCAAAGTATAAGCGGTGCAACAATTTATAGTTTTCTATGAAAGTTTCACAATCCTCACTAATTTTTATAATGTATGTGCCTAAAAGTGATTCTTTGGTGATGTCATCTTGGCATTTGTTTGTTAATATTATTTTATGGTTGGCGTATATAATCCAATTCACAGGGCCGATAGACTGGATTTTGAGATCCTCAAGATCAACGAACCGAGGTTCACATAGTGTAAGATTGCTTTGGAATTTCATCAGTTGTTCAGCACATGTGTTTCTAGGATAGGATACCATATTGGAGCTCGTACACAGGAACTCATCTGCCGCTATTTCGGTGCACGGCCGAGAGACCGGTAAGTATTGTGAACCTTTCACCAAAATGTAAGGATACTTGGGAATTATTAGAGACGTTCTGTTTCTAAGTGCATCGAATACAGGTAATGGGTATAATTTGTAATAATTGTAATGAAAACTATCAGTAAGTGGAACTTCCATCAAGTACGTAATCTGGTTTCCTTTCATGTAAGCTTTTATAACAATAGTTCTTTCAATTTTTATTAAATTCTCTACATTTACAGGGTATACTAGGTTATCAACTTTGGCTATATCATTAAGTATCACTAACAGATCAGATGAATTAATAATTGATTGATGTAATACTGAAACTTTACTAAAAGCTAAAGCGGTTTCTATTTCACTAAGTTTAAGGTAAATGCTACGAAAGTTACTAATAAACATATTATACATGCCTAAAATATATGTATTATAAATTGAATTATTTTCTTTGGTAGCTATGTTTTTCACTATTCGTTCAATTCTTTTTAGGCGTTCATCTAATATTAGTTCATTTTCATGTAAAGTTTCTGTACTATTCGCCAAACTATTCAGCATTTTAGAAACAACGGTGATTTTACTGTCGACATTCAATTGATTCCGCTTTAATTTAGATATAACGGAATCGTATCTAAGAGCATCTTCGTGATCCAAATTACCGGTGATAGTTTTAATGATTGATCCTAGAGGATCTATGAGACCTCTTTTAAACCTATTGGATGGTACAAGTTGTTTAAATTTTTCAATAGTTAAATCGCAAGAATAATCGGCTTGAGTTTTCATGGCTTGGAATTCATAAACATAAGATTTATTTATATCGACTAACCTACAAAATTCTTTAAACTTAATAGTATTTAAATCTAAATTTTCCTTAATTCCTAATAAATTTACTTCTTTGACTATAAGCCACCTGTTTGTTTGTTTAAAAGCTTGGCCTTCTTTTACAGGAAGCAGGCCCGGGTTGTTGTCAATTTTTTGAAGTTGAAGACTGCGGGTCCAAAGTATATGAGCCATAGTCAGGATGGCCACGCACCACCTGTGGAGTTCGTTTGAAATTTTTAATAGGGACCTTTGTCTCCCGTTCACCTATTTTAACAGGCACGGTATTACGTTCTACAGGGCCTTGAACAACAGCTTTCCTGTACCTAGCTTTGTCCTTACTTTTCCTAATATTAATGTCCTTTACGTACGCTATTTGCCCTTCGTTAAGTACTACATTTGCTTCTCCTCCTTTCCTTTCCCTAGCCTTTTCTTTTTGTTCAATCATTCGATCGGAAATGTACTTGTATAAATATTTAGTGCGCTTTTGATGGTCTTTTAATAGCTGTTGGGTATAGGCCCTATCGAAATCGTTATCAAAATCCTTTCCGGAATCCGTATGCCCATAGCAGACTTCAAACGGAGTTAAGCTAGTATTGGAGTGTACTGTGTGGTTATAACCCATTATAGCGCTCGGCTTTTTAGTATCTTTACAAAACTGCTTATAATTTAATATGTCTTGGCCTGAATGCACATCGGTTGGTAATTTAACACGTAGTTCCGATCTAGGTGGCAAAATAAAAATGTGATTTTCAAAATTATGTACAATAGGAATATTTGTGGATTTTGTTGAAAGTATATGACGTTTTAAATCGATGACAGCCTCTAATTGTTTGAATAGGTCATTACCTATGAGGCCATCATAACCGGAATCTACATTATATATATAGAACTTGTGATATTCAGGGCTTTTAAATGTGGGTGGTAGCGGAATAACTATGACCTGATTATGGCTACTTATAGCATGTGTACTGAAAACCTCGAAGGGTTCATTAAAAATTTCGTTTTGAAAATATTGGTATGCCTTGCTTCGGCTTATAAATGAATGCGTGCTACCGGTATCTAACATGAATTTTGAATCTAACTCCGGGATATATATATAAGGTAGTTTTAAATTTGTGTCATTTTTTAGTTCTATGGTTTCACGGTTTTCGTCTTTATCGTCTACGTTCACTTGCATCGAATCTGTGTCATCGTCAGAACCTAATGCGTTCAGTTTGATAGGGGATAGTGCGTCAGTGTTGCTTGAAGCGGTTATGTGAAAATTTTCAATATTTTCCGTTGTCTTAATATTTGTAACAGCCGGTTTGGTTTCAGTTTCCGGGTTTACAGTCTTTTCTGATTGATATTTGGGGTTATAGTAAGGATCTTCGTTAGGATATTGATCGAAATAATTTGCATTTTCGTAGCAATACATGTCATCATTATAATAATTTTCATTTAACTCTAATTCGTTTAACTTAAAACCTTGCTGCGGTCGTGCTACAGGTGCTGTGCGCATCGACACATCTGTATTAATTCGCGGTTGGTTATGCTGATGCGCATTACTGTTATTGTTATATCGCTGCTGCATACCGAACTGTTGAGGACTCATTGAAGGTAAAGGCTGAAGGCCTACAGGTCTATAGCCAAATTGGGGTGGACGATATCCGAATTGCATTTGATAGTTATTAGGTTGTGGTGGTCGATAATAATTTCCTAAACTGTTAAATTGTCGCTGCTGACCTTGAGTCGGTAGCGGAATCTGCACCTGCTTATTCGGTGGAATGCCAAAATTATATCTAACTGGTTGGTTCATTTGCATAGGCTTAAAACTATAAGACTGTTGAGGTAGAGTGTTATTATTACCGAATTTAAATGATGGCGAATTGTTATGCGATTGCGAATGAGATGTGGGATTGGATCCAGACATTTTGTTCCTCATTTGGTACTGACTATGGAAGTTAACTTCTTCTAATACAGTACAGAGCGCATCCTCTAATGAATTTGGAGCTTTGAGACGCACTACTCTAACTAAATGTTCCGGTAAATTATACAGGAAAACGTTTAATGACGTATTTTCATAGATAGCCTTTTTACTATTGCGCATATTTGAGTCCGACAACCGGTTAACTTTACCTATTAAAATTGATCTCATAGATTGAATTCGACAACAAAAGTCTAAATAACTTTCTCCGGGTTTAATTCTTAAGGTCTCAAGTTCGATATTTAAACACTCTTCACTTCGTGAATCTCCAAAATGCTGAATTAATAACTGTTTAAACTCATCCCACGTTGTAATATCATCGCGCTCACCTATTAATGCAGCTGCATCACCGATAAGGCGGCTTGTTATTGTATTCATCACGTACAAATTCTGTTCCGTTGAGCCATTAAATTTAGTTATAACATATTCGCACTTTCTTAAAAATAGATTTAAGTGGCGTTTGTCACCATCAAACAAAGGAATGATTTTAATCATTTCACCAGGGATAAGTGTAATACTCTCCATAATTATGTATTTTTTTTTACAAGCAAACAATATAAAAAGAATATAAAATAAATGTAACTAAATGTCACACAAAATATTAAGGAATAAAATGTATATGATTAATAAAAATATTTCTTTGTAAAATTATGATTTCTTGTATATGGTACTTATTAAAATAGGTAAAACTTAAATTATATAACAATTTTTTTTTAAACTATTTAACCAGAATACGTTAAAATGAGAGAAGTTCGATCTCAAGATAACAGAACGCCGAGGTAGTGGAAAGGATGGTGAAAAGTTCTACTCACCAGCCACCAGCTGCTCTCATGGTTCAGGATCAGCTCCGCTTCCTTGACGAATTTGATTTGGTTCGAGGATCGTCTCGGTTTTTATCTCGCGCCGCGGACCTCCGATTCCGACAGATTTTTATATCGAATTCGCGAAGGACGCAACACTACCGAAGTGTGACGATCCTACCGGCTGCGCCAGTCAAGTTTACGGGAACGTAAAATGATTTTTTAAAAACTATTTAAAATCTATTTATTTCTAATTACAATAATTATAATTCTAAATACTTAATTAATACGTCTTGACAGAAGTCGATGCCAAAACGAAGTGGCCGCTCCCATGAGCTCTGCCTGATATCTCATGCAACCAAAAGCGCTGACTCTACAGTTACTCGATACTGCCTAATGCTTATGCAGCCCTCTCTAGGTACAAACCCTGACAACCCTATGGTCTTGTGGTTGCATAACTAGGTTGAAAGCCACTAATATTAATATTATGGTGTATACCAGTGTTTCCAGAGCTGCAGCTTTTAACTGCAGTGTTCGGTGAGCAAAATTACTAGGTTTGTATGGAACATAGACCTTTCGATTACCGTAGCATGAAAAGGGAAAAAATTAAATAAATAAATGTTTTAAAATAAGCTTCCAGCCTCTTTGGCAACACGCCGACTCGTTGTGTAGCACTCCGAGTACTTTCTTGAAGGTTTCGTTGATAGTACTTAAGAATATATTTCTCTATATCTATCTCTCTGTAAATTGACAGGATAAGGCTCTCATCTACATCTAGTCTTTAGGTATGAATTAAATCTAAATATAAATGAGTGAAAAAGCCATTAAAGTCATGCAAAGAAATTGCCTTAGATTCTGCTAAAGGATCGGTTATGCTACCGTGGGCCGGAGGTTTTTTTTTAAGAAATATTTGTCGAATTACCGTAGAACTAAAAAAAATACTGGAAGCAGGCACGTGCAGTATGTACTTATTATTTTCAAAATACTCTAGATATTTACGAAATAATACATACTTTAAAATACTTTTCTTATATATATATATATATATATATATAAATAGCGAAATATTTTCCCAGGGTAATATAAGTTCCTTCAATTATAAAGATAAAGTCATTGCCACACGAAGCATAACTATATAATTCAAGCATAAGTAAGCTGGAAGAAGAGATAGACAAGTTACGCTGGCATATTATAGGATTATCCGAAGTCCGAAGAGAGGGGGAGGACACGGTAATCCTCGAATCCGGCAACTTGTTCTATCACCGGGAGGGCGACCATCTGTCCCAAGGAGGTGTCGGATTTATCGTCCACAAGTCTCTCGTTAACAACGTTGTAAAGATTGAGAGTGTGTCGAGGAGGGTTGCGTACCTTATACTCAGAATCACCAAACGGTATTCGTTGAAGGTCATACAGGTTTACGCACCAACTTCGGCACACCCCGATGAGGAGGTGGAGGAAATGTATGAGGATATCTCTAGAGCCATGCATTCCTCCAAAACCCAATATACGGTGTTAATGGGAGACTTCAATGCAAAACTAGGCACAAGAGAGAACGGTGAGCTGAAAGTGGGGAAATTTGGAATAGGGCAACGGAACCCAAGGGGCCAGCAGCTGGCCGACTTCATGGAGAAAGAGGGACTCTTTATGATGAACTCTTTCTTCCAGAAGCGGCCCCACAGGAAGTGGACCTGGTCGAGCCCCGACGGTTCGACAAAAAATGAGATTGACTTCATTATGACGACCAAACGACAACTGTTCAGTGATGTCTCAGTGATCGCGAGGGTGAAAACCGGCAGCGATCACCGAATGGTTAGAGGCACACTGAACCTAAACGTTAAGTTGGAGAGGTCTCGTCTGATGAAGTCAACGCTCCGTCCCCCTCGTGCTCTAATCCAAAGTCCCGAAACCTTTCAGCTCGAGTTACAAAACCGTTTTCAGTGCCTAGAAGACTGCAATGAAGTGGACGATTTGAATGACAAGCTCGTGGAAACTGTCCATGCGGTCGGAGCTAAGTTCTGCAAGACCCGCCGCAGAAGAACACAAAAACTCTCCGATCACACTCTTAATCTCATGGCTGTTAGACGGGAGATGAAGCTACATTCTTCAACAGATTTGACAGCATACAGGCAACTGAACAGACAGATCTCCAAATGCATGCGGCGGGACTTACGCAACTTCAATACAGCTCGTATTGAAGAAGCGATAGAGCGGAACCAAGGCTCCAAATTCTTTGCCAGAGATCTGTCTGCCAGAAAGAGACAACTGTCAAAGCTGAAGACCGAATGTGGCAGCATCGTTTCCGGGGCACCTGAGATTTTGAGTGAGATTGAGAGGTTCTATGGGCAGCTGTACACGTCATCGTTGGAGCCGCACGCAAGTGTGAGTAACGATCCAAGAGCGAGTCTTATCCGACATTATTCCGATGATATCCCGGACGTCAGTCTGAGCGAGATTAGAATGGCTCTCCAGCACCTTAAAAACGGCAAGGCCCCAGGCGAGGATGGAATTACAGCGGAGCTTCTGAAAGCGGGTGAAAAACCGGTACTTGAAGTCCTTCAGAAGCTCTTTAATTCCGTCCTCTATGGTGGCATTACACCGGAGGCGTGGAGCAGAAGTGCGGTGGTCTTGTTCTTCAAGAAAGGCGACAACGCTCTCTTGAAGAACTACAGACCGATTTCCCTTCTGAGCCGCGTCTACGTGCTGTTTTCGAGAGTCATTACGAATCGTCTCGCGCGCAGACTTGACGACTTCCAGCCTCCCGAACAAGCCGGTTTCCGAAAGGGCTTTAGCACCATAGACCACATACATACCCTACGGCAAATTGTACAGAAGTCCGAGGAGTACAATTTGCCACTATGTCTGGCGTATGTGGACTATGAGAAAGCCTTTGATTCCGTCGAAATTTGGGCGGTGCTGCAGTCCCTTCAGCGGTGCCAAGTTGACTCTCGGTATATCGAAGTGTTGAAGTGCTTGTACAGTAGGGCTACGATGGCTATCCGAGTACAGAACCAGAGTACGAAACCTATCCAATTGCAGAGAGGTGTAAGACAGGGTGACGTCATATCCCCGAAACTCTTCACCGCTGCATTGGAAGACGTTTTCAAGCTTCTGGACTGGAAAGGATACGGTATCAACATCAATGGCGAGTACATCACTCACCTTCGATTTGCCGACGATATAGTCCTTATGGCAGAATCGCTGGAGGACCTAAGCACTATGCTCAATGACCTCAATAGTGTTTCCCAACGGATAGGTCTTAAGATGAACATGGACAAAACAAAGATCATGTTTAATGTCCATGTCACACCTATGCCGGTAGTTGTTGGGAACACTAAGCTCGAAGTTGTTGACGAGTATGTTTACCTGGGACAAATAGTCCGACTAGGTAAGTCCAACTTCGACCGAGAGGTCAATCGACGGATTCAACTCGGCTGGGCAGCGTTCGGGAAGCTACGACACATCTTCTCGTCAGACATACCTCAAAACCTTAAAACGAAATTGTACAACCAGTGCGTGTTGCCAGTGATGACTTTCGAATTTGAGACGTGGTCCTTTACTGCTGGCCGTATGAGGAAGCTCAAGGTCGCTCAGCGAGCTATGGAGAGGGCTATGCTCGGAGTTTCTCTGCGTGATAAACTCAGAAATGAGGATATCCGCAGTAGAACCAGAGTGACCGACATAGCCCAACGGATTAGTAAGCTGAAGTGGCAATGGGCCGGCCATATAGCTCGAAGAACCGACAACCGATGGGGAAGAAAGGTTCTCGAGTGGCAGCCTCGTACCTGCAAGCGAAGTGTAGGGCGTCCCCCCACTAGATGGAGTGACGACCTGGTAAGATATGCAGGGGGTCGATGGATGCAGGTGGCTCAGGACCGTGCTTTGTGGCATTCTTTGGGGGAGGCCTATGTTCAGCAGTGGACTTGTGAAGGGCTGTAATGAATGAATGAATAAGTATACGATAGAAAAAAGCATGTGAAGAATTAGGAAAGTTTGAATGTTCATTTATAATAGGAATCATAAATATTTTTTTTTATTTTATTCTCTACAATGTGGTCAAACATGGTTTGTATTGATTTTTCAATAATTGTCATTAGGTCCAATTTTCACCACTTCGTCCCGAGGAGCACGTATGGTCAGCATATCGGGCTACAAATTCCTTAGGCATTGCCAGTGCGGAATTAAGACCAGGTGGTTCTGCGGCACACACCAGAAGTTCGGCTGCAAAGCAGTACTGTACACGATTGATGACGTGATAGTTAAGTGCAGGAATGAACACAACCATGCGCCGCCAATTGGTGTATGAGAACGGCCATTATTGTTTTGATTATATTTAAACCCCCGACGATAACGGAGTAGTGTTATGTGTTTGTAGTGTGTGTCTGTATGTCTGTCTGTGGCTGTGGTCCTGAATGGATGAACTGATTTTGATTAAGTTTTTTTTCGTTTGAAAGGTGTCTTAATGGAGAATGTTCTTAGTCATATTTCAAGAAAATCTGTTCATCCGTTTGAAGATCATCAGCTCTTTTAGTTTCGGGGTTTTTTAATATTTCGTTTAAGTTATTATTTTAATGATCATGGTAGTTCAAGGGCGAAACGCTCGTTTTAAATTTCATGTTCCTATTCAAATCCGAGTTCGATTCCTCTGATCGAGATCGGGTCTGTGCCATTAAATAATAGTTAATCACAACATTGAGAACCAAATTTTGATTTTGAAACACAATGTTCTATAATGAGATTTGATCTGTTTGGAAAATTTCTGGTGGTATAGTTGATCGCACAAGGAAGTTTTGCGAGAAAGAAACTTTTAGTGAATCACTAACTAGGAAATTAATATTATTCAGTAACTTATGTTTTCTTAAAACTGTTTTTCATTTTAAAACATCGTAAACTACCCAACGAATAGTTTTTTTTTTAAATATAGGAACTTTTTTTTATATTACTCGTATTTTAGGTTTGCATGTTACAGTCAATTAATATAAGGAACTAAAATAAGTTCTAGTGTTTAAAGTTTAAGAGGATAATAAGAACTAATTTGTATTCGTTTCTTTGATTTTGTTTGAATCCCTGTAGTTGTTTTTATATACTTTTATAGCATTTTTTTTATTACTTGCATCGTAGCACATTACAAGAATTAATAAAGTATTAATGTAAAAAGTCTTCTTTTACCAATAGCTATAAAATACCTTTGTAACCCTGGAAGAAGTAAAAATTTTACTATGTAAAAATGATACAATTGAGTACATATTCGTATGTCTATTATATTATAGTTTACGAGTGCAAAACGCGTTGTCAACGAAGTAACAGGACCGCTCGGGTGACAACGAACGCAAGCGCACAATAAACTTGGTGGGCTACTAATAGCAACCAAATGAACCGTCAGCAAAATTAGTGTCAACAAAATCTAAAGTGTAGAAAGAAGACAATGTAATGCACGTATACAGTACGCAGCTCATCATCCCTCTTCTTCTGTCTTCTTAGACCTCTAGTCCACGGCGACTGCGACTGCGACTTGCTATAGTTTAAATAGGTGTTTTACGCACTTAGTCGCCCGGGCGACTCGACGACTCGGCGGGTAGTGGCGATGCACAAGCCACCGCCAGTCGCCGGTGATCAATAGGAGCACGGCTTCAAATGGAAGCGTTCACATTGCGAGCAACTGTCGTAACGACCGGACATCCCTAACAAAAATGGCTCAGGCATTCGATACCGATAAATTTATATTGGAAATACAATCTCGAAAAGCTATTTGGGATTTATCGAGTGACAAATATTCTAATCGGTATTTGAAGAAAAAAACAGTGGGAAGAAATAGTGGATTTATTTGGAGGTTCAATCTGCACGAATGTAATAGGAACACTGTCGCCTGGCTTGATCTCCAGGCCCTAGTTGCCTTTGTTTTGGTCGCCGTGGGACCGAGTCGCCGGCGACCAATGCGTAATGACTCATAGTTGAAATGCGATGTTATACAACATGAAAGTTTTTAGCGGTGTTTAACCTACTAGCATCTAACAAATTGCAGTGTTACATTTTGCTTTAATTTGTTACATGTTACATGTACGCTGAAGGCTTCATGTGTGTAAGTGTCGGCTACATTTAAGAAGAATGTAACAAACATGTTATTAAATTAGGTCAAATTTGTAGAGAGTCAAGAAATAGCACAAGGTAAAGAGCCTCGAGTCATCGAACAAGTGCCGCGTGCTCCTAATGGCGCGTCTCCACCAAAAATGTTGACAATATTTGTTTCCAACTGTGGACAAATCAACAAAAGTTGACGACATTTGTTTCCGAAAATGTTTCAAAATGTTGCAAGAAGCGTCTCCACCGAGGGAACAAATGTCGGCAACAAGTGTATTCCTTTGATGTTGCCGCCGAAAATGGAAACACGATTCCCGACATTGTTTCGTTTTGTTGCTAAAACTAGGTGATTACAGAAACATTTGTTGACAAAACGTGTTGGCAAATGTTGTGTTGACGACAAAACCTTGGTGGAGACGCGCCATAAGAACCGCTCGCTATAACCGGCTGGTTGAAAGGAAGCAGATGGTGCGCTTGCTTTAATAATAATAATATTAAATAAATATTTTTTCTTCCTTACAATTAAATCTCCTGTAATTGCCGAAACGAAACTGCCAATCAAGAACCTGTCTTGGTCGTGTCATTGCTACTCCCCTTATTGCTTCTCTGAGTGATGGACTATTTTGGTTATAGTGTTTCTACTGCGGATGGTATTTTTCGGTATTCTATTATACGGAAAACCTACTACAATAGTATTTCATAGCGTTTTTATAGCTCGCTGCACGACTTTAAATTACTTAATGTGGCCATCAATGATTTATTTTTTAATTTGAGGTACTTTTTTACTATTATGGCAACGTATATTATACGACTGAAACTTTATTATAATTTTTGTACTATAACATCCGCTTTCATTTCAGGGTTAATGTTCATGATGTCAGACCGTGGCGCTCGTATATTGGTCATCGACGGTTACACGTTCCGCCGCCAGTGCGATCTAGGCATCAAGACCAGGTGGTGGTGCAGCACGCACTATAACCGTGGTTGCCGTGCAGTTGTCTATACTATTGGATCACAGGCTATCAGGTGCAAAAATATACATAGCCATCCGCCTGAACGCAAATACTAGTTACTTTAACTGTATCTCTGACGAAAATGTTAATACAACTTTAAAAATATATGCGAGATAAACGCTATTTTAATTTGTGTAACACTAGTGGAAAACGTTACCGACAGTTCGTATAAATTTAAGAAATTACTAAAATTAGATATTATTTTAAAAAGACTACTGACGCTCTTGACAACAAAAATCACTAATATAACATTACTAAAGGTCAAACATTAAAACGGAACTATTCACGATTTTCACTATAGTCATAAATACAATGGCACCATAAAACAGAACATTATGGACCTCAAGACATGTTTCTTCTTTTTCTTTTCTTTGAAGACATTCATATAATATTATGTTGAAATTTGAACTTTAAAATATTGAACCCATTTCACAAACAATTACACAAAATGGGAAATTCAAAACGTAATTAAGAAAAGGATACTAAAATTAACTTCTTTGTTGATTATAATATTTTATTAATTAAATATAATACGAGTATAATATGATAACTGTAGTTGGAGCATTTAATGATGGCGTTATCCAGTAAGTGTCTATTAATGTGATTACTTTATGGTTTGTTTAAATTAATGCATATATATGTGTACAATATATTCAATTAAAATGATTGTATTTATCTGAAATAACTAAAAATAGTATAAACTATTTTTACATGCTTAAGAAAATATTTAATTCAAAACAAGAGAGTATGACAGAAAATCAGCTTTTGTAATCATACTGAGTCGCCATACTACTAGTAGTATTAAATATTATATAAGTAAATATATGTTAAATAGCTATGATTTTGGTGTGATAATGTATTAGTTAACATGTCAGTAAATATTATTTTACTAACATATCTTTCTACGAACATGTAACATTTTTAAATAACAGTAACTCCTGCTATAAATAAAAATAATAACACATATGTATTATTATTTTTATTTACTGTAATGTCTTAAATTTTTAATATAGCGATTTAAGACCATTAGCAATTAAAGCTGAAGGGGTAGAATTTTTATCCTTGGACATTTTTATTTATTTAGGAAAAAAAGCGCGCTTTACGCTATTATGGAGCATGACAGTGCCGCCACAGCGTTCATCGTTTTATAAAGACTGGCTTAAAAGGTTGTTTTTTTAGAAGACGGAGCAAACGAGCATTCGGCCTACCTGATGATAAAAAACGCTGCCCATGAACAACTGCAACAAAAGGGAAATTGCGGGGAATTGTTCAATTATAATTGAAATATACAGTAAATACTACAAAAGCTGTTGTGTGAAAGGGAGGTCCTAAAATAAATACCATTAAATAGCTGTTAGATTGTCCACGCTGTACTGTGGCTGTACTATAAACTCCAGAACCTGATATCGTTCACTGGTGTTGTTAAAATTAACTTATAGCAATCCCAAAAATCATCTGTGTTTTTTATTTATAGAGATCTCGCCTTCCGTCAATTCCGATTATTAACGAGATGACCATCAATTTGTTAGTTTTGAGGCCTTTTAAATGTTATTTTTAAATAAGACCTGTCTTTTAACTACTAGTATTACATTTTATGGTAGATGTTTTATTTAACTTAATTAACGTGTATTAATGTTTCCAAGCGTCAAACCTTAAATAGTATCTCGACTTTAGCTTGAATGAAAAATATATTTTAATATTGTAACCTTCTTTCTTTTATTTAAGACTTAATTTAATAAGTTATTAAATGTCATCATAAGAAAAGTCTAATCCAGTGGTGTATATAAGGTAAGGAAAAGTCACAATGACATTTTATTCAACTGAGCAATTAGTTTTTTGTCTTAAACAGTTCGCTTTTTAGTAGACTGCTGGACAAAGGAGTGTTCAAGAATGCAGCAGCTGATCAATTGTGTATGTGCTCAGCGATACCCCGGTGCGAGGGTGTATATATATATATATATATATATATATATATATATATATATATATATATACACAGTGGATTTCATTTATTACGACCTTGGTTATACCATTTGCCTATAGCGGCGTTAAATCCCTTGTCTTGTCTAAGTCCCTTGAATTTAAAGCATATTTAGTACAAAATTCATGTGGCTATAGCGACTTCGGATGTAACGCCGAGTTCGGGTGTAGCGACTGTTTTTATTGAATCATTTGTAACAAATTCCTAGAAATCCCATGCAGATATTGCGACCGGAGTCGGCCACCAAAGACACAAAGATTTCTTTCTTTCAAAAACACTTCTTATCTTTTGTTTACATCCACACAGATGGTCACCAGGTATGGAGACCTTTACCTTTTGTTTATAGATATCAGCTAAGTAGGTAGGGAAGCGTGTAAGTTTCAGAGTTAAATTTATGAATCAGTTACAAAATTATATTCTGTGTAGCAACTGTAATGTATTGAATTTGTTACCTTTGCCTGTAACGACTTCCGGATATAACGACGAAAATAGTGTGGTCCCTTCATCGTCGTTATACCCGAAATCCACTGTATTTATTTTTTGGTAGCTGTTTCCCGCTACCAAAAATTGGATACAGATTTTTTAACGATGAGTACAGATAAGATTGGATTTAAGAAAAAACATGGCGTGAAACACGCAAGCAGCATAAAAAATGAAGTGATAATTTGAAACATAGACAAAATGTTATATTTTTTATATTTCGCTCTCTACTATATTTAACCTCACAAAAAACTATAGTTGGCAACCCTACTTATGGCAACAATGGGAGGAGATGGGGTAATGGATTTTCTTAGGCCGCTGTCACACGGCACTAGTGATTCTTCTTCTTCATCATCATCTCCTAAAAGGCCGATGTAGATTTCCCGTTGTAGGAAGCATTTGCCTTAGTCATCATGCTTGTATAGGCGGATTGACGATCTCAGTACCATACTTCTTCACCGTTGACGCTGCTGTCCATCATCGGACTGTGTATTTTACGTCGCCAGCGATTAATTATTTTTAATTATTTTAAATATAATTATGACAAAAAATAAAATAAAATAGTTGCTTTCAACTATAAAAAATATATTTAAAAAACTTCAAATGGATGAGACGATAGCAGAGTAGGTATCAGGAGTAGGATAATTGTAGGACATAAGTAATTAAAATATAATGTAAGAAATTTCAATGTAAAGCTACAGGAAAAGGCTTTAATCCGACTTTTGATTTTAGAAACTATTCCACTTCTGATATTAGAAATTATTCTGAAGGTTAATTGTTAAAAATATTAAAAGTATGAGAGCGGATGTTCAACTTGCTCTCTTGCTTACGCAATTGATCATTATCAGGAATAAGACGGCGTACAGCACTACACATTCAGTATAGAGCAAATACAGTTCGACATATGTACCAGACACAATCACACATTAGTGTAACGTGAAGGACACAATTTACATGATAACACCAAAGTATGCAAAGCAACAGTTACACCTCTCGATGTAACACTGTTCAGCCTCTCAGCAACAAGATCTTCTTTGCTTACACTAGTAGAACTACTACACGAATAGAACCACATCACTTGTCTTATATTGGCAGAATCTCAGTGTAGAAGTAATGTTTTAGCCCAACGGGCATAATAACGATATGAGACTCGTAGAATTACAAACTGGTCCTCTTAGTCGGCTGTGTGATACTTTATACTGCTAAAATAAGTGGGCAATTACCATTCTACCTTCATTTGTTCATATTTTCTTTTATTTTTTACCCTCATTCCCTACAATAAATAAATTTATAATAAACACTGTATACTGTATTCTATCTCATTCTCGCACAGGTTAAATCTTATAGTTGTATTTTATGTTTTATTACATGTTTGTACCTTTTCAGTGTCACTTTCTCGTTTCATTGAGTTTCAAATCAATATTCTAAAGAATTTTTAACTTCAATAACTTAAATCAGAATATTATTTCAGAGCCTCAATTCATAAACACGAGCAATAGTCGCTTCATCTACGTGCTCGGCTACAAGTTCGGTAAGCACTGTATGTACGGTTGCAAGACTCGCTGGTTTTGCAGCAGTCATCATAACAAGGGCTGCAAGGCTGTGCTTTACACAGTGGAAGATAAGATTGTCAAGTGCAATAACTCACACAACCATCCGCCTTCTAAATAATTAAAACATGTGATATTATGCTGCTAGAACTGACAACTCATTGCGTTGGACGCTATTATGTAAGATGTCCTCTCTGAGAACAAAAATAATTTTGTATGCCAAAACAATTGTGAGAGGTTAATCGTGTATTTACGGCGCTGAGAGTCGTTACTCCGATTTTCCCACAAAAGTAGTATTTATAAGGCTCTGTGGCGGCGCTGTCGTCGCGTCACAAGCGAAACACAACGAAGAATAAATCGCGCTGTCAAAGTTCCGAAGTGAAGCAGTATATATGGAATAGCTCCGAACTACCACATGGAGCGTTAGCCCGGGGAGCCGGGCCGAACACCTTGCCCGGCGGGAGATCTCCATTTTTCCTCAACTATATATACTACTGTCCGAAATCATCTTATGGGTGTTGTTAATGACGACAGAGGGAAAACAAACTACAATGGAGAGCATCATCCTTTTAATATAAAAAACTGCGGTTGCCAACACGCCTACCAAGCGTGGCAACTATGGCAAAGATTCCTCCTATAATGCAATCTATAGGGGGTGGGTGGTGGCCTATTTTTAGCGGTGGACTTTGATAGACTGTAACGGTAACATACTCTCTCCAAAAACCACGCGGTCCGTCTGAATTCCGTGGAGAAATTTATTCAGTTGGCCGCTGGCACTTGCATTGGCAACTAATGTCGCGATGCCTTTTTTTATTGGATAATTTTATTTTAGCTGAAAATATGTGTTAAGTTGTTGCTCTTAATAAAAAAAGGAAAACAAAAAATCCTCTGTTCATCTTTTTCACGTTAACCGCTTATTGGAAGATGTTTTCCACAAGGCTAAATTACACACACATAGTTATTACGAACTTGACGGCTTGTCTATGTGTAATATATTATATATATATATATATATATATATATATATATATATATATATATATATATATATATATTATATTCTGTATCTATTATTCTATATCTTTTATCAAATAATAATAATTGCAAAACAATTTTACCAAAATAACAAAATCTGCTACCCCATATTATCCCGTGGATGTCGTAAGACGCGAGTGAGGGAAACAAATCAGAATGTCCTGATTTCTTTCCTTCAGTTGGCTCAGGTAGCAGAATCAGAAGCTAGGATTCTTATTAGTAACGACTAAAAATAAAAACAGCGACTATGGAAAATATCCCCCCTATGAGACAATCTATGGGAGAGGCCTATATTCAGCAGCGTACTTTAATAGGCTGTAACGGTAACAAGACAATGTAACGCAAACATCAATATCCCAAAATGGATTTTGTGTAAATACAATTTCAATTCATTGTCATTAAAAATATTCATTTATATTTAAAAAAAAGTGCATGTGTGTGAATGTGTGATAATTGAGTTTTTACCGATTTCAAGGAGGCAGTATCTATTTACCTGTATGTTCTTTATATTATATTTAACACGATATCCCTAAATTAAATAATCAATTCAGCTGATTCTTTAAATAACGATAGTGTTACATTATACATTTCAAACAAACCGATGACAATTGAAGTTTATTGCTTTGTGATTATTTTGTAAGTAAATATTATGGACATTAATATAATACATTTTGTTGTATTTAATATCCTATGCAAGTTACTTAACACTAATTTTATAACTTTGCAATCTGTAGTTGGTACAAATACATGTTTGTATATCTGTAAAAGTTCTGCTGTGATATTTAAAGTGTCGATTTGATTTGGTCGAGTTTGAAAACGCATACAGTCTAGAACTTAACTTCATCATCTTTATAAAGAGTTTTTCTTCAAGCTGCAGTTTCCACAACTTCTATCATATTTACGTTTTGCCATTAATTCATTATAAATGTGTAAATATATACCAAAAATTACAATAAATTGTCTTTTTTCAGAACCTCGTTTCGAAACCTCAGCGCGGGGCGCCCCCATCATTATAATATCAGGTTACAGATTTAGCATGCAGAAGCATTCTATCGGAGGTATAAAAACGCGCTGGTTTTGTGGGTCTCATCACAGCAAAGGCTGCAAGGCTGTTATATTTACCGTTGATGATGAAATAATTAAATGCAGTAATAATCATAACCACCCTCCACCAGGACGACGAAACTAAATTTTATATACAAAATTGTACTTAAAAATAGTCATATAAAGTAAGGTAGTCGATTATGTATCTCTGGTGGGGATGACGCTTGAATTCGTTTTAACTGACTACAAAAAAGGAGAAGGTTCTTTGTTCAATTTTTTTTTGTATAATGATTTTTTATATTTACACGATTACTGTACATTGAATAAATCTAATTTTACAGGTTACTGTACTGTTACCCTGTGACCATGAGTGATTTTAAGTACCCGAAATGTCAAGAATTAAAAATAAGTTAAATCAAACGCGATAAAATTGGTAAGCATACAAAAAATATTTTTTGTATGTTTACCAATTACTCGGAAACAGCAGAACCGATTTTAATGATTTTTTAAAATTAATTAATAAAAAAAATTAGATCAAATTAAACTTACCCTTCAGGAGATGATTCTTTAGTAACTATTTATATGACATTTAGTATTACCTTAAGTTTGTATGATTGCTAATTCCACACAAAAATATACAACTTAAAGGATAAACTCTAAATAAAAACTGAAAATAGACTTAAAAAATTAAAAAGAATAAAATCTCAGATATGAAATCCAGGCTTATATCGAGGATTATGTTCTTTAATACAATATGTCTTAGTACAGACCTCAGAAGTTTTTAAAATCGGTTTTTACTTTTTAACCGACTTCAAAAAGGTAGGAGGTTCTCAATTCGACTGTATTTTTGATGTGTGTTACCTCAGATATTTTTTCTAGGAACTGATTTTGATGATTCTTTTTTTATTTGAAAGCTGGTGCTTTTCATTTAGTCCCAAATAAATTTGATCAAGATCTGACCAGTAGTTTATGAGTTATCCTTAATAATGCGTGTTTAATTGACTCTTTTTATTTATATTGCACTCGGTTGTACAACATTTTTAATTTTACCACTTGTTAATAAAGTTTTTTTTTGTAACTGATTGATCATTATATTATACGTCTTTTTTGTATTAATATCTTGTTTAAAGTTACAAAGCTTTTTTAATTTAAAATAATTACAGTTTCGGAATTAAAGTTGGATGGAAGTACATTTAATTTGTTTATGTAATCATACACCAAAATGCTTACCATCTCCCTAACCATAAACTTGTACTTAGTTGTATATATATACTTTGTAAGATAAAGTAATGAGAGGCCTAATATATAGTATGGATTATTTTTCTTGTCATATTTTTTCTTATATAGTATAAAGATAGCTTATAGAATGTAATTGTTATTTAACTTTTAGAGCCTCGTTTCGAATTCTCGGCAAGAGGTTACCAGGTAATAAGAATATCGGGCTACAGGTTCAGCAAGCACTCCGAGACAGGTGTGAAGACGCGTTGGTTTTGCGGATCTCATCACAGTAAAGGCTGCAAGGCTGTCATATATACAGTCGAAGATAAAATTGTGAGATGCAACAATAATCACAATCATCTGCCGGTGCAAGGGCGATAAGGACAAAAGACATAACATTTTTTTAAAAAGTGACACCCACAAAGAATTTGTATGGAAAATGTGATTAAGGCGAGGATAAAAGGCTTTGTGCGCTCCATTCCCCGGTACATGCATATTTGTATAGCACGCAGTAAGCGTTCAAAATAATAATAATAATAATTTTAAACAATCGAGCGCACAGTCCACTTGATGGTAAGTGGATACTGTAGTTTATGGATACCTTGGTTTCGTAAAGGCTACAGACGCGATGTCAGCCTTGCAAACTAAGATAGAATGCCTCAGTGCCCTATAATTGTACTAAATCGTGAATCTTTAAAACGAAAACTCAGTAGCGTATAGATCGCTGCTTACATTGGCAGAAATATAAAAGAAAGTGATACCAATCCAATCCCAGGTGCCCGGGCAAATAGAGAACTGTACTTAAGTAAACGAAACCATTTTCACTCGTGAGTAGGCTTGCCAACCGTCCCGGGTTTTCCGGGACGTCCCGCTTCTAGGTTAATTTTAAACCGTCCCGCCGTAACCCCTTGCGGGACGCCTTTTGTCCCGGAAATCAGTGAGTATATGATATTAGTATCTATCTCGTACCAACTACACCATAACCCTGAGAGTGTTTTCTCTCTGTGGACATGCATGTACAGACAGCAGAAATAGGCTGTTTGATGACCACGTCAAGGCTGAACATAATTAACATTAATTTTGATCAAAAATGCAGTGAATTTTATAACCAATGTGTTTTTTTTTCTAATCAATTTGTATATGGTGTTTTGTGTCCCGCGTAATATACCCAGGTCCCGGACGTCGAGCTGGGTAATCCCGGAAATGCCTTTTTTGGAGTTGGCAAGCCTACTCGTGAGTGTTAAAAAGAACTCTTTATCATCATCATTACAGCCCTTCACAAGTCCACTGCTGAACATAGGCCTCCCCCAAGGAATGCCACAAAGCACGGTCCCGAGCCACCTGCATCCATCGACTTCCTGCATGTCTTACCAGGTCGTCACTCCATCTTGTGGGGGGACGCCCTACACTTCGCCTACCGGTACGAGGCTGCCACTCGAGAACCTTTCTTCCCCATCGGTTGTCGGTTCTTCGAGCTATATGGCTGGCCCACTGCCACTTCAGCTTACTAATCCGTTGGGCTATGTCGGTTACTCTGGTTCTACTGCGGATATCCTTATTCCTAAGTTTATCACGCAGAGAAACTCCGAGCATAGCCCTCTCCATAGCTCGCTGAGCGACCTTGAGCTTCCTCATACGGCCAGCAGTGAAGGACCACGTCTCAGTTCCGTAAGTCATCACTGGCAACACGCACTGGTTGTACAATTTTGTTTTAAGGTTTTGAGGTATTTCTGACGAGAAGATGTGTCGTAGCTTCCCAAACGCTGCCCAGCCGAGTTGAATCCGTCGATTGACCTCTCGGTCGAAGTTGGACTTACCTAGTCGGACTATTTGTCCCAGGTAAACATACTCGTCAACAACTTCGAGCTTAGTGCTCCCAACAACTACCGGCATAGGTGTGACATGGACATTAAACATAATCTTTGTTTTGTCCATGTTCATCTTAAGACCTATCCGTTGGGAGACACTATTGAGGTCATTGAGCATAGTGCTTAGCTCCTCCAGCGATTCTGCCATGAGGACTATATCGTCGGCAAATCGAAGGTGAGTGATGTACTCGCCATTGATGTTAATTCCGTATCCTTTCCAGTCCAGAAGCTTGAAAACGTCTTCCAATGCAGCGGTGAAGAGTTTCGGGGATATAACGTCACCCTGTCTTACATCTCTCTGCAATTGGATAGGTTTCGTACTCTGGTTCTGTAATCGGATAGCCATCGTAGCTCTACTGTACAAACACTTCAGCACTTCGGTATACCGACAGTCAACTTGGCACCGCTGAAGGGACTGCAGCACCGCCCAAATTTCGACGGAATCAAAGGCTTTCTCATAGTCCACATACGCCAGACATAGTGGCAAATTGTACTCTTCGGACTTCTGTACAATTTGCCTTAGGGTATGTATGTGGTCTATGGTGCTAAAGCCCTTTCGGAAACCGGCTTGTTCGGGAGGCTGGAAGTCGTCAAGTCTGCGCGCGAGACGATTCGTAATGACTCTCGAAAACAGCACGTAGACGCGGCTCAGAAGGGAAATCGGTCTGTAGTTCTTCAAGAGAGCGTTGTCACCTTTCTTGAAGAACAAGACCACCGCACTTCTGCTCCACGCCTCCGGTGTAATGCCACCATGGAGGACGGAATTAAAGAGCTTCTGAAGGACTTCAAGTACCGGTCTTCCACCCGCTTTCAGAAGCTCCGCTGTAATTCCATCCTCGCCTGGGGCCTTGCCGTTTTTAAGGTGCTGGAGAGCCATTCTAATCTCGCTCAGACTGACGTCCAGGATATCTTCGGAATAGTGTCGAATAAGACTCGCTCTTGGATCGTTACTCACACTTGCGTGTGGCTCCAACGATGACGTGTACAGCTGCCCATAGAACCTCTCAATCTCACTCAAAATCTCAGGTGCCCCGGAAACGATGCTGCCACACTCGGTCTTCAGCTTTGACAGTTGGCTCTTTCTGGCAGACAGATCTCTGGCAAAGACTTTGGAGCCTTGGTTCCGCTCGATCGTTTCTTCAACACGAGCTGTATTGAAGTTGCGTAAGTCTCGCCGCATGCATTTGGAGATCTGTCTGTTCAGTTGCCTATATGCTGTCAAATCTGTTGAAGAATGTAGCCTCATCTCCCGTCTAACAGCCATGAGATTAAGAGTGTGATCGGAGAGTTTTTGTGTTCTTCTGCGGTGGGTCTTGCAGAACTTAGCTCCGACCGCATGGACAGTTTCCACGAGCTTGTCATTCATATCGTCCACTTCATTGCAGTCTTCTAGGCACTGAAAACGGTTTTGTAACTCGAGCTGAAAGGTTTCGGGACTCTGGATTAGAGCACTAACTCTTTATGTTTGCGTAAATTTATTTAAAAAAAAAATAAAGGTTCTTTATGTCGTTAAGTTTCAAAACTATTGTAGCAACTGCATTTGTTTTATGACGCGTAATCTTTAATTATAGTTTACTTTATAATATTAATGTGTGTATTGTATATTGAAATATTTCTGAACTGAAATTCGTAATTACTCGTAGATACACTGATATGGATAGGACGCAAGTTCAAAGAATTGATTTTATCTTTGTGTAATTATGCAAATAAGTGTTATGTACGAATGTGAAACGTAACAAACGTGTACGAGTAAGTTTCGACGCTCAAATAAGATACCTATTTTTGAAAGATAGGAAATATTTTTACTTAAATATAAAATTAAAATAAAAAATGAAATTTAATTTATTTCTTTAGCCTAGATTCTTTCACTTGTAGCTCAATGACTGCTTGAAGATGCTTCTTCACGTCAATATTTATGAAATTAAAAGAGAACTAGCTTGCCGCGGAAACGAATAAAAGCTTTCACTGACAGGCTCACACTGGAATTCATAATTGGTGGATAATACTAAATTATCCCGGCCGGAGTGATCAGTAATTGGTTAATTATAATTAATTAACCAATTACTGATTACTATATAATAAACAGCGAGAAGGTTTTTACGTGGTAGAGCCATGCTGCAACTATATTAGTAGTATAGTTGTAGCACGAATGGGTTAGCTCGGTTAAGGACCACGCTCTCACAGAGTACCAGCGTTAAATAGCAGCTTAACACTGCTGTGTTTCGTATGGTGAGTGTAGAGAACTGGAGACCCTTTTTACTGGAAAAGAGGCATTCCATCTTAGTCCTCACGGGTGACAACGCATCTGCATTTTGATTCGCATACGAGGGTAAATGTAGATGTCTATGGGCCACAGCAACCACTTACCATCAGGTGGACTGTGTGCTCGTTTGTCACCCTATCGTATAAAAAAAGGCCCAGCTATGTTTTAATCCCGGCGAAGGCCAAAAATAACGTGATCAATTGCTGGTTCAGAGTTATTAAAAGGATGATTTTACGTAAATTTTGGACTGTATGAGGCGATGAGAATTTACTATTATATATTTATACTATTACGCGATACTGCAAATGTCCCTAAATTAGGGCTATAGGAAGGATGTGAATGCAAAAGTCCAGGTGAGCGCACATGCGATTACCTGTGCGCTCACCTGGACTTTTGCTAATCTGTCTCGTGTCCCCAGGGCCATGTTGGTTGGATGTAAAAGTCCTTCGCAATCCATCTTTCAGGATTTAAGTTGAACAATTTTCCTTGTATTTCATAAATAACCACTGAAGACTCCCCTAACTGAATATAATTTCATGCAACATTGTAGGTTACTTAAGACCAGGTTGGGGGACAATGAATTTTAGACACAATTTTGATGCTCTGAGTCCAATACTTTTTGCAATAGATATTATAAATGCTCAGAAAAAAATACTCAATTAAACTCATAGTCCAATGAATTTTTAAAATACTTTACAATAACCAAATTAAAAAATTAAAATTTAGTCACCGAGAAAAACTGTTTTCATTTTTTAAGGGACAACCATACAATATTTTTCGATATTGTGAACTGCAACATACATTTCACAATATCGATAAAGACTGAATTGAATTAGATTCTCAATCGGCTTTATTGTTATTTTAGATCTTCTAATTACTGATACTAGACAAAATCGGTTCAGGTAACTTCTTGTAAACCGAAAGTTGAACGTTTACTGCGTGCTATACAAATATGCATGTACCGGGGAATGGAGCGCTCAAAGCCTTTTATCCTCGCCTTAATCACATTTTCCATTCAAATTCTTTTTGGGTGTCACTTTGGCATTTAATAAAAATTAAAAATTAATAAATTTTATGTTAAAATTATAATTTCCTTGGTTATTATTTTCACAAAGTACTTCTGTGCATACTGAGAGTCATTTTAGTAAGTATTTAAATAGTGTACTACAACTTTGTAAATGTTTTATGTTCCGACATTTGTCAAATTTGTCTAAACAAATACTTAAAGGTTGAATTCAACACATGGCGATAAATTGTCCTTTCGGGGAGCCCCCACCTTGACAAAGAATTCAAGTAGACTTTAGACTACATATTACTATCTTATTTTATTGGTGTATTATGAGCCGACTTCAAAAAAAAAAACGGTTTTCGTATGTACGTTTGTAGTGATTCGATACCTTCATCGATTGTAAACCAATTTTAATATTTCTTTCTTTATTAAATAGGCTATACTTTAGAAGTGGCCCTTAGTGGTTGTTTTTCTATCCACCAAAATGAATGAACCTATCAAAGAAATTCGATACATTCTGAGTTTTGTTACAAAAAAGGGAAAAATGTATTTCAAGCCGCGAAAAAAATGTACGGTTTATCAACTTAATGCAGTATCAGTAAAAGTAGCACAAAGTTAGTTCAATGTTTTCAGTCATATAATTTTGATGTCAAAGATGCCAGCTCGCTCTAATCACCCTCATATGGATAATCGATTCCATTTTTAAAAAGTAGAGCAAGATCGGCATATTAGTAGTTACGACATAGCTGAGGATTTGAAAATTGACAGTTTTGACTCATTTGAAAAACTCTGGCTTTATGAAAAAGCTCGATATTTGGGTACCACACGAGCTCACTGAAGGAAATCTAATGCATCGTGTAGTCATTTGCGATTCTCTACTGAAACGTAATGAAACCGAACCATTTTCTAAAATATTGATCACTGGTGATGAAAAATGGGTCACCTACGACAGGAACGTGCGAAAAAGATCATGGTTAAAGGGTAGTGATACCTGGATTAACACGCAATAAGGTGATGCTGTGTGTACGGTAGGATTGGAAGGCATCGTATATTATGAGCTTTTACCGCCGGGCAAATCCATCGATTCAGATCTCTACTGCCAACAACTAACGAGGTTCAAGCAAAAAATTTAAAAAAAACGGCTGAAATCGATCTACAGAAAAGGAGTGGTCTTTCATAATGATAACGCCAGACCACACACATATTTGGCCACTCAGCAAAAATTGAGAGAGCTTGTTTGGAAAGTGTTAATGCATCAATCATATAGTCCTGACCTTGCACTCTTAGATTTTCACCTGTTTTAGTCTCTTCAGTATTCTTTGGGTAGTGTTAGGTTTACATCAAGAAGGGACTGTCACAACTACTTGTCGCATTTTTTATCAAAAATCCCAAAATATTTTCAGCAACGGTATTATATCACCTAAAAGATGGCAATAAGTTATCGAACAAAATGGCACTTATATGTTATAGTTAAATATAAACCTTGAAAAAATGCCCTATAAAATACAAAGAAACGTTTTCCCGAACCTTTTATGAAGAAAAAATCCACCTGCAAATGCAGAAAAATAGGGGATGGACTATTTAGACGACATTCTAGCCTGTGATATTTCTTATTCCACTGAAAAAGTAGCTCTATGGCTTTAATTCTCCACATTGTCATTTTAAAGCTATTATGTTGTTTAATTTTAGCTAACATCTAGTTATAACTAGAAGATGCTCGTACGTTCGTAGTAGGTACGTAGTACATGCTAAAACTACGCTGCAGCTATATATAACTACAGTTAAAACTTGACAGTGAGAGTAATCCCTTCTCACAGAATAAAATATGTAGTTGCATATTGCTGCTGTGTTTCGTATGGTGAGTATGGAGGACCGGATGCAATTTTTACTAGTGACATACTATTATTGCTTGCTTAGTCCAAGTGACAAGGCATTTGCATTTTAATTTTTGATCGATGATAGATTTAGTTGACGTGATAATAGATGTGTGCTAATTTGTCAACCTTCTTTTATTATTATTATTATTATTAGAATATGACACTAATGCATTGTCTTGTTACAGAATTCGAAACACCTTCATTGTATGTCGTGAGACCGACGTGGCAACCGGGGACACTAATAACCGCAATCAGAGCCGTAACAAGCGGAAGGATGAGCTGCAAGAGCGCTTCCAAAACGTATAAAATACCACGTACAACGTTACGGAGGAAGATCAGTTTGTTCAAAGAGTCAAACTTAAGCGATACGTTGTAATTTTAATTTTTTAAACATTTACTAACCGAGTTCAAAACAACGAGGTTTTATTTTATGTGTTCACCGATTTCTCAGAAACGGCTGCACGGATTTAAACGATTCTTACTTTTAACAAATAGATAATACTTCAGGAGCGGTTCCATGTAAATTTAAAGAAAAATTCCATCGCTAACACTAGGAAAAGTGGGGTATAAAGATTTTAATGTATCTATTAAGACGACAGTTCTAGTTGTTACCTCTTGAAGTCGGTTGTACTTTTCATTAAAAGTTTAATTATTATATTAGACACCAACTGGCTCGGCAGATGTTGTTCTCCCCTTTCCAGTAGGTGATGCGATGCGTTGATATTTACTCGATTACAACGCCACATCGAGTCCGGAATTTGTGATTTTCTTTTCGTGGTCATGCGTCTGATTTTTGTCCGGCCTTGTCGGATTTCCGTCCCATTGGACTACGAGAGCGAGGGAATAGAGAGTTCACCTGTGCTTACGCACACACTCGTGCACTATTCCTGTTTCGCAGAATGGCTTGTCTACGTTGAGACCCTGACTGAATTTCGGTCTAAAGGACGTTATCAGAGGCTACAAGATTTTTGAAACTATTCCGTAATTCGTCTTTTACGACACCCACTGCAATTCCCCTGGTGTTGCGATTGTTCATGGGCGGCGGTAGTCACTTACCATCAGGTGAGCAGCATGCTCGTTTGCCCCCTCTCCTATGAAAAAACCCACAAAATGAAAATGGTGAAAGATTATCTTACGCTGCAGCGACTGCATGTCAAATACATAATTAAATATTATATAGAGAATAATTGTAGTTAGTGCCACTAAGAACTGATTTATCAATCGTCACATAAAAGTTATCGATCAATTAAATTATAACCCGACTAAATGTAAAAGTGAAGTGATTCAATTATTCTATTCACACAATTCATAATTACGTTTGTTGTATTTTATCCTATGAAGAACTTTTATCTGAGGACTGTAAAATCGGTCCTTAATTAAGTCATCATCATGTTTTTATAATATAATAAAATTGCATGGAAATAAATATTGGTTGGGGCTTGCGATTCCGTTATAAAAAATGTTAATTATACGAGTTATGAAATAAAATATGAATTTGTATAAGTAATTTATTATTAGATAGTAATGTTTTATTGTCTAGTCCTTAACTTTAGAAAATTTGCGATTGTTTCATAAAAAAAATTATAATATAAACTTTCAAAATCCAGTCGATGATTCGACTATAATATGTCGATGATATTGAAAAATTATGTGTAATATTTTATGTCCAACATTAGCATAAGTAAATTTATTACAATGACACATTTGTTAAATAACTCAAAGTCTATTATTATTGATATCTTCCTGTGAAATAAAATCATATGTTTGTGATTTACGATTTTTATTCCTTACGGGAAAAACATATTTTAGTTTATATAATCATACCCACCACCATAGAGGTATGTGACCTGGACGCAGTTAACCGGATGATAGTGGAAAATTCATCCAAAGTTCCGGCACCCATATTTCAGACACTGATCATTTGGAGCAGAACAACATGTTGGCAGGTAGAAAAACGATTACACCGCTATCCATACACCGGAAGCCATAAAATTTTTTGACTAATCCCATCCAATGTGAATAGTCCATCGCCACCTTACGGTAAAGTAAAACCTTTTTTTGGAGTTGCTAGTTTATATGCCAATAAAAGTGTGTGTTTTCATAGTTAGTTTTTGATACTACGTGTTCTTGCTTGTCTAATGTTCTATCTTCTATGTTATGTCTATGTCTGCTCTGCTACATTGTTACTTAGATAAAGAGATGTCAATTTACATATTGATTATTTTACAGATAAACCCATATTCATGGTGTCATCTCGAGGTACACCCATAATAACGTTGTGTGGATACAAATTTAGTCGGCAACGAACCTCAAGACATAAGACGCGATGGTTCTGCGGATCTCATCACAGCAAAGGCTGCAAAGCTTTTCTCTATACGGTTGAAGACGATATTATAAAGGGGATGAACTCTCACAATCATCCCCCACAACAAAACCGGAACTTTTTATGAACAAATATATAGTATACGGTAGTAAGGTACCTAAGTGCTTGGTTGTGGCGCTGCGGGGCACGGGGCACGGATTCAAATCCCGCACCTCTGTACCTCTGATATTTCATTAAATTTAATAGTTTCAATAAACAAACTCAAACCAACACAAAAAGAAGGACGGATCGCTGCGTATAATTCAAATGGTGCCGATACCACGAATAACTTTTGACACGCATTCACGCACACATCTGTTTTCTTTCTTTCTTTATCAACCCGTAAAGTTCACTGCTGGTCGCACATATGCCTCTAAGACCATGTTGTTGGCTTCAAATGATTTTAGAGGCATATGTGTACGAGATGAGTATTTCTATAATGAACTTTTCCAGAACTTTTTCTTCCAACAGGGCAGCGCCACTTTGTAATGGAGTTGAAATATTTGACAGATTACATGAGAGGGAAGTTAAATTATTTGGAAAATATAAAGGTTAAAGTTGATGAAATATTATTTCTATTTTGTATTAATGAGATTAAACCACACAATACCAGCCTCTCTCACAAAATACCAGCGTAAAATAGCAGCTTAATGCTGCTGTGTTTCGTATGGTGAGTGTACAGAACCGGAGACCCTTTTTACCGGAAAAAAGGCATTCTATCTTAGTCCTCACGGCTAACAACACATCCGGATTTTATTACAGTCTATGGGCCGCAGCAACCACTTACCATCAGGTGGACTGTGTGCTCGTTTGTCACCCTTATTCTATAAAAAAAACTGATATTTCTAAAAGTAATAACATTAAAAAGAGAGTAAAAATTTGCAAAAAAAATTAACTGAGGTATTGCTTAGTGTATATAGATTTAAACATTAAAAACCGAAAAACTTATATTTGAATCGCTACTTTTTAGTTATGGACACTATGTAACAAATAACTTCACCTCAGCTCCAACTTGGGCGGAAATTGATTAGTCCTCATTAGATAAACATGGTTTTGAATGTGTTTGTGCTTAAAATATACGCAGCGCTCTGTGTATGTCTGTTTGTTAGTCTGAGTAACCATTAACATTTATTTTTCAGCAGCAATTTTCACGAAAACACCTCGAGGCGCCTTGTCAATATTGATCGACGGATACAAATTTATAAGGCATCGGCAGCAGGCGTTCAAGACACGCTGGTTCTGCGGAACTCATCACCACAAAGGTTGTCGTGCTGTGGTCTACACAACTCTTGAGAATCTGGTCGTCAAAGTGTTTAATGAACACAATCATCTGCCTAACTTATTATAAAAGTAAAACTACAGCCCCACAGCTGGGAATAGGCCTCTTCTCATCTCTGAGAGAACAAGGAAATTACCACGCGCTAGGCGGTGAAGGAAAACATGGTGAGGAAACCTGCATATCTGAGAAATTAAAAAAAATATTTCGAAGACATGTGAAGTCCGCCAATAGGCATTGGGTTAGCGCGGCAGACATTTCTTGGTCCTAAGTTATTATTAATTGTTACCTAATTTTTAATGTTTATTTATTAAGTGTAAGGGCGACCTCAAGAACTGTTGTATAATTGTCGTCCTGTAAAATTTATTGTTACTCTTACTATTACAAACGCACAAAGGTTAAGAAGTACAACTTAATAATTTAAGGAATACAGTATACGAGTATTGTTGTACAATCAACCGCATGTAAATCATGACATTATAGTTTTAGCACATCGCTATATTTTAAGGCAGCTTAATTTTAAGTCTATGGCATTTACACTAGTTTATATGTAAATAAAAGTGTTTTTAAAATTATTGTCTCTACTAATAAATTCATTTAGGTATAAAATTGAATAAAACTAGCACAGAATCCTAATGCAAAGCACAAGAAACGTTGCGATTTTAAAATCCGTGAAATATGACTTTTTCTGTTCACAATATTCGCTTAAATAAAAGAAGTCGTTGCGATTAGGTATTAGGTGTAAAGTTGGTAAAAAGGTAACATAAAGCTGGTTTCTCTCTTGGACAAATAAAGAAAAATAGACAAAGCGCTACGTAAAACTGCCAAAACCGCTGCCCAACTCACTGCAACAACACGCACTCACGCACACATGCATCTAAAATCATTTGCAACCACCAACATGGTTTTAAGTGCAATGCCTGGTGGTGAACTTTTACGCACTGTTAAGAAAAGAAAAAAGAAAGATGTGTGTCAAGAAGTTGAGCATGGTTTCGGCGTCACTTGGAATATACGCTTAGTCCATCTATCTCTGTTGGTCTGATCTTTCTATATACAAACCTAGACCTTTATAAAGAGGTACTGCGAATTTTAAAAGGCGACGAAGTATTCCTTTTTTTAATATTATAAGCCAGTGCTTGACTTCTTTTTTAAAATTATCACTAAGGGTGTTACCAAACCAATCGTTCGATCGTCGATCGATGCCATTGATCGACATCGATTGATGTCGATCGATCGGTGTGGTAGATTTAGCTGATCGATGTGGATGTGGGCTCATCATCAGTATCTTTCAAAATGTATTCACAAGAAGACGCGTTATTGTTGGCCAGTACGCTCTTGCTTGTATTATTATTACGGAGACGTAAACGCAGAAGACTCAGGACGCGACCGTTTTTTAAGGCCAGAGATAGTTTAACTTCATCTAGACGACATTTTAAATAGCGGTCGGTAGAGCGGATTTTTGAATAATCAAGCAGCTCGATCGATGTCGACTAATCCATTCTACCAACGATCGATGCCATTGATCGATCGGTGTGGTAGAAACCTTTGATCGACGTCGACTAATCCATTCCACCATCGATCGATGCTATGGATCAATGATCGATCGATTGGTGTGGTAACACCCTAAACCTAAAAAAGCTTTATTTTCTTTATTACTTATATGACATCTGAACCACTAACACGTTTTTTCCTTTAAGACATTTCTAATAAAGAAATCAAAATCAAACACGATATTGATTAATATTATTTTATAGGTCCTTACTTTATGACGACGTCCCGTGGCGCACGGATCATTTACCTCGCGGGATATAGGTTCAGTCGACATCGGGAGTCGGGTATCAAAACCCGCTGGTACTGTTCGACCCATCACAGCCGAGGTTGCCCGGCCGTTATATTTACCATCGACAACGACACAATTATTAAATGTAATAATAACCATAATCATGTGTAGACTTAATATCTTAGTGAACTGGCAATAAATAGAGAAGATCACAAATGTAGTGCCGACAGTTTTGCTGATCACTTTTTGGTGATCGTTTTGCATTCAGACTGTTGTGATAATTCATTGTTTGTATATAGTTCATAACTCGACAGAGCCGATAGTAATTTATATTTATATATTATTGATGGTTACGAGTAAATTGGAGTTCTAAATATATGACCTATTTTACATAAATTATTATAATATAAGAGGTGTTTATTTAAATATCAAAACGAGTCTAAATATATTTATATTACGTTATCGCTCAGTCTATCCTATTAGGAGGATATTTGTCGTAGGTACTTGCCACGCTTGGCAGGCGGGTTGGCAACCGTAGTTTTTTATAGTTATTACAAAGACGTTGCTGCCCATCTTCTGGTTTGTTCCCCACAGTCTCCTCTGATAACACTCAAGCGACGATATGGGGCAGTGGATATCCTTACACCGCCACTACACGGTCGTATCGACGGTTAATATTGCATAAAATATATTGATATCTAATAATGTTATAGATCAGGAGTGTCCAACAAATCGATTGCTGGAAACAGATAAGTTGAAAAATAAAGTTATCGTATTTTAGCGTATCTAAAACAGATAGCGCAACCGTGGCATCGTACGAGTAAGTAGTAGCGGAAGGAAAGTTCCCTTGGCGTGCATACAAGAACACGGACACACATTTCAAAAGATTGCATATTTCGCCTACGTTTCCAATCGATTATCTAACATCAATTCAAAAAAGTAGAATAAATACGATTTAAATCCTACGGTTGGTAAACCTGTATACAACACGGGCACATGAAGTTACTTATTTTATTTAGTTTTGGCACACAATACTCGTATCTTATTTTTTTTGGAATAATGGTGACATACGAGCACACAGTCCACCTGATGGTAAGTGGATTCTGTGGCCCATAGACATCTACATTTATCCTTTATTAAGAATCAAAATAAAGATGCTTTGTCACCCCTGAGGACTGAGATGGGATGCCTCATTTCCAGTAAAAAGGGTGTCCGTCTCCGTTCTCTACACTCACCATACGGAACACATCAGCATTAAGCTGCTATTTTACGCTGGTATTCTGTGAGAGTGTGGTCCTTCCCCGGGCGTGTCGACCTACATTGCTACATTGATTCGTGCTACAACCAGAATATAGCTGCAGCGTGTTACGTATTTTACTGCGTATTTCTATAGCGTTATACTGCATACGACTTCACAAAATTAAAAAAAAACAACGAATACTAGAGGACTAGTAACCAGAAGTCAATTTATCCAATTATTTACACTTCATTTTTTTTAAATAATACCAAACAAATGAATACACGTACTTCCCATTAAATTCTTTGTAATAATAAATTACTAAAATCAATTTAGTTATTGTTTCATTTATCCTGCCAAAAACCATTGAGTTCAGTTGACCTCTAAAGGTTGAGAAAATTTTAAGAGGATCTCATCCCTTAAGAAGTTGGGCATACCTTTTAAACTAAGTCAGCTTTTTTTATACTAAGTCATTTTTATACTATGCCATCAGCTAAATCAATAAACCTGCATTGGCTTAATTTTTATTTAATTGAATTTATTAACTATTATTGTTTTCTGATATATGTCTCGCAAAGCATGTATGAAGAATATTTTTTGTTTTGTACTAACCGAAAGTATAAATATACAACAGTGCCTGTAATTAAAAATGTCGATGTTTTTGGTAATGTTCTATTGTACAAATGTTTGGATTCTGTAAATATTGTCAACTCAGCGACATTTTATATGAAAAAAAAAATCTTCTAGTTATCTATAAATATGTTTGTTTTGGTTTATTCGATGTGAATACATAAGACCGCGTGTAAAATGTAACACATGAATTACTAGAAAGTAACGTAAGAGCAATCATAAGTCATAACTCATCTATGCTTGATTGTCAGAAACGTGATACAAGATGACTACTTATGATGTACATACATAACTTTATATTTTTCTATTATCCTTGTGAATACATGTTATAAATATAAGTGATCATGATAAATACATCTGCACTTTTAAAATAATTATTTACTCCAGTAACTTTGGAATCCTACTATCATAATCTATCTACTAATATTATCCTACTATCCTACTTTCTACTAATATTATAAACATGAAAGTTTGTAAGGATGTATGGATGTTTGTTACTCTTCTACGCAAAAACTACTGAATGCATTTTAACGAAACTTTACAATAATATAGCTCATACATCAGAACAACACATAAGCTATAATTAAAAAATATATTTGGTACATTAGTCAAAATATAACATATTGTGTAAACTGGTCAACAAGTGTTAAGTAAGTCGGAAAAAAATCAGTCATCTGCGAGTTATTTTGGCGTGCGGTGCAAAAACTGTAAAGTATAATTGGTTTAAAATATAATATCTACGCGGACGAAGTCGCTAGCAAAAGCTAGTAAAGAAATAAATGAACATACTTAATCAAGCCAGGTCTTACATGATTATGCATATATGCGTATATATGAATGTATCATATATACGAGGAAAATTTCGGGAATCAAGGAAGTGACACAACATTACTACTTAAAAATGTATTTATTGCTTTTCGAAGTATTCTCCGCGAAATTTGACACATTTTTCCATACGATGGAACCAATCATTGAAGCAAGCATTCCATTCGGAAGTTGGGGTCTCCAAAATGGCCGTTTTGTACGCGTCCACAGCTTCTTCAGGTGATGAAAATCTCTGTCCACGCAATTTATTCTTTATTTTAGGGAAAGTATAGAAATCACTAGGGCTTAGGTCGGGGCTGTACGGCGGATGGTCTAATAATTCTATGTTTTCTTGCTCTAAAAACTCTTTTGTTCTGTGTGCGGTGTGAGAACTCGCATTGTCGTGATGGAGGATGATGCGGCGGTTGCAGTTCTCTTTACGGAGTTCAGAAACGATCTGTTGCAAACAAATGCTAGCATACCATTCTGCATTAACCGTTCTTTGTCCCACAAGAGGAATAGTCGTAACATGGCCGGTTTTGGAGACAAACGTGGCCACCATTTTTTTTGCAACACTCCGTGAACGAACAATTTTTGTTGGCTTTAACTCATTTTCGAACACCCAAACTCGTGACTGGTTTTTTGTTTCGGATTCGTACGCGTATATCCAGGATTCGTCACCTGATACGATGTTGTTTACAGCATTTGAGGATCTTGCGTGGAATCTTTCGAGAGTTCTGACGCACCAAGTAACGCGAGCCGCTTTTTACTCTTCGCAGAGCGAATGCGGTATCTATCGGCAAAACAACTTTTTTGCACCTAATTGTTCATGCAAGATTATTTGTATTTGACTCATGCCAATGTCCAAAGTTGCCTGAATTTCGCGGTATGTCACATGTCGATCTTCCTCAATACGCACATCATCAACGTTTTCTTGGGTGACTGCAGTTTTTGGACGACCTTGACGGGGATCATCACTGAGCTTGACACATCCACGTTGACATTCAGCAAACCAGCGATAAATTGTGGTTTTGGATGGGGATTCATCACCAAATGCAGAAATCATCCGGCCAGCACACTGTTTTTGTGTTAAACCACTTCGAAAGTCATAATAAATCATCGCTCTTGAATTTTCCCGAGTCAATTCCATTTTCTCAACGACTAAACAAGTTTGACAAAACCTTGTGACAAGACCGAGAATCTTTTTTAAATAAATAAATGGTATTCGATTTTTAAAACCAGGGACTTTTAATATGACAGAAACAATGGAAATATTCCATTCCCGATACTTTTAGTGCAGCCTATGTATGTGTTTAACCACGTGTAAAACACATACATAGGTTAATCTTAGTCCTCACGGGTGACAACGCATCTGCATTTTGATTCGCAAACGAGGATAGATGTAGATGTCTATGAGCCGCAGCAACCACTTGCCATCAGGTGGACTGTGTGCTCGTTTGTCACCCTTATCCAATAAAAAAAAATAATCAATATAGTTTGGTGTCTATACCAAACTATATTGATTATTTTTGTGGGGTAAATACCTTGGTGATTAAATAATCTTGGTATTTAATCCTATGATTATGAATCAACGAATCTGTAGAGAGGATTTGCTTGAGGACATCAAAAATCAAAGAAGAAGACGAACGAGATTGAAAGTGCACATTTAGAAAATTACTATTGTTTTCTAATATTCCAGGCCCGGTGTTTATAAGAACGTCCCGTGGCGCACGAATCCTGTGCCTAGATGGTTACAAGTTCACGCGTCACAGAGATACCGGAAGTAAAACTCGATGGTACTGTTACAGCCACCGCGGCTGCGGTTGCAAAGCTGTTGTGTTCACCGTTGAGGACGACATTATCAAATGCAACAACGTACACAACCATCAAGTATATAATTGATTTAGGTATACCGTTACTGTAACAACACTAAAGAATAGCGGTCATATTAGCATAAAGATTTTTGTGAACAAAATCGTGTGATCTTTACATTTCCTTCTTGATTTATCGATCCAAATTTTACCATACAATCATTCAACACAATCAGTATACAAAATATCCTGTAGTTTAGACCAGTTTTATATCAATGTCACATGTATTTTGCTCTATATATCAATTTTATTTATCAAAAGTATAATCATATATGGTTTTTAAATTTTATTAGTATAGTACGTAAGGGTAATATGGTCATCCGGTTAATATGGTCACTTTAATAACTCAAAAACTACAGCGTTATTTGCATAGACGGCTCTTTGATACGATAGCTCTGCACCAGTATAGAATAGAATAAAATAGAATAATTTTTTATTCAATATTGATTATTACATAACTGAAAGTCATTTTTTATTTACCACTGGTTCGTAAAATACCTCTGTCCTGGGAAGAACCAGCAAGAAAGTCATTCAAATAATAAAGGATCAAAAGGGCGCCGCTTTATCGATGCCATTTTGATAGTTGATATTATAGTAAATATTTTAGTCGATTTTAGTATTGGGTAGTGTCGTTAGTTTTTTTTTTTTAAGTTGAATTTTCGATGAGTTCCTAATTAGTACCAATGCTTGTTTGCTATTTTTTTCTTAATATATTAGTTATAGTATAGGAAATTGTGTATTTGTCTCTGTCATCCTCCTAGTTTTGGTCTTACAGGGCGGCAAAGCTTAAATTGACCATATTACCCTCACGTACCTTAGTCATTTTTAAAATTGTATGTAAATTAGTAAATGAAGTTACGTTCCCCAATTCAATGATTTATTTCAAAAAAATAATAATAAATTTTGTATTTAATTTAAAAATGTGTTTGTACATTATTTTCGACCTTTCAGGCAATCCTTGGGGGAGGCCTGTATTTAGCAGTGGATTTGTCATCTGCAATAATGATTGTATTCTATATGTAATTAATTTATGGGATAAAAGATTACTACAGCGAACAGAACACTATTATTCGTGACTGTTTTAGTTTCAGGCTTTGTATCATATGAAAAAACTGATAACTATTCGTAATGTAGTTAAAAAGCATTTACGCTTTGTACTTAGGAATCCGCCTGGGCTATTACCATCCTTTTAACTTTTTTTGTCATCATCAGTATAATTGTTTACAGTTTGTGAGGAATTTAATCTTGGTTCTATGGCTATGAGTCTACGAATCTGTAGAGACAATTTTCTACAACCGCCACGCAAGGCAGGCGTTATGGCGATAGCAATCGTTTTTACGTGGTGGAGCCATGCTGCTGCTATATTACTGGTATAATTGTAGCACGAATGGGTCGCCTCGACCGGGGAAGGGCCACGCTCTCACAGAATACCAGCGTAAAATAGCAGCTTAATGCTGCTGTGTTTCGTATGGTGAGTGTAGAGAACCGGATACCCTTTTACTGGAAACGAGGCATTCCATCTTAGTCCTCGACGCATCTGCATTTTGATTCGAATCGAGGATAGATGGTGATGTCTATGGGCCACAGCAACCACTTACCATCAGATCGACTGTGTGCTCGTCTGTCACCCTTATCCTATAAAAAAGCGCCTTTGAAACTACATCTCATCGTCATTCTGGGTATTTTATATGTCTGGTTGAAATACAAGATGTTTATATCGTCATCTTCCAAAGGCTTTAAGTTTGTCCGTCTCTTATAACACCAACGTGATGAGTTGCGGTGATGGTTTTTCTTATGCTGTCACTACACGGCGTTATTGAGTAGTAAATACAAAAATTATAGAATAATTAATAGAATCAGGCGTTACTTTGAGGAAATCAATTTTGTTAAAGTTGGTCAAATCTACTTTGCTTATATTCGCGTAATGAATTAAAATGATGTGTCTTACCTAGTTTGAAGAACACCTCCCGCCCTCCCTCAATTGCGTGCTCGACGCTGGTGTGTCTTTCATAGTGTAGTGGTGTTGGGAGTAGTGGTGCTGAGGTTAGTGGTGAGAGGGATAGTGCACGCAATTGAGGGAGGGTGGGAGCTGCTCTTCAAACTAGGTAAGACACATCATTTTATTTCATTACAAGGATATAAGCAAAGTAAATTTTACAAACTTTTAAAGTATAGAAGATCAAAACAAAAAAAGAAAACGAACGAACTTAGGAATGCACATTTAGAGAATTACAATTGTTTGCTATTGTTTCAGGCCCGTTGTTTATGACAACGTCTCGGGGAGCACGAATCATGTGCCTAGATGGTTACAAGTTCCGACGTCACAGGGATTCTGGTTGTAAAACTAGATGGTACTGTTCGAGCCACCACGCCCGCGGTTGCACAGCTGTTGTATTCACCATTGAGGACGACATTATCAAATGCAACAACATTCACAATCATTTGTAGTTGTTAATTTACGTATACCGTCACTGCAACAGCAGTAAGAAATGACAATTATATTGAATTAAAAAAGGAGAATAGGATTTTTGGGCCTGAAGTTAACTAATTGATTTATACTCCAAAAACTTGACCATATTTTTCTTAAGTAAAATACGAAAATGTAACTTTTTTTACAATCTAGATTTCATAAAATAATAAAATAAAAATAAATTAGAATATCGATTATAGTGTATTATTTATGGCAATAAATCGAGTACCATAAAGAATGCACTAGTGAAATTGTCTCTTCTGAACGTTATCTTCCAATAGAGGACCTCTCATTTTGAAACTTAGCTTGACAGTTCAAACTTCAAACTATTTACTTAAAAGAAAAAGACGCAATATAATCGATTCTCGATTAAATTGATCATTTTAATATCTATTTTCGATTATTTTTCTGTGTTGACTAGGGAGATAAAAAATTGCGTACATATCTACAAAATAATAATAAAACATACAAAATGTCAAAATTCCAACAAGTAACAGTTATGACAATAATTCAAGTAATCGATCTCAGATCGGTATCCCTAATATTCACTTCACTTAGTTGTTGTTGTCTTAACTTGCGTTAATAGTTTCACCACTTCGTTTCATTATTAACCACAGTTTTGTGGTGATTTTATACTGATCTTGCTTTTATATCTTTAATTCATTATAGTGACAATTAGCCTGTCACAGTGTAATAACAGTGAAAAATCACCTGTTACAATGTAGGTAATAGGCAATCTCACTTTTACTTATCCTACAATAACTCAGCTCCTAGATTGACAAATCTTGCCAGATTTTCAGCTATGAATTGTTTATATATACGCTTTCAAATGGTCCTACTTTCATCTTGTTAACACTTGGACCCAAGAATGTATGGAGACGTATCCTTCTCCTTTGTGATCAAAATTTTCTGATCATTGATTTACATATTCTATAACATCAATCCAAATTTTATGAGATACAATCTATACAAAAAATGTTAACTCCTGTGATTTGGAAGTTTTTCATATAAATTTCCCATGTAGAGCTCTCTAGCTCATTTTTAATAAAAGTATGTTCATTAATATTATTGGTATTAAGGGCCGTTTTCCATTATCACATAAACTATCATCACGTCATCGAATAAATTATAACCTGACTAAATATAAAAATTAAACAATGAGCATCCACGACTTTTTCTGCTATCAGGGCAGGCAGGCAGGACATATTTCATAGCGGGAAAGTTAATTTTTTGGAACAATGTAAAGGTTAATGTTACTATTAGTTATATTTTAAATTAATTAGATTTAAAAATAAATAAACTAAACAGCAGATATTCACAATAGAAGAAAAAAATTGAAAAAAAAAGTTAAAATAATGTGCAAAAAATTAGAGAGCAAACCACTGAGGAATTGTTTTGTGTACCTACTAATATAATACTCTAGAGACTGATAAACTTTTATTTAAAACTAACTTCTCAATTAATTTCTATTGTTTAGCAAAAAACATCACCTCAGTGATTATTAGTTATTTCTTACTTACAAATTTTCAAACTTTATTTCTTACAAAATTTTTATAGAACATAATATTGTGGTGGCAAACATGTATTAGATACCGGTGGAAACTTCATTGGATTTTAGGATTACTTTTATCTGTTTTATAATGTAATTTATTTGTGTACTGTATGTTTCCCATAAAAAGCAAATAAATAAAAATAGCCCTCCTTGAGCTATTTTATTCATACAGTTGTACCTTTTATGTTATATTCGCTTATGTTGTATTTTATCTTGGTAATATTTCTTTTTTTATAGAATAAGGGTCACAAACGAGCACACAGTCCACCTGATGGTAAGTGGTTGCTGTGGCTCATAGACATCTACATCTATCTTCGTTTGCGAATTGAAATGCAGATGCGTTGTCAGCCGTGAGGACAAAGATAAAATGCCTCTTTTCCAGTAAAAAGGGTCTCCGTTTCTCTAAAATCACCATACGAAACACAGCAGCATTAAGCTGCTATTTTACGCTGGTATTCTGTGAGAGCGTGGTCCGTCGTGGTTTCCCGGCGGAGCCGACCCATTGTGCTACAACTATACTAGTAATATAGTTGCAGCATGGCTCTACTACGTAAAAATTTATATTTAATTTAAAAATCTGTTCGTCTATGGTTTTTAAATTAATTAATAATTTAAAATACAGCATAATTAGTTAAATATATTTAACATATTTGGCGGTGTAATATATTTATTTATTTTATAACCGTGTTTTGCTATGTATATGCTATTATGCTGGCTTTTCTACAAATGTCAATCTCCAGCCGCGAAATTTCGGTCACGGTGACCAGCCATCTGCACAGGAGGGGATTATACTCGTAGTGCACGAGTGTGCGTGCAAGCACAGGTGCACCCTATTACCTCACTCTCATTATCCGATGGGACGGCAATCCGACACGACCGGAGAGAGATTAGGCGCAGCGCCACTTTACTTGCTTTCTGAGGCACAGGGACGCAGGCACACCTAACCGTGTTTGTGACAGTTGACAATTAAGGCAATCTGGCAAACGACTAATGGGATTAAAGCCCATCCATCATATTTGAAAATTTTAAATCATGTCGATCGGTGACGAGAAACTGGTTATTAAGTGTCGAAGTTTGCGAAGACACTTATTGATTTCACGATCTGCCCATTTGTCCGTCTGTCCCACGATTATCTTGAGAACGGTTTCGAATTTTCAAATTCTGTTTTCAGCAATCGATTACTGATCACCCAGGCATCTGAACCTCCTATTTTTTTATATCAGGATTGACAAACGAGCGAGGATCCGGCAAACGACTGATATGATTATATATATTTTAATAGTCATTAATTTAAGAAAACTTTAAATCACATCGACCATCGGTGATGAGAAACTGATTATTAATATGATGATATCAGCACCGTACTCCCCAATCTGACCTAGTGAGTATGGAAAATCTTTCAAGAACTAATCAACACTTGTTTAGTCTATTCGTGTAGTGGGTTAAATGTGGGAAAGTATGGGTGTGAGAGTCAAAGGGGAAATTTTATTTAATTTTATAAGATTAAGGACAATTTTATAATATTAATTTATATAGGATTAAGGATACTTTGAAAATGAATGGTGGTTTTTTGGCGTGGCTTAGGTTTTTAACAAGGAGGAGGCAGTGTCAAAATGAAAGTGATGCAAATATTTCATGTGTGCGAATTATGAGAACAAAACTTCGTTCTGGATTTAAAAAATGGTTTATGTGAACTTAGATATGATTATTTAGTATTTTTTTTTTAAATAATTCCATGACCTTATTCGTAAAAATATTGTGGTGGCGTGGAGAAATGTAACTACCTAATTAGAGACTAGTTTACAGTTTTTTTCTCATCGAGAAAATTACATGTTATTGTATTATTCTTTTATGCAATCGAAGGTCATATAGTCAACATTCCTATACCAAAAATTTGGATCGTAATCTATAAAACTTAAAGAAATATGTATGTGAAATAGAAAAACCACCAATTTTTCGAGGTATCACCTTAATGTGGCGTTATTTTATCTTTTTTTATTTCAATAATTAGCTTTAAGTTTTTCGGATAAAATGTAGCCTAGATCTTTATCTGTTCATCTCTCTTACAAAGCAATAAGGACCGTGGCCGAGCTCACTTGACTACTCTAGCGCCATCTATTATCTATCTACGGAAGCGGTTGCGATGTATATCGATATGAAAATTTGACGCGCTAAATACATCGTTCTTTATTTAATACATTTCCATAGATGTCGCTACATGGTACCGCTAAGTAAGATTGACGAAGTCATTGGGCTCTAGTAAAGTTACATTACAATCGGTTCAGATGTTCCGAAGATGAGCCCGGACAGACAGACGGATAAAAGTTTAAAAATGATTATTTATGTCTTAATCACATTCAAATAAATCCCCGGCGCTTAATAGTAGCCAGTTATTTCTATATCACGGACAGACATATTTTATTTATATGTATAGTATTTATTATTTAGAATTTTATTTGTAATGTTGTATATAATATTCTAAATTTGTTTTTTTCTTGATTATTTTCTCATATCATCTAAAATTTAGATTAACATAAATGTGAGCTGCGATTTATTTTGCGATTCCTATCTACATTTTTCACTAATATTATACTTCTGATTCTACAGGTGTTTCCTTCTGTACATCATCCCGCGGGGCGCGCATCATCGTTATTGCGGGATACAGGTTTCGAAAGCACCGGGAGTCTGCTACAGGACGCATTCGCTGGCAGTGCGGTACCCATAACTACACTGGATGCAGTGCAGCTGTGTTCACTCACGGTTTAAATGAGATCATCAAGTACACAAACAAACATAATCATCCACCACCTGAAACACCGTTATGAACATTGAGGCTATATACTTTTTTTACTTCTATATACTGTAATCTTTAAATACAGTTATAGCGACATAAAATATTTAAGGATGTTTTTAATATAAAGTAATTATGGTTTTTTATAGTTTCTCTTTCATGTAACATTTGAGTTACTGCACTTTTGGCACCCTGGTTTTCTGTTATTTTCTAATGATAAGCTAGTTACCACTTAGTATTAAAAATGTGTTGAATTCAGATGATAATTAAGTAAAAGTGAGCTCAGTATGTGACCGGTAGTTGTTATATAAATTACTAGAGCCCAATGACTTCGTCAATCTTACTTAGCGGTACCATGTAGCGACGTCTATGGAAATGTATTAAATAAAGAACGATGTATTTAGCGCGTCAAATTTTCATATCGATATACATCGGAACCGCTTCCGTAGATAGATAATAGATGGCGCTAAAGTAGTCAAGTGTGCTCGGCCACGGTCCTTATTGCTTTGTAAGAGAGATTTTTCTGACCATTTATATTTACTAATTAAATGAAATAGTGGTCTGTTACAAAGAATAGCAGTGAAAGCTGTTTATATTTTAAACTGTTCATTCAGTTGTTTTGACCACCATTTCGCCGATGGTAATGAATATATTTTTTAACAGGTGCAGTTTTCATCGCGCCATCTCGAGGTGCCTGTGTAATCTGCATAGCGGGATACGAATTCTTCAAGCACAGCGTAGCCGGACTGAAGATACGTTGGCGTTGTCGATCACATCATTGTCAGGGCTGCAGAGCCTTGGTCATGACTTATGGTTATGAAGAAATACTCCGGTGCAAAAACCATGATCATCCTCCACCGTTACCTAATAATAGAATCATATTCGCAGATAGAATGAAATATACGTACGAGAAAATATTCGCACTCAGATAATACTTCTTAAAATATTTATCTATATAGGTAACTTCCGGTAAAATTCCAGTTCTACATGTACCTTTCTTTGAGTGGTCTATAGTATAGAAAGTATTTTAAAACAAATAAGTATTATATTATGAGATGAGTGTCTTTTTATAATTTGTTGTTGTTGTTAAGGGATAAGTCCTATTACTAGTTTAACTGTCAGATTCTAGATCTGAAATTGATAACTTAGATTATGCGTCTAAATATTCCTTACATCATATTAAAAATAGATGAATGTAGTTAAAAAAGAAAGATTGGCCATATGTACCAATTTTCTATTATCTACAATCTTACTTCTGTTTTTATTTAACTTATATAGTTTGCATATTTGCATACACTTTTTTATGCATTACACGTTCTCAGAAATGAGAGAAAGCCTGTGCCCAGCAGTGGGACGCATATAAAATGTAACTTTGCTATACTTAAGTCGTGTAGTGGCGGTGTTAGAATATCCAATACCGTCCCGTGGGTGTAGTAAGAGGCAACAGAGGGAAACAAACCATGAGACGGCCAACAGCGTCTTCCTAAAAACAACTATTAAAAAAAACAGCGGTTGCCAACTCGCCCGCCAAACGTGGCAACTGTGGCAAATATATGAGGCAATCTATAGGGGAAGCCTATACTCAGCAGTGAACTTTTGATAAACTGTAACGGTTACTATACTTTATACAGAAGATACACGAGTTTTAATTTGTTTGTTTTATAAAGAAACCCCCAAAATCACTCAATTAATGATTCAACCATTGCGAAGACTAGACCAGACAGATCGACTGACAAAAATTATACTAATGTTTATTCATGCCTTAATCGCATACAAATAACTGCCTGAGCTAAATTATAAAAGGCAGTTATGTCTATACAGATACTTCAATTTTATTTATATGTATTGACTATCGACCTTTCACAGCTTTGCCTGGATAGGGTATATTAATGTGGTGTTATTTATATTTAACACTTTCACTGTCCGATTTTCAGACACAATAGTAAGACAATAACAATGAACCAAATGTAGTACACGGGATAGCGAATGGGTTAAGATAATCAAATACCATTTATTTTATCAGTTTTTTGTTTAAAAAAAAATCAGTTTTTCAGATAAAGTAGTACCTAGATCTATCCTGGCGTCGCTCTTTTCTTTAATAGTAACAAAACCTTTGTCTTCAACAGGTGGTACGTTTATTACAACAATAAATGGAAACACCCGTATTATCAGCGTGGGTGGATATAACTTTATCAAGCATAGTACAAGCGGACTGAAAATACGTTGGCGGTGTAGATCACATCACCATCAGGGCTGCCGAGCCTCGCTAATGACTTACGGTTATGAAGAAATAATAAGATGCAATAATGAGCATGATCACCCTCCACCATTATCCAATAATTAAATCATTTTTGCTGATGGTTCTAAGGATTACAAAAAGATAGATAAATATTGCTTCTCAAATCATAACCTATCTATACAAAATTAAGATCAAGAAGGATCATAAAATTCAGGAAATATTCCTGGTGGTTGTATCGCATTTATATACATTATCAATAAATTTTAAAGCTATTTAAATTGATGTCATATTATAATGATATTTTAAAACAATAGGGTAATAGGTAATATTGCGAGTTATATAAAAATATAATATTTTTTTTTATTATTAATAAATGATTTTTTTTTAAATTTTAAACTATATATATTTAAGATTGTCAGTCGATGTCATTATATATAGATCGTTTGAGTCCCAGACTTTGCAATCATTCTAGTCTTATAAACCCTGACGTACCTTATAAATGTACTTTAGTAGCCAAAAAACATTATATACGATTAGTGTTTAAGTGAATAAATATGTTCCCCGTAATAATCTGATATTTAAAAACATTAGGAAAAAATGCAAGCATAACCCTAAAGAAAAAAATACGGTAAAACACCCGATAACGTAGAAAAATAATAGAATATAGTATCGTTAAATGTATGTAAAAATTATAACAAAAATATAATGCACTTGGAACAGTTTACTTATCTAATTATTATAACATTATTTTTCCCTTGTCAATAACGGATCTATCTACAAAGCATATTTTTTTCTCGCATATTCAAGATTTGCCATTTCTAGTAGCGGTGTAAGAATATAACATGTCATTCGTGTCGTAAGAAGCGACAGAATGGAAAAAAAACGAAGAGATGGGTAGCAGCAGGGTCGTCGTTATACTTGTACCAATGGAACACTATAGGCTTGCAGTAGATAGAGAAATTGTTCAGACTAATTGCAGCCGCTAAATTTCACCATTGCACATTGCGAGAAAACTCACGATACTATCCATTCCATCTGCATTATTGGCGGTTCTCCACTGTGCGATTTACCAGAAGTTTTCTTCCTCGCGCAACTTCTTTGTGGAATCGATGAACAGCGATTTTTCCGGGCCGATACGACTGAGGGAACTTAAACAAAACCTACTGTTTTTTAAAGGGCCGACCAGGCACATGCAATACCCCTGGTCTTGCAGTACTTATGAGCGGCGGGAGTCACTTAGTATCAAGTGAGCCGCATGCTCGTTTATGAAAAAATATGCTAAATGTGCTAAAACCACTGCCTCGAAAAAAGTTTATGTATGTTGTACAATTCAATATAAAAAAATAGAAACGTCATGGTAACTGTAATATATGTACATATTTAAGATATTGGAATTATTTAGCTAGGAAGAGGGAGGTGCTCTTCAAACTTGGTAAGACATATTATTTTTGTTTTTCACGTGGATTTTAGGTAAAATTTTTTAACACCTTTTAGGTAATGGATTTCCGCAAAGTTTCACGTGATTCTATTAACTGAATTATATACTTTTAACCAGGGCCTGTATTCGCTACAACGTCCCGTGGTGCGCGTATGATTCTCTGGAGTGGTTACAAGTTCCTGCGGCAACGAGTGACTGGACCTAAAACAAGATGGTGGTGCGCTACTCACTACAACAAGGGTTGTCGTGCTGTAATCTACACCATCGACAACGATGTTATAGTTAAAAGCAACACAGACCACAATCATCTACCAGTTAATTAATAACGCGTTGAAATGCCATGTATGTCTGTCGACAACTATTTTTGTATCAAGTGTTCTATGCCTCAGTTACGTTAGTTAGTTACAGATAATACTTATTTACTTTTCTCATCTTAGTGTTGAAAATAAATTTTGAAATTGACCGTATATACGAAAATATATATTTAATTTCCCTTGAATAAATATTAAGGCTCAGTTAACACCGAGACGTGACGCTTTTTAAGATAGTTATTAGTAGATTTTAAGATACACATTTGATGAGCACGCTCGCAAAGCCGCGTCAAGCATCGCGACGCTGCGAGGCGCAGCCTGAACCTGAAGCCGTCATGGCGACTTGGTCTTGTCTCTTTTACTTTCGCTCTGCGGTATTTCGTTGCGCAGCGAGGCGACGCGCTACCAGCGACTTTACGATGCCCCTCGCGACGTCGCGATACGTCTCGCGGCGGCGCGGTTGGAAACCACTGGTCTCTTCAAGCAACGTCGTGTTGCGTCCCGTCTCTGTGCTACTGACCCAAAGCCCAGGTAAATCCAGTTACGTAATAAAAGAAAAATTAATCCGATCCAATTATCGCTTATTAATAATAATTAAATGAGATCGTTAGATTGTCACGTAGTTTGTAAGGGTGTTACCACAAAAATCGATCGACACTTGTCATTTTGTCGACGACGGTATTTTTCTATTGTTCTGTACTGGAACAGAACCTTTAAATATTATATTGTCCGTTTCTACTTTCGTATATAATAAATACAAGGCAACACAATTTTGAAGATAGCTTTTTTTTATATTCCGACTACCTCAAGCTCTTTTAACCAGCCCCATCGTGGTTGCAGGTAGATTGTAGCGGTAAGTCGTCAAACCCAGTAGAATATCGTATATCGTGGTGGTGTGTCTCTGTTTAGGAATTAGTGGTGATAGTGATAGTGCACACAGTAATAGCCATTTTAATTTAGTGTTTTAATTTTTTAATTTAAATAATGTAAGCTATCCTATATATATAAGCATAAATAAATTTAAGATATTAAAAATGGGTGTAGGTTGAGACTCCGCTACCCTCACACTTACGCTTACAGATATATTTAAAAATGCCATTAGAATCAGACTCTATACATCATAGTTCACGGGTGATGAAACTGGAGGGAGATCAACTCATCAAAAATAAGGGTGACAAACGAGCACACAGTCACCTGATTATAAACCGATGCTGTGGTCCATAGACATCTATATTTAATCTCGTTTAAGAATCAAAATGCAGATGCGTTGCCACACCTGAGGACTAAGATGGAATGCCTCGTATCCAGTAAAATGGGTCTTCGGTTCTGTACACTCACCATACGAAACAGCAGCGTTAAGCTGTTTTACGCTGGTATTCTATGAGAGCGTGGTCCTATCGCGGTCGAGGCGACCCATTCGTGCTAAAAGCATAATATAGCGTGGCTCTACCATTTATGGAGCACCAACACTGCACTGCACTGCAGCTAACTTTAATCAAAGAAGATCAAATAGGCTGGGCTTCAAATACTGGTAAAATGATGTTAACGTTAATAAGATAGGTAGGACCACTCCTTTTCTGTTGATCAATTCCGGCCGTTTTTTCTCAGTTTCTTGCTTGATTCTCATTAGTTGTTGGCAGTAGATATCCGTATCGATGGTTTTGCCCGGCGGTAAAAGCTTATAACAAACGATGCCTACATACAGCAGATACATACAGCATCGCATCACATCACTTTGTTGCGTGTTAATCCGGGTTTCGTTACAGTCTGTGGAGCTTGACTACCCTTTGACCATGATCTTTTTCGCACGTTCTTGTCGTAGGTGATCCACTTTTCATCACCAGTGATTAGCATTTTCAAAAATGTTTCGGTTTCATTACGTTTCAATAGAGAATCGCAAATGAGTATACGATTCATTAGGTTTCTTTCAGTGAGCTCGTGTGGTACCCAAATATCGAGCTTTTTTGTAAAGTCAAACTTTTTCAAATGAGTCAAAACTGTTCTGTGGTTAATCCTCAATTCTTTGGCTATGTCGTAACTACTAATATGGCGATCTTGCTCCACTTTTTCAAAAATGGCATCGACTTAATCCGTATGAGGGCGACCATAGTGAGCTGCATCTTTGACATCAAAATTCCTGGACTGAAAACATTTGAACCAACTTTGTGCTACTCTTACTGACACTGCTTTAGGTACATAAACGTCACAAATTTTTTTCGCGGCTTGAGTCGTATTTTCCTCTTTATTGTAATAAAACTTCACACAATGTATCGAATTCCTTCGTTAGATTCACAGTCATTTTTCTGCATAGAAAAACTATTAAAAAACGACGGGAAAGTGTTATTTACTTTTTAGTTTCCTTTTTCTTAATGTCTATGAGATTTTTTTTTAATTTTGTACCAACAAAATACGAAGAAACTTTTCCCGATCTGATATGATAATGTTTAAAATACTAAATGCCTTTACACATACTTAATTTAAATTAGCTTTACACATAAGCAAAATTTAGTTTGATTTTTTTTTGCAATTTTTAACTTTATATCTTAAATAATCAAAGCTTTTTGAAAAATTAAAAAAAAGTTAAAACCATATTTACGAGAAAATGTTACAAAAATAAAAGTTATTGTAGCTTTGATGACGAATTACAATACTTTACAGCCCCAATCATTGTGACCAACAGTCGAGGTGTCCGCAGACTTTACATCGATGACTTTTACTTCACAAAACACCGTGCCATTGGCCTCAAGACGCGCTGGCGATGTGGAAGCCACCGCCGCAGGACTGGCTGCAAGGCTTCCTTATTCACGTTGGAAGATAAAGTAATAAAGATCAATAACATTCACAACCACCCGTCAAAAACCGTTTACGATTTCTTTCCTTAAAAACAGTGCACTGCTATAGAATTATCTTCCAAAAATCGTAAAGTTCATCCGATTGAGTTTATAAAGAACAAGTCCTATCTTGTTCCCGCACTGATATCTCTTTTGTTAAAGGGATTATTTGTGTACAGATTTTTTTGCAACGATTTTTATTCCTCTCACTGTTGATATAATTTACAAACTTGTTTTGTTATCCATTATTGTTTTAACACAAAACTGAAAAAGTAATCATTGTTCTTTAAATTCTCTAGAAGCAAAAACATACATACTCGTACATGTTGATTTTATTATAGTTAATATCATCCGATGGGCTATGGACGTGTTTCTATTTGAGAAAATTCAGTTATCTAAGGCCGGAAGTCGGAGACGATCTCGAATTTGTTAAAATGTTACGTTTAATTAATTGAATTCTGATCTCAAGTTTAAAGTTTAAACTCAAACTTTTTTTTTATAGGATAAGGGTGACAAACGAGCACACAGTCCACCTGATGGTAAGTGGTTGCTGCGGCCCATAGACATCTACATCTATCCTCTATTACAATTCAAAATGTAGATGCGTTGTCACCCGTGAGGACTAAGATGGAATGCCTCATATCCAGTAAAAAGGGCCTCCGGCCACCCTGCACTCACCAAGCGAAACGCAGAGGTAAACCTCTACTTCACGCTGGTTTCCTGTGAGGTCGTGGTACCACCCCGGTTCGAGCCGGCCCATCCGTGCGACAGCAAAAGCTGCCGCGTGGCTCTACCACTGTTTAAAAACTTAATGAATTTGAATATAGACAATATATTATGTTGCTTAAAAGTTGACATTGTGAAGTTTGAATTTAAATTCGAGATCGTCTTTAAGGTTTTAAAATAATTAGATCAGTATTATAATCAATAAAACACAACAGTATAAGTGTCTGAACGTTATCTCTATTTATAAAAATCAATTGTTGTCCGTTAGTCTCGCAAAAACTCGAAAATAACTGGACCGATTTTGATGAAAATTTTGTGTGTGTTTGAGTAGGTCCGTGGATGATCTAAACGATTCACAATTGAACCCGGTAGGCGTCACTGTTGTCGAGATCCAGAAATCGCCCGAGCGAAGCCGGGGCGGTTTGCTAGTTATCAATATAAGTTGACCCGTCATTTCATTTCGTCATCGTTTACAACTATGGGACAACTATAATCGTGTAAGGAGGATAAATGAAATAGGTTACGGCCACATTGCGTAACATAGATAAATTAAATGGTCGAAGGACGTTAAAATTTACCTTAAAATATAAAAAAAGTGTAAAAATCCTTTTTCACGTCGCTTAAAAATCAAATAACTATTATATGGATCAATAGTTATGCACTCACGCAGCAAAATGATTATTAATAAAACACATTATATAATATTAATTGACATTTCTTTATTGCAGATAATATGTATTATCATGTTTTCTGTGTAAATAAAAAGTATTATTTTTAGAATGTTGAAAATATGTTATACTTAAATAACTAAAAACACAACACGTTCTAAATAAATCTACCGCATTTTAAAATATCCATTATTTCAAAATAATCTGTATTACTCAGTTCGTAATAGCTTTACATTTAAAAAGACGCAACGTTATATCGAAATATTAATGGAGGGTTAGTTATTATTTGGATGTAAATTGTCAAAGTAAAATGAAACTTGATTCTTATAGATAATATTGATTGTTTTAGTGTACAAATAATATCATTAAATTATGTTAAATAATAATAAGCAATGAAAAACGACTACGCAGGTACTGTTTGAAGAAGGAAAATACTGATTTGCACTCGAATACCTATGAGGAAGTGTTTGCGACGAAAAATGGTATTTGGCAAAAATTACTTATCGGGTTTTTAATCGACTTCAAAAAGGAGGAGGTTCTCAATTCGAGTGTATGTTTTTTCGTGATATGTTTGTAGATTGTGAACCGATTTTAATGATTATTATTTTATCAAATAGCTTTACTTCAAGGGTTACATTTTGGAGAAGAAATTCCACCCCTAAGGGTAACAAATAAATAACTTATCTTTTTAGCAATTTGAAGTCGGTTATACTTTTTGTTAAAAGTTATAATGACCTATTGAATTATATGATCGATTTTAATTAAGTTGAAGATGATCGTACAATTACCGAACTATACTAAATTTAAAAAAAATAACGTCGAGTTTAGTGTGTACGCTGATTCTGGATATGTCTCGGTTTGTCTTCATTCCTCTAAACCTGTTGCCAAGTTTTTATTGAACCGAATTATTAAATATATATTTAATTGTGACTTTAATCATGATTTTATATTGGGAAGAGTTCTATGCATAGATGTCTTTGGTATATTGTATTAAAAGTGTCCATTAATATATTTGCAATTTTAATATTATAGTTATCAGCTATCCCTTTACTTGTAATTTATCTTACGGTTCAATTAACTTAAAACTGTTTTCATACATTAAGACGCTAATATAAAAACATTTTTTTCCAGTTCGTCCCACGTTCTTCACGACAGAGATCGGCGCCAGGATCATGAAGCTGCGTGGTTACTGTTACACTCGTCACTCCGTCTGTTCGTCCAGGGTAAAATGGCTGTGCGTTGAGAACAGAAACAGCGACTGCCACGCCATCGTCGTCACCATCGGCTACACCATGGTGGACCGTCAGAACAAACACACCCATCCACCGAATTTGACTTAAAATGTTATTTCCAAAAGGCTGTGTACTTTGTTCCTGCTAATTAAAATTTACCAAAATTGCTTGAATTGTAGTTAAATTTGTGTCCTAAATAAATGCGACGAAAATACTTGATACCTTTTTTATTTCTTTATGCTATAAAAATATACGAAATCAAAATCGCCACTATATAAAACTCCAGATAACTGCTTAATTTATATTATTAATTAATAAATTAATTTTATAAATTTCTTCGTCTCCTTTAAAGGCCTTTCTTAACCTCTACAATTTTTTTTGATAAAGAACTCTTATGCATAACTTTTTTGACCAAACTACTTTTAAGCAAAACTACGCCACATATTTTAACGATTTTCCGCCATTTTCGGGCCTGTCTCGTTCGTTACATTGTAAGTTTCACTTAAGGTAGAGCCTTATGGTTAAGGATGTGACTTAAATCTCGGAAAGTCGCAAGATCGAATCCACCATTCGACTACTATGATGCAGCATTCCTACTTGGAGTGATTAATCGGAATATTAGTAATATTATAGCGTTACTTGATTTCTTAAAAATAATTGGCACTGGAAATAATGATGTAACTTACACCTTTCATCTAAATAACTAAGCGCAAATTACTGATTAATGTCTGATATTTTCAGGTTATGAAAAACCAAAAGTTATAATCACTAAAAAAGGTACGAAAAGACTTATACTGAATGGGTTCAAATACGGATATCGACGTCAAAATGGCGTGAAAAGTTGGTGGCGATGCGTGAGGCATACTGCGAAGTGTCGTTCCATGGCCGCTATGGTTGAAGATAAAGTGGTATTAATTAAGGAACATAACCACGAAAGTGACATGTTATAAACAAGTTCTGTCAAGTTTACCTCGGTGTCTTTTTAAAATGAAATGGAAACTGTAAAAATTAATTCGTTTTCCCAATTTTGTTTATCTTTAAGTTTTTGATGACGATAAAAAATAAGTTTAATATGAAAAATTATAAAATATCTTTATGATATAATGTGGTTTAATAATTGAAGTCTTTTATTTCTCCTTCTCATTCTCCTCAGAATACTGTAGCTTGGTGATGCTTTTCCTAATTAATTTTCAATTACTAAAAGATAAAAGCGTGATGAATGATATATAACGGCATGGAAAAGTCGAAGGTACCAATGCCGGTAGTTGTTGGTAGCACTACGCTCGATGTGGTTGAAGAGTATGTTTTCCTAGGATGACTAGGTAAGTTCAACTTCGATCAAAAGGTCAAGCAACTGGTTCACCTCGGCTAGGAGGCGTTAGAGACATTACGAGACATCTTTTAATTTGATTAAATTTGAAAACAAAAGTGTACGTAATGCCAGTAATGACATAATATCGATCCTCATTGAGTTATGCAGTTCAGCTATTCTTAGAGTTTATCTGCGTGATAAATTTCGTAGTTAGGATATTCGCAGTAGAACTAGAATAATTTACATAGACCACAGGTAAGTAAGCCGAAGTGGCAATCGATCTCAACCAATAACTCGAAGTTTCACGAATTGCAGTTTCGTCCCGATAACCGAAGTGCTCGCGTAAGGCGCGCCTCCACTAGATGGGGGAGATGTCCTAGTAAAAGATGATGATGGACGGTAGCGGCACAGAAATACTTTTCTGGGGTAGGACTATGTTCAGCAGTGAACTTGTAAATACTTGTTATAGCCCATAAAGATGATGACGATGAAAACATGAATAACGAATAAGTATTTTTTTAAATTTTCGTCTGTCTCTGTCTTTTCGGGCTAATCTTCGAAATGTATGAACAGATTGTAATGAACTTTGTCGTGGCTGGCTGTATTTTTCTTTTTTTTGAGTAATAAAAAAATTCAGTACTAAGCATTTGGTATTTATCTGATATACCATAATATATCGGAGGTCTTGAGTGGTGTTTCAGAGTTTTACCATAGTCGCTCCTTACAATACCATGAGACGACATGTTTTAGTCGATCCCTTTCGCCAACTTCACACGGTTAAATACTAAAACAACATAATTTTGTTTCAGGTTTCGAGTGGATTGTTACAAGTTCCAAAACGAAACAGATTCAACTAAACGGCTACAGATATGGGCTACAGTTCCTCAGAAAGGGCAAAGGAAGATGGCGGTGTGTTAAACAGAGGCGCGGCTGCAAAGCGGTCGTGATCACAGTGGATGGTGAATTTCTATGCGTAAAAAACGAGCATAACCACGAACGTGAAGTTCCTCGTGTTAAGATAAAATATTAAATATTAATAATATAAACAAACCTTGGAGAATGTATCAACATAAGAATTATTTATCATTTCTGAAGAGCACCTATTCAGCTGCCGTGTCATTTAGCGAGTATAGACAACCGGGAACAAATATTTTCACTGAAAATAAGGCATTCCATCTCAGTTTCAGAGCATTTTGGTTCTTAATCGTAGGTGTCTATGAGTCTATGGTCTATCAGAAGGACGGAATGTGTGCTCGTTAGTTACCCTTATTCTATAAAAAGTGGATTGCCAGCTCATTTATTTGTTAAAAGCTTAAGGTTATACCCTGTACACACCCCAGTCCTGGGTACACATCTCCTCTCATATCTGAGAGGAATTTAGTGCAAGGAAGTGTCCACTGCGCTGCTATTATGGTGTGCATATCATGGATAACTGGAAGCAACTTCAAAAAACTTGCCACTCTTATAATATAATAAAACGCAATGTATTTAATACATTGGCATCAATTATACAATTTTATGTAAATATTGATTTTTTTAGTATGTTAATAAAACACCTTCAACTTAGTCATAATCAATATCCATCGACTTTCCACGAATTTGATCAGGACGTAGCTCTATCTTTAATAGTTTTATAAACAACATATCAATGTTTTGCATACAAAGCGTTAAATAGCAGCTTAACACTGCTGTGTTTCGTTTGGTGAGTGTAGAGAATCGGAGACCTTTTTTACTGGAAAAGAGGCATTCCATCTTAGTCAACAGTGACAACGCATCTGCATCATAGATGTAGACGTAGATGTAGACTATGGTCCACAGCAACCACTTACCATCAGGTGGACTGTGTGCTCGTTTGTCACCCTTATCCTATAAAAAATACAGTCACAGGCAAATTATCTACTTATCAGGTGTACTGTGTGCTCGTTTGTCCCGGGGTGCCATCTCAAGGTGATTGAAACAGATAGCGATGAATGGAAGGAATTGCCACCCTTAAAATAATCACGTCTAGATACAAAGTATGTTGGAGTAAAGGGGATCCAACTAAAAACGATCCAATGAAAAGTCCTTATTCTAAAATGTTACACCCAATACCACAATAGTAATGGGGAGTCTAACCAATGTGGGTAGTCAAAGAATTTTTTTCATATAATACTTGTCAGATATACGCCGTGGTATCTCAGAGGCTGAGTGCTCACCGACACCGAAATTGTTTGCAATTTTAAGTGTTGATTGACCACGTTCTCGAAAACATCGTGGAAATTGCTACATGACTGAAAAATTAAATAAAAATATATTGATGTCGCCCATCTTTTTTTTATTGGTGCACGGTGTTTATGTTTAGAATTTCTATTATCTTGCCATATTATGTGGGTGGTGTACTTATTTAATTATGTAATAGGATATAAGAGTGCATTTATTCGCCAACAAACTGTCTTTACAGTTTGGCGAAATTATAAAATTATGTATTGTTTTTGTAAATGTTGGTAATTAAAAAAAAACTTCCTTGCCCTAAAATTCTCTTTAAAATGAGAGGAGGCCTGTGCCCAAGAGTAGGTCATACATATAAAAGCTGTAAGTTTACTTTATATGCCTGTTAATGCATTCCTGAGAGAGAACAGACAAAACCAAAGTAATTTACTTATTCCGCTCACTTTCTTTGACTATTTATGCGAGCAAGAGGTATCACAAATTATGGCAAAAATAAAACTATTAGAAAATGTTGCCTTTATAATGTTTAAATATTTTTTTTAATAATATTTAAATAAAATTTAATATTTCGAATGTTGACATAACTCCTTCTAAAAGAGAAAGTGTGTTTGTTACCTTTTCACGAGTAAACCATTGAAAGCGATCTTATGGATCTTTGACATGGATAGCTTGTGTTCTTAAGATGATCATAAGCTACATTTATTCTTTTGGAACGACGTCCTTATCGGACGGTACGAATTTCACGGATAGAGGCTAGGCGAGAAAAAGTGTAAGATTTTTCCGTCACGACCCCTTCTGATGTAGTGTAGACGGCCTTGGCGGATATAAGGAAGCGAAATGGAGTAAAGAAATATATATATATATATATATATATATATATATATATATATATATATATATATATATATATATATATATATATATATATAATACATAAGTAGAAAATTTCAATCTAATACATCAAAATTAACATTTGTTTGTTCGTATTTTATGCGCAAGCATATCGTTCATCAGATTGCGGTAAAATTTTGTTAACTTATTGCTTGCACTTGCGCAGTTATAGGATTAGTACAATTTACTTACAGTAGGTGGCGCACGTATTGTACACACAAATTTAATTGAAAGTTGTGCATCATTCCTAATTAAACAATATAATAATTCCAAATTTAAAACGATATTTCCACAATTATTTCTTCTGCGGCAGCAACTCGTCGGGTACCAGCCAGTTATAAATATATATAAAGATTCTTCTGATTTAAAATTTACTTTTTTAATTTATGAATTTTTAAAACCTTACTACGCTTATAAATTTATTTAAAAATGTTTTTGCGGCAATTCCAAATATCTATAGTCGGTACGACACGATTGTTAGTGCCAAGGTGTGGCCAAGTGCCAAGTGTCGACATCAAATGTGCCGCCCGTCTTACCTTGCACTTGCAGTTAAGCAGCCTAACACACGGTCATTGTTCTTGTTCTACGAGTACGTTCCGCAAAGGTCATACATAAAGTGAATAACGACAATAAATTGGCTAAATATTAATTGTTTGCTGGACACTAGACCAGACCCATTTTGCATCCAGCAAGGCAGCAGCGAGTCATAGAGAATACAATAAGAATAAAATAAGCACTACTTAATAACACCTTTAAAGATCCGACAGGGTTTTCTTAACGTTGCATATTATGTGCATATAAATTAGATATAAGATTTATGTATTATTTTATTATGTAGTTAAGGACTAGAAATAATATAAGACCATTTTATATTTTTATAAGTTTTGTTATTGTTAAGATGTAGTTTCTCTTACTTACTTAAATTATGTAGTTAGTAAGGAAATTCCTAGGAGTTACTAATTAGTTGTTTTTTTTTATTACTTGTGAATTTTAAACATGTATTAAGGAATAAAATAATACTTGTTGAAATAATAATAAAGGTTATTATTTAACACGATTTTAATTTTTACTCCCATAAATTCTTAGAAAGCCAAACCTTACACGTAACAGTGAATTATAAAGATATCATGAAAACGCATCTACATTTGGATTTTAAATCCAGAATATATCTATGGGCTACAGCAGTTTTCCATCATGACTGCGTGCCAGTTTGTTACATTTATTTTTACAAAAAAGACAACCTTTTTATCGATATTATTTGTACAAGTTTAGTGTCGATAAAGGCGCTGTCGTCTTCAGAAAAATATTAACATTTTTATTACATAAAGTGAGTACTTATCTAAAATATACATGTTTTACTTTTTTTCAGGAACAAACATGAGCTTCAAAATAGTAGCGACTGTAGAGAATGGAGAAAGAAAGCTTAGCATAGTACCGTGCCTATGGGAGACAAATGGCGAATTAAGATGTCCAAAAGAACGAGCCGACTTCACAAGATTAGTCAAGGACAAAAACTCCAGACCTCTGCCTGACTGGCGCATAACCGAATGTGTTGTGAAACTGTCATCTATACCATCTTATGAACAAGCAGAAAAAGAGCTGCGTAACATGCGCCAGCACCGCGATGCGGACGTTAACAGTAGAAGAGAAGAACATGTAAGCAGTGTTTTTTTTATTATGGTTATAGAATATAAATAAAACTAGTTTTTACGGATTTATCGCGAATATTAACTTGTTTCATATTCCCGAAGTTTCTAGTACTTTACAGCATCCATAGTCACGGGGGGAGGCGGGACTGAGGTGTTCGACGTCCCAAAGTCATAGTTAACCACGGCTACCTCCAGATTAAAATTATAAATTTTTGGTTCGATGTAAGCAGTATGAATTTACGAGATATTAATATACGCGATAATAAAGTAAAAACTAGTTTTAAAATTTAAAATTCATCAATACTTATGGTGATTACCTGCTAATTTCTTCTACGACCGAAACTTCCAATTTTTTTTTATAAGATAAGGGTGACGAACGAGCGTACAGTCCGCCTGACGGTAAGTGGTTGCTGTGGCCCATAAACATCTACATCTACCCTCGATTACGAATCAAAATGCACGTGCGTTGTCACCCGTGAGGATTAAGATGGAATGCCTCATTTCCAGTAAAAAGGGTCTTCGGTTCTCTACACTCACCATACGAAACACAACAGCGATAAGCTGCTATTTTACGCTGGTATTCTGTGAGAGCGTGGGCTTTCCCCGGCCGAGCCGACCCGTTCGTGCTACTAATATACCAGTGATATTAGCTGCAGCATATAACTACCGCTCTTCCAGGATCTAACTACCACTCATATAATAGTATGATATCGAAAATGCATGTGCTAACACTGCAGTGCTAACACGAAGAATTTCACTCGTCCTAAGCTGTCCGTGCTGAATGTAACATTTATACAATAAGGTCGTAAATAGGTTGAAAGCAATGTCATAGAAACGGTGACACTCATAATATAGATCAGGAAAAGTTTGTATTTTTACACAAATGTTCGCTGCAGATGACATTCGAACCTTAAACCTTAAAAGCGACTTACAACTTAGCCAGGTATTCTGAACAGAATTGTCAATCATTTCGATTTTAATCCATATTCGTATTAAAATAAACGTGATTTTTCCTTATTAAATCACAATTTGCCGGCTGAATTTTTCACTTTTTTTTGTCGAAATCGAACTTAGTGCATGTATAGATAGTCTAACTTCTACATATGTTTATTTATGGTGCACCCCCTGATACTTTAACACTTAAAGTTAAAGTTACAGCCTATATACGTCCCACTGCTAGACACAGGCCTCTTCTAACACTTGCTAATACGTAAATAATTTGTCACATCAAAAAAGTTCTAATGTTACCTATATTGGAACTAACTTGAAACGTTCCAATATAGGTACGGATACCTCAACTGAAAAATTAACTTCTATAGCTTGTCACAGACCAGAACTATATTTGCAGTTCGTTGTCTTTGAATTATTAGACAAACTAAGCTGTTTTTAAGGCCCACTTTTCAATAGGTTAAATAACAGTAACATATAAAAAATAATCCGGACTGAAATACATTAATATTGTAAGTTTTATTTTAATATTCTTACTACTTTTTGGATTAAATATAATGTATACTATACTTTCAGGTTGTGAATCATCAAGAGAGAACACCAAACTCGGTTACAGCAACTGTAAACCCTACGAGGATACCTCTAGTAACGACACTGGCAGTTGAAAATAATAATGAGCATGATTTTGAGTACATAGATTGTAAGAATAATTTGCCTACGACTTCAGTACAAACTCAGGAAATCACAAATACGAACCACATTATGGAATACCTGAAAGTTATTTCAGATAGTCAATATAAAATGGCACAAACGTTAAATCTTGTAGTAGATAATCAAAAGAAACTTTTTCATAAGCTTGCAAATCTATCCGTGCAAATTAAGGACGTGAATTCAAAGCGTGATCAAATTAATAAAACACCTATAACATTGAGCGAATCTATCGCGACTGAAAGAGATGGTTTTATAATAAAACCCATTGAATCAGTTAGAGAACTAGAAGAAATGGAATCGATGTTGTCTGATAATACACACAAGTGTAAACTAATGCATCAATATTCACTGGTATGTTCACAATCAGAAGGAAAGGGAGTAACATGTGCGTATAAAATGTTGGACTTATTTTTCTCCCGAGAATTTTTGTGTATGTGTTCGTGGACGGGCGGTAGTAGGAGTGATGAATTAAAAATTGGATTTAAAGGTTACAAAAATATACTCCAATTTTACTTTGAATTGATAAATTCCTGGGATTCGACTTACACGATGCAAGACAACGAAAACTTTTTCAAAGTTATTTTGAAAAACTCTGCAAAGAGAAAGCTCCACAAGAATATAAGAGCTTCAACAAAACGAACGAGAGCAAAAAAAGCTGTTGTTGTAAAGAAACATCAAAATCAAATAGAAGAAGAAAATCACGCAGTAAGTCAACATGAATTAGAAATAAGTGAAAATCAACAAAGGAATGAAACAGGACAACAGGTCTTCGCAGGACAGGAATGAAACAGCTGAAATAGTTGAAAAAAAACACACAAGATGAAGAAGTAATGGGGAAAGTAAAGGAGACGAAGTATTTCTTTGTTAGTAAAAATAATGTTTGTCGTTACTTAGTTTATCCTGTAACCTGATTTATAGTAGGTAGTTTAAAGTAACACGTAAATAATAATCTATGCTAGATCGTGACCAGTGTGAGTTACGAGCCGTTCGTGCCCCATATACGTCATTCCTCGTTAAGTGACGATTGATAATGGAATTCAGGTACGCTATAAAAGATGGCAGACATAGCAACTGAAATTAGTAAAGCGGAATGTAACACAAGATGTAAAAAAGCTAGAAGAACCATATTGGATTATTGTAAAGGTAATACGTAAATGAACATTAATCTCGTAACTTATTAAATTTATTTCACATTACAGTCAAATCTTTTGCACATTCGATAGTTTTAAAATACGATATCCTTCAATAAACTTGCATCACAAACTCTTATGTGGCACGGAAGGTTGTCCATATCACTACAAAAAGGAAGGAAGGTGAATCTCGAAGACTCAACCGAAAAACGAACACAGCACGGCGTTACATAACCTAATTTTTATAATTAATTGCATGGTATATTTCCATGTCTACTCGATATCTCGAATGGCTCGAATCAGCTCGGTCTACCGTAAATTATCCTTAATCACCTGTGTTTTCACCTGTTTTGTTTATTGTTAGTATTAGTGTTGACAAAAAAATTGTTAATTGCTCAGAAAAATAAAAGTATTTAATATAATTACATGATTTTTATTCATTATCATCATCATAACAGCCTATCAAAGCCTCCCCCAAAATTTGCCAATTAGAGGGAATTTTGCCATAGCAGTTTTTATAATTTTGAGTCGATATGCTGCGGCCCATTTCCAGACTTGTTTCCCTCTGTCGCCTCTTACGACACCCACGGGATGTTGGGGTAGTGGGTATTGTTACTTCACACTAAATGTGTTACTTTACACTTCACGGTAAATGGTTGATGAATGATGACTTTTATTATTCACTGTTAATATATAAAGGGATTTAAAATATCTTCTTCTTTATAATCTTATAAAAGTCCATAGCAGGACAAAATATCTTCCAATGTTGGAAGAATATGCCATCGACTATACATATAAATAAAATTGAAGTGTATGTCTATAATTTCGAAATAACTGCCTTTTATTGAACTGGGGGAGTCATTTGCATGATATAAGGACATGAATAAAGATTTTGTTAATTCCTGTGCGTCTCTCCGGGCTAAACTTGGGAATAGCTGAACCGCTTGTTATGAAACTTGACAAACAGATAGAGAGAAATGCCAACCAAAAGTGATCTATATTTTATTCGAAAAAGTTGTGTTTTTTTAGAAAACGTAAAATTTATAAAATAGATGGTCTTTGATGATTAGCTTAAATCTAAATGATTCCAAATTAATACATCCAGGAGAAGCCGGAAAATCACTGAAATAAAAATAACACGAGTGAATTTGGGAACAGATGCTACTCATCAATCATCATTATCATCACAGCTTTTCAAAGTAGACTGCTGAGCATGGCCTCCCCTATAAACTACCTATTAAGGGAGGTATAAACCATAGTTGCTAAACTTGGCAGACAGTCCGGCATGCGCAGTTTTTGTTATTATTATAACAACATTTATGTATATTTTAATATAATCAGCGCGACAAGCGAGCACACAGTCCACCTGATGCTAAGTGGATACTGTGACCTACAGACATATATACCAACATATATCCTCGATTAAGAATCAATATGCAGATGCGTTGTCATCCCTGAGGACTAAGATGGAATGCCTTGTATCCAGTAAAAAGGGTATCAGTTTCTCTGCACACCATACGAAACACAGCATCATTTTACGCTATTCTGTAAGAGCGTGGTCCTTCCCCGGTCGATCCGACCAATTCATGCTACAGCTACATAACTGCAACGTGCCATGGCTCTACCACGTAAAATTGCTGCTGTCCATTTTCTGTTTTGTTTCCCTTTGTCACCTTTTACGACACCCACGGGTCGATATGGGGCAGTGGACATTCTTACACCGCCACTATACGGTCGTGCTCAATAATTATCGTTAAATATCAAATCCAAAATCGATTCCGACTGCTCAGTGTTACAATTAAAGAAAGCCTCCCTACAGCGAGAGAGAGCCATGTCCAGCAGAAGACTTAAGGGAGCCACGGCAATCGATTACAACCAAATAATGTCTATTCTATTATGTGATTACATTACGCTCAATAGGAATTGTTTCTCAATTTATAAAATTATTACCAAACTCAGGGTCGGTAAACAATAGACTGGTGAATTTTGACGAAATAAAATAATATATTCATTTTATTTATTTATTAAAAAATATTCAGAGTCATGTTAATTCCTTATTTTAATACAATGAACGATTGACAACATAAAATTATTGAAACTGTCAATTTTAAATATTTGAGGTCACTTCAGAATCACAATTCTCTTATATCTTAACACATTAGACATAAATACATCTAGATTAAAATAGTATGTCTTTACTTGTGTTCTTAACGATTTTACAAATATATTTTTAAACAATTACACTCCTAAACAGTATCTCGCTTTGCGACTACCTATTAAATAAGTTAAAATTGTTTAATGTAAATTACAGTGCATTGATTTGTCATAAATTAATATTTTTTTAATAATATCTTATTTCAAGAATTTCATTGTTATTGAAACAAAATTACATAATTATTTCGTCAATAAGTTTGATATTTTTAATAACATAATAGATATACGATTAATTATTAATATAAATATTTAATCATATATCTAATAGAATAATAAGATTACAGTTTGTATATTAAAATGTTACATTATTAAAAAGAAATTTTCTAAACATAAAAAGTTTTTCAACGTGAATAATAAAATACGTAGCAAGTTTTTTTTTACGTAACATGTAAGTAAGAACCAAGCTGGTAAGCAGTTCACGGACATATGAAACTAACTTCAAATAAATAAGTGTTATATTGTCATTCTAGAGGACTAAAATAAAATGCGTACAATCTAATTCGCTTTCATACTCATCAAAACGGAACTCTACTAAATGTACTGCTGCTTGGTGACAGTAAAAGGCAATACGGTGTAGCTAGGAAGAATCTAGTGGAATGTTATATTTTCTAGATTTTGTAGTTATAAAACGCAAGGATTTTTGATTTATCACTAGAACTTAACACTATTACTGACTGCGATTCTTCACAAATATACACCAGGATGAGTAAAAATTGTAACAATTTATAAATAACGGACAGGTGACTTTTTAACAAAGGTAACATTCAAATGGAATGTTGTGTTATATTATAAATATTATCACTATAACCTATGTATAGGAGAAAATTGCTTAATTTTATAATTTTAGTAATATCGAAAGACAATAAAGGTATTTAGCAAAGTTGGTTATTAAGACGTATTTACTGGTATTTGTTTTTGAAAATATTCATGATATATTTAGTACAAAACCAGTTTTAACATGTTACGTTTAAGTAAGCTTAAGGCAAATAAAATGAGAAAAATATAGAGATATAATTAAATTAAAACGTTTTTTTACAATCAGAGTTACATAGGCATGAACAAATAAGCGTCGTATAGCATTCTAAACTGCAAACGTATAAGTTTCCAAAAAAAGAATACGGAGGAAGCCGTACGCAACCTTGCTAATAAAATATATTCAAAAAACTTCCCTTACATCTATGTGTTTCGAAACTGCGTATTGAGTAAAGGTCAACGTAATTTGTCTTCAAACCTTCATTTCATGTTCTCGGTTTCGTTATGATGATCGACAGATAAAAACGAGTGAACAAAAAAAAAACAAAATTGTTAATAAAACAGTTATTAAAATAGTCGAAGAAGGAATAATAAGAATGTATATAAAAACAAAGTCACAGACATTAAAATTTCTCAAATATTAGATTCATCTATCATATAACACTTGTTTTTAGTTAATAAGGCATTATAGATATTTTTATTGACAACATTATTAAGTTATGCGCATAAGTTTCCAAACAATCAGCAATATTTTTGGTTTCATCAGTAACATCGTAGGAGCGCAAACATCATTTAACTTTCCTTAATCCGTTATGGTCGTGGACATTGTAGATCTTGATGATGGCGTCATTTAATGTTGTCAACTTCGCTTTGCAGCCCTTGTCGCATTTGTTACACACCCAGTGGATCTCCTGCTTCTGGTTTATGTGGCGGGATCTCTTTTTAAATCTGTATTCACCAAGGAGTATTATGGCGTTGCCAGCGCGCGACCAGCTGTACTGCGGTACCAAGCCTAGGTTACCTGAAACGGATATGAAATATGAATTCTCTCAAAATCGACAACATCGCCTAGGATCAATTTTTCAACAGCTTTAAAATCACATTGATTATTTTTTTGTTAAATAAATAGATCATTATACGTGTTTTAAATAAGTCAAACATTTCATACCACAAAAATAAATTTTAAAATTTAAGAAAAGAGATATCATGAAATAAACCACATTTATTGTAAATACATTAAAATGCAAAAAAAAATGCTATATATATTACAGAGATCCAATGTTTTTCATTTAATTATAAACTTATATTACATATATCAATACCATTAAGTAATTTTATGAGAACACAAGTATTACATTCTTCAAAAAACACATGCTTTGGGATCTCGAACACAGATCGGTAACATGCCAGCTCGGATACATTTCTCGTACCTACAATACCTGCAAATAGTTCTCTGGGACACATCTATGTGGCATTTTCCAGAGTTAGCAGTGCATTTGAAACTACTATATCTATCGCTGAGCACAGCCCGTCTGAAGAAGAGTTTACATGAATCACATGTCGGCAAACCGTAGTGAAACCCTGATATAGTATCTCCACATACAGGGCATCCCTTTCCTGCACGATCAAATTAAATTAATGTAGCAAAAAAAACTCATCTATCAATTTTAATTAAATAATATCTATAATATACGTATTTGACAAATAATCTTTGACCACTCATATGTAACACAGGTTTGCAAATAAGGTATGTTTTCCTCAAGTGTTTTCTATAATGATACAAATTGTAACAATAGTGCTAAGCCTAAGAGGTTAGTAGGGAGCGTTCGACGTGTATTGCGTTTCGCCTGCATGTTAAACACATGCTCAAGTATTTTAGTATTCTTTTTTTAATAGGATAGGGTGACAAACGAGCACACAGTCCACCTGATGGTAAGTGGTTACTGTGGCCCATAGACATCTACATCTATCCTCAATAAAGAATCAAAATGCAGATGCGTTGTCACCCGTGAGGACTAAGATGGAATGCCTCTTTTCCAGTAAAGAGGGTCTCCAGGTCTCTACACTCACCATACGAAACAACAGTGTTAAGCTGCTATTTTACTTTATTATTTACCTTATTATTCTGTGAGAACGTGATCCTTCCGACCCATTCGTGCTACAACTATCCTTCTAATATAGCTGCAGCATGGCTCTACCACGTAACAAAACGTCTGCTGGCGGCTCAAAATGCTCTTCATTGAGCCTTTGTCGTTAGAATTAGGAATGTTGATATAATTTATATCACAAAAACTTACAAACAAGTGGTAAAATTAAACATTTTGTACAGCCGACTTCAATATAAATAAAAAGAACATTATCAATGTAGTCCAAGTCAATTAAATACGCATTATTAAGTTAACTCTAAAACTACTGGTCAGATATTGATCAAATTTATATAGGGCTACATGAGAAGCACCTGCTTTGATATAAAAAAAAGAATCATCAAAAGCGGTACACTGAGAAAAAAGTTCTGAGGTAACACACATAAAAAAATATAGTCTCCACCTTTTTTTGAAGTTGGTTGAAAACAGCGTTACGCCTGTAATTACCGAGGAGTTAGGCCGCGTTCCGACGACACGCATCCGCTACGCGCACGCCACGCGCGTCATAACCCGCGTCTAACTCGCTATGAAATTTGTCGCATATAATTTGAGTCTTATGGCAAATCAATAAATCTGAAATTGCATTTATCGACGTTCAACCGCACACGCTTCGCACACGCCACGCGCCCGCCTCGTTCCCGCTCCGCGCCGGCCACGCACACGCTCTGCACCCGCCCCGCTACGCCCTACGCTGTGTTCATGATCGGTGAGCTACTCGGATCACTTTAGCCAACAAATATGGATTTAATGTCAAATTTTGAAACAAGTGATAGTGCTAACCCATCGCCTACACATCACAAACCCAATCTTCCATTAGCCGTCTTTTACGACATGCTGGTAACATGCAGGTAGTTGACATATTCATTTTTGTTACGCACACTTTTGGACACCACAAAATAATATGGGTCCTATAAATCCCAAACCAACATGAGACGAATTATAATCAATATACGTATTATAATCGTCACAAGCAAGACAGTAATGTTAATTCTTTAGCGAATTAATGTAATGAATTTCGACGGGATTTTGAAATAAAATGTAGATCTCATTTGATTACAACTGTATTCAAAATATAAAAGCGAATACAAACAGAATGCGACGTAGTACAGCAACATAATGAGAAATCGTGAGTAGGAACAAAAAAAAAAGTACCTATACAATAAATAGCTGGCGCTGTAAAGCCGCCACGCCACACGTTCTGCCTAGGCCCAAGTGGAAATCGTTCGTCAAGGCGTGCGGTGCAGCGGAGCGTTCGGCATACATTATAAGCTATAATATATCAGTCATGTTCGCCGGACGCCCCGCCGCACGCTCTTCATTGGAGTTTTAAGGTACAATTCCGTAGCCGACCGCACGACTGGTTTCTATGTAGTTCTATGAAATACCTTCCGTAGCTAGCGACACGTCGTTTGCCGGAGCGGCAGACATGTCGCCCGACCGCAGATCAGCAGTGCCGCCAACGCCCGAGCGACACGTTGAACTTTTCTCAAAAAAAATGAGTTTCACCGATTCCGTGGAAGAGAAAATGAAAAACCAGGTGGCCCAATATATATATATATAGTACCTATTTTCTTTACATAAATAGAGTACCCACAGAACTTTCGCAACAGATTGGAACACGTGCTGCTGCCGCCTGCAGTCGGGTTCGGAATCATGACCACAGCGACGTGTACTGTAAATACTGTAACTTCACACACATACACATATTTGGACGTGGTAGAGCCATGCTGCAGCTATATTTGTGCTATAGTTGTAGCACGAATGGGTCGGCTCGACTGGGGAAGGACCACGCTCTCACAGAATACCAGCGTAAAATAGCAGCTTAACGCTGCTGTGTTTCGTATGGTGAGTGTAGAGAACCGGAGACCCTTTTTACTGGAACCGAGGCATTCCATCTTAGTCCTCACGGGTGACGACGCATCTGCATTTTGATTTGTTGTCGAGGATAGGTGTAGATGTCTATGGGCTACAGCACCCAACTTACCATCAGGTGGACTGTATGCTCATTTGTCACCCTGTTCCTATAAAAAAAATATAAGGGCACTGAAGCGAATGTTTCTTAGTAGAACGGAGAACTTTACCATGGTAGCAAAGGTACTGAAAAAAAGGAGTTAAATAAGAAGGGGAAACATCAGGATAGAATAAAGAGTAGTGAGTGCTCGTAGACTATGGCGCTGACGAATGGTAACTCCATTGGGAATTGTTGCTAATTTATTTTTACATTTCGTTTCGCTGAATTGTAAATTTATCACTATCGATTTTATTAATATTATATAGGTTACAAAAATATGCCTTGTAATTTCTACCGGCAAACGATTCCCACCAGAACTCGAAAACACCAAGAGAATCCACTACCCCATACCATCTCGTGTGTGTCGTTAGAGGTGACAGATGGACACTGAAACAAGGCAGCAGTATCCACCTGGTAATAACTAAACGTATTACTTGCCGCTGAATATAATGTACGAGACTCGTCAGTTTAAATATGATTTTACTAATCTTAATAGTAGGGGAACCCATGATGCTAAATAGGGATTTACTCAGCGTCGTGAGGCCCTATTAGATTTTGTTGATTAGTTGATAGGAAGGAAAAAAAGTTATATAATGTTTCCCCTTCCAGTGGTGGGGGAAGCGTCTACAGATTCTCAAAAATGTAAAAATTACTACAAACTACTACAGATGTACAAAATTAATTCCAGCGTGATATTCGAAGGGGACGTTAAGTGAACCCTTAAAATGCTCTCATTCAAAAGACTGACGATTCCGAAGTGACGCAAGCTAGCAACGAAATTTTGAAAATGCGAAAAAATATCGCCATATTGAAATATTCGAGCGTACCAGATTACTATACAGAAGGTTCAGCTTGAGGTCCCAGTTATGGTAGCTTAAAATCTGACGATCATTTTAAGGGATATTGATAATATGACTGCTAGAAATAATTTTTTATGAACTTTTTTTTCTCAATAACCATAAAATGACACTGAATGGGGATGGCACGAGAGAATCAAAGATAGGGAAAAAGTGAAACGGAGAGACGCACGGAGTGGAACACACATGTTTTACTTCAGCTGCACGCTCTCATCTTCATAGACGATTTTTAGTATTTCGGCCTGTGGGAATCTTCTTTATTTTTGCATTACTTCCTTCCAAAAAAAAGTCAACCACGCTCGAGAATGGCAAAGACGTTTTTTTGTAACTTTGTAACCCCCCCACTCCCTAACGTTACGATCAAATCAGATTTTCTAAATGCACTCTTTTTAGCTCGTAATTAACCCACCTTACTTTAATCTGACGCGCTTGAGTAAATCCAAAATATCCCCTTTTGGGCCCCACTATTACAACAACTAATATGGAAAAATAATAAACAGTATGACATTTACAGCACAATTATTATCTATTTACAATGCATAATTACAATGATATTACATTTTTATAAACAAAAATATACAAATACGACTATTTTTAAATTATTCTCATAACAGCACAAAATGTTTTACTAAGTTTGGAAGATAAGTTGGTAAATAGATGTTTAAAATAAAATTGACACAGATAAAATGGTAAAATTGGCCAGTAAATTAAATTATTACTCCTGTAAAATTCTTCCCGTTGCGAATTATGCTGTTTGTGTGTCCATTTATTTCTCCTTTATTACTAATTTCTATAGTTAAGTATTGTAAAAAATATACGTGTATAGAATGTTTTGTCTCACGAAGACGGAGGAGCCTTACTCTGTTTTGTGGCAAAGGCCACATTAATTAATATTTTGTTACGTCACGGCGAACAACTTTTCTCCATTTACTTTTTGTTCCAACGGTACTCAAACTCACGCACACAAAAATAATATGCATATGCACCTACACAACAAGTAAGACCAACCCGCCATCGTAAGGCCCGCTATATACATACACACATACAGGGGTTTCGAACGCAGCAAGTCCATATAAAATCTATGACCCGTCACATACTTACGGTAGTTTTCCGTTCGAAATTTTGCGGGCAAAACGGAATTCCGTATGTGTGTGGCCGTCTCGTTCGGAATTCCGAAACGGAATTCTGAAACTGAATTCCGTATGTATGTGGCCGGCCTAAGATAAAAATACACAAACACAAATAAGTACACGACATCATTAGTGTGTGGATATTTTTTAAATGCATTTGAATACCAAAATTTAAGAATGCGACTGATGAGTATCTTGAATGAATGGAAAATAAGAAAAACCGATCAATCTATGTTTGTAAAAAAACAAAACACAGTGTAACGGTTTAATATAAAAATGAATGTTTGTTCGTCTTCTATGCGATCTCATACCATTTTCCGATTACAATAAAATGTTACTTGGGCACGCAAAGGTTTCTCAAAAATAGAACAAGAAAGTTTGTTTGTTCATTTATCTTCTATGCGTTCCTATACGATGGAACTATATTATTTGACGCGCGCCCGCAAAGAAGAATGGGAATTGAATCGCACGCCGGGCACAATATAATTATTTACGTGAACCTACAAATTAAATAAACGGATACTATATAGATTTCACCGCTTCACTCAAAATGTCAATAATTGAAAATAAGTTAAAAATTATACGCGATAAGTTCCGTAGAATTTGTTTTAATCAAAATTTAACTAATACATATATTTAAATTAGCTAAACCATGCTTATGAAGAATTCAATTATAGCTTTTCGGTTAACAGAAAATAAAACTCAAATTATCACAAGCAAGCAATAGATAATGAATGTAGAAAAATATACATAAATGGACATAGGAACAGCATTACAGAAATTAAAATAATCGAAATTCGTACCATTCTCTACCAACAACCAACAGAACAACTCAGGGCTGTCCTCACGCTAGATACATATAAATTTAACCTGGAACGATATGGTGACCTCAAGGGGCGTGGTTGTGAAATCTATTACTATACATGAGCATGCCCGCACGCGTGTGTATAACAGCCTTGCAACCGAAATAGCTACGCCTACTACACTGCCAACGCTCGCTGTTTTTCCTCACGTAGTGCAATGAGAATCTATAGCCATCGACAATCATCATTGTCCGCTTGTTTTTTGATAGCGCGAATGTAACTGAAAATAGAAACAAAAAATAAATACAGATTAAAGACACGCTATCTAAGTTATAAGCCAGTAAATATGCTTCTCTGATAAAACAGCAACTGTTTACAGATCTGAATGTACCTTCTTATTCATAAAGATTTTTGATAATGTGTTTATATTTACAATTCAATAAAAACTAATAGTTTAATTGATTAGTAAATTAAAATGCTGACCTTTAGATTATTATACAATTTATTAAAATATAACACACGAAATCAAAATAAAACATTAATTTTTTTTAAAGCTATACATTTTTACGAAAAAAAAGCATAATTGTCACATTCTGTTAAATTTAAAACTAAGCACTGAAACCGGTTATTCAAAAACTGATCAAATCGTAATAAAAAAAATTCCAATATTGGTATGTTTTAACCTAAGAAACTTATTTATTATTTATTTTGCACTAAATACAGAATGGGGGTAGTAGTAAAATTTTAAATATATAGTTTAATAAATAATAATATATAACTTACAGGCTAATTATGAAAATATTACATACACCTTTCTGCATTTCTATCGAATAACACCTTACGATATTTAACTTATATTTTAATACAATATTTTACAATTTTGACGACTCGGTAGCGCAGTATCTAAGGGTTTGTCTGCTGTACTGCAGACCGCGAGTTCAAATCCCGCACGGAATAACTTGCATTTTAAAATAATTTCTCTGCATCTAGGTGTTTGTCCATATTGAAAACCGTGTTGTGCATAAATGATCGAACGCACAAACTGTCCAAAATAATGATTCAAAATTAAAATCCTCTTCTACCATCCAGATAAGAAAGATATCTACTTTAAAATAACAAGTACCTTCCTTTGGGATTAGGTACGATCTACATTAAAATTTCTTTAAAATAGTACACATAACATACAAGGATTTCTGTCACAAGAAAAATGCATTTATCTTTCAAATTCGAATAACTTTGTTTTGTTTGTTTTGTTTTTGTAGGTTGAAACATTTCTGCACAACACGATCATATTTACTTATGTTAAGCAAATCCACGATATGGCATTAATAGTGTGGCACCACCACTCTTCTCACGGTTGTTTTAAACTTGGGGATTGGGATTGACTCTTATTTACTCATTAGTATTATGTTATAAAGTCTTTGTTATAGACAAATACTGTATATGTTCAGAAAATGAGCCTTGGTATGGTTGGTGGTGAAATTAAGCAAACCTAAGGATGACAAACGGGCACACAGTCCACCTGATCGTATATGGTGGATTATATATTAAAACAGTTTGATTACTTGATTAGTGTATAGTAATAAGAAATGTTCAATTATCATTTTTCAGCGCGAAACAATGGGCGTCACGGTATATCTGCTTCCTGTGTGCATTTTAACTCGTATTGATAAAACAGACACTAAGATGCTTCTCATATGAAATGGGTATTTCTTTAACTGTCGGAAGTCACAAAAAACTCCTGGACATATTCCTTAGTCAACTATTACATCGAAGAGATGAGAACGACAAGGATTCGATTTCCCACTCTTCTCAACATCATTTTTGTAAACACTGACCTTAGATTCTAATATAAGCTGTCTTTCAGCCTTGAATTGAACATTCCACTAAAGTATGATGTACAAGTTACATCACGCGTACGTATGGTGATGGAGTGTGTTCCTGCCATTAAAGAGACCTAAATCTATTTAAATAAAACTAATTTTACGGATTTTATCGCGTATATTAACTTATTTTACATTCCCGACGTTTCAAGCACTTTACAGCACCCATGGTCATTAATTTTAATCTGGAGGTAGCCGTGGTTAACTATGACATTGGGACGTCATACACGTCAGTCCCCCCCGTGACCATGGGTGCTGTAAAGTGCTTGAAACGTCGGGAATGTAAAATAAGTTAATATACGCGATAAAATCCGTAAAATTAGTTTTATTTAAATGTGTAGTGTTCGCGTAAATATAAGAGACCTAAATCTATATTAAAGTCTACTATCAGTCCAATATTATAAAGAAAATATACAATATACTATATAACACATAGAATTTAGAAACCATAAAGCAATTATTGCTATAAATCAGAATGCCAGTCTTAAAAAACGAGGACGTTCAAAAATAAGCGAGAATGCTTGAAGTATGAATGAAAATATTACAAAAAAGTAAATTTTACCGGATTTTAATATCTGGAACGCTAAACAATATGCAAAAACAGACCAGAATAAATAATTCCCGAGGTTTTTTGAAACTGTGATCGTGATCGTTTTCTTAACTCGATTTACAACAATGAAAGAAACGTGACTTCATGATTACGATCCCAAACAAACGAACGGACATACAGTCCAGTTTGTGACACCAATGATTTGTCAGACAAGAATTGGAGCCGCCATCTCCAACTCCTAAGAAATTCAAGGAGACCTTCCGTCGGTAAGATCATGAGCTCTCTTATCTGAATCGATTATCTCCGCCATAGGGCAAATGTTGCGGACATTTTGTAAGCACAACAAATAAAAAACTTGCCCAACGAAATCAGCGAGAAATCTCGAGGTAAGCTCACAAGTCTGTCGTTGCGATTACTACAATTTAAGATACTGGCTTTGAAATATCTACTTCAGGATTCTCCATATTCATCAGACCTTGCACCCGGTGATTTCGAGCTATTCCCAAAAATAAAGGAGTATCTGAGGAATTATTTCTAGATGATAAAGCAGTAGACGCTGTAGTACATTTAGATACCCGGGATTAAGAGTTATTTATGAAGGGAATTTAAGGTCACTGTCAAAAAATAAATTAACATTATTAAAAAATACCTGTAACTCATCCTCACTTTCTATTGAACGCCCCTTGTAACATTATTTGTACAAATCACAACCAAAACAAATACTTATTGCCATTAATTTTTGAAGCCATCTTTTAATTCACAAACAAATAAGTGGAAAAGAATTCAAATCCTTGAAGTGAATTTTTTTTCATGATTCTTTTCACACACACATATACGTATATGTATTATGTAAACGTATACATATAGCAAATCAAACTACATCTATAATAAAAATAAAAATACTTTTTGGGCGGTATGAAATGGAAGCATTTCAGAATAGATGCATATTATAATTTTTAACAAATTGTTAATTTTTGGAAGTACTTAAGGGAAGATGCCCACTGCAAAGACAAGATATAGTGTAGTGTAGTGTATAGGCGAATCTCGATCGCGTGTAGAATATGCCTTGACTTCGTTTTACTCACAGCTTTAAATACATTCATCAGTTGCATTTGTCTGTGTGAACGATACGCCTAACGATTTACCTAAAAGTTTCAAGAATGCATTCCGCAAATAAAATTGTGCTGTAAATATGGCAACAACTTTGTGGAACATAATATTATTATTGTTTACATGAGAACAAAACGTAATCCTAATAAAATATAAAATAAATAGTTTATTAAGTATCACGTTTTCAAAAAGATCGTAAAAAAATCACACTAACCCAACTGGATCTTGAGAAAATAGCCTAGAATGAGATTTTTGCAAGTCGTGAAATAATTTCCTAAGGTGTACTTATACGAAATAGGAATATTTACACTTTTTACAACATTATTTATCTAGATATGTTCAAAGTTTATTTACACATTTTGTTAATTCTCATTGAAAGACTTAACAAGGATTTGTTCAGGCAGAGACATATTGAATGAAGGTTTTCCTCGATTGATAAGTAACTCCGAAGCGTCATGATTGTGGTAGCCCTTCACTTCTATGATATGGGACCCTGATGTCTTAACCACGGCTTTACAACATTTGTATGAATGGGTAGAGCAGGTCCATCTTATAATACCGTTACGCACTGAATGTCGGCAGTACGTGTACTTATTGAAGACGATTAGTGGTTTTCCTCTGAGAGACTGAATAAAAAAGGCGGGCGCTATTACTCCTGAAAACAAATATTTGCATTAGTTTAGCATTAAACAAATGTCTTATTATGAAACGCGACTAATCAGTTTAAAAAAGGAACAATATTCATTAGTGAACAAGAAATGAAAGCTGTGAAAAGAATACTAAAATATTATTTATTATGGTATCATTATTTTACAATTTTAGAGAGCGATGGTACAAAAGTTGGATAATACTGAAAAATATGATTATGCCACAATATTTGTACTAATAATTGTACAAAAAAAAACAACAATAATCATAGTTACTATAATACACAAAATAAAAAAGGCAAGATTTACTAAACAGAGATCACGTTATCACAAATTAGCACCCATTCCAATGCAACAAGTTACAAGCATCTTGGAAAATATTACATTCCAAAATCAAAAAAATATATAAAGTATGTCTGCTCTGGTATTTTATTTGCTTTTCTAATAATCACATAAAAAACCTGTTTGTTTACTTCTAGTTGATATACAAAATACAGAAATAACAATTTTTATGTCTAAGTAAATAAGAAAATTTACTCAACCTAAGTAAAATTGTACACACAGTGTTCTATTCAATAATGCCTTCGCTAATCTATAGTATTTTTTATATTACTGCTCTAAATATAATAAAAAGTAAATTATATAATATACTATACTTTCTTTGCTAACGTTATATAAAACTATTTATAACACATTTCACTCTATGTATTAAACAGCCTGTAGACAATAATTAGGTCGCTTCGGACCGGATGGTACTGTATATAATAATACAAATATAAAAGTTTAATAATACATAAAAATATTGAGGGTAAAACAGATTCAATTTAACTTATTCTAAGATACTGATATCGTCAAACGAAGAACTCTGTGGGTGGATGGTTGTGAAAATTCTTCGCAAATACTAACTTGTCTCGATCAGTGTACACTCTAGCCGGACAGCCGTGGTTGTTGTGCGTGTAGCAATACCAACAACTCCTGTCGCCGGTGCACATTTCTCTCGTAAAGGTAAAGTCGCCAAGTTTCATTAGACTCTCGCCATCACGTGAAAGCATAAACTTCACTGAAAGGTACATGCTCTGGTAAGAAACAATATTTTAAGTACAAACTACATACTTCCACCTTTTATTGAAGAACATTCTTTAACTTGATCTCCGGTTTAGTTATGAGTGTAGTGGTATCCACTACCCTATATCATTCTATGGCTGTCGTAGGAGGCGACCGAGTGTAACAAAGGAGATGAGCAGCAGCGTCTTCCAAATAACGACAAAAATAAAAAGAAACTGCGATTTCTAACCCGCTTGCCAAGCGTGGCAACTATGGCAAATATTCTCCCTTCGAGGCAATCTATGGGGGAGGTCTATGTTCAGGAGAGGACTTTAATAAGCTATAACGTTAACGATTAATTATTAGTATCACAACATATGCCGCTACTCAAGGACGCCGAGACCAAATTATATTTATCCAAAATAAGATTGAGATACAATTAAAGGTATTCTCGTAACTTTTGATAAATGATGGAATAATCATATCAAGAAAAGCCTGGTCGGTGATGGGAAGCCGCTCTTAGGTGCAAGGAAAGTAACGATCAAGGTTAAAAAATCTCATTTACCAATGTCCCGTAATAGTGTGGGTGTTGACGATGAGCAGCAAATAGATAACTAGAAGGAAAACTCAAACATTACTTTGTGATACCAATGATTTGTCTAAGAATGTAAGAACAGTTAGTAATGATTTATTGTGATGGCGCGTTTATATTCTAAATATAGCGTTAGAAAGCGAAATGTAGGTACTGTTCTTGTTGAAGGTAACTTATTTCACACTTTTTACATTTTTTTTTTTGCTTATGATTGTACATAGTACCAATACGAGCACCGCAGTTTAGCCGCATTTGCTGAATACAAAACGGGAGACTGGAGAATGTACTTCTGTGTAACGAAGCCTTTTCTACTGTTGTTTATCCATTAAGACTTCATGCTACGTAAACTTAAGGCTAAATTATACTTATAAAAAAAAACAGGACTTTGTCAATCCTTTACAGCGGGGTTGTCAAAGTTAACGCTAATAGAAACTATAAAAATAAATATAAAATCAACACTTAGCTACGTCAATTAACATTAAGACATGTGTACTTATGTTTATTTTTATAGTTTTCTATTACCGCCATATTTGTTATTTAAATTTTTATTTGTCATTATAGTCACCTTGGCCAACCAATCAGGGCAGAAGTATTTTTCAAAACAGAGGTAAAAAATCTTTATTGAATGTATAATTATTGACTAACAGTATTCCCTTGAGGTTTAGATCAATATCAGCCAAATAGTTGAAAAAATAACACTAATTTATTTCATACAAAAATCCATTATGAAGATTTTTCTTAACATTATATTTTTTCAATACTGTACAAATTATGCACTGTTAGTAATTAACAGCTGTGTTAGAAGTGTAAATATAACGTTATGGTTAAACAATAAAAAAGATTAAAGTAATATTAAATACATACATACACAAGGACATGGCTCAATAATATTGCATCCCTATCAATGAAATAAAAAAACCCAAACTTCGTCATTAATTTTATTTAAAGTTAAAAATCATATTTCATTCCAATTCCAAACATGGTAGTATGGAATAAAAGTTAAGGATTACTAAAGTCTTTTTTAAGTTGAAAGAAAAAATTACTGTACTTAATTTAGTTATTATCTACATGGTTTCCATATCATTACATTTATTACAACAACTGATATATATTTTGATAACTTCTTTAGAAATGTTACAATATTTAGTTTTTAATTCTTCATCCATTCTATCCTTATCGGGATGATTAAATAACAAATGTATAGTATGCAATACTCCAAACAATTCATCTGTTGCTACATAGAACTTTATGTTGGGGTTGGATTCATCTTTCGGTTTTATTAATCTTTCCTTCCCATTTACTTCCAACACATCATAATTACTTAACATTTTATAGTCGTCAAAGTCTTTGTTCCATTTTTCTTTAATTTCCTTAATTTCTTTAAAGAAATCTTGATACCTTTCTCTATTTATAAGATATATGCTATTACTGCGCTTACGATTTATTAGCCTATCAAGCTTTTCAGTGAATTCCTTCTTCATTGGAGCTACAACATCTACAGAAAACAATTTTACACCTGCAAATAAGAAAATATAAAAGAATTAAAAACAATAAAAATATTTTTTTATTGTTTTTAATTTTTATTACGGCTATTAAAATTTTAACAGACTAGATAGAGAATTTTGATAAAAATAAAAGTGGCGGCGTAGGAGAATCCGCCACCCCATATCGTTCCATGGATGTCGTAAGAGATGACAGAGGGAAATTGAAACGAGAGGGGCAGCAGCATCTTCCGGATAACAACTGAAAAATTATTAGCAATAGCCTCCCTATGATGCAACCTAAGGGGGCGTATATTCAGCCTTGGACTTTTGATGGGCTGTGATGAATAAATGAAATGACAAAGAAAACTACAAACATTTTTTCTTCAAAATGAAGAGAAATACTTTATTTTATGACAACATAATAATATATAAAAAAACTAAATAAAACAATATATCTTCAATAACATATAAATTTTATTCAATGAATATTTATAATATAATAGAAAGATTCTAATCTAATACTTAAATATAAAGTGAAAATCACTACAATTGTATTATGAAAAGTTTTAAAAAGCATCTGCAATAAAAAATACCAAAAGTATTGAAAAATTATATCAGTGAGGAAAAATATAAAGAAAACTACAGAATCTTCCAATTTAAGAGATTTGGTCTATGCATAAGTCCAATAATGCAGATCACAGATAAATAGCGCTGTACGCTATGATACTGAAAGCATTTTTCCCGTTGCAAATTGTTTTCAAGTAAACTAAATTGTCTTTGTAAACAAATGTATGCCTAGTTTATATATGCTAATACTTGCACTTTTCTTATATCTTATTTATAAAAAAATTATAACTACACTAGGGAGTCTGCCTATTTTGTTTTTTTGAATAAATTAACTGTAGATAGATTAACAAAGTTCTAATGTGCAGAGTAAACCAAAACTGTATAAATTATTTGTGGGCCATACAAATGCTCAATTCATGCAGGAATTGAATCCCCAGCTCCCAAGAAATGAGTCTACTGTGCCATAAGATTATAAGTTTTTATCTCCTATTTGTTTTTGTTACATTATCAATAATCTTCACCAGTATTACAACTTATTACAAGTCAGAAGTAAAATATCACAATTTTGAGAGAAAACCTGCATGACTTTTTTATAGGATAAGGGTGAAAAACGAGCACACAATCCACCTGATGGTAAGTGGTTACTGCGGCCCATAGACATCTAATTTTATCCCCAATTACGAATCAAAATGCAGATGTGTTGTCTCCCGTGAGGACTAAGATGGAATGCCTGTAATATAGCTGCAGCATGGCTTTACCACATATAAAAACACATTGAACGCACTCATCATTATCATTACAGCCCTTCACAAGTCCACTGCTGAACATAGGCCTCCCCCAAAGAATGCCACAAAGCACGGTCCTGAGCCACCTGCATCCATCGACTTCCTGCATGTCTTACCAGGTCGTCCATCTCGTGGGGGGACGCCCTACACTTCGCCTACCGGTACAAGGCTGCCACTCGAGAACCTTTTTTCCCCATCGGTTGTCGGTTCTTCGAGCTATATGGCCGGCCCACTGCCACTTCAGCTTACTAATCCGTTGGGCTACGTTGTACGTTGAACGCACTATGTACACATAAATATTTGAATGACATATGAAGTTCACCAACATAAAAATGGGTTGATAAGTTTGCCAAGCAAGTCTGAGTTTTAGTATACTTTTGCAACTATGTGATATTTTATATTATGCAAGGTAGTAAAAAGTTAATATGAATTTTTTTGTTGGGTATTTAAGTTACTGTTGCTTCATTAAATTATAATATTTCATTGTTAGTTTTGTTAGCCTTCAAGTTCCCTTTTTGTCAGTTGTGTCTATAATACGTTTTTGTGTATTTATTGTAGTCAATGATAGATATACAAACAGTTGCTGTACCATATTAATATATTTTAAAAGTTGTATTTGATTGTTTGTACTTTATGAGCTGCCATACCATTCATCAGATTGTGCTAAAATTTTGTCAACTTATTGCTTGCTCCTGCGCCAAGGTTATAGGCATATTACAATTAACTCACCTTAATTAGTAGGTGACTAATTATGACTTGTTATCAGGAAAATGCTGCTACTCATCTCCAGTTTCATTTTCTCTCTGCCACCTTCACAACACAGCAACAAGCTTTTTTTTGATAATAGAGGAAGATATCATGAGGATACCTTGTGTCAAAAGTTAAAAATTTAAAGGACATCTAAAACAGTCATCAGGCATTACGTCAGTTAATGTGAAAAAAATAAAGAATTCTTTATACCAGGCGAGTTTTGGCGAGAACTTGACCGGCCGCGGCTTACTGCTCCTGTATTATTGTTTAAATAATGGATTGAAGTGGATTTTGATATGTAAAAGTGGTATGATTTTGTGTATTAAGTGTCTGCACAAATGAACTATTAGTGGAAATGGTGAAACAAGTGCTCTGACGGTGATGTGATTCTCAAGATAAGGTGTCTGTCTGCTTAGGTGCCTTGAGATACCATCGCCAACTGTCAGCTGTCTACTGGCTCAAGTTGCCTTCAAAACTCCCAAGGGCTGCACAATGTGACGCATCAACATATTGTGAAGCAGTGTACTGTGAAGGATAATTATACATTATAACTTCAGGCTCAGAAGGACTAGAAATCAGAGCCGTAAAGCCAGTTAAAAAAAAATTAATACCAGGCCCAGCGATATACATTCTGGAAAAGTCAAAGAAAGATACAAACTATAAGTATAACAATTATTTTATTCAGTATATTATAGTAAATATTACTTAATAAAAACATTTTTAATTTAACTACTTGTTTCAAAAAAGTTTTTTGTAAGAGGAATCAACAAGAAAACAGCATTGTCTAACTGACTGATTTAGCTAGACTAACATACAATTTATTTCTTTGTTACTTTTATGTAGCAATATAACAAAATAATCAGGACAACTATTCTAAGTACTTCTCTTTTATTCTTGTGGTCCAGATTTACCTAACAAAATATAACAGCTTAACAATGGTAAAACATACTTTGAAATTGACAATACTTTAGAAAAATTGCAATAAGCACAAAATGCAGAACTTCATCGAAATTAAACAATAATTAAAACTACTAATACAGTACTAAGGTCGCCTTATGTTATTTATGTTTAATGTTGTTTGTAATATGAGTTGTCAAGTATATAACTAATATGAAACGATAAATAGTTAAATTATTAAGACAATAATTGAATGAGTTACTTATTAGTGGTGTAATCAAAAGAATTATTCAATATTATTACTTAACACGTGCAAAAACTAAAATAAATGTAAATAAATCACACCGCTATGTAGTCATACATTTTTTTAATTTAGTAGAAATAATTGTACATTACCGCATTTTAAGGATGTTACAGGGTTCACGTAGTGACTTATTATGGCTTTATTTGTAAATATCAATTAAATCACATATAACACCAAAATCACAAACATAATACACAGTTTTACAGGTTATGTTACGTCGGTATAAAAATTAGTAAACAACAAAATTATTTCTTCTTTTAACCACATTAAATTAAACTTGGTATATAAACACTTAAATTTTGCATAAAATTTGTAATATTAATATAATGTTTTAATATAAAAGACTTTGTTTTTTTTTTCTATGTAAAAACTGTCAGCAATCTGTCACAAGAATGTTGTTGTTGTTACGATTTGCTAATAAAGGCAGGTAAAGGTCGTAGGCCATACATCCTAGTCTCTGTGTATTATTTTCACAATATACGGAATAATTTTTATTGTGGCTTTGGCAACAAGATCTATAGTCAAAAAGAGTACCTACATTAATGGCTGTAATACATTTCTCAGTATGAATACCTGAAGTTTTTACAAAATGAATCAACAAAAATCTTTGGTGGGTCACAATTGTGGTCCGTTCGATAAAATTTAATTTAATTTTACCGAGATGGACTTTTGCTCTACACTGATTCGAGCTCTGTTTTGTGCAATTATAATAATTCTATTATGGGTGATGCAAAAATTTCTACATGTTTACTCGTTTTTTCATTCATATTATAGTGTCTGAAATAGCTGCTAACAAGTGCCAATGTCGAATTGTTTGCAAGGTACATAGAGCAATACGGGCCACCGACGGCTCGGAAGGAAAACAGTCCCCTCTGTCACAGTATAAGTCCGTAATCACAATAAAACTAGTTGTAGCCGCACTGCTCACTAGACTAAATATAGTTGCGCGCCTGAATCGAAGTCTTACGGAAATTGTGAATTGTTTAGTTTTTAGCTGCAAAAATAATAATAATAATAATAAATTTATTTATTTACCAGAAACAGCCAAAATACAGAAAAGTTCTGTGACTCCCACACTAGGCATGGCCTGTCTCGTGGGGGTCAAACAAAAGATTTTACAATAGAACAAAGTGGCTATTTGTCGAAATTACGTAAAACAATTATGCATAGCAAAGCAAAAAAAATAAAAACTAAAATACGACTTAAAAATTATGCAAAATTACAGACATAAGTAACAAGCATATTCTAATTTAAAGGAGCGCGCGTGTAATTGAGGGAGAGTGTGTATGAGTGTGTGTGTGTGTGTGTGTGTGTGTGTGTGTGTGTGTGTGTGTGTGTGTGTGTGTGTGTGTGTGTGTGTGTGTGAGTGTGTGAAGTGTTAGTGGTGAGGTAGCCCTTTTTTTTTTTTTGCGGATGGAAAATCATCTAATGACGCCTTTCGCTGTGGGTTGAGCGAAAGGGAGTGTCAGACTTTTACTGACTAAAAACCATCCGTGTTCCTTCAGTGCCCTTACGTTCCGGAGCCGCGGTATCTCTTTCGAACAGCCCGCAGCCCCGGCAGGCGTCGGCCCTTGCGGGCCCCTTCCCGCTGCTGACAGCTCTTTGAGGCGCGCGTGGAACAAAACGCGCCGTCGACACGGCCTGTCGTCGTTAGACGGACGGACGGCGAGCTACCCATTGCTCGCCGTCCACAGGCCCGCGCCTACGGTGGCCGGGGGCCACGACGTAGCCCCCGACGCCCGGGGCGTCTCCCGCGGCGGCCGGGAAGGAAAGCTGTTGCTCTTTCCTTCTCCCGCTCCGCCACCTCCTTCGCTAGCATCACTGCTTCGCAGAAGGTGGTGACGGCATCCCATTCCGTCTCGCTCCGGACCATGGGTTCGACCAGGGCCGGACGCGAAAGGTCGCCGCCGCCTATCGCCGCTACGAGAACACGGCGGTGCTCCGCCCAAGCAGGGCACACCTCCACGGTGTGCTCCACCGTGTCCTCCGGTCGATCCTCGCAGTGGGAGCACCCGGGCGTTTCCTCCCGCCCGATTCGGTGCAGGAACCTCCCGAACACACCGTGTCCGGTGAGGACCTGCGTCAGGCGGAAGGTGAGGACGCCGTGGCGTCTCTCAAGCCACTCCTCAAAGAGGGGTCTTATCGCCGCTATAGTGGCGTGCCCAGCACGGGGTTGATACAGTCGCTCTCTCCATGTCGCCATGAGATCATGCCGGAAGTCTGTCCGCTGCGCGACAACTTGCCGCGGCAGCGGGGTTTCCCCCCGGCATAGTGCCTCCGCGCGCCATTCGTGCAGGCGCGCGAGGACTATCGCCTCCAGATCCCATGGCGGCAATCCGGCAAGGAGGCTCGCCGCCTCGCGGGAGATCGTGCGGTAGCCGTGAACCATCTTTACGGCAACCACCCTTTGGGGCGCGTTTAGGTGGTGGACGGCAAGCCGCGCCAAACCACGCGCCCACACCGGGGCCCCGTAAAGGGCCATGGACCTCACGATCCCCGCGTAGAGCCTCCGGCAGGAGGCGTTTGGCCCCCCCAGGTTCGGCAGGAGCCGCCTGAAGGCAGCCCCGGTCCGTTCCAGTTTGGGAGCCAAACGTCGGAAGTGCTCAACGAAGTTCCATCGGCCGTCGAGGACGAGTCCTAGGTACTTCAACGTCGACTCGACGCCGATGGATACCCCTCCTACCATCACTGAGGATCCCGGTGGTGGCCTGTTCCGAGGACCATGGAAGTGCATGGCCTCGGACTTGTGCAGAGCCACCTCGAGACCCAGTTGCCGGATCCTCTCAACGACTATCGCAACCCCGCGTGTCATATATTCCGCCGCCGCCTCGTACGACCCCCCTTGTGCCAGTACCAGCGTGTCGTCAGCGTAGCAAACTACGCTGACGCCGGTAGGGAGGTCGGCGCGCAGCACCCAGTCGTAACCGATGTTCCACAGGAGCGGCCCCAGAACCGAACCCTGTGGGACACCGCACGACATCTCTCGCCGGTTCCACTCACCGTTGCGACCGGGGTAGATGACGGCCCTGTCCGTCAGATAGTCCCCGACTATACGACGGAGATAGGTCGGCACCCGGTGATACCGGAGTGCCTCCCTAATGCAGCTCCAGGGCATGGAGTTGAAGGCGTTGGCGATGTCGAGAGTCACCGCCAAGACAACCCCCCCCCCCCCCCCCCCCTGGCCACTGCATCCCCCGTCGTGAGGGCTCTCACGCGCATGATGGCGTCCACCGTAGAGCGCCTCTTGCGGAAACCAAACTGGTGTTCCGCAAGATCCGGCCCCGTCCCCGCAAGGTGCTCGGCGTGGCGGTTTGCAATTACTCTTTCAAAGAGCTTGCCCACCTCGTCGAGCAGCACCACGGGCCGGTATGTGGACGCCCCGGCTTCCGAATGAGGACCAGCTTCCCCGTCTTCCAACGAAGCGGGAATTGGCCTCTCTCCAAGCATGCGCTTAGGAGCCCCTCCAGTCGGGGCCCGAGAGCCTCCGAGGCCAGGACCCAGGCTTTGCCAGGCAAGCCATCGGGTCCTGGGGCGGTATTCCTGGCCTTGAGCCTACGTACCGCCACTCTCAGGTCTACCCCGGTCCCTTCCGGGATGTCGTCGTCGTCGTCCTGGTGGTCCGCTTCACGTCCTCCACGAGCTGAGGCCGGAGACTCTGCGTCAGCGGGGGGGCCCAGGTGCGGAGTTTATCCCGCAGTGGTGAGGTAGCCCTATGATTAAATTCTTGGGAACAGACGGCAGGGCTAACGTTATTGCTGTCCACTACCGTTTTAACACCTATTTAAGGGTCACCAATATTTCTTCAGTTTCCTCATAGTCCCAAGTCAATAAATAGTTCATCATTTTTGTTTTAGCCTCGTAATGTTGGGATCGCTTTAAGCCGTATAAATTGACTAATTTGTTGTAGATGCGTGGGAATAGGAACAGTCTGAAATGATGAGCGAAGGATGTTTTAACCAAGGTTGTGGGGATCTTAAACACTCTTTTATTTATTAAAGTATCAAATGTCGGCAGTTTCTAAGCTTCTCTGTGCTTATGCATTTATATGTAAACACCCTCAGAAGATACAATCTACGGACACTTAAAACTTGGGCTTCTCTAAAGAGATCTGACGTATGATAACGCCTTGGTTTACCCATAGCTATCTTCAAAACTGCCCTCTGGGCCCTTTCCAGCACTAGCAATGTAGAGGAGGCTATGCCACCCCACGCCAGTATGCAATAGCTAAGTACGGACTGACATAGTGCAAGGTAGACTGTCTTTAAAATGCTGCCATCAGTAGAATCTCTCAATAGTCTCATTGTGTGTATCAGCTTACGGATCCTTGCTGATGTCGCTGATATATGACTTTTGAAGTTGAGGTTCTCATCTATTATGATGCCCAAATATTTAAGGGTGCCGACCCTATTTATCTGGTCACAGTTACAATTAGGAGAGCTCACGGAGCCAAAACTACAGTTGTTATTATGTACTTTAAGGCTATTGAAAAGTGACGGCGGCGGTTCAGACGCTGCAGTTTTATGAAAACAAATTAACTGCGTTTTTGAGGTGTTCAATGTTAAGATGTTGTAATTTAACCATTTTTGTAATTTATGCAACCCGGAGACAGCCGAAAGGTAGCCGTCGTGCCAAGATTTACCATAAAATATTATGGATGTATCGTCAGCATAACATACAATTTCACTATTTTCGAGTTCAATTGACATAATGTCGTTAATGTATGAAATAAAAAGAGTCGGCCCCAAAATGCTACCCTGAGGAACGCCAAAATCTACAGATCTAAGATCGCTTGCTTGATCGCCTATTCGGACACATTGCTGTCTATCCGACAAATAGCTGGAAAACCAGTTTAAAGCCAGACCATGAATACCAAGAGCACTTAGTTTCTTAAGTAGGATGGGGATCGATACCGTGTCGAATGCTTTAGCCAGATCGAGAAAAACACCGACACAGGATCGACCCTGATCGAGATGAGTTACAACCATATCTGTGATAAGACTAACTGCATCCTCAGTCGATTTTCCCTGACGGAAACCAAACTGACGGTCCGAGAGTATACTATTCTTTTCAAGATAGTTAGTCAGCCGCTTATGAACAACGCGTTCCAGGAGCTTAGAGTAACTACCCAGTAGCGATATGGGACGATAATTACAAGGATCGTCCTTAGCTCCATTCTTGTGTATGGGGATAACTGCCGCTACTTTCCACTGGCTTGGAAAGACTCCTGACGAGATACTTAAGTTAAATATCGCAGCCAAGGGCTCCGCAATTGCGTGGGCTACTGATTTTAAAAGTTTGTTAGTGATGCCGTCGGCACTACCTGAATCGAGAGACCGGATGAGACTTAAAACTTCCTGTTCGTCTGTAGGATCCATGAAAAATGAAACAATGGGTTGAACAGGAATGTGAACTTTTTCGGCAAGGGACTCCTGAGTCTCATTTAATTTCCTCATGATAGAGTATGCTAGCTTATTACCTACAGAGGCAAATTAAGAGTTGCAAACATCAAGCGATTCCTTTACAGAGGGTCTTGAGTTGATGAGAGCCAGAGGAGAACTTGAAATAGTGTCTTTGCCAGTTATGCGGTTAATAGAACCCCAGAGTTTTTTTGGAGAACATTTATTTTTATTTATTTCTTTATTGTTGTAATCACATTTTAGATTTCTGATTAGACCTATGTAAAAATTTCTATAACGCGTATATACAAGTTTTTTAGTAAGGTTGTTTGGGTCCTTACGATATTTAATATGAAGCTTGTCACGGTGCTTAGAGCATCTGCTTAGACCAGGATTCATTCAAGGGTGTAAGATGGTTCTAGAGCGGCTTATTACACAAGTTTTCGAGTATCTCAATATTGTCTCTGATACCGTCTTAGTGAAATGACTCACAGACTCGTCAAGAGAGCTGCAGTTCATTACTGGGGACCAGTTCGTTCCCTCCAGCTCTGATCTTATTGAGTCTATGTCAACTATAACTCGTGATCGATTAGATTTTGGTCTTTTTGGTTTTTGTGTCTTTAACATTATGCCTGCCATAGTGATATCATGGTCAGTAACATCATTGAGATACACTACGGACTCCGCATTAGATCTTACGGGTACAAAAATGTGATCTATGCAGGTTTTGACCCGAGTTGGTTTGGTAATGGCGGGGGAAAGTCCATACTCTGCTAATACATCTATGTACTCCGTGTGCAAATTTTTGTCACCTGCGGACCCAATAATATTTATGTTTATGTCTCCAGCGAAAATAAGACAAGGAGAGGGACTTACCGTTTTTAAGTTAGCGTCAAGAGAGCGAATAAATGTTTCTGGGTTAGTGTAACTAGGTGATCTGTAAGCGGCAACTACTGAGAAATGATCATATGCGAGAATACAATTACCCTCGTCAACGTTCAGCTCGGAAAAATTGGCTGTCCACCTATCTTTAATGTAGATAGCGACTCCTCCTGCCCTATTAATATACTTCCTAGAGTGAAAAGATGTAAAGCCTTGCAATAGAGGAACCGTCGCATACTTATCAAGCCAGCACTCGCTGAAGACAATAACATCAAAATCAAGATCTAATCTTTTTAGGATTACTAGAAGGGAATCAAAGTTTTTACGCATGCTTCTTATGTTCATGCTTAAAATCCTAAATGAAAATCTAGACAGAACGTCTTTACAATCCTCTGGGACGGTTATGTTATGGCACTTTATCTCAGATGAATTATCTATGGCATCTAACAATCCTAGGGAAGCCATGGGAAGATCGTATAAAATTGATTGGGGTATTTTGGCATTAAAGTGGAGAGTGCCATATAAACAGAAGAAGGGGTACAATTAACCATGAAAAATTTTGAGGAAAGTACATTGGGGAAGAATATGTGTAGGTGTGTTAGAATGTGTGTGTGATTGCGCTTACAATGATAAAGAGTTGAGTTTAAAATTATGATATGTAGTACATAAGAAAAGTACTGACCATATGGGCTACAAAGTAGTGACAAAATATTAATGACTAGGCTTTTGAGGCTCAGGTAACGTTTATTAAGTGGCTGCCGTATCCGGTTTGGTTTGGGCAGAGAGCAGGCAGCTGAGATCACTTTTGGACTTAATACGGATTGCGGGGCTCCCTTCCTTGACATCCCCTTTCCTAATAAATATGGATCCGTTTCGCAGCCAGCAAAACCTGTAACCTTGTTCGACGGCGAATGCTCTCGCAGTACGAAATAACCGGCGATTTTCACCAGTAAGACGCTCATTTACGTAGATTATATTTTCAGGCCCATGATTCAGAATGTCTTTACGCTTTAGATTTTTTCTAGCTTTCGCGTGTTTAAGAAATTCATCACGTTTAGCTCGACGGGTGAAAGCTACCACCAAGGAACGCTGAAGTTTACGGTTCCCACACACGTTAGTCTTTTGGTTTTTGTTTTTAGGACCAGCTCGATGTGCGTAATTATAGTCCATGTCCTGAAGCTCAATGCCCAGTTTAGCGGCGACAGTTAATACCAAGTGAGTTGGGTTTTCATTTGGTGTTTCTTCCAAACCCGATATATCCAGCTCATTTCCTAAGGCAATCTGTTCAAAATGCAAATCAAAAAAGGGATTTGCTACGTCAAATTTACAAAAAGATGGCGTTTCCTTTCATATATAAGTAACTATTAATCACATTATTGCGATTTAATTCTTTTTAAACTTAAAAATTACAATGATAACGGTCGTGTTATTTCGGATTTACTTACCAACATAGGCCGCTTGCCCTCATACAATTTGCAGATCGGTCGAGCGATGATTCAACGCCTGTATGCGAGATGTCACATTCACCGAGCGATATTGTTATAATGTACCTATGCGTGTGTGGCGGCGCTGTCGTCGCACCCCAAGCAAAAACACATCGAAGCCTAAATCGCGCTAACAAAGTTCCGAAATTAAAGCAATATATATATATATATATATATATATATATATATATATATATATATATATATATATATATATATAATAGCTCCGAACTACCAACCGGAGTATTCACCGCTCCCCGGGCAGAACACCTTGCCCGGCGGGAGATCTCACCTTTTCCTTCCACCCGCCACAGTGGTGACCAACCGACGTGATATGAACACGCAACCAACTACCTTCGGAAACTACAACTTCAAACCTTCGTCATCATCCTCAAGTACCCCATTCATTCGCTCCCGAGCAGATATTGTCTGCAGTCTTCACATTCTGCAAAGCCATCTAGCTTTACAAAGGTTCATCGCAGCACTGGAATAATAATGCTTCCTGTTCCTTCAAGCTACTCTCTGCGCTACAGTGTTCAGCACGGCTCTGAGCCTTACTGCTCGCCTCTGCTTCACGGCACTCTCGCAGCCTTCTTCTCGACTCATCGCAGACTACAAGGCAATCCCTGGCACTTCCTCCGGCTCATCGTTCTCACCGGCATCACTTGCAAGTGCGTTACACACCGGCATTTCGTTCGCACCAGCGTCACTTGCCCCTTACGCACACAGCATGCATTCCCCACCGGCATTAAGGACGTGCCGGCAATCGGACTGCACTATCGACCTCCGGTCTGAGCAGGGGGGTGATGTGGCGGCGCTGTCGTCGCAACCCAAGCAAAAACACATCGAAGCCTAAATCGCGCTAACAAAGTTGCGAAATTAAAGCAATATATATATATATATATATATATATATATATATATATATATATATATAATAGCTCCGTACTACCACTCGGAGCGTTGGCCGCTCCCCGGGCAGAACAACTTGCCCGGCGGGAGATCTCCCCTTTTTCCTTCCACCCGCCACACTTGTATGAAATTGTAAGTTTATTGTTTTATTTATTCATTTAATTTATTTATTCTTTATTGTCACACCTTAGAACTAAGGTAACAATCGGGGGACTTAATGCCAGCTATTGTGGCAGGTGTATACTTACGTAGTGATTTCAAGAAATATATATATATATATCAATACAAACTATATACATATAAATACTAATACATATATAAACAATTTTACATAAACATACAAACAATATACTTTATTATATATATATATATATATATATATTGTTATGTGTTACTTTCTTAGTGGCAGTAAGTTATATATCAGAGGAAAACGCTATGGCTACTCCCCTCCGGGCCCGTGTTGCTCTATGGCAAGGTATAAAGTTTTATTCGTTGTTTGTTTTTATTGTGTATATTATTTTTTGATATTATTCGGTGTTTTGAAATACAAAATAAATGACGCATAATATAAGAATGTATCTGGTGAAATGAGCTTGAACCAGCGAAGCAACGTAAAACACCATTTAAATAGGTATTCTTGAAATAACTCTGTCTTCCGTGAGAAATGGTAGTTTAATAACTGTTCCCGAATAGACTTGCAATTTTTAGAAATACTAATGGTAAAAGAAAAGTTCATTTGCTCTCGAATAAATGGCGATTTATCCTAAGAATAAAAGTTACTCTCGTTTGTTCGAACCCACCCGAATAACCCACACGAATAAAGAAGTCCGCTACCTTGTCTATACAAAATACCACACAATTATTACTATTATTATTTATTTTATTTATTTTTATTTAATATTCTTTATTGCACACCATACATAAATTACAGAAATTATATATATAAAAGAAGTATGCAATGGGCGGTCTTATTGCTGACAGCAATTTCTTCCAGACAACCAATGAATGGACAGGATTGCACGAATATGACAAGGGCAGGGCAAATTGGTATGATAGAGAAAACAGAGGTAAAAAAGAATAAACATATATACATATACACATACACAAACATATATACATACAGAAAATAAAATATATATATATTGAATTATTTAATTAATTAAATGAAATTGATATGCTACATATAATATTATATTAAGTGGCTAGTGTGGAAGTGAAGTTAGGATTTAAAGTACGAGGTAATGATTCTTAACTAATTTTTTAAATACCGGTAGGGATGGTGCGCGTTTTACTGACAATGAGAGTTCATTCCATAAATGGACGGCCTGTACAGTAAAAGATTTGTTCATACATTTTCTAATGTATAGTTGCAAATTTAACTTCAAACTCTCTACTGATCTCAAGTTACGCGAATGGGAATCAAGAAGAAACTCAAAACGATTTTTGAGGTAAGAAGGGTAAGAAGCATTAAAGAGAACACTATAGAGAAGATGAAGTATGTGAGCATTCCGATGAAGTCGTATTGGCAACCACTTAAGCTTAGTACGAAGAAGAGATACATGGTCATATTTGCGCAATCCAAATATAAACCTTATGCAAAATTCTGAACTCGCTCAAGTTTATCGAGCTGAGCTTCGGTGAGATCTAGATAGCTGACATCTGCGTAGTCAAAAATAGGGAAGAGAAGGGACTTGGCAAGCATAGTTCTGGTGGAAACGGGAAAAAAGTTACGTAATCTACGCAAGCAGGCTGTCGAGGCATAAACTTTGCGATTAATTTCTTTGATGTGCTGTCCCCATAACATATTTTTATCTATGTGAATACCCAAGTTCTTTACTCTGTAAGGAATAATAGTTTTACCTAATACTGCAGGTAATCTAGGCTCGACTTAGCCAACATTTGCGCGCTGCCCATGTTAATGCATTGCCATTTTGCTGGGTTAACGTGAAGGCCGCATTACTCCACTTAAGAATTTTATCGAGATCTGCATAAACGACATTGATAGCATTGGGGAGATCGTTGGGACAAGCTTTTGTATATATTTGTACATCATCTGCATAAAGGTGGTAGAAAGAAGTTAAATTATTAGATATTGAGTTTATAAAAACTGCAAAAAGTAAAGGAGATAAAACGCCTCCCTGCGGTACACCAATACGTACGTTACACCAATATGATAATGTATCGTCGATACGTATACGTTGCTGGCGACCAGACAGGTAACTCTGAAACCAAGCAATCGCTGTTGGAGATACGTTAAGAGAGTGCATTATGCCGAGTAGGACATCATGGTCAACAGTTTTAAAATCATTACTGAAATCTAATAAACAAAGAACAGTCACTTCATCGTTTTCCATTCCTAATCGGATATCATCGGTGATGTTCACCAATGCTGTGGTAGTACAGTGTCCAGGTCGAAATCCTGACTGTAAAGGATTAAGAAGAGCATTTGCACAAGGAAAACTGTTGAACTGGGTGTAAACAAGACGTTCAAGGACTTTAGATAAGAAGGGCAGTAAAGAGATAGGACGATATTCAGAAAAGGATGTAGGATTACTTTTCTTTGGAATAGGAATAATTTCAGCATTTTTCCAAGATGATAGAAAACTACTTGTAGAAATGGAGAAGTTAAGGATATGACAAATAATAGGAAGAATAATATCGAGAATGGAAAGAATCATGTTACGAGATACTTAGATACTGAGATAGTCACTTCCAACTGCATTGGAAGTAATAGATAGAATGCTCTTCTTAACGTCACAAGCAGAGAATGGTTGGAAAACAAAAGAAGTATGATTGGGAGTGGGAATAGTTGAAAGATATGTTAGTGTATTAGCCTCAGTAGTGCTATCTAAGCAGGACGAAGAAGAGAAATGTTTATTTAAACCAGTAACGTTTAAATCGTTTGTCGTTGGACTATTCTTAGATTTCCCAACAACCAATTAGATTTAAGAAATTTCCAGACCTTTGCTGTATCACCATTTTCAACTGTCTTATGAATATGAAGGCGTTGAGCATCCCTACACACCTTATTGCAGTGATTGCGAATATTAATATACTGTTCCCTATTAAAAGCATTCGGCTTACGTTAAAACTTAGCCTTAGCTATCGCTTTTTTATTGATAATAGATTTAATATCATCAGTAAGCCAAGGTGATGTTTAATTTTGTCAACGCGTACAGGTACATGCACATCAAAGATTTTTATAAGGGCAGAAGTAAAGATTGAAACCATTTTATTAAAATTATCTGCGCTATAAAGATTTGACCTGTCCCAAAGCAACGCATCCTTATGAAGACTGTCTAAATCCATGCCACCAAAATTACGCTGCAGTAAAAGTTTTGGTTTATATTTGGGGGATCGGCTTTTATAAGATAGAAAGATTAGGTTTTTTTTATAGGATGGGGTGACAAACGAGCACACAGTCCAACTGATGGTAAGTGGTTGCTGTGGCCCATAGACATCTACGTTTATCTACGTTCGCGAATCAAAATGCAGATGCGTTGTCGCCCGCGAGGACTAAGATAGAATGCCTCTTTTCCAGTAAAAAGGGTCTCCGGTTCTCTATACTCACCATACGAAACACAGCAGCATGAAGCTGCTATTTGACGCTGGTATTCTGTGAGAGGTGTAGTAGGTCATGAAATGAAAATGCATCGGTCGTATATTGACCGTGCTTCGTGACAAAGTTACAAGAGGAAACAAAAATAAGATCAAGGGGAGAGGGCGTCGAGTTTGGAAAATGATGTGTGGCATTTAGCGGTAAAATAGAGAGATTACTAGAATATAAGATTGACCGAAGAGAGGAATGGGGTTGTTATAAACTTATATGGTTAATTCCGCGTAAAGAAAGAAAATGATGTGTCCTGCCCAGTTTTAAGGGGACCTCCCACCCTCCCTCAATTGCGCGCACTATACCCGTCGCCGTTAATCCCAGCACTACCACCCCCAGCACCAGAACCAGCACACTAGGCACGACACAACACTCTCGAAAATACGACACGTGTTTCGCCTCTACACGAGACATACTCAGGTGAAATAGACTCTGCGGAAGCTAGCCGCTAAGAACTCACTTAGACAGTTTATAACAACCCCGTTATAATGGATTTCCGCAAAGTAACGCCTGATTCTATCAATTATCGAAGAGAGGAAGCCCTGGCATCTTGTTTAAGGAGGCAAGTGTTAAAGTCACCCATTATAATTAAGGGGCGACCTTGAGCATTTTGTGTGCCGTACCGCGCCGCCTCGCTACAATATAGGATCGCGTCAGAAGTAATATGTAAAACGCCACCTACTGTACGGACGTAGTATTTTTTCAACATCAATAAACTATTTTATGGAAATACACACAGCGTACAACGATAAATGTATTTTAATTTTCGTATTCGGTATATTAGTTGCATTATATTAGAATTATGTATTCTCATATATTATCTAATTATGAAAGTTTATAATTAATTATATATTAAAAATGAAGCATTGAAAATTGTGAGTTTAAAAGATACCTACTCACTATAGGTAAATAGATAGATAGCTCGCCTTTTGTACAAATATTTGGTGCAATAAAAAATAAACAAATAAATAGGATGTTTCGCAGAGTGAGAGTAATATAGAATGAGAGTCGTGGGGGCAGTTTACAAACATAAATTGCACAAGGACAAACATCCAGACCCGGAACAATTATTTGTAAGGACAAATATTTGTTCCGTGCGGGATTCGAACCCGCGGTCCCCAGCGCAACAACTGATTGCTAAGCCACTGCGCCACGGAGCCGTCGCCGGGTTATAGGTAAAGTGACCATACGTCCCGTTTTGAACGGGACTGTCCCTTTTCTCGGTCACCTGTCCCATTGTCCCCAAATAAAGCTCCGGGACACAAAATTGTCCCGTAACTCGTTGGATGGAAGTATTCAAAGTCAACAATCTTCAACATAATTTTTTTTAATCGAATATATTTTATGTCTACCTGGTACAAATGCTCCGGTAGAAAGAGTATTTTTTTTTTATTTTGAATAAATTGTGGACGTCTGAAAGAAACACTTACGGTTCCAGTTCTAAAGGCGATGTTGTTAACAAAGATAAAGATAAAATAAACTTGAGCAGAATTTTATTCTTATTTAAAATCATCACCAACTGTATGAAAGCAAATTTAATCCACTGACAAATGTAATTAATAATAAAAAAAAAAATATGTAGCATGTAATAATTACCGTCTATACCGAATATAATTTTGTAGTGAACACTAATTGTATAAAGTTATAGTTTTTAGAGTATAAATAAACCCATGTCCCGTTTGAGTTAAAAAATAAATGGTCAGTTTAGTCTTTTTAGTTAAATTAAGTTTTAAAAATGTTTAGTTTATAGTAAAAAGTCTACCTACTTTACTTACCTACCTACTTACTAAAAAGTAAGTAGGTAGGTAATATTAGTACCTACTTAGATACTTTTTACCGAATTATAAGTATAGAACACCTTATGTACTCAATTCAACTCAAAAAAACTATAACTTAGTAATACTAATTATAACTTAGGACATAAATGAAAAACTCATAACTGACTTTTCGGCCCGACCCAGGATTCGAACCCGGGACCTCATGATCGGCAGTCGCACTACTACAACCACTAGAACAACGAGGCAGTATTATACCTAATAAGATATTGCGGTTGGGTATTAGAATTATTTTTAACTGTATACTATACTGATAATATTGAATTAGCCTTTTATAGTGTAAATTTACGGTGGTAGAGCCACGCAACAGTTTTTTGCTGTTGCACGTATGGGCCGGCTCGAGACAGGTTGGTACCACGACCTCACAGAATACCGGCGTGAAGTAGAAGCCCTACTTCTGCGTTTCGTCTGGTGAGTGCAGGTGGCCGGAGGCCCAATCCCCCCCCCCCATCAACATGGTAGCGGAATTACACATTAGACTACCCCAGGAGGGTACCAGTACCCCTGGAGAATCCCTCGCTGAGCATCCACGACCATGTTATTCCAATCCTGAGCGTGGGTGCTCAGGCTGCCCCGCGTATTCTGGGGGGCAAAATTCCGCTCAAAAGCATAACTGCTCGGGGCAAACTGAGCAACAATACCAAGGCGACCCCTGCCACGCTATCCGTGAATTTCTGCAACATCAGGGGACTTCACTCTAACCTAAACGCCGTCCACTACCATCTCGAGACGGCGAAGCCGGCCTTGCTCTTCCTGACCGAGACGCAGGTTTCCTCTCCGGCTGATATTTCGTATCTCTCCTGCCCGGGGTACAAATTGAAGCACTCCTTTGTGCCTCGGGCTGGAGTTTGCGTGTATGTCAGAGAGGACATCTGTTCTGGACGCCTCGGCAGTCTTGAAGGTTCGGACCTGTCCATCCTTTGGCTACGCGTAGACAGCGACGACCATCCGCGCGTCTACGGGTGCCTCTATAGGTCCCATAGCGGTAATGCCGAAACAGACCGACTCATCGACCACGTCCAAATGGCTACAGATTCCTTGCTACAACAGGTCCTTTTCGCAGAGATTGTGATCCTTGGCGATTTTAACGCCCACCATGCTGAATGGCTCGGTTCACGTTTAACCGATCATGCGGGGAGATCTGTTTATGACTTTGCCTTGGCATATGGTCTGACACAACTGGTTACTTCGCCTACGCGGATTCCAGATGTGGAGGATCATTCACCTTCCCTGTTGGACCTTCTGCTGACCTCTCATCCGGACGGATATCAGGTTTCCGTCGATGCCCCTCTCGGCTCTTCGGACCATTGTCTGATCCGGAGTATGGTGCCACTCACGCTCCCTTCGCGGTTGCGTTCTGCAGGTTACCGCCGTGTTTGGCATTACAGGTCGGCGGATTGGGACGGAATGCGGTCTTTCTTTGCATCCTACCCATGGGGGCGGGTTTGCTTCTCGCCGGATGATCCCAGCGCTGTTGCTGACTCTGTCACTGATGTGGTGCTACAGGGGATGGAACTATTTATTCCATCATCTGTGGTACCCATCGGAGGCAGATCTCAGCCTTGGTTTGGTCACTCCTGTAAAACTGCATTACGCAGTAAGCAGGAGTGTTATCAAGCCTGGGCTGCGGCTTTGGGGACTCGGGATGTAAACACCAACATACTTAAAAAGAAGTATAACTTTGCCTCCAGGTCCTTCAAAAGAGTTATTGCCAAGGCAAATACAGAGCACATAGGCAGAATTGGCGAGAAACTAGTTCGTCTTCCTTCGGGAACCCGTGCATTCTGGTCTCTCGCCAAGGCTGTCCAAGGAAATTTCTGTAAGCCATCACTACCATCTCTGCACAGGGAGGACGACTCACTGGCCCATGACGCAAAAGACAAAGCCGACCTTTTAGGCTCCCTTTTTGCGTCCAACTCGACTCTTGATGACGGGGGGAAAACACCGCCGACCATCCCGCGGTGTGAGTGCTCCATGCCGGATGTGCTGTTCTCACAGCGCTCGGTTCACAAAGCACTTCTCTCCCTGGACATCCAGAAGTCGATTGGGCATGACGGAATCCCCCCAATTGTGCTGAGGACGTGTGCTCCGGAGTTGGCACCGGTCCTAACGCGTCTTTTCCGGTACTCCTACTCCCAAGGCGTAGTCCGGAATTCATGGAAGACAGCTTTTGTCCACCCGATCCCTAAAAAAGGCGACCGCTCAGACCCGTCCAACTATAGGCCTATCGCGATCACCTCTTTGTTCTCCAAAATAATGGAATCCATTATCAACTGCCAGCTCATCCGGTACCTTGAGGATCACCAGCTGATTAGTGACCGCCAATTCGGTTTTCGTCGGGGTCGATCAGCTGGTGATCTTCTGGTCTACCTGACCCATAGATGGGCGGAGGCAGTAGAGTCCAAGGGGGAGGCGTTGGCCGTTAGTCTGGACATTGCGAAGGCCTTCGATCGGGTTTGGCACAAAGCGCTTCTTTCGAAGCTCCCTTCCTATGGGCTTCCCGAGAAATTGTGCAATTGGATCACCAGCTTCCTTGCAGATCGGAGCATCAAGGTCGTTGTAGACGGTGCATGTTCTGACTACAAGCCTATTAACGCTGGTGTTCCACAAGCCTGTGTGCTATCACCAACGCTGTTTCTTCTGCATATCAATGATATGTTGCTAACTGGTAACATTCATTGCTATGCGGATGACAGCACTGGTGATGCTCTATACACCGGCCGTGCTAATATTTCTCGGGAAAACGTTTCCGAGTACCGGAACAAACTTGTGTCTGAAGTCGAGTCTTTGTTGGACAAAGTCTCGAACTGGGGGCGACTAAATCTAGTCCAGTTTAATCCTCAGAAGACACAAGTTTGCGCGTTTACCGCTAAAAAGAACCCCTTTGTCGTATCTCCTCAGTTTCAAGGCACTCCCCTTCTTGCCTCAGCCAGTATCGGAATCCTCGGCGTCGACATATCGAGTGACGTGCAGTTTCGCGGTCACTTGGAAGAGAAGGCCAAATTGGCCTCTAAAAAGCTTGGCGTGCTCAGCAGAGCGGGACAGTATTTCATGCCGGCACACCGCCTGCAACTTTACAAGGCGCAGGTTCGGCCTCACATGGAATACTGTTCCCATCTCTGGGCATGGGCTCCCCAGTGCCAGCTCCTTCCACTTGACCGCATCCAGCGCAGAGCGGCTCGAATCGTCGACGACCGAGTCCTTTCCGATCGGCTCGACGCATTGGCGCTGCGAAGAGATGTTGCATCTCTTTGCATTTTCTTTCGCATCTACCATGGGGAGTGCTCTGAGGAATTGTTCGGATTAATCCCAGCCGCCAAATTTCACGAACGCACATCGCGGCAGAACTCCCGATCACAATCAATCTTCCAATCCCGCCAATCATCCACACCATCTGGATGATTGGCGGTCCACCATTGTGCGATTTAGATGATGTTTTCTTCCTCGCACGACTTCCTTGTGGAATCGATTACCATCAGCGATTTTTCCGGACCGATACGACTTAGGGACCTTCAAGAAAAGAGCGTACTCCTTTTTAAAAGGCCGGCAACGCATCTGCAATTCCCCTGGTTCCTCTGGTGTTGCAGTTGTTCATGGACGGCGGTAGTCACTTAACATCAGGTGAGCCGTATGCTCGTTTGCCCCCTCTCCTATGAAAAAAAAAATAATATTTGTGGAAATGTTAATTATGGATTCGAACCTTACATGCTAACGGTGCTTCATTTTTTTATTTGCATTTACTTCAAAGAAAATAAATAAAAATTTTAGAGTATAAATAAACCCATGTCCTGTTTTGAGTTAAAAAATAAATGGTCAGTTTAGTCTTTTTAGTTAAATTTAGTTTTAAAATTTTTTAGTTTATAGTAAAAAGTAGATAGTAAGAAGTAAGTAGGTAGGTAATATTAGTACCTACTTAGATACTTTTTACCGAATTATAAGTATAGAACACCTTATGTACTCAATTATTTTTTTAAAAAAGAAGAAAAAAACAAGCAATAAATAATAAATTTATTGAATTAGCCTTTTATAGTGTAAATTATAATATTTGTCGAAATGTTAATTATGGATTCGAACCTTACATGCTAATGGTGCTTCATTTTTATTAGCATTTACTTCAAAGAAAATACACGCAAAAAGCTTCATCGCGCCGTAAAAACACAAGAAATATATGTATAACTAATACCAAAAATTATACCCAAAACAAACAAATAATACTACCTATAAATAACCTAATAAGTAATAATATTATCGACTGACATGACGTGAGCGTGTCCGATGGCAGACGACACGGGCTTCACGTCGAAGAGCTCAGTATATACACTCTTATCTATGGAGCTCAGGGCTCACTGACTTGAGCAAGCCCGTGGGCAGTGAATACGCCCAGATTTTAAAATAATTTCTTAATAAAATCAAATTTTGGTCTTTTGAAAAAAAATTACAATAGAATTGTTCATTAATAAATTGCCTATCCATTGGTGTAAATCGCAAAATAAAATAATACTTACTTTACGAGGAGATGCATGTTATCAATAATAATTTCACATTTATGTGGTTTCGTTGTAAGGAGATTATATTAATATTTATTCCTTTTAAAAAAATTGGATATAGCTCTTATGAAATCAAGATTATGTAGAAATATAATGTGTTTTTTATTTGTTGATATATCTTATAAATAAAAAGTAGATAGCTCCTAAAAACCGCACAAATAACGACTAGCGTGACATTTTGCTCAACCTGCGCCTTAATTAATTTATTATTTATCCACTGGAACGTCTTGCGTTGACAAAAGAAACGCATCTAAAAATCATACGTTTAAAAACTGATATATCTATACACGGGATATGAATTTGTAATACCTATGTTAAATATTTATATAACATTAGTTCTTATCTTAATTTAAGTGGAAAAAATCTTATTGTAATTAGTAACATTTCCGGCTGTAAATAATTAAGCAAATGATGCTTGTTTATTCTTTTCATCATTTACAATATCACACTTTGCTTAAAGAATTAGTTTCCCTAACAAAAACGCTGTAAGTCTAAACCAGGCACCGTTTCGCCATTGTCTCATATTCCAAAAGAACAACCCAGGCAGCGTGTAGGTGAAGTTGAATATAGTCAAAGGTAGATACGGGTAAGAAGGCCTAGCTAAGGGAGATTTGAAATAAAATAAAAACTTTTTATCCAAATCTTCAAATTTGAATGAGAGTCAAATTTATAGATCAATAACTATAAAAATAAACAAAATATAGCAACTTTCGCCGATAACAGAAACAATTAAACATTTTTAAAAACCTTGTCAGTAGGCCATATTATACAATACTAGGGTAATAAGTCCTAAAACTTTAACTTACTTAAATAATCAAAATAGGCTTTTTACGAGTACATTAAAAGGTGATTGAAATCAATAATAATAGGTATGCATTAATCAAGCTTGAAGTCTTAAAAATAACAACATTTTTTTTTGTTTAACAGCCGACAACATTTTTTTTGTTTAACAGCTGATAAGCCGACACATGCTTCATGACACCACTTGCTGCATTCAGAAAATTGCCTTCTAACATCAATCTTATCTTCTCACTACTATGACAGTACCAACTTGCCTGAATCTGTTTAGTATCACTTCTACCTTTGGAGGTTGAATTCTTTTGTATTTTTTTTCTTCCTTGGTTTTTTCAAATAGTTTTTTAGGGACAGGAGTTCCCTTGTAAATTATGGCTTTTCTTCTAAATGTTGGTGTTTGCTCAGTATTTTAACTGGTGTTGGCATAGCTGATGAAATGCTGTTCTTCTTACTTGAGTAAGCGGCACATGAATTTCATCATCGTCCGAATTCGAAATATCGTAAACCATGCGGTAAAACCTTCCAGATCTGTTTTGGGTGTGTAAGATTCTAATTTCTCCTATTTTTCATGTCGATTGCTCTAGGGTCATTGGTCTGGGGAAGACGAGAGGTTATGTATTTTCTTTATCAACATCGTCAGATAGCTCTGGTTTCTGTCAATATAGACAGAGCAAAGATTGATAAGTATAAGTGACAAGCTGCTCCATCTAATATTAAAAGGCACTTTCCCGCACTTTTGTGCCTGATTAGGTGTTTCAAAAATTCTTTAAAAAGTGCATTAGTCATATAACCCTTTATAGATTTTTCTACCAATGATCCCGGTGGCATGACACTACCAAGTGCATTTATAGTGCATGTGCAAGTGCATACCATACGCTTCCCGCGATAGTGACACTTTCAGCGTGTTCCGAAGACTGTAAATGCACTCTTTTTGCCCCCTTCTTTTCCAAAACAGTCTATTGGTGTTGGATTGTTAGACGACAACCTGTCTCATCCATATTTTAAATCCTTTCAGGATGCCTTTTCAAATCTAGACTATCATAGATTTCATTTAGACTTTTGAAGTGATCATCAAAGATAAATTTATTAAGCTTCTGTGCCATGGCAGGGTCCATAAACTGATCTTCTCTTCTTGATATTTCCGGATGTCTTTTCATAAACGCTTTAAACCAGTCTTTACCAGCGACACCAGCATGTTTATTGAAGTTATGCTTGATGTTATTAAACTCGCAAAATTTATAAACATAGCGTCGGAGCATCCGTGGTGTCAGAGACAATCCCATTTCAGCGAACCTCATAATTTTGCTAACAAGATCAGTTTCTTGGTCTTCACAGAGTATAGACTTTCGACCTAGTGTTTTTTTCAAACTGCCAGTCTGGAGATGATTTCTAATGGTTGTCCTGGGAACTTTATACCTCTCAGCAGCTTTATATGTGCTCAGCATTCCTCTTTGTACTGCTTGGACAGCCGACACCAACTCATTATTAGACCACAATGCTCGTTTGGGAGGAGTTGTGGTTGTAGTCACTAAAATTAACAATGAATCAGTTAGCCAACAGTTGTAAATACTTATTTACATTTCTAACATTTTGAAAAAGACAAAATTAACTGCATAACTTACAAAAGTTAATACAATAAAAGGAGGATAATAAGGCATATGGTCAAATTTGGTAGGACTTAATAACCGCTGACAACGTGTGTATAAAAAAACTAATAAATTATTATTCGGACCATGATATATTTTTCAAACATTAAAGTAAGTAGCATGAAAAAAGGAGGATAATAAGGCATATGGTCAAATGTAGTAGGCCTTAATAACCGCCGACAACGTGTATAAAAAAAACTAAAAAATCATTATTCGGTCCATGATATATTTTTTAAACATTAAACGAAGTAGCATGAAATAAAAGGAGGATAATAAGGCATATGGTCAAATTTGGTAGGCCTTAATAACCGCCGACAACGTGTATAAAAAAAACTAAAAAATCATTATTCGGACCATGATATATTTTTTAAACATTAAACGAAGTAGCATGAAATAAAAGGAGGATAATAAGGCATATGGTCAAATTTGGTAGGCCTTAATAACCGCCGACAACGTGTATAAAAAAAAGAAAATCATTATTCAGTCCATGATATAGTTTTTAAATATTAAATGAAGTTAGCATGAAATAAAAGACAACTGTGGGACTAAGATATATATATATATATATATAAGTGTAATTTTACAAAAAATACTTGATTGATTTGGACGATTTCTTATAATTCGTACCGCGCGACCGCCCTTCACAATGAATGAAACCGCACTGGTGTGGTCATGTGGTGGCGTGGCAGCGAGCGAGCTAACGCGTGGCGGCCAGTTTGATGCGCTATCTGTGAGTGTTAATGCGTCTACTCACTTGCCTGCCGCAGGGGCAATCTAGGGTGTAGGAGTGGGGATGACCCTTAATTGCCTCCTTAATTGTGATGTGTGTAGGCAAGCAGGGGCAATTTTCTATGTCGGCCCTGCGGTAAGGCGGCAGGGGCGCAAGACCTTCCTTGCTCCCTAGATCGGCCCTGCCGCTGTCGCGTGTGTAGCGCAATTGGGGCAATTTCAATCAGTGCGTTGCGACTTTCGCGCGGAGCACACGTGTGAGTAAAAGTTACAATGGATACAATAAAGAATATGAAATTTCGACACTGGTGATAGAAGTGTATAAAGAGTGGCTTCTTCACCCAGTATCTCTTTTTTGTCTTTTTTGCTGTAGCACAGAGCATTATTTGAACGTTGTAACTTAAAAGTAACATTACTGGGATGTGTTACCGAGTAGATATCTACGTAACTTATCATAAGGGCCAGTATAGGAAAGAAAATATCCTAATAGTATTAGAATTGATGGAATATAAATAAAATGTCATTAATTAAATAATAATACAAAGTTTAGTAATTAAATTTATTAAAACTCATCCTTAGAAAACTATTCTGGCTATTTGTAATACTAGTTAAAATATAGTTGCTAAGAACTAGTTAGTTAAGTTATATACCATAATAAATTGGTTATATTAAATTATGACGAGTGAAGTTAGTCAAATTTAATTGTCTTTGATAGCCTATAAATAGCGTGGCAGAGCTATGCTGCAGCTTATAAGCACTATATTATGGTTGTAATATTATAATTATTAATTAATTACTTGTTTTATTGATAAATGTGGGTGTCTATGGGCCACAGAGTCCATTTACCATCAGGTGGACTGTGCTCATTTGTCACCCTTATTTCATATAAAAAAGAGCCAAGACTATATATACCGATTCATTGATATTTCGAGAAAACTGGCGCCATTCTCAACGCGTGCGTTCAGCGAGACGTACACTCTCATACTGAACGGCAGGCATGTGTGTAGAGATAGCTCCGATATTGCCCCGATCGCTGTACACCCTACATTGACCCTGCGGCAGGCATGTCAGTAGCCGCCTTTAGCGTAACATCCTTAGCAGCCACGAGCGACATCGATCATTTTCAATTGCATTCTTGTTACTTAGGCGTTAATAGCCGACAGGCCTTATTACCGGCACCAACCTTACTAGTCACATAACGCAATGGATCTATTGTTATATATAATATATATATATACAAAAAATAAAATACTAATATTGAATTATTTAATTAATTAAATGAAATTGATAAGTTACATATAATATTATATTTAATGGCTAGTGTGGAAGTGAAGTTAGAATTTAAAGTGCGAGGTAATGATTCTTAACTAGTTTTAGGGTTCCGTAGTCAAATGGCAAAAAACGGAACCCTTATGGATCGTCATGTCTGTCTGTCTGTCCATCCGTATGTCACAGCCACTTTTTCCGAAACTATAAGAACTATGCTGTTGAAACTTGGTAAGTAGATGTATTCTGTGAACCGCATTAAGATTTACACACAAAAATAGAAAAAAAAACCATAAATTTTGGGGGTTCCCCATACTTAGAACTGAAACTCAAAAATTGTATTTTCATCAAAACCATACGTGTTCAAACCTATCTATGGATAGGTCTTCAAAAACGATATAGAGGTTTCTAATATAATTTTTTTCTAAATTGAATAGTTTACGCCAGAGGCACTTCCAAAGTGGTAAAATGTGTGCCCCCCCCCCCCCCCGTGTAACCCCCGTGTAACTTCTAAAATAAGAGAATGATTAAACTAAAAAAAATATATGATGTACATTACCATGTAAACTTCCACCGAAAATTGGTTTCAACGAGATCTAGTAAGTAGTTTTTTTTAAAACGTCATAAATTTACCTTTCATTCAATCAACTCAAATATAAAAGTAAAAAAGATACGCTATTATTAAAACATCGATCAAAGTTACAATGAACTACAAGAACTTCTATATTTTGTTACTTGCTGCTACGGAACCATTCATGGGCGAGTCCGACTCGCACTTGGCCGCTTTTTTAAATACCGGTAGGGATGGTGCGCAATTAACTGACAATGGGAGTTCATTCCATAAATGAACGGCATGTATAGTAAAATACTTATAAAGGCGTATAGTGGCAAATTCAACTGCAAACTCTTTGCTGATCTCAAGTTATGCGAATGAGAATCACGAAGAAACTCAAAACGATTTTTGAGATAAGAAGGATTAAAGAGAATACTATAGAGAAGATGAAGTATGTGAGCATTCCTATGAAGTCCTATTGGCAACTACTTGAGCTTAGTACGAAAAAGAGATACATGGTCATATTCGCGCAATCCAAATATAAACCTTATGCAAATTTCTGAATTCGCTCAAGTTTATCGAGCTGAGCTTCGGTGAGATCTAGATAGCTGACGTCTGTGTAGTCAAAAATAGGGAAGAGAAGGGACTTGGCAAGCATAGTTCTGGTGGAAATGGGAAGAAAGTTACGTAATCTACGCAAGCAGGCTGCCCAGGCATAAACTTTGCGATAAATTTCTTTGATGTGCTGTCCCCATGACAGATTCTTATCTATGTGGATACCTAAGTGCTTTACTGAATCTCTGTAAGGAATAATAGTTTGGCCTAATACTGCAGGTAATCTAGGCTCGACTTAGCCAAAATTTGCGCGCTGCCCATGATAATGCCTTGCGATTTTGCTGGGTTAACGTGAAGGCCGTATGCATTACTCCACTTAAGAATTATATCGAGATCTGTATTAACGACATTGATAGCATTGGGGAGATCGTTGGGACACAAGCTTTTGTAAATATTTGTACATCATCTGCATAAAGGTGGTAGGAAGAAGTTAAATTATTGGATATTGAGTTTATAAAGCCTCCAAAAAGCAAAGGAGATAAAACGCCTCCCAGCGGTACACCAACACGTACGTTACACCAAGATGATAATGTATCGTCGATACGTATACGTTGCTGGCGACCAGACAGGTAACTCTGAAACCAACCAATCGCTGTTGGAGATACGTTAAGAGAGTGCATTATGCCGAGTAGGACATCATGGTCAACAGTATTAAAAGCATTACTGAAATCTAATAAACAAAGAACAGTCACTTCTCCGTTTTCCATTCCTAAACGGATATCATAAAAAATGACTTTCAATAAGTATTACACATGTGATCTATATTGAATAAAAAATTATTCTATTCTATTCTATTCTATTCTATTCATCGGTGATGTTCACCAATGCTGTGGTAGTAATGTGTCCAGGTCGAAATCCTGACTGTAAAGGATTAAGAAGAGCATTTGCACAAGGAAAACTGTTGAACTGGGTGTAAACAAGACGTTCAAGGACTTTAGATAAGAAGGGCAGTAAAGAGATTAAGAAAAGGATGTAGGATTACTTTTCTTTGGAATAGGAATAATTTCAGCATTTTTCCAAGATGATGGAAAACTACTTGTAGAAATAGAGAAGTTAAGGATATGACAAATAATAGGAAGAATAATATCGAGAATGGAAAGAATCATGTTACGACTGAGATAGTCACTTCCCACTGCATTGGAAGTAATAGATAGAACGCTCTTCTTGACGTGTGACGTTAAGAAGAGCGTTCTATCTAGCAGAGAAGGGTTGGAAAACAAAAGAAGTATGATTGGGAGTGGGAATAGTTGAAAGATATGTTAGTGTATTAGCCTCAGTAGTGCTATCTAAGCAGGACGAAGAAGAGAAATGTTTATTTAAAACATTAACGTTTCAATCGTTTGTCGTTGGACTATTCTTAGATTTCCCAACAACCAATGATTTAAGTAATTTCCAGACTTTTATTGTATCACCATTTTCACGTGACTTATGAATATGAAGGCGTTGGGCATCCTTACACACCTTATTGCAGAGATTGCGAATGTTAATATATTTTCCCTATTAAATGCATTCGGCTTACGTTTAAACTTAGCCTTAGCTATTGCTTTTTTATTGATAATAGATTATAGATAATAGATTCAATATTAACTCAAACACAAAGATTTTTATAAGGGCAGAAGTAAAGATTGAAACCTTATTATCCAGATTATCTGCGCTATAAAGATTTGACCAGTCCCAAAGCACCGCATCCTTACGAAGGCTGTCTATATCCATGCCACCAAAATTACGCTGCAGTAAAGTTTTTGGTTTAAATTTGAGGGATCGGGTTTTATAAGATAGAAAGATTAGGTTATGAAATAAAAATGCATCGGCTGTATATTGACCGTGCTTCGTGACAAAGTTACAAGAGGAAACAAAAATAAGATCAAGGAGAGAGGGCGTCGAGTTTGGAAAATGATGCGTGGCATTTACCGGTAAAATAGAGAGATTACTAGAATATAAGATTGACTGAAGAGAAGAAACCCTGGCATCTTGTTTAAGGAGGCAAGTGTTAAAGTCACCCATTATAATTAATTAATTTATTATTTATCCTCTGAAACGTCTTGCGTTGACATAAGAAACGCATCTAAAAATCATACGTTTAAAAACTGATTTATCTACAGGGTGGGCCATGAATTAGTTAACATTTGAAAAAATCGTATAAAAAAAACCATTTAACATATTTTAGAAATCGTTTATTTACGAGAAAGCTAATTAGTTGCAATTTATTTTTTAAAAATTATTTCATCTAAATGACCACCGTTCCGGTTTTTGCACTCACCTAAGCGAGTCCTGAAGTTTTCGAATACTCTTCTGCAAAGAGACCGCGAGATCGCCGACATTTCTTCGATGATTTTTTCTTTAAGTTGACGCAGTGTACTCGGTTTATCAATGTAGACACGACTCTTTAAATAACCCCATAAAAAGTCTGCTGGGGATAGATCTGGACTTCTGGGTGGCCATGGGATGTCACCCCGTCTGGATATCAGCTTTTCCGGAAACATGTCTTTGACCACCGGCAAGGACTCGTACGATGTGTGACACGTGGCTCCATCTTGTTGAAACCATGTGTTACGATTATAGCCAGCAAATTCCAGTAGCATCGGTGCTAAGAACTCCCGTAGCATTTTCACATACTCGGCAGAATTAACAGTAACTGAACGGCCTCGAGAATCTTCAAAAAAGTAAGGTCCGATGATTCCTTTTGCTGAAATTGCAGCCCATACAGTTACCTTAGGAGAGTGAAGTGGCCTCTCATGTTTAGCTTTAGGATTTTCGCTGCTCCAATACCTGCAAATCTGTTTGTTTACATGTCCATTTAGGTGGAAATGGGCTTCGTCAGAAAATAAGATGTTGTGAAAATTACTGAAACGAGTTAACATTGTTTCGGCATATGACTTACGCAAATTTAAATCATTAGGGTTTAGTTCTTGCACTAGCTGGATCTTATATGGATGTAATTTCAAATCTAATTTCAAAATACGGCGTAATGATGTGCGGGATAATCCTAATTCAGCCGAACGTTTGCGTGTCGATAAATCTGGATCACGTCGAACAGAAGTGGAAACTTGCTGCCACGTTCTCTTCGCTCCGAGAAGTCCGTGGGCCGCCGGTTTGTTTCACATTTAGTGTAGATCCCGTCTCTTCGAACTTCTTCACCCATTTCTTTATTAAAGGAGCACTTGGACACTGACTTAAGTCGTGTAAACCATATTCAACGCGAAATAAGCGTCTCACAGTAATGAGCGAAATGTCGTTTAAATAAAACTGTTTCACGCAGTAAGCGCGTTGCGGCCCCGTGATGCGATCCATTGCGACTAAATTTCCAAGAAGCGAGCTAGTTGTCCCGCCCGCGCCCGCGCCCCGCGCGGCAATAGTTTGCGCGGTAAGTTACATTTAAATGTTAACGAATTCTTGGCCCATTCTGTATACACGGGATATGAATTTGTAATACCTATGTTAAATATTTATATAATACTAGCTGATCAGGCAGACGTTCTTCTGCCCTCTCTGACGACCCTATGTCCTATAAAAGGTCTTAATTTCGTAATAAAAAATATTGAGGGTCACTTATAGAGATAAAAACTATCCTATCTCTCAAGTTGGACCAAAATGCACATAGTGTGCAAAATTTCATAGCAATCAGCTTAGTGGTTTAGGAGTTCATCGCGGACAAACAATGTGACACGTAATTTTTATATATAAAGATTAGTTTTTACTGTAATTTAAGTGGAAAAAAATCTTATTGTAATTAGTAACATTTACGGCTGTAAATAATTAAGCAAATGATGCTTGTTTATTTTTTCATCATGTACAATATCACACTTTGCTTAAAGAATGATTTGCCCTAACAAAAACGCTGTAAGTGTATTTAAACCAGGCACCGTCCCGACGTTGTCTCATATCCCAAAAGAACGACCCAGGCAGCGTGTAGTTGAAGTTGAATATAGTCAAAGGTAAATACGGGTAATAAGGTCTAGCTAAGGGAGATTTGAAATAAAATAAAAACTTTTTATCCAAATCTTCAAATTTGAATGTGAATCAAATTTATTGATCAATTATTATAAAAATAAACAAAATATAGTAACTTCTGCCGATAACAGAAACAATTAAACATTTTTAAAAACCTTGTCAGTAGGCCTTATTATACAATAGTAGCGTAATAAGTCCTAGTTAACTTACTTAAATAATCAAAATAGGCTTTTTATATTAATAGGCATTTGAAATCAATAATATCAGGTATGCATTAATGAAGCTTGAAGTCTTAAAAAAAAAACAACAATTTTATTTTTGTTTAACAGCTATAAGTGCGCCCAAAATAATCTGTATCATCCGCTGAAAAGCCGACACATTCCTCATAAGACCACTTGCTGCATTCAGAAAATTGCCTTCTAACATCAATCTTATCCTCTTCACAACTATGACAGTACCAACTTGCCTGAATCTCTTTAGTATCACTTCTATCTTTGGAGGTTGAATTCTTTTGTATTTTTTTTCTTCCTTGGTTCCTTGACAAATCAAATAGTTTTTTAGGGACAGGAGTTCCCTTGTAATTTATGGCTTTTCTTCTAAATGTTGGGGTTTGCTCAGTATTTTAACTGGTGTTGGCATAGCTGATGAAATGCTGTTCTTCTTACTTGAGTAAGCGGCACATGAATTTCATCATCTTCCGAATTCGAAATATCGTAAACCATGCGGTAAAACCTTCCAGATCTGTTTTGGGTGTGTTAGATTCTAATTTCTCTTATTTTTCATGTCGATGACTCTAGGGTCATTGTTCTGGGGAAGACGCGAGGTTATGTATTTTCTTTATCAACTTCGTCAGATAGCTCTGGTTTCTGTCAATATAGACAGAGCAGACTGTTCTTGAATAGCCATCAATGGATACAAACCGGTTGCTTTAAAGCCGTTTGTAATATTATTGTGTGTCATGCATTTGGACCAGATATTTGAAAAGATAATATTAAATCGTGCCTTAGTGAGTATTTTGTCTGAATATTGTTCCATAAAAGATAAAATTTCAACTTCCCAGTGGTGTGGAAATGATCGATCGGCGGTTTTATCTAGGGGTTGGAATTTATGAGTGGTGTTTGAAGATAAACAGTATAATTATATGTCGAATGAATCTGTGACTTCCACGATTGATAAGTATAAGTGACAAGCTGCTCCATCTAATATTAAAAGGCACTTTCACGCACTTTTGTGCCTGGTTAGGTGTTTCAAAAATTCTTTAAAAAGTGCATTAGTCATATAACCCTTTATAGATTTTTCTACCAATGATCCCGGTGGCATGACACTACCAAGTGCATTTACGTATCCCGCGATAGTGACACTTTCAGCGCGTTCCGAAGACTGTAAATGCACTCTTTTTGCCCTCTTCTTTTCCAAAACAATCTATTGGTGGTGGATTGTTAGACGACAACCTGTCTCATCCATATTTTAAATCATTTCAGGATGCCTTTTCAAATCTAGGCTATCAAAGATTTCATTTAGACTTTTGAAGTGATCATCAAAGATAAATTTATTAAGCTTCTGTGCCATGGCAGGGTCCATAAACTGATTTTCTCTTCTTGATATTTCCGGATGTCTTTTCATAAACGCTTTAAACCAGTCTTTACCAGCGACACCAGCATGTTTATTGAAGTTATGCTTGATGTTATTAAACTCGCAAAATTTATAAACATAGCGTCGGAGCATCCGTGGTGTCAGGGACAATCCCATTTCAGCAAACCTCATAATTTTGCTAACAAGATCAGTTTCTTGGTCTTCACAGAGTATAGACTTTCGACCTAGTGTTTTTTTCAAACTGCCAGTCTGGAGATGATTTCTAATGGTTGTCCTGGGAACTTTATACCTCTCAGCAGCTTTAGATGTGCTCAGCATTCCTCTTTGTACTGCTTGGACAGCCGACACCAACTCATTATTAGACCACAATGCTCGTTTGGGAGGAGTTGTGGTTGTAGTCACTAAAACTAACAATGAATCAATTAGCAAACAGTTGTAAATACTTATTTACATTTCTAACATTTTGAGAAAGACAAAATTAACTGCAAAACGGACAAAAGTTAATACAATACAAGGAGGATAATAATAAGGCATATGGTCAAATTTGGTAGGCCTTAATAACCGCTGACAACGTGTATAAAAAAAACTAAAAAATCATTATTCGGTCCATGATATATTTTTTAAACATTAAATGAAGTAGCATGAAATAAAAGACAACTGTGGGACTAATTTATATATACATATATCAGTGTAATTTTACAAAAAATACTTGATTGATTTGAACGATTTCTTATAATTCGTACCACGCGACCGCCCTTCACAATGAATGAAACCGCACTGGTGTGGTCATGTGGTGGCGTGGCAGCGAGCGAGCTAACGCGTGGCGGTTTGATGCGCTATCTGTTAGCGTAACATCCTTAGAAGCCATGAGCGACATCGATCATTTTCAATTGCATTTTTGTTACTTAGGCCTTAATAGCCGACAGGCCTTATTTCCGGCACCAACCTTACTAGTCACATAACGCAATGGATCGATTGGTATATATATATATATATTTATTTATTTATTTTTCTGACAACATACAGGGTTATTTTGCAATAACTGGCCAAATGTATGAAGTAAAATTAATAAAAAAAACTCTAACACTCGGTCCTTTTTATCTTTTAAATTCAAAATACGTGATAACATTATTTTAACTGATTGTCTACTATTTTATTACGCATGCACACAATTCGTAAGGGTCGCTCGGTTTGCCAAAACGTTGTGAATTGAATCGCACACAGAGGAGCGCGCGTACGCGTAGTTGTTACCCATAAATCACATTCAATTTAGGATAATTTCAAATAAAAGTAGAAGTCTTACTTACTCGTCTTTTCAAAAACTGCAATAACGGTATATCAGTATTTATATATATATGAACTTAAGTTTAAAATTTGGCTACTCTTTGAAAAATAACACTGTATAATTGTTTTACCACATCTCAAGGTAATAGTACCGGTATTGATCCACCAATATTTACAAATAGTTCGTTTTGGGCTTAATTGATTTACAACTCCCCTATAAATACCTCCCCTTGGTCCAATTATTGCAATTATCTTTGTTATTATCATCCATTTTTCGTCACAAGAGAAATTTCGATTCAGAAGTGTCTTTCTTTTTTAGAATCTCTTTTGTGTATAGTGTCTATTATTTTAACACCAGTTTCGACGCAAGCTTGCTGTTTAGGTCCACAATTCATATTTATATAAAATGAAGAGTTTCAGAAGTCTGTTTTAGTTTTATTTCAAGTTTAGTCACTAAAACAGAAATGGCAAGTAATTATACTAAAAAATTTCAAAAAACTACTTTTTTGTTTAATATGGCTATTTCATATGTAGGAGATTATCTTAATATAATCATGTGATCGTTCATAGTGAAACAACAAACGAATTTTGCATCTTTTATTAAAAAAAAATATCTTTAATTACAAACTAATAAAATGTACTGATAATAATGCATTACAACATTATGCTTGGTGTGTCTTCACGAAGACGGTATGTGTATACCGTCTTCGTGAAGACACACCAAGCATAATGTCGTTTTGTTAAACCGCTGGTAATGCGCTGACACAATATATTACGTAATTACGCGTAAGTGGCTCTAGTGATCAGCCAGCTAAGCTATCTTCTACCAGCTTCAATAGGTACAGGTAAGCGCGCATGAGTTAATCAAATATTGTCTTATAATCGGATAATCAAAATGGCCGATTTTAAAATTTATGACGAGACACAAAATCCCGATCCGATCGCGATTAGCCCTTACACCTACAGTGTTGGAACTGCGCATGAGCCCGGTTTGTTACGTTAGCAATGGTTAGCAGTTAGTCGGTTAATCGCCATTAAGTAAGCCCCACGGATTTAATTTCGAACCAAACTGGATGAAATCTACATTGATTCGGAAAAAATAACGTCTTTTTGTACGAGTAGAAGCTCTTAAATCTTAGTAGCACCGCAGAGATTGCCCCTTAAGTAATCTTGTACATAGCTAATTTTTTCTTTAAAAAAAAAACAGCCTGTTCACTTTTGAAGGAAACTTACTTGTACATTGTTTTTGCACAAAACTGATATAGACAAAAATTGTAGATGTTAATTTATTTTAATTAAAGTGCCGTTTCCCAAACGATGCAATTGCGGAGGTGGATGGGAGTGTTCAGAATAAGAAAATTTTATTAATCCATTATTATCCATATGTATTTTTGCGGGACACCCATCGATGTAATTCGTGCAATACCAATATGTTTTTCTGCATTTCGCATAATACGTGTAATCTTGGTAAACTATCAAATCCTTTCCACGACTTGACTTTGCCATTGAATAGTTCTGAATCTGACCTGAAATATATTCAAATTAGCAAAAAATATTACTGTTACTTGCACAAAGAATTCGGGATGTGATGATGATGATGATACCATTACAAGATTTTTGTTATGTGAATATTAGTAACACTATTCACATTACCAAAACTTTGTTTAGTTCACGACAATAGTCGAATGAAGTCAGTGTTCAGTTCCCCGCACACTTAACCATTAGGCTACTGTCGCTATGTGATAAAATATTTTATTATATATTATATATGTATTGTTAAAGAAGAAACCATATTTGTAATTAAAAGAAAGTTTTAGTTCTACTTTGATAGATGGCGTTGACATCGATAGAGATTGCGCTATGGCTTCGTTACCAGTGTTTAATAGGGCATAGAAATTATAGTACAACCATACACCGTTGTGTTTTGTTATATTTACCATCAACCTTTCTAGGGTATCAGTAAGACAGTACAACAATAACAAGAACTTAACAAGAAATGTTGTTTAGTTTAGTTAGTAGAAAAGGTTGTTTTACTAGTTGCTTTTCAAAAGTGGCTTTAGGAAGTTGAATACGTGTTTTCTCTGAGAAAATTACATATTTTTTCTAACGCCGAGCAAGGTAAAGGCCACCACAGGTATTCTTAACTTTTAACATATTTACGAGTAGCTTTATATGTATAACAATTAAATATTTTACACAGTATTTTATTAAATAGGTAAGATAACAGCCTCTTAACGTCCCACAGCACATCCTACCTTTATTTCTGACACATTTTAAGAGCCGGGTAAATCTTTTTTGTTTTCCTTTTATTTTATTGCTTAAAGCGTCAGAATTTTAGATCACAATAATTCTTAATAAATTGGACGTAGTTATACAAAAACGTTCCAACCCACAAGTCATTCAATAATGAGTTAAATATACAGATCTACTTATTTTGACATCTGCGCGAAGATCTCAAAATAAGTAGATCTGTATATTTGGGCGTTTTTCAAAAAAGATGTACATGTGACGAACCGGAACAATTTTTTGTGTTATAGAAATTTTACTGTAGATTCTTATCTCATTCGATAAAATATACTATAAACAAGTAAAAAAAAATACATAAGTATTATGCAAAACAACGTGATAATCTTTATTTTTATGGAAGAGTTCACAGGAACGTGCTCCGGTTCGTCACAAAGAAAAAATGTAAATGAAATGAAAAAAATGAGTTAATATGATAACTTGTTTTATTATTTATTAAACAAACATTGAAATCTTTGAATCAAAACATCTAAGCATAGATAAATCACTATAATCATCGCTTAGCAATCATTTTACTTTCTAGATCGACACAGACGGAACTTTTGACCATTAAAACATTACATTTATACTTACTACTTAAAATAAAATTGAACGCGATTACAAATAATATAAACAACAAATTCAGAGTCAACAACTACTATAAAAATATTATTAATTTACTAAATATTTACTAAAAGGATTAGTTTATTGTCTTGGTAAAAATATGGGAGAGTGGAACAACTGGAAAAAAATTAGCAAGTTTACACAGAGTAATATTTGGTCGAATGTTTTTGTTTTAAGTCTTTAAATTAATAATCTAAATTAAAAACAGCTTATTACTAAACCTGTTTTAACTTAATCTTGAGGTACACAGTTTACATATTTTGAACACAGCTTTTTAAATTTGTTATTTTTTACTCATTTTAAATAAGTAATACCTATTTCCATTTCAAATAGGAATTACACTCACGACCAAGCAATCAAAATGAAATTGATGCAAAGAAAATTATTAAGTTATTAAATGTAGTCCTGAGTTTTATTATTATTATTATAAGGAAAAAATAAAGAAAAATTATTCATTATTGAAATTAGGTTTTGTTCATTGCTATTTGGAATATATTTAGTTACGTATCGCTTAAGGTTCTAATCAGTCTTCGAAACATCGGTCGCAAATATAATCAATAGCTGGTTGGTTGCACCATGATCTGCACACCCAGTTTTTACAAGAAATACACTTTGTCATTTCTGTGATCACATAGAGTTTACGCAGTTTACACATATGGCATGTAAAGTTTCTATTGATTATAGTTTTTAGTGACGTATTCCTGTATTTTTCTTCTTTTATTGGTAATAGTACTATTAGCTTTCTCTTTGACGGACCTTTATCTGACGCCAATGTATTATTCTTTCTTTTATTCTTATTTTCATTATTTTTTTCTTCTGTCAAACAGCCTACGGCGTCGTATTTTGTTTGCACATACAGGTATCTCTAGTTTTGGCCGTAGGTGAAAAATGTAATACGGCTTATAAGGAAATAAAGTCCTAAATCAGTGCGTCCCTCCTTCGTTTTTATAGATTTCATATAAAATCTGTAATGTGTCAGTTAAATATCTGATCTGCATCTTTTCCTTTCCTCTAGTTTTTGTTTCTCGTTTTCCAGCTGTGTTTTGACTTATGTCATCTCTTAAATAAAAATGCTTTATTTCTTCTTGAATCTTCTCGTTTAACAAAATTTTTTTCTTACTTCGTCTTATGCGGCCTTGTAGCCCCAAGCACGTAGCAATCGTTTTGACTGATCTGTTGGTTTTGACCACTTGGTTTACTGCGACAGATTTAAGCAGCCTTTTTTCTGTTAAAGATTGAGCAGTGCAGTAGGTTTCGTGTAGTGACATTTCTAAAATTTCTTACCGCACAGTAAGTTTATCTATAATTTTTTGGAGTTCACCAACTTTTGCCTCATGAGCTAACTTTTCACGGTAAAGTTTCTTGCGAATTGCCTAATTTTTTACTTTTAATTTGCAAATATTTTCTAAAGCTCCTCGATAACTATTACATATTTTTTCGTAACCAATTTTTTACTTTGCGTTTCAAAACTTTTTTATTCTTTTTTATTTTCTGTTTTTTCTTTTCTTCCCTCCTTTGTTTTCTTTTACATTTTTTATCTTCTTCTGTCAACTCACTAATGGTTTTTCGACTCTTTTTAAGTCGTTCTAACTGCTTCTTCCGTTGCTCTTCAAATTTTTCGGGGTTTCGTTTCTCCTGGTATCTTTTAGCTCTTTCTGCTTCCGTGAGGGCCATGTTTACTGAAATGTAGCACATACTTAACATATATTATATCACACAATATACGTAATATTATAATAATACTCATAACCTAGTTATTATATAAGGTGTCTTAAAATTAACTTTACGAAGATTAAGGAGTGCTTTAGACCATTTAACTGGATAACTGATAATGGGGCAAACTTTGAAATCGCGAAAAAGAAAACAGCTGTCCCATATTTTAGAACAGTAGGTATTAACTTTACTATGGAACAGCTGTAATTTTTTCGCGGTTTAAAAAAATGTGATTGTGTTACGGCAAATAACTTGGGAAATTGCTACCTCATAAAATCTTGTTACTATCTGGAACTCCAATTCGGCACCACCGTAACGCGCCCACTTTAGTCACAGACTTTGTTGATACTGAGTTTTGCTTCAAAATGGCGGTTACACCACAGACAAGACAAATGTTGCCAGAAATGAAAAACAACTATATTTTAGGGTAATATTGCGTTGAAGTATTGGAAATTTTACCGTGACTATTACTGTCATATTCCTGGGACAACAATAAATATAGTAATTTTGAGTTATTGATGCCCCAAATCGAAATAAAAACTTTGAATTATATTTATGAGTTCAACATTATGTCTACAGAGCCTTAAACAGTGGGTCTATTTAATATATCTAATCTTACCCGAATCTTGAAAGTTCCAAACATGCAGGTGGGACATGAATATTTTACACTGTTTTTTTATGTTCATTTTATGACATTTTAATATCAGTGATAGTTGGGTTGCAAATTATAGTCAATTTTATAATTTAAATATGTAACTATTAAATAAATATGCAATTTATTTGAGTACGGTGCATACAAAAATTACAAAAAATAGCTGAAGTCAGAGACTTACATTAAGCTTCCTTACAACAACCAGAAAAAAAATTGCGGTCGCCAACCCGCTTGCCGAGCGTAGCAATTATGGTATTTGAGGCTTATGAGGCAATCTATGGGTTGGCCTATGTTCAGCAGTTGACTTCAGAAGGCTGGTATGACGATAATGATTCCATTATGGCTCATACACGTTGAATACCAGCGTAAAATAGCAGCTTAACGCTGCTGTGTTTCGTATGGTGAGTGTAGAGAACCGGAGACCTTTTTTACTGGAAACGAGGCATTCTATCTTAGTCCTCACGCTCACGGCTGACAATGCATCTGCACATACTATGGGTCACAGCAACCTCTAACCATCAGGTGGACTGTGTGCTCGCTTGTCACTCTTATCCTATAAAAAAAGAAACTCAGGTATTTATTTCTGTACGTTTATTTCGTATCATTTAATTAAGGTTCCGTCCGGCATACGATGAAGTTTCGGAGGTGAATGATTGTGATTGAAATAGGAGAATGTTATCGATCCATTATTATCCATACGTATCTTCGCTCTGCATCCACTATCATATTTACTACAGTACCAATATTTTTTCCCGCCTCTGGCATGATATGTGTAATCCTGGTAAACCAACAAATCGTTTCCGCGGGTCGACTTTGTTGTTGTGTAGTTCTGACCTGGAATGATAATCACATCAGGAACAGTTATTACTGTAATTTGCACAAAGTAGTCTATGCATGGGTTTAATCAATTATCAAGTTACAGTCATATTTTTGTTTCTTTTTAAGTCAGGCTATACATGTTGGCCGAGCAAAGGCGAGTACCAACATATGGACAGAACATTTGTCTAGCCTCGGCAATGCCCGTCGTCGCTCGCCTAGCTGGCCGAGTGCAGGCGAGAGCGAACTTGTATACGGTTCGTATGGCGTGCCTTGTCACCGTTCAGGATCGCTCGCCACGGCTCGTCTCACTTCGGAACAGTTTCGGGTTTTCTGTAAAAATCAAAGGCGCTCGCCCGCACTCGGCAAGTCGTGTCCACATGTTAGTTGGCGATGTCAGTATGCACACATTCACACTTGGTCAACATGTAGACTCGCCTTGTATCAATTTGCCTACGCTCGCGTTGGCTGAGGCTTGGCCAACATGTATTGCCGGTTTTATATTTTAATTCGTTGTAATGACGTTGCTATCGAATGTACCTTTACATTACAAATCTTAGGCCGGCCACACACATTCGGAATTCCTTTTCGTGATTCCGTTTCGGAATTCCGAATCGGGATTCTGTAAATACATCACACATACGTTTATTTTCCTTCGGAATAACAAGGCTCAGTTAATAGACGCTAGCCATTCAGTTTAGACATTCTGCTAGCGAGTATGTAGCCGGTCTAACGACCTTAAAAGTTGACATCAATTAAAAAATGCTTACAGTTGCTCTCTCTCTTTTCACTAAATGACAATAGTAATATAAAGATAATAATGTTTCACTTAAGTAAACGATAATCTTCTTTATTCTTCATTTCTTATATAAAACTTAGAAACTTTAATTTGCTAGATACAATCTATGCCAATATAAGACTAAAAATACAAATATTACTTTTAATAAACATACATAAAAAATATTTAATGTAACAGTATCCATACAATAGGTAAATAATAGCTGATAAACGTTTTAGTGTTGGTCACAGATCTCTCATTTCATATTTTTAGAAGTAAGAAAACGTGAGAAAAGAACTTATAGTAAACCTTAAAAATAATGGTGCGTTGACACCTTTACAAACATTGGATTTTAGTTAATATATTATATTTGTTTATTTATAATTGTATTATTATGATATATTTCATCATTCAATATTGTTGCATGCAATTTGCACGTTGTACAGTTAGCATCATATTGATATTGCTGTTGCACACCTTGATCGCGAAGGGGAGATGTTGGTCTTACTGTCGACTTGACAAGGTCACGGTATTTTCTGCCGACACCAAAAAGGAGACGGTACTCAATTCGACTGTATGTTTTTTTTATGTGTGTTACCTCATAACGTTTTACTGGGTAAACCGATTTCCATGATTCTTTTTTTATTTGAAAGCTGGTACTTCACATGTGGTCCAATATAAATTTGATCAAGGTCAGACCAATAATTTTTGAGTTATTCTTAATAATTTATATTGAAGTCGGCTGTACAAAATTTTAAATTTTAAATTATTCGTTATACCGTTCGACATTGGTGCAGCTTATTTTCTTTTTAATAACATTAAAGTAACAAAGTAGGTAACAGCCCGCATGAAGGTAAGTAGCTATTGCCGCCTATAGAACGATGCGTGGTCACATGTGAGTACTAAGTTTAAACTGGCTCACTGACATTTGAAACGGAACACAGCAGACTGCTGTTTGGAAGTAAAACGGGGAAGAGATCGGTGCCTACGCAGACGACACTTAGACAGACTAGTCTTGTGATCTAGATCTAGAAAGTAGGCAGGTAAAAGATGAGCAAATGTACAAATGTGTACGCCTCGTACGAGTACCTATAAATAGCATAGAAGTTAACAAGAGGTGAAATTAAAAAATTGTATAACAGACTTTAATATAAATAAAATGAGAACATCAATTTAGTCGAAGTCAATGAAATACCCATTATTAAAGATAACTCAAAAACTACTGGTCAGATCTTGATCAAATTTATTATTATTTATTAAATTTATATGTATTATTTATTTAGCACCATCAGGACGGAATCATTCTCATAGTCTGCATACGCCAGACAAAGTGGTAGATTGTACTCAGGAAACACTAACGTTTTATACGTGATAGAACCATGCTGCAGCTACATTAGTAGTATAGTTGTAGCAAGAATGGGTCGACTCGACCGGGGAAGGACCACGGTCTCACAGAATACCAGCGTAAAATGGCAGCTTGACACTGCTGTGTTTTGTATGGTGAGTGTAGAGAACCGGAGACCCATTTTACTGGAAACGAGGCATTACATCTTAGTCCTCACGGGTGACGACGCATCTGTATTTTGATTCTTTATTGAAGATAAATGTAGATGTCTATGGGTCACAGCAACCACTTACCATCAGGTGGACTGTGTGCTCGTTTGTCACCCTATCTTATATAAAAAAACATTCTTTAGCATGATCCCATAATTTGTTAATGACATTTCGATAGTTTTATCACAATAAATTAAAATAAGTTTGGAATATCCAAACGTGCACACAGCGAACGGGACAGTTTACAATAGTGAAATTCAAAAGACTTTCTAAGCTAATAAAAAAAAATCAAAGTGATAAATCCAGTTTTTCGAAACATATTTTGTTCACATCCATATCGACCAAGTGAAATTATATTCGATTAACTTTTTTTTAATAATAATCGAAATAAATAATCTTATAAGTACTACAGAAGTATTAATTCTTTTTTATAGGATAAGGGTGACAAACGAGCACACAGTCCACCTGATGGTAAGTGGTTGCTGCGGCCCATAGACATCTACATCTATCCTCTATTACAAATCAAAATGTAGATGCGTTGTCACCCGTGAGGACTAAGTTGGAATGCCTCATTTCCAGTAAAAATGGCCTCCGGCCACCTGCACTCACCAAGCGAAATGCAGAGGTAAATCTCTACTTCACGCTGGTTTTCTGTGAGGTCGTGGTACCACCCCGGTTCGAGCTGGCCCATCCGTGCGACAGCAAAAGCTGCCGCGTGGCTCTACCACTGTTAAAAATTTAACTGAAATCTTTTCTTGCTATAGGTGTACTTTTTTGTTATATAAATGCAATATGAAGCTGGTGGAAGTGATTTGAGTGGATCGCGGTTTTTTGATTTGGTGAAAATAAAGCACTACATCTCCGCTTCGCGTTCGATGTGTGCAAAAGCTTAAATTAAACAAACAATGAAATAATTTACGTGTGCATGAGTGTAGTAAACCATGTGTGGTATTTGTATTCTTTGTAATGAATTTGGAATATGATAGCAATGTTTAAATAAATTAATGAAATTTTTTACTAATCGTTCTACCTATCCTATCTAGGAATTCGTATGGGTAGATAATATCTATTTCATCCGCCAAGTAGCAATGCCTGCATTGCTGTGTTCCGTTCAAAAATATTCTAGAAGGTAATAAGACTCACACATTTACCCCCATAGATTGCCTTATAGAGTGTGTGTTTTCTACAGTGGAGCCAAGCGGCAGCTTTTGCTGTCGCACGGATGGGCCGGCTCGAACCGGGGTGGTACCACGACCTCACAGAAAACCAGCGTGAAGTAGAGGTTTACCTCTGCGTTTCGCTTGGTGAGTGCAGGGGCCGGAGGCCCTTTTTACTGGAAATAAGGCATTCCATCTTAGTCCTCACGGGTGACAACGCATCTGCATTTTGATTTGTAATAGAGGATAGATGTAGATATCTATGGGCCGCAGCGACCACTTACCATCAGGTGGACTGTGTGCTCGTTTGTCACCCTTATCTTATAAAAAAAGGGAGATATTTGCCATTTTTAATCGTTATAGGGAAGGCGCTGCTGCCCCTATCCTGATTTGTTTTCCTCTGTTGTCTGTTACTACATCCACTAGATGATATGGGGTAGTGGATATTGCAATGCAAAACAAAGAAGGAAAATTGAAAATTGACATTAAATCCCCAGGAAAGACCGGCAAGAAACATTCATTAAACTCTTCCCATAATTTATTAATGACATATTGATACTCTAAATATTAGGAACAAACATAAACTTGTAATACTAGTTACTAGACTCCACAAAATTAGTAATTCATTTATGCGGCAATGTATACGATTTTACAACAAAATCCCAGATAATGTATGAAATGAAAAAGTGTCAATAAAAAAGTTTAAATGTTTTATTAAATAAAAATTGTACAAAAGGGGTTATTGTAGTGATCGCCACCATGCTGGCTCTATTAAAGTTCATTTAAAAATTGTACAAACAAAATTATTGAAAAGTAAAATGTTTAAAAAAAGTTCCGCTGTGTTTCTTGCTGGTTCTTCCCAGGATAGAGGTATTTATGTATTTTCCAAACCAGTGTTAAATTAAAAAAACTACTTTCAATAAGTATTATGTATGTATTTATCTATATTGAATAAAAATATTTCTATTGTATTCTATACTTTTATTTTTATTTAAAATAAAAAAAGCTTCAATTAAACAAACAATAAAATATGTTATACTTAGTGATAGCTATGGCCGCATAAGTATGGGTCCACATATTTTTAATTTTTAATTAAATCTTTTACTAGAAGGTAAAACACATATTATTCTACATACAGAAGTCCGTATAGATAGATACCACCCTCTGACCATTTCTATCCCTCAAAACAGCAGTGCCTGCACTGCTGTACTCCGTTCTGCAGGGAATAGAGAGCCAGCATTACAGGCTGTGAGGTATTTCATTCTGTTCGTCGGAGATGACAACAGGTGACAACCTTTCTTGATTGAAGTTGCCTACGGATGAACATAGACTGCAGTAGTTACTAGCCTGTGTAAGCGGAGAGTGAGTTTGTTTGTCACTTCAGTTTTATAATAAATGTGACAATTATAACTTTTAATAAAATTTAAAAAACCGACTTCAAATAGCTAAAAAGGAAATTATTAATTTGCTACCCTTAGGGTTGGATTTTTTTCTCCAAGTTTAAGTGGGACCACCCTTGAAGTATTAATAAAGAAATAATCATAAAATCGGTTCTCAATCTGCGAAGATATCATATGAAATTCCTTAAACAATAGTCCAATATGAAACCTTTTCCTCAATTTTTCACCTTTGGGAGCGGAATTTTTTCTTCATAGTTTAATGGGACCACCGTTGAGTTAAAACTTATTTAATAAAAAAAAAGAATCAATCAGTTCACAATCTGCGAAGATATCGCGTAACATACATAAAAAAACATACACTCAAATTGAGAACCTCCTCCTTTTTTAAAGTCGATTAAAAAACCTAAAATGTATTAAAAGTGCCGTCCTCCATACGAGAAAGTTTCGGAGGGGGATGACTATGGTCATAGTATGAAAATGTTATTGATCCAATGTTATCCATGTGTATCCTCGCTTTGCATCCATTATCATATTTAGTACAGTACCAATATCTTTTCCCGCCTTTTGCATGGTAGGTGTAATCTTGGTAAACCAACAAATCTTTCCCGCGCTTTGACTTTACTGTTGAGTAGTTTAGACCTGAAATATTATCCGTATGAGCAAAAAGTTTTAACCAATTATAGTACAATCACGTATTATTTTTTTTCTATCTTAGTAATATGAGCAGCAAGAGAAGAAATACTATCAATATAAATACTTTTTATTAACTTCCTTAGTCCAAACGAAACTTGCTACAGAGTACAGATTTTTTTTTAGAAATGCCAGTATATAATGACGTCATAGTTTCTTGTAATTGAAAAATACGAAAAAAATTATAAACTTGAAAAGGTAGTCAAATTCGGTACCGACCAACCGACGATCATCGAGATGTTCGGGGTTGTCGGCTCAGCCGTTTAGGGCTGGAATCTGAACAGGTGCCAAGTTCCATAGCAGTTCCAAGAACGTTGTACATTCCTATTAGATTCTTTTTTTAAGTAACTGCTTTGGAGCTTGAACAAATACGTGTTAACTGACAGTAAAATGAAGGAAATTACATAGTAAAATATATCCCTCAGGCCAGTCACAGCTCCTCTGACGTCTGAGAGGGTTTTAGAGCAAGTATGTGTCCGTTTCGCTGTCCCAATGCGTTATTTCGGTCTTCAAATGCCTTTTCATGTTTGAGAAGGTTTTAAGGCAAGTCTGTATCCATCACGCAGTCCCAATGTGTCATTTCGGGCTTCATTGTTTTTTTTAATTTCTCAGACATGCAAGTTTCATTATCAGACTAAACAAATAAATATTCTTTTTAAATTAAAAATTCAACAACTAAGTTCAGATCACTGTGGACAGTTGGTCAACTCCAAGACCAAGACACCTTCATACTAAATTTCATCAGAATACTTTTAGCCATTTTCGTACAAATATTGGTAATTACAGAATTAAGCTCCAAATTTCTCCTCAGAAACCGTGCCAAAGTTTCGTTTGTAACCGTTTCCCGGGACACAAAGTAGGCACCAATGTCACTCTCCGTTGATCCGTCTCTCCGTTGTTGTGTGAATGAAGGAGATTTCAATAAAAACATTTTCGTAATTATAATACACCACTAGGAATATGAAAGTACGGATTATAATAAATGGCCTATAATTTACTGGAAAAAATCATATAATTTATTTATATTAAAATTTATAAATTAGTTTTAAAAACAGTTAAAAATATGATTTACATTTAAGTACTTATCAATACAAAAAAATGGTAGCAAATTATAAATGCCTGTGTAGGTGGACTGTGGGTACGTTTGTCACTTCAGTTTTATTAAAAAAAAAACTAATATGTAACAAAAGTGCCGTCCTCTACACGACAAAGTTTCGGAGGAGGATGAGTATGGCTATAGTAAGAGAATGTTATTGATCCAATGTTATCCATATGGATCTTCGCTTTGCATCCATTATCGTATTTAGTACAGTACCAATATCTTTTTCCGCCTTTCGCATGATAGGTGTAATCTTGGTAAACCAACAAATCTTTTCCGCGTTGTGACTTTGCTGTTGAATAGTTTAGACCTGAAATATTACTCATTTGAGCAAAAAGTTTTAACCAATTAAAGTATAGCAGTTATTTCTTAGCTATAAGAAAAGTATGAAAAGGTTTCAATATTAATACTTTCATTAATTTGCTTAGTCAAATTGAAACTTGCTACAGACATTGTTTGGAAATGCCCGTATAGCATGACATCATAGTTCCTTGTAATTTAAAGAAATGAACCAGTATAATTACTGCGTTAAAAATAGGGACAAGGAGACAAAGCAACTGTAGCCTTTGTTTAAAGTTGGCTGCAGATGTCTATGGACAGCAGTAGCTTACCATCGGGTGGACTGCAAGTTTGTTTTTTACTTCAGTTTTATAAAAAAAAGGATGGCAAAAATAGATAATCATTTATTTCCAATTGTTCATTAGAATCTGTGTACCATCACCAATCGCTATGCTTTTATATAATCATCACCAACTTTGAAAAAGGTAGGTGGACCGTGAACATGTTGAAGTTTCGGTTCAAATTCAATGATCCTTCCGTTTTTGAATCTAATTCGTGCAGGACATCTAAGTTTAGTTGAGGCTGATGAGCACCGCCAGCAGAATTTCGACATCCTCCAGTAAGTGTACCCCTTGTAAAGTATCAATTCATTGCCTTTGCGGGAGCGGATTATCTTGTAGTTCACACCTATAAATGAAACAAGACAGTGAATAATTATAGTTAAATTGTGTCGAGGGCTATTATGATTATGGTGATGGTTATCTTCATAATAATCACCATCATCATATTTATAATAGCGTACCACAATTCCACTGCTTGGCATAGGTTTTCCCCAACAAAGGTATTAAAAATGGTCCTAGGCCACCTGTATCCATCAAAGCTCACTATGCGACCTCAAACTGCTTCATAGGGTCTGCAGATAAGGACCATATATCAGACTTCACCGATTATACACTATTGGTTTTAAATTTTATGGAATACGTGTTAAGAAGATAATGTGTTAATTTAATTCACAGAGGGTATAAGTTTCTAGTATGTTGTGTTTGCAATAATCATTAGCATCTTTCATATTACGAATTGAAAACGACTAGGAAATCAAAAAATTAGGCAGCGTTGACTTTATTATAGATGTTAGGATAATACGATAGAGGTAATAGGGTAATTATTATTGAAAGGAAGTGTCTGACTGCAGTTATCTCCAAGAAATAAATCGATATGTCCGTTAGGAAGGGCCTATACTACCTCAAATGGCTTAGCATGATCCTCCGTTATGCCGAAAATACTGCAGAAATAATTTTGAAATAAAGATATGGTAAACTTGAGGATTAATGTTAAGTACTGTGTTTGACGAAAACATGATTCTATAAAAACCTCGATAGAAAAAAATCCAAAGTTACCTCCAAACCGAATAATGCTGCCATACCATATTGCAGTAAAACTTTGTCCACATATTGCATGCACTTCCGTGAAGGTTATAGGCATAGTACAATTAACTTACACTAGGTGGCGCACGTTTCGCGCCGACAAGTTTATTCGAAAATTATATATCATTCAACTTCAATTAATGTTTTATCATTTCCAATTAAACAATACAACCGTTCGAAATTTAAAATGATATTTCCGCAATTATTTCTTCTGCGACAGCAACGTGCCGGGCACCAGCTAGTATTGTATAAAAAAACGCCATATTGTTTTGTTGACAGCTTTATATTGTTATTGTCGCGGTTTACCGTTGGTTATATTTAATATAACCTAATACGGTTATATTTCAATATAACCTATGAGACTTCAGTAATAAAGACGAATTTAACGACACTTCAAACTTCAAAGTCTATCAAGTTGTTTAAACAAGAAATAACAAAAGAACAGAAAAACATTGTCTGGAAAAAATGCAAAATTTATCAGAAAAATTCCATTAAAAATGTACTTTTTGATTTCTTGACTAAACCGATTTTATTTCAATAATAGCTGTAATTTAGAAAGTACTTAACTAGTAATTTTATTAGACTGTGTTACCGGCATTTTCAATACCTAATACTATCCTGGCCACACTGAGCAGGCGGGGTGGTATATCATATTTTCTACAACTTTACAAGCGTACCCTCTCTAGTCTTGAAGTAACGAGGAGGTGGATGATTGTGTTCCAAGTTATGACTGACTACTTTATCATTACGCAATTTTACCTTGGCTTTGCATTGACACGACGTCTGAAAAGAAAAAAAAAATCTAAATTTAATTCTAAATCTAAAACAGTCAATGCAGCGGATACTTTCTTGTTCAATACTTTATCAAAAAAGAGAGGAGGACTGTTCCCAGCTGTTGGATGTACGAAGAAACCTTTTTTGGTAATAAATAGCATCCCGGTAAATCATCCAAGCATAAGTCCACATGTAAGACTAAACTTGACGTGCACCATTTTTTTCACAACATTTATTGCTAACATAGGCTACTTTAGCCATATAAAAGCACACATGACATTTTATAGGGCGATGCAAAGGAGATTCATAGAATCTATTAGAAATCTAAATGTGTGTTGTATGGTGGGTATTTGTAACTGTTGCCACACTTGGTAGGTGGGTTAGGATCCTCCCTTTTTTAATTTTTTTTAGTTGTTATTATGAATACACTGCTGCACATCATTCATAGGGGGAGTATTCATGGTAACGGCGGGGCAGGGGGTGCTAAGAATCTCCGGTGGAGGTTCGGTTGCCACCTACGACGACTCGACCTGGCAAAATACAACGCACGCACCCTGAGGACTGACGAGAAGATTGTGGAGCTGGAAGAAGAGATAGACAAGTTACGCCGGCATATTATAGGATTATCCGAAGTCCGAAGAGAGGGGGAGGACACGGTAATCCTCGAATCCGGCAACTTGCTCTATTACCGGGAGAGCGACCATCTGTCCCAAGGAGGTGTCGGATTTATCGTCCACAAGTCTCTCGTTAACAACGTTGTAAAGATTGAGAGTGTGTCGACGAGGGTACGAGGTACGAGGGCGTACCTTATACTCAGAATCACCAAACGGTATTCGCTGAAGGTCATACAGGTTTACGCACCAACCTCGGCACACGCCGATCAGGAGGTGGAGGAAATGTATCAGGATATCTCTAGAGCCATGCATTCTTCCAAAACTCACTATACGGTGTTAATGGGAGACTTCAATGCAAAACTAGGCACAAGAGAGAACGGTGAGCTGAAAGTAGGGAAATTTGGAATAGGGCAACAGAACCTAAGGGGCCAGCAGCTGGCCGACTTCATGGAGAAAGAGGAACTATTTATGATGAACTCTTTCTTCCAGAAGCAGCCCCACAGGAAGAGGACCTGGTCTAGCCCTGACGGTTCGACAAAAATGAGATTGACTTCATTATGACGACCAGACGACAACTGTTCAGTGATGTCTCAGTGATCGCGAGGGTGAAAACCGGCAGCGATCATCGAATGGTTAGGGGCACACTGAACCTAAACGTTAAGTTGGAGAGGTCTCGTCTAATGAAGTCAACGCTCCGTCCCCCTCGTGCTCTAATCTAAAGTCCGGAAACCTTTCAGCTCGAGTTACAAAACCGTTTTCAGTGCCTAGAAGACTGCGATGAAGTGGACGATTTGAATGACAAGCTCGTGGAAACTGTCCATGCGGTCGGAGCTAAGTTCTGCAAGACCCGCCGCAGAAGAACACAAAAACTCTCCGATCACACTCTTAATCTCATGGCTGTTAGACGGGAGATGAAGCTACATTCTTCAACAGATTTGACAGCATACAGGCAACATACTTTTAACAGTGGTAGAGCCACGCGGCAGCTTTTGCTGTCGCACGGATGGGCCGGCTCGAACCAGGGTGGTACCACGACCTCACAGAAAACCAGCGTGAAGTAGAGGTTAACCTCTGCGTTTCGCTTGGTGAGTGCAGGTAGCCGGAGGCCCTTTTTACTGGAAATGAGGCATTCCATCTTAGTCCTCACGGGTGACAACGCATCTACATTTTGAATTGTAATAGAGGATAGATGTAGATGTCTATGGGCCACAGCAACCACTTGCCATCAGGTGGACTGTGTGCTCGTTTGTCACCCTTATCCTATAAAAAAAAACTGAACAGACAGATCTCCAAATGCATGCGGCGGGACTTACGCAACTTCAATACAGCTCGTATTGAAGAAGCGATCGAGCGGAACCAAGGCTCCAAAGTCTTTGCCAGAGATCTGTCTGCCAGAAAGAGCCAACTCTCAAAGCTGAAGACCGAATGTGGCAGCATCGTTTCCGGGGCACCTGAGATTTTGAGTGAGATTGAGAGGTTCTATGGGCAGCTGTACACGTCATCGTTGGAGCCGCACGCAAGTGTGAGTAACGATCCAAGAGCGAGTCTTTTCCGACATTATTCCGATGATATCCCGGACGTCAGTCTAAGCGAGATTAGAATGGCTCTCCAGCACCTTAAAAACGGCAAGGCCCCAGGCGAGGATGGAATTACAACGGAGCTTCTGAAAGCGGGTGGAAAACCGGTACTTGAAGTCCTTCAGAAGCTCTTTAATTCCGTCCTCCATGGTGGCATTACACCGGAGGCGTGGAGCAGAAGTGCGGTGGTCTTGTTCTTCAAGAAAGGCGACAACGCTCTCTTGAAGAACTACAGACCGATGTCCCTTCTGAGCCGCGTCTACGTGCTGTTTTCGAGAGTCATTACGAATCGTCTCGCGCGCGGACTTGACGACTTCCAGCCTCCCGAACAAGCCGGTTTCCGAAAAGGCTTTAGCACCGTAGACCATATACATACCCTTCGGCAAATTGTACAGAAGTCCGAGGAGTACAATTTGCTACTATGTCTGGCGTATGTGGACTATGAGAAAGCCTTTGATTCCGTCGAACTTTGGGCGGTGCTGCAGTCCCTTCAGCGGTGCCAAGTTGACTGTCAGTATATCGAAGTGCTGAAGTGTTTGTACAGTAGGGCCACGATGGCTATCCGAGTACAGAACCAGAGTACAAAACCTACCCAATTGCAGAGAGGTGTAAGACAGGGTGACGTCATATCCCCGAAACTCTTCACCGCTGCATTGGAAGACGTTTTCAAGCTTCTGGACTGAAAAGGATACGGTATCAACATCAATGGCGAGTACATTACTCACCTTCAATTTGCCGACGATATAGTCCTTATGGCAGAATCGCTGGAGGACCTAAGCACTATGCTCAATGACCTCAATAGTGTTTCCCAACGGATAGGTCTTAAGATGAACATGGACAAAACAAAGATCATGTTTAATGTCCATGTCACACCTATGCCGGTAGTTGTTGGGAACACTAAGCTCGAAGTTGTTGACGAGTATGTTTACCTGGGACAAATAGTCCGACTAGGTAAGTCCAACTTCGACCGACAGGTCAATCGACGGATTCAACTCGGTTGGACAGCGTTCGGGAAATTATGGCACATCTTCTCGTCAGGTATACCTCAAAACTTGAAAACGAGATTGTAGACCCATTGCGTGTTGCCAGTGATGACATACGGAACTGAGACGTGGTCCTTCACTGCTGGCCGGATGAGGAAGCTCATGGTCGCTCAGCGAGCTATGGAAAGAACTATGCTCGGAGTTTCTCTGCGTGATAAGCTCAGAAATGAGGATATCCGCAGTAGAACCAGAGTGACCGACATAGCCCAACGTATTAATAAGCTGAAGTGGCAATGGGCCGGCCATATAGCTCGAAGAACCGACAACCGATGGGGAAGAAAGGTTCTCGAGTGGCAGCCTCGTACCGGCAGGCGAAGTGTAGGGCGTGCCCCTACTAGATGGAGTGACGACCTGGTAAGATATGCAGGAAGTCGATGGATGCAGGTGGCTCAGGACCGTGTTTTGTGGCATTCTTTGGGGGAGGCCTATGTTCAGCAGTGGACTTGTGAAGGGCTGTAGTGATGATAATGATGATGATGCTGCCCATCTCCTGGTTTGTTTACCTCTGTCACCTCTTACGACACCCACGGGCCAACGTGGGGTAGTGGATATTCCTACACTGCTACTACATGGTCAGATCGACAAAATAAAATCTAAAAACATCTAAGAGAAAAAATCAAACATCTAAAAGAGTAAGCATACCTTGCTGGAGCAGAACCATAACCGGGAGGCCTTGTTAGTTCTCGAAAATGTGTAGTCTTGTATCAATAAGAGATGGCCGCCGCGTAAAGAATCGACGAGCTCGTATGACACTCCTTAAAAAAAATCATTAATGCTAATACTTGTAGCAGAGAGAAATATAACTAAATATATAGAAATATTACTAATTATAGAAAAGTTGTTATGTTATAAAAAAGCGATCATATTAAATCAGAATATCCCACAAGATGCCAGGTGTTTTGTGGCATTCCTTGGGGGCTGCCTATTTTCAGGAGTAAACCTGTGAGTAAAGGAAGATGATAAATAAAACTATTAAAGAAATGTTTTAATTCAATCGAGGCAATAAATTGACAAAAGAGGTCAGTCAGCCTGATGATATAAGGTCACCTCAACCCATTGATATCTTTCCTTACTGACTGACCATCTAGAATATTTCTTGAAATTGTTGAAAACTGTATCTAACTTTTGACTGAAGTTTTTACCTTTCACACCGAAACACAACAGTGTGTGCAACTGTGCACTGTCAATTTTGTACGGAACATAAGTGGAAAACTGCATTCTTAAAGTAGTAACCCTGATAATGATTCCTTATATTTAAGCAAAAACCACACAACATTTAATAATACTATTTTGAAATACCGACGTTAAACATTTAAAGTCCTGATAGCAAAGTCTGACTCGACTTTACTTATCGGGACATTAAATACATTATTTTTCCCATCACCATGGGTGTTCCAAAAAATCGAAACAACGACAGTATTTCAAAATATGTTGAAAATAAGCGCTGCAAAATTAAATTACCCGCGCGCAGTTAGATTTGCGAGATTAGCCTTGACATTTTTGATGATATATTTGAAGGTCAAGTTACAAAACAGTGACATGACTTACAGTTAATTTCAATCATTTTTATAGTTTTCTATAGCGTTAACGATCCTAGAATGTGATCTTGGCTAACTCCGCAGTAGAGGAAGCATCGCTCTGTAATATGCTGACGAGAACGGGACACGGCCGGCGTAAGTTGGTTGATCAATCTGTTCGCTACCAATAGACCATTTAGTACATTGAAAACACAGAAAATACATAAAACATTTATTTCTCAATTGCATGTAGAATATAACAAAAACTATTCTTAATATTAAAACTTAGTGGTTGTGTTTGTCATAAAACTTATAAATGTTGTCATAGTTATCAATAAAAACTCTGGCAGGACATTTGCGAGACTTCCTTTTAGAGCAGTACCAATATCTGTAGTTGCAACTGTTGGAAAACGTGTGGTTGCGGAATAACAAGATGAAGTTTCCTCTGTCCGTTTGGAGAATTTTGTAGAACAGATCTGTAATAACACAACACATGAACCAGACGACTTTATTAAAAAATATTAAAGAAAAAGTGATCAAGTAATTATAATATAAGTATAAAATATTTCTTGTTCACTTTTATGTAATAAATATATTTAAAAAATAAATAACAATTAATGACGATACAACCAAAATTAAATCTAAGGATGTTTATAATTAAGTTTTGTATAATCAAAATCAAATCAAAACTATATACATCCTTCTTTTTGAATGAATTAGATTAATTTCAAGAGTATAATTTGTATGTAACCTGATCTATGTACCTATATATTTTATTTCACTTTACGTAAACTAAATCATCTAAACAAATACCTACTGTATGGAGTATAATGACTTAGTAGCATGCATGTGGCTAAGACACATGAGTAAAGAAACCGACTTACTCTTTACTCTGTGGCTCAGGACCGTGTAATGTGGCGTTCTTTGGATGAGGCCTATGTTCAGCAGTGGACTTGTGAAGAGCTGTAATTATGATGATGATGATGAAAATAAGAAAACTGCGAATGTTTTTGTTCTTGTTAATGGTTGCATTGTAATTTTTTTAAATATCATATACTCGTATAGGGTATCATAAGATAGGTCTTTTATGACCATTAAAGATTTTATGAACCACTTCTAACAAATAAACTTATTGAAATATTAAGCTACAATGTAACCCATCACCATAATTTCTTTAGGAATGAAAACACTTACTGAATATTCTCAACTAAAACATTTGGATCACTATTCTATAATAGCTATATACAGTGCATATCATTAAAACTTTAGAACATATTAGAGGTAATATTTACAGCGGAATCCTTCCTGAAACAATTTTCGCGAGCTGTAAAATTACACTAATAGTGAAAGACAGACGGACGCTGCGTACATTTTAAATGGCGACGAAACCATGTTCAGCTTACAGTAACAGCATGTAACTACGCATACATATGCATCTGAAATAATTTAAAAACAACAACATAATTTTAGGTCCATATGTATGCGTACATCAGTGTGCTTTAAGGGACTGTTGGAAAGAAAGAAGAAAGATGCTTAGCGTCACTTGAAATGTAGGCAGCTCTTCGTCTATGTTCTATATAGTGGATGAGTGTGTAAGCAAGCACAGGTGCACTATCTATTCCCTCATTCTTGTAGTCCAAAGCGACAACAATCATTCACGACCGGAGAGAGATCAGGCGCAGGGACAACGGCTTTATGTGCTTTCCGAGGCCCGGGGATGAAATACCGCCAACTTTCTGTCCCGGGCTGCTCCTGAAAACTTCTTGAGAGAAAAACCTGATTTTGGTCTGGGATTCGAACCCGGAACCACTACACTTAATAATCAGTTAAAATAATTCAATCATGTCTATTATAGTAAAAAAAAACAACGTAATGCTTAAGTACGAAAGAAAAAAATGACAATAAACTATAAGTCTAATTCAAATACATATCTAAAAAAAAACAGTAAAAATTGCACATTCTGAAGTTGGTGCTAAGGCATAGTTATATAAGTATTAAGGCATCGACATCAGAATGTAAATTATTTTATACTTTTTAGGTCTTTAAAATTGGCTTTTCCTTTAATCACAAGATATTTTTCTACCCTTTTAAGTGGACTAAGAAATATCGCAATTTCAATATAATCAAGATAAGTTACGTCAATAAATGAATTTATTGACGTAACTTATCTTGATTATCCCCTATTTTTCTATCCTTAGGAGTGAATTTTTTCTCCAAATATTATACAGCACAACTTCTACATCGGTGTACAATTGACGAAAATATTGCGTAAAAGAAACATTAGAGTCGAATTATTATATAAACCCACTATTTCTGAAGTCGACTAAAAGGAAGAAAGGTTGCTAGATCCACGTACAATATTGATACATACTACTGTAATAATCTGATCCGAATCTAACTAGGTAAATAAAACACAGATGCGTTATCTACATTTACTTTACTAAATATAGTTTTGCTTATGCCTAAATATTTTCTACAAGCGGTTACATTTATGAGTGCATTATCATTATAGATGTTTTATGTTATTATGTTTTAATTTAAAGTTATCCTAGCTTGTTAAATACAGTTCTGAATGAATAATGCTTCACACTTTTGTTAATAAGATCCATTATATTTTTAATTCTAGTTGCCTCATGTTGGTTTGGTACTTATATTAAGTCTCTTTCTATTCGAAGTGCCTTTTTATCTTTCTATGGAAGGTAAAAAGGCAATTCGAATTAATTTCTACTTTCTTTATTCAAGCAAGGGTGTGGCATACGCGCACGCAGTACCCAATGGGTAATGGATACTGTAGCCCATAGTTACATAATATATCCTTCCTTGCTTAGGAATAAAAATACAAAATGCTTGTCTTTCCTGAGCAATACGCTATGACGCTGGTATTCTGTGACCATACAAGACATTGGTAAATATATTATATTAATAATTAAATAAATGCGCGATAATTTATGACACATAAGCTACGTAATGTATAAGTTACGTTTACCACAGACTAATAAGAAAAGAAAGACTAAGCGTTGCGTACCTTTAAAGTGACGCAAAAATCATGCTCAACTTCTTGCCATGCACTCACATACACATCTTTCTTGCTTTCTTTATCATCGCGTAAATGTTTATAGCTGGCCGCAGACATATGCACTTGAAACCATATTGTTTGTTTTCAGTTGCATATGTGTACGTGAGTACCTGTTCTTATAATAACTTGAGCATGGTTTTTGCGTCACTTGAAATGTGCCCACCGCTTTATTTCTTTTTTGGTCTGAGACTTATAAAACAAATTTAACTTAGAGTTTCACGTATTTTCCACAACTGTCTCTATAAAACTGAGGTGGTAAGTGATTATGTTTAAGTTCATAATGTACAAGCCGCCCACTGGAATCGAACCGCAGTTTCGCCGGACATTTGTTTGACAGCTTCTTGCTACAGTTCCAATATCTTCCGTCGTTCGTTGTCTGTGCAAAGGTATACTTTTGTACGATCAGCATACGCTTCTTGCAGTTCGTCGGAGTAATGAATTCGAAATGAAGACCTGCGGAACAGTATCAGAGTTAGAAAATATTTTAAGATTATTATGTGTGTGTGAATACATATACTCACGGACCGGTTATAGTGACGAAATAGTTGGTTACCAGCATAGTCCCCATATTAACATATTCATTGTCATATTTAGAGCCTATCAAGTCCACTGAACATAAGCCTCCCCCATAGATTGTCTCAAAGGGATTTTGTAATAGTTGCCTCCACGTTTGGCAGGCGTGTTGCAAGGAAGAAGCTGCTGCTCATGTTCTGTTTCAATTTTCCTCTGTCGTTTCTTACAACACCCATGTCTGAACACACATCACGCAAAAACCTGTGAACCGATTTTTATGGGACTTTCATTGACTTTCAAGTAACTTAGGCTACTTTTATTTTCGAAAAAGAATTAGGGATCCGTGAAAAAAATATTAAAATCTATGAAATTCAATCGCAATAAATACCACGCGGGCGAAGTCGCGGGGAACAGCTAGTAATTAATATAGTTGTTATATAGCTTCTTACAATTATCGGATTTAGCGTAATTATTTGGATGCTCCCTAACGCCCTCATTTCGATGGCCCCTCCCTACCGTACTTACTAAGTTGGAGGCTGCAATGTCATTAATACCGATTTCAACTGTATTTGCAAGAAAGCATTAGCATAACTCATTAGCGTTTCCTTTGAGTACTTTTCTCACGTATTAGAAACAGCTACCGTTACAGCCTACTAAAGTCCACTGATGAACATAGGCCTCCCCCATAGATTGCCTCATAGGGGGATATTTACCATAGTTGCCACGCTGGATTGGATTGGCAACAACAGCTTTTGTATTTTTAGCCGTCATTAGGAAAACGTTGCTGTCCATCTCCTGTTTTGTTTCCCGCAGGCGCCTCTTACGAGACGCACGGGATGACATGGGATAGTGGATATTCATACACCGCCACTACACAGTACCAATCGCTAATGTATATTTAATTGCGTGCCTTTTCGCTCATACTTAGTAAGTGGATTGACGATCGCAGAGGCCTGTCTCCAATGTCTCTCCGTCGGCAATGCGTGTGACATAAACGACATATAACGCCATCTAGTGGAAGCTATTGTATTTTTTTTAAATTAAAGCATTTAAATAATGTTTTCTTATATTTACGCGAACACTACACATTGAATAAAACCACTTTTACGAATTTTATCGCGTTTAATTTACTGATTTTAATTCCCGACGTTTCGGGTGCTATAAAGCACCCAAACATCTCAGTCCCCCTCCGTGACCATGGGTTGCTGTAAAGCACCCGAAACGGCGGGAATTAAAATAAGTAAATTAAATGCGATAAAATCCGTAAAAATAGGTTTTATTCAATAAAGCATTTAAATGTTAAAAATTTGCCGTGTAATGCCGGCGTTAGATAATCCACTACTCATTCACGAGTGGTCACAAGAGACGACAGAGGCGAACCGAAACAGAAGATCGGTGACAGCATCTTACTGATAACAACTTAATCTAATACAGCTGCGGTTGCCAACGCGCCTGCCAATCGTGGTGATTGTGACAAACATGAGGCAACTATTATTTTGTAGAATAAGGCTCACAAATGAGACACATATAATCTACCTGATGTTATGTGGATGCTGTGCCCCATAGATAACCACGTATTATCCTCGATTAAAAATCAAAATGCATTCCCCTAAGGACTAAGATAGAATACCTCGTATCCGGTAAAAAGGGGTCTCCAGTTCCCTGCATTCTGTAAGATCATTTCCTCGGTCGAGTCGACCCAGCTACAATACAATCTATGGAAGAAGTCTATGTTCACTTTTGATAGGCTAGAATGATGTTGTGTGATAATGATGAAAAGAAAAAAACTTTAATAGTATAGTTATTTTTATTACTTAATTTAAATTCTATTGTTTATTTCCAAATATAATATAATTTGCTTAACACAAAGGATCATAGAATTATTACATATAGAAACGCAGTCTAGTACAAAACACGAGCATTAGTGACGCAAGATCATTATGTTAGTGGGCGCAAGTCGAATATGCCTACGCTCGTCACACGCACACATACACGCCATTCAGTGATACCTGTTTCTGACGTTTGCAATCAAATTGTGCAAATCACTTGGAAATGAGGCATTCCATCTTAGTCCTCACGGGTGGCAACGCATCTGCATTTTGATTCGCAAACGAGGAAAGATGTAGATGTCTATGGGCCGCAGCAACCACTTACCATCAGGTGGACTGTGTGCTCGTTTGTCACCCTTATCCTATAAAAAAGTACAATAGATTTATTAAAGTAAAAATTATTAGGATGCAAAAATGGCAGATTAACAATCGAGAAAAACAAAACTCGAATGCGATCTCAAACCAATAATAATATCTCGCAAGTTGGTCGGGCGTGCAGGCTAGGTTATGGCGAATTACTATAATAAAGTCTGAAGAAAAAATTCGCTGGACGTAACGCAGTGTTACGTCTACTGCACGTGCTACCGCGCGCTGCATACACAGTGAAGGGCCACTAATAAATGTTCAGAGCATGAACTCTTAAGCGTAGTGATATGAAATAAACTAGTCTGGACGCCCAACTAGTTCGTGAGGTATTACTATTGTAAATCTGCCCTTTTTTATTGTAATACTTATTTTTATCTACAATACTAAAAACTATAATAATAATTAAAAAAAATTAAAACTAGAAACTTAAATATCATATAGTCCTACTCCCCGCGGTATCGTGCCAAGAACACTGGCTGCGTTTCCACGCTGAATGGCTATACTTAGCCTTTGAGCGAGGAAAGAACCAGCCCTCTTATCACCAGCAGCAACGACCAGCCGCGGATGGAGTTTCTTTAGGAACTTCACCGCACGTGGGCCCCACGGACCGATAGTCTCTACAGAAAATGGCACAAATATGTAGTCATCTCTCAGAGACTCATATTTGCGCCACTTAGTCAGTTCAGCTGCCTCTGATGCCGCACCGGCTCTAAACGAGGTACTCCTGAGATGATAGACCGCCAGAGTGTCTACGCAAGTAGCATCCCACACTAGGGCTTTACCTCTCTCCCAAGGGACCAATGTCATACCGTCGGGTCTCCTGCCATCGTCTCTAAATATTCCACACGGCTCTAAAACCGAGGGAACATTTATAGAGACAAGAGCCCTTCGGATGACATCGTTCAAAGAACTGTGTCGTGAAAATCTATCAGCGCTTTTCCTACATGAAAGTCCGTGGAGCCCAAACTTGTCGACGCTGCTACCACAGGGACACTGATGGGGTTGACAAATCGCCGCTCCTAGTCGGATTCCTACGGCAATGCGTAAGCTTTCCGCATCAAGTAATGTGCCGAGATTACTTGATGGTAAAGCGTGTAACCAGTGACTAGATTCCTTAGTCGAAACAGCTAGAAAGCGTGCCTTATCTTGGTCACTATGGAGATTATGAAACAAATCCTTCTGCACGCCCTGTACCAACGGAATATCCCACTGTTTTTGTTGGTTAACTTCCAGTGGAACATTTTCACCAGGACAGAGCGTTTGCCATGTCTGTCCTGCCTCCGCAGCAAAGCATAGGTCTACTTTATTATTTAAAATTATATTACTAAGTAACTGACACTATGTACGGAAGCAATGAAAGCAGGCAATGCAACGCTAGAAAGATTTCTCACACCAATGCCACCAAATTTTATAGGTAAAGTAGCTTGAGTCCAGGCTGTTGTATTTAAAGTTAAATATTATTATTTATTTTATTGTAATATTCTTTATTTTAATAAATTGACTACTTTCGAGACAGTATTATTTGGCTACAGGAAAACAACCACTCAAACTTCAGCATGTATATACGAAGTGATCTAGAATAGTCTTAGAAATCAGTATAAATACATAATTGATAATCTCTCCTTTTTGGGAGTCGGTTAAAAATAGACTATGTTTGGGTGTAAATTGACGTCTGGTTAATGTTTGGGTGTAAAATGACATCTGGTTTGTCAAGGCGTTCTTATTAATATTCTCTCGATGTTATAAATAAAAATGTTATTATTCTATACTCTAAAACGTCGATATAGTCAATAAACAAAGCAATTAATATAAAATACTCGTAGTTGCATTAAAATGGCGTCGACGGATCGCGATCAGCTGATCACTCCGTATTAGTTTTAAAGAGGCACCCATTGTTAATACTATCTTAATAAATATTTAGAGAAGTAGGTATATAGGTATAGGTATAGGTACGTAATAATTATATGCAAAGGATATTTGAAACAAGAACAATTTTATAATGCATTATGTATAGCCTTCCCTCTCTTTCTTACTAATATTGCGATGACAGTCTAACATTACGTTTCTTACAACGACTTTTTCTGATCGTTTTACACAAGGTGTAAATAACCATAGAATAAATGGACGTAGTTATACAAAAACGTTCCAACCCACAAATCATTCAATAATTTAAAATTTAAAAATTTGTACAGCCGACTTCAGTATAAGTTATTAAGAATAACTCAAAAACTATTGGTCTGACCTTGATCAAATTCATATAGGATCACACGAGAAGTACCAGCTTTCAAATAAAAAAGAATCATCGAAATCTGTTCACACAGTAAAAAGTTATGAGGTAACACACATAAAAAAACATACAGTCGAATTGAGTACCGTCTCCTTTTTGGAAGTCGGCAGAAAATGAGTTAAATAAACAGATCTACTTATTTTGATATCTTCATATGACGTAGTTATACAAAAAAAATGTTCTAACCCGAAAATGTCAAAATGAGTAGATCTGTATATTTAACTCATTTTTGAATGACTTGTGGGTTGGAACGTTTTTATATAACTACGTCCAAATAATAGTACAAGAAATATAACATAGATTTAGTATAAACTGACGTTAGAAGTAGAGTTTTTATCAGGAAGATCCTGCCCGTCTTCTGTTACTATTTCCTTCTGTCACCTTTTACAAAATACATATATTTTTTTATTTATATCACATGTACAATACCCATGTGAAATACGGTGACGGAAAGCAACGTCAAAGTTTTTAGGCATTCTTATCAGTAGACTTTTAACGATGAATGTTGCACATTTTATATAACATGACAAATTAACACATACTCCTCTTGATGGTAGGCGAATTCTGTGGCCCGTAGATATATAATCTTTTCACTATTAAGAATCAAAACGCAGAAAAAGAGGATTTATTTCTCAGGGATGAAACGCGTTTTCATCCCTGAGAAATAAAATGGAATTTCTCATCACAAGTAAAAAGTCTCCGACTCACGTCACTCACTATCCAAAGCAGCAGCATTACACTGCTCCCGTATATTGGTATTCCGTGAGAGCGTGGTATTTCTCTGTGAGGAATTAAACGAACTCTATCCTATAATTATACGGCTTTACACTTTGATGTACGTTCCGTCCTTTCCTTTATAGTATATTGGTGGTGCATGATTATGGTCCAACTGATAAAAGATAAGATTTCCTTTAATATTAAACTTTAGCTTTGCGGTACATTTGCGGTGCTTTGAACTACATTGCCAGTATCTCTCATCATTCGTAGTTTGTACAAATGTATAGTTGTTAATGATCACCATACGTTTCTTGCATGTGGAAGTTTTGATGAATTCGTAAGTGACATCTGAAATCACACGTTTTGTTTAAGGTACAATTAAACAAAAATGAAAGTGATATCAATAATTATCTTCTTAGCAGGCGTGTTGCAAGAAAGATGCTGCTATCCATCTCCCGTTTTAGTTTTCCTTTGTCGCCTATTACGACACACATGGTGTCCTGTTTCATAGATAGGTATAGTTGTAATATAGCTAACAACTATCGGAAATAGAGTTTTAGTTGGATGGTCCCCAGCATCCTTATTTAGATGGTGCCTAGCATCTTCACTTGGATGATCCCTGGCGTCCATACTTCGATGTTCCCTTCAATGTCCTTATAATCGATTTCGACTATATGAGCAAAAAAGCACTATCATTTCTCATGAGTATTTTCTCTTAATATTAACTGTGGAAAACATTAGACAACTTTTTTTTTTGTAGAATAAGGGTGACAAATGAGACACACATACAGTCCACCTGATGAAAAGTGGATGCTGTGACCCAGATTTCCACATCCACTCTCAATTAAAAATCAAAATACGTTGCATAGAATTAACACCCCTAAATGCTAAGATGAAATACCTCGTATCCAGTAAAAAGGGGTCTCCGGTTCCCTACAAAGAAACACAGCAGCATTAAGCTACTATTTATCACGCTGGTATTGTGTAAGATCGTGCTCCTTCCCCGTTCGAGACGACCTAGCTACAATAAAATCTATGGGAGAAGCCTATGTTCACTTTTAAAAGGTTAGAATGGTGATGATAATAATGAAGGAAAAACCTTTGATAGTGTAAGCTTTTTTATTACCTAATTTAAATTCTATTATTTACAACTAAATATAATTAGTTTAATACAATTAATATTTGAAACAAAAATATTTTTATGCATTATTTATAGCTTTCCCCCTCTTTCTTACTAATATTACGATGACGGTCTAACATTACGTTCTCACATCGACTCTTTCTGATCATTTTACACAAGGAGTATATAATCACTACGTTTTAATATAATCACGAACGGTAAAAAAATACTAATTAATCTATCAGTCATGAACATAAGTCTTAAGGGATGGATGTGTGAACGGGCCGTTAGTCCAAATTGGACATTAATCCATTATTTAAGTTTTTACAAGCATTTTCTGAGAATAGCGTACTCGTGTACAAGATAATAGGGTCGACCGCAACTATACGTCTGCTCTGTCGTTAGGCCGGTATTCAGGGACAATCTAGAGTTTATACTCAATGTCAAAACGACTTCATAATGTCAAAATTTGAATAACATAATAACATGGTCTAGACTGGACTTAAAAATTGACATTGTGAAGTTTAAGTTTAAACTTGAGATTGTCTCTGAACACTGGCTTTAGACGCAGCTTTTGTGATCAATGTCGCTATCACGAGAAACAAACTAACGTATTGGGACGCTGTAGTCATACTCGTCAAGAATCAAATTGATTTGTCCTATATCAAATGCTATTCTCGTTATTAACTCTAATGCTTAAAATATATTTTCTAATGTTAAAGCATATATTATAGTTTTGAAGACAGAGACATACTCCATGTCATAGGAAAATTTCATGTATAGCTAATTAACATAAACGATCATCTACTTCTGTTTCTAGATTCAAAGCTTTTATCAAATTGCGAAAAAAAAAGTTTAACTATTTTTTGTAATGTTAAACATTATCTCTGAACTATCATTAACGCTGAAAGTTATTTTTTGTAATGTTCGGCGTTAAAGCGTAAGATTTCAACAACCATCTCCGGTGTCACCATTGTAGTACCTACTATTAGTTTAATTAATACTAATAGTTTAATTAATAAAAAGGGTCCCCGGTTCTCTACACTCACCATACGAAACACAGCAGCATTGAGCTGCTATTGTACGCTGGTATTCTGTGAGAGTGTGATCGCTCCCCGGTCGGGCCGTCCCATTCGTGCTACAACTACAATGTACCTGCAACGTGGTTATACCACGTTAAACCGTACAGCATTCATGACTCTATCTCATACCATGGGTGTCGCCAAACTCAACTTCAGAAAAAATATAATTAAAAAAAATTATCCATCCTTCCATTTTATTACAGTCTATAAAAGTCCACAGCTGAACATAGGTCTCCCTCATTGAGTGCCTCATAGTAGGGATAAAAACTTTATCAGGAAAATGACACGGGATGTTAAGTAGCAGTGAATATTTTTACACTACACGGTTTCGTATTTATATCATGTACCATACCCATGCGGCATACGGTGACGGGAAGCAAAGTCAAAGTTTTCAGACGTTTCGCAAATCCTCCTTACTATGGAAGATGTCCATTCTTATCAGTAGACTTTTAATGATGAATGTTGCACATTTTATATAACATGAGAAACTAACACATACTCCTCTTGATGGTAGGTGAATGCTGTGGCCGTAGATATATAAACTTTTCACTGCTATGAATCAAAAGGCAGATGCATTTTCATACCTAAGAAATAAAACGGAATCCCTCATCACCAGTAAAAGGTCACCGATTCTCGACACTCACCATACAAAATAGCAGAATTATACGGCTGCAGTATACAGCTGTGTTGTGAGAGCGTGGTATTTCTCTGTGAGGAATTAAACGAAGTCTATCCTATAATTAAATGGCTTTACACTTTGATGTACGTTCCGTCCTTTCCTTTATAGTATTTTGGTGGTGCATGATTATGGTCCAACTGATAAAAGATAAGATTTCTTTTGTTATCAAACTTTATCTTTGCGGTACATTTAGATGCGAATTTAGAACTACAATGCCAGTATCTCTCATCATTCGTAGTTTGTACAAATGTATAGTTCTTTATGATTACTAAATGTTTCTTGCATGTGGAAGTTTTGATGAATTCGTAAGTGACACCTGAAATCACATGTTTTGATTAGAGTACAATTAAGAAAAATGAAAGCGATAAAAATAATTATCTTCTTAGCAGGCGTGTTGTCCTGTTTCAGTTTTCCTCTGTCGCCTATTAACATCCCTAAAGGCTAAGATGAAATACCTCGTTTCCAGTAAAAATGGGGTCTCCGGTTCCTTACATATGAAACACTTGAAAGGCTCGCCATTCTGGTGATGATAATGATGATGAAAAGGAAAAAAAACTTTGATAGAATAATTCTTTTTATTACCTAATTTAAATTCTATTGTTTATTTCCAAATATAGTATAATTTGTTTAACACAATGTATTTTTAAAACAAGAACAATTTTATAATGCACTATTTATAGCTTTCCCTCTCCTTCTTACTAATATTGCGAAGACAGTCTAACATTACGTTCTCACAACGACTTTTTCTGATCAGAAACATTTTTTTTTATGGAATAGGGGGCAAACGAGGATGCGGCTCACCTGATGGTAAGTGACTACCGCCGCCCATGAACAACCGCAACACCAGGGGAAATGCAGATGCCTTGCCGGCCTTTTAGAAAGGTGTAAGCTCTTTTCTTGAAGGTTCCTAAGTCGTATCGGTCCGGAAAATTCGCTGGTGGTAATTGATTCCACAAGGAAGTCGTGCGAGGGAGAAAACTTCTTCTAAATCGCACAGTGGTGGACCGCCAATCATCCAGATGGTATGGATGGTAACGCGAGTTTTGACGCGATGTGCGATGGTGAAATTGAGCGGCTGGAATTAGTCCGAACAATTCCTCAGAGCACTTCCCGTGATAGATGCGATAAAATACGCAAAGAGATGCAACATCTCTACGCAGTGCCAGTGTATCGAGCCGATCAGAAAGAACTCGGTCGTCGACGATTCGAACCGCTCTGCGCTGGATGCGGTCAAGTGGAAGGAGCTGGCACTGGGGTGCCCCGGCCCAGAGATGAGAACAGTATTCCATGTGGGGCCGAACTTGCGCTTTGTAAAGTTGCAAGCGATGTGCCGGTATGAAATACTGTCCCGCTCTGCTAAGCACGCCAAGCTTTTTAGAGGCCAATTTGGCCTTCCCTTCCAAGTGACCACGAAACTGCACACTATTCAATATGTCGACGCCAAGGATTCCGATGCTGGCTGAGGCAGCAAGGAGAGTGCCTTGAAACTAAGGAGATACGACAAAGGGGTTCTTTTTAGCGGTAAACGCGCAAACTTGTGTCTTCTGGGGATTGAACTGGACTAGATTTAGTCGGCCCCAATCCGAGACTTTGTTAAGCAAAGACTCGACTTCAGACACAAGTTTGTTCCGGTACCCGGCGACGTTTTCCCGAGAAATATTGGCACGGCCGGTATATAAGGCATCACCAGTGCTGTCGTCCGCATAGCAATGAATGCTACCAGTTAGCAACATATCATTGATATGCAGGAGAAACAGCGTTGGTGACAGCACGCAGCCTTGTGGAACACCAGCGTTGATAGGCTTGAGATCAGAGCATGCACCGTCTACTAGACCTTGATGCTCCGATCAGCAAGGAAACTGGTGATCCATTTGCACAATTTCTCGGGAAGCCCATAGGCAGGAAGCTTCGAAAGAAGCGCTTTGTGCCAGACCCGATCAAAGGCCTTCGCTACGTCCAAACTAACGGCTAATGCCTCCCCCTTGGACTCTACTGCCTCCGCCCATCTATGAGTTAAGTAGACTAGAAGATCACCAGCTGATCGACCCCGACGAAAACCGTACTGGCGGTCACTAATCAGCTGGTGATCTTCAAGGTACCTCATGAGCTGGCAGTTTATAACGGCTTCCATTATTTTGGAGAACAAGAAGGTGATGGCGATAGGCCTGTAGTTGGGCGGGTCTGAGCGGTCGCCTTTTATAGGGATCGGGTGCACCAAAGCTGTCTTCCATGAGTTGGGGACTACGCCTTGGGAGTAGGAGTACCGGAAAAGACGCGTTAAAACCGGTGCCAACTCCGGAGCACACGTCTTCAGCACAATGGGAGGGACTCCATCGGGCCCATACACATACTCAATGTTGTAGAAAAATTGAAATTAACTTCCTCTATTAATAATAATTAACATAAACGATTATCTACTTCTAGCTCCAGATTCAAATATTGCAAAGCACTATTCAAATAAACAAAAAAACATTTTTTTTTAATGTTCAACAATAAGGCTTATTTCAACAATCATCTCCAGTGTCGCTATTGTAGCACTTACTAGTAATTTAATTAATACCATGAACTCTGGTTAAACATTCTGACTCCTAACCCCTGAACATTATTTCTTTTTATACATTCGATTGTGTCAAACTATTTACTTTATATTTTTAATTGCAAAAAATAGGTTTGAAGGTAACTAGCGAAATAAGCTAACGGTAACATGTAAATTCCAAATATTATCTTCTTATCATAAAAAAGAGATGCCTGTTATCTATGCCTATAATGAGACCATAAATAATTTACGTTTGGCTTCCATGAAATAAAAAAAAATGTTTTTTTTATAGAATAATGGTGACAAGCCAGTACCTAGCCCACCCGATGGTAATCCACTTACCATAGACATCTATCCTCGAATAAGAATCAAATTTTAGATGCGTTGTCACCCCTGAGGTCTAAGATGGAATGTCTCGTTTTCAGTAAAAAGGTGTCTCCGGTAACTCTTTACACAACCGTGCGAAACATAGCATCATTGAGCTGCTATTTTACGCTGGCAATCTGTGAGAGCGTGGTACTTCCTCGGTCCCTACCCTTTCGTGCTACAACTATAATAGATCTACAACATGGCTCTACCACGTACAAAACCGCCACTTAAAATATATAATATCAACTGTGATATTCTCACGTCTTTTAAATCGTTAATAAGATAAATACTTATAATAACAAAACACGTTTTCCTATCCTACGTCTATTAATAAATCATGAGACATCTTTCTAAAATAAAATGAACGTCTAACTACTAACTTTAATTAACGCCAATTTTAATTTTTAGCAAACAATTAATACGTAACTAGTAGAGTACGTAGTATAAGAGCATTCGTCATTCTATCACAAACCGTGGGTGTCGTCAGAGTCAACTTAAGAAAAAATCTGGGAAATACTGTAGTCTCTGATAGCGGGCTGACAGACATTTCGTATTTATCCATCCTTCCATTCTGTTTATTACAGTCTATAAAAGTTCAGAGCTGAACATAGGTCTCATCATTGAGTGCTTCATAGGAGGGATTTCGTCATAGTTTTTGTTAAAATTTTAAGTTTTTATGAGGGAGATGCTGCTTCGCATTTACGACACCCACGGGATGTTACGGTAGAGTGGATACTATTACACCACCATCGCACAGTTTCGTATTTATATCACTGTACAATATCCATGTGAAATAACGTGACGAAAAGCAACCTCAACGTTTTTAGACGTTGCGCAAATCCTCTTTTAATGATGACTGTTGCACATTTTATGTAATATCAAGAGTAAACAAATTTAACGAATTAAACGAAGTCTACGTTATAATTAAATGGCTTTACAGTCTGATGTACGTTCCGTCCTTTCCTTTATAGTATTGTGGTGGTGCATGATTATGATCCAACTGATAAAAGATGAGATTTCCTTTGCTATTAAACTTTAGCTTTGCGGTACATTTAGATCCGGCTTTCGAACTACAATTCCAGTATCTCTCATCATTCGTAGTTTGTGCAAATGTATAGTTGTTTATGATCACCAAACGTTTCCTGCATGTGGAAGTTTTGATAAATTCGTAAGTGACACCTGAAATAACATGTTTTGATTAGGGTAGAATTAAACAAAAATGTAAACGATAAAAATAATTCCCTCGACACGTTACGGTCGCAGAAATAAAAAAAAAATCGTGTGGATTAATTTTGTTTAACTTTATTAGTACAATAACTGCATTTTGGAAAAATAATATACATAAGCTAAAGTTTTCACAATTTACAATTTCACGATTGTTCATGGATAAAAGTTTAACGATGTTAAACCAAAATAAAATAATAATAAATGTTTTACTTGCCAAATGCTTCAAATAAGCATTGTCCGTGAGACAACTCGGTTCAGAGTACCAAAACTTCGAGTATAGAGGGTACAATTCAATAATATTTATTTGCTATTCTTCTTGTATACATTATTAATGTTCGTTTTAAAAATAGTTCAAAACAAGAACCGTGCAAGGTCATTGCAAATATTGACAATTAATCAAAGACGTAAGTACACATTCCTAAGTCTACTACATAGAAGAGTTAGACTTAGAAGACTTTGTTATTAATATTTTTATATTTATATATAATATTTACAAATTAGTTAAATAATAAAGACATCATAAAACATATTACATATTCTTAATTCCCACTTAATCACTGTAAAACTTCTGCAACGAGTAATACTTTTTTTAGTTTAATTAATATACAGGGTTATTTTGCAATAACCGGCCAACTTTGCAGTGAAGGTTCAGAATAAGTAATATAGACAAATGGTGAAGAAACATCTCAAACATTCTGTCCTCTTTATCTTTTAAATTCAAAATGCATGGTAATGCATTATTTTAACTGATTTTACTGCGCACGCTCACATTTCTAAGGGTCGATAGGTAGGCAAAAACAAATCGTTGTTGCCCATAAATCACAATCATTTTGGGATAATCTATACAATCTTCAATTCAATTTATTTCAAATAAAACAAACAGACAGTTTGTAATGTCAAAATAACAGCTTTTTACTAAATGCATATGAAACTATATGCGATACTTACAACAAAATCATAATTTTTAAAGTTTTTGTCTGTTTGTTCCGGCTAATCACCGAAATAGCTGGATCTATTTTGACGGGACTTTCACTGGAAGATAGCTGATATTATAAGGCGTAACTTAGGCTACTTTTATTTTAGAAGAAGAATTGGGTTCTGCGCAAAAAAATTAAAACCCATAAAATCCAATCATAATAAATTCCACGCGAACGAAGTCGCGGGGAACAGCTAGTTTCAAATAAAATTAGAAGCCTTATTTACTCGTATTTACAAAAACTGCAATCATTATTTATGTATTTGAACTTAAGTTTAAAATTTGGCTACTCATTCAAAAATTACCCTGTATGTATTCACTTCCTTTTTGAACATTTTTATGCGTTAAATGGTTATGATAGATTCTGGAATTTTGTTATACAATAAATTTGTTCTAATCTCAGTCGGACCGAAAATAATTAAATTGTTGCTTGTTGGTTCTGGATAAGGTAGTCTCGCGTCTCTCACAATGCATCAGATAGGAAGGTGCTTACATACCTTGTATATACTAGATTATTTAATACCTGGACCGGTAACGGAGAATACAGCAAACATACTCAACGTCTGGTACTGAGATCGCTGGCATAGTTACAAATCTTGGTCCAGCAACGGACTGTTAATAAAGAAGAAGTATTTGATATTGGAATTTGAATTTGATTTCAAGATGGGCCGATTTAAGAGTACCCTTAACCGACGAGTATGAATGCTTATGGATGTGATGAAGCGAGAGAGGTGTGCCAGAATCGTGCCAAATGGGAGTCCGTAGTCTCTGCCTACTCTTTTGGATACCAGGAGTGAGAGTTTATGTATGAATGTATTGTTTATACACTAGGAATTTTTTCTGTATCATGGGAGCAGTTTATATAAATACATTTAGGAGGACAGACATCCAGACCCGGTACAATTATTTTTATGCCTTACAAATACTTGTCTCGTGCGGGATTCAAACCCTAAGCCAATGCGCCATGCGGCTTCGTGGTCTTCTGTTACTCGTATAATGTTTGTAAAACGATATTAATTCTGACGCATACGAAAGACAGTACCATGCGAAGATGTATGAAATAATGGAGGTGGATGATTATGATACAAATCACAAGAAACTATGACTTCATCGACGAGTTTCAATTTAGCTCTGCACGCGGTTTTGTACTTCGACGAACAGTAGTACCCGTCTGGATTTCTTCCTTGCACCGAGAAACTGTAACCGTTCAATATGATGATTTGTTTTCCTTTGCCAGTGGGAAAACTTTGGTAAGTTAATTCATCTGAAATGAATTATTATTTAATACTTTTAATATCGAAGTTGATACCAATGTCTTAGAACGGAGTCAAAAGAGCAACGCATTGGCAGTAGATTTAGCGCTTCAATATTTGCTTTTATATTGGTAGAGCCACGACAGGGACAACAGATGGACGATCACAGAAATATACGTCTCGCACCTCTGACTGCTGCCCGTCGTCGCTCTAGGTATTTCAAATCTAGCAAAGAAGAGAAGGTTATAAGCATAACATCTATCTGGAATTTCACAGAACAACCCCAAACCTACAGAACAGAATGGAGTAATGGATTCTCTAACATCGTCACTACACCCGTTAAAGCCTATTACAATCCACTGCTGAACATAGGCCTCCCCCATATTGTCTAATGGGGGGGGGGGGGTATTTACCATAGTTGCCACGCTTGACAGGCGGTTTAGCAATCGCAGTTTTTTCTAGTCGTTATTAGAAACACGCTGCTGCCCATCTCCTGAAGTGTTTCCCTCTGTCGCCTCTAACGACACCCACGGGTGATAAGGGGTCACTATACGACGTAAAGTAATCAGACTAATTTCAATATGTCATAGTATATTTCGAAGGTGTCATTTCAACCGAACCAACACTCAGTGGGCTGGGTGAGTAAACAGTGAAGATCATGAGACAAGCTACGGATAGAATGCAGAAAGAGAATGCATTCTGCACTCTCTACGTAGCATGTCAAAAATTTTTTGTGAACAAAAAATTAATTATTAGAATATCAAAATAAAAAAACATTTTTAGTTTTAATAATAGCACAATTGCCATTTTCTTAGTCCTTGTCTACAAACAAATTTTTACACAACTAAGTTTCTATTAAAGCCAACTTTTTAACTACAAATTTTTCATACCATATGTAAATTCAGTTTGCCTTTAATCTATATATCATTTCAAAATGTTAAATGTTCAAATATAAAGATTAAATAACGACCATAAAAGCCAGTTATTCTTGATAAATTCAAAACGTTTATTTACATAAACTATAGTACAGATAATGAAAATTTTGAGGTTTTAAAAGTGATTTGGCATACTTTATTTTTGTTCATAAGTAAAAAGTATAAAATAGGTAGTTGGTTAAAAACAGTATAAAGTGCAACCCTAGCTATCACATAAAATATTTATACGTTGATATCATTCAAATTCTAATACGTCTCGAGTTTATAAAATAATGTACAAAGCCACAAAACAAAACATATCTATTTATTTATTTATTTATTCACAAATCGCGTTACTTAATATCGAAATATTAATTATACATCGAAACATTAATAATTTTATATAGATAACGCTGGCGTGTAATGACACTAACCAAATCTATCTCGGTCTACTTTCGTGGGCAAAAAAAAAGATAGGCTGTACATAATACAATAAAATATATAAAAATCGATTCGCATGTTTAAGCATTTGGTAATGCATTCGAAAATTATATCCGAGACAGTTATTTTTTTAACAATATAATACTTTTAATCTTTAAATTAATGTAATCAATTTATTCATAATACAATATTAAAATACCTATAATAATTGAGTTTTCGAATGTCTCTGTTGCTTATGTCATGTATTTATTATATTAAATAAAATTGTCTTCAAAAAACATTTCAAGATTTTTCTACTCATTTTATTAGATGGTAAAGCGAGCAAAACAAATGCCTAATCACTCTCGCCATGAACACGCCTGCTTCCACAATTATTTCACTATTTTGCTACGCATCTGTATGCATTATGTTGGACGAAATGTGTGATATGTCGACAACAAAATAGTGAAGATCCGTAGAGCGTCTAGTTGATAGATGGTGGAAGGGCGAGAGAGGAATTTAGTGCATTAATTCCTAAGCATACTCTCAAAAATGTATTATAAAATATACTCATAGGCTATCTAAGACTCTGCTCTGTATAGTCTACTCTCTGCATGTATCTCTAGCATGCTTACTGATACTAACACAAACACGCGAAACCTATATAGTATTAGATGGATAACAAAAAAAGTGTGAAACGGTACTGAGGTCCCACAAACTCGCCTTTCTTCTAGTTTCGTGGGTGAAAAAAGGGCCTACAATTAAACCATTTGCACTGCTACAAATGACATTCTGAAATATTGATTATAAATTGTGTCACTAACTATACTGTCTAATCGTTCGAACCGTCAAATATATTATTTACATTTTCATTTAATACGATTTATTACATACGGTATCGTAAATTACCGATAACCTTTTAAAATGGATATTAATTGTATTTGCAATAAAAATATTCTAATTAAAAAAACTTGAACAGTTTTTGTAGGAATAGGTGTTACGAGTAAAACGTAAAATTAAAATTATTTTTATATCTGTTCTCAGGTTTAAAAAGCATCAATGACCTTTCTACAATGACAATCATTCGTCATTAGAGGCAATGTATGCTTTTTTCCGGTTGTGTTGTGATGATATTTTATTTTTATAAGTTATTTAAAAAATTAAAACGTTTAAATAATGTATTCATCACAAGTGAAAAAATGTTTATGTCTGTCTTTTCTAAAGTTCGTCGGCTCATGGTTGTGACTTAAATTCCACATAACAAGATTCCTCTTGTTGTCGAATCGAAGCTTCGCCTTGCACTTCTTTGAATGCTTCTTGCTACAATTCCAATAACGTATGTCACTGGTGGTCTGAGCGAACGTGTAGTTTTGAATGACGAGCAATGGCTTCTTGCACTTCGGTGTGGTGAGGTATTGTAAACTTATCCCTGCAATAAATTAACAAATATATATAGTCACAATATCGTTTGAACAAGTGACCTTATGACCTATGCACCTATATAATGAAACCAATGCTTGTTCCGTCTCCGAAAGTAACAGATGCAGTACTAATTGCTAGTAGAGAGCAAATTCTTGAGATCAATTTTGCACTCTCTAATGATAAAACGTTTCAGATTCAAATTAGGAGAAGGCTGTTTAGATGTAGGAATAGACTGTTTAGGTGTTAATTTGTACGCTCTTCAGTACTAATAATTGTGCCTAACAAAAACAACTTTTTTGGTACGAAGTTCCTTATCGCACGGTATGAATTTGGCAGAAGGGGGCTAGGCGACAAAAGTGTAAGATTTTTCCGTCACGACCCTTTCTATAGAGCGAGCGAGATGGAATAATATCCATCTCCTTCGCACTTTTTCTTAACTTGCCATGAAAGAAATATTATTTTAAATGACGCTTCATTTTTATAGACGCTAGTAATTAATTGATTGGTATTTGTTAATCAATAATATAATACGTTTATCAATTATCAATAATAATAATAAATTTACGTAAACGCTGTTAAATATAATATTACAACTTCAAGACATCTATCAAAATAACGACAAGTCAAAATATTTATTTAATCCTTATAATTACAATTAATTTATCTTCAAAATAGTACCATCCGCAGCTCTATGTAGTATGGGCGGCGGATGGTTGTGTGACGGGTCGTAACAGACGACAACATCTTTTCGGAATCCAATTTTCGCTCTACATCCTGTTTTACATTTCTTGGAACAGTAGAAAGTTGAAGGATTCCCTCCTTGTACCGAGAACGTGTGCCCCTCCAATAGAATTATTTTCTTCTTTCCCTTATATGAGGGAAGAAACTCGTAAGTCAGTCGTTCTGAAATTAAAGTTTGATTATTAACCGTTCTGCACTTTTACAAACGTATTATAAAAGCAAGGCAATACTCACGATACAGATGTTTTATCTTCTATACAAATAAATCAAATTGAAGGGTCTGTTTGTAATGTCAAAATAACAAAAACACAATTTTTTTAATTTTTTGTCTGTCTGTCTGTCTGTTTATTCCCGCTAATCTCCGAAACGGCTGGATCGATTTTGACGGAACTTTCACTGGCAGACAGCTGATGTTATAAGAAGTAATTTAGGCTACTTTCATTTTAGAAAAAGACTTTGGGTTCCGCGCAAAAAAAAACATGAAATCCAATCGTAATAAATTACACGCGGACGAACACGCAGGGAGCAGCTAGTATGCTAGTATGTATTACACTAATAAGAGAATATCTGGGCGACGCGGCGCACTACGGGACCAAACCAAGTAAATATTACATTATATAAAACTACCCAAAAAATACTAATAATGGAAAAAAAAACTCGTAAATACTAAAAACTTCATTAGATATTTTTTTTCGTAACACAATACTTGATTTATTTAAGCTAGATATATACTGTGGCTGACCTGGGAACACTTCCGAGCGTGATGTAACCTTTATTTCTTATAGTCTTTATTACGAGCTTTTTCAGCATCTTCAGATAATTGGCCTATTGAATTTAAAATTAAATATTTTGTACGACCGACTTCAACATAAATGATTAAGAATAACTGAAAAACTATTGGTAAGACTTTGAACAAATTTATATGGGTCTACATGAGAAGTACCAGCTTTCAAATAAAACAAGAAAAATCGAAATTGGTTCACGCAGAAAAAAGTTATGAGGTAATATATAAAAAAAGAACATACAGTCGAATTGAGTACCTTCTCTTTTTTAAAGTCGTAGAAAAACTGCAAAATCGATTCGATCAATTATTTTAGCACCATGTAAAAAAAATTTGTGGACTGAAGATGGCATATAGTACCAGTTATACTTACTTACATATAATCTCCTGATGTATTCAAGTCGGAATTTAGAGATGTTGAGGCACTGCTGAGTTCAATGGTACGTTAAGCTCACCATTTAATCAATTTGCGTTTTGGCTCTCGAAGCGATCTTGTTTTTTTCTTTATCTTTCGTCTATTTTTGGTTACAACTCGATATCAAATTTATTTTTATTTTCCATAACCGTATTCACATTTGTTGTTGATAAATGGAGATTGTCCAACAAATTTTTTCAATATCTGAAATACTTTTGCAGCTTTTTAATTGAGGACATATTATACCGCGTCGAAAACAAATGAATTCACTCATTTTGAACTATTTTTTTTTTGCAAATTCACAATTACTGAGGGAAATTATTCGGACACTGACAAATATGCTGAAAACCCGTGTATTTATAGGACGCAAATTTATTAAAATAGTTCTCACAAGAACGCTGTAGCCAATACTGATTATAATTACCACAACAGATAAGAAGTATGCAACATCCTTTTTATCATACCTACGTGTTGTTAAAATAATCATCCCAAAAAAATCTCATGCGAAAATATTTTTCCAAATATTACATAGGCAGGATGTATGTTATTTTGTGCTTACTTGTTAAATAACAAGTATTTTATCGTAAACAAACAAAAAAAAGTATTTTTTGTATCCATAAATACTGCAAATGACGAGAATCGTCAATTTATTTTTTCCCTCGGTCGACATTTTTGCTTCTAGCTCGAAATGGCGCAAGAATGACGCAGGTTTTTTTATTTTCTTACAACGTCAACGAATCTAAAATTAACTCAACATCGGCAGCACGCGGTATCAAGGAAACCTCAACCTGAAAATCAAACAGACGGAAATTTTCTGACATTAAATTAAAAAAATATATTTTCATAAAAATATAACGTATTTGTAAACTAGATATCAAAATAGAGAGTAATCCAAAGATGTTTGATACTTATATATTCCCTTGAAGAACTTAACAAAATAAAATATCTAAGTTGAACTTCCATAATTAGTAATGTAATTAATATGAAATTATATATTATAGCTTGGGTGTAATTTTATATACCTAAAACTGATTATTATTTTTGTACTATTATATCGGATAGCTCTATCTTCTCAGAATATAAAACAATCAAAATGGTTTCAGTAACACGAATTTTCTGCCGACTTCCAAAAAGGAGACGGTACTCAATTCGACTGTATGTTTTTTTTATGTGTGTTACCTCATAACTTTGTACTGGGCGAACCGATTTGGATGATTCTTTTTTTATATGAAAGCTGATAGTTCTCGTGTGGTCCCATATGAATTTGATCAAGGTCAGACCAATGGTTATTGAGTTATTCTTAAATAACCTATATTGAAGTCGCTTATATTGAAGTCGGCTGTACAAAATTTTAAATTATGTTCCAATCATTTTTGAGATGGAACGCACCGTTTGGTCTCATAGTGCGGCTAGTAGTCCATACAAACGAATTTCTCTGTTTACTTCAAGTATAATAACACTAAAGCCAATGTTTTTAAAATACAATCCATATCTACCACTACCATGTTGCTATGTAACTTTTTTATTAATCAAACATTAAAAAAACTAGGAACATTCTAAAATTACTAAAACTTTCCAGTTATACCGCCCTTATTATACATCCAGAAAACAAATTTAACGAACACAAAAGAAAGAAAAACTTACAAACATAGTAACAATTCTACTAATATTGTCCTTGAAAATATAAAAGAAAGGAAAATACAGGGTTGGTGATTTTCTTAAATTTTCATCTGGGTGCAAATTTATCCTATGCCTATATTAGGGAGATACTAGCTGCAAGTAATTCGAAAAATAGTTTTATAACAGTCGCGTTATGCACGAATGGTCGAACTAAACCACAGAAAGAGACCGCTCGGACTAATAATTAGTTCATTTCTGTTGTCTGTGTTTGTGTGACTTCAAGCTGGTAAAGCTGTAGCTATTCGGCCACGTAGCGTAGAATTAATAAGCATTGCGGAAGCTAAACCAGTAAAGGAAACTAGCTTCTATTATACTCGTATTGTCTACTGCATCAGAGGCCATAAATTGACCTTTTGATGTAATGTTTATAGCTAAACTACAATACCAGTTTATGGTTCCGTATTATTAAAATCTGCTTTAACAAGTTTTAATTAATAGTTCTGCTGATGTGCTTATTTTTTTACGTGGTAGAGCCATGCTGCAGCTATATTAATAGTGTAGTTGTAGCACGAATGGATCGGCTCGACCGGCGAAGGACCACGCTCTCACAGAATACCAGCGTAAAATAGCAGCTTAATGCTGCTGTGTTTCGTATGTTGAGTGTAGAGAACCGGAGACCCATTTTACTTGAAAAGAGGCATTCTATCTTAGTCCTCACGACTGACAACGCATCTGCATTTTAATTCGCAAACGAAGATAGATGTAGATGTCTATGGGCCACAGCAACCACTTCCCATCAGGTAGACTGCGTGCTCGTTTGTCACCCTTATTCTATAAAAAAAAATATAGAACATTTTTATTGCCATCTAGAGAAATAATATATAATCTTAGTTAATTTATTATAATTATTATTTATTATAAACTAACATTGGAACAAAACACATGGTTTATATAATTTTGAATTAAGACTATACTTTACTACAGATCTAATTACTATCAATATACTATATTTATAAATAGTACTTGCGAATCAAATTCACAGGAATTAAACATCTATGCAGTTTTCAACATTAATATTATTTTAGATTAGTTTCACTGCTGGGTGAACAAACAGATATTAAACTTTAATACTAATGTAACAAAGAGTGTACACAGTAGCCGGCCAAATAAGTGATAAAATATTTGTGAAATGTGCGCGAAAATTAAAAAAAGAAGTTGTTATCGTGTCATAACGGCGTAAGAGAATCCATCAACCCTAACTCATCCCGTACAAGAGTTCACTATGTTAAACGCCATGTAGATGACGTATTGTTCACATGTGAACTGTTCCTCAAACGGAGACTAGTGACATTGTATAATTTAAAATTTTGTACAACCGACTTCAATATAAATTATTAAGAATAACTCTAAAACGATTTGTCAGACCTTGATAAATTTATATGGGACCACATGTGAAGCACCAGCTTTCAAATGAAAAAAGAATTATCGAAATCGGTTCACCCAGTAAAAAGTTATGAGGTAACACACATTACAAAAAAAAAGATACAGTCGAATTGAGTACCGGCTCCTTTTTGAAGTCGGTAGAAAATAGCGTCGAAGGACGTTCGGATATAACGGATGTAACATGATGAAAGTAATCTGATCACTGATTCGGCAGCCAAGTGTAACCAAAATTAAACTCAGGTAGCTCGCGAATTTAGGGCAAGTTAACGTATTAGTCACCTAAATGTCATTTTCAGCCTAACTTTTAAACAACGACTGGATATATACCTTTCCTATAAAGTCTGTCTAGCTATACAGTTCTTGAATGTCCTGGAACGTTCAATTTTCAATAATCTGTAGGATTTGGCTCTCATATTCGCGGGTAATTTCCACTATCAGTCAGTCTAATGTATTAACTTAAATATTACATAACGGAAATTAACTAAATCGCACCTTCAACATTTTACAAAAAATCCTTTAGACGATCTCAAATACACAGGCGGTGGGTGTGTGTGGTGATTGTGGGCATAAATAATATTTCCATTTTTGTTCAGCTTTAACTGTGCAGTGCATCCAGTACTGAGTTTCCTGGAACATTGAAGCGTACGGCTTCCTTTTTCATGATAAGAGAACGTGTAGTTTTGGAACATTATTACAGATTTCGTTGGTGAAATGGGCAGCACTTGACAGTCATATTCTGCAAGCAATATTTATTATTTAGAACAACAGATCGCTGGGCAAAATCCATTTAACAATCAATTATGTTACAGTGTAAAAAAGACTAATTTGCTATAATTCCGAGTGTAAATAACATTAAAATTTTGAGTATATAATCATCATCAACCGCCCATTTTATATGAAACTCGAGACAAACAAGTTCGCAGTTCACCTGATGTCTAGTGAACTTTACAGGCCAAATAGACTTGTTGCCTACTTTAAGCAAGGAAGGCTACAAGTGTGATGTCATCCATACTAACAGTCCATGGTATGCGGTAAAGTGTATTTTTACTATTTTATTACATCAATGATACTGCAGAGAATATTATTCTTCAAAATTGGTGGAACGAGTGGGTAAATTTCAATGTATAATCAACTTGACGCTCCAAATTTATTAAAGGGCCTCGGAAGGAATGGTACATAACAATTTGTTTAATACATCACACAAATAAATAAATTAGTATTACATTATGTCTTTTTCTCTAAGATTTAAAAGGCTACTAAAAAGATATTGAATAAAACTAATTTTATGGATTTTATCGCGTTTTTATTTTTATAGAACACGGATGACAAACGAGCACAGTCTAAAAAGATGGTAGGTAAATACTATGGCCCATAGATATCTACATCTATCCTCGATTGAGAATCAAAATGCAAATGCGCTGTCAACCCTAGACTCAGACGGAATACCTCGTTTCCAGTAAAAAGCGTTTCCGGTTGTTTACATCCATCATACGAAACACAGTAGCATAAACCTACCATTTCACGCTGGTATTCTGTGAGAGCGTGGTTTCTACCAGGTGGAGCCGATCCATTCAAGTTTACTTTCCACTGGGCAAGTGGTCAATCAAATTGGGCTCAGAAATGGGATCTAACTCACTTCCTATGTGATCCTTGATCTTTACAAAAAAAAATCCAATTAAAATCATTATATTATGGTTGTACCACGTACTGCCCACGACTGCCAGGGAAGGACCACGCTCTCGCAGAACGCTAGCGTAAAATAACAGCTCAAAGAACGAAGCTCAATAGAGTGCAATAATTTCTATATTACTGACAATATTAATAATAATATGTGTATAGATGATAGATTACCTCTATAGATACATATCTCACTCTAAGATTAGACCATATAGTATTCTATGTATCTATCATATCTATAAGCAATCTAGAATTATTGTAGTATAAAGTGCAGAAATCAACTTGAAACCTTCGCCTAATTTTTTTTTTCTCTTTATTTGGTCTACAAAACAACACAATTTCAACATGCTAACAGGTATTATATAAAACAAAGTTTTCAGAAATTGTATTCTAATATACATGTAGACACGGCTTGCACAAAATTGGTCTGTAATTGACAATAAAGTTTGTTACTTAAAATTATGTCATATTCAATATTCATGCTAAACTAAATACCAAATTAAATTAAGGCTAAATTAAATTACATAATTGGAATAAAGGTACTGTAATAATTTGTTTTTGTGGAAGCCACAGAACCCATGAAAACATCCACTTCAGATCGAACAATGTTACTGGATGAACAATGGCGAATGTTGTCCGAGAACTGTTCTACAAAGTGGAAGACTAAATGTTTTACGATTACGAAGCCGACTATTAGCACGAGGTATTAAGAATTGTATGCACTCTGAGGTTATTGGTGAGTCAATATAACAATTAATAAATTTATACAAAATCACTACATCAAACATTTTCTTACGCATTTGCAACGGAACCATTTTTAAATATTTTAGCCGATCATTGTAAGAGTGAAGTATATGGTATTTGTTCTCGGCATAGCTAACGACATACAAAAAACGTTTTTGAACACGCTCTATTCGCTCAGCGTGGATAATGCTCTTCACCTACCTTTTTCCCGCGCCGCATGCCAGTGCCACTCACGCTCACGTCGCCACAACACAGACGGTCTGATCTGAAGTTAGTTGTCCAAGCCAGGCCTCAAGCTAATTTCTGCGCATTGAGCTATTTAAGTACACATCACTTCCATATTTCTGTGCGTAGTAACCAATGAATCATACTATATTTTTTCCGTACGGATTGCAGTCGAAGCAGGTGCGGCCAAGTACAAGGCGAGGCCAGTAGAATAGTAAAATAGGTCCTTCACTATAAAACAAAAATGATCATATAACAACGTTATATTGACAGTGTCAAAGAGTTGTTATCGTAGGTTTTATTTGAAAAATAAAAACGATTAATAACCTTTTAATTTGTGCTAATATTTTTGATCGGGTTAGTATTGACCAAAATATAGATAAAAATGTTACATAATAATTGGCAATAACAAAGACGAAAGTCATGGTTATCAAGTTATTCACGACAGAATTTAATTTTCTTTTAAAAAACATTACCCCACCACCTCACACAATAATTTCTACATTCATGAATTGGACAAACATCACGTAAATCGCAAACAATAATTCATAGGCAATACAAAAACCTATATGTGTGGGAATATATAAGGCTAGTAATTAAATGTTAGTAATACTAGTAAAAATTTTTAGTATAATTTTTTAAATTTTTCCTAATTTATTATTCACACTTCGATTTCTTCAAATGTACGTTAGTACGAACCCATTCGTATGTTAAGGTTTTATAATAAGTATTTTTTAAATAAATTATTTGATATAGGGAATATAATATTTTCTAAGGAATGAATACCTTTTTAGAAATGATCCTAATGACTATTAGACTCTTGACTCTGACCAACAAAGAAAGATAGACGGAGCGCCGCGTACATTGTGACGCTGAAACCATGCTAAAGTTCTTTACAGGTACTCACGCACACGTCTTTCTACTTTTTCTTTATTAGCTCTTAAAAGTTCACTGCTGGACGCACACATATGCATCTAAAACCACGTTATTAGTTCTAACTGATTTAAGATGCATAAGTGTACGTGAGTGCGTGTTCATACAATAAGTTGAATGTGGTTTTGGCTTAATTTTTGCGTCACTTGAAATGTACGCAGTGTTCCGTCTTTCTTTCCTTGTTGATCTGCGACTCTACATCGCAGCAAACGTAAAATCTCACGTTACAAAAGAGCTTTAAAACTCGCTTATTGATAAGAACAGGTCCTCGATTTAACCTAAGAAGTAAGGTAACGCTCTTTATAGAGTTTTAAGGCAAGGAAAGCCCTTTGTTGCTCCAATGAGTGTCGGTAGACATCACCCGTTCTTAATTTTTATTTTTGGTTTTTAAGAGACGAAGATTCCTTACGATAAATTTCTTCACCGATAAGAAGGTGGATGCAGGTGACTCAGGATCGTACTTTATGGCATTTCTTGGGGGGAGGCTTATGTTGTGGTGAACTTGTGAAGGGCTGTAATGATCATAATGATGAAGGATGTGATAAATCAGCACAACATAAAATTGTAGTTAACGATGTCATTCGTGTCATTGGTGCTGGATCGAACTAGGTTTGCTCGAATACTCCAAAAATGAAAAGCGAAGTTAACTTATAACCTTCTGGGCTACCGCGCCTCTTCCTATTCCTCTTAACTACAAAATTTTATGTATTCAATTTTCACGGAAAGATACGTAAGTTCCATTAGACGTTTTATAGTACTTTTTTGGTTTATGGTTGTGAGAAATGTCTATAAACTTCATGGTGCCATCTTTGGTAATCTGTAACCTGGCATTGCAGCCTGTGCTAAGTTTCTGCGAGCATTTAAGGTAGCGCTTCCCGGGTCCCGTGTAGGCGTAGGTATAGTCGTCAATCATAATGATAGACCTCCCGTTTCCAATTGGTAACGTTTTGTATGTATACTCTGCAAATCACAAAATGGCAAATTATACGATCTGAATAGGACAAAAATAGATTAGAAGAAATATTGTGACAACAAATCTATTTCATAGTTATTTAAAGCGACGAAACAACTAATAGTCCTTTCGATGTTAAGTGGCTCCTGCTACCCATGGATACCAGTAATCAATTTTAAGCAAAGAAAGCTACAGATGCGTTGACGCCCCTGAGGAATAAGATGGAATACTCACAGCCTGTAAGTATACTAGCTCTGTAGACTCTTCAGACTACACAGCAGTGAACACACTGGTTTTGCAGCAGAAAATAGTACGAGGGTGATACCTACCCGCACAGGATTCTAGGCAGATATAGAGTTCTACCATGTAGTGATATCAATCCTTGATAGGGTTTATGCAATTTAAGCCCAAGCATTTTACATACCTACGAAAAATAGTTAAAAAGTAAAAAAGTATCAGCCTATATATTACGTCCTACGATTAGATACAAGCATTCTGTTATTGAAGGAATAGCTAGGAAAATCCCGCTCAGCCACTCTAGTGCGTTTTGAGGGTCTTCATATATGTTTAAAATACTTTTTGGACATGCAGGTTTCCTCACAATGTTATCCATCGCCATCGAGCACGTGCTAAATCTAAACCGAATTAACCAAACAGGACAACATTAGTATTATAATTAACCAAGAAGAAGGGAGTATCTAAAACAAACCCATTGAAAGAATCTTAAAAAAAAAGTTTGAATAAGGACACTTTAATTTCACAAAACGTTTTAATCAGTCAAGAGCACAATACAATACGAATATCGTTAATTAAAACTAGCTGGGTCAACAGATGTGGCTCTGTCGTTTCCAGTAGATAGCGCGATGAATTTTACTTCGAATTGACTCGGGACTTATAACATTGTAAATATAAATTTCATTAATTTAATGACTTTGTCAGATTTTGTATTTTTTTTTTTGGCTATATATCTAATGAATTGAGTCATTTTGTCCATAAATACCTATCGTCAAGTTATTAATTAGTAACACGTTCACAAGTGTCAGTTCACCTGTGTGGCGCGCACTTTTTGAGATGGTGATACAAAATATAACTTGATTTACTAATCAAAACAAATGTGTATTTTATTGAGATAATTCAACAATGTCCCGCGGGGTTGCGCTACGCCGCGCTGCGCCTCGAGATGGCTCGTGGCGTAGCGTAACGCATCACGACGCAGCGCTTCGTCGGTAGGCGCAGCGTGCAAGCACAGAGTAAAGAGTAAAAATGGTCGGTTTCTTTACTCATGTGGTGCAAGTGCGGTGCGCTGCTAGTGACTTCACGATGCGCCTCGCGACGTCGTGCTGCGCGGTGCGAAACCACTGGTCTCTTCAAGCATCGTCGCGATGCGTCGCGTCGTGTTTCTGTGTGAACTGCGTCAATAGACGACACAGAAACGATTATATTATATACACCGGTTAATATGGTCACTTTCTTATAACTCAATACAGCCTTGCTTGCGTAAATGGATCTGTCAATCAAATACTAATCTTTAGCTTCAGTCAATCAAACACTAAATGCTCAAAAGGGTGCTGCTTTATCAACGACAATTTGACAGGAGACATTAAAGTATATATGGTCCATTAGCTGTTTTTTTAAGTAGATTTTTCGAAGTGTTCTTAATTATTGTCAAAATTTCTTTGCTATTTTTTCTTAATATATTAGTTATATATAGTCGACAACTTTGTGTTTTGTCTCTGTCCTCCTCCTAGTTTTGGTTATATAGGGTAACAAAACTTAAGATTACCCTCATGTACCTTATAGTATATAAAGATAAATATATCAATTTAATTTACTGTTTGTTTCGACATAGCTAAGTTTAATCAACGTTATAAAAACAAGAGTATTACTGGAAAAAACGATGTTACGTTAAATTTACAAACAGAGGAAATTGACAGATATAAATTCATTACAGATTGGTATACTGTGTCAGCGTTGAACGATTCAAATATTTTCATATAAATTCTAAGGAATTAAGAAATCAGAAATATTTTTCTTAGCTCCAGTTGAATGATAAGCTATACTATTTAAAGTTTTACATAATGGCCTTCAGCAGTTATATGGTATTGTGGTGGCGGATGGTTGTGAATGGTGTAGGAGAATATGATGTTACCGTCAGGGTCTAACTTCAGGCGGGCGTCGCATTTAGCGGACTTCTTTCTAGAGCAGCAGAGGTATCGTTTGTTCAGTCCAACGTAGGAATATGTGTGGTTTTGATACATTATCACAGACTTGCTTGTTGATATTGGAACAATTTGAATTGAATCTGAAAATAAAATTAGCATTTTACATACCGCCTGCAATTAGAACTGAATACAGCAGTGGCAAACACTGCTATTAGACGGTAGAAATAGGTAAGACAGTAGTACTTGGTACCCAAAAGAACTCCTTTGCAGAAATGGAGCTTTATCGCATAGTAATTTATTTAAGTTTTAAGTACCGGAGCAACCTATCTTTGCTTTGGCGTTAAGAAAAAAATCTATCATACTTAATTGAAATAGCCAGTAAAGTTAGAAAGTAAAACATTATCAAAATACAAAATATTAAAAATCGTTATAGCCTTTGTCGCGAAACCAGTTACAGTTATACAAGAATTATATTATTAAAACCTAAAACGTGCAAGATTTAAAACATGGTGAGGAACCTGATGATTGAGGACATGTGAAGTTTGCTTACGCACATCAGGTTAGTTCAGCGGACTCTCTTGCCGTCAAACCCACGTAAGAAAAAGAATAGACCGATTCTCTGGTTTTATACGCACTTTTATAGTTAAGAAAACGATTAAATAGGCTATCCTCAGTATTCAGCTAACTACATCTGAAAGTATGTGGTACGTTTCGATACTTTCAAATATAATTATTTTTTTGCATGTAACAAAACATATTTAATTGATGAATGTAAATTAATTTTAATTTTATTAATTTATCATCATCATAACTACAGCTCATAACTAGTCTTGTGTGAAACATGAACCTCCCTGCCTACCACAAGACACCGTGGCCCTGAGCCACCTGTATCCAGGTACTTCTTGTATCGCCATCTAGTCGCCATTCCATTATGTGGGAAGTTTTTCGACACTGGCTTTCTCCGTATAAGTATTTACATTATATTTATACTATTGAGTCTAGAATTCATCCCTCACGATTGTCAGTTCGTTGAGGTGAGCCTAATGTCACTACAGCTTACTTACCATTTCATTTTAAAGACAAAATGACTGGTAATTTTAGCATTTAAAAGAAAATTATTGGTCGACTGGTATTTAAGTTTTTAATAAAAGGCTTTGCAAATTAACAACTACTTTATTGTCGAATCAAGAGAAAACAAAAAGAAATAGGATATATAAAATATAATTTTCAAGAATAAAATAAATTGTTTAGCACAGTTTGTCTTTACTATTATTATAAAAAAACTTCAATGATTTGAATTTTCGTTGATTAGTGTTAATAAATAGCTATTTGATTTTATTATATTGGTTGTATTTTAATTATATTATTAACTGGGTTATATTCAGGAAAATAAACTGATCAAAGGAAAATAAACTACACTACTAGAGCTTTACGACACTTTACTAGAGCACTAGATGTGTTACACCTAGTGCTTTAATAAATTATTATTAAAAGCTCATAGTATGAGATATAAGTAGCAGCACGAAAGTCTAGCGGTGACCGTTATTGCGCATTGGCTTATTGAGCATAAATCACGCTGATTGACTCGTGCGTATCGTTCGCACGCGCTGATTGGCTCTCCAGTTGCATTCGAACAAATCAGTTCGTGCGCGTCACCTCCACGTTTCGTTCAGCGCTAAACTTTCGTGCCGCGACTTGTACTACCTTAATTACCAAAAAAAATCTAATCGATATTTTATCGAAGATTTTTTGAGCTTTTAAGTTTTTTTTTAATTTATATATTTAATCGTTTAATAACTACATGGTAGACGTTTGGTAGATGGTGATGTTCAGTATTGGTATCCAATTTTAATGTATACTCCCTCTGAAGATTTATGGTAGACTGGTGGTGGATGGTTATGTTCAGTATTTGTGGTAGCTTTCACTATGTTGCCTTGAGTATCAAGGGTGATCCGTGCTTGGCACTTGTGTAACGTACACCTTCGTGAACATCGAAGATACTGGTTACCCTTGACGCGTGAGAACGTATAATTCTGATACATGATAATATGTTTCCCATTTCTCAACGGCAAATATTCGACTTTATCTGTGAAATCATATAACTATTAATAATGCTGTCAGTTTGTATCGAACATTTGTGCATATCCCTCAAGACATGTTACGATAAAGTTGAACACGCGGTCAAAATCGGACACACAATCATGTTATTCCACTTGTGAAAATAGGCTTCCCCTATAGTTTGCCTCACAGGGGAATATTTGCCATAGCTGCCACACATTAGCCAGGCGGGTTGACAGCTGCAGTTTTGCTTATTGTATATTGGAGTGGTAGGTTCGCCCCCGCTGCCAAAACATGGCACTACTAATCATCTATACAAATAAATAAAATTGAAGTGTCTGTTTGTAATGTCGAAATAACAGCTTTTTACTATATGTATATGAAAGTATATACGGTACTTATAACAAAAACACGATTTTTAAAATTTTTGTACGTTTGTCTTTCTGTCTGTCTGTCTGTTTGTTTGTTCCGGCTAATCTCCGAAACAGTTGGACCGATTTTGACCGGACTTTCACTGGTAGATAGCTGATGTTATAAGGAGTAACTTACACTACATTTATTTTAGAAAAAGAATTAGGGTTCCGCGCAAAAAAAACCCATAAAATCCGGTAGTAATAAATTCCACGCGGGCGAAGTCGCGGGGAACAGCTAGTTACAAATAAGTTACAAGCACGATTATGAATCCCACACCAGGTCTTACGGTTGGTAACGGTGAAGTTATTGTTAATTTGTAGAGCAAAGTTGTAGCGTTTATTCCTTCGTTTATTCGTTTTGCACAACTAATAGATCAAATTGACTGTCGTCCAGAAGACTACGCCTGAATACTTTTGTTTGTTCGATTTCTATGCGTTCATAAATACATATATATATATACACACACACATATATATATATATATATATATATATATATATATATATATATATATATATATATATATCTTTCATCAAATTAGGATCAACCTTTGGTGAATTGTTGTGAGCCGACGTCAATAAATAAAAATAATTTCAAATTTTGTCAGTGCTAAGACATTATATAGAAAAATTAGGCGTTTTATTAAGCTGACGTTCTTTTGCTATTTTCGCACCCTTAGAGGTAAAATTATTTCTCCAAATTTAACAAATGTAAAAAAAATATCGCGTAACACATAAAAAAAGAACATACAGTCGTATTGTTGAACTCCTCCTTTTTTGAAGTTAGCTGAAAATGGGCATTACAACACATTCCGGGCACAGTTTGTACAAAATAATAGTAAAGAGGATCATAATGAAAAACAAATTAAGAGTAATATCTTATTGTACTAGACAACAAAAACGAGTTGCGAAGGAATATTATTTTTGTTTTCGTTGTTTTTGTTGAAGGCAACATTGACATACACCTTAATTAGAAAGCTCATATCGAGTACGTAAAAACTAAATTATCTAAGTTACTACTACTTACACCTTTATTGAATTGAAGTGCAACACGAATACAGAGACGGCATTATCTGCGTACTATGGCATATGCTTACTACCTGGTAGCTAGTTTTAATCATTTAAAATAATTGTGAGAATTATTGCTAAAATTGATAAATACAGAAAGTTGCAAACTATAGTCTGCTAACTTTAATATATATATATATATATATATATATATATATATATATATATATATATATATATATATATATATATTTTTATAGGATAAGGGTGACAAACGAGCACACAGTCCACCTGATGGTAAGTGGTTACTGCGGCCCATAGACATCTACATCTATCCTCGTTTGCGAATCAAAATGCAGATGCGATGTCACCCGTGAGGACTAAGATGGAATGCCTCATTTCCAGTAAAAAGGTTCTCCGGTTCTCTACACTCACCTTAACAAATACAGCAGCATTAAACTGTTATTTTACGCTGGTATTCTGTGAGTGCGTGGTACAGTTTTTACAATTTGAAAGAATATCTACATAATTAAAGTACTCCACAGTAAATCCAATTGCCTATGAATTTTTTATTTTTTTATTACGTCATTTATAAACTTTTTTATACTTTTAATTAATTGTTTAATCTAATACTATAACTAACAACTTTATTTGATAACATTAATTCGGTGTCTAACTTACGAGTATGTTGGGCACAGACCTCTAAAATATAACAAATATTGTAATACGTACCCGAAAAGGGCGGTTAAGTTGTAAGACACATCATACATATTAGAAATTATCACCAAATATATTATAACGTCAATTTCAACGTCAAACACTTCAGCCTCCCCGTGACCATGGATACTATAAAGTGCACGAAACGTCGGGAATATAAAATTAGTTAATAAAAAATAAGCGCTAAAATCGTAAAAACTAGTTTTATTTAAATAAATAGTCTTAAAAAGATTCAATTAAAATTAGTACAATAGTGCAAGCGAGAACAGTTGGGATATTTATTTTATAATAGTAATAATATGTGCTCTTTAAAACTTAAAGTGCATTGCGTGTTAATGTTTAAAGTTTAACATATAATCCTTGACTGGTTTTGCAATATCTCGGCGGCGAATGGTTATGATAAGTGTTGGCATTGATAATGTTACCATATTTGTCCAGTTTGATCTTCGCTTGACATTTCCCTCTCATCGTCCTTGAGCAACGCAGATGCTGCTTTCCGCTAATGTAAGAGAACGTATAGTTCTGGTACATGATAATGTTCTTCCCCCCTACTGTCGGTAGGTGCAAAATACGATCTGAAATTAAAATCTTCACTTAGGAATAAACTTAAATATTAATTATTATTTGCCCAAGAACTTATTTAGTGTCCAAAATACTGGCCTTACTTACCAACTTGAAGTGGTAGTGAAGTTATTATGGTTGTCACTATGACAGGCTGTGTAATATTTACCGTGCCAATATAAAACATAAAATAAGCAACCTACATGCCTATTTACTAACTTCGTCAACATCAAAATGATAGCCACTTCGTAGTACATATATTGCGGTGTATATTATATATATATATACTCGTATATACATAGTTTTTATAAAAGAGCTACCACGGTTCATAATATATATGATACAATGTAGATACAAATAAGTTGAGCGAACAGATATGCTGGTTTGGAGAACGTTGATGAGTGATCACGGGTCAGCGAGTTAAAAACTTGTATGTTTAATATACTTCATTTATTTTATTTATTTACTCAAGACGGTAAGACTTTCCATTGACGTTCGTCGAGTTGGGTGTTGATAAATTTTTTACAGAAAGGTTACATTTTTATAAGCACACATGCGGAAACGCGTACTTTTTGAGAAATAAATTATTGAAAATCACTTATTTTTACAATATTTTGTTGCTTTTTTAAACTGGCTTTACGGCTCTGGGTTCTAGCCCTTATGAGCCTATTTTATTACGAATTTCTATTGACATTCGTCGAATAGATGGGGGAGAGGGACTAATTCCGAGGGATTTCTGTATCTATTTTGAGACTGCAACGTCTCCGGCTCTATACGATATAACCACTCTAGGGGTAGGACAGACTCGTACCAGGTGGAGTTGGGGTCAATCAATTCGGTTCTTTAACATAAGTAGAACCTAACCTATTTTATTTATTATCTGCCCTAATAAGTACTGTTAAAATAAAACAAATCAAATATAATTAATAATTTATTAATCAATTTTATAAACATATTGTATAGCGTTAATTAATTCTTCGAAGACATCTTTATGTGCTATTTTTATTTTTTTCTTCGAGCTGAGGTCGATTTTTCAGGCCCAAAATATCGTTTTTTTTTATCTGTATGCAGTACAGAATAGATCCAATGAATCGATATTTCACCCTTGAAAATCGCCATTAAAACTGATTTTATTGATAAGAGATCATTTATTATGTTATCTTTCTTTTTTTCCATAAGAGATCATTTATTATGGTATCTCATAAATGCAAACAGGAAAATATATCTATATTTTAGAAATCGATTTTTTATGAATCGACAGCTTACAATTCGAATCGATTTAAAAATCTATCTTTTTCGGAAAGAATCGACATCCCTACTGACGACGACAATGACATTACAAAATGGCGCCAATTTTACGGTAGGACATAAACATAAACATTGCAAGAATAATTAATTTTCAAATATTTTTTTTTTCTCAAAAAGTACACGTTTCCGCATGTTAAAACTTTGTGTGTGTGCTTATAATAGTGTAACCTTTCTGTAAAAATACGTATCAACACCCAACTCGACGGACGTCAACGGAAAGCTTAAGCCCTCAAGACAACCAGATATCAGTACAAAAATTAGACAAAAAAAGAAAAATTAATAGTATAATTTTATTTTTATGTAATTAAGTTATCACAGGACAAGGGTGGCAAACAATCACACAGTCCATCTACATCTATCGTCGATTAATTGTATATTCATAAGAGCTCTTGGTTTTCTAAATAAATAAATAAAAATTAAAACGCAGATCCGTAACTACCTCTGAGGACTAAGACCTCGTTACCTCGTTTCCAGTAAAAATAGGTTTCCGTTTCTCTATCCGCACCATGCCAAACACAGAGCAGCAATAATCTGTTATTTCACGCTAGAATTCTGTAAGAGTGTGGTCCTACCCTGGTTGAGATAAATACTCGAACAATATATAGTCTAATTATTTTAACATCTAAACCTAATCTACGAAATAAACAACAAATTCTGGGGTTGGGTAAGTTTTGGCACAAATTAATTTTAGATTTAGGAGTATGGAGTTAATGAACTGGACGTCTAGGATACCTCGATGAAACCCGGATATTAAGTAGGCGTAACAGTTGCATACAGTCAATCTTGACTCTAACTACTCTGTACAGAAATACTGCATCTGCTACTTGCCGAGAGTTTTAGCGGGAACTTGACCGGTGGCGGTTTGCTGCTCCTGTATTATTGTTTAAATAATGGTTTGAAGTGGACTTTGATATGTAAAAGTGGTGCGATTTTGTGTATTATGTGTCTGCGCATGTGAATTATTGGTGGAAAAGGTGAAACAAGTGTTCTGAAGGTGATGTGATTCTCAAGATAAGGTGTCTGTCTGCTTAGGCGCCTTGAGATACCATTGCCAACTGTCAGCTGTCTGCTGGCTCAAGTTGCGTCAAAATCTCCCAAGGGCTGCACAATGTGACACATCAACATATTGTGAAGCACTGTACTATGAAGAATAATTATACATTGTAATTTCAGACTCAGAAGGGCTAGAACCCAGAGCGGTAGTCAGTTATAAAGAAGAAGACTGCTACTTGGCTGTGTATAACATTATGACAATGCTGTCCTTATTTTTTATAGAAGAGGGGCAGATTGGTTACTGTCGACCGCCAACCATGAACAATTACAACACTTTTAAAATTGAGTAAACTCGTTTCTAGAAGGTCCCTTAATATTAAAATTATTGAAAATAAATTTGCTCATACCCTTGTAATGAAATAAAATGATGTGTCTTGCCTAGTTTGAAGAGCACCTCCCGCCCTCCCTCAACTGCGTGCACTATCCCCGTCACTGCTAACCCCTGCTGGGATTCACTACTCTCAACACCACACGATAATATGACACGTGTTTCGCCACTACACGAGGCATCCTCAGATGAAGTAGGCTCTGCGGTGGCTGACCACAAATTGAGTAAGTACCATATAGCATATAATATTAGTTTATCCAACAGTTTTTTTTTGGGAAAAACATGTTGCAAATAAAACCGCACAGTGCGAGACTGACTATTTATTACAGAAGTGGGTAGATATCACAAATGTCAATCGGTACTTGATTAACTTGTTGTTTATATACCCCAAGTAATAATAACCATAATATATTTAATATCAATTATCTATTACAGCCAATAAAAGTCCACTGCTGAACATAGACCTCCCCCATAGATTGCCTCATATTGGGATTCTGCGATAGTTGCCAAGCTTGCCAAGTGGCGGGTGGATTAGCAACTGCAGTTTTTTAAATTATATTAAGGTGTTATCAGGAAGATGCTACTGCTCATCTCCTATTTCAGTTTGCCTCTGTTGCCTCTTACGACACCAACAGGACGATATGTGGTAGTGGATATTCTCAAACCGCCAATACACGGTACATATTCAATATAATACATATTTAATATGTAGCCGATTCCAGAAAGAAGTCGTGGGGGCAAGAAAACTCTTAGCCGATTTCGGCCATTGCGTCATTTTCCTAATATGTGCAAACGTGATCTTTCCTTCCCGGTCGAGCCGACTTATTCGTGCTGCATACACGATACGCTACAGCTTACCACGTAAAAGTAGCATTCAATAGTCTCCAGCAGCATTCATGAAAGTAGCTCAGAAAGCTATGGAGAGGGCTATGCTCGGAGTTTCTCTGCGTGATAGAATCCGTAACTACGATATCCGTAGGAAGGTTCTTCTTAACTAAGGGCTTCATACCGGTAAGCGAAGTGTAAAGCGGCTCCTAACTACATGGAGGAAGTTTTTTTTTTATAGGATAGGGGTGACAAACGAGCACACAGTCCACCTGATGGTAAGTGGTTGCTGCGACCCATAGAAATCTACATCTATCCTCCATTACAAATCCAAATGCAGATGCGTTGTCACCCGTGAGGACGAAGATGGAATGCCTTTTTTCCAGTAAAAAGGGTCTCCGGTTCTCTACACTCACCATACGAAACACAGCAGCGTTAAGCTGCTATTTTACGCTGGTATTCTGTGAGAGCGTAGTCCTTCCCCAGTCGAGCCGACCCATTCGTGCTACAACTATACTACTAATATATCTGCAGCATGGCTCTACCACGTATACAATTATATTAATAATTCCATTAGTAAACATCCTACATGTTTAGTCTAGGTCTAGGTCTAGTGGTCGGACCCCTTTTCTGCGCAGAACTCCGTCTGAATTCAGCCACTTACCCATTTCCGAAAAGCAGTGCTCGCACCGCTGTATTCCGGACGAAAGGGTAGTAGGGTTGCCAACCTCAAATTTAAAAAAAAATAGGGTTTGAAGTAGGAAAAACCAGGACAATTTACTTTATAAACAGGACGCATTAAAGGCCTTATCAAACATAACTGCGAACCGAACCGAACCGACAACGTGGCGAAAGTATGTACTATGTATGCAAGTATCGGTTCGTTTTCGCTTTTTATATATGACTAGATTCAAACGATATCATACATAACAAAATAAAAACGCCGTGGATCCGCCCGTAATGCAAGAATTGTAAAAGTGGAGCGCGATTTTTAAAATACATTACCTTATTAGGGCGCTTTAAAAACCCAGGACCCTTAAAACTATCCAAGACATCTCAGGACCCTACAAAAACGAGGACACGTCCTGGGAAAACAGGACGGTTGGCGACCTTAGGGTATAGAGATACTATAATAATTAATAACAGGTTGTAACTTGTAAGGCATTCCATCTTAATCTTCAGAGGTGACAGCATATCTGTAGCCTTCTCTTTTTGAAATTGGCTGCTGTTGCCCATGGACGCCAGTAGCACATGAGTAAAGAAACCGACCAGAGGGGAAGCTACTTACAAACGGCTCGCTGCGAATACACCCATACATAGCGCAGCGATGTGTGCGTGAGCTCTCACCGACAGGTTCACCGACGCTCCGTCAGGGTACAAACCGGTTTGCGCCGGCTCAGTCAGAGTATCCATGAAAGGGCTTCGTGCGCATTTAAATAAATAGACCAACAATATTTCGAAATTTTATACATCAATTAATTTATTAAGTGTTTTTGCAATTATTAAATTTAAGTATCTTAATTAAAATAATTAGGAATAAAGTTATTATAAATTTATATAGGTAAATAATAAGTTTTCTGTATAAGCAAAAAGCATTTTTGGTTGAGTGACATGAATAATTCTAGAGAAAGTAAGGATATTTCCTTTTTTGGATATAAGCTTTTGAGTTGCGATCGTAGGGGTAAATACCACTGCATTATGGATGGAATACAATCGCCAAACATTAGTGGGGGTGGTGGGATTGGTGTTGGTGAAAGTGGTGCTGGTGTTGGTGGATAGTATTGCTGATGGTGTCAGTAGTGGTGGAGGTGGTAGTATCGTAGGTAGTGGTAGTAGGCAGTGGACCAACAGTGGCCCCATCAACACCACTACTATCACCACTATTACTGTTGTACGCATGTTGTTTTATACACTATATATTACTTAATTTTTTTTGTTATTGTTTAAAATTAATCGATACGAAACAGCTCTTGATTTTGAAAAATTAATAGATATGTTGTTACATTAATGTTATAAGTTAAAATTAATACACATATTGTCTTATGCTATACAATATTTTTTTTCCTTAAATTTTTTAGATGCATCATGTGACAACCCTATCAGAATAGGTATACATTTTCGACGTTGTTAAGAAGCTTCCCCTCTGGTCCTCTTTACTCTGTGCCAGTAGCCTCTCCACCTTTGGTTTGTTTTGTTTGTTTGTCTCCTTATTTTTTGTAAAAAAAGTAGATGGATGCAGGTGACTCAGTAGTGGACTTGTAAACCACGATGGTGATTTTTCACGAGACAAATAACGAACAATCAATCTTTTATTCCTTTCTTTATTAATTTTTTAACCAATAATAATATCACAATTCACAACTCCTATTAACTACGCTACTAGTTTACAATTAATTTAACACCACTGCAATTTACAGTGAATACAACGAAATATGACTCCTACTTTGCTGTGTAGATGCGGCACCGGAATATCTGTCACCGCATATCATCCCGAAAAAGTCGTAAAAGGTCACAGAGAGAAACTGAAACAGGAGATGCGCAGCATCTTCCCGATAACAACTAATAATAAGAATAAACAAATGAAAAAAAACTTAATCTCGCACTTTAACATACAATCCATTTGCAGTTTTGTATAATACCGGCGGAGGGTGGTTGTGAACAGTATAAGTTGATACAATATTCCCCTCCCGATCCAGAGTAATCCGAGCATCACATTTCCCGCGAAACATTTTAGAACAGCGTAGATATCGATTTCCGTTTACAAAATAGAACGTATAGTTTTTGAACGTAATTATCTTCTTTCCTCCGATCGTTGGCAGGAAGTGGAGAATTTCTGTAATTTAAGTAATCAATTATTTCCCTAGTTACGAAGATGATTTTAATTTAAAAAACGAATTTTAGAAAGCATTGCTATGACCCTTTTTACTGGAAAAGAGGCATTCCATCTTAGTCCTCACGGGTGACAACACATCTGCATTTTGATTCACAAACGAGGATAGATGTAGATGTCTATGGACCACAGCAACCACTTACCATCAGGTGGACTGTGTGCTCGTTTGTTACCCTTATCCTAAAAAAAATTATATAACATAGCGACTAGATAGTGTGCTGACCAGATAAGCGATGAAGGAAGTCGATGAACGCAAGCGGCTGAAGACCGTGGTTTGTTGCATTCTTTGTGTGAGGCCTGTTTTCAGCAGTGGACTTGTGAAGGGCTATAATTATGATGATAATGATGAAATGTAACCTTAATGTAAGCTCTTTTGCCATTATTACAACATAACAGAGGGGTGTCGATTCCGATTTTTAACAGACTTCAAAAAGGAGAAGACTCAATTCGGCTGTTTTTTACGTGTGTTACCTCATAACTTTTTTCTAGGTGAACTGATTTTGATGATTATTTGAAAGCTGGTGCTTCTCAGGTAGTCCCATATAAATTTGATCAAGGGTTTACCAGTAGTTTTTGAGATATTTTTGAGATTTTGATTTACCACTTGTGCATAGAACCATTTACAAAACTAATGTATGATAGTGGGCCAAACTCAAAATAAATCTACGCAGAAAGCATATAAAATCTTTATTAAGAAACAAAAGGTCTGCCAGTATGAGCGAAAAGGCGCGCAATTAAATATGCATCTAACGGTTGGTACCGTGTAATAGCGGTATAAGAATATCCACTACCCTATATCATCCCGTGGATGTCGTAAGAGGCGACAAAAGGAAACAAGTGAAAGGCTGCAGCGTTTTCCTAATAACCACAAAAATTAAAAAACCGCCATGCGTGGCAACTATGTCAAATAGTTCTAGTCTATGTTCAGTAGTGGTCTTTAATAGACTGTAACGCTGACGGTATAACGGCTGCGTCATTGAATTTATTGAACTTTTTCATTGTAGGTAATTAACTTTATGTCGCTTGATAATGATCTCACCCTCAGATCCTACCATATCAGATCGGCAGACATGACGGTGATGATTCGCGATCACGCACGTCACGGTACCTCACACAGTAGGTACCATACATGTGCATAATCGTTAATGGGTACAGTAAATAAACTAACGGTTTATTTACATTACATAAGAATTCTTATTACCCAGAAATAGTTTAGTAGTACGTATGCAAGTAAAAATTTTAATACCGATGTATGAAATGTATGTTATTCTTAAAAATATGTTATTATTTTTAGTGTAATTTATAATATAATCACCCAACGGACCGGACCCTCCGAAGTACGGGATGCGGAAGTCGTGGGATCTGAAAAAACAAGTATTCCGAAGCACAAGCTTTCTGATCTGCTTGATGGCTCCGCCGCCAACTCAGTTTTGGTTGCAGCACGTAGGTAGAGCAACTTCTTAAAACACCGACACACCTCGGCTGCAGTGGTAGAGGGAGAGGCCACCCCTGTCTCCACAGTTCACCAACATAAATCCGAAGTGAAGCCCGCCACGCCTACCCTTCAACTCGGCCTCGATCCAGCCATGTGGGGCTCTAAGTTCACAATGGGTGTGACAAAGCCACGGCTACTAAGCCCCCCCCCCCCCTACCACGGGAACGACAAGGCGGGAAAAAATAGGGGGGGGGGGATAACATCTTGCCTATTTTAACCGTATCCACAGAATAACAAAAGGGTGTAGCGAATATATTATCAAAAGGTCTTTTATATAGGATAGGGTGACAAACGAGCACACAGTCCACCTGATGGTAAGTGGTTGCTGTGACCCATAGACATTTATATAGCCAAACACAACAGTGTTAAGCTGCTATTTCACGCTGGTATTCTGTGAGAGCGTGGCTTTTCCCGGTCTAGCCGACCCACATACTAATATAGCTGCAGCAGGGCTCTACCACGTATGCATGGCTCTACGATGAAATAAACGTTGCAAAGGTAAGTTAAAACACCGGTGAGTATCGCTTGTGGCGGTGATGTGCTTATACCATATTACTACCCAAATCCAGGTCGATATGAGGTTGCGATTCCCAAGCACCAGTTTTGTACGGCCCTTGCCTCAATTTTCTGCCGACTTCCAAAAAGGAGACGGTACTCAATTCGACTGTATGTTTTTTTATGTATGTTACCTCATAACTTTTTACTGGGTGAACCGATTTCGATGATTCTTTTTTGTTTGAAAGCTGGTACTTTGATGAATTTGATCAAGGTCAGGCCAATAGTTTCTGAGTTATTATTAATAACTTATGAAGTCGGCTGTACAAAATTTTTAATTTTAAATTAGGTTTCCGCAACTTGGTAGTATTGTGACAGCAAGTAAAATTAAAATTTCTGAATAAACTTTTCGATTTGCTTGATTAATAGCTGTATGTGTTTTAGGAGTTCAACTTCTCCGTCCTTCCCTTCCACTTCAGTCAACCACGTCCTGAACTTGTCTACACCCGTGGCAGTCATACGATAAAACGTTGTGATGTCATTATCATTGATTTATATTTGAGCATTAACTATTTCAGAAATTTAACTTAACTAACCTGTAGTACCGTTACTATCAACACTTCCTCTACTGACCATCGGCGCTATCAGTGAACCGATAAGAAGCATACGTACGAGCGTTGTATATACTTGGTACTTGTTATATTACCATATTCGCCTAAGACAAATTAATGGAAGCTAGTTATTTTTATATTACAGATAGATACATCAATTTTATTTATATACGTATAGATTAAAAATTGAGATGCATAACAAAGAATTTAATTCAGAAATAAATAATACAAAGATTAAGTTTGAACTTTAATATACAATCCCTGGGCAGTTTTGTAATACATTGGTGGGGGGTGGTTGTGGCAAGGGTGTGCTGATATTATATTGCCGTCTGGATCCAGGCTGATCCGAGCCTTGCACTTCCCACGAAACATTTTCGAGCAGCGCAGACTCCGTTTGTTGTTTATATACGAAAATGTATAGTCCCGATACATGATTATCTGCTTACCTCCGACTGTGGGAAGAAACACTAGGGAATCTGTAATTAAGTTTATTTATTTGAGGTGAAAGTTTCTATATTTTTGACTTATTTTATAAATAATGGCAATGTTTTATTTTGTCGGTGTTTCAATTTATAAGGAAACTTAAGTTTTATAATTTAAATGAATGTGTGTATATTTTTATGTTATAAAAGCAATAATTCATAATAAATAAATAATAACTGGTAACCTCGTAAAATATTTTTTTTGTAGAATAAACGGGAAATACGCAAAAAAAAAAAACACAGACCAGCAGTTGTTTGAATAGCAAGCCGATCAGCTATTTGATTCTTTTACACCATATATATATATATATATGGTGTAAAAGAATATATATATATATATATATATCTTTCATACAACGCATAAAGTGGGTGTCATAAGAGACGACAGGTGGAAATGAAACAGTAGATGAGCATCAGCACTTTCGAGATAACAATTCCATATTTTTTTAAAAAAACTGTGGTTGCCAACCCGCTTGTCACGCGGAAACTATGGCGAAAATTCTGCTATGTGTCAACATGATATGGGGCCGCCATATGCCGCTATATATATTTTACATACAACTATTTTAACAGTGGTAGAGCCACACGGCAGATTTTGCTGTCGCACGGATGGGCCGGCTCGAACCGGGGTGGTACCACGACGTCACAGAAAACCAGCGTGAAGTAGAGGTTTACCTCTGCGTTTCGCTTGGTGAGTGCAGGTGGCCGGAGGCCCTTTTTACTGGAAATGAGGCATTCCATTCTATTCCTCATATCATCATATTCCTCATGGGTGACAACGCATCTACATTTTGATTTGTAATAGAGGATAGATGTAGATGTCTATGGGCCGCAACAACCACTTACCATCAGGTGGACTGTGTGCTCGTTTGTCACCCTTATCCTATAAAAAAAATATTTAATGCATAGAGATGCAAAGATAATGAATATGGAGTCTCATATTTCATTTTATCGATTTCACCGTTTATGCTACGTAAAGTATACCCTTATTTCAGGCATAAATAAATCATTTTGGAGGTTTATTGAACTTAGATCAATTTTAACTTAAACTCCATAAAATATGGAAAAATATTAAAAATGAAATAAGAGTTCTTAAATCAAGACATTTATTTTAAATGCACTCACGAATAATTTATTATTGTATTTTTAAACAGACACACTTTACTTTAATCTAAACTAATGGTACAAGGACATTAAAACTAAGCCTTATACTTACTGTAATATTACTACTTATTGTACTACTATTTGCAATAAAATAAGTAGATAAATAGAGTAGATGGATAATGAAACACACTCACAGCAACTTTATTTTAAAGGATATTTCTTATATACTTAAAATAATACTGGTTTCTAATAATTTATTGTAATTTAATATATAATCCTTCTGATGTTCGGTGGAACTTTGGCGGCGGGTGATTATGCTTAGTGAAAGCAGAGACAATGTTGCCTTGAGCGTCCAGAGACAGTCGAGCATCGCACCTCATCGTCACTTTTCTAGAACACCGCAAATTTCTTTTGCCATTCATATACGAGAATGTATAGTTTTGATACATAACTATTGTCTTTCCCCCTAATGTTGGTAAAAGTTGAATTTTGTCTGAAAACAAATAAACTGTGTTAAAATCTGCACAAACAAAAGTGAACTGAGAAAACAAAGGGAGTGTTTAGGCTTTGTTACATTTTTACATTTACAGGTTTTTTGCATTAATCGCCAAAAAGTTGGTAGTATTGATAATAATACGAAATACTTTTGCCGCCATTTATCCGACGCTATCACACATTTCCGCAAAATAACGCCTGATTCTATTCACCTTAATAAGTTCTCATCTTTAATGACGTAAATTTTAAAATAAATTTAATAAATATAGTTTGAAATTATTTATTTTGAAGCACTAGAAAATTACAAAGTATGCTATTTAGAAATAATTTTCTGCAATTACGACAAGCACTAATGCATAAGGCACATTGAGATAAACAGTCCGGTTGCAGATGACGTACACCAAGCACTGCACTAATATGTTGAATTTAATTCGATTGTCTTTAGTCTATAAACAGTCCACCGCAGGGCTTTTTCTAATAAGATTACTAGGCATAAGCATCTTTCAACACAGGTAGAATATGAAAGTGGCGGAGGTAATATCATTGGTAAAATAGACAATGATAGTAGAACTATTAATTTAGGTCTTAATATCATTGTACTGCTCAATCAAATCAAGAAAAACTTTTTTTCTGTTTTTGGTTATATATAAACGGACCTGATAAAGGTGATTAGTGTATTTCTGTTCGTCGGAACTTTTGTGAGAATATTTCAGTCCATATGTAAGACTAAATTTTGGATAATATGTATGAAATATATGTAAGTACCCTTAAAAAGGAGTAATAATTTTGAAATAAACCCAAGCCAACATTATTAAATTGCCTACAATCGTAACACTGCATTTTACCAGATTAGATGTATACCGCAGTAATACCACACAAAAAGCTATGCAAATTTTTGATATATTTTTATTTTATACAAGCAATAATTCCTAATGAATAAATAATCACTCATACCAGCGTGAGAAGTTTTTTTATAGAATAAGGATGACAAGTGAGCACACAGTCCACCTTTTTTTATAGAATTGGGTGACAAACGAGCACATAGTCCACCTGATGGTAAGTGGTTACTGCAACCCATAGACATCTACATCTATCCTCAATAAAGACTCAAGATGAATAGAATAGAATAATTTTTTATTCAATATAGATCACATGTGTAATACAATAAGTATTTTTTCATTAAAGTCATTTTTTACTTTACCACTGGTTCGAAAAATAAAACCTCTGTCCTGGGAAGAACCAGCAAGAAACCCAGCGGGACTTTTTTTTTTAAAGCAAATTTTACGATAATGGTATAACAATAATGGATGTATATGCGTTGTCACCCGTGAGGACTAAGATGGAAAGCCTCTTTGCCAGGAAAAAGGGTATCCGGTTCTCTACACTCACCATACGAAATACAGCAGCGTTAAGCTGCTATTTTACGCTGGTTTTCTGTGAGAGCGTGGTCCTTCCCCGGTCGAGCCGACCCATTCGTGCCACAACTATACTACGAATATAGCTGCAACATGGCTCTACCACGTAAGAAAACCCACCTGATGGTAAGTGGATGCTGTGGCCAATAGACATCTACACGGATTAAGATGGAATGCCTCGTTTCCACTTAAAAAGGGTCTCCGGTTCTCAACACACCAGATATAACTATTGACAATTACGTATATTAGACCTTATTATTTAGTTTTATTTTGATTAAATTGTATACTCACGTATTTGAACCAAATGTATTAAGACAAGCGCTAATCCCGCCGACAAACTGTTACGCAGTTTGGTGGGTATGAAAAATGTACTAAAGGTTTGGTCCAGAATAAATGATTTATTATTATTATTATTAGCAGCATTAAGCTGCTATTTTATGCTGGTATTCCGTGAGAGCGTGTTCCTACCCCAGTCGAGCCGACCCGGTCGTGCTACAAACATAATATAGCTGAAGTCTGGCTCTAACACGTTCAAAACAGTGTAGGGCGATACTCCACTAGTAGGAGTGCAGATCTTGTAAAACATGCAGGAAGTCGATGAAAGTAAGTGGCTGCAGTCCGTGTGTCGCATTCCTTAGGGGACACCTATGTGCAGCTGGGAACTACATACGGATGTTAATTCATTATCCTTTATATAACGCATACCGTGGGTGTCATAAGAGGCGACAGGTGGAAATGGAATAGTAGATGTGCAACAGCACGTTCCAGATAACAATTCCATATTTAAAAAAAACTGTGGTTGCCGACCCGCCTGTCAAGGGCGGAAACTATTACATAAATTCTCCTATGAGGCAATATAATATGGGGGAGCCATATGTTTAATACATAGAGATACATAGAGAATGAAGATATGCAGTGTCATATTTCATTTAATTAATTTCACCCTTTTTACTATGTGAAGATATAGAGCTTTACCTCAGGCATTATATAAACAACTTTGGACCTAAATGTTGGGTGAACTTAAGATCATTTTTATCTTAATCACATCTCCATAAAATATGGAAAAATATTCAGAATGAAATAAGAGTTCATAAATCAAGGCATTTATTTCAAATGCATTCACGAATAATTAAAAATTGTATTTTTAAAGAGACACGCTTTACCTTAATCTAAACTAATGGTACAAGGACCTTTGCACTAAGCCTAAACTTAACAGAAAATAAAGTTTTCATAAAGAATACGGAAGGGCACACTGAAATGATCGGGAATAGAATATTTCGGATTGAGTTACAATAAAACCTTTTTAGAATTTGAATACTGGCCTCTTAGAATCTTAATGACATTCAAACAATTAAAAAAAAATGTTTAAAAATAAAAACTATATTGGTTTAAAGTTGACACGTCGTTAACGGAAATGGAGCTCACGCGTGAACATTTCCGTGCCATAATTTATCACAATTTTCTCAGCGAACTTGTTTCGATTTATGATGTTGAAGCACCGAATCAAACGACAATATACCGCTGGTATGCTGAGTTCCGACGCGGTCGTGTGTCGCTCAGCACTTTTTCTTCTGCAGGTCGACCAAGAACAGCGGTCACGCCTGAAAACATCGCAGCTGTGCGAACAATTATATTAGATGACCGTCATATGACATACGAGCAGATTCGGGCTGTTATCAATATCGGATAACAGCCCGATATTGATAACAAATCAATTCAGTCGATATTACATAATGAGCTGTGTGTAAGAAAGCTAGTTTCCCGCTGGGTTCCGCACAATTTGTCCGAAGCGCAAAAGGCGGCTCGTGTAGATTGGTGCCAGAATACTCTGCAACGCTTCAACGGAGGGAAGTCAAATGCTGTTTATAATATCGTCTCAGGTGACGAATCATGGATTTATTCATAATAACCTGAAAGAAAACATCAGTCAGTAGTTTGGGTCTTCGAAGACGAGATCAAACCAACGAAAGTGGTTCGCTCCCGCAGCGTGTCAAAGAAAATGGTCGCCACGTTTGTCTCGAAAAAGGGGCATGTTGCTACAATTCCTTTACAGGAACGCAGAACAGTTACCGCTGCGTGGTATATCACGGTTTGTTGGCCAGAACTGATTGCCGAACTCCAAAAAAATAACCCGAAACGTCGCATCAGCTTACATCACGATAATGCGAACTCCCATACGTCTCGAAAGACAAATGATTTTTTGAAGCAGGAAAACGTAGAGCTGATGAGCCATTCTCCGTATAGTCCTGACCTGGGCCCGAACGATTTCTTTACATTCCCTAGAATGAAAAATGTATTACGCGGTCAACGGTTTGAAGACCCCGAAGCAGCTGTGGAAGCGTACAAATCAGCCATTTTGTCAACATCATCTTCAGACTGGAATTACTGTTTTAATGATTGGTTTGCACGAATGGAAAAGTGCATTAAATTGAACGGAGAATACTTAAAACAATAAAATACAATTTAGCTATACCGTGCATGTGGTTTTTCTTATTCCCGATCATTTCAGTGTGCCCCTCGTAATATATTATATTGCAAGTTACTGTTAATTCGACATTCCTTGTCACAACATGTAATAGCACAAAATGAACATTGACGAGACTAGGCACTAGGCTAACGGGCGGTTAGAAACAGTTGCATATACTCATATCTTTTTTTTTTGTCATGAGGTACATTACTACTACTACTTACTGTAATACTATTTCTACTAGTAGTGGCAGTAAATAAAATATAAAAAAGTAGATAAATAAAGAAGATAGACAGCAGCTAAGTTTTAGAGGATATTTCTTATATAATGTAGATAATACTGGCTTCTGCTAATTTATTGTAATTTAATATATAGTCCTTCTGATGTTCGATGGAACTTCGGCGGCGGGTGATTATGCTTAGTGAAAGCAGAGACAATGTTGCCTTGAGCGTCCAGAGTGAGTCGAGCATAGCACTTCATCGTCAGTTTTCTAGAACACCGCAAATTTCTTTTGCCATTCATATACGAGAATGTGTAGTTTTGATACATAACTATTGTCTTTCCTCCTAATGTTGGTAGAAGCTGAATTTTGTCTGAAAACAAATAAACTGTGTTAAAATCCGAATAAAAACATTCTTAAACAGTTCGTGTAGTCCTTAATTACCAAATATTGCTCGTATTGATAATAATACGGAATGGTCTTGACGCCATTTATCCGGCGTCATTGCATATTTCTGGCAAGATACAATATAATATAATATACGTGGTGTAATGGCTTAGCAATGAGCAGTACCGCTAAAGGCCGCGGGTTGAAATTCCGCACGGAACAAGTATTTGTTTGACCTACAAAAATCGATCCGGGTCTGGATGTTTGTCCTTGTGAAAATTATGTATGCAAACTGGACCCACGATTCTTGAGAAAATCCTGGTGAGAGGTAACGTTTTTTTTTTAAAAAAAACAGACGATTTCTGTTTGTACTGTTGTACTGCAAAATCTAGTCAAGAAAAATACTTGTGATAGCCTGCAGTAGATGAACGAGCACTTTCGCTTTTGGTAATGTTATTAGATACTAAAAGACGAAAAACGAAGGTGGTCAGTGCCTGTTCATCAGGACTTCTGTAAAAAGGCTGCTTCCTTAATGTGCAGCTATCTGACCGTAGTCCGAGTGGGGTTTATCAATCTGGGCATAATATGGAAGAGAACACCGTGCAGTGTAAGTTGCTACACCTGCAGACAAGCAACCATTTTCGATGTTCACCACTAACCTTCATAGAACATCAAAGAAAGAAAAAACTTTATTGAAATTAGACAATAATTTATAAGACAAAAAAATTCAATGACTTTCAGGCTATTTTTAAATAATTGTAATAATAATTGTAACTCCTAAGAAATATTTCAGATCATATGCAAGTCTAAACTTTAGAACATAATATGTATGAAGTCTATGTAATACTCTTAAAAATGAGTAATAATTTTAAAATAAACCCAAGCTGTCATAATTTACACTGCAATTAGACCAATTAAATATATATATATATATATAACACAGTAATACTACACAAAAAACCTATGCGTCAAATTAGTGGCGACCGCCATTTTTTTTTAATAAACTGTGAAGTTCATTGCAGCTTATTACACCTATAGAATGATAACATACTGTTGGGAATGAGGGTAAAAAAATTAAAGGAAATACGAACAAATGGAGGTAGAACTGTAATCTCCCATCCTTTCTAGCTGTATAAAGTATCGTGCAGGGGACTAAGAGGGATCTACCGGTATATATTACTCTACTCTATGGAGGGATCAGTCGCAATTCTACGAGTCTCACTGTCGTTACTATGCCCGTTGGCGTATTCTACTAGTGTAGCCGAGGAAGATCGTATTGTTGGGAGGTTGCCCTGTGTTGCACCAACCGGGGTTGCTGTGGGTATGCGCGCGGGAGATTCGGCGATGATCACCCCTTCCACTTATGTCGACCACGTCCTGCACTTGTCTACACAGGTGACAGTCACACGACTAACCGTTGAGATATCAATATCATTGATTTTTTAGAACTATTTCAGGAATTCTTGGTACTTCGTGTTTCATAATCTCAGGAGATTAATAGAAGTCACTTATTTCAATATTACAGACATACATTTCAATTTTATTTATATGTATTAGATTAAAAACTGAGATGTATAAGAAATAATTTAACTCAGAAATAAATAATGCAAAGATTAAGTTTGAACTTTAATATACAAGCCCTGGGCAGTTTTAAAATACATTGGTGGGGGGTGGTTGTGGCAAGGGTGTGCTGATGTTATATTGCCGTCTGGATCCAGGTTGATCCGAGCCTTGCACTTCCCACGGAACATTTTCGAGCAGCGCAGACTCCGTTTATTGTTGCCATACGAAAATGTATAGTTCTGGTACATGATTATCTCCTTACCTCCGACTGTGGGAAGAAACACTAGGGAATCTGTAATTAAATTTATATTTAAAGGTGAAGGTTTCTATTTTTTTTTACTAGACCACTTTATTGACTTAGGTAAATGTTCTTATATTAACGTAGGTAAATCGGTCTTTCAATTTATAACAAAACATAAATTTAATAATTTAAATGTATGTATTAACAGTGGTAGAGCCACGCGGCAGCGTTTGCTGTCGCACGGATGGGCCGGCTCAAACTGGGGTGGTACCACGACCTCACAGAATACCAGCGTGAAGTAGAGGTTCACCTCTGCGTTTCGCTTGGTGAGTGCAGATGGCCGGAGGCCCTTTTTACTGGAAATGAGGTATTCCATCTTAGTCCTTAGGGGTGACAACGCATCTACATTTTGAATTGTAGTAGAGGATACATGTAGATGTCTATGGGCCGCAGCAACCACTTACCATCAGGTGGACTGTGTGCTCGTTTGTCACCCTTATTATATGAAAAAAATTCCAATTCGCAAATTTTTTTAATTTAAATATTTTTTAATGTTCAAGTTTTTTGAAAAAAGTTATTTCTTTACGTTTGAATATTGGCTCTGACTTAACGGGAACCACAGCGTTTTTGTTACATGTTGTATATATGGTGAAAAATATTTAAATAGCTGAGCGGCTTGCTATTCAAACAACTGCTGGTCTGTGGTTTTTTGCGTTGTCAATAGATCCCGTACACGCCAATAGTCCCGCGGATGTTTACTTCTGAACATTGGCGTCCCCTAAGGCATCTACCTCTATCCTCTATTACAAATCAAAATGTAGATGCGTTGTCACCCGTGAGGACTAAGATGGATTGCCTCATTTCCAGTAAAAAGGGCCTCCGGCCACCTGCACTCACCAAGCGAAACGCAGAGGTAAACCTCTACTTCACGCTGGTATTCTGTGAGGTCGTGGTACCACCCCGGTTCGAGCGGGCCCATCCGTGCGACAGCAAAAGCTGCCGCGTGGCTCTACCACTTGGTTTTATTACCTCTGCATTATCCGGACAAGAGGATTGTGAAAGGTCCCCTTCACCGATGCTCGTCAGTTAGAGGTAATAAATCCACAAAAAATTTGCAAGTTTTTTTTTATTAAAATATTTTTTTTATGTTCAAATTTTTTGAAAAAAGTTATTTCCTTACGTTTGAATATTCACTCTGATAAGACACTTAAAGGGATCCACAGGGTTTTTGTTACACGTTGTATATGCCACTTACGGTTGTTAATTCATTATTCTTTCTGAGAATCATCCCGTTGGTGTCGTAAGAAATGACAGAGGGAAATGAAACAGTAGATGGGCAACAGCATGTTTCGGATAACAATTCCATATAAAAAAACCTGTGGTTGCCAACCCGCCTGTCAGGCACGGAAACTATGACAAAATTATCCTATGAAGCAATAAATGGGGCAGCTATATGTTTAATACATAGATATACAAAGAGAATGAATATGCAGTCTCATATTTCATTTAATTTAAATTTATATTTCATGTAACGGGCCGGCTCGAGCCGGGTTGGTACCACGACCTCACAGAATACCTATATAGTGGCCAGAGGCCCAATCGCCCCCCCCCCCTCCCCATCAACATGGTAGCGGAATTAAAATCAAAGACTACCCCAGGAGGGTACCAGCACTCTTGGAGAATCCCACCCTGAGCTACCACGACCATACTACTACACTCCTGAGCGTGAGTGCCCTGCGTGTTCGGGGAGGGGGGGGGGGGGGAGCAATTCCCGCTCAAAACAATAACTGTTCGGGACAAACTGAACAACAAAACAGGCAACCTGCAACATTAGGGGACTTCACTCGAACCTAAAGTCCACTACCATCTACAGACGGTGAAGCCGGCCTTGCTCTTTCTGACCGACACGCAGGTGTCCTCTCCGGCTGGTACTTCGTATCTCTCCTACCCGGGGTACAAATTTGAACACTCCTTTGTGCTTCGGGCTGGAGTTTGCGTATACGTCAGAGAGGACATCTGTTCTCGGCAGTCTTGAAGGTTCAGACCTGTCCATGCTTTGGCTACGCGTAGACAGCGACGACCATCCGCGCGTCTACGGTTATATATATATATATATATATATATATATATATATATATATATATATATATATATGTATGTATATCTATAGGTCCCATAGCGGTAGTGCCGAAACAGACCGACTCATCGACCACGTCCAAATGGCTACAGATTCCTTGCTACAACAAGTCCCATCCGCAGAGACCGTGATCCTTGGCGATTTTAACGCCCACTACGCTGAAAAGCTCGGTTCAAGTTTAACCGATCATGCGCGGAGACCTGTTTATGACTTTACCTTGGCATATGGTCTGACACAACAGGTTACTTCGCCTACGCGGATTCCAGATGTGGAGGATCATACGCCTTCTCTGTTGGACCTTCTGTTGACCTCTCATCCGGACGGATATCAGGTTTCCGTCGATGCCCCTCTCGGCTCTTTGGACCATTGTCTAATCCGGAGTGTACTGCAACTCACGTTCTCCTCGCGGTTGCGTTCTGCAGGTTGCCGCCGGGTTAGGCATTACAGGTCGGCGGATTGGGATCCAAGAGCGAGTCTTGTCCGACACTATTAGGATGATATCCCGGACGTCAGTCTGAGCGAGATTACAATGGCTCTCTAGCACCTTAAAAACGGCAAGGCCCCAGGCGAGGATGGAATTACAGCGGAGCTTCTGAAAACGGGTGGAAAACCGGTACTTGAAGTCCTTCAGAGGCCCTTTAATTCCGTACTCCATAGTGGCACTACACCTGAGGCATGGAGCAGAAGTGCGGTGGTCTTATTCTTCAAGAAAGGCGACAACGCTCTCTTGAAGAACTACAGACCGATTTCCCTTCTGAGCCGCGTCTACGTGCTGTTTTCGGGAGTCATTACGAATCGTCTCGCGCGCAGACTTGACGACTTCCAGCCTCCCGAACAAGCTGGTTTCCGAAAAGGCTTTAGCACCATAGACCACATACATACCCTTCGGCAAATTGGACAGAAGTCCGAGGAGTACAATTTGCCACTATGTTTGGCGTATGTGGACTATGAGAAAGCCTTTGATTCCGTCGAAATCTGGGCGGTGCTGTAGTCCCTTCAGCGATGCCAAGTTGACTGTCGGTATATCGAAGTGCTGAAGTGCTTGTACAGTAGAGCTACGATGGCTATCCGAGTACAGAACCAGAGTACGAAACCTATCCAATTGCAGAGAGGTGTAAGACAGGGTGATGTTATATCCCCGAAACTCTTCACCGCTGCATTGGAAGACGTTTTCAAGCTTCTGGACTGGAAAGGATACGGTATTAACATCAATGGCGAGTACATCACTCACCTTCGATTTGCCGACGATACAGTCCTTATGGCAGAATCGCTGGAGGACCTAAGCACTATGCTCAATGACCTCAATAGTGTTTCCCAATGGATAGGTTTTAAGATAAACATGGACAAAACAAAGATCATGTTTAATGTCCATGTCACACCTATGCCGGTAGATGTTGGGGACACTAAGCTCGAAGTTTTTGACGAGTATATTTACCTGGGACAAATAGTCCGACTAGTAGAAGTCCAACTTCGACCGAGAGGTCCATCGGCGGATTCAACTCGGTTGGGCAGCGTTCGGGAAATTATGGCACATCTTCTCGTCAGGTATACCTCAAAACTTGAAAACAAGCCTGTACAACCAGAGCGTGTTTGATGACCTATGGTACTGAGACGTGGTCCTTCACTGCTGGCCGGATGAGGTAGCTCAAGGTCGCTCAGCGAGCTATGGAGAGGGCTATGCTCGGAGTTTATCTGCGTGATAAACTTAGAAATGACGATATCTGCAGTAGAACCAGAGTGACCGACATAACCTAACGGATGAGTAAGCTGAAGTAACAATGGGCCGGCGATATAGCGCGAAGAACCGACAACCGTTGGGGAAAAAAGGTTCGCGAGTGGCGGCCACGTACCGGCGGACGAAGTGTAGGGCGTCCCCCCACTAGATGGAGTGACGACCTGGTAAGATATGCAGGAAGTCGATGGATGCAGGTGGCTCAGGACCGTGCTTTGTGGCATTCTTTGGGGGAGGCCTATGTTCAGCAGTGAACTTGTGAAGGGCTGTAATGATGATGATGAGGATTGGGACGGAATGCGGTCTTTCTTTGCATCCTACCCATGGGGGCGAGTTTGCTACTCGCCGAATGATCCCAGCGCTGTTGCTGACTTTGTCACTGATGTGGTGCTACAGGGAATGGAACTATTTATTCCATCATCTGTGGTACGCATCGGAGGCAGATGTCAGCCTTGGTTTGGTTATTTGAAACACACCGCCGACCATTCCGCGGTGTGAGTGCTCCATGCCGGATGTGCGGTTCTCACAGCGCTCGGTTCGCAAAGCACTCTTCTCCCTGGACATCCACATTATATCTCCAATTGTCCTGAGGACGTGTGCTCCGGAGCTGGCACCGGTTCTAATGCATCTTTTCCGGTACTCCTTCTCCTTAGCCGTAGTCCCGAAATCATGGAAGACAGCTTTTGTCCACCCGATCCCTAAAAAAGGCGACCGTTCAGACCCGTCCAACTACAGGTTTATCGCCATCACCTTCTTGTTCTCCAAAATAATGGGAATCCATTATAAACTGCCAGCTCATGCGGTACCTTGAAGATCACTAGCTAATAAGTGACCGCCACTACGGTTTTCGTCGCGGTCGATCAGCTGATGATCTCCTAGTCTACCTGACTCATAGATGGGCGGAGGCAGTAGAGTCCAACGGGGAGGCATTGGCCGTTAGTTTGGACATTGCGGAGGCCTTCGATCGGGTTTGGCACAAAGCGCTTCTTTCGTAGCTCCCTTCCTATGGGCTTCACGAGAAATTGTGTAATTAGATCACCAGCTTTCTTACAAATTCTACGTGGTAGAGCCATGCTGCAGCTAAATTACGGTTGTAGCACGAATGGCTCGGCTCGACCGGGGAAGGACCACGCTCTCACAGAATACCAGCGTAAAAATAGCAGCTTAACGCTGCTGTGTTTCGTATAGTGAGTGTAGAGAACCGGAGACCCTTTTTACTGGAAATGAGGCATTCCATCTTAGTCCTCACGGGTGACAACGCATCTGCATTTTGTTTCGTAAGATAGATGTAGATGTCTATGGGCCACAGCAACCACTTACCATCAGGTGGACTGTGTGCTCATTTGTCACCCTTATCCTATAAAAAAGAAAGATCGGAGCATCAAGGTCGTTGTAAACGGTGCATGCTCCGACTACAAGCCTATTAACGCTGTTGTTCCAGAAGGCTGCGTGCTATTACCGACGCTGTTTCTTCCGCATATCAGTGATATGTTGCAAACCAGTAACATTAAATGCTATGCGGATGACTGCACTGGTGATGCTCTATACACCGGCCGTGCCAATATTTCTCAGTAAAACGTCTTCAGACTGGGGGTGACTAAATCTAGTCCATTTCAATCCCCAGAAGACACAAGTTTGCGCGTTTACCGCTAAAAAGAACCCCTTTGTCATATCTCCTCAGTTTCAAGGCACTCCCCTTGTTGCCTCAGCCAGTATCGGAATCCTTGGCGTCAACATATCGAGTTACGTGCAGTTTCGTAGTCACGAAAAATCTTGGCGTGCTCAGCAGAACGGGACAGTATTTCATGCCGGTACAACGCCTGCAACTTTACAAGGCGCAGGTTTAGCCTCACATGGATACTGTTCCCATCTCTGGGCTGGAGCTCTCTAGTGCCAACTCCTTCCACTTGACCGCATAACTAACCGTCGACGACCGAGTCCTTTCCAATCGGCTCGATTCATTGGCGCTGCAAAGAGATGTTGCATCCCTTTGCATTTTCTTTCGCATTTACCATGGGGAGTGCTCGGAGGAATTGTTAGGATTAATCCCAGCCGCCAAATTTCACAAACGTACAACTCCCGATACCATCCACACCATCTGGATGATTGGCAGTCCACCACTGTGTGATTTATAACATGTTTTCTTCCTTGCAAAACTTCCCTGTGGAATTGATTACCACCAGCGATTTTTCCGGGTCGATATGACTTAGGGACCTTCAAGAAAAGAGCTTACTCCTTTGTAAAAGGCCGGCAACGCATCTGCAATTCCCCTGGTTCCCCTGGTGTTGCAGTTTTTCATAGGCGGCGGTAGTCACTAACCATTAGGTGAGGCGCATGCTTGTTTGCCCCATCTGCTATAAAAAATAATTTCACCGTTTTTGCTATGCGAAGTTATAGACCCTCAGGCATACCGAATTGTTGTTTGAAATTAAATAATTTTTATTTTAACCACGTGCCCTTAAAATATGGCAAAATATTCAAAATGAAATAAGAGTTCATAAATCAAAGCATTTATTTCAAATGCATTCACGAATAATTAAAGATTGTATTTTTAAAGAGACACGCTTTACCTTAATCTAAACTAATGGTACAAGGACCTTTTCACTAAGCCTTAACATTATTGAATATAATATTTTAATAAAGAATAATATGTTATATTGCAAGTTAATCTAATTTGACTTGTCAACATGTTGGTAATAGCACAAAATGAACGTTGAAGTTACTAGGCGGTAGGCTAACGGTCAGCAACATTTGCATGTACTCGTATATTTCTTTTTGTCATGAGGTATAATACTACTACTACTTACTATAATATATACTATTTGTACTACTAGTGGCAGTAAATTAAAAATAGAAAAGTAGATAAATAGAGAAGATAGACAGCAGCTAAGTTTTAAAGGATATTTCTTATATAATGTACATAATACTGGCTTCTGCTAATTTATTGTAATTTAATAAATAGTCCTTCTGATGTTCGATGGAACTTTGGCGGCGGGTGATTGTGCTTAGTGAAAGCCGAGACAATGTTGCCATGAGTGTCCAGAGTGAGTCGGGCATCGCACTTCATCGTCAGTTTTCTAGAACACCGCAAACATCTTTTACCATTCACATACGAGAATGTATAGTTTTGATACATAACTATTGTCTTTCCTCCTAATGTTGGTAGAAATTGAATTTTGTCTGAAAACAAATTAAATCTGTCAAAATCTAAACAAACATTTTTAAATTATTGGTTCCCAGATTTGTAAAATTTTGCATTTACATGTTTTTTCCTTGATTGCCAAAAAAATTACTCAAATTGATAATAATGCAAAATAGTTTCCTGTCATTTTTCTGGCGTCATTAAATATTGAAGTTCACAAGTGTTGAAGTCTTGAAGTTAGTAGTAGAAATAGTGTTACGCTTGGATTTAAATTTAGTAATTGTGGCTGGGATCCCAAGCAGATGGCAACACCATCAATCGTCTCTATTGAAATAAGAATGTTTTTTTTTTATTTTAATAGCCCTCGAATCTTTCTTGGTAGACATCGGTGTTCTTTTGAGAGCATTTGTGGTCTATCAAATCTGTCGTAGTGGTTGGGGCGATCCTGAACACTTTGCGATAGTGCAGATTACCCGAAGTGTCGGTGCTTCACGTCAGTTATATGTTCTTTAACGCTGATATTATGCGGATTCACGGATCTTTTTGTGTGTGAACAAAACGTTGGGAATTAAAAAGTTACAATTAAGCGCAATAGAATCCATAAAATTAGTTTTATTCTTTGTGTAGTATTCGCGTAAACACATTAAATCAACATGTGTAACTAATATTTAAGAGACAATTATGTATTGAGTTCTTCAATTGCTTCTAATTTATACTTAAGTCCTTGTTTATAAAATTTTCATTTTAAATTGTCCGTTATCTATATAATTCAGTCAATTTTAATATATAAACCATCGCTGGCCCTCTTATATTTAGGCGGTGGATGATTGTGTTCGGTAATGGCATATATAATGTTGCCTTCCTTGTCTAGTTTCAGTCTAGCTGGACATTTAGTAGAGTTCTTTTTCGAACAGTATGGATACAGCTTTACATTCTTCGGACCTTGGTAAGAAAATGTATAATTTTGGTACATTATGACCGATTTGCCTGTAGTTCCAACTTTTATTATTTCGTATTGAAAATCTGTGAAACAAAGACACACATTTTGTACTAATTGTTATGTAATACGAACATTTTGCGAATGCGACTAGAAATTTTTTTCTCAAAAAAAAGAGGAAAAGGGGAGAAAGGGAAAGTGAAAGAGATACTTGGAGCGTGGCCGCTTCGCGGGCAAGTTGTTCAGCCCGGAGAGCGGCTAACGCTCCAAGTGGTAGTTCGGAGTTATTCTACATAATTATACTGTTTTACTTCGGAACTTTAACAGCGCGATTTAGACTATCGATGTTGTTTTGCTTGTAGCGCGACGACAGCGCTGCCACAATTCTATATTTTTGAAGTGAAAACTTCTTTAGAATCGTTGTGATTTGAAACTCGATGAAACGAAAAAGCGACGCTAAAAAGAGACAAACATACATTTATAGGATTTAGCCTGCGAGAGAATGAGATAGAATACAGTATACAGTGTTTGCTATTATGTATGTTGATATTCCTCTTATGTCTGAGAATATGCGTGTAATCTATGAGCAGTAAGGATTGAGGACAAAACTCGTTAATTAGAAAATATTTAAGTACTTACGACATCGATATATATGTACTACGCACTAGATTTCGCATTCATAACATGCACTATGTTCAACTGAACTGTACTGCAATCCGTACACCTTGTCATTTAGTGTGGCTTCAATACTCGTATCCATGCAGTGTGGAGCGGCGTTAATAAGACGAGGTTTCAAATTAAAGTTTAAACCTGGATGTAAATAATAAATTAGTATTCAAGTAAAATTATTTGTTGTTCAACTGAATAAATAGGTAATAATATATATATTTAACAGTGGTGAGCCACGCGGCAGCTTTTGCTGTCGCACGGATGGGCCGGCTCGAACCGGGGTGGTACCACGACCTCACAGAATACCAGCGTGAAGTCGAGGTTTACCTCTGCGTTTCGCTTGGTGAGTGCAGGTGGCCGGAGGCCCTTTTTACTGGAAATGAGGCATTCCATCTTAGTCCTCACGGGTGACAACGCATCTACATTTTGACTTGTAATTGAGGATAGATGTAGATGTCTATGGGCCGCAGCAACCACTTACCGTCAGGTGGACTGTGTGCTCGTTTGTCACCCTTATCCTATAAAAAAAATATATCGTAATGTTACAATAGAAAAAATAAATTTCCACATTTAAATGCCACGCTACCTACAATCATAGACTAAAACATGCAGATGTTGCATTACAAAACCAAATGTAGGTAAAATATGTATATGTATATGTGCATGTATTTGTATATAATATACAATACCATTTTTTATTTTTTTATTTTATTCTCATGTTCAACAAGCTGGAATAAACGCATAACAATTCATTTTCTTTTAGTTTCCTACAATATTTCCTTACAAGTAATTCATAAGGCACAACACCACCCGCCCCGACTAACGAATGACGAACGAAACCTTATTATTGTGTCACAATTTCATTTTAATAATATTTTCTTTGAATATTTTTGAAGATAACTATATAAAATATTAAAACATACATTAATTATCAAAGATAATTGTAACTACATTTTATTTTTAAATGTTTGTTTAGATTAAAATAAGAATATTTTATATTAGATTAGCACATATGCAAAATAAATGATAATTAAAAAAAATTGTACTCGATATAATTAACCACATAATCTAAATAAACTATTATTACATACCGATCACTCTACCTACGTATACCTAATCTATGATGACAAAAACTGATCGCGCATGCGCGACTCTACTACGAGTATCTCCCGCGCATGCGCTAAGACATAGAGTAGCGCACATTTTTTGTTTGGAATAGCTTCTCTGGTACGTAGTACATAACTCAACAAACATGTAGTATGTATAATATGTAATGTAACATAAAATTTACAATTATCCTACTCCTGATACTCTGCATTCGTCTCATTCTCTCGAAGTTTAGTTTTCTGCAGGATTCACTTCTACGGCGTGTGAACTGCACACATGTTTTTTAAACGAAGACAATTGTCAGGTAAGTACAAACAATACTTGAAGAAAATTATGCACTTCACAATTAGGGCATACCGCCAACAAATACAAGTCTCGCTGCTGTTCAAACGGCGCCTCTTCCCAACGTTACCTCAAGAATAAACGCAGATGCACTTGCTAGATCCGCGGCCTAGGCGTCTCAACTCAGTCTCTACTTTTGAAGTATACGACAAATCTGGCTACAACAGCTAATGTGAGCTACTATAGTTCATTGTTAATCATCCTTAATGATAAAAAGTAAATATAAATAAGAATACAATTGTTATGTAAAATAATTTTAATTAATTAATTGTTTGAGGCCTACGCACAAACAGCTATTGAGATATTGACGTTTGAGGTTTGATTTTGTTTTTTTGGTGATATACGTAATGAGGGCATCCACGACTTTTTCTGCCACCAGAGCGGCGCCACTTTCGAGTGAGGTAAAATATTTGACAGATTTCAAAGCAGGGACGATAATTTCTTAGGAAAATGTAATCTTTAAGGTTTCTTTCTGTGTTATTAGTTATGTTTTATATTAATTACATTAGAAATGAATAAACCAAACTATAAATATAGCTAAAAGTCGAGTTTTAAAAAAAAAGAGTTATAATGTGCAAAAAATTAAAAATCAAACCACTGACGCTTTGTGTTATATATTAATATAATACTCTAGACAATGATAAACTATTATTTAAAACTAATTTCTCAATTAAATGACACTGTGTAACAAAAAACTTTACCTCAGTCGCTAGTAGCGACATCTGGTGAGTGGAAGATTATTAGCCCTCATTGCGTTCAATTATCATATCGAAATTTATCAATTTAATTACAAAATGGAAATATTGTCACCAGAGGCTGACTTAATTATTTGAAAATTTCGTTTATTAAACCATTATTTCGTTATACTATTTTAGATTCGTCACACAGTTTTCTCTTGCTGCATAATCCTCTTCAAAATCTTCAAAATTCCAGATATATCTCATATAAGTAAACAATTTATAAATTAACTCCAAAGAAATACAAGAAACAGATTAAGCTATTTTTATATAAGTCCCACATTTAGTTATAGTATACTTCGGAGGTGGGTGGTTATGATCAGTGTGGGCTTTAACAATGTGACCAGTTTCATCCAAATTAAGCCGAGCTGGACATTTCGTCGAGAGTCTCCTCGAGCAGTAAAGATACTTCTTCACATCCTTACGGCCTTGGTATGAAAATGAGTAGTCCTCGTACATCACAAGATATTTGCGGGTCGATGCTAACTGTATGATCTTATACCCGCGACCTGAAAATACAAGATGCAAATATAAAGAAGCTATATTACTGGTATAGTTGTAACACGAATGTGTCGTCGGATCGATCGGGGATGGACCACGCTCTCACAGAATACCAGCGAAAAATAGCAGCTTAACGCTGATGTGTTTCGTATGGTGAGTGTAGAGAACCGGAGACCCTTTTTACTGGAAACGAGGCATTCCATCTTAGTCCTCATGGGTGACAACGCGAACACTACACATTTAAATAAAACTAGTTTTACGAATTTTATCGCGTATATTAACTTATTTTATATTCTCGACGTTTCGAGCACTTTACAGCACCCATGGTCACGGGGGGGACTGAGGTTTGACTGAGGTGATAGTTAACCACGGCTACCTCCAGACCAAACATTATTAATTTATAATCTGAAGTAATTCGTAGATCGGAACAAAACAACAGAACGGTGGTTAACTATGATATTGGGACGTCATACACCTCAGCCCCCCCCCCCCCCCCCCTCGTGACCATGGGTGCTGTAAAGTGCTCGAAACGTCGGGAATATAAAATAAGTTAATATACGCGATAACATCCATAAAACTAGTTTTATTTAAACTCATCTCCATTTTGATTCGTAACCAAAGATAGATGTAGATGTCTATGAGCCACAGCAACCACTTACCATCAGGTGGACCGTGTGCTCGTTTGTCACCCTATACTATAAAAAAAGGTAATGTCTAATTTCGCCATGTAGTGGCGGTGAGATAATCCACTACCCCTAAAAACAAGAGAGGAAAATTGAAACCAGTAAGGACCAGCATCCTCCAATAACAACTCGAAGTAATAAAAAACCGCAATTGCCAACCCGCCTGATAAGCGTGGCCACTATGGCAAACATCCATAGGCAAGGATGTGAATCAATCTATGACGGAAGTATATGTTCAGCGGTGGACTTCAATGGGCTGTAATTAATGAATGAAGATGTGTAATTTCGGTGTGCATCATGCCATTGTCAGTTATTTTAGTGCAACGTACAAACGCACATCTACATAATGTACGTATGTTATATACTTGGAACCGATCTGTAACAAAAGCGAATATTCCTCTAGTCACTACCCACATTTATTAAACGGTAAAGTATTTTTTTAAATGAGGTATTACGTCCGTAACAAAGATCGAATAAAGTAATCTAAACCCTTTATTGTACTAAAATAATAACATTTTAATAATATATTTTTTTAAAGTAATTATAACACAGAGTCGGCGCCGACTTGTCTAAAATATTTTGACGTACCGTACTTCTTGTGTACTTCGGAGGCGAATAGTTGAGATTGGTGACAGGTATATATCTTTATTATCTTTATATATAAAAATTACGTGTCACGTTGTTTGTCCGCGATGGACTCCTAAACTACTGAACTGATTTCAATGAAATTTTGCACACTGTGTGCATTTTGGTCCAACTTGAGAGATAGGATAGTTTTTATCCCGCTAAATAACCCTCAAAATTATTTATTGCGAATTTAAGGATTTTTATACGAAGGGTCGTCGGAAAGGGCAGAACAACGTCTGCCTGGCCAGCTAGTTATATATAAAAAAATACGTGTTACATTGTTTGTCCGCGATGAACTCTTAAACTACTGAACTGGTTTCAATGAAATGTTTCACAATGTGTGCAATTTGTTCCAACTTAAGAGATAGGATAGTTTTTATCCCGATAAGTGACCCTCAATTTTTTTTGTGAATTTAGTAATTTTTTTAGGACACGGTGGTCGGATAGGGCAGAACAACGTATAATATATAATGTGTCTACTTTATTCAACCTTAGTTTTGCTGGGCATTTGATTGACTTTTTTTTAACAATAAAGATACTGGTTTTCATTTTTCCGACCCTGTTATCAAAACGTGAAGTTCTCATACATAGCAAGAGACGTACCGAGTGGTTCTAGTTACATTATTGTATATCGTATAATCCAGATATTTGTTTGTATTTTGTATGACTTCGGTTTATGAAAATGATAAGAATCTAGGAAATAATAAAAAAAATGTTTACATAGTTCATTTTGTTTGTTTTAAGATAATGAAATGGAATTAAATGAAAACTTTTTTTAATGGAAGTGATTAGCAGGCTCCATCTGATGGCAAGTGTCTACTGCAGCTTATGAACACCTGCTACCAACTTTAAACAAATCAGGTGAAAGATCTGTTGTCACCACTGAGGACTACGATTATACCGTACTATATATTATATTGTACTGGATCTTTATACCCTTCATACCGAAACATAGCAATGTACGCACTGCTGCTTGCTTTGATTACTGTTATTTAGACGTAAGAAATTCTTTTTTTTTTCCAACTAAACAATTTAAATTTATATATGTTTGATTATTTATTTCATAGTCAGTTCTTTGACGAGATATAAATAAAATGCGTAGATGAGAAAGAAACGAGAGAAGTGTGTCAGGAGTGCTCAATGGAAGTCCCTTATAAGACAAAATGGTGAAAATAATTTAACTGCCTAAGGTTTGCTAAACACTTTCCGATACTTACTACATATTTGATTAACCAGACAGCATTACTCAGAGATGATGATGCATCTGTATCTTTCTTTGTTTGAAGTTAGTTACAGGTGTTCACAGGCTGCAGTACCCACTTAACATCAGCTGGACTGGTCGTTTGTCATTTCAGTTTTATAAAAAAAACACTAACGTTATAAGAAAAGAACATCAGAGATTTGATTAATTAGTTTATTAATTTAAAAACTTAAATGTAACACTTTAGGGCGCGTTCCGACGACACGCACCCGCTACGCACACGCTACGCGCACGCTACGCGCACGCTACGCGCACGCTACGCGCACGCCACGCGCGTCAGTACCCGCGTCTAACTTGCTTTGAAATTTGTTACATATAATTTGAGTCTTATGACAAAGCTATAAATAGTGCTGTGAGCAGAGTGAAATCCCGATTGAAATTCATTCAACAGGTTATTTTTCGCAGTGAACATAGATATTTTCTTAAATCACAGGCTTCCAGAACTTTAGAGAATACAATACAATACAATACAAACACTCACGCCTGTCACCCAGAGGGGTAGGCAGAGACTACGGACTTCCATTTGGCGCGATCCTGACACACCTCTCTCGCCTCCTTTACATCCATAATATATTTACGCATACACGCTCGTCGGTTAAGGGTACTCCTAATCTGGCCCATTTTCAATGTATCGCCGATTTGGTCGATAAATCTTCGTCTAGGGCGTCCCTTCCCGACATTACCGTTCACTTCTGAAACATAAATTTGCTTTGTCACTCTTTCCTCGTTCATTCTTTCTACGTGACCAAACCACCGAAGCATTCCTTTTTTAATCCTAGTCACAACGTCATCTTGCAAACCACACTTTTCTTTTATCACACTATTTCTCACTCTGTCATTCAGATTCAAGCCCTAGCATACTCCTTAATGATCGCATTTCTACAGCATTTATTCTACTCTCATGCTTCTTCTGCCATACCCAACTTTCACTACCATACGTTAAAGTAGGGACTAACACAGCATTATGAATTGCCATACGTGCCTTCTTTGACACATTCTGACTCTTCACAATAGCGTGTAGAGCCCCATTAACTCTATTTCCTGCGTTGACTCGTCGTTCTATATCCTTATCATATCTACCATCCCTGCTAAGTAAACATCCCAAATATACAAACTCATCCACTTGCTCAATCAACTCCCCTTCTATTCTTATTTCACATGTTTTAATTTCTTCTCTTTCAAAAACCATCACTTTCGTCTTACTTGCATTCACTTTCATACCCCTTTCTTTCAATGACCAGTTCATTAAAGTAACCATAATTTGCAACTCGGCCGCCGACGATGCAAATATGACTTGATCATCGGCGTACAAAAGGCATTTGACGCTTAACTCACCTATTCTCCACCCACATTCTTCAACTTTCAAAGTTTGCAAACAACTGTCCATAAATAGGTTGAACAGCCATTGAGAAGCTACACAGCCCTGTCTGACACCTTTTTGAATGCCAAACCAGTCCGAGTAGGCACCGTTGATCCTGACACAAGCACTAGAGTCCCTATAAAGAGACTTTAATGCCTGTATCAGACCAGCGCTCACCCCAATAGAGGTCAGTGTTTGCCATAACACGTTCCTGTCCACTCTGTCATAAGCCTTTTCCAAGTCCATGAACGCATAAAAAACTTTCTGGTTTTGGCCAAAAATTTCTCCGCAATCATGCGCATGGAAAAGACTTGATCCGTACACCCCATCCCCTTTCTAAATCCAGCTTGCACATCCCAAAATTTTCCATCAGTTTCTTCCATAACTCTTTCAATTATCACCTTAGCATACAATTTACCCACAATGCTAAGCAAGCTGATACCATGGTAGTTTTTACAGTCCTGCTGCGTTCCCTTTCCCTTATATATTGGGCCTATAACGGCTTCGCACCAGTCTTCCGGTAACCGCTTCAGTTCCCAACATAAATTAAACAAGGTATACAACAGGCCTGCAACCACACCCTCCCCAGCCCTTAGCATTTCGAGTGATACTCTATCATATCCGGCTGCCTTACATGCTTTCATGCTTTTCATTGCTTTCATTATTTCATCTACACTTATCTCCCTACCTTTCTCCACTTCTTCCGGAATTTCTATTTCACTTACTTCAGACGACTCTTCACTCTTATACACGCTTTCAAAGTATTCCTTCCATCTCTTTAAATTCGAAACTTCATCATTCAGCATGCAGCCATTCTCGTCTCGTATAGTATTCATTCTAGGCTGTATGAATTTCCCCTGGCAGTTCTTACGAGCTTCCAGAACATTTTAATATTTGCCTGGAAGTTATCAGATATTCTTCTATCATTCTTATCTATCCTTTCTTGCTTTTTCCTTTCAACAACTCCTTTTACTCTCTTATTTATACGTCTAAAGTCTGCCTTTTTTCTTTCAATCTCATCATTCATTCATTCATACCGCCAGAGTTACCAGCTTTGGTTGCTAGTAAATCTAGCCATGCTCTCTTCTTTGCTTCAACTTCCATCCGTACCTCATCATCCCACCACAACGTATTACTTTTCCTTTCATTCGTTCTCTTACTTACACCACATACTTCGGTGGCTGTATCCACCAAAACTTTCTTAACATTAGTCCATACATGCTTCAGGTCTAAATCATTCATACATAATTCATTCAACACACTTATATTTTCCCTCAGTCTGCATTTATACTTCTCTTTCACACCTTCATCTTGTAACCTCTATATTCTTATACGCTGTAACGCAGTGGTAGACACAGATGTCCGATACCGCCAACGCTTGAATAGACCATTACTCGAATAGACTTTAGAGAAGTACGGGAGAATTTAAATAGAACGAAAATGGTTAGGGAGTACAGGATTAGGTATTTTAGGAAGGTTTGTACAAAAGCCTTTATCCATGCAGGAGGGTATTCACCTGATTCCAGAGAATAATTTATAATGTTTGTTATAGCTGGAAGTAGGCACTCAAGTATCATAGATATCATTTGCTTACTAATTTCATCATAACTCACAGCCTTGGATTTAATGGCTAACAGAGTTTTTTTTTATTTCACCCTGAGTAATAAGGGAGAAACAAAAGTTAGGGACGGAGAGGCTGCTTGATTCTGTAGAAGCAATAGTTTAAGAACGGACTTGAGGGTCCAATGAAGTAATAGAAATTAAGTGACGATTAATATCATCCAAATTGAGAGAGGAACCATATTCCGGGGAATTTGAGATTTGGTAATACAATAATCTCGATTACCTACAACCCTGAAAAAATTGTGAATTATTTACTAAAATCAATAAGTTGAAGGGCTGTTTTTATGAGTTGTGTTTGTGATGTATATATAGATCACCGTATTGATCCAGTGAACCCATGGCATTATCAATAAAAATGTGAATTGTATACATGCACGTAATATAAGGTAAATTTATTTAAAAAAATATATCTTAGTGTTAAAACGGCAAAATATTTATTGCATGGGACTGAAAATGATAAATTTTATGGAAGATTGATGGCTTGTTCATTAATCGCTAAAAAAATCGCATCACAGGATACAGAACTTAATACAGCACTTATTAAATTGCTACAAAAGTAAACTCATTTGTTTGTGAACTATTTTAGTAATGTATTTAATGGTTGATAATTCTATGTAACTGGATAATAGGTGACATAAGAATCAGGCGTTACTTTGCGGAAATCCATTATTATATTATATTAAAGATGTTAAAAAAAAATTATTAACGCAGATCCGCGTAATAGAATAAAATGATGTGTCTTACTTAGTTGGAAGAACACCTCCCACCCTTCTCAGTTGCGTGCACTATCCCTGTCAACCACCACTACACTAGGAAAGACATACCACCGTCGATAATACGTCATTTGTTTCGCCTCTACACGCGGCATCCTTATGTGAAGTAGACTCCGCGGTGGCTGACTACTAACCTTAGACATAATTTTATTTTATATTAGCTAATTAATTTTTTAACATCCTTAAAATAAGTGACTCCTAAAATATTTAAAAAAAAAAAACAAACAAAATGCAACACCATTTATTTACAAATAGTTAACGACGTACAAGAGGTTAAGTTAATTTATAGTAAGATACGATACACTTATGGAAGTTTCTTTTTCGGTATAATAGAACTTAAGATATCACTGACACGAAAAATCGGGTTCTTTACTTGCACTGGTTCCTCGGCTTTAGGACACAAAAATCTCTCTGGATTTTCATTTTTATAATGACGATAATAACGAAGAAAAGCTGGCACCTCATCAGAGTCTGTAAAACCATTTCTCACTTAATATTAACCCTTACTGTCAAGTGTTTAAATTTTAAAAAGGATGTTATAGTCCATTTATTATATTAGGATGAGTTAGGCGATAATTGACCACACAACCTTTAGCTACTACGCGATAATCGATGTAGGCCGATATTAATGGGGGATTGTGTTATTTACTTGCTGTATATTTTCTAGGAAGAGTATATGCGTGAACTTGGACCAAAAACTATCACTCCATGCTCAAGATTCGTGCAAATGTACATGCTGAAATTACTTTATCCTAAAGTAAAAGAAAAATATTTTTTTATATAGAATAAAAGTAACAAACGAGCACACAGTCCACCTAATGGTAAGTGAATGCTGTGGCCAATAGACATCACAATATATATCTATATCTATCCTCGATTAAGAATCAAAATGTAAATGCGTTGCCACTGCTGAAGACTAAGATGTAATGCCCCATTTCCAGTAAAAAGCGTCTCCGGTTCTCTACACTCACCATACGAAACACAGCTATTGTGTGAGAGCGTGGTACTCGGGTCGAGTCGACCCATTCGTACTACAACTATAATATAGCTGCAGCATGGATCCACCACGTAATTGTTATTACGTAATAGATTATATTATTAAGTATTTATTTATAGTTTTCACGTTTAAAATTCAAATTTCAATGACAAAGATGTCGTTATCGTCCAATTTTGATACATTTTGAGATTAAGGGTGGATCCGGTATATCATTAATCATTTTTTTTCACAATTGTTTATTAAATTTAAAATTAGACAATTTCACTTTAAAAAAAATTGAATCTCTTCAATGTGACATTGTCATAAATTTATGTTAACAATAAGGTTTATTAATGGTATGGGAAACATTTAGATTAACAGCAATGAATTATACTACAACAAAGGTACAAATTAGACAATTACATAGTAAATAGTTTTTCTTTATTAATTATTATAGTTTATTTATTAATAAACAGTAATAACGACTACAATTTACATTAACATTTGTTTTGCAAGCGGAATGATTTAATGTCTATATTAAAAATATTGAATTGTGTCAGGATCAGGTTTGTTTTACGATCTACATTCTACCTCAAAAGATAGACGGTGTAATTTTAATAAAAGCGAGTAAAGGCAGATAACTAGTAAAAACTAGTATGCCGAACTCAATGTCTTACATGTGAAACAAATTCGATGTAATAACTTATTGCTTACTGTATATACAATAGGTTGTAATAAAACCCTGTCCGACCCGTGTGGGTGCTTTTAGGAACCTATGGTTGTATGATAAAAATTACCCCGCAAAAGTGAAACAGAATTTTATTACATTTGACGGCTCCGTGGCGCAGTGGCTTAGCAATGAGTTGTTGCGCTGGGAGCCGCGGGTTCGAATCCCGCACGGAACAAGTAATTATATAAAATTTATATAAAAAATTTATATATAAATAATTATATAAAAAAACAATAATAAAGCCTACAAATAATTAGTACGGGTCTTGATGTTCGTCCTTGTGCGATTTATGTTTATAAACTGCCTCCACGACGCAGGAGAAAATCCTAGTGGGGGTAACGTTCTTTTTAAAAATGGTTCTCTCATTTAAGCTGAACGCATATTTGTCAGCACCGTATGCGCCGCACGCGCTGTGCGCGACGCATTTTGGGATTCGCATTTTAGGTTTCATATTATGAAATCATAATATGAAACCTCGCACATTACACCGGCACCGTACGCGCCGTATTTTATAAAATGCGGTAGGTATACGAATATTGAAGGAGGCATGCTGATGACGTCATATTATGGCGGCGCGTTTGACGCGTGCTAATACTCAGTGTTGTCTAACTTAGTCAACTTAGTGGATTTTCCACTAAAACTGGTGGTTTCGACTTTAGTGTCGAAATATGTTTTAAATTGGTTTTAGTATATGTATCAATTCTTGAAATTTCTTGAATATCAAATGCAAATATCTGAAAAATCTTTTCACACCAGTGGTTGGAAATAACTGCAAAAGTTGTTTGCAAAACAAAATATTTACGTTCTACGCGTACGGCGCCTACGTGCAAATGTGCGAGGGCATCAGTAAATGCGGCGCGTACGGTGCTGACAAATGTGCGTTCAGCTTTATACGGCATAACATGCGGCCCGCGTTCAGATGTTGGGTACTGCCACACGTTCCAAGGTTACAAGGTCCCTGACGATGGTTTAGTACTAGATTTTAAAAATTTACTGAATTTTAATGAAATTGTAGAAAAACATGTATTATTAATAACAATAACATCTTTTACTTATGATTATGAAGTACCTATTATTTTTTCTTATTAACGTCGTCGTCGTCGTTACCTATGTGCTCCTTGTGGATCGAAAAGGGTGTTTTATATTAGGTATGTATGTATAATGTATATAACATATTAATAAAAAAATCGCAAGAGCTACAGAAACCCATGAATAGGTTCTCAACAGAATAACACAATGGCTTTGCTGATACTTCAAACCTTCTGCAGATCGTACATTTCATCTTACATTTGTTACAGAAAATTTAACACAATTGCCTTCGAGTTTTCTACCTAAGCTAAGCTAATACGAAATATATAAATTTGGATTAAAAACAACTTAAAGTCTATATATCTGCCCATCAGCGGATCGATACAAATTAGGAGGATCATGATTGTGCTCGTTCTGTGATTCTATGACTTGCCCCTCGGGAGTAGTTAGAAGTCTCATTTTGCACCCGGAGGCTTTTTTTGAACAGTACCACCTCGTTTTATTATTCATGCTGGCGAATGTAAAGCCTCTGTACACAAGTACCGTACCCTTTCCATGCCTTCTGCCGCGGTTGCTCGGAATAAATTCTGTTTGGTCTATAAAAAAATATTAAATGTAGTACTACTAATGACTATTATTGAGAACACGTTAGGAAACCATTCCTATTTCTGATAAAGCGAAATACTTCAATTCCAAACATCAATAATAATAATCAATTAATTAAGGTTACTGTTTTTAAAAATTGACGGAACTACGTTTTTTATCGGACTGTACGGGTGACAAATCAACATCGAGCTATGCTGCGCTGTACTGCGCTGTGTTGTGCTGTGTTTCTTAGGCTACGTTTTTTTAACAATCAACATCAAGCTGTGCTGCGCTTTGCTTAGCTCAGTATAAAAGTAATCAGCAGCTCGTGTAGTAGTTTATCTCGTCAAAAATGACTTTATTTTCAAAAAAACGTAAACATTACGACATAGTTGAATCCGATGAAGATGAAAGTGAAGAAGAAGCGGATATGGATATTTTATGTGTTATTTTGTCGTTAAAAGAGTCCAGTCACGGTAGCTTGTAACCACACACCATACGTGAAAAATACGGAGAATTTAATTTTCTAAAGAATATTGCCACTGAAGACGATTTTTTTAAATATTTGCGAATGACTAAAATCATTTTAATTATTTACATTCGTTAATAAGTCCATATATAAAAAACAAAATTGACTGTAAGAAAGCCATAAGCACAGAAGAGAAATTAGCAATCTGTTTGAGGTAAGTAAATTATTTGAATGCACAAGATAAGGCAATTTTCTCTTTACATTTTCCCTCGTGTATGTATTAGTAATTAATTTTGTATGTATAATAATAATTCATAAAAATTTTACATGGTAAGATAGTGAACCTATTTTGACATATCTTTTCAAAACTTTACATGCAATGCGGCAGTACTCTAGTATGTACGTAGTGCGTGCGTGACTTGTCAATATAATAAAACAATGGTAAAAAACGTTCATTAACTTTACTAATGTTACATTATATAAAAAACAAGTACTTAGCAAAAATGAAATTAAAATGGTACCGCTAATAATTTTTAAATTAATCAATTAGCGAAGTAGCATTGGCCTCCTCTCTTGCATACGGTCCGAACACGGTGTTCCCACCGAATGGAAGGTCATTGGCATCTTGTTCAGCTGTATATCCTCCTACAGATTGATTTGAGGCACTACTTGGAGATGTAAACACATTGTGTAATGTATGACAATTGGTATCTGAGGATTGGACACCTTGAGCTGTTGTATACCCTCGACTACTAGTTAAGGCACTATTATAACTCTCAGATGCATACATATCATTGTAAATGTTTAACTCTTCTTCTTCCGTAACTAAATTAAAAATCTTTCTCTTAAGACGAAGCTGTGCCGGTTTGGGTAATTTTTTTGTACTTTCACAAACACTAAGAAAAAAATTATCCATGTCGTCCATTTTGTCAATTACTTGGTTTCTCAAATCACGTTCTGTTTTTCTTTTCTCTCGGTCTGTTTGCTGGATCTTAACAAAATTTAAAATTTCATGTTGAACACTATGTACACGTTTTCGTGTTAAAGGTGTGCTTGTATTTTGTGATGTGGTTTCGGAACTTGCAGCAGTTATATTAGAAGATTGGCTGTTTTCATTTTCGTTTTCTACTTCAAAGTTGTCCTCGTCCAATTCCGAAACTTGAGTATGATTACTTTCTTGAGACACCTGTGAATTATCTTGGGAATAATTTCCAGTTGTGTTCCTTTTTTTCATTTATGGAACAAGGAATTCCATAACTTTCTGGAATTTCCAAAGACGCGTGTTGTTGGCAGCTTGACCACCTTTTCCATCCTTCTGTCTTTTTAAGGCTTCCCTATGGTTGTCTCGCAATTTTTTCCAAGTATTTTTCGCTACTTTGGCTGTAACAAATAATAAATATATATACATCACTACATAATTATGAAATAAGTTTATTAAAAAAATAACAAACCGACTTCAATTCTTCCCCACTAACTAGTCACTAAAAAGTAATGAAATAATTAATTATCTAAGTATGTCAAGAACTAGAACTTTCAATTTAATTCATAGTTTTTTAAATAGAATCAAAGTTCTAGTTCTTGACATACTTAGATAATTAATTATTTCATTACTTTTTAGTGAATAGTTAGTAGGAAAGAATTGAAGTTGCTTATTATAATATTATTTATTAATTCGCAGGTACATGGCTACAGGTAGTTCATTTACTACAATTGGTTACAATTTTAAGATAGCGGGCCCTACAGTTTCAAAAATTGTATCCAAAGTTTCCAATGCAATATGGAAGTGTTTACAGCCAATATTTATGAAAGAAATGACTACAGAATTGTGGCTGGAAAATTAGCTCTATTTCAGGCAGAAATGCAATTTTCCAAATTGTGTAGGCGCTATTGATGGGAAGCATGTTTATATCAAATCACCTCCCAACTCAGGATCAGACTATTTTAACTATAAGAAATCGTTTTCGTTAGTACTACTTGCTGTTGTCGATGCAAGATATAAATTCATTGCAATAGACGTTGGATCAAAGGGACGTTTCAGTGATGCAGGAATATTTAGCAACTCTGCATTTGGAAAGAAACTAAAAGATAATTCATTATTTCTACCAGAATCCAAATCTTTAGAAGAAGGTGGTATGGAAATGCCTTTCATATTTGTTGGTGATGAAGCATTTCCACTGCTTCCAAATTTAATGAGACCATACCCTCAATCGCAACTAAATAATCAGAAAATAATATATAACTATCGTCTAAGCAGAGCACTGCGAGTTGTTGAACAAGCGCTTAGAATACTAGCAGCAGGATGGCGAGTATTTCATACTGCATTTGGTTGTAATATCCACACAGTTGACAAAGTTATTAATGCGGCCTGTGTTCTGCATAACTATTTAAGTGAAGATAACGAAATTCAGACTGAAAACAGTATTAACAGTGTGTTGCGTCCTTTGCGACGAGGAGGCAATAGCCCTTCTATTACAGCCTATCAGATAAGAGAAGAATTGTCCAATTATTTTAACGGCACTGGTAGCGTACCTTGGCAAAATACAAGTGTCCATATAAATGAAAATTAAATAAAGACAAGTTTAATAAGCACGTAAAAATGTTCATTTATTTCGTTTTTTAAAAAATGAGAATGTATCTATTTATTTACAATGTTGTATCTACATACATAGACTCACGACTGTAATCCCATTAGGGGGTAGTCAGAAATCACACTACAACTGTTTCAAATTTAATGTATTGAAACAGTTGAAGTATGATTTCAAAGTAAAGTGAAGTGATCGCGTTAACTCGACGTTCAGTGAAGAGATAAATAATTTCTGTACTGAACGCCGAGTCAACGCGATCACTTCACTTTACTTTGAAACCTATGCAAGTCCACTGGTAAAAAGAGAGCTGTAATCGATTATTCTGATATAGGTGTACCAATGAATGATGAACCTCGGAGTGGTTACATTTTAATTAATTTACAAGTTATAAAACTGAAAATTTAATAAAAAAATATTTAATGAGTACATATGGAAATCTTTTATAAAAAATTAGTTTATTTAATTAATGATTTTATTGCAACACTAGTAAATTAATTACAATGTAACCACTCCGAGGTTCATCATTCATTGGTACACCAATATCACTCAAATGCTTCTGTTTACCTCGTTCATGATCACTACCTTGAGTTGAGTCTCTGGTTAGTAGCTAACATATCCGGGATTATAACTGTGAGTATATACATACAAAATTGTACCAATACACCAACGATAAGCACACATAAATACACACGCACACACACACTTATTAAGTAAGTACTTACTGTTTTCTATCTTTGTTGTTTGTATAATGGCGTGCCAGGAGGCTTCTCTTTTTTCTGAATCTTTATAATATGGGGATGTTGGATTCCACAAACATTCGTGTTTCCGAACTTCTTCTATAAAAATCTCCATTTTTTAATCTGACCACTGCCCTCGATGAACAAATTTCGACACAACACGTGTTACCTGACCTGTTTGAATGAGCGAATGAAACTCGTTCGTTCTTGTTTGTTTGTGCGCGCATACACTAGTGCGAGCGAGATGGGAGTACGAGAGTGAGAGAGACGTCTGAGGGCGATGGAGGGGCACGCAGCGTGCTCCATGTTTGAAAAACCTAGCACAGCTCGACACAGCGCAGCATGGCAGAGCTCCATAAAAAACATAGCACAGTTCGGCACACTCAGCACGGCGAGTAGCGCGCCTCGCTCGAGACTGCTGCGTTTTTAAACAGAGCGTAGCCTCACACAGCGCAGCACAGCATGGTTTGTTTGTAACCTCATTAAAATATTAGACGAGCGAGTTGACCAAACATAGCACAGCGCAGTACAGCGCAGCATAGCTCCCGTGCCATAGCTCCCATAGCCGTGCTGAGTGTGCCGAACTGTGCTATGTTTTTATGGAGCTCTGCCATGCTGCGCTGTGTCGAGCTGTGCTAGGTTTTTCAAACATGGAGCACGCTGCGTGCCTCTCCATCGCCCTCAGACGTCTCTCTCACTCTCGGACTCTTTTTCACGTATGGTGTGTGGTAACAAGCTACCGTGACTGGACTCTTTTAACGACAAAATAACACATAAAATATCCATATCCGCTTCTTCTTCACTTTCATCTTCATCGAATTCAACTATGTCGTAATGTTTACGTTTTTTTGAAAATAAAGTCATTTTAGACGAGATAAACTACTACACGAGCTGCTGATTACTTTTATACTGAGCTAAGCAAAGCGCAGCACAGCTTGATATTGATTGTTAAAAAAACGTAGCCTAAGAAACACAGCACAACACAGCGCAGTACAGCGCAGCATAGCTCGATGTTGATTTGTCACCCTGAGGGTTTGGCGGACGAGAGCTAGGCGACAAAAAGTGTAAGATTTTTTCGTCACTACCCCTTGTATCATAGTGTAGACGGCGTTGGCGGCGAAATAAGGAAGTGAAATGGAATAATATCCATCTCCCTCGCACTTTTTCTTATCTTGTCATGAAAGGAATATTATTTTATTTCAAATGACGCTTCATTTTAATATACGCTAGTAATTCATTTATTTGTATTTGTTAATCAATAATATAATACCTACGTTTATCAACAATAATATACTATGCAAGGAACTTCGTTCCAACTGCGTGTTCCACAACACTGACGCATTTTTTTATTTTTATTTGTCATTAAACAAAAGTGCACCCTTCTAAATTGTTTATTAAAATTTATAACATGATGTCATCATAACAATGAAGTGAGCGAAGACGTCAAACATTATATATTCCCCCATGTAGTATCTTCTGAATTTCAGACCACTCACCTTTATGCCTCAACAAAGGATTCCTCGAACGTTGATATATCGAGTCACGTTCAGTGTCGTAGTAACTTAGAAGAAAAGGCTCAATTGGTATCTGTACAATACATGTGCAGTATAATTACGTAGTATTTAATCCTTTTTGTTCCTTACAGATTCATCTTTTTCATTATTATTTTCTTAATAAACGCTTACATTTATGAAAAAAATTGAATATAATGTTAATTACAAAATCGTTTCATTCCTGTAAAATTATCAGTTTCTTAATTTGGTTAACTTTGTCATTTGATCGTTTGTTTTATCGACATTTGCAATTTTTATTTAACAAATAATAAGAAAAATCCAAATTAATAAAGTTAATTGTTAGAAATATCCATGATACATAAAATAAATGTTTATTAATGGTAATATAACTGTTGAGAATAACAGCGATGAATTATACGAATGAGACAATTACTTACTAAATAGTTTAACTTTATTAGGTATTAAAGTTTATTAATTAATTTCTATTAAACATAAACCTATTTACGTTTATTTTGCAATCGGAATGTTTATGTCAAAAATATTGAATTGTAATGTGTATACGCAGAACATAATATTTAAAATTATTTTGATATGATAATGATTTCTTATATTTACGCGAACACTACACATTAAATGAAACAAATTTTTACGGATTCTATCGCGTTTAATTTAACCTTTTTAATTCCCGACGTTTCGGGTGCTTTACAGTAACTTATGTTCATGGACCCATGGACCCATGAACCCATGGACTGAGGTGTTTGACGTCCCGATATCATAGTTAGCCCGGTTACCTTCAGTTTTTGAATATTAATTTTTGGTCCGATCTACGCAGAATGAGCTTACAGTATCTCGAAGTCTTGCAGTGGTATGCTTTTTTTTTTTTGCGGATGGAAAATCATCAAATGACGCCTTTCGCTCTGGGTGGAGCGGAAGGGAGTGTCAGACTTTTACTGACTAAAAACCATCCGTGTTCCTTCAGTGCCCTTACGTTCCGGAGCCGCGGTATCTCTTTCGAACAGCCCGCAGCCCCGGCAGGCGTCGGCCCTTGCGGGCCCCTTCACGATGCTGACAGCTCTTTGAGGCGCGCGTGGAACAAAACGCGCCGTCGACACGGCCTGTCGTCGTTAGACGGACGGACGGCGAGCTACCCATTGCTCGCCATCCACAGGCCCGCGCCTACGGTGGCCGGGGGCCACGACGTAGCCCCCGACGCCCGGGGCGTCTCCCGCGGCGGCCGGGAAGGAAAGCTGCTGCTCTCTCCTTCTCCCGCTCCGCCACCTCCTTCGCTAGCATCACTGCTTCGCAGAAGGTGGTGACGGCATCCCAATCCGTCTCGCTCCGGACCATGGCTTCGACCAGGGCCGGACGCGAGAGGTCGCCGCCGCCTATCGCCGCTACGAGGACACGGCGGTGCTCCGCCCAAGCAGGGCACACCTCCACGGTGTGCTCCACCGTGTCCTCCGGTCGATCCTCGCAGTGGGAGTACCCGGGCGTTTCCTCCCGCCCGATTCGGTGCAGGAACCTCCCGAACACACCGTTTCCGGTGAGGACCTGCGTCAGGCGGAAGGTGAGGACGCCGTGGCGTCTCTCAAGCCACTCCTCAAAGAGGGGTCTTATCGCCGCTATAGTGGCGTGCCCAGCACGGGGTTGCGACAGTCGCTCTCTCCATGTCGCCATGAGATCACGCCGGAAGTCTGTCCGCTGCACGACAACTTGCCGCGGCAGCGGGGTTTCCCCCCGGCATAGTGCCTCCGTGCGCCATTCGTGCAGGCGCGCGAGGACTATCGCCTCCAGATCCCATGGCGGCAATCCGGCAAGGAGGCACGCCGCCTCGCGGGAGATCGTGCGGTAGCCGCGAACAATTCTCACGGCGACCACCCTTTGGGGCGCGTTCAGGTGGTGGACGGCAAGCCGCGCCAAATCACGCGCCCACACCGGGGCCCCGTAAAGGGCCATGGACCGCACAATCCCCGCGTAGAGCCTCCGGCAGGAGGCGTTTGGCCCCCCCAGATTTGGCCTGAAGGCAGCCCCGGTCCGTTCCAGTTTGGGAGCCAAACGTCGGAAGTGCTCAACGAAGTTCCATCGGCCGTCGAGGACGAGTCCTAGGTACTTCAACGTCAACTCGACGGCGACGGATACCCCTCCTACCATCACTGAGGATCCCGGTGGTGGCCTGTTCCGAGGACCATGGAAGTGCATGGCCTCGGACTTGTGCAGAGCCACCTCAAGACCCAGCTGCCGGATCCTCTCAACGACTATGGCAACCCCACGTGTCATATTTTCCGCCGCCGCCTCGTACGACCCCCCCTGTGCCAGTACCAGCGTGTCGTCAGCGTAGCAAACTACGCTGACGCCGGTAGGGAGGTCGGCGCGCAGCACCCAGTCGTAACCGATGTTCCACAGGGGCGGTCCCAGAACCGAACCCTGTGGGACACCGCACGACATCTCTCGCCGGTTCCACTCACCGTTGCGACCGGTGCAGTGGTATGCTTGGGTTTAGATTTAATTTTATTAATTATAAGACGGGGACGATCTTGAACATGTTCACAGACTGTAGACTTCCCGCAACGTCGGTGCTTCAAATAATAAGCTCATTCTGTGTAGATTGTACCAAAAATGAATATTCAAAAACTGAAGGTAGCCGGGCTAACTATGATATCGGGACGTCAAACACCTCAGTTACCCCCGTGACCATGGGTGCTGTAAGACACCCGAAACGTCAGGAATTAAAAAACTTAAACGCGATAAAATCCGTAAAAATTAGTCTTATTTAATTATTTTAGGATCTACATTCTACAACTAAAGATACACAGGGTAAAATTGTTAAAAAAATAGTAGAGAGAAAACTAGTACGCTAACTTTTTCTATTATTTATTGCTTGCTATATATACAATATGTATTAATAAAACCCTGTTCGACCCGCGTTGCAGGTATCGCTATATGATATTTTTCTATATGTATTTTTGAGGCTACTAATATAAATATAAGTACTTAAGTTATTTTATTTAATATATATTATAATTAATTATTTGTATTATATTTATATAATTATACATTTAATATGTATATATACATAAGTAAATATATATATATATATATATATATATATAAAGGTAATGTAATATATCATTCTACCTATCTCTCCTGATCTGTAAACTTATGACCACCTTCATTACTTTGAATTGCTTATAATTTTGCTTATAATTTATCTATTAGATTGTTCTTCTTTACTTTTCTTCTAACAACAATACACCTACCATCAAGCAATATAAGGGAAACCTGTTATTGGCCATACTTTTAGTTTGTTACATTAATGTTAATATTTTCTATATACGCTGTTGGTTTTCTAAATAAATAAATAAATAAAATAAAAATAACCCCGCAAGTGTAGTAAAATTTTATTGCATTAAGTACTAGATTTTAAAAATTTACTGAATTTAAATCAAATTATAGTAAAAACATGTATTATTACTAACAGTAATATTTCATACTTATTTATTAATAAGTATGAACCATATTATTATATAACGTATACATTTCTTCGTCGACGTCGTTATACGATACCTACGCCCCTTTCGGATCGAAAGGGTTGTTTTTATATATTGTATATATTGTGTTTACTTATAAGCTTATGATACAACTATCATATTCATAAAAAAATAGCAAGAGCTAAAGAAACAATCCTATGAAGGTTCTCAACAGAATAACACAATCGCTCTGCTGATACTTCAAACATTGTGCAGATCGTAAAATTCGTCTTCCATTTGATACGAAAAATTGAACACGATTGCCTTTGAATTTATTTTTCTTATTTTTAAAAACGTTACCCCCAAACTAGGATTTTCACCTGTATCGTGGAGGCAGTTTATAAACATAAATAATACACGGACAAACATCCAGACACGGAACAATTATTTGTAGGCCATACAAATACTTGGTCCGTGCGGGATTCGAATCCACGGTCCTCAGCGCGGTAACTCAATGCCAAGTCACTGCACCATGGAGCCCTCGAAAGCAAGAGCCGTATGCTACCATTTTTGCCATTTACTTAGCCTTGTGGGTGGGCTAGCGAAAACAATATCAACTTTAAAAAAAAAACTAATGTAACTGTTATAAATTTGCATTAAAATAGTTTAACATTTATGTAACTTCCCACCAGCGCATCGATACAAATTAGGAGGATCGTGATTGTGCTCGTTCTCTGATTCTAGGACTTGCCCCTCGGGAGTAGTTCGAAGTCTCATTTTGCACCCGATGGCTGTTTTTGAGCAGTACCACCTCGTTTTCATATGCTTACAGGAGAAAGTAAAGCCTTTGTACACAAGTATCGTACCCATTCCACGTCTACTGGCACGGTTGCTCGGAATAAATTCTGTTAAGTCTAGAAAAAAATAAGAGATTAAAGTTAGTACTTTTTTTTTATAGCATAGGGGGCAAACGAGCATGCGGCTCACCTGATGGTAAGTGACTACCGCCGCCCATGAACAACCGCAACACCAGGGGAATTGCAGATTCGTTGCCGACCTTTTAGAAAGGTGTAAGCTCTTTTCTTGAATGTTCCTAAGTCGTATCGGTCCGGAAAATTCGCTGGTGGTAATTGATTCCACAAGGAAGTTGTGCGAGGGAGAAAACTTCTTCTAAATCGCACAGTGGTGGACCGCTAATCATCCAGATGGTATGGATGGTAACGCGAGTTTTGTCGCGATGTGCGATGGTGAAATTGAGCGGCTGGAATTAGTCCGAACAATTCCTCAGAGCACTCCCCGTGATAAATGCGATAAAATACGCAAAGAGATGCAACATCTCTACGCAGTGCCAGTGTATCGAGCCAATCAGAAAGAACTCGGTCGTCGACGATTCGAACCGCTCTGCGCTGGATGCGGTCAAGTAGAAGGAGCTGGCACTGGGGTGCCCCGGCCCAGAGATGAGAACAGTATTCCATGTGGGGCCGAACTTGCGCTTTGTAAAGTTGCAAGTTACTTACTACTAATGACTATTATTTAGAACAGCTTATCGCTTTAAGAAATAGGAGAGTATTTCCATTTCTGATAAAGCAAATAACTTCAATTCCAAACTGCATTAATAATCAATCAATTTTGGAAAACTTAAAAAAAACTCATCAAAATTGCAACCTTCTAAATTGTTTAATAAATTTTATAATATAATTTCATTATAACTATTAATTCTAAGAGGGAATACGTCAAGTATTCTATATGCCCTGATGTTGTATCTTCTCAATTTCACACCACTCCCCTTTATAACTCAACAAGGATTCCTCAAACGGCGATAAACCAAGTGGCGTTCTGTTTATTTATTTATTCAAAATATAAACCTTATTCGTAAATAATTAAAAATGTTGTACTTTGACTTCAATATAAATTATTAAGAATAACTCAAAAACTATTGGTTAGACCTAGATCAAATTTATATGGCACCACATGAGAAGCACCAACTTCCAAATAAATCGGTTCACCCAGAAAAAAAGTTATGAGGTAACACACATAAAAAACATACAGTCATATTGAGTACCTCCTTCTTTTTGAAGCCGGTTTTCTTGCCTTCCAGTATAAAACCACAAAGAGTTTGATTGCTGGTGGTCTATCACATCTATTTAGTTCCTTTGTAACTTTAAAAGAAAATACTAAATTGACATCTAGAGATAGGCAGAATGATTAGGTAATTTTTAAACAGAATATAAAATTCTCTCTTTCCACCATCATCCGTTTCTTCGAGCTTCGTCCGGCAGCCGGGAGCTGTGTTCGTGTTTACGAATACAAATTATTATTAATAATAATAACGAGGTGACCGATATGTCGGGTGGACTGCCGACCGAAATTATACCTGTAGTCGTTTTTGGGAACGGGTTAATCCCAGTCAGCCTCTCGGGTCATCTCTGCGGCGACTGGGACTCCGTGACGGATCGCTCCAAGCTCAAATGCATAAGGCGGTGCTCCTCGATACCGCCCGAATCGTTCGTATTTTGCTTTACCTTTCCCCCTAACCCTCGACCGTTTGGTCTGCCCCTGCCGAGGGCTTCCGTCTGGTTGGGTTTTTATTTATTTATGTATTTTTTATGTATTTATTTTATTTTAGTGATATTTATGTATGTTTATCATTTTCATTCACAATTATATATTTATACAGCCCAACCGAATGAGAAAACTATATAGATATAATGATTTCTTATATTTACGCGAAGACTACACATTAAATGAAACTAATATTTACGGATTTTACAACAACATTTATCGGACGTAAGTACATACAAAAAGGTCAAAATAGACCCCATAATTATTACACTCAAAACAACTACCGACTTAATAAAGAAAAACTCCGAAAAATTAAATCTCGACGTGAATTGGACAATACCATCAAGTGCCAAACCACCGTGGTTGTATGGGTTACCGAAAATACAAAAACCAAACTCTTCACTACGTCCCATAGTAAGCCAGATCGATTCACCAACTTATAAGTTGGCTCAACACTTGGAAAAAATATTGTCACCACTGAGAGGACACACCAGAGCACACACAAAGGATTCCTACCATTTTGTTAGTGAGATAAAAGACTTACATCTCGCTGAAAATGAAACTATGGTCAGTTTTGATATTCAGTCACTATTTACATGCTTATCAATTGAAGACTGCATCTCAATTGTAACTACGAAGCTAGAAGGTAACAACATGCCTACAGAATATGCAGTATTACTCAAACACTGTCTCACATCTGGCTATCTATTGTGGAAGGAAGAATTCTACAAGCAAGTAGATGGTGTGGCGATATTCATGGAGGACTTCGAGGAGAGAGCCCTTTTTACTGCTCCTGCAAAACTAAGATTCTACAAGAGGTACATAGATGATACTTTCACAATTTTGCCATCTGACAAAGTAACTGTACTTTTAGACCACCTAATTCCATAAACTCTAAAATACAATTCACAATGGAGTTAGAGGCAAACAATCTTCAGCTTTCCTAGATGTTTTAGTCATCCGAAATCCTGATAACACTATTGGTCACACTGTGTATAAGAAAAAGACCCATACGAACCGATATTTAAATGGTGAATCGCACCATCATCCATCACAGTTAGCTATGTCACGCCCGTGCCTACGTCACAGTGACCGAGTGAACCCTATGTCAGAGGAGTCACAGACAAGGTTGGCTACATCTTGAAGCGAGTTTACATTCAAACATACTTCAAGCTGCCGAAGAAGATTAGTAAATTTTTACCATCCGTCAAGTGTCATATTCCTCTACAAGATGCAGGAGTGTACAAGCTGGATTGTGATGTGGTCTCTCTTACATAGAACAAAACAAGCAAAAAGATCTATTAAAACTCGCGTGAAAGAGCATATAGCTGACGTGAAGCACCAACGTTCCGGGAAGTCTGCAGTCTGTGAACATGTTCCAGATCGTCCCCGCCGTTACATTAGATTTTATAGACCACAAATCCTCGCAAAAGAACACCGATTCCTACCACGGATGATTCGCGTGGCTATTGAAATTAAAAAACATCCTCATTTCAATAGAGAACATGGATGGGTGCTGCCATCTGCTTGGGATCCTATAATTAATAAAATTAAATCCAAAACCAAGCATAGCACTGCAAGGCTTCAAGATACTGTAACCTCATTCTGCGTGGATCGGACCAAAAGTTAATATTCAAAAACTGAAAGTAGCCGGGCTAACTATGACATCGGGACGTCAAACACCCCAGTTCCCCCCGTAACCATACCTTAGGTGCTGTAAAGCACCCGAAACTTTGGGAATTAAAAAGTTAAATTAAACGCGATAAAATCCGCAAAAATTCGTTTCATTTAACTATATAGATACCCCACATAATAATAATAATCTTTATTGAGATAATATGAGGTTACAAATAACTTATGAAGCCTCTGAATTCTAAACTAGGTAAGAACCTGTAGGTCTGAACTATCACTTCTACATTATATTTATATGGAGATAATTAAAAGAATCCGGTATCTTTGCTGTGATTAATAATATTATTACAGATGTAGAAATTAATTGGCTAAAATCCGCTTAAAAAAATTATTTACGTAGTTTGAGAAGTCCTCTTTATACTAGGTAATTCTTCCACTATTTTGACGCGGATCTTAGCTAACTAACTTTTATAAATTTAATGAGATAATTTTCCTAAAATGTTAATGATATGTGGAAATATTGATTATTTTATTCGCCTTCCAATTTTATTAATTACCTTCTACTATGGTTTAGGAAAAGAACGTAATGAATCAGATATGAATAAAAAAATAGTGGAATTGTCTCAAGTATATCCTTTTATTTACCAACATTAATCACAGACAATAATGACAAAAAAGATTTGACTTGGTAATTTTTTTTTTTAATTTCAAGACCATAATATGTAATATATTGAAAACCGTATTGCTCTAGTGGCACTACTAGCTACTACTGTTCAGTTACTACTGAACTATTTAGTTAGCGGTGTTCAGTAAATTTTAATTAATCACAGACAATAGTGACAAAACTGAATTGATTTATTAAAAACATGTTTTTTAATTTCCAGATCATAATAATATATTGGAGACCGTATTGCTCTAGTGACAGTACTAGCTACTACTGTTCAGTTACTACTGAACTATTTAGTTAGCGGTGTTCAGTAAATTTTAATTAATCACAGATAATAGTGACAAAACTGAATTGATTTATTAAAAACATGTTTTTTAATTTCCAGATCATAATAATATATTGGAGACCGTATTGCTCTAGTGGCACTACTAGCTACTACTGTTCAGTTACTACTGAACTATTTAGTTAGCGGTGTTCAGTAAATTTTAATTAATCACAGACAATAGTGACAAAACTGAATTGATTTATTAAAAACATGTTTTTTAATTTCCAGATCATAATAATATATTGGAGACCGTATTGCTCTAGTGGCAGTACTAGCTACTACTGTTCAGTTACTACTGAACTATTTAGTTAGCGGTGTTCAGTAAATTTTAATTAATCACAGATAATAGTGACAAAACTGAATTGATTTATTAAAAACATGTTTTTTAATTTCCAGATCATAATATTATTTTGGAGACCGTATTGCTCTAGTGGCACTACTAGCTACTACTGTTCAGTTACTACTGAACTATTTAGTTAGCGGTGTTCAGTAAATTTTAATTAATCACAGACAATAGTGACAAAACTGAATTGATTTATTAAAAACATGTTTTTTAATTTCCAGATCATAATAATATATTGGAGACCGTATTGCTCTAGTGGCAGTACTAGCTACTACTGTTCAGTTACTACTGAACTATTTAGTTACCGGTGTTCAGTAAATTTTAATTAATCACAGATAATAGTGACAAAACTGAATTGATTTATTAAAAACATGTTTTTTAATTTCCAGATCATAATAATATATTGGAGACCGTATTGCTCTAGTGGCACTACTAGCTACTACTGTTCAGTTAGTTGTGTTCAGTAAATTTTGATTAATCACAGACAATAGTGATAAAAACAGATTTGATTTGGTAAAAACATATTTTTAATTTCCAGAACATAATACATAATATATTGAAGACCGTATTGCTCTAGTGGCAGTACTTGCCACTACTAATCAGTTAGTTGTGTTCAGTAAATTTTGATTAATCACAGACAATAGTGACAAAACTGAATTGATTTGGTAAAACATTATTTTTAATTTCCAGATCATAGTATACAATATATTGAAGACCGTACTTGCTCTAGTGGCAGTACTTGCTACTACTCTTCAGGTAGTGGTGTTGAGTAAATTTAAATTAACTGAAATTCCAAACAAACTGACACAACAGACAAAACTGAATTCATTTGGTAAACATTTTTTGTTCATAATCTTCATTATTCACAGCTGATTACAGGCCTCCCTCAAAGTTTGGCACAAAGCCTAAGCCCTCTGCACCCATCGACCACCTGATTGTTTCATCAGATCGTCACTTCATTTAGTAGGGGTCACACTACACTGCACTTGCCAGTACGAAGCTGTGACTCAAAAAACATTTCTACCCAATTGTTTGGTAAGTAATTAGAAAGGCCAAATTTACAAACTTAAGTTGAAATATATAAATAATGATATACCGTTATTGCAGTTATTGAAAATACGAGTAACTAAGGCTTTTTTTATAGGATAGGGTGACAAACGAGCACATAATCCACTTGATGGTAAGTGGTCGCTGTGACCCATACACATCTACATCTATCCTCAATAAAAAATTAAAATGCAGATGCGTTGTCTTCAGTGAGGACTAAGATGGAATGCCTCTTTTCCAGTAAAAAGGTCTCCGGCTCTCTACACTCACCATACGAAACACAGCAGTGTTAAGCTGCTATTTTACGCTGGTATTCTGTGAGAACGTGATCTTTCCCCGGTCGAGCCGACCCATTCATGCCACGTATAAGTTATAGTTTCTACTTTTATTTGAAATTATTCCAAATTGAATGTGATTTATGGACAACAACGTTTTTGTCTACCGATCGACCCTTAAGAATGTACACGCGTGCAGTAAAATCAGTAAAAATAATGCGTTAACACTCATTTTTAATTTAAAAGATAAAAAGGACAGAATGTTTGAGATTTCTTGTAGTTAATTTTACTTCACCATTTGCCTATATTACTTATTCTAAACCTTCTCTGCAAATTTGACCGGTTATTGCAAAATACCCCTGTATAGCCAACCCATTATCACTTTAGCATACTGATTTACTGGGCTATGTCATTTATTTGGATAGGATCGCGTTAAATCGTTTTAAATTATTCTAAATATGTTTCCCAATCCTCCATCTATTCTAAATATTTATATTATCTTTGAATATATGTTTGACATTGATAACGAAAAAAATCTGTAAACTAAGACAAAAAAAGCAACATATATGCTGCTGTTTGCTTTTATTATTTAGTAGCGGCAAGTCCTTATTCAATTAAAACTGTAAAAAAACTTGTTGATTTTATATATTAATATTTTACATTTATTATTTACTTACTTTTTATTATTTATTATTTACTTATTTTACATTATATTAATATTTTACAATAAAAGTTTTGTTTTTCAAGAAAAGTATTTTATATTACTACCGTGTCTAAAATCAAATAGGTTAACATTTTAATTACAAATTGATAAGTAGATACGAAAAGAGTGCCCTGAAACTCTCTCTCTCTCTCTCTTTCTCTGAGGGCCCAGCAGTGAGACGTATTATTTTACTTTTTATTTCTTTATGCCTCGCATTAAAACATATTTACCAGAACTAGTGACGTGAACGTTTGGTGGATCATGATCATGTGTCAGAAGAGAATTCAAAATTATTCCATCATCGTGTAATTTTATTCTGGCTTTGCATCCTATTTTCTTCTGTGAGCAATACCAGAGATTTTTCGATCCACTTTCAGAGAAAGTGAACCCACCTAACATCAGCAAGTTCTTCTTAAATCCTGATGGAATTAATACGTAATCTGAAAAAGGATTGTGCTAGTGAGATATTGTACTAAATAATTATTTTTAAGTAATTATGAGAGATGAGGTATTTTAGAAAAAAATAAAAAAGAATCAAATCGATGCATGCTCAATAATGGTTCTGTATCGATTGAACCTTACCTAATAATCACCTAATACCTTATTCAGAACAAAGTATTAGTAGAATTTTTCATTGCATATAATTTTTGCTCATTTATTTAACTCCCTGTATCTTAAAATCGATTATTGTTTTTTTTTAAATATTATTCAGAAGAGCCTTTTAATGGTAATGGCTGACAGGCAATTTAACGATTTTTTTTAAATCTTTTTTTACTTTTTTTAAGATACTTGTATTGTTGTCACTAGCCCACCCAAAAGGCTAAGTACAAATGACTTGTGGTTGGTGTTAGTATATTAGCATTATATTGGCTTAGTTTAGAAAAATGGTAGCATACGGCTCTTGCTTTCGAGGGCTCCATGGTGCAGTGACTTGGCATTGAGTTACAGCGCAGAGGGCCGCGGGTTCGATTCTTGTACGGAACAAGTATTCGTATGGCCTACAAATAATTGTTCCGTGTCTGGATGTTTGTCCGTGTGCAATTTATGTTTCTAAACTGCCTCCACGATACTCAAAGGCAATCGTGTTCAATTTTTCGTATCAAATGGAAGATGAAATGTACGATCTGCACATGATTGAAGTATCAGCAGAGCGATTGTGTTACTTTGTCGAGAACCTTCATAGGATTGTTTCTTTAGCTCTTGCTATTTTCATATGAATATGATAGTTGTATCATAAGCTTATAAGTAAACACAATATATATACAATATGTAAAAACACCCCTTTCGATCCGAAAGGGGCACGTACTCGTAGGTATTGACGTTGACCAAAAAAATGTATACATCATATAATAATATGGTTCATACTTATTAATAAATAAGTATGAAATATTATTGTTAGTAGTTATACATGTTTTTACTACAATTTAAGTTCAGGCCACACCGCGAGAAAATGCACCTCCTTTTATCGAATAGTATAGCATTATGACACAAGTAACGAAATTGGAATTATGATATAGGTAAATTCACGTCTTTATCTTGAATTTGCTTGTTCAAAAACACGATTGTATAATTTTGACTGGATCATAATTATTTGCGAAAACACTTCTAAAAAATTATTTTAGTTAAAATTACAACGAAATTACTTAATCTATATGCTTGGAAATCACTCAAATACATTCATCACATCAATATTCGTAATTTGCTTGCTCATTATTTTGATTACTTAAATCAATTTATATTTTATTTTTTAAGATTCTAAGGGATTTCTAAGCGTTCTTAATCGTCGCGGGCGCTACGCAATTTTAGACCTTATGCCGTCATAAGGTTTTCGTTTTGTAAGTTTTTATAGAAATTATGTACTAACTCGGATCAGTCCGGCGATAGCCCGCTACGGTTTTCGATGTGTCTTAAATTCAGTATTTTTTTTAAATCTAGTACTTAACCATCGTCAGCTATGTAACCATGGAACGTGTGGCAGTACCCGACGTCTGAACGCGCACCGTATGTTATGCCGTGTGAGGGAATCATGCAATAAAATTTTACTACACTTTTGCGGGGTAATTTTTATCATATAGCGGTACCTGAAACGCGGGTCGAACAGGGTTTTATTAATACAATATGTATTAATAAAACCCTGCAAGCAGGTTGTAAAAAGTTAGCGTACTAGTTTTCTCTCTACTATTTTTTTAATAAATGTACACCGTGTGTCTTTAGTTGTAGAATGTAGATCCTAAAATAATTAAATAAGACCAATTTTTACGGATTCTATCGCGTTTAACTTTTTTAATTACTGACGTTTCGGGTGCTTTACAGCACCCATGGTCACGGGAGGGGGGCTGACCTCTGACGTCCCAATGTCATATTTACCCGGCTACCTTCAGTTTTTGAATATTCATTTTTGGTCCGATCTACGCAGAATAAGCTTATAGTATATTGAAATCTTGCAGTGGTATGCTTTGGTTTGGATTTAATTTTATTATTTATAGGATCCCAAGAAGATATGCAACACCCATCGATCTTCTCTACCGATAATTTTTACAGTTACACAATTTTAAGTTTTAAATTCTTTTAGTTATTTATGGAAGTATTGTCTTTACTCTTGAGTATAGTTGTTTGACGTTTTATGACCTATTTAAACTCCGTAATACGTTCTGTATTTGCATCTTATGATATAATTTTTAATACATATTACTGTGTATTAATTCGTATTTCGTTGATGTAGTGGTGAAAAAATATTATCATATCACGCCTTTTTAATCTATTATGTGTTTAAAAGTGGAAAACATTCGAATCACACACGCACGCACGCACACACACCCACACACACACACACACACACACACAGACACACACACACACACACACACACACACACACACACGCACGCACGCACGCACGCACGCACGCACGCACGCACGCACGCACGCACGCACGCACGCACGCACGCACGCACACACACACGCACACACACACACACACACACACACACAAATTTTGATTTTAATTGCAATTAATTTAGACACAGCTGGACTGAACTGCCATGTAGTAAAGTAAAGTAACCCCCATATATACTTTATCTTTGGCTGCTTTCTGAGAGTTTTTTGTAGTGTAAAAGTCCTATAAGTATTTCTTCCGGACAGATTTCAGACAAAACCGTGAATGAAGGATTTTTTGAAAAGAAAAAGAAATTAAAAATGTTTCTAAATTCATTTGTGAAGTTTGATCATCATTTCAAAATTGGTAATATAATAAATGGGCGGCGGTAGTCGGGTACCATCAAGTGAGCCGCGTGCCCTGCCCATTCTGCTAATAAAATATATGTATCCTTCGTTATATTGTATTATAAAAATGTTGAGAAAAGTCTGAAAAAAATCATGAATATACTCGTTATCCAATAAATATATGAGAATTTTTCATCTTAAAGATTTAAAAAAAAATCGTTAAATTGCCTGTCAGCCATTACCATTAAAAGGCTCTTCTGAATAATATTTAAAAAAAACAATAATCGATTTTAAGATACAGGGAGTTAAATAAATAACATAATAGATTAAAAAGGCGTGATATGATAATATTTTTTCACCACTACATCAACGAAATACGAATTAATACACAGTAATATGTATTAAAAATTATATCATAAGATGCAAATACAGAACGTATTACGGAGTTTAAATAGGTCATAAAACGTCAAACAACTATACTCAAGAGTAAAGACAATACTTCCATAAATAACTAAAAGAATTTAAAACTTAAAATTGTGTAACTGTAAAAATTATCGGTAGAGAAGATCGATGGGTGTTGCATATCTTCTTGGGATCCTATAAATAATAAAATTAAATCCAAACCAAAGCATACCACTGCAAGATTTCAATATACTATAAGCTTATTCTGCGTAGATCGGACCAAAAATGAATATTCAAAAACTGAAGGTAGCCGGGTAAATATGACATTGGGACGTCAGAGGTCAGCCCCCCTCCCGTGACCATGGGTGCTGTAAAGCACCCGAAACGTCAGTAATTAAAAAAGTTAAACGCGATAGAATCCGTAAAAATTGGTCTTATTTAATTATTTTAGGATCTACATTCTACAACTAAAGACACACGGTGTACATTTATTAAAAAAATAGTAGAGAGAAAACTAGTACGCTAACTTTTTACAACCTGCTTGCAGGGTTTTATTAATACATATTGTATTAATAAAACCCTGTTCGACCCGCGTTTCAGGTACCGCTATATGATAAAAATTACCCCGCAAAAGTGTAGTAAAATTTTATTGCATGATTCCCTCACACGGCATAACATACGGTGCGCGTTCAGACGTCGGGTACTGCCACACGTTCCATGGTTACATAGCTGACGATGGTTAAGTACTAGATTTAAAAAAAATACTGAATTTAAGACACATCGAAAACCGTAGCGGGCTATCGCCGGACTGATCCGAGTTAGTACATAATTTCTATAAAAACTTACAAAACGAAAACCTTATGACGGCATAAGGTCTAAAATTGCGTAGCGCCCGCGACGATTAAGACCGCTTAGAAATCCCTTAGAATCTTAAAAAATAAAATATAAATTGATTTAAGTAATCAAAATAATGAGCAAGCAAATTACGAATATTGATGTGATGAATGTATTTGAGTGATTTCCAAGCATATAGATTAAGTAATTTCGTTGTAATTTTAACTAAAATAATTTTTTAGAAGTGTTTTCGCAAATAATTATGATCCAGTCAAAATTATACAATCGTGTTTTTGAACAAGCAAATTCAAGATAAAGACGTGAATTTACCTATATCATAATTCCAATTTCGTTAGTTGTGTCATAATCCTATACTATTCGATAAAAGGAGGTGCATTTTCTCGCGGTGTGGCCTGAACTTAAATTGTAGTAAAAACATGTATAACTACTAACAATAATATTTCATACTTATTTATTAATAAGTATGAACCATATTATTATATGATGTATACATTTTTTTGGTCAACGTCGATACCTACGAGTACGTGCCCCTTTCGGATCGAAAGGGGTGTTTTTACATATTGTATATATATTGTGTTTACTTATAAGCTTATGATACAACTATCATATTCATATGAAAATAGCAAGAGCTAAAGAAACAATCCTATGAAGGTTCTCAACAAAGTAACACAATCGCTCTGCTGATACTTCAATCATGTGCAGATCGTACATTTCATCTTCCATTTGATACGAAAAATTGAACACGATTGCCTTTGAGTATCGTGGAAGCAGTTTAGAAACATAAATTGCACACGGACAAACATCCAGACACGGAACAATTATTTGTAGGCCATACGAATACTTGTTCCGTACGAGAATCGAACCCGCGGCCCTCTGCGCTGTAACTCAATGCCAAGTCACTGCACCATGGAGCCCTCGAAAGCAAGAGCCGTATGCTACCATTTTTCTAAACTAAGCCAATATAATGCTAATATACTAACACCAACCACAAGTCATTTGTACTTAGCCTTTTGGGTGGGCTAGTGACAACAATACAAGTATCTTAAAAAAAGTAAAAAAAAACTACTTTAAAAAAAAATTGTGTAACTGTATAAATTTGGTTTAAAAAAAGTTTAACATCTATGTAAGTTCCCATCAACGCATCGAAACAAATTAGGAGGATCGTGATTGTGCTCGTTTTCTGATTCTATGACTTGCCCCTCGGAAGTAGTTCGAAGTCTCATTTTGCACCCGAAGGCTGTTTTTGAGCAGTACCACCTCGTATTGGTGTGCCTTCTGGAGAAAGTAAAGCCCCTGTACACAAGTATCGTACCCATTCCAGGTCCTCTGTAGCGGTTGCTCGGAATAAATTCTGTTAAGTCTAGAAAAAAAATAAGAGATTAAAGTTAGTACTACACTTTCTACTAATGAATGTTATTTAGAACAGCTTATCGCTTTAAGAAATAGGAAAGTATTTCTATATGTAATAAAGCAACTAACTTCAATTCCAAACTGCATTAATAATAATCAATCAATTTTGGAAAACTTAAAAAAAAACTTTCATCGAAAGTACAACCTTCTAAATTGTTTAATAAAATTACATACGTCGAGCATTCTACATGCCCTAATGTAGTATCTTCTCAATTTCAGACCACTACCCTAAACCACACGCGGTTTGATTGCTGGTGATCTATCACATCTATTTAGTTCCTTGGTAACTTTAAAAGAAAGAATAAATTGACATGTGCTGTATGATTAGGTAGTTTTTAACCAGATTAAAAAATTCTCTCCTTTCACTATCATCCGTTTCTTCGAGCTTCATCCGTCAGTCGGGAGCTGTGTTCGTCCTTACGAATACAAATTAATAACTATAATAATAATCTTTATTGAGATAATATGAAGTTTACAGTCAGAACAATTAAATATTAATAACATTCCATAAAAATATTCTAACTATCACTCCTACATTATATTTATATGGAGATAATTAAAATAATCCCGTATTTTTGCTGTGACTAATAATAATATTACAGATGTAAAAATTAATTGGCTAAAATCCGCTTGAAAAATTACTTACGTACTTTGAGAAGTCCTCTTCAAACTAGGTAATACATCCACTTTATTTTTACGCGGATCTTGGCTAATTAACTTTTATAAATTTAATGAGATAGATTTCCTAAAATGTTAATGATAAACGGAAATATTGATTATTTCATTCACCTTCCAATTTTATTAATTACCTTCCACTATGGTTTAGGAAAAGAACGTAATGAATCAGATATGAATAAAAAAATAGAGGAATTGTCTCAAGTATTTCCTTTTATTTACCAATATTAATCACAGGCAATAGTGACAAAACAGATTTAATTTGGTAAAAACATTTTTTTTTTATTTCAAGACCATAATATATAACATACTGAAGACCCTATTTATTCTAGTGGCAATACTTGCTACTACTGTTCAGTTACTACTATACTATTTAGTTATTTGTGTTCAGTAAATTTTGATTAAAAAAAGGAAAGTTGCAGCTTATATACGTCCCACTGCTGGGCACAGGCCTCCTCAATTCTGAGAGGGTTTTAGGGCAAAGAAATGTCCGCCGCGCTGCCCCAATGCGTGTTGGCGAACTTCAGATGTCTTCGACATAAATTTTTTTATTTCTCAGACATGCAGGTTTCCTCACGATGTTTTCTTTCACCGCCGAGCACGTGGTGAATCAGCACTTAAAATTACAATTAACAATTTAATTGGTGCTGGCGGGGATCGAACCCGGGTTGCTCGCGTTCTGTGAAACTTACAGCGAGCGCTAACCACCTGAGCTACCACGGCTCCTAAATTTTGATTAATCACAGACAATAGTGACAAAACAGATTTGATTTGGTAAAAACATTTTTTTTATTTCCAGATCATAATATTGAAGACCGTATTGCTCTAGTGGCAGTACTTGCTACTACTATTCAGTTAGTGGTATTCAGATTTGATTTGATATTTTTTTTTTAATTTCTAGATAATATATATATATATACTCAACCAAATTGAAGAAATACGTTTTGACGTTTCACATTTATCATTCCGCAATAACTTTGTACAAGCGTACTCACAAGATTTAAAATAACCTTTTACGTAAATCCAAAGAATTATGAAGTTATCTATATTTCATTACAACATATATAGTTCTTTATCACTAATTCAAGTTCGAATCTTTCAGATAAAGCAAAATATAAAAAAATTAACCAGAGTAAACTTTTTTGCCTGACGTTGTTTCACTGATATATTGCTATGTATCTTACCGTAGTGTTTGAATGATTAAAATTAATTGTTATGCGAATAATCGGTAAAAATATTGAAATAATCGGTAAAAATATTCAATTAATCGAATCTTGAAATGATTTAATTTATAATTTATTTAAATTTTAATTTTATAATTGCTTAAATTATATGAATCACGAATTAAACAAGTTTATTTATTTTATAACATCCTACTTTGTCAGTGTAAATTTGTGTAGGCAAAGAAATTCATATGCAAAGCCGTGCTGAAAAAAAAACTCTACGTAATTCCAATCTCCAGTCATTTTGGGAGCTTATTGTGCGTACTTTTGTGATTTTGTGTTTACCTTATTTTGTGACTCGACTATAACTTTTTGGAATGATTCTATTATATTCGTTACCCTTGATAAGTTATATACATAGGAATATCATAAACCATAATATCTCATATTACTATTTATGATATTATCTAAATAAGAATATCCTACTGCGGCTTAGTTGCAAGAAAGCTTAGTGGATGGCGGTTTATACAATGGTAGTCTTTGAGAACCTTTTCAAAACATGCAACGCATGCGCTTCCGATATAAAAAAAATGATAAACGCAAAATAAATACAGAGAGGCATGAGATAGCCTCATTAATAATATAACATTTTTTAAAGAGAAATGAAAAATATAACCAAATTGGGACAACGTCATATTCGTTGATGAAACGATGACACTGCAGCATTTTGCTCGAAGGTACCCATGGGAAAATGTGATGTGGGATCCGCTGGAGGAAATGGATGCAGAATGATTATAATTTAAAATAAAACATGTTGTACAACCGACTTCAAATTCTTAAATTATTAAGAATAACTCAAAAACGATTGTTCTTGTACGCTTAAAAAATGTTACACCCTAGGATTTTCCCTTGTATCGTGGAGAGACTTTACAAACATAAATGCTCTTTGCTTTTATTATTTAGTAGCGGCAAACTCTTATTCAATAAAAACTATGAAAAAAACTTGTTGTTTTCTTAAGATAATTTATTTTACAATAAAAGGATTTTTTTCTATTAAATAATTTTATATTACTACCATGTCTAAAATCAAATAGGTTTGCATTTTAATTACAAAGTGATTAGTAGATACGAAATGAGTGCAACCCTTATGGGTAAATCCGTTTAAGTGAAGTATGAAGTTCTTTCGTGCCCTGAAATACACACACTCTCTCTCTCTCTCTCTCTATCTCTATCTCTGAGTGGCTCAGAACCTCAGAAGTGAGACATTATTTTAGTTTTTATTTCTTTATGCCACGTATTAAAACGTATTTACCAGAACTAGTGACGTGAACTTTTGGTGGATCATGATCATGTGTCAGAAGAGAATTCAAAATGCTTCCATCATCGTGTAATTTTATTCTGGCTTTGCATCCTATTTTCTTCTGTGAGCAATACCAGAGATTTTTCGATCCACTTTCCGAGAAAGTGAACCCACCTAACATCAGCAAGTTCTTCTTAAATCCTGACGGAATTAATACGTAATCTGAAAAAGCATTGTGCTAGTGAGATATTGTAGTAAATAATTATTTTAAAGTCATTACTTTATGAGTGATGAGGTAAAATCAAATCGATGCATGCACAATGATGGTTCTGTATCGATTGAACCTCACCTAATAATCACCTAATACCTTATTCAAAACAAAGTATTAGTAGAATTTTTACATAATTTTTGCTCATTTACTTAACTCCTATATCTTAATATTGATTATTGTTTATAAATATTATGCAGACGAGCCTTTTGACGGTAATGGCTGAGGACAGAAATTTTAAACATTTTACCGATTTTTTTAAAGTCTTTAAGATGTGAAATTCTGATATATTTATAGAATTACGGATATATTCATGATTTTTTTCAGATTTTTCTCAACATTTACAAAATTGTAGCTTTATCGTCTTGACAAAACAAATGTATTGTGTGAATATGACCTCAAACGGTGAAGACGTTTAGAAGTTACATGATCGTAAACGAAAAAGTAGTCAATATAATATACTTTTTTCTATGTACGACTGTTTGTCCACAGACTACGTGTTTGATACGTCTAAGATTTGATATTGGCACTATGAACGTAAAATAACGATAGAAGAAGCATTTGACATTGGCAGTAGCCGCTGGCTTCCTCTATATACCTGGTGGGATGCGGGAAGTAAAGACTGTGTAAGAACCTCCGAAGGAGGCGGATTTATAGCCGAAATAAGAATTTTAAATTTTTTGGTTTTTGACCATTTTGACCACATAAAGAGTGTAATGAGATCTTTTTGCCTCTATTCAACCATGACCCCCATGACGTCCTCCACATGATAGGCTATTCAAACTGACTAGGCCTAAAGTTCGAGTCACCCCTCAACTCATTTCTAGTCTTTACTTCCAAATGACTTGCAACAATGTCTCTATGCATATGACCTCCTGCCAAAGGCACGCTCAAGCCTTCTGTCTACATGGCAAAGTAATTGGCATCAGTCTTAACTATTAACAACTATGGGTTATGAACAGTGTATGCATACACTGTTCTGAAGCCCAAATTAATATCCCATCAAAACCCTGTTTTTCCAATATCGCCACTTTAGTAAAGCCATCAACCACCTCTACTGTTTGTCGCCTACACTTTGTCACGCTTGTACTCCAGTACACTTGGCTAAACTCAGGGTTAGGGATAGCTCAATCTGTGAATGTGGGCTAGACGAAGGACCTGTCAATCATCTGTTCTTTGAGTATCCTAATCTTACTCACTCTCTCTATGTTATGCTGCCCAATACATCGCGCATCCTGGAAATGTACAATATTTGCTGTCCCTAGGGTAAATATTTTATTTGATTTTATTCGTACTAATAATATTAAACTGTAAAATTACTAATCAATTTGGGTGACGGTATTTCAAAATGTGACACGCCTTTTGTTGTAGATTGTGAGTCTACTGGTAAAATTAAGAACTCCTAATTTTAATATAATAATTTTTACTTGTCACACCCATGACTGATTTGACACAGGCAGAATTCTATCACGAGAAGTTACGATTTAAAAGAAGAAGAACATTGACAGTATGAATGTAAACAGTGAATGTTTTATTTTATTTTATGTATTTGTAACACATATTAAAGGTGTATAAATTTTAGCTTTCTGTACCTAACTACAACTACTTATATGCAAAATCTCACAATCCTCCGTGCGCACAACATGCTTAGAAAGCGGTACATAGTGCTATTCACGTATTAATATATACATGTCCTTTGCCTAATCACAAAAATAAATTTAAATATGTTTAATCTATCGTAAATAACACAATATTCTTAGTTTGACATTAATACTATTTCTCATTTAAATATTTCTTGACACAATATGAAGGCATTACATTTTCTCAATAATAATATAAAAAATTATGTCGTCGATAGCATAATTATACATATATCATTTACGAGTAAATAAAGTATCCGTCATCCATATCGTTCCGTGCGTTCCCTAAGGAACCATTGAAAATGCCAGAAAAATCTCTTGACTTCCAATAGATGGCAGTATTACCACATTATCATATCGTTTACACCAGACTTAACACATCAAAACCGGTGACTGGTAGCAGCGTCAAAGTCACAGATGCAAAAAAATAAAGGGTTCGAATCCCGCACGGAACAAGCATTTGCATAGCCTACAAATTATTGTTCCGGTTCTGGATGTTTGTCCTTGTGCAATTTATGTTTGTAAACTGCCTTCACGACACAGGAGAAAACCCTAGTGTGGAGGTAACGTTTTTTAAGATAAAAAAAGCGGCTGATGCTGCTTAAGGTAAATCTTAGCTACCACGGGAGAGGCCCAGATCCAGTCGTAGCTTTTTACAGATTGATGAAAAAAAAGAAGAATTACACTTACTTTATTTTCCTTCTAACCTCTTTACAAATATGTTAATTAGAATAAAACTAGTTTTACGGATTTTATCGCGTATATTAATTTATTTTAGTGCTCGAAACGTCGCGAATAATAAATAAAGTTAATATACGCGATAAAATTCGTAAAAACTAGTTTTATTTAAATGTGTAGTGTTCGCGTAAATATAAGAAATCATTAGGTTAATTAGAACTTAGTAATAACATAATTTATAAAACTACTACGAGAGATAAGTAATAGATAGATTAGTTTAGTGTAGTACGTGATAAGACTCCTTTTCTACCAATAGTAGCGCATACGCTGCTGTATTCCGGTTCTCACTGATAATTTTATAATAACCACCATATTAGGTATATAATTATTACAATAACAAAACACTTTTAGCTTCTGACACGTTCTTACAAACGATGTTTCAAACAATAGAAAAGGCATCATGGCGCCGAAGACATATGAACGGGGATAATACGGTGACTGAACCATTGAGGTAATATGTTATTAGTAACCTATTACCTCAATAGACTGAACACGTTGTTTACAGGTATGATACGTTGTTGGTCTGGTGAGCACAGTAGACTGCCGTCTTTGTTGCGCCTAATATGTTCCGAGCAATTTCATATTACGAGCCTTACGGACCACAGTACAACAGGCCGTTTTAAAATAGCAAGTAATGGTATTACATCTTTATGCTACAAAATGTAGGTACGAACATTGTTACACAAAATATTCATACAATGCTAATTATACTAATTTACCCAGATATTTTAACATAATATCCTTTTGTAGTTCGCTCATACACAGGCGGATCGTGGTTGTGGTTATAGTCCCGGAACACAACCCTTGACTCGTCAGCGCTTAGGAATACCCTCGCCTTACACATCTTAGCCTTCTTTGAGCAGTACCAATGCCTTGGAGTGGTCTGTGCGAACGAGTACCCGTTGGCCATCAGCAACCTTTTGTTCCCGAAGAGTGTAATAAACATCAGATCATCTAAAATATTTTTTAAATATATTAGTAAGTGCCAAAAGAAAAAGTTGTGAGAGGTAGTTATAAATAAAATACAATATATTATTTAACACGTTTTTATTAACTCGTTTTAATGTATATTTATTCGAGTCGAATTTAGTAATTGATTTTAAAGTAACTTATCGATGAGCCAGAGACTTGAAATTTTTAATATAGCTCAGAATCTGATGACAATGTAAGACTATGAAAAGAACCTAGTATATTAAAAAAATATAAAATATTCATTTTTAAAAACTCCACTTTTTCAATTAAGGTATTTATAGAATGTTTTAAACAATTTATAAATGTGAATAATTGTACTAAAAAACTAGTTTTTATTTCATTTCTTTAGGTATCAGGGTGAATATTTGCATATTAGACAATTTTAAAGAATGAAAAAATAGTACTAACAAAACTTCTTTAGATATTCAAAGCAAAGATGATACACATACAAAAAAATGCGTGAGACCAAAAAATAAGCTTTTATTTACGTCACAATTTGGATCTGAAATTATTGTGCAAACGGTAATGAGAAATTAAACAAATGATAAAGAGAATTTACAATGGTAATTATATTATAGGAATGGTAAGTAGTAAAACACAAATTGCAGCGATGTTATTTATTCAACTATTTAAAAAAAAACAACTTCCAACACAGATATGCCTGCACGTGTGGTTGAATAAACATTATAACTAGATGATAATTGAGATCTCCTTTGCATTTAAAAGACCAGTCACATCTATCAAATTAAAGTTAACTTTATATGAAAAATATTAATAACTGTAAATTAAGTTTTATTAAATAAAACATAATTTAAATGAATTCAATTCAATTTTGTAGCTGCCTTCTAATGTCTTTTTCATAGCCTCCCCAAACAAAATATTTTTTTCGCTTCTTCTATTTTTGCTTTATCCTGCAGTAGAGCTTTTCCTTTTGTGTTAGGACTCTGTAAGCGTTTCCTAAGTCTCAGAATTATTTTTTTGTATTTGTTATTTTTTTTCCTCAATAACTCTATTTTATCTTTTTGTGCCTTATTCGCCATATATTTCTTCAAAGTTCTAATTTTTTTCTTCAAATTTTGGGTTACTGATTCTTTCTATCTATCTGATCTAGTGATGTAGAAGGTTGTGGTGTGTTAAACGAGTTTCTAAGTTCATAACTGTTTTTATCATCGACATTGCCCACATTCGTGGAAACTGGTATAAAAACTTCTTCTGTTCTTTTCTATTCTAAGAGTTTTCTCTGGTACTGTCTTCTGAAATTTTCTCTCCATTTCCTTCTCTGTATGTTTCTAGCTCTTGGGGTCAATTCAGAAACCCTTAATATTTTCTTTTCCTCTTTTCTTTTTATGTATCTCTTCTTTTCCTTCTCCCTCTCTAAGGCATATAAAGCCGGATCGGCTTTTATTTTTGCATATCTGTCTCGCCGTGCAAGTCGGGCTTTTGCCAATGCCTCTTCGTGTGACTGCTTTTTCCGCGGCGTTTTATCTGAAATATAAATTGATATCCTGTGGAATAGATCCGGTTTCCTATAAGTGCTACTGTATCTCATTTTATTAAATAACTTCCATGCTAAAAATATGGTAAGGATATATCCCACAGCTAATGATTCTCTAAATATTAAAGAAATGTGGTGTAACATACGGGTATTTTTGGAACGCTCCCGAAAACTAAGACAGGTGACAGCACCAAGTATACCTTTGATCATGGGTCACAAATAAATTCGATCCTGATGAAAAAAAAATCATCTTTTTAAAACGTTTTATTAGCTTTATTCACGCGCCATCATGTTAGTACAGCTAAATGAAACGATCATTTCATAAAAAAAATCATGAAAATACTGAAACATAAAACCAGCAGTGGAATAACTGAATTCATATCAGCTGATTAAAGGTCAATGTACGCGCGAACGCAAATTCCCGCGGTCCGCAACTAGCGGGCCATACCACAATACCTAATAATTTACAACACTTGTCTAAATACCTAACTTATCTACTTAACCTACTATTTTGCCACTGTACTTGTCTCCACGTAGCCATTTTAATCCGAATTTACAGGTTAAATAACCCAAATAACTGGTTCGATTTCCCGCTAATGAAAAAATGAAATGTAACCAAGGTTAGAGTCATGCGTTTTTATTCATCGTGTAGGTATGTTTATTATTCTCATGTATTCAGTTATGTATGTATTCAGATTAGTTCAGTACTAAGTTATTTAAAAAAAAATAGTCATGGAACAGCTTACCGCTCTAAATCCTCCGTGGTTTTATGAGATGCGGCTCAAATTGTGCTCCATTCATTTCAAGTCAGATTTGGGCTCGGTGTTACGTCGCCTCATGGAGGCGGGGCATCATCGTGTGGTCTTCGACACAGTCCGTACGTAGTTTGTCGAAAACATCCACGATCCGTTTGTAGTTTCGTCAGCACTATCACACTCACGATCAAAAACCCTTTCTTTCACATACCCCACAGAAAGAAGTCTAACGGGGTCAGATCTGGTGAGCGAGGTGGCCAAGCATGTGGCCCTAGTCCGCCAAATCCAGCGATCATCAAATAGCTCATTGAGGCGCTCACGGACGAACCTCACGACATGTGGATGGGCACCATCATGCTGAAACCATGTGCGGCGATATTCAGCCAACGATAGGTCGTCTAAAATGTCAACCAACTGTTCATTTATAAAGTTTAGGTATCGCTGTTCGTTTAGTCGCTGTGGCAGAAACACTGGTCCCAGTATGCAATCCTTAAATAAACCTGCCCATACGTTAACCGACCATCGGGTTTGGTGCCCGGTTTGTCGAACAGCGTTCGGGTTAACCTCTGAATACACGTGTGTATTTCTTCGGTTTCACAGGCCGTTTCTGGCAAATGTCGACTCATCCGTCCAGATAATGTGCTCAATGGAACCAGGCACACGTTGTTGCTGGTATAATAACCAACGGCAGAAAACTCGTCGGCGGTCGTGATTGCCGGGAACTAAAGCTTGCACTTTGTGCAATTTGTATGGGCGCATTCGGTTACGCTTCAACACTTTGTGCACTGCAATTTATTTAGCGATACTTCGTGTACCTAGGTTCGGATTTGCCGTATTCACAATCACTATAAACGTACGCGTTAAGCATTATTAAAACAAAAAACGTAACAACAAGAATAATACCAACACGTAATCACAAGTAATTACAATTTAATAAACAAAACGATTGAGCTGTCGCTCGCGCACGCGTGTACAAAATCAACACGGAACTGTTTCAAAAACTACAATTAATAACGAACCCCGACAAAACTGAAACCTACTGCGTCACAGCGTGAGGCGATACGAGCCGGCCGGGTTACATTCTGCCGTCATAATTAAGAAGGACGCAACTAACAAAAACGTAAAATGGAAATAAAAAATAAATTGATGAATTTTTCTTTCAGAGCCTGTGTCTATAGTATATTAAAAGGTATTTATATGAAAATTGAAATATATACGTAGAGACATGAAGATTTTAAGGACGAACTTATTTTTTTGATAATTTGTTTATTTATTTAAATAAAACGAATTTTCCTTTTCATCTTAGCTTAAAAAATACACCTGGCAACACAAAAACATCGAAGGAAAGACGCATATAACTATTTGCGTCTTTCCAACCTAATAAATAAAAAAACAGCCATTTATTTAACATTTTTACATATTTTGGAAAGGTCATTTGAATTTGAAAGGACGCTAATAGTAATTTACTACGTTTTTCTTAGTAAATATTAGAGAAGCATTGGTAGTGAGACACAAAAAATAACAACCCGCAACTCTTGAGTAATGATTTTAAAGGGAATATCATACAAGACTTACTACGATAATAATTAAAAATTAAAAAATTTGTACAACCGACTTTAATATAAATAATTAAGGATAACTCAAAAACTATTGGTCTGACCTCGATCAAATTTATATGGGACCACATGTGAAACACCAGCTCTTAATAATAAGATATAAGCTCTTAATAATAAGATATAGAATAATAAGACAAGAATAATTGAAATTTAAGTAATCGATGCAAATTTTGTTAAAGATGACGTAGCAACTGGTTAAATAAGTCTTTTCTTTTATGTTGAATTTGTATGTCTTTTCTACTAAAAAAAATGTCATCTGTGATCAACAGTTACGTCTAAAATTTTTACGATAATTTCTAAAATATTGATATTTGTAAATATAAAAAAATTTAGTAGATGCGCCTTCTTATCATGAGTCGAATGGTATATTTAACTCATTTATTCAAAAATTGTTAGATGCGCCCTTTTTTCTTATGACCGCAGCATTGTTTCGTACCGAGCTAGATACAGGTGGGTACAGTCGCGTTCTAAAGTACTACATGGTATTGGGCTATTGTTTTATAATATTATAGTAATTAATTGTTTTATTGAAGAATCATAATAGGTGTTTTACTAGCTACTTAGAACTTTGGAAGAGGTGGGAATTAAAAATGGATAATGTTTACTTGAGCATTATTTGTTATTTCTATCGTAAAATATAAAGTAGTTTGTAACAAGAAAACTTAGCTAAGGGTGACACGCCGTCCATTATGACGTCTTGGGTCACATGGAAGCCAGATGTTGATGGTGTGTTGGTGTTACTGGATGCTACTTCATCATCACTTTCATCTTCGCTTGAGCTTCCGTCATCAGGTCGATCACATGGTAATTTTTCGGTATTCTTCCTCAACACTTTTAAATTTACTGCACAATTTTCCCCATTCACCTTCTCCTATCATATTTACCTTTTCGTTCACTAGTTTAATCATAAAACAATAGATAGAAATAATTTTTCTTTCCTTCCTTTTTAAAACATCGTCGCGAGTCGCAAAGTAAGCTGTGTATGCGACTGCATTTTTATAGCGAACAAAGCGCGGGAACCAATAGCATGCAGGCACAGTAATACTGGCGGATTGTTCCCCCGTCGCGCCCCCTTCGTACCAATATGTGATAAGTCGCTCAGTGCCCAAGTTCAAGGCCAGCGTTCTTTTTTCACCGTTCGCGCGTACATTAACCTCCATTAGTCAGGTGATATCAATTCAGTTTCCACTGCTGGTTTTATGTTTCAGTATTTTCATGATTTTTTTATGAAATTATCGTTTCATTTAGCTGTACTAACATGATAGCGCGTGAATAAAGCTAATAAAACGTTGTAAAAAAAAAATATGACTTTTTTTTTTTCATCAGGATCGAATTTATTTGTGACCCATGATCAAAGGTATACTTGGTGCTGTCGCCTGTCTTAGTTTTCAGGAGCGTTCCAAAAATACCCTGTATATGTAGGTCTAATGGTTTTGGAGCAAATTATTATTATTATTATTCATTACTATCCCATGGGTCACTTCTCAATTATTTTAAGAGTTAGGAGGTATTAGGCCGTAATCCGCAATGAGAGCACTGGTACCCCAGTGATTACGGCTTCAGACTTACAATTTGTAAGTTAAAGGTTTGAACACCACCCGACGTATGTCTTTTGTGGACATTTTATCGTCACCATTGCTCCATAACGCCTCAGAAAAACATCGTGAGGCAACCAGCGTATCCTAGAAGTAATCATTCAAGGACATGTGACATGCACCAAATAGCATTGGCCAGTCTGTGTGGATTACGAATTTGGAGCTAACAACTCATACCTATACCTATTTATTGAATAAGTATAGATAGAAACCAAAAAAGCGACGATATAGATAATAAATATTTAATACCGCTGTACAAATATCAAACCACTACTGTAAGAGAAGATTGACAGTGACAGAAAAAAGCGCAGAAAGTGCTATTTTACGCTTTTCTTGAATCTGAAATTTGTAGTGGTTTAGTAGTTTACACGGCAGTTTAAATATAGCATGTATTGAAACAATATTACATTTAAATAGAAAAAATACCTACTTACCATTCCAGCTTGCTCCTTACCATTCGGGTAAAATGTGAACGGGAAAAAATGGTAAATAGTAAAATGGTAAGTAGATATTTGGAAACATTTGTGTACGTTGCATTATTTATAGAGACTAATACGTTATTAGACGAGAAACAATCTTATGGCAAATATTTAGATCATTAATTAAATTAATCTGAACAAATAACTTACCTTTAAAAGTCACGAACGGTAAGGAGATTTTATTTTGACCTGGACGATTTTTTGTAGATTATTAATTTTTCGTTGGCGCCAAATCGCTCTTTAAGACGTGTGATCTGCTCGAGTCACTAGCGGGCACTGAGGTCGTGGTGCGTGGTGGGGAGTCGTCGTGAGGATTACAATTACGTTTCTATTTCACTGTCAGTATTCGCGAACGGTAAGTAGTCCGAAGGGTGGGACAGTTTTGGAATTGGTATAAAATTAACTGAAACTGTTCTTTATATCATATATTTTATTTAAGTTTATACATTAACTATTATATTTACTAAATAATAAGAAAAAATGTTATTATTCGAAGGTTTCGTTTAATTTTTCTTATCATAATGGTTGAAAATTGGGAAAAGCGACACGAATGGTAAGGAGGTTTTGGGAACTATTTTTTTATAAAATGGCTTATAGCTTATAAAACACAATAAATTGATCTGCAATATGTACCGCACTTAATTAACTATGTATATAAAAAAAGTGATCAAAATCGATTTAGGTTTAATGTGTTATTCACAGAGAGACATCAAAAATGTACGTTTTGAAATATTCACCCATCACGTAATATAATAAAGTAAAAAGGTTGCTTTTTTAAAATCGGGCTTTACTAAAAATTTAATTGACTGAGCGCAACATTTCTTGTTACGGTAAATATTTTAAAATATTTACCGTAAAGCGAAAACTAATAGCAGTTAAGACATGCTGTGACATAATATTAACTTACTCACAACTAGTTACAAGGGTTCCTTGAGCGGAACCCTAAAAATAGTATATTGAATTATTTTTTTAAAGTCGAACTAACGTTCCGTCCTTCGTTTTCATCAGTGTTTTAGGTGGATGATTGTGATAATTGTAAATATAGGCAATTTGTCCTTTAACTAGACTTAATTTTGCTTTGCAAGTGTCGCGTATTGAACACTTCCAACTGTGTGGACTTCTTTGAGCGAAAGTAAAACCCTCCACCAACAGCAAGTCCCGCCCTCTTTGAGACTTAATTATGTCATAGCGAATAGCTCCTGAAATAACAGAGAACAACCTTTCGTTATCTTACACCATCAGACTTTGTCATATATTCAAGAAAATATTCAATAAGGGACAGAGTATAAGAAAGGGCAGATACAATTATCCAAGTACAAGACTCTTCGTGCCTTTGATTTTAAGTATTTTACTACTAACATAATTAGGAGATGGTTAATCCAGCCCCTATCGGAAGCCACAAGATCATTTTCGTCTCATTATATATAACCTTCCCATAGCGATCTTAACACTAAGTTCACTATTATGATACCGACGGGATAAGATTAGCCACTACAAGGAAATAACCGGCCAAGTGTGCCAAGATTTAATACTATGTAGTCAGGGGCGTAACTATGTAACCAAGGGCCAAGGGGCAAAAATGAAATTGGGGCCCTATTTGAACTAAACTAAATACTTTAAAGGTGCAAAACCATTTCATCATCAGCTCTTTACCACCCACTGCACGGCATAATTAAGCAAAGCTACTTTGTAGTATGTTTAACGCAGCAGATAATATTTAATGGTAGATACTTACTAAAGGATTTGCCATAACGAGTAGACATATATCCCCCGCCCGTAGCATGGATGCAAATGAAAGATAAAAAATTAAGCTTTTTTGAAATTTGAAAGGGACAATTCTATCCTAGTTCACTGGATGTGGGTTTAAGTTTATATTCATACAAAAAATCTATCTAAATCTCCCATTTTTTCTACTGTGGATGGTATATACACTGGTGTGCCCATGCTCGAAGGGTGGATAAAAGTAAGCGAGGGGATAAACATTTTCTCCTTTCCCCGGGGATAAAATTATCTCCTGCCCGTGCTAGCTTTGCTGCAGATGAAATAGATTGTTACAGATTCTATGAAACTTTTTTATTTTACGGGGCGATTGACTTAAATCTTACTAAAGGTACTCCGTATTATTACGTAGTAGAGCTATACTGCAGCAATTTTATGGTTTGTAGCACACATGGGTCAGCTCGACCGGGTTAGGACCACGCTCTCACAAAATACCAGCGTAAATTAGCTAATGTTGCCGTGTTTCGTATGGTGAGTGTAGAGAACCGGTGAGCCTTTTTATTAAAAATGAGACATTACATCTTAGTCCTCAGGGGTGACAACGCTCCTCACCTTCCGCCTGACGCAGGTCCTCACCGGACACGGTGTGTTCAGGAGGTTCCTGCACCGAATCGGGCGGGAGGAAACGCCCGGGTGCTCCCACTGCGAGGATCGACCGGAGGACACGGTGGAGCACACCGTGGAGGTGTGCCCTGCTTGGGCGGAGCACCGCCGTGTCCTCGTAGCGGCGATAGGCGGCGGCGACCTCTCGCGTCCGGCCCTGGTCGAAGCCATGGTCCGGAGCGAGACGGAATGGGATGCCGTCACCACCTTCTGCGAAGCAGTGATGCTAGCGAAGGAGGTGGCGGAGCGGGAGAAGGAGAGAGCAGCAGCTTTCCTTCCCGGCCGCCGCGGGAGACGCCCCGGGCGTCGGGGGCTACGTCGTGGCCCCCGGCCACCGTAGGCGCGGGCCTGTGGATGGCGAGCAATGGGTAGCTCGCCGTCCGTCCGTCTAACGACGACAGGCCGTGTCGACGGCGCGTTTTGTTCCACGCGCGCCTCAAAGAGCTGTCAGCATCGTGAAGGGGCCCGCAAGGGCCGACGCCTGCCGGGGCTGCGGGCTGTTCGAAAGAGATACCGCGGCTCCGGAACGTAAGGGCACTGAAGGAACACGGATGGTTTTTAGTCAGTAAAAGTCTGACACTCCCTTCCGCTCCACCCAGAGCGAAAGGCGTCATTTGATGATTTTCCATCCGCAAAAAAAAAAAAAGGGGTGACAACGCATTTGCATTTTGATTCTTAATTGAGGATAAATATAGATGTCTATGGGCCACAGCATCACTTACCATCAGGTGGACTGTGTGCTCGTTTGTCACTATAAAAAAAAATTATTCGGATTCAGCGATTTTTGAAAATAATCCATTACCAGAGAAAAAATATTTATTGATTTTCTTTTACTTGAAAGTCAGTGCACACTGGAATTAAAAATAATAAATTTCATATTTTTCGTTTCTTCAAAAATCTACCCTTAGGGACTTAAAAGGGGGGTTCAAAGTTTGTATGAATAATATTGTATTAAGGCGCACATGCCAAAAACATCTTGGGGGCCCCGGGGCACTGCCCCGCCTAGCTCCAAGGTAGCTACGCCACTGTATGTAGGTAAAAAACGCGTTTTTAATCGGGAAGCCCCTTTTAATTTTTTTAATTTTAATTTGTTGTTATAGCGGCAACAGAAATACATATTCTGTTAAAAATTTCAACTGTCTACCTATTACGGATCATGAAATACAGCCCGCTGACAGACAGACAGACGGACCTACGGACGGACAGCGGAGGCTTAGTAATAGGGTCCTGTTGGTTACCCTTTAGGTACGGAACCTTATAAATATAATACACTTGCAAAGCGATACCCACCAGTAACGATACTTACCAGTATTACACAATTATACTGCAGGCTATGTAGATCAAGCTCAGATTGCCCTGTCTCTACCTGTCACTAAAATATAGGGAACATTCGCATGTAAATAATGGTAGGGCTGAATCTGAATGACTGGGTGAGAAATAGTGTGATAAGAGAAAAGTGTGGTTTGCAAGATGACGTTATGACCAGGATTAAGAAAGGAATGCTTCGGTGGTTTGGTCATGTAGAAAGAATGAACGAGGAAAGAGTGACAAAGCAAATTTATGTTGCAGAAGTAAACGGCAGACTCGGGAAGGGACACCCTAGACGAAGATTTATCGACCAAATTGGAGATATATTGAAAATGGGCCAGATTAGGAGTACCCTTAACCGACGAACGTGTATGCGTAGATATATAGATGTAAAGGAGGCGAGAGAGGTATGTCAGGATCGTGCCAAATGGAAGTCCGTAGTCTCTGCCTACCCCTCTGGGTGACAGGCGTGAGTGAGTTTATGTATGTATGTATGTATGTAAATAAAACACAAATGCAAGTAAACTAATATATTTCGAAAGTAAAAATCATTGTCTTAATTAAAATATTAGTAGGTAATTTAATGGAATATTTTATTATAACCTAAACTTTATAACCATCTGCTTTTATGATGTCATCATAATTATATTTACCGACGAAAATTAGAGTGGTCACAATCAGACAGAGAAATAAGATCATCTTTAATCCTCAAATAGCAAATGTTTTTAATAGGTGCTTCACTTGTTGAAGAGCCCGTCTCTCCATTATCTTCATCGTCACTTTAGCTTACTGATCTGCTGTCAGGTAAATTTAATGCCGATTCCAACAATCTCTAATAATCCAAAAGTAGTTTCTTTTGAAAAGCTATCAACAGTTTCTGATTGATCCTCGGCGGATGGCAATGATTGTTGTATAGGCTCGCAATTACTCCATCAACCAACAAAAGCTTTGCCTTGCAGCCATAATTCATAGAACATTTCCAGCTATTCAGGCTTCTCTGAGAAAACGTATATCCTCCTACTAGCAACAAGTCCTTTCCTCTCCGAGACCTGATTATTTCATATGGGTGATATCCTAAAAATAATAGCAATTGAGAGAATGTCAAGTTTAATTCAAATCATAGAATCATAGTTTACGTGGTAGAACCACGTTGTGGCTATATTATGGTTGTAGCGCGAATGGGTCGGTTCAACCGGGGTGGGACCACGCTCTCACAGAATACCAGCGTAAAATAGCAGCTTAATGCTGCTGTGTTTCGTATAATGAGTGTAGAGAACCGGAGACACTTATTAGTGGAAACGAGGCATTCCATCTCAGTCTTCAGGGGTGACAACGCATCTGCATTTTGATTGTAGATGTATATGGGCCACAGCATCCACTTACCATCAGGTAGACTGTGTGCTCGTTTGTTACCCTTATTCTATAAAATAAAAGAGAAAAACTGAATATGATCACGGTTGCAGATTTCGCCTGCTTAACCATTACGTCATCTTTGATCATCTTGGCCGCTTAGCGGTCGAAATTTGACGATAATTATTTTTTTTTTAAATTTGTATATTTGAAAAGTTGTATTTTCTTTCAACTGTACATTAAAATATATCACAAATATCCAATATACAAAATATAAAATAAATGGTTTTTTGCCTTGACGTGCACTCCACAGATCGTTGTAAAAGGAACATTTGAAATCACACTATATTCACAGCTCATCAGTCGAATTGTAAATATTTGTCGGCAAATTTTAAAATTATGTGGCGACAATCTCTACTCTGTGCGACTGTTTGAGTACGGACTATTATGTGTTTGACATTGGCAGTATGAAAGTAAACAATTGATATTTTATTTTATTTCATGTATTTGTAACACACGATATAAGCAGCTGATACACCTACACGTATAAATTATACGAATTACGAACATTTTCGTGCGAATATTCGTGAGGACTTGTTTGATTGATCAAATATTTTTGCTTTTCCGTGATAAATATTGTTTCCACAACAACAGTGTGGAGTAGATTGTACCACAAAACATAAGTATAAACCTTCAATGAAATTCTGAATGAACTCAAAATTGATATCGAGCTAAAAATGAAAAATTAAAACATTAAAATAATTAAATAAAAATATTAAAAAGAAATGTTTATCAAGAGTAAATAAAATGACATAGATTCATTTAAACGTTCTAATTGAAACATATAGACCTTCAGATGTTTTTACAAATAACGGCGGTGGATGGTTGTGTTCGTTTGCAGTTTTAACGATCCGACCATTTTTGTCCAGTGAAACCGTAGCTTTACAGTTACCTCTCAAGCGGCGGGAACATCGCAAGAACCTTTTCGAATGTGCACCGCCGCCGTACGAAAACGTATAATTTTGATACATAATGATAAATTTCCCATTCGTCGTTGGTAACAGTTTAATCCCTTCGTCTGAAATTTTCGAACACCGCAATTTAAAAACAAATCATTTAAATCGGTTCAGACGTTTCCAAAAGACCAAATATAGAACCGACAGGTTCTCGGGTAATTAGACAAAATGGTAATAAATAAAAACACAAAATAATGAATTTCAAATGGAAATTTTAACTTAAAACTTAACTCTAATATATACAACAATAAAATTTTATTATAACTGAAAACACATGTTTTCGTTTATGAAAGTACGTTTACACATAAGTTTCTTCGAAGTTCCTTTTCAAAAGAAGACAAAATGAAATATTTTATTTAATTAACATAGAATATTAATGTTAAACAAGAAAAAATTGTAAAACAATGATTATTATAACGTGGTAATATTAAATCAACTTAATTCAAAGAATATATTTGCATTGAAAATTACACACGGTAGCACAGTCCATCTTTGGACCGTATTATTTTCTTAGGCAGATGATTGTGGCTGTTAAGGATAAAAATGATCTTTCCATCAACCAGGGTGAGCTTGGCTCTGCAGGAAGGATGGGTCGAACATTTCCAACTGTTTACACTTTTTTTATTGAAGGTGAAACCATCGACTAATAGAAGATCTTTTCCTCTTTGTGACTTGACAATTTCATATTCGAGAATACCTGTAATATTTTTTGTTAGTTAAAACTAAATGTTCAATCAAATCAATACATATAAATAAAATTGAAGAGTTTGTCTGTAATATAGAAATAACTGGCTTAACAAGCTCAGCGGGTTTTCGTATGATATTAAGACATGAATAACCATTTTGTAAATTTTTGTCTGTCTGGCTCAAAGGATTGTGATGAAACTTTACGAATAGAAAGGGGCCAATGTCAGGAAGAAATACCTCTCAGGATCTCTCTCTCTGGGCTATATTTATTCCGAAAAACTTATAAATTCTTTTTACAATGATAGAAAAAATTATAAATTAAATGGTTTTTGATTATCTTAAATCTAAATAGATCTTATCCAGGCGAAACCGGGGCAGATAGCTAGTTTTTTTTAATTAATTTCAATCTTTATGGATCTTACTGCTGAGCACACTCTAATTTCTGAAAGGATTATGGGGCAATTCGTCCGCCGCGCTGCTCCATGCTCAATGGTGCACTTCACACGAAATCACTCGAAATACTTTATTCCTTAGACATGCGGGTTTGGTGTTTCCACCAGTTAGCACGTCTCTCAGAATACCAGCGTAAAATGGCAGCTTGATACTGCTGTGTTTCGTATAGTGAGTGTAGAGAACCGGAGACCCATTTTACTGGAAAAGAGGCATTCCATCTTAGTCCTCACGGCTGACAACGCATCTGCATTTTATTCGCAAACGGGGATAGATGTAGACGTCTATGGGCCACAGTAACCACTTACCATCAGGTGGACTGTGTGCTTGTTTGTCACCCTATCCTATATAAAAAAAGACAAATCAGCACTTAAAATTGGAATTAACAATTTCACTGCTCCGATCTTACATCGCCACCGTGTACGGTGTGAGAATATTCACTAACCCATATCACCCTATGAGTAGTGTAAGAGGCGACAGCCAAATAAAACTGGAGATGGAAATCAGCATCTTCCTGATAACAATAGGTTGCCAACCCGTCTGTCTACCAAGCGTGGCAACTATGACAAAATTCTCCTATGAGATAATCTATGGGGGAGGCTTACGTTCAGCAGTGGACTTACTTAATAAAATTATTCACAATAAAGCACAAGGAAAGAAAAATCTATTCATTTAATACAATCCAACAAATTTAACCAACTCCTTAAATAATCAAAGTATCACAAGATTGAAGATTATGTGATTGACTAAACTAATTAATGTATAATACGGTGTGTACATATTATATAACATAACATGTTATAAAACGTGTTTCAGTCATTTGGACGCTGAATGTTATAAAACGTGTTATATAACACGAGATGCGACGAAGGCGTCGCGCGGGGCAATGACAAACAACAATGTCATATAACATTATTATATTGTATTGTTATTCTAATATGTACAGTATTGTTATATGTTGGAATGTTAAAAAACAATGTTACATAATGTGTTAAAAAAGTTACACAACACGTTACTTAATCTGTACCACCCATATACAAAAAAATCATTATTTTGCAGCTTCATCGTATGAAAGATACTTCCTAGATTCACTTCTGCTAATAAAACACACAACATGAAACCACAACAGAATGACTTACTGAATTTACACACATCGCCATGTTCGACATTTGAAAACCAATCTAATTAGCAGACTGAACGAAATCGTTTTCCTGTGAAAATTTTTGGGATCGTTATCAAGAACATTGTTAATTTCCGTTCGCACAGCAGTGAACTGATTGAAACTCTCTGTTTGAGTCATGTGGTGCTAAAATAACGGCTTTTTTGAAGGATTAAAAAGTAAAAAGTTACAGCCTATATCAGAGAGTCGGCCACAAGCCTCCTCTTATTTCTGAGAGTTTTAGGGCAAGTAAATGTCCGCCGCACTGCCTTAGGCCGGCTACATACATACGGAATTCCGTTTCGGGATTCCGTTTCGGGATTCCGTTTCGATATTCCGATTCGAGATTCCGAACGCAGCAAGTTCATATAAAATCTATGACCCGTCACACACGTAAGGTAGTTTTCCGTTCGATATTTTGCGGGCAAAACGGGATTCCATATGTGTGTGGCCGATGGAATGGCGGAATTCCGAAACGGAAACTTCATATGCCTTTGAATTATTTTATTGAATTTCTGACATGGCCACTACTGAGCCACCTGGTAAATCATCTATTACCAATTTTATTGGTGACGACAGGGACCGAACCAGGGTTGGTCGCGATCTGAGAAATTTACGCTGAGCGCTTAGCCTTTGAGACACCACGAATCATGTTTTACTTATACTTTCTTATAATATTTAACACAATGCTTTACAGTTAGTATTTTAGATATAATATACATACAATTTTACACATTAGTAGTTAAAAATATATTATAGGTTTCTAAAACGACATATTATAGCAGTAACAACTAAGGCGACATTCCCGCAATAGCAACTGAAGCAACAACAATCTCGCTATATTATTATATAAAAATTATATTATTTAAGCGTAGGTAGAATAAAAGTATTCTAGAATGTTTCAGAAATTAAATATTTTTTTAGGTAGTTCGAAGTCCAGCGATTTGCACTAAAACTTATCATCCACGTTCACTTCCATTTTCGTAATACATTTATAAATGATAAACACAATCCATCCGATAGATCCTTGTGTAGTCGTTGCGCTGTTATAATACACTTACTATTGATATAATGGACATCTGTTATACAACCTTGTATAAGATCCATCGTTCATTTTTATCAGATGTTTAGGTGGATGATTATGAGTGTTGTTGATTGCGACGATCTTTCCGCAGGCCATAATAAGTTTGGCACTGCACGTGTTACGAGTTGAACAACTCCAACGGTCCCGATGTTTCTGGAAGAACGTGAATCCGTCCACCAATACAAGATCTTTTCCTCTTTGGGACTTAACAAAGTCAAACTTTATGTAACCTGCATTAAATAAAATATTATTGAAATAACTTTATTTCAAGGAAATTATTAAAAAAGGTATAATATAACATATTAAGATATCTGATATAAAAGGTATATTTAAAAAAATTGTGATGCATTTTTTTAATTCTATGTAAGTAACGGCAACCAGTCTTAACGGATAATAATAGCCAACTGCGCAGTACAGGATTATTTCCTCACTCTCATGGTGCGATAGGTCGGAAATCCGACACGACCGGAGATAAATCAGGCGCAGAACCAACGGCTTTACGAGTTTCTTAACTACGGCGGAGAGACACTGTTAACTTCCTGACTCCGGTTGCTACTGAGTTCCTTGACAGAGAAATCCAATAACTACTTTTGATCCGACTCGGGAATTAAACTCACTCTTGGTCAGCAGATGTGCTTACGAACACGAAGTCAACACGGCAGGATTTTTAATAATATCATAGCGACAAACGGGTTAGTTGATACCGTGTAATGGCGGTGTAAGAATATCCACCACTCCATACCGTCCCGTGGGTGTCGTAAGAGGTGACAGAGGGAAACAAACCAGGAGATGGGCAGCAGCGTCTCCCTAATAACACCTAAAAAATTAAAAATAGCAGTTGCCGACCCACTAGCCAAACGTGGCAACCACAGAACACGGAATAAGACATTAGAACGGCTTCAACGCACTTTTTGTACGAGAACCTGCGTCGGCAGTAGGCGGAACCCTGTTGTCACAACTACATTTGCAAATATAAGTACACGCTCACACATGCATTAAAGACGCCAATCAAATGTGTAAAAGAGCCAATCAAATGACAATGTTTTTCTGTTTTCTATGGTGGCAACTATGGCAAATATTGCCCCCCTCCCCCTACCCCCATGAGACAATATATGGGGGAGGTCTATGTTTACCAGTGGACTTTAATAAGCTGTAACGATTACGGTAACAGACAAACAAGAACAATCCATCTGATGGTAAAAGCACTGCAGTCCATGGGCATAACATCAAGCGTTGTCACCATTGAGGACTTAAATTAATCACAGCCTGGAATTTACAGCAACAACAACAGAAAAAGCAATGGCTGCAAAACTACTTGACGGCAAAAATGACATTTTAACAATCGACATATTTTAACATATTTTTGCAACACGAGGTAATGGATTTTTGCCCCAAATAGCAACCTGCATAATTAAATGCCGTCGTTTAATTGAAGTTGGGTGCAGGTGTCCATGGCCAATAACGTGGCTTGTACGTTCGCTTGTCACTTCAGTTGTATAAACAAAAATGCTAACAATGATCAAATCTTACAAAGAATTGCAGTAAGAAAAAAGAAAAGATAAATGCATATTTTTGCAATATAATTTAATTTACATTTACATAGCTCAAAATTCAAACATCGGCAAAATTTAAACGCGACAAACATTTTCAACTCACCGTGTTTCCATACCTGATAGATTTTTGATCTAATATTACCACACTTGAAATAATTTTTTTGGCAGATGTGTGTGGTCGTTACTGACATGGACTACTTTACCCAAATAATTTAACTTCAGCTTGGCCTTACAATGTGGATAATGTGAAGAACACCTCCAGGAGTTGGATGTACAATTCGAATACGTGTAGCCGTTCAACAGCAGCAGGTCTTTCCCCCTTTGTGACTTTATAATATCGTACCGGTAAGTATCTGGCGAAAACAAAACACCATGTTACATGTGTCAAATTAAAAGGTACAATAATGATTTCATAAATTCATACAAATATTACACATTGAATAAAACTAATTTTATGGCTTTTATCGAATTTAATTAAACTTATTAATTTGCAGCACCCATGGGGGACTAAGGTGTTTGACGTCCTGATGTCATAGTTAACAAAATCCACCTTAAACTTTTAAATAGTAAGTTTTGGTTCAATCTACGCAGAACGAGCTTATAGTATGTTGAAGTCTTGCGGTGGTATGCTTGAGTTTGTATTTAATTTTATTGATCAATAGAGCCCAAGCAGATGGTAATACCCAACTGCCTTCTTTTTTTTATAGGATAAGGGTGACAAACGAGCACACAGTCCACCTGATGGTAAGTGGTTGCTGGGGTCCATAGACATCTACATCTATGCTCTATTACAAATCAAAATGCAGATGCGTTGTCACCCGTGAGGACTAAAATGGAATGCCTCATTTCCAGAAAAAGGGCCTCCGGCCACCTGCACTCACCAAGCGAAACGCAGAGGTAAACCTCTTCACGCTGGTATTCTGTGAGATCGTGGTACCACCCCGGTTCGAGCCGGCCCATCCGTGCGACAGCAAAAGCCGCCACGTGGCTCTACCACTGTTGAAAAATTCTTCTTCAAAAGATCTTCTATTTTTGAAAAGTTCTTCTATTTTTTCTTAAATTTTAATAGCCTGGCGAATCATTCTTGGTAGGAAAGGAATCCGTTTTCTTTTGCGAGGATTTGTGGTCTATTAAATATAAAGTAATGGTTGGGACGATCCTGAGTACGTTCACTTACAACAGGCTTCTGTAAAGCGCCCGAAACGACAGTATTGAAAAATGTTTAAATTATAGGCGACAAACTCAGTAAAATTAATTTAATTCAATGCAAAAATAATATATAGAATACCTCTTATACCTCCTCATTACACATAATTATAATTTGTTTATTGAATAAAACAACTTTTACGGATTCTATCGCGCTTAATTAACTTGTTTTTTATTGATTCCCGACGTTTCGGGTAGATTGGACCAAAGTTAATAATTAAAAAGCTGAAGATACTCCGGTAGGCGTATTACGTATCTTGCAGATGGCTAGCGATATCAAAATTAGAACAATAATTGCTGATGAATCGCAGAAACGTATTTTTCGACCAGTGATAACCAAGCCCTAGTTAACTCGCGACTACAACGCAGCGCTGTCGCTAGTTAGCTTGGTTATCGCTGATACATAATACGAATCTGCGATTTATCAGCAATTATTGCTCTAATTTCGCTATCGCTAGCCTTCTGCAAGATACGTAATACGCGTACGGGTTAACACTGACATCGGGACGTCAATCACCTCAGTCCCCCGTGACCATGGGTGCTGTAAAGTACCCAAAACGTCGGGAATCAATAAAAAACAAGTTAATTAAACACGATAGAATCCGTAATAGTAGTTTTATTCAACGTGTAGTATTCGTGTAAATATAAGAAATCATTATACAATTTGTTTAGTTATTTTTTTGTAAGCCTTATGTCGTCACGTACCGTAGGTTAAGTACAGTAGATAAATATTATAAATGTTAAATAAAAATTTAAATGAGGCTAATAATCTTCCGCTGACCAGATGTCGCTAGTTGCTACTGAGGTGAAGATTTTCGTTACACAATTAATTGAGACGTTAGTTTTTAATAAAAGTTTATCAGTTTCTAGAGCATTATAGTAATTAATACACGAAACAATGCCTCAGTGGTTTTGGTTTCTTTAATTTTTGCACGTTTTTAACACTTTTTTTAATTTTTCTACGTTTATGAATATCTGTTCGGTTTGGTTTATTTATTTTTTATCTATCTAATTAATATAAAATATAACGAATAGTAGAGAAATAAACATTAAGCTTTAGATTTTTCCAACAAATTAGCCTCCCCATTATGAAATTTGTCATATATTACACCTCATTTTTATGTGGCGCCGCCCTGGTGGCAGGATAAGTCGTGGATATTAAATGATAAAAATAAACATTTTTTTAACCAAGAAAAGATGTAAAGTCGTATATACAGTGCGTACAGTAGGTCGGTAAGAGTCAGGAACACGCAGTAACAGCAGCGCCTCCGAAGCTGTTAGCTGCATCTCAGCTTAACAGGACTGAAGGTGTGACTTCAGCACACCACTTCTGATGTCTGCTTCTTTATAATGTTAACTGTTAATTAGTAATTTATACTTTTACTTCAATAAAGATATTTTTGGACCTGATCACTGCACAGTTTGAAACCCTCGAAATTACTTATTCAAGAGTTTAGAATTTTTAAGCCCCGACGTATTACAGAGGGGTGTTATATGTTTAACGCGTGTATCCGTGTATCTGTTCCCAAACGGATGAATGGGTTTAGATTTAGTTTTTTTATTTTATTTGAATCGAGAGTATTCTTAGCTAGGATACAAGAAAATCTTTTGAGCCCTTTTTTCCAGGGGTTTTTTAAATTTTAAATTTATTTTTTTATATTCTAACAATGCTCTAGACATAAGTTTTGCCATTCAAGTTCGTCCAACTACGATAAATGACACATATGCGAGAGGCGTTCAATGTATTCTCGGTATTAGGACGATTTGCGGGGAGGGTATAAATATGAAATTTCGTCTTGATAACTTCATTACTTCTTATGTAAACTTCAGTCATAGACGACGGGAATGACAGAGTCGACAATATTGAAAAAAATCGAACACCTTGCGGTGATTAAATTCCTCACTAAACAAGGAAAAACTCAAAAAAACATCCATGAAGAAATGGTTGCCGTTTACCAATACTCTGCTCCTTTAATGTGAATTATACAGAAGTGGTCAAGTGAATTCAAAGAGACAGGGAAAGCATCGAAGAAAACACCCGCCCGGGTGGACCAATCACAGCGGCTACAGAAGAAAATGTGAAAATTATTAAAAAACTTGTATTGGAAGATACACGAGGAAGAATTAAGATGTTAGCAGAAATAACTAACCTATCCGTTGGTACCATACACAACATATTGCATGACTATGTCAACCTCAAAAAAGTATGTGCAAGATGAGTACCGCGAAAGCTCACTGGATTCAAAAGCAGGCGCGGGTTGACCGTTGTAGGGAGTTTTTAGAGCTGTATGGTGACGACCCAACAAGTTTTTTCGATAGGATAGTCATAGGAAATGAAACGTGGGTTCATCATTATGACCCTGCAAGTAAACAGGAGTTTATGCAATAGCATAAAAAGGGATTAGACCCCGCAAGAAATTCAAACTCACTCCATCGGCCGATATAATCATGGCCACAGTGTTTTGGGATTCCAAAGGAATATATAGAATAGAATATAGATCGAGTACACAAAAAAAAGGTGAAACCATCAACGCAGACAAATACTCAACCACTTTATGCTATTTGAGAGAAGCAATAAAAGAAAAGATAAGAGGAAAGCCGACCAAAGTAGTGCTGCTCCTTCATGACAAAACACCGGTTCATACGACGCGGCTTTCCAAGGCTGCTGTAAGAGACTGCGGATTCGAGAAACTTAAACATCCACTATACAGCCCAGATCTAGCCCCTAGTGACTATTTTTTATTCCCAAACTTAAAAAAATAAAAAATAAAAATTCGGGGAAGGCGATTTGCTGGCGATAATGAACTCAAGGCAGCTGTAAATGAGCATTTTCAGGCCAAGACGAAGAATATATTTTCAAGGGAATTGAAAAGCCTTTTTTACGAACAAGTAAATGTATTGATTTCATGCGAGACTATATTGAAAAAAAAGTTTATAATTTTATCTTTTTCTTACAACCTATCCATACCGAGAATTCATTGAACGCCCCTCGTATATCAGAAAAAGGTCGTCGTTATGCGTGCGATCTCTAATCTAAATATATAGGAAATCCTCCGTACAACCAAAGAAGTCTATAAAGTAGTAAACTTTCACAAGTTGCTAAAGTATAAGATCCTGTTGTTCATGTATTGTGAGAAAAATAAAATACATGAATATATAACTGAAGAGACTGATAGTTAAGGACCGTAACTATACATCAATCAATACATACTCGTATATATATACACAGTCAGGACATAAGTATTGTCACACAGTAAAAACTTTTCTTTTAGAATGCTGGCCACAAAAAAGTTTATTGAATTCGAATTTCGAATTGTTCATGAAAATAAACCTGTATACTTTTTAGAATTTTACTCATTTTTAAATATGGAGTGGACGCTTAAAGAAGACCGTGTTGCAGTTATTGCGTAGCATCGTTGCGGTTACGCGCCAATTCAAATTTTTGACATACTGAAAAATTTGAATATACCCAAAAGATTCGTTTATCGTACCATCAAACGATACAATGAAGACTCTAGTGTAGATGACAGGTCAAGAAGTAGTCGCCCTCGGTCTGTTAGGACTCCAGCAGTGATAAAAGCTGTGAAGGCGCGAATTCAAAGAAATCCCAAACGTAAGCAGAAACTGTTGGCCCTTCAGAAGGGGTTAAGCAGAACCACGGTGAATAGGGTGTTAAATGAAGACTTAGGGCTTCGGGCATATCGAAGAAAAACAGGACATCGTTTGAACGCTCGTCTAATGGACCTGAGACTGAAGAGATACCACGCTTTGTTGAAGCGGTACGCGGGAAAATAATATCGGGAAATTCTTTTTTCGGATGAAAAAAATTTTACCGTAGAAAAGAGCTACAACAAACAAAATGATAAGATGTACGCACACAGTAGTGAAGAAGCGAGCAACCGTATTCCGCGTGTCCAACAAGGTCATTTTCCATCCTCGCTCATGGTATGGTTGGGAGTTTCTTATTGGGCTTAACAGAGGTACATTTTTGTGAGAAAGGTGTAAAAACGAATGCAGTTGTGTATCAAAATACAGTCCTGACGAACCTTGTGGAACCTGTTTTTCATACCATTTTCAATAACAGGCACTGGGTATTCCAACAAGATTCGGCGCCAGCTCATAGAGCGAAGAGCACATAAGACTGGCTGGCGACGCATGAAATCGACTTCATTCGGCACGAAGACTGGCCCTCCTCCAGTCCAGATTTGAATCCATAAATTTTAATCCAAGATATGGCAACACTTGGAGGAAAAGGTGTGCTCAAAGCCTCATCCCAATTTGGAGTCACTCAAGACATCCTTGATTAAGGCAGCCGCCGATATTGACATGGACCTCGTTCGTGCTGCGATAGACGACTGGCCGCGCAGATTGAAGGCCTGTATTCAAAATCACGGAGGTCATTGTGAATAAACTTTAGTGTCATAAGAATCTATGTTTTGTTAAGTTCATTTTGGTATATAAATGGTTACATAATGAATAAACTTGTTTCAATTATTTTATATTAAACATGTGACAGAATTTATGACCTGACTAGGTACATAAAAAGACAAGTCCCGGTTCACTCACTGTAATCACTCATTGACTCATCAACGCTCAGTCCAATCCCTTGGACCTGGAAAGCCGAAATTTTGCACAGAGAACCCTTTATAATGTAGACAAGGAATTGTTGCTGTAATGTTTCGATCGTGATGAAAGCCAGTTTTAGATTTTACACTAGCAGAAATTCCATTCATTTTTGAGTATAAGTACCGAATTCATGTCCCAAAGATTAGAAAGAAGCATTAAATATACATTTCCCACATTAGTTATTTACTAGAGACCTACTCGCTTCTACACTTGACTGCAATGAATGTAAGAAAAATAATTAACCGTAGAGCACATCTTTTTCTTTTTCACGAACCCGCAACAGTCCCACTTTTTACAAAAGCTCTTTCTTTTATATAAGCAAGAACATGTTCTACCTAACGATAAATAAACGCTGTGACCCAGACAACTACATTTTCTTTGATCTCAGCCTACATTTAACCTGGAGTCAATATCAATATGCAGACACGTTTTAACCCCTGAGGACTAGGATGGAATGCCTTAGGCAACTTTTTTTTAAATAACAACTTACACTTTTTTTAAATAACAACTTACACTTTTTTAAATAACAACTTACACTTTTTTTAAATAACAACTTACACTTTTTTAAATAACAACTTACACTTTTGTTTTGCTTTGAGGAAACGCAACTGATTTAAAAATTAGTTTTGTTTTGCAAAAAAGTACTACAACAGCCATTTACAATGTAAAATGTAGCCTCTTTTAAAGAAAAGAATTGAAAAGAATTAAATATGTTAGATATGCAGGAATATGGATTCAAGTGGATCAGGATTATTTAAGGGAGACCTGTGTTCAGCAGTGGACTTGTTAAGAAATATAATGACTGGCTTGTTCTGCCCTTTCCGACGACCCTTCCTATGAAAAAATCCTTAAATTCGCAATAAAAAAAATATTGAAGGTCATTTTTATCGGGATAAAAAGTATCCTATCTTTCAAGTTGGATCAAACTGCACACATTGTACAAAATTTCATTGAAATCAGTTCAATAGTTTAGGGAGTTCATCGCGGACAAACAATGTGACACGTAATTTTTATATATAAAGATAACAAAAGTAGTTTTAAAAAGGTGATACATATTCTTAAACACTAGAAAAAAAACACAACTTAGTATACTAGTTAAGATCAGTAATTGATTTATGGGAAAATTTCTTAATTAAGCTTCAAAAAAGTCCCAGAAAATATACAAGGTCTACGTACGGATATCTCAAAGCATGAATTTTTAATAGACAAAGACTGTATAAAGATAATAACCATATTTTTTATTATATCTTATTCTTTATTATATCAATGGTAATAAATAATACCACGTAAAAACTTCCACTTGTGGAAGAACTCCCATCATAGGTTGAATTTGCCATAATCGCTACGCTGGGCAGGTAGACTGGTGATCGAAGTGTCAGATCCCTTAACTGACTTTAATTCTCATAAAGTTGTTTTTTTTTAGTTATAAATATTTTAGATGGTACCACTCTTTTAGGGTGGAGAGTTTTGTGGCTTATCACACAACAAATAAAATTCTGTCATTACTTGTTCGTTATAGTATTTAATTTATCATTCGATATATTATGTTAAATATACTAATATTTGCATCTAATAAATATTTAATTTTGTTATTTATAATTACATAGACGGTAAATTAAATATTTAATGTGACATGAAGCGGTGTCAAAAGCGTTGGAATAATCAGATGAAACTCCAGAAAACGAATATTTTCTTTTTTACAAATTTTTGATATTTTTAGGGTATTAAAACGAATGTTAATTTTAATCTTCTGGATTTTAATCACTAATGTCGTAAAAGTTCTCGCAAATTTAACAATATGTAATTTTTAGTTAGCTCCTTAGTTCTAATTGAATATCTAGAAAGCATTCATCAATGTGACGAAACGGAACGAAGAGGTAGATCTTGTAAGATATGCGCGATGTACGATCATTGTGTACTCGGTAATAGAACAGACACAGCGAACAAAATCTGTGCAGTAGTGCTGGGCGCGTGGAAAGAGCCACAGAATACTAATTTATGGCACAACGTTTGAGCCCATGGGCTCATACGTGTCGCAAACGACCAAGCCTCGGCCCTTCTAGTTCTAGTAAGTAATATATATTATTTCAATGTATGCTGCAGGACTTTTTAGTTTTTATTTTCTAACACTGACAACATTTCATTTTGCATCGTTCAATGATTATGTACAATTAAATTAGAAGAAAGTAATACAAAAGAATACTAAAATATAATATGGCTAGGTGCTACCATATACTTGAGATCCCATAATAAATAAAATTAAATCCAAACCCAAGCATACTTCTGCAAGACTTCAAGATACTGTAAGGTCCTTGTGTAGATTGGGCCTTCGTTAATGATGACATTAGGACGTCAATCACCGCAGTACCCCCCCCCCCCCCCTCTGTGACTATGTGTGCTGTAAAATTCCCGGAACATCAGGAATTAAAAAGTTTAAATTAATAAATAAAAGCAAGCTAATTCCATGGTATTTTCACAGTCCTGCTATAAATCTTTACTCTTATACAATGGTGCTACAACGGCTTTGCATCAGATATCGGCATAAATTCAAGAAAGTGCTACAGTAAGCTTGCCAACACGACCTCTCCAGTCCTCAGCATTTAGAATTATATTTTATTATACCCAGTAGACTTACGTGATTCGTGCTTTCCATTGTTTTCATTTTTCATCCATATTTATCTCCTTACTTCCTTTTACTTCTTTCGGAGTTTCTTATTCGTTCACTCTGATGATGTATCCTCACATTTAAACACGCGTTTCTCCCATCTCTTTGAAACAAAATACAGCCATTCTCGTTTCACACAGCGGTCATGGCTGTTTTTTTCCCTGACAGTTCTGATTAGTTTCCAGAACGTTTATAGTTTTCCGTTTTTTTTTTTGCTTTTTCTTTTCACTACTTATTTTACTGTCTTCTTTAGACGTCTGAAAATTGCTTTATCATTCAATCTCATCATCCATACAGCCATAACTAAGTTTAGCCGCTAGTACATAATAGCCATGCTCCTTTATTTGCTCCCAATTTCATTCGTTCGTCTCATTTTTTAGCCTACCCTAACGTTTTATTATCCCTGTTATTCTTTCTCTTGCTTACACACATACTTCAGTAGCTGCAACTATCAAAAGTCCGAATCTTTCATACGCAATTCATCTAAATGACAACTTTTTATCTTAATTTAATACTTCTCCTCACAACTGTATCTCGTAACCTTTCTATTCTAAAAGTTATAACGAAGTAGTCGCCACGGCTGTGCGGTACCTCTAACCTCTGAACTGATCATTTACTCAACTTGAGACCAAGTAGTGATCGGTCCCTACGTTGTAACTCCGGAGAATTCTTGAATATACGACAGCCTTTATCTTTTTTCTTTTTCCCATTAATACATTAAGTAGCGGTGTAAGAATATCCGCTACCCATATCATCCCATAAATATTTCACCTATGAGGCAATCTATGGGGGAGGCCTATATTCAGCAGTGGACTTTAATAGGCTGTAATGGTAACTGTAACGGTATGTATACGTTACAGTTAAAACTCATAACCGGTCAAAACCAATTTAGACTGTAAAAAATCAGGTAAAAGTAGTTTTGACTAAGAACGTTTTTCAATAACACTTTTAACTGATTTTTGCAAAAAAAAGTAGTTTTGACTAAGGCCGTTGGTCAAATCCACTTTTAACTGCAAAAACACTGGGTAATAGTGATTTTAACCAATTACATCGGTTAAAAGTAGTTTTGACCAACAATGTTAGTCAAAACTTCTTTTGACTTATACTTTTTGAATTTCTGAAATTAAAGAGTTCAATTCCTTCAATATTATATTTTATATCATTATAATATACGCGGCTTAAGGGTGGTCTAAGGGCCACTCCAGCCACACCTTAACCTACTGTTACGGATATTGCGAGTTTTGACCGATAGTCTGAAGTTTAAATCAGACAACACCACTTTTGACTAAGAACGTTGGTTAAAACTACTTTTGACTACAAAAATCAGTCAAAACTGTTTTTGACTAAGGGCATCCGGTCAAAACCATTTTTGCCTGATATTTGCCGTCAAAAGTGGTTTCGACCAGTTATGAGTTTTGACTGTGACATATACAAATAAATCTTATGACCAAAGATAATGTCCATCACAAGATTTCCTTCCAAGCTTACTATGAGTAGACTTTCAGGTTTTATTTACACATTCATCACCAAAGAATACCACTACCGAACAAAGCCTTAATCCTTCCATTAACATCTTGCATTATGATCGGCAATCAAAGTAAAAATTAAACTTATATATTCAATATTACGAAAGAAAAATAAGAAAAGATATTGTTATGATTTTAAAGGATATTAATTTGAAATATTTTCAACTGCTAATTCAGTACCTACTGTCCTGCAGAATGGAAGCCGACTACAAGATCTACATACATTTGTGTCACTTCTCATTAATAAGGAAGCGAATCTTTAGACAGATGTAATCACGTGTTTTAACTTCCTCGAGGTTTTAAACGGATGATTATGATTGTTGTCAATGGAGACTATCTTTCCAAGCACCATAATAAGTTTAGCATTACATGATTTAGATATAGAACACCTCCAACTGTTTGGGCTCTTCTGGTAGAACGTAAAACCGTGCACCAGCATTAGCTTCTTTCCTTTCTGTGATTTTATAAACTGGAATTCTATGTAACCTGTAAAATTAAAACAATATTTAAAAGATACACGTATAATTATTATAAACTAATCAATAATCAGAAAATCATGTCAATACCCATGTATTTGTATAACGAATACAAGTGAAGTTGGAATCGTTAAGGCGTAAATATAAAAGCACAATTGACTCTAGCGTTATAAACAATAATTTATAATAGAAGCATTAATCACACGTTAAGAAGGGTTAATGTCCTCTGATAACTTTACAAAATATGTGGGCGTAAGAATAGATCATGATCAAGTTTATTGATTGTTGCAAGCAATATACAAGTTTAAGTGTAAATTTTGGTTGTGCAGAAATCAGTCATTGGGTTTTACTGTTAAGAAAATCTCATTAACAGCCCGGGGCCAGGAAGTTGGCGGTGTTTCACCCTCGTGCCTCTGAGAGCACGTAAAGACGTTGGTCCTGCGCCTGATCTCTTTCCGGTCGGGTCGGATCACCGTCCCATCGGACTATGAGAGTCAGGGTATAGATTGCACCTGTGCTGATTAGTTTGAAATTAGGCTGAAGTGGGAATGGGTCGAAGATCGAGGCATCGCGGGTCAGCTAGTACTTATGTAACTTAATTAGATTTTTTATAAGTAAGAAAGACTTAATTAAAAATTTTCACAGTTTATATTTCGCCTTTACAGTCATCATCATCATTACAGCCATTTACAAGTCCATTGCGGAACTTAAGCCTCACCCAAAGAATGCCATAAATCACAGCTCCACCTTTCTCCATCTTCCTCGATAAATCTTACAATTGACTGTGCGTTCTTGTAACTGCTATAAAACATCGTTGGCTTGTCACCCTCGATAAAAATTAATCTTGCAGCAGTGACTTAACGCACGTTATAGTCTGATGCGAGAGGTCAACGAGCGCAGGTATTGCGTTGAGGAATTGAGAGAGAATGGCAATCATTCCTCAGAGACACGTAATAGTCATTAGACCCACTCCATGTAATTGATACCTAGATAGCAGATGCGCGGGAGGCCATGCATCGACTGACATTTAAAGCCTACGATAAAAGGGTGTAAATCGGATCCTTTTAAATTGGTGAGTATACCACATGCGGGAGTTTATATAGTTCTTTAATACCACCATCATTACAACCTTTCACGATTCAACTGCTGAATATAAGGGTTCCTCAAGTAATGTCAATAATAAAGGTCCTAGGCCACTTGCATGCTTCTACTCTCCTCCACAAGTTCTCTTGCACTCCTGTATTTAAAAGGTTTAGTAAGAAAACAAGTTTAAGATTTTTTTTCAAGTAAATTTATTTCGATAACCATTAAAAATTAATTTTCTGTCATAATCAAAATAATGAATTGAGGCTTATAATTAATTATTTCAGAACAAATTCAAAATTTCTGCTCTTCATCAAATTCCAATCACGTCAAATTTGTAAGGAATCTAAACCCTAACGTACTTCCCCTCACTAGTCTTATAATAATTCCTGGGAGGATGTCTGTGTTCATTGCTAATTTTGACGATTTTACCCGTGTAATCTAGTTTCAGCTTGGCCTTGCAATGAGGGTAGTGAGTAGAGCATACCCAGGTGTTCGAGTTTTTATTCGAATACGTGTAACCCTTTAACAGTAGTAGACTTTTTCCTCTCTGTGACTTTATAATTTCGTAGCGGTTTACATCTGGCAACAATTAATAATATAACACATAAATAATACGAAATATCAAATAATAAAAAAACACAGTAATCCTTTAAGGCCCACTTGTAGGCAGTTTTGCAATTCACAAATTAAATTGAAAAAAACATATTTTTATAAAAAGTATTTATAAAGTTCAATGAAGTAAGTAAATAAAGAAAACAATATCAGAATAAAAGTTTTTATTTTTAAAAATTGTTACAAATTGTCAAGCCCAAAATCTATTTGCTTTGCCAAACTACACAAATTACTGGTGAAGTACATATAGCCAAACTCACTACTGCTGAAATCACACGGTTTTTTGCAATGTATTCTCAAATACTCTTAATTTAAAAAAAACGAGGTAAAAGGTGCCATATGCTTGGAAACAGTCCTTTGTTACACCTGTATTTAAGTCCGGTAATAAACAAGATATAGAAAATTATCGTCCGATATCCAAACTTAATACTATCCCCAAGCTTTTTGAGAAAATAGTGTATGATGCTATATACCCCACCATCAGACCCGCCTTGTTGACCCAGCAGCATGGTTTCATGATTAGGAAATCTACAGAGAGTAATTTATGCGAATATCTTAATATTGTTCACAAAGCAATGGATGCAGGGCTACAGGTGGATGCCGTGTACACCGATTATTCCAAAGCTTTTGATAAAATATCTCATGAAATCCTTTTCAAAAAACTAGACCAAATCGGTGTGCACGGTGACCTCCTGCGCTGGCTAGCATCTTACTTGCGTAATCGTACTCAAGCGGTAGCAGTTAAGGGGTACTGTTCTTCGTTTTTACCAATATCTTCGGGTGTTCCCCAGGGCTCGCATCTCGGTCCTCTTTTGTTCAATATTTATATAAATGACGTTCTTTTGCAATTCCAACACTCTAACATACTCCTATTTGCTGATGATAAGAAAATTTTTAAAGTTATTCAAAACGAACATGACTGTGAGCTACTACAAGAAGATATTAATAGATTATACTCATATTGTTCAAATAATCTATTATTCTTAAATATAAAAAAATGTAATGTTATTACATTCAGCAGGAAAAACAAACATATAAAATTTGATTATAAAATAAATAATGAATCGATAGATCGAGTAACCGAGTTGCGGGACCTGGGCGTATATTTGTATCAAAAATTAATATTTAAATCTCATATTGATAAAATCGTTAACAAGTCCTATAAGATGCTTGGATTTATCTTACGAATTACTAAAGACTTTAAAAAACCCTCAACTCTAATTATTTTGTATAACTCATTGGTCCGCTCAATATTAGAATACTGCTCAACAGTTTGGAATCCTCAATATAATATTTATATAGAGTCAATTGAAAAAATTCACAATAAATTTCTGAAGCATATCCAATTTAGATCAGCCGGTGATGCCTCTATTTTGTGTAGATTAGCCTCTGACCTAAAATCTCGTCGTACTGTCAGGGATCAGATGTTTTTATATAAAATCATTCATAATAGGGTCGACTCCATACCACTTCTAAGTGAAATAAATTTCAGATGCCAAAGGATAAGTGCTAGAAAGAAACTTTTATTTTGTACTTCTACAATGCGCACTAAATATGGCAAGAACAATTTTATAACTCGTGCATGTAATTCTTATAATAACATTTTTTCAGATGTTGATGTATTTTCTCTGTCATATGGACAGTTTAAAAAGGAAATTGAAACTGTAATGGGTAATAGTTAAAATTTATATTTCACATTAATATTATATTTTGCCATAACTTAATTTTAGTTCTACACACCAAAGTATGTTATGATGTTTGCTTGTTGTCGATGAGTTACTTAACTGTGGAAACTTTATTGTTAATTGTAAGATTAATATGTGTTATGTATTAGACTAAAATTATGTATGTTTCCCTTGAAAATAAAATAAATAAATAAATAAAAAAATCTATGTTGATAAAGGAGATATGCCATAGGGTGGAGATAAACGCAGTAAGGAATGCTCTGTGGATAGATAAAGCGACTATCTGCGCAAGGCGGCTGATAGCAACTGGATACGTGAAGCAGAAGATTGAGATAAGTGCCGCGCCTTGGGAGAGGCTTATCTCCAGCAGTGAACTGCCGGAGGCTGGTGATCAATTGATAATAGATGAAGGATATTAAAGCTTGCTCCAATGAAATTTTCTAAGAAATAAAGTTCCTTATACTCTGTAAAGACGTATTACATTTATTATAAAACAATTTAAAATAAACTTCTGTGTTTTATATCTTTATCTCCTTATTCGTAATGTAAAAAGATAAAATATCAATTAAGTCTTATAATTAATTCTTTCGGTATAGATCCAACTCTTCATAAAATTTCAATAAGGGGCGTCCATTAATTAGTTGAGGTGTTTAGGGGCGTAGGGCGTCGAGCCGAATCTCAGATGATCTCACGTGGGGGAGAAGGAGGATCTCGACAAATATCATGTAATTTTTTTCCGCAACAAATAGTGTAACATTTACAGAATATTGGGTTAAGTTATGTACCATATGGCTATATCCTACACAATAATACTTATCTCGGTTATTATACCTCAAAAACATATAACAACAAATTATTTAACAATAATTAAGCAAATTATTATTTTTAATAAACCCAACGCAATTAAGCACAGAATAACGTATTACCACGAAAATACGCATTTTGAAAAATCTCACGTGAGATTTGGAAGGGAGGGTGAGAGGGTCGAGCAATATTCATCTCATCAGGAGGGGGGGGGGGGGGGTTAGAAAAATCTCCAAAATCGCTTCACGTAACTAATGGACGCCTCTTAACGTTCGATTTGCAAAGACACTACTAGACTCTAATGTACTTCCCCTCACTAGTTTTATAATACTTCCTAGGAGGATGTATGTGGGCTTTGATAATGTGGACAATTTCACCGGAACCATATAGTTTCAGCTTCGCCTTGCAACCAGAGTTAGTAGAGCATACCCAGGTGTTAGAATGTGGATTCGAATACGTGTAATCATTCCACAGAAGTAGATCTTTTCCTCTCTGTGACTTCATCATATGGTAGCTTTTTACATCTGGCAACAATTAAAATGTGACAAAACCTTAATAAAATGAAACATCAATTATTTGAAAAAACAAAGGAATCCTATAAGACCCACTTATTAAGCACTATTAAGTAAACCACGAATTAGATAGAGATAAACTCAATTATATTGTACAACTTTCGTCTGTAAATGTTTTATAGATATTAAATAAAATGTCATTCGAGTAAATAAAAATAACATTAGAAAATAATTTTTGAATAAATTTGATTTTTTAATAAATATTAAACTGTACGCGCCCAAAATCTAGTCTACCTTCCTATGGCTAAACTACCTACTTCCGACAACACACCATTTTTTCTCCAGAAGTTTTCTTGCACTCCTGTATTTAAAAGGTTTAGGAAGAAAACAAGTTTAAGTTTTTTTTAAAGTAAATTTATTTCAATAACCATTAAAAAATTAATTTTCTGTCATAATCAAAATAATGAATTGAGGCTTATAATTAATTATTTCACGTACAAATCCAAAGTTTCTGCTCTTCATCAAATTCCAATCACGTCAAATTTGCAAGGAATCTAAACCCTAATATACTTCCCCTCACTAGTCTTATAATAATTCCTGGGAGCATGTGTGTGGTCATTGCTAATTTTGACGATTTTACCCGTGTAATCTAGTTTCAGCTTGGCCTTGCAATGAGGGTAGTGAGTAGAGCATACCCAGGTGTTAGAGTTTGTATTCGAATACGTGTAACCATTTAACAGTAGTAGATTTTTTCCTCTCTGTGACTTTATAATTTCGTAGCGGTTTACATCTGGCAACAATTAATAATATAACACATAAATAATACGAAATATTAAATAATTAAAAAAAAACAGTAATCCTTTAAGGCCCACTTGTAGGCAGTTTTGCAATTCACGAATTAGATGGAGAAAAACATATTTTTATAAAAAGTATTTAAAAAGTTCAATGAAGTAAGTAAATAAAAAAATCATTATTAGAATAAAAGTTTATATTTTTAAAACTTGTTACTGTTGTTTTGCTTTGCCAAACTACACAAATTACCAGTGAAGTACATATAGCTAAACTCACTACTGCTGAGATCACACAGTTTTTTGCAATGTATTTTCAAAAATTCTTTATTTAAAGAAACTAAGTAAAAAATCTATGTTGATAAAGGAGACATGCCATAGAGTGGAGACCGCGTTTCGGTAAACTTAGTAAGGAACACTCCGTGGCTAGATAAAGCGACTATGTGCGCACGGCGGCTGATAGCAACTGGATGTGTGAAGCAGAAGATTGAGATAAGTGCCGCGGCTTGGGAGAGGCTTATGTCCAGCAGTGAACTGCCAGAGGCTGATGATTAATTGATAATTGGTGAAGGATTTAAAAGCTTGCTCCAATCAAATTTTCTAAGAAAAAAAGTTCCTTATACTCAGCAAAGACGTATTACATTTATTATAAAACAAACTAAAATAAACTTCTGTGTTTTATATATTTATCTCCTTATTCGTAATGTAAAAAGATAAAATATCAATTACGTCTTATAAATAATTCTTTCGGGATAGATCCAACTCTCCATAAAATTCCAATAAGGCAGCGTCCATTAATTAGATGAGGTGTTTAGGGGCGTAGGGGGTCGAGCCGAATCTCAGACAATCTCGCCTGAGGGAGAGGGAGGGCCTCGGCAAATATCATATAATTTTTTCCGCAAGAAATAGTGTAACATTTACAGAATATTGGGTTAAATTATGTACAAACAAAAACATATAACAACAAATGATATAACAATAAGTAAGCAAATTATTATTTTTAATAAACCCAACGCAATTAAGGACAGAATAACGTATTTCCACTAAAATACGCATTTTGAAAAATCTCACGTGAGATTTGGAAGGGAGGGTGAGGGGGTAGAGCCATAGTCATCTAATCAGGAGGAGGGGGAGGGTAGAAAAATCTCCAAAATCGCTTCATGTAACTAATTGACGCCTCCTAACGTTCGAATTGTAAAGAAATTACACTCTAATGTCCTTCCCATCACTAGTTTTATAATACTTCCTAGGAGGATGTATGTGGCCTTTGATAACGTAGACAATGTCGCCGGAACCATATAGTTTTAGCTTCGCCTTGCAACCAGGGTTAGTAGAGCATACGCAGGTGTTAGAATGTGGATTCGAATGCGTGTAACCATTCCATAGAAATAGATCTTTTCCTCTCTGTGACTTCATCATATGGTAGCTTTTTACATCTGGCAACAATTAAGAATGCGACAAAACATTAATAATATGTAACATCGATTATTTGAGAAAAAAAAAGGAATCCTATAAAACCCACTTATAGACACTATTATGTAAACCACGAATTAGATCGAGATAATCTCAATCATATTGTACAACGTTCGTCTGTAAATGTTTTATAAATATTAAATAAAATGTTATTTGAGTAAATAAAAACCGGCCAAGTGCGAGTCGGACTCGCGCACCGAGGGTTCCGAAAAAATCCGTAAGTATATAAATTTAAAATTATTAAAAATATTTTTATTATATGATGTAACTAAAAATTTATGCTTTTCGCAATTTTTCCTTTATCTGTGCTATAAAATGTTGCTTCGTACGAAATTTCAAGATTCTGAGTTCACGGGTAGTACCCTGTAGGTTTTGATTCCCTTGCGAATGTCGAAAATTTGCGGCATAAACGGCTCTCTTTTGATTGCGTTGGCTTAGAGTTTTGATTTTTTCACAGCTTTAAGGGACAGTAGACTTGAGTATTTGATATGAATTTCAGCTTGATACCTCTACGCGTTCCTGAGAAAAAGGGTCTTGACAGACAGACAGACGCACAACAAAGTGATCCTATAAGGGTTCCGTTTTTTCCTTTTGAGGTACGGAACCCTAAAAACAACATTTTAAAATAGTTTTTGAATAAATTTAATTTTTTAATAAATATTAAATTGTACGCGCCCAAAATCTAGTCTACCTTCCTATGGCCAAACTACCTACTTCCGACAACCACCATTTTTTGCTATGTATCCTCAAACATTATTTATATTTAATGAGGTAAAACAAAATAAAATTGCTAAACTGTTCGGAGATCAAAATTTTCTCTAATTAAATTTCCTAACATTTATTTGTATTTTTATTTAAGATTAGTATGAATTTTATACAATTTAAAACTAAAATATTTTTTTTTATAATTTATTGACATTAAGTACACGATTTGTATTTTAAATTTTAATTTAAAGGTAGCCTTGCCTTAAATTTGTAAAAAAATATTATTGGAGCAGAATTTAAGCTCCTATAATAGTATGGTCACCAAACGAAAGCCAATTAGTTTTACTTCGTAATATAAAAAATAAATAATAATTTAAAAAGTTAAAAATAATTATAAGTGTTAAGGATTGATTTTTCAACAGTCAGATAAAAGTCATCCATCGAATAAATTATAACCTGACTGAATATAAATTTGAAATAATTGAACTATTTCATTCCTACAATTGATTTATTTATATTGTATTTTATTCTATGAATAAATTTTATCTCAGTATTGAAAAATCAGTTCTTAACAAAACAATTTAAAAAATAGATTAAAATAAATTGATAACAATTTTTTGCGATTAGATGTTAACAAATACGGTATATTTAGTTTCATACTCTTATGAATTCTCCAGTAGTAGTTTTTATAAATTTTCGGGGCGGATGACTATGTTGATTGTAAATTTTAATTATATAGCCAGCGTCATCCAGTTTCAGCTTCGCTTTGCACGCACGGTTTTTCGTAGAGCACACCCAGTTGTTGCCATTGGTTGGTTTAGAAAAAGTATATCCTCCAACTAAGATAAGACTCTTGCCCATTTGTGATTTAACGATTTCGTATTCAGGTCCTGTTCGAAAACCGTAGTGGGTTAAAATAAATAAGATATGTTTATCTTTTTTTGCCATAACAAAACACAGTTAATAATCGTTAAGGTTAATACAAAAAATATTACGGATAATAATTAGCTTTTAATATATTATTTTAATAAATATGCAACGAAAGACAATTTCAAAGCCATAATTTATCAAAAATAACACTTAATAATATTCATAACCTGCTACAATATTAACAACAATAAAATTCCGATTAACAATTTCAACTTATTAAAACTAGTTACTAGAGCACTTCGCGACAATGTTCCAATGGTGGATACGAACCTGCGACTTTAGTTTCGCAATCCCGTACCTTTAATTGTTAATTTATAGCTTATTGTAAATTAATTTTAGTTATCAATTGCATTAATATATTGCAATGCTATGGGTTAAATAAGGGCGTTAAACAATAAAGTTACGTACGGTACTACCACAGGTTATCAGATGTCCAATGTGGTAGGGACGGATGACAAACTTGGACTTTGTTATGGCACCACACCATCTCGTTCTTTTTATGTCGTAAATATTGTAAAATAGGAGTGGGGAAACAAAGAAGGAGCAATAACGTTATTAAGTGTAAGACAAATCATGTTTTTCTTTTAGAGAAAGGGTGTGAAACGAGTGCAGATTCCATCTAATGGTAAGTGATGGCCGTGGCCCATAGAAATGATGTACTCGTATATTGATTAAAATCAAAATTCAGATGTGTTGTCACCTCCTAGCAAATGTCTAAATATTTTTATTCAAACTGGCTTTTACCCAGCACTTGTTGAAAGTCAATAGCCTACGCCATCGATACTACAAGTCTCTAGTCCAGGAGATCTTGTGGGAAGAAGCAACAAGAAACACACAATTAACTATTTTTCATCCATTAGTAACAATTTTACCTTATTAAACAACGTGCTGCAGCTATATTATAATTGTAGCACGAATGGGGCAATTCGACCGGAGAAGGACCAAACTATCACAGAATAAGAGCGTTTTTTACTGGATAAGGGTCATTCCGTCTTAGTACTCAGAGGTAACAAAGTATCTGCATTTTGATTTTTATAAGGATAAAAGAAGATATCTCGGGCCACAGAATCGACTTACCATCATGTGAACTGTGTGCTCGTCTGCCACCCATATTCTGTATAAAAAAAATATAAATTAGTAAGAAAAGTCTCCAGCTCACAATGTTCACGCATTCTTACTTTTTTTATAGAATTAGGGTGACAAACGAGCACACAGTCCACCTGATAGTAAGTGGTTGCTATAGCCCATAGACATCTACATCTATCCTCGATTACGAATCAAAATGCAGATGCGTTGTCACCCGTGAGGACTAAGTTGGAATGCCTCGTTTCCAGTAAAAAAGGGTCTCCGGTTCTATACACTCACCATACGAAACACAGCAGTGTCAAGCTGCTATTTTACGTTGGTATTCTGTGAGAGCGTGGTCCTTACCCGGTCGAGCCGATCCATTCGTGTTACAACTATGCCAGTAATATAGCTGCAGCATGGCTCTACCACGTAAAAAACGTATTTCTTCAATAGTCATCTGATTTATAATATCCTTTACAGAATACTTATATTAGCTTTGAATTTATGCAAAGGCAGATCATCTATATTACAGGGAATCTTGTTATAAATAGTTTTAGTTTATTAGCTGCCCGAAGCCGCAGCAGCAAGAAGCAGGAGTTTTCGTCAATCACCATACAAAATATAATAGCTGTTCCACGCTGGTATTCTATGACGTAATTTCCTCTTTCGCATCACACGCTGTAATGTCGCTTTACCACATACAACAATATTCATACGCTTTACATCGTTGACAACTTCCGACAGAACCTTAAGAAACTACTTAAACAAATCCTTACGTATTGGACTTACAAATTTTAACCATTTAGTGAACCAGTCGATAACATGGATTCGAATCAGGGTTACACACGAACAAGATCTCCCGTAACAGTTCTCGCGAATTTTCTCCGTGGGTGACAGTGCTCGTTAAACAAACTGATTATGTTTCCATCTTCGTCCATCTTGAGCCGGGCTTTACAATCCCGAAATTTAGTAGAACACACCCAATGCCTCGTACTTACTCTGGAGAAGGTGTACCCGTTGATTAGAAGCAGCTGCTTTCCTCTCTGCGACTTTATAATTTCATAATCTATGGCTGTTTAAAGAGAAAATAACGATATCATATTTTACATCGTTAAGATATACATATGACGAAGACAATATATAAAAACCAAGGTTCACGTTTTAACCAAACATTAAATTAGTTTAAATTTTAATTATACATTGACGCTTCATTAAAACTATTTCAATCAAAAAATAAGCGGGTCAATGAAAACAAAGTAATGTACATATTATAAGCGCCTATTAGAAAAATCGGTAGGACGAAGGAAAACAATACAAATCATAATGTAAAATTATTTAAGGATATACTTAACTACCGCAGCGAAACGTTAGCTGCAAAAGTTCAAGAAACTAATAAAAATAAGAATTTTTTAAGGGAGAACAGAAATAAAACTAGAATGCGATTTTTTAAACCTATGATAGGTAACCATTTAATTTTAATTTAATTAAATTGAACACTTGCCTCATTGGAAATAAATACAAATTATACAATTAGTTTAATAGATCACATGTCATTTAGGAAATATAGTTAAATAAGGAATATTAAAAATTGCTTTACAAAGGAAATGTAATGTACAATCAAAACTTGTATCAAGAATAAATTCCTACGTTGATCGGTGATGAAGACGGATATTTCTAAAGAAATAAAAAAATAGGATATAGACAAACATTTTTATATGATTTCATTTTTCACTGCTTATGAACAAACAGCAGCTATAATTTCTTTAAACTTTTGACACTTACGCGAATTATGTACATAAATTTGGCTAGCAAAAGAATATAACTTTATAAAGTTATATTCTTTTGCTAGCTATATAAAATTCTATGAGTATTGTATACAATACTCATAGAATTTTATATTTTCTAAAGCTGCAAAGCGGCATGTAAGCATGCAGTTCCGACAATTACACACGTTGTGTAAGCGAAGTGCTATTTGCCCGGAAGTATGGAAATTATAACTTTTCCTTTTTTTCCATCTACCACTACTATATGTGACGACTTATCCCTGTACTACGACTATGTGACGGCGGAGTTAACTCTTTATGATATATTTCAAATTGACGCACTATGATTTTGAGCGTTATAATTCTGTAATTTTATGTTCAATTTCTTATTTATTATCACAAATAAGACCTTACCTGTGGATCTTTATAAGAAATGTACAACGGCAAATGTATAGTCATTTGTCGTTGTACATTTCGGTAAACTTCTAATATTGATTTTTAAGACTATTGTAGAAGTAGAACCTATTAGAATTATTTAAAACTTTCTAAATTAATTGTTTCTAAAATTCTAAACGTATGTTTATGGTGCAAGTGCAAAGGTAAGAAAAGGACAATAATTTCAAGTTCGAAAGTGTAAGTTTGAAAATAAGTTGTCTTTCTCTATATTTTGTAAGAATTAACGTTGAATACGCGTAAAGCAATCAAATTGTTTTTTTCTATTTTCAATATACATACATGTAACACAATATCTGCGAGAATTTTGCTGATTTGTTTTACAGATAAGGATACTTTCAGAGTTATCTCACTTAAATTTATTCAATCAGATACGGTGATAATCAAATGAAGTCAGGAAATAATATTTTTATCCAAATTAATGGATGATTGGTGGATGGATTGTGGTTTCTCTAAGACCGCTGCCATACGGCGTAAAGAGTGGCATATTCATGATCATATTACAAAAACCAAATAGTGGAAACGAAGGGGTACTGGATTTAACACGTTTAAGTTTCTAGCTCGCAAGCTCCATCATAGTACTCTGTGGCACAACTCTTAAATTCCATTGATATCACCTTGATGATTGACAACCCACAACCGACAATTTTCAATGAATTTCCTGATTCAGGACCTTAAAGGGGCCTACTCCTTTCTTAAGGGCCGGCAATGCACCAGCAATTCCTTTGGTGTTACGGATGATTACCATCAGGTAAACCGTAACATAGTTAGCCCCTTTTCTATACAAAAAAAAACATAGAACTGTGTGCAAAACGGTACACATACTCATTCTTAAGAAATAATCAAGTCTTACACTACACTGGAATACAATTAAATATGTGTGTATGCATTAATTCCATTATATGCCACATATTTACGTTTGGGTGGTGGATGAGAGTGCTCAGTAAAGGCATGCTGAATTGACCCATCGAAAGAAAGTTTTACGCGTGCTTTACATCCAGAGTCCTTCTTAGAGCAGTAAAAATTGTTTGTGTAGTTCATTTGGGAAAACGTATAGTTGCCAAAGATCAGTAAATGTTTGCCACGGCGCGTTGGTATCATTTTATATGCAGCATTTGAAACTGTAAAAAAGGAGACAACACGGTTACACAATTAAATCTTAAAAAATTAAGTCTTAAAATGTGTAAATACTTAATTGCTATTTGAGCTTTTCGAAGAGCCATAAAAATTATAACTTATCTGTCAAAAAAGGTTTAGACTTAACGTTTTAAGAAGAAATCTTCATGTAAACACCCGAAGCGGTAATAGTGTATTTAGGTGGATCATGATTATGACAGGGCGACTCCGATGCTATCATTCCAAAGTAATCTAATTTCACTTTTGCTCTGCAACCATGGGCTTTTTTCGAACAATAGTAGTTCGATGAACGGCTGTGTTTGGAATACGTATAGCCATTCAACATGAGCAAATTCCCGCCAAAACGTGTTCTTAAAAGCTTATATCCACAGTCTGAAAATAAAATCAAATATATAGTTATTCCAGAGCGCACGAATTATAATGTTAACTATCTTTATTCGAAACGCACTCGTTCAGTCTGACGCATTGAAATCTATACTCACCTTAAGTTTAAACTTGTTTGGAAAGTTATATCGTCTTAAATTATTCGAAGTTGCTGAGTTTGTGTACTTGAGATAAAAAAAAACATGTAGGATAAGGGTGAAGAAGAATTAAAGTCGTTACTTATGATTTTTATAGTTAACCTGATGGTAAGTGAATGCTATGGCCCATAGACTTTTACATCAATCGCCGATTAAGATCAACATGCAATTATGCGTTGTCGTCTTTGAAGACTAAGATGCACCTACCATACGAAACCATAGCAGCATTTTTCTGTTGTTTCACGCTGGTATGAGACAGTGGTCGAATATATAAAATATGGAATATATGGACGAATGGGTTATCCCAGTTGAGTGAACCCATTCGTACTAAGCCCTAAGTCATAAGCCCTTTCGTAATAGAAAAAGGTATACAATAAATTGAAAGAAATGCAATAAAAAGATAAACTAAGAATAAAACTTCATATAGCTCCCTTCACCTGCAACAACGAATCTGCGAGTAGAATGAGCGTGATTATGTCCAGAACAATCCTTCCGATATCTCCTATGCGGGCGCTGGCCTGGGCAGCTGGCTGATCTTTAAGAGCAATAGTAAATGTTTTTGCTTACATAGTTAGGGGTAAATGTTAATCATAAACATTTGTCAACTTCAAAAAAGAACTTTCTTAATGTACGTAGAAATACAATCACTAACACTTTAGCAATTCGATATACCGACAGTCAATTTAGTAACGCTGAAGAGACTGTGCCACCGCCCAAATTTCGACAAAGACAAAGATTTTCTCATAGACCACATAGGGAAGACAAAGTGGCTCTTCGGTCTTCTGTACAATTTGCCAAAAGGCATGTATATTGTTTTTGGTACTAAAGCCTTTTCGAAACCGAAACCGGCGTGGTCGGGAGGCTGGGAGGCTGGGAGTCGTCAAGTCTGCGTACGAGACGATTTGTAATAAATATTTTTTTTTATATTATGCTAAGCCAGCGCTTAACTACAATCCCACCTGATGGTAAGTGGTGATGTAGCCTAAGATGGTGAAGCGCACTGACTTAACAAAATTAATGAAAAAACAAGAAGACGCGGCATAGAAAGGAAATCGGTCTGCAGTTATTCGATAGAGCATTGTTGCCTTAAATAACATGACCACCGCACTTGTGTTCTAGGCCTTAGTACTGCCACCATGGAAGACGACGAAGAAGCAGATAGAAAAACAAAACATTTGAACCTGGCTCACGAGATGACCAACATGTGGGGACCAACAAATTATTCCTGTAGTAGTTTTTGTCACCGGGCTATTTCCGGTCAGCCGTTCAAGTCACCTAAAACTACGACTGCGTGACGGACCGATCCAGGTTCAAATGCAGAAGGCGGTTACTCCTCGATACCCCCCGTATCATTCATCGGTTTCTTTCTCTTTCCTCCTAAACCTCGGCAGTTTGTCTGTTCGGCTTTTTGGATTTTTTTTCTTTAAGTTTAGTATAAAATTTGATTTATTTCAAATTTAATCTATTTATATATATATATATATATATATATATATATATATATATATATATATATATATATATATATATTCTATATCTGTACCGTTACCGTTACAGGGGAAGATACATATAAAAATTTAATAATAATAATAGTAATTTAAATAATTTAATTCAGACTATAACTTACGAGTAAGTAACACACTTAAAAACTACGTTGGTATACAATTGGAATGATTAAGAATTTAGAAGAACAGTATAAAGTTTTTAATATGACTATTGTTGCCTACTCGAGTGAGTTTAAAAAAAATCTTTTCTAACATAACGTCCCGAAGGTGTGGTAATATACTTAGGTCGTTCGTGAAAATGATCGTAGTGCCCTTGAATGATTTGGCCATCTCTGTCCAATTTTACACGCGCTTTACACCCAGAGCCTTTTTTAGAACAATAGTAATTCAACGAATGCGCATTCTGAGAATACGTATATCCATCCATCAGTAACAAATACTTGCCTTTCGGCGTAGGTATAAATTGATAGTTCAGTTGACCTGAAATTCAAAAATACAATCAATTCAATCGTAATCATCCCAAACGTTGCCATCGTTTATGTCTACATTATCACAAGGACGGTGACATATTGACTAAAAAAAACACAAACGAGAATGACGACATAGAAGTTATTGCAATTGCGGCTGTTTATTTAATGAGTGTATACAATTTCTGCATCTCTAAAATGTTGTCACTTCTTCTGGGCCGTCCTACACATCGATTACCATAAAGTCGATGGGTGCAGGTGGCTTAGGACCGTGATTTCTAGCATTCCTTGAGTGAGGTCTTTGTTCAGAGTGGACAAAAAAGAAGTTTGTTGATGCTATGTATTCACAGAAATAGAACAGTGTTAATAATTACTAAGTATGTCTGTGTGCAGACTAAGGTGGGGCGGAATTATTTATTATAATAAAATGTTTATATTTATAATATTTACTAATAATATTGAAAGTCACAAGACACTTGAGTGTTCCTTAAACCACGACAATATTAGCAGTAGCTCAAGGGGTCAATCGATCGCTTTAAATTTCAAAATACGCGGCCAATTCCCGTCGGCACCAATGAAATAGTTACATTCTACTAAGCCAGCGCTTATCTACGATCCCACCTGATGGTAAGTGGTGATGTAGCCTAAGATGGTGAAGCGCATTGACTTAACAAAAGCCTATTCACTCTTGCCTTGAAGACACCCACACTGTATTAGTTAATCGCAATTTTTAGTGCTGATTTACCACGTGTTCGGTAGTGGAGGAAAACATCATGAGGAAAGCTGCATATTTAAAAAAAAATATTTCGAAGGCATTGCCACCTCAAGTGCGGCGATATGCAATGGGGCATTGCGGCGGACAATCCTTTGCGATAAAACCCAGTCATAAATGCGAGGAGGTCTGTGCTTAGCAGTAGGACTTAATATACTGACAATTTTTTTGTTGTTTCCGATCTCTACGGTCGCTGCATCATCAAAAATATTCCAAATAATTAATTAAATTTCAATAAAACTTGCCAAATTTTTTTGTATCTCTAAAAAGAGCAAGAGACATAAAAATGAATCTATGTATGTACTGTTTACACAACGTACATTATCTGTGCTAAGTTTTACGAAATTGGATTGATTAGCTTCAGAAGATATTGCAACAAAAAATGCATTGGAGTCAGAAATAGGGGGCTAAGCTACACTCCGTCCCAATAATTTATTGTTATTGAATGAGGGTAGAAAATAAAATGAAATGCAAAGAAGTGAGGGTAGAACTGTAAACCCTCAGCCATTCGAGTTACTACTTGTTACTCAGTACAAAGTATAGCGCAAGCAGCTTGCTTGTAACAATTCTACGAGTCTTTGTCGGTGTCGTGATACTGCCTGTTGCATACTTCATCTATTGGTATTAGTTCTTTTTGCTTATTGTGTTCTATGAATGTTTTATAAAGTAATTATTCCTTTTCTATGTATATTTTTTTTTTATTATTAACATAAGGAAACAAAGTGCGCACTATACATAAAAACACACAATGCCCAATCGGTTCTCTGCCAGCCTACCCATGACTTGTTGAAAAGCGCGAGGTGCTACACAATCACCATACAGTAATCAAATACATCATCCTCACCAGCTCTGGCCTAATTTTGCTGAGCTAAAAAAATAATTGGTGACACCGAACTCGAACGACTACGACATGAGACTGTTCCCTTTTCGGACCCAAAGCAATTGGCGCACCACCGTAGATCTTCTAGTTGTGTTTGACTCAGACGATAACGGAATAGTCGTCGATGAACTGCAGTAAATTAGGAGCAAACGGGAAAAGCGATTACATGCTTTAGAAAATCAGCCGCGCTATCCGAAAAGCGGAATCGGGCTGTCGTGAGGAATCTGAACTAAATGCTGGTAACCTCTTTAGAAACCAACCAGACGGACCTCCAAATAAGCGAGACGGACTCAATTCTTTTTGGCGCCATATTCGTTTTTTCACCATGGCTAAACACATTATTGACAAAGGTAGCTAAACTTTACTTTACTAATCGTAAGCTGAAGTGGCAATGGGCCGGCCATATAGCTCGAAGAACCGACAACCGATGGGGTAAAAAGGTACTCGAGTGGTAGCCTCATACCGGTAGACGAAGTGACGAGACCTTGTAAGACATGCAAAAAGTCGATGGATGTAAGTGGCTCAGGAATGCCACCATGCTTTGTGGCATTCTTAGGGGGAGGACTACGTTCAGCAGTGGACTTGTGAAGGGCTGTAATGATGATGACGATGAAACGTACTATAAGATAAAGTAGCACTATCCCAACCTGATAGACTGATAAGCTTCAGCTCGGGCAATAACAGGCTAAGAAATGTGTGCACCGATCTCAGAAATAATGCAAAAGCTGACGATGAGTATAGACAACTTGAAGCACAGAATCGCCGATTGGCTAAAGCTAGTCCGCAAAATACCGAGGGTAGAACGGTTGAACTGTCGGAGTAACCAATAGTAGGTGTAGCTCTTGGTATAAGATACACCAAGAAGTATCAGAAACCGTGCGCCAAAATGGCTGCACTAAGCTCTATTGGAACCGGGGCATTATCTTAGACAGACTATTGCGAATAAGCCTGATATTATGTTGTGAACCGGGCACAATCATAAGTATTTTTTGGAGACATTATCATTCTTTATGGCGGTTCCCATCGGTTTCAAAGTGTAGATATATCAAGTCATTAACAAATGACTGTTTTGACGGAAAACTGTAGCCTTCTAAAAAATACAGAACGATTAACTGGACCGCTATTCTTCGATAAAACACATAGCTCGTGTGAAACCGTGGGGCGCAACTAGTTATTAGCGCATATTAAGGTATTAATTACCTAGTTCAATATCCCACCTTTAAATTCAGCGCACCAGTATGCCCACTGTAGAATAAGACGGAGCTCTGTTTGTCAAAGTAGACTGCAGTTCTTCAAAAACACTTTTTGTAAAAAAAATATTTTAGGAAGAAATTGACGGCTCCGTGCCGCTGTGGCTTAGAAATGAGTTGCAGCGCTAAGGGTCGCGGGTTCGAATCCTGCACGGAACAAGTATTTCTATGGCCTCCAAATAATTGTTCTGGGTCTGGACGTTTGTGCTTGTGAAATCTATGTATGTAAACTGCCCCCGCGATACAGGTGAAAATCCTAGTGTGGAGGTAACATTTTTTAAAAAAAAATTTAATAAACGCACAAAATTCGAGTTTATTTTTGTATATTTTTCTGCCGACTTCCAAAAAGGCGACGGTACTCAATTCGACTGTATGTTTTTTTCTATGTGTGTTACTTCATAACTTTTTACTGGGTGAACCGATTTCGATGATTCTTTTTTTATTTGAAAGCTGGTACTTCTCGTGTGGTCCCATATGAATTTGATCAAGGTCAGGCCAATGTTTTTTGAGTTATTCTTAATAACTTATACTGAATACTTTACGTGGTAGAGCCATGCTGCAGCTATATTAGTAGTATAGTGGTAGCACGAATGGGTCGGCTCGACCGGGGAAGGACCACGCTCTCACAGAAAACCACCGTAAAATAGCAGCTTAACGTTACTGTGTTTCGTACAGTGAGTGTAGAGAACCGGAGACCCTTTTTACTGGCAAAGAGGCATTCCATCTCAGTCCTCACGGTTGATAACGCATCTGCATCTTGAGTCTTTATTGAGGATAGATGTAGATGTCTATGGGTTACAGTAACCACTTACCATCAGGTGGACTGTGTGCTCGTTTGTCACCCTATCCTATAAAAAAAAATTGAAGTCAGCCGTACAAAATTTTTAATTTTTAATTATTTATGTATAGTTTAAATTGGGTATATTTTTATGGCCTTGGCTACTGACGAATTTAAAATTCCGAAAAAATAGCTAAAGCATTCCTTTAACTCATTGATAAGTGTCCTATTCGAAAAACTTATTGAACAACCTAGTATGTACATAGTTATGCAGTCTGGAAGTAGCCGTAATATCATAACAACCTGATTATCCCAAATTGTCCTAAGCTTTTGATATTAGATTACTCGTTGACAAGATATTTGCAAGTAGCCATAATTTTACAACATGTTGATTACGAATTTTTCCGATTAAGCTTATGATATTAGATTACCCAAAACATGTTATGAATTCTTATTGCTGGTTTGCATTTAGAATTATATTCATATAATGAACTTATTACTTACTTATCGTAGTAATGTACCTAGTTAAGGAAGTCAGTGTTGCACTGAATTAGTTTTAATTCATTATTGTAATGAAATAGTAATAAATATCATCGAGATATAGTTGTTTTAAAGAGGTTCATCAGCGCTACCGAAACTTAATTTAAAAAATAAATACTGATAATAATAATAATAATTTATTTTACACCATAATTTATGCATTAGCAACACACTTATAAAGTATGTCAGGGTATAAATGAAGCGTGAAGAGGCCCGCAAGGGCCGACGCCTACCGAGGCTGCGGGCTGTTCGAAAGAGATACCGCGGCTCCGGAACGTTAGGGCACTGAAGGAACACGGATGGTTTTTAGTCAGTAAAAGTCTGACACTCCCTTCCGCTCCACCCACAGCGAAAGGCGTCATTAGATGATATTCCATCCGCAAAAAAAAAAGGGTATAAACGAAATAATTAAGAAAAGTAATATACTTAATATCAAGTTGAATATCGTTACTATAATTCATGTGTTAGAATACACAGAAAAATATTATAACTAATATCAAGTTAATATTACTTTTTAACAGAACGTCCCGAAGCTGTGGTAACATACTTCGGTCGTGCATGATAATGCTTGCCTTGTGCTTGAATAATTTCGCCATTTTTGTCCAGCTTAACACGCGCTTTACATCCCGCGGTTTTTCTCGAACAATAGTACCTCAACGACAGCCTGTTCTGGGTGTACGTATATCCGTCCATAAGTATTCCATACTTGCCTCTCTGCGTTAATATAACTTCATAGTTCTTTCGACCTGAAATTGAAAAATAAAACCTCAATGCTCAATGGTGATCTTCCCAAACGTTGCTGTCTTGGTGATCTCCGGTTTTTCGCTGCTTTCAAACCCTTAGACCCATCTGCATAGACATATCTTGGTAACCGGGATCATACATCAGAAGCTCGCTCTGAAATACAGTTTCATGGTTTGGAGACTACTTTACTAAAATAATAATAATAATACACCACAAATAATAATAACAATTTGTCACTGGCAAGGTGGTTAAACGCAACCGTCGGAACTTCTCCGCCGCCTGGATAGACTACAAAAAGGCATTCGACTCAGTACCTCATAGATGGCTGAAGAGGGTGCTCGAGCTGTACAAGATTGACTGTACAGTTAGAAACTTCCTCGGACAGTGTATGGAGCAGTGGAGATCCTTTATCACCTAGGCGAGCGAATGACGGCTGCGAAGAACCACATAAGCATCAGAAAGGGAATCTTTCAGGGCGATTGTCTGAATCCAATCTGATTCTCTTACTCTGTAAACCCTCTCAGTTCCTTACAGCAGGGCTCCGGGAAGAGATTTCAGCTTCGGAAAGGAGGTACAAAAGTGACCCACCTTTTTTATATGGATAATCTCAAATTATTCGCCTCCAGTCGCTCCCATCTTGTGGGATTGCTAAGCAACATTAATTTGTGATTTTAGCATTTCTATTGGAATGGAGCTGGGGACGGATAAGTGTGCGGTCCTCCATGTTGAGAGGGGTAGGGTTTTTAACTCTGAGGGCATAGTCTATGCCCATCAACATAAGAAACCTTTCCGAGGCTGAAACATACCAATACCTGGGTATGTCACAAAGTATAGGTATTGATATGGCGGACATGAAACAATCAGTTCGCAATCTGTTTTATGCACGCCTGACCAAAGTGCTTAACAGCCTTTTGTCAGGCGTGAATAAGACAGACGCATATAACGGTTGGGTCATGCCTGTCCTCAATCCTCATGTATACCTTTAGCATACTCAGATGTACTCAAGCTGAACTTAACACCCTGGATAGAAAAATCCACACAACCATGACGTCCCATAGAATGCACCATCCAAGATCGTCGGTAATGAGGCTGTACTTGCCGCGAAAGCATGGTGAGCGTGGCTTTTTAAGCGCGCTCACCATACATAAACGCGAAGTGTGCAGCCTCCGTAATTACTTCCTGACGCGATCGGATGAGCCATTCTAGAAGGACATCATTTCTTCTGATAAAGGGCTTACTACTCTATTCTTAGCCAAGAAGCAATGGTAAGACCCTGCCTGCACGTGTAAATGACTGACAAATGGCTTTAAAGAGCGTGATCTTAACTTCTTTTGTACAGCGTGCAAAGCTAAGGGACAGCATGTTGCAACGAACCGCCAATGCCCTTCTTTTTTTTTCTATGTCCGCGTCATCAGTCACACCCTCAGTTAATAAGAACTCTCTTATGGGTCGATTTAGGCTCATATGCAGAAGACGGTGCCGTTCAATAACTCCCGAATCATCAAACGGTTTCTTTCCCCATTCCCCCTAATGATAGACCGTAGACCGTTTCATTTCTCTCTCTTTCCATGTGGTTGGAATTTATTGTACGCTGACCAAATAGATGAATGTACTTGAAAATAATGTACTACAAAAATATTACACATGTAGATCTAAAATGTCAGTAACACAATACATATAGCTTTCATATTTAAGTTTCACATATTATTACTTATTTCTTTGTAATGATTTCTTATATTTACGTGAACACTACATATTTAAATAAAACTAATTTTACGGATTTTATCGCGTATATTAACTTATTTTATACGACGACGACGACACTTTCACAATTCTACCTTTAGATAAAGTACTACATTTTTAGACCATCTTAACTCGTTAAATTCTAGAATTCTATTCACTATGGAGTTAGAGGCATATAATTCTTTAGTTTTTATAGATGTGTTAGTAATTTGGAATCCTGATAACACCTTGAGCCACACTGTGTATAGAAAAAAGACCCATACAGATAGATGTTTAAACGGTGATTCTCACCACCATCCTTCACAGTGAGCTATCGTGGGTAAATCTTTGTTTCAGAGAGCACGAGGGATCTGTGACAGTAAACACCTGGCCGCCGAGCTCCAACACGTCAAGCAAGTTTTGCACGACAATAAGCTTCGGGTCCCGCGCCTACGTCACAGTGAACGAGTGAAGCCGGCCACAGTCGAGCGAGTGCCTGCTGTACTGCCATATGTCAGAGGTGTCACTGACAAGATTGGCTACATCGTGAAGCGTGCTTCCATTAAAACATACTTCAAGCCGCCGAAGAAGATTAGTCAGTTTTTATCATCAGCCAAGTGTAATGTTCCTCTGCAAGGTGCAGGAGTGTACAAGCTTGATTGTGAATGTGGTCTCTCTTATATCGGACAAACTAAAAGATCCATAAAAACCCGCGTTAAAGAACACATAGCTGATGCGAAGAATCGACGTTCCGGGAAGTCTGCAGTCTGTGAACACGTACAGGATCGCCCCCGTCACTACATTAGATTTGATAGACCACAAATCCTCGCTAAAGAACACCGATTCCTCCCCAGGATGATTCGTGAGGCTATTGAAATTAAAAAACATCCTAATTTCAATAGAGAAGATGGCTGGGTGCTGCCATCTGCTTGGGATCCCATAATTAATAAAATTAAATCCCAACCCAAGCATACAACTGCAAGACTTCATGATACTGTAAGTTCATACTGCGTAGATCGGAACAAAAATTAATAATTTTTAATCTGAAGGTAGCCGTGGTTAACTATGACATTGGGACGTCATACACCTCAGTCCCCCCCCCCCCCCGTGACCATGGGTGCTGAAAAGTGCTGAAAACATCGGGAATATAAAATAAGTTAATATACGCGATAAAATCCGTAAAATTAATTTTATTTCTTTGTGCTTGAAGTCCGTTTTGAATTTTTGTAAAAAGTTTATTCGTGTACGTACTGTATCATAATAAGTGTACCTATAAGTATCTCTACCAGACGGACATTATATACTTAATAAATAAAATAACAATACTAATAATAATTATTTATTTCATACCATCATCAATGCGTTAGTAACAACACTTATAAACTTTGTTAGTATACAATTGAACTAATTAAGAAAAACAATATAAAAGATTTAATATGTCTTGATTGTCGACTACAGAATGAAGTTCAAAAATCTTTTATAACATAACGTCCAGAAGGTGTGGTAATATACTTGGGTCCATAGGTCACATAGGACCATAAGTCATGTGTTAGTTAAAACCCACTTTAAACTTTGTAAGTATATTCTGTTCGCTAAGATAGTGTCGTTACACACAGAGGCACACTTATTATTTTGCTTTTATTTTATTATTTTATTACTGTGTTTGTTCGATAAATGTTTTTCTATTATAAGAATAAAATAAATTTTATTTCTATGGTTATTGAAATAAAATACGAATATAAATAATAACAACAAGTAAGGTAGCAAAGAACCTTTCACTATATGGCGCTTCGTTATAAAATGCCAAATTCTCGTTTGGGTGCACGCGACGCCAATTCAAGTCGCGACGATTGCCTTTGACAAAATGCGGCACGTGCCTCGGCACGGCGGCGCGACACAAAGGCGACCGACCCTAACTAAGCGAACAGACTGTGCCGCGGTCACACACATCGTGATATCGCGAATATTCGCGTTATTATATAATATAACAAAAATAAATGTTTAAATTACTGAAATATATAATACATCTTTAATGGAACCTTTGTATGTGGTAGAGCCATGCTACAGCTATTAGTAGTATAGTTGTAGTAGGAATTGGTCGGCTTGACCGGGAAGGACCACGCTCTCACAGAATACCAACTTAAAATAGCAGCTTAACGCTGCTGTGTTTCGTATGGTAAGTGTAGAGAACCGGAGACCCTTTTTACTGGAAACGGGGCATTCCATCTTAGTCATCACGGGTGACAACGCGTCTGCATTTTGATTCGTAATCGAGGATAGATGTAGATGTCTATGGGCCACAGTAACCTTTTACCACCGCGTGGCCTATGTGCTCGTTTATCGCCCTTATCCTATAAAAAAAGAACCCTAATTCCTTAAAATATAAATATAACTTCCTATAGTATAGATAGTTGTATATGCATAACTTCACCTACAACTATCTATAGTCAAAATATTGAGATTAGTTCAACGGATATGATACCAGACAGCGACACTGTGCCACTATTCACATTGGGTGACAAAAAATCCTAGAAGATGACTCTCTATTCCCGTATATTTTACTCTACTCTATAGACCGTGACGACTATTTTGTGTTAAGCGCGATAAGCTTTACAACGCGCAGTGTTTTTTTCTGGTGTTATAGGATAAGGGTGACAAACGAGCACACAGTCCACCTGATGATAAGTGGTTTTTGCTGCAACCCACAGACATCTATATCTATCCTCGATTACGAACCAAAATGCAGATGCGTTGTCACCCGTGAAGACTAAGATGGAATGCCTTGTTGCCAGTAAAAAGGGTCTCCGGTTCTCTACACTCACCATACGAAACACAGCAGCGTTAAGCTGCCATTTCACGCCAGTATTCTGTGAGAGCATGATCCCGATATAGCCGACCCATTCGTGCTACAACTATACTACTAATATAGCTGCAGCATGGCTCTACTAGGTAAAAAAGCAGGGACCTTCGCGGTAGGCCGAAGGAGAAGCTCTATCGCGATGTGTGTGGCCGAGGCATATACAATTTAAATAGTTAAGAAAGGTAATATAATATCAAGTTGAATATGGTTACTATAATTCATGTGTTAGAATACACAGAAAAATATTATAACTAATATCAAGTTGAATATTATTTTCTAACAGAACGTCCCGAAGCTGTGGTAACATACTTTGGTCGTTCATGATAATGCTTGCCTTGTGCTTGAATGATTTCGCCATTTTTGTCCAGCTTAACACGCGCTTTACATCCTGTGGTTTTTCGCGAACAATAGTACCTCAACGACTGCCCGTTCCGGGTGTACGTATATCCGTCCATAAGTATTCCACACTTGCCTTTCTTCGTTAGTGTAATTTCATAGTACTGTCGACCTGAAATTTAAAAATAAAACCAGCTCAATGGTGATCTTCCCTAACGTGGCTATCCTGTTGATCTCCGGTCTTTCGCTGCTTTCAAACCCTTAGTATCTGCATAGACATAACTTTGTAACCAAGATCATCAGAAGCTCGCTTTGAAATACAGTTTCATGGTTTGAAGACTACTTTACTAAAATAATAATAATAATATCCCACAAATAATAATAATAATAACAATTTGTCATTGGCAAGGTGGTTAAACGCAGCCGTCAGAACTTCTCCGCCGCCTGGATAGACTACAAAAAGGCATTCGACTCGGTACCTCATACATGGCTGAAGAGGGTCCTCGAGCTGTAAAAGTTTGACTGTACAGTTAGAGACTTCCTCGCGCAGTGTACGGAGCAGTGGAATACGATCCTTTGTCAACTAAGCGAGCGAATGACGGCTGCGAAGAACCACACAACGATAAGAAGGGGTATCTTCTAGGACGATTGTCTGAGCCCAATTTGGTTCTCTTACTCTCTAAACCTTCTCAGTTCCTTACAGAAGGGCTCCGGGAGGGGATTTCAGCTTCGGAAAGGAGGTACAAAGGGACCCACCTTTTCTATATAGATGGTCTCAAATTATTCGCCTCCAGTCGCTCAGCATCATTTGTGATTTTAGCAATTCTCTTGGAATGGAGCTCGGGAGGGATAAGTGTGCGGTCCTCCATGTTGAGGGGGGTAGGGTTTAACTCTAAGGGCATAGTCTATGCCCATCAACATAAGGAAGGAAGGGACACCTGGGTAGGTCACAAAGTATAGGTATTGATGTGGCGGACATTGTCTGAATCCAATCTGATTCTCTTACTCTGTAAACCCTCTCAGTTCATTACAGCAGGGCTCCGGGAAGAGATTTCAGCTTCGAAAAGGAGGTACAAAAGTGACCCACCTTTTCTATATAGATAATCTCAAATTATTCGCCTCCAGTCGCTCCCATCTTGTGGAATTGCTAAGCATCATTTGTGATTTTAGCAATTCTCTTGGAATGGAGCTCGGGAGGGATAAGTGTGCGGTCCTTCATGTTGAGGGGGGTAGGGTTTTTAACTCTGAGGGCATAGTCTATGCCCGTCAATATAAGGAAGGAAGGAGCACCTAGGTAAGTCACAAAGTATAGGTATTGATGTGGCGGACATGAAACAATCAGTTTGCAATCTGTTTTATGCACGCCTGACCAATTGATGATCCATTCTATAAGGACGTCATTTCTTCTGATAAAGGGCTTACTCCTCTATTCTTAGCCAACAAGCAATGGCAAGACCCTGCACTGGTAAAATGACTGACAAATGGCTTTTAAGAGCGTGATCTTAACTTCTTTTGTACAGCGTGCAAAGCTAAGGGACAGCATGTTAAAACGAACCGCCAATGCCCTTCTTTTTTTTTCTATGTCCGCGTCATCAGTCACACCCTCAGTTAATAAGAACTCTCTTAAGGGTCGATTTAGGTCCATATGCAGAAGACGGTGCCGTTCAATAACTCCCGAATCATCACACGGTTTCTTTCCCCATTCCCCCTAATGATAGACCGTAGACCGTTTCATTTCTCTCTCTTTCCATTTGGTTGGAATTTATTGTACGCTGACCAAATAGATGAATGTACTTGAAAATAATGTACTACAAAAATATTTCTTTTTACAGGATTAGGGTGACAAACGAGCACACAGTCCACCTGTTGGTAAGTGGTTACTGTGACCCATAGACATCTACATCTATCCTCCATTACGAATTAAAATGCAGATGCGTTGTCACCCGTGAGGACTAAGATAAAATGCCTCGTTTCCAGTAAAAAGGGTCTCCGGTTTTCTACACTCACCATACGAAACACAGCATCGTTAAGCTGCTATTTTACGCTGGTATTCTGTGAGACCGTGGTCGCTGCAGCATGACTCTACCACGTGTAAAAATATTACACATGTAGATCTAAGAAGTCAGTAACACAATACATATAGCTTTTATATTTAAGTTTCACATATTATTACTTATTTCTTTGTGCCGTGTCCGTTTTGAATTTTTGTAAAAAGTTTATTCTTGTAAGTACTGTATCATAATAAATGTATCTATAAGTATCTCTACCAGACGGACATATATATATACTTAATAAATAAAATAACAATACTAATAATAATCATTTATTTCATACCATAATCAATGCGTTACTAACAACACTTATAAACTGTGTTAGTATACAATTGAAATAATTAAGAAAAACAATATAAAAGACTTAATATGTCTTGATTGTCGACTACAGAATCAAGTTCAAAAATCTTTTATAACATAACGTCCAGAAGGTGTGGTAATATACTTGGGTCGCTCATGATAATGTTTGCCTTCTACTCGAATGATTTCGCCGTCATTGTCCAGCTTAACGCGCGCTTTACACCCCAAGGATCTTTTTGGACAGTGGTAATTCAACGGCCGAGTGCTCTGGGTGTACGTATATCCGTCCATAAGTAACGTATTCGTGCCTCTTCGCGTTTGTATTAATTGATAGTCCTGCCGAACTAAAATTAAAAATACAATCAGTTCCATCGTAATCATCCTAAACCGTCGCTAATCGTCATTGTCTATGCTTTCGTTTTTTTGACAAGAGTCACAAATGAGCACACAGTTCACCTAATGGTTACTGGATGCTAGGCCCATAGACATCTACCGATTATCGTACCATAGAAATTTATCGATTAAGAATCAAAATGCAGATGCGTTGTAGCCACAGAGGACTAAGATGGAATGGAACAATTGTCTTTGGCACCCAGGTGACATTAAGTCCGCTCTATGTAACCTTAACTTTAAGGTGTTACATCTTAATTTTTTTTTAATAAAAAAATTACTAAGCTTTTAAATAAAAAATAAATGGAATGCCTCATTTTCAGTAAAAAGTGTCTTCGGTTCTTTATACTCACCATACGAAATACGGCAGTTTTAAACTGCTATTACACGCTGGTATTCTGTGAAAGCGTGGTCCTACCCCGGACGAGCCGACCCATTCGTGCTACAACCATAATATAGCTGCAGCATTGCTCTACCACGTATAAGGTAGAATATTAAAAAAAAAACTTTATCTTCAAATTACTTCATCGGATATTGAGTAATGGGAAGTTATAGGATGTTTCACAAAGTGCATGCCAACTAGGGGTGTAGGGAGGCCTATGCCCCATTGGACTTAAATAGGTTGAGGAATAAGAAAATGAATATTCACGTTCAACATCCGCGACCGTAACAACGGAAACCCAATTAAGTTACATAAAATGAACAAAAGTGGCCCATGGAAACTTTTCTCTTAAGCAGTCTATGCAAGTTTCGCGAGAGATCAACACGAGCGTAGACATGTGAAGACAGAATGTAACAATATTATTTAATACTAGCTGTTCCTCGCGACTTCGCTCGCGTTTTAGGGTTATTATGTTTTTGTGCGGAACCCTAATTATTTTTCTAAAATAAAATTAGCCTAAGTTGCTCCTTATGAAATCAGCTATCTGCCAGTGAAAGTCCCGTCAAAATCGGTCCAGCCGTTTCGGAGATTACCCGGAACAAACAGAGAGACAGACAAAAATTTTAAAAATTGTATTTTAGTTATAAGTACCGTATTTACTATCATATGCATTTAGTAAAAAACTGTAATTTTTACATTACAAACAGACACTTCAATTTTATTTATTTGTATAGATTTCCTTAATAGCTGTGTAGTGACGGCGCAAAAATAAACAGTACTCCTTATCGTCCCGTGAGGGCTCGTAAGAGGCGACACATGGAAATGAACCATGTAGATGGACAGCAGCGTCGTATTATATCCTATCCTTCTTTTCACCATTGAATACGAGCGGGGCAGAAATACCGAGACTGCTCCGAAGTTAGACAAGTTGAGGCGAGCAACCCTGTTTGTTTACAAGGCAAGGTAAATGAGTTCTCCACACGCTAGCGTCGGGCTTCATTCGGCCAACTAGGCAAGCGACGACGAGTGAAAGCAAGGCAAGATAAATGACCTTCCAAAATTTGACGCTTGATTTAAATTATCTAGGTTGGTCCAACATTTGGAATACCAGCGTTAAAGAGCAGCCAAATGCTGCTGTGTTTCGTGAGTGTAGAGAATTAAAGAATCTTTTTACTGAAAATGAGGCATTCCATCTTAGTCATCAGGGGTGACAACTTATCTGCATTCTGATCCTTAATCGAGGATAAATGAAGACGTCTATGGGCCAGAGCATCCACTTATCATCAGGTGGCCTGTATTCTCGTTTGTCGTGTGTGGCGTCTTTAAAAATCTGTTTAGGTAAATAGCAGTGCATTCACTGTTGTAATCAAGTTTGAAAGGTAAGAGCGCCAGTTTATCAACGAGCAGCGGACTTAATTTTACAAAAACATTGGGATTTTAAAATCAATTAAAATTAAACGCTATATCATCGGTTAAATTACTTTCATTCATTGTAAAGCATTCGTGATAAATTTAAATTTAAACATTGTGTATGAACTTTTACAGCGTTACATTCTATAAAACCTACTTAAAATACACGTTTATAGTTATACAGTATATGAGTTACTTATTATGGCCATTTATTATGTTCTACATACAATCTACCCTTAAAAATAAAAGCCTCTTAAAATATAGAAATCGGTAATATCAAGTAGTAGCCAAAAACAAGGATGAGAAGCTCGTTTATAAAGTAATTTATATGTACGCGAAGAGTCATTCTAGCTGTGTAACTTGACATAAATTCCGTTAGATTTCACCATGTATTGAGGCGGAGGATGAGTGTGCTCAGTAAAAACTTTCTGAATTAATCCATTGGTCGAAAGCTTCACTCGTGCGTTACAGCCGGCGCCCTTCTTAGAACAGTAAAAATTGTTTGTTTGTTTCATTTGGGAAAACGTATATCTGTTCAACATCAGCAAATGTTTGCCACGGCGTGTTGGTATCATTTTATATTCAGCACTTGACACTGAAAAAATATGACATCTTGATGTATTTAAAAATATAAAGCTTATTATTAAAATTATGGTTTGGCACTACACTATTCAACACCTTGCTTAACAGTCACCTGTTCAAACATTTTAACTAACTGCAGACGTTCTGTTCTTTCCGGTCGGTGGCGGGATGAGTTTCACTCCGAATATGATGTAAAAAAACTCGACTACAGCGCCACCTATCGAGTCCAGATTTTGTGATTTTCTTCTTTCTTTTTGGCAATGAACCAACATATATTGTGATTATGAGTCCTTTTAATAAAAAAAAGAATTAACTAACAACTTGACTATAGCGCTACCTATGAACCACCGTATCGACAAGATAAATACATTTAGTGTGTGAATATGACCTCAATCGTTCACAGACTCACCAGCAAATATATAATACATCGGGGAAAAAGTTTCTTCGTAGTTTATTATTATTTTGTTTGTATAAAATTGAAGAAAAATCTTTTTAGTTGTACTGTTTGTATCTGGCTGGTTTTAATATCAATACATATAGGACATTGAGAAAAATCAAAATTAAAATTAAAAAACACTATCCCGCAATTTTCGTCGACGACCGAGTCCTTTCAGCATTTTCTTTCGCACTTACCACGGGAAGTGCTCTGAGGAATTGTTCGGATAAATCCCAGCCGCTAAATTTCACGAACGCACACCGCGGCAGAACTCCCGATACCATCCACACTATCTGGATAATTAGCGGTCTACCACTGTGCGATTTAGAAAATGTTTTATTCCTCGCACGACTTCGCAATAGCAAGCAGTGCATCCACTGTTGTAATCAAGTTTGAAAGGTAAGAGCGCCAGTTTATCAACGAGCAGCGGACTTAATTTTACAAAAACATTGGGATTTTAAAATCAGTTAAAATTAAACGCTATATCATCGGTTAAATTAGTTTCATTCATTGTAAAGCATTCGTGATAAATTTAAATTTAAACACTGTGTATGAACTTTTACAGCGTTACATTCTATAAAACCTACTTAAAATATACTTTTATAGTTATAAAGCATATTAAATGATTTACTTATTATGGCCATTTATTATATTTAACATGCAATCTACTCTTAAAAATGAAAGCCTCTTAAATATAGAAATCGGTACAAGCTTTGTGTTTTAAACAATTCTCTTTGCAGTAACTCATTTTTTAACCAATTACACGATTGTGCACTTGAAACCCATTGTGATATATGCTACTTCAACAATTAGAAAGAATTATACTTATAATAAACATGTCATGTAAGTTTACATAAACTAAATTACATTTTACTATCTGGTTGTAGCTTAAAATAATCCTTCAGCCGCTGTAGTAAAGGCCACCTAATGCTAGAAATATATATCTTCTATTTCATTAATTAATTTTATCATCATCATCATCATCATTACAACATGTGAAAGTCCATTGTTTCAACATTGGCCTAACCCATAGATTGCGTTATAGTGGGGACACATTTTGCAACGTTTGGCAGTTGCCACACTTTGCAGGCGAGTTGGCAATAGCAGGTCGTGATTTTATGTTGCTATCGGGAAGGTGCTGCTGCTCATCTCCTGTTGCATTTCGCTCTGTCATCTAAAGCCGCGTCTCCACCAAAGTTTTGTTGCCAACACAACAGTTACCAACAAAACTTGTTTCCATTTTCGGCGGCAACATCAAAGGAATACGCTTGTTGCCAACATTTGTTCCCTCAGTGGAGACGCTTGTTGGAAACATAACTGTTGTCAACATTTTTGGTGGATACGCGGCTTAATACGACACCCACGCAATGATATCAGGTAGTAGATTCTCTTACGCCGGCACTTACAGCGATTTATTAAATTATTCTAGTCTGCCAACCGTGTTATGCCCCCACAATCCCACCTATAAGGCAGTTTTTAGGAGACCAATGTTCAAACTTTTAATAGTTTGTAATAGATAAATATAAAAACCCAAGTGTGCGAAGAATTGTATGACTTTGTCTCTGCCCTTACCACACCGATGGCTCAGTGCACATCCTCTAAGGTAATATCAAGTAGTAGCCAAAAACAAGAATGAGAAGCTCATTTATAAAGTAATTTATATGTACGCAAAGAGTCATTCTAGCTGTGTAACTTGACATAAATTCCATCGGATGTCACCATGTATTTAGGCGGAGGATGAGTGTGCCCAGTAAAAGCTTGCTGAATTAATCCATTGGTCGAAAGCTTCACTCGTGCTTTACAGCCGGCGTCCTTCTTAGAACAGTAAAAATTGTTTGTTTGTTTCATTTGGGAAAACGTATATCTGTTCAACATCAGCAAATATTTGCCACGGCGTGTTGGTATCATTCTATATGCAGCACTTGACACTGAAAAAATATGACATCTTGATGTATTTAAAAATCTAAAGATTATTATTAAAATTATGGTTTGGTACTACACTATTCAACACCTTGTTTAACAGTCACCTGTTCAAACATATTTAACTAGCTGCAGACGTTCTGTCATTTCCGGTCGGTAGCGGGATGAGTTTCACTCCGAATATGGTGTAAAAAAAAACTCGACCACAGCGCCACCTATCGAGTCCAGATTTTGTTATTTTCTTTTTTGGCAATAAGCCAACATATATTGTGATTATGAGTCCTTTTGGTAAAAAAAAAAGAATTTATTAACAACTTGACTATAGCGCTACCTATGAACCACCGTATCGACAAGATAAATACATTTATTGTGTGAATATGACCTCAATCGTTCACAGATGCACCAGTAAATATGTAATACATCGGGAAAAAAGTTTCTTCGTAGATTATTATTATTTTGTTTATATAAAATTAAAGAAAAATATTTTTAGTTGTACTGTTTGTATCTGGCTGGTTTTAATATCAATTCATATTCATTGAGAAAAATAAAAAGTAAGAAACCCTATCTCGCCATTTTAGTCGACGACCGAGTCCTTTCCGATCGGCTCGATTCATTGGCACTGCGAAGAGATGTTGCATCCCTTTAAATTTTCTTTCACATTTACCACGGGAAGTGCTGTGAGGAATTATTCGGATTAATCCCAGCCGCCAAATTTCACGAACATACATCGCGGCAGAACTCCCGATACCATCCACACCATCTTGATGATTGGCGGTCTACCACTGTGCGATTTAGAAGATGTTTTATTCCTCGCACAACTTCCTTGTTGAATCAATTACCAGCGATTTTTCAGTGATTTTTCCGGACAGATACGCCTTAGCGACCCTGAAGAAAAGAGCCTACTCCTTTTTAAAAGGCTGGCAACGCATCTGCAATTCCCCTGGTTCCCTTGGTGTTGCAGTAGTCCATGGGCGGCGGTAGTCACTTAACATCAGGTGAGCCGCATGTTCGTTTGTCCTCCTCTTTTTCCTCCTATAAAAAAATATAAAAAAATCAATTGTTTTCCTATCCGCCATAATGAGTGAATCTAACGAAGAAATTCGATACATTCTGAAGTTTTATTACGAAAAAAGGGGGAAACTCGACTCAAGCCGTGACTAAAATTTGTGACGTTTATGGACCTAATGCAGTGTCAGTAAGTGTAGCACAAAGTTGTTTCAAGCGTTCAAGCAAGCACTGGCAGCAAATTTTGAGTAAGATTTTTGACCTATTTGAAAAAGTCACATTTGGGTACCACATGAGCTCACTGAAAGATACCTAATGAATCGTGTACTCATTTGCGATTCTCTATTGAAACGTACTGAAAACGAACCATTTTTGAATTGAGCAAGCTATTAATGTCACAGTAACTATATGAAGCAGCATATTTCATACATTTCACGCATAGCTTGTTGTCGATACAACAATACTGTTTCGTTGATATATCAGTTATTGGGTTCTCCTATAAGAAACTCCCAGTGGCAGCCCAGAGTCAGGAAGTTACGTGTTTCACCCCCGTGCCTCGCTGGAAAGATCGCAGCGCCACGACTATTATCGTAAATGTTCTCTTAAAATTATTCAATATTTGGAACTTTGTTTGGTGCATATGACTTTATTGAGAATAAATCAAGTTCCAACCTAGCTCATCGTGTCGTCGAGTCCAGTCGTGTTTGATCCATCCTTTTATGAGTAGTTTATTCGTTGTTCCTCGTTCCGCAGCAGTTCATCTCCCGTCTTAAATTTACGCAAGTATATTGTCTAAGGTTACGCCGCGTCCACTACTTTGTTTTTGGTTCCTTTTGAACCACGCTGATACAGTCCATCTAATCATAATTGTAGATATAATTCCAGAAATTCTCAGTAGCTGCCCGGAATCAGGAAAATGGCGGTGTCTCAACCCCGTGCCTCGGAAAACACGTAAAGCCGTTGGTCTTGCGCCTGATTTCTCTCCGGTCGTGTAGGTTTACCGTCCCATCGGATTATGAGTGAGGGAATAGTGCACCTGTGCTTGCGCATACACTTGAACACTATATTCCCATCTTGCGCAGGTGGCTAGTCTCCGTTGAGATCAGCCACCGTGACCGAAATCGGTCTGGAGGACATTATTATCGACAACAAACACGATTGTCCTTGTAAGGACATATGTTCGATTACACGTAAAAATGCATATCTATTTAAAAGAATAACGATCCCACAAAAAACATAAATGTGAAAAAAGGGGAAGTTCGGTGTAAGCGACGTTCGGCGTAGTTGCAGATCATTCCTTTAAACAACTGCCAAAGAGCTTGACGCCCTTTCAGATTCATCACTTTTATCGATGAAGCCGACAACACCGAACGTGGTGTCTTTTTTACATGTTTTTGCAGGATATCATTATATTTAAAAAAAAGGCACGGCACGATACCGCGGGGAGTAGGACTATATGAAAATTAAGTTTCTAGTTTTAGTTATTTTTTTATTACTGTTAAAAATTAAAGTTTTATCCTTTTTATTGTGTTATCTAAATAAAAACTTAAACGTTATTTCTTGCGTTTTCTTGCTTTACCCTTCACTGTTAACTATTTTTAATTTTAACTAGAAGAATAAATGTCAATAAAGTTATTGATGCGGTTAGTTTCAAGTAACTTATTTGAACCAATAACTTTGTCTATATATGTCGAGATCGAATATCAGTAATTTGTAGTTTTTGTTAACACAGAAGTGGCCTAGAGTGAGTTAATTCAGACGTTTATGTTCTTAAATATTGCAATGAGGGCTAATAATCTTCCACTCACCAGATGTCGCTACTAGCGACTGAGGTAAAGTTTTTTGTAACACAGTGTCATTTAATTGAGAAATTAGTTTTAAATAATAGTTTATCATTGTCTAGAGTATTATATTAATATATAACACAATGCGTCAGTGGTTTGATTTTTAATTTTTTGCACATTATAACTCTTTTTTTTAAAAAAGTCGTCTTTTAGTTATATTTATAGTTTGGTTTATTCATTTCTAATGTAATTAATATAAAATATAACTAATATTACAGAAAGAAACCTTAAAGATTACATTTTCCTAAGAAATTATCGTCCCCGCTATGAAATCTGTCAAATATTTTACCTCACTCGAAAGTGGCGCCGCCCTGGTGGCAGAAAGAGTTGTGGATGCCCTCATTATCGGTGTGACTGTCCATGGTGTGATACGGAAACATAAGGCACACTGTCAACACAAATATGACTTGCAAACATTTTTTCATGCCTGCAAACGTTTTGGGTACTGTAATGCAAGGTCAACCGTGAATACTTGTAAATACTAACATTTTACATATTTTAAATACATATAGTCATTTAATAATACTTACCTACTTTTTGTAATTGAAAACTCATTAAATCAAATAATTGTATATCTTAATTTATTGAAAGTAGACTTTAAGTAGAAATATAATTAAGTATGTTATCTTTAAAATGTGTAAGTTTTTAAATATTACATAATATATTATACTTATTATATTATTATATATCGTAGTTATATTAATTTATTTTAAGTAAATTTTAAGTAGGAGTAAAACGAGTTAATATATTTTAATTTTATTTTAATTCAGCAGCTGTACATTTCTTACGATTTAAATTGAATTGCAGTGAAAATCTATAAATCTTTAATAATTTAAAGAACAAAAGTATCAATTTTCTTCTTCTTCGTCGTCATCTGTTGGACGTTCGGACATTTCCGTTTCATCGTCATCATCTTCATTGCCCTGAATTGTTGTTTTCAGACTTTCCAAAATTTCAGGGTCGAATGCCTTCACTGTCTCACAGTCACTTTGCAATGAAACAGCATTGAGGCAAGCTTGCTCATTACACTGGCCACAAGGTAAATAGCATTGCGACCCCGATTTTCTATACCCGCACCGTGAACCACATCCATTGTTACAATTACAAAATAGAGTATTAAGTAATTCATCGGGAGCTGGTGGTAATATTGTAGTCATAGGCTCCAAGAATTAATTTTGGAGCATCCAACCCCATTTTGGGATTCTCAATCATTAGCCAGTATTTTTTTTTATTTTCATAGCTAGTTTTTGATAATATATTAGCGTGTGTCACTAAGAGATATGATAGTTAATGATCCTACTTTTCTCGTTATTACTATGTCAGTTGAATATTTTTGTTGAAGTCTTGCTATGATGGTCTTGTCATCTGGAACATACTCAGTAAGAACATTTTTAAGCTCTTTTAATGTGAATTGTGAATCTTCGTGGTTTTCTATATAACAAAAAATCTCCTTCATTGCTTCAGTAACTTGATTAGCTTCACGAGGCTTATTATCAGTAGTTGGTGCTCGATTCAAGAAATTAGTATAGCAAACGGTATGATACTTTGCTTCAACTGCGATCAAGTCATACTCACACAGTAAACTATCTTTGACTGATTCTCCTAAGAAATCCTTTCGTTCTTCTGCCCTTTTGATGACATTGTCTTTAAATTCCAGAGTACTTACGTTACTGATCTTGCGTCGGTACTTTTCTTTTTTTCTTGACTCTACTGCTGCATCAGCTGGTTGGCCATAAAATAAACATAGTTTTTTGAAATCAAAAATATCATTCCTTTTTTTACGAGGCACACTGGGTGATAGTAAAAGTTTATCTTCTTCTAAGCGACGTTTCGATGCCGCTATGGAATTTTTACTAATGTACACTTTTCAACAACACTTGTTAACAAAATTACCTTCTAAAAGTGGCTTCTCACAAATAAAACACAAACAAACCATAATTTTTAAAATTGTACGTCCGTCGTTGCCAAGATTTGAAACGAGAATAAACTCAGGTAAGCGGTCACTCGAAAAAAAAAACAGTTTTAACTACGGAACATCTGTCTCATGAACTAACTTTACAATGAACTAGCTTTTGCCCGCGACTTCGTCTGCGTAGATATTATACTTTACACCATAAGTGATCCATCATTATGGCTTATTCATAAAAGATAGATATATACTGTCGCGGACTTTTGACTTTGTAGAACGAGAACCATTAAAGTAAGAAGTCATCAAGTAAGAACCATTTAGGAGAAACAATTCCACCATACATTACATTTGTATAACTTCCAGTTGCACCGCATGCCAAAATAGCTAGCAGAAGACAGATTATTTCCGACTTACTTAACACTTACACTCGTTATATTTTGACCAATTTACACAATATCTTTATTAATTATAGCATATGTGTTTTTCTAATGTATGAGCTATATTATTGCAAAATTTCATTAAAATACATTCAGTAGTTTTTAGTGTGGAAGAGTAAAGAACATCCATACATCCTCACAAACTTTCACGTTTATAATATTAGTAGGATGAAGAAGGTCGTATTATATAGGGATCTGAATTCTCATTTCAGGTATAAACTTCATAGAAAAGGGTCGTAATACAGCGGTCTGTCTTCCCAGTTATAATCGTGATAAAAAAATAAGTATTTAACTTACACATACCAAACCAGTCTTTATAACCCTCAGAACAATAATTTTTTCTTCGCCTGAAGTGTAATCATAACATACATATATTATATAAAAAGGCAGGGTTCGGGGGCAGAAGGAAGGTATGGTACTGTTTTTGACTGTATGTATCTATAATAAAATTATTTTGTGCGTGCAGTTGGGGTCATAAATCATAGCTCGGCCTCAGCCTGGCTAGGGCGGTGAGCATGTGGCGCGGGCGCAACGCGATTATCGATAACAACAAATTTAATTTTAGATATAAGTTATTATCTTAATACATATTTATATTTATTTATAATATAACTTGTTACATTCCGAACAGTTGTACTTATAGTTTTTTTAATACATAGATACCTAATTAATAATTAATTTTAAATCATTATTCTTCTTATTTAAATAAATACGTTGTTTTATCTATTTTTTTTTTCATTTTTATTACTAACCCACATAATGACAAAATTAAATACACTATCGATAACGCTTATCGACAACAATAATGCGCATCACTATGCTCGCCCCTAAGGCCCGTGAGTGGGAGAGAGAGCGAAATACTCCGATAATTTATGACCCAAACTGCACGCACAAAATAATTCTAGTATACATGTATGTATTATGTCTATTTATTTGGTACGTTCTGTAGCCAAACGACTTGATGGTTTTTAACATTATAGGGTGATTATATGGTGAGTGTAGAGAACCGGAGACCCTTTTTACTGGAAAAAAGGCATTCCTTCTTAGTAATCACGGGTGACAACGGATCTGCATTTTGATTCACAAACGAGGATAGATGTAGATATCTATGGGCCACAGCAACCACTTATCAGGTGACTGTGTGCTCACTTATCACCTTCTCCTATAACAAAAGTTGACAAAATGTTTTCTTTCCTAAATAAAAATAAAAATACCTGATATCAATCGTTTACTTCACTCATTACAACGTTCTAACATACAATCAAATTATAATTACTAACTTGAATAAAGCAACCTCAGCGTCTGTATTAAGGGGAATAAATATTAAATGTATGTCAAAATAGTAGAGCAAGAGAAGAAATAAACAAAGGGCGGTTTATAATTTGACAAAATGTCCTGATGATTTAATAACATATTTTGGGCGCTCATGAAAATGTGTGCTAAAAGCGTGAGCGATATTGCCTTCTCTGTCCAGTTTTATGCGCGCTTTACACCCGGCATCTTTTTTTGAACAATAGTAATTCAACGAGTGTGCGTTTTGGGAGTACGTATAACCGTCCATCATAAGCAAATACTTCCCTTTAGGCGTTGGAATGAATTTGTATCCCAGTTCATCTGAAATTATAAAATCAATTTAAATAATTAGAAAGCGATAGTTGTTACATGAACAGTGGAAAATATTAACTTAACTGAAAAAGACTAAGCTTATTATGAATTATATATTTGCAAAAAAAAAATCTGAAAAACTAGATTAATTGTAAACGTAAAAAAGGTATAGCATTTCAGCTATTCCAAATTAATTCGAATCGACAACAGTCACCAACTGCAACATTTTTTAGGAATGATTTTTCTACAGATATGACAACGCACTCATATTCGCCATTAAAAATGAGTGCAGTGTAATAACTGTCATCACTGAGTAAACGTATATGAGATAGTACCAAACTGGTAGATCCGTATCACTATGAACTGAGATAAAGGCCTTACCTAATATATTCCAGAGTATGATGTAGATTGAAAGTGTAACTTTAGGTATAAACAATAACAGCCCTTAATATTTTATAACAAGGAACAGATTTTGGACTAAAATTACGTTAAATTACGTTGACATATAAACATCGCATAATATTAAAAAAATTTAGACCCTAGTAGAACATACCGACGCGCTTAGAGCGTTAACGGCATGCAATATAACTATAGTTTGTCGAACACTAAAGATATTACGTTTTATTAACAAAGAGAGTAGTGTTTGGGACAACCAATTGTATTGTACAATAATATTTGTTTAATGGTATATAAATTAAAACATTTTATTGGATAATAGCTATTACCCGGCGCGTTGCTGCCGCAGAAGAAATAATTGTGAAAATATCGTTTTATATTTAAAAGGGTTATATTGTTTAGTTAGGAATGATAATACACTAACTGAAATTGAATGATATATAACTTTCAAATATTTTTTTCGGTACAAAACGCGCTACACCCACTGTATGTTAATTGTGCTATGCCTATAACCTCCGCGCAAGTGCAAGCAATATGTTGACAAAGTTTTAGCCCAACCTGATGAACGGTATAGCAGCGCATAAAATACGAACAAACAAAAGTAAATTTTTATATATTAGATTATACTTTTTCTTTCAGAAAAACATTGTAGCGTAGTTATTAAAACAGTTGCACACTCCAGTAACTTGTATAGTTATAAAAATGAACGGATAATTATATGATAAGAGATTTCACTCTGGAATCTGGTTCATCTTCAACCTGAAGACATGATTTTTTTTGAAATGAGTATATCATAACACCAATTTTGAAGTCATAACATTTTGTATATTCATTGCAAAAGCAACTTAAATACTTAATTTTCAACTTTCTTGTATCCTCAATTTTACCTAATGGACACCCAAAGTACCAGGAAAAGTTTTTATTTGTTCTTTAACACTAACAAAGAAAGCGTCTTTCTCTTATACGTTATTATCTCTATATATTTTGTCGTCAATAACTAGAGCATTGATGCTAGGAGAATGTTCCTAGATAGCATCTGACAAATCACTCAGAGATGCTATATGATTGCCACTAGCCTCCAATCAGCCTGCTAATCTCATACAAACAGCATCAGGAGCCCCCTTACCATGTCCGGGTGTTGTGGTAATTCCAAGTAAAGCTTACTAGGTTTGGGTAAAATTATGTTAAATGAGTGACAAGAAAGTAAAACATGTGTTTGTTGCGGCATTGTGTTATGGGTCTATATTTTGAAGGGCAAGTCGTTTCCTACGCTCCCTTGCTCTCTTCTTCCACATTATACGTGCCTTACGTTGCTCTCTGAAAGTCATTTGGTCGATAGTTTTTATTATACCTTTCTCCTTTTTTTTTAAATATCTTTCCTTTTCTTTTTGTTTATGTATTTTATATTTTTCTGGATCATTTTTAATTTTTTGATAACGTAACCTCTCCGCTTGACGCTTCTTCTCTAATTTTTCTTCGCGTGTTAACTTTTGCGTGGTACTATGATCTGTAACAATATTATAAACAACAATGTAATAACAATAAATTATAAAAATGGAATCATAAACAAAGAAATAAGCCGCGGATGTACAGTAATGAGTTTTAATTCTTTACTTAATAGAAGTTTAGAATGTTAACTATATCTGAATTAGTTAATATCTAATGACACACATTATTTCCTTTGGTCAGTGAGTATCTTCTCAGTTATCTTGCCAGGGCAGGGCAGGGGAAAGACATTTCCTTTACTAACTTAAGTTTTTTGACTGACACTCTACCATTACACTATTGTTGAAGTGAAGCAATAAATGCAAAGTAAATAAAGTGAATTATATAAATTTAATGACTTACTAGTGGAAAGAAACAATAACCTTGCAAAACAACTGCTCCGCACTGTTGCGTCGCGCCAACTAAACAATGAGCGATTTAACGCCTCGTTTATTCAGTGTTACCAACTTCTCGTTGATGTGTGTCTTTTAGCGCCATTTTGAATATGGTCATCTAATATGTTCGTTTCGTTATCGGATCGAAATTTGCTAGGGTAGATACATTAAAAACCGGGACAAAAATAAAGTTTAAAAATTATTAAAAACAAACAAATATTTTTGTATCTTTTACTTTATTATACTTAAGTACACTTATTTAAATTTGTGCTAAATATACATTAACTGGACATTTACGACAAAGAATGTATGTAACGTCTGCATGTTTAACCGAAAACGTCAAGGGGACAAACCAGGATAGAAACATTTTCAGACTTAATTATGAAAATTCAGGAACATGTGCTTTAATTGGGCATTCAATCATAATGCTATTTATGAAAAACATTAAGATGCTGCGATTTATTGCAAAAAGACAATTAGAATAAGAAATCTATTTTATAATGATTGCCGTGCATATTACCTCTTATTTTAGAATGACCCGTACAACTATTTAATACATAATAAAAGACGTCAACACATTGAAGAATGTTTATTTTAAAAACCACAAATGAGATTTACAATGCTTACAATTTTATGTATTCGCCTTTTGAAGTCTTGACATACTTTGGCGGCTCGTGGTTATGATCCAAACGCGAAAGCACTATATTTCCACTCGGTCCTAACTTAAGACGGGCTCTGCAACCGCAGATCTTTTTAGAACAATAGTAATAACAAGACGTTAAATGTTGTGAAAATGTATAATCTTTGTACATTAATAGATGCTTCCCTTTAGTTCTGCGTGTTGGTATCAATTGGTATTCTTGAGTGTCTGCAAAAAGAAGTTTTTTTTTTAAAAAAACTAGAGAATTACTAAGGGTTAAAACATTATTTTGGAATAATTAAAGAAAAATAGAAAGAAATAATTGCCAATATAAGAAAACACGAAGAAATCAAGTGACTACTTTTAACTAAATATATATAAATAGGCAACTTGCACCATCTGAATATTACTAATATTTGTACTACTAATCACCACGTAACATAAATTTATATCTAAGATCGTCTGTTATATCCTAAATCAAGATCTAAAATATAATCATTCTTTGTACTATATTTTCAGTAAAGTTAAAGGAGTCGAAGAACAAAGATAGAAATTACCGAAAACATTTTTACTAATAATAAATTTATATTGTTCTCAAGTCTAATTAAAAATTCGTTAACATTTAGAACTATTTGTTAAAATTTTAAACATAAGTACTTACTGTTTTAAATAACCACATTTTACAAGAAAATCTTAATTTACACGTATTTATAAGTGTTTTTGGTAGATATGTACAAGCTTATATTGTAATACCTATGTAACATATAAAACAAACTTCAAGAAATATGTTACAAAATACTTGATATAAGGCATCAACAACATTTTCAGCAACGACACCTCAAATGACGACCGGGTAATTATTTCATTTGGTGTAAAACAGATGTCCGGGTGAATTTCTCCCGTAAAAGTAAATTGGATTTATACCGTGCAATACAATATATATAGTACTAAATGTACCATACAAGGAGTATTCATACATTTTGGGTATTTTATAATTAATCTTGAATTTTCATCACTATTTCAGTAAAAATGTCATTGTGTATCTACTTCCTCGGTAAGTATTAGAATAGGTTTTATTTTCCCTAATTACATAACTATTATGTTATGACGTAACCAATAGAACACATTCCGGAATATTAACCAGTGCAATGTCAAGCGAAAAATATCTGATTTTATCATTACCATGTTTGTCATTACCGTGGATTACCGTGACTATTTTAAACCACGGTAATGATGACGATAACATGATAATGACTTTCTTTGCTATTTTATACTCTATTGACAGAATACATATAATACATAAGTAAATATTAAGTTTTTTTAAACTAGTACTGATTGGAATTTAGCGTATAATTAAGCATTGTTTATTATATACGCCGATTTTGCTTGTTCTAGGTGAAAAAACATTCCACGGCGTAACAAGCAAATAAATAGAGAAGAGATATTAAGAGAAAAAAACGATTAGCAGGACAAAAAAGGCGCAACAAAATAAAGTTTAACCCTGAGTTATACAAAGCATACTTAGAAAAAGAAAAAACACGCTATATTAGAAAAAATTAAATTAAAAAAAAAGGAAACCCAAGGGAAAAGAGGGCAAAGCAAAAAATGGAAGATAAACCAACAGAATTTAAGAAGAAAGAAAAATAACTTAACATGTTACAAGAAAAAGATACACCTGCTGAATCAGATTCTGAAGATTTCCTGGAACAAAGTTTTGAATTACAACAATAACATCTAGATGCAATCACAAAAACTTCTACTCTTGCAAAATTAGTCATCGAGAATTATGCGTCAGATGATCCATGAAGTAATCCCAGATCTGGACCGTTTTTAAACACGTCGTTAAACAAAGTCGATAAAACTCCTGCCAATCGAAGACCAGTTACAAAAAATTGTACATCAATTTTCACTTGAGCTAGAGTTCGATATAGAATACTAAAAAATGCAAATTCTATCAAAATAGTTCGTCGGAGTTTGAAAAGCTAAATGCAGAGTTTCGCAAACGCGTCATTGGTATGAGACAAAAAGACAAAAAGTCAAAAAGCCCAGGAACAAAATCAATGATGATGGCAGACCCAACCAAAAAAGAAGATGTTGAAAAAGCCATAATATTTGGCGATATTTTAAAGAGTAACATCAATCAAGATTACGAGAACCAGAAAAAGGCTGAAAAACAAAAGCTCAAAGAGAATATAGAACCAGTACGCGAGAAATTTAAAAAATATAATTTACTTAAGGAATGGCCTAAACTGACAAGAAAATCTAAATAGAAAAGAAAAAGAAACCACAAAAAAGAGAAAATTGATAGTGACATTAAATGTTTTTCATTAAATTCTAGAATGACCTCTGGTAAAAAAGAACTACATTACTTTAAAGAAACAAAAGTAGCAGCAGACGTTTCTATGAGATAGTCTATTGAATCTGCACAAAAAGCAGAGCCATTTTGGGTTGTAGCTCCTGCATAAAAGGATAGAGAGACCTGCATGTGTAAAATACACGAAAATCTAGATTTGCTGGCAAAAGCTCTTCACAAAAACAATAATTATCGAAAAATCTGCAAAATACATATATCGAGATTAAGTTATAATTATTACAGAATTTGAAAATTATTTTGTGAGATTGTCTTTACCAAAAAAGATTTTAATAAACATTTATTCCATTGATAATTTTTAATACATTTTTAATTTTTAATACATGTGTAAGGGCAAAAGAACAGTTCGTGTGTATATAATGATACTCATTTATTATTGTCGTGGTCAAACGTCATTGCCGTGTGCACGAAGTGTCATTACCGTGACTCCTAAAACTTTAGGGGCTCATATCTCTACTAACTGAGGCTCTAGGAGAGGGTCTTCATTTTTTTTAATAATTGATACATTAGACGAATTTTGCGGTTAAAATACATTTGTATTTTATTTTCTACCAATCTGCCCAATTTACATCAAATGAAATAATTACCTGACCACAGTATCTGGCCGGCTCTTCAAAATTTACTTTTTATTAGAACGTATTTACTTTCTACCGACTTCCAAACAGGAGGAGGTACTCAATTCGAGTGTATTTTTTTTACCTTTATCATTTTATCTGGGTGAACCGATTTCGATGATTCTTTTTTTATTTGAAATCTGGTGCTTCACATGTGGTCCCATATAAATTTGATGAAGGTTTGACCAATAGTTTTTGTTATAAGTAATTTATATTGAAATCCGTTGTACAAAATTTTTAATTTTAAATTATTTAACCGCTACTTAACATAATTTGACAACGACAAGAGCTTGAAATACGCCCTAAATAATTATTGATGGACTACAATATATTCCGATATTCGCCATTCGTCGTGACCTATTGAGTTGGCAGATTTCCATTTACACACAAGTTAATATAATGCATTTTAGAGACATACTGTATGAAATCGAATAAAATAAATCGATAGATACATATATGTACATATTATATGTACAATTACATTGTAAATACAAACACTTGGGTAATTACATCACGATTAACGAAATTCGCAGTGGAGTAAAGATAATAAAGAAGATGACAATCATGCAAAAAATATCGTTTTGCTATGTATATCATTATGTTTTGTATTTAAAACTTAAATATTTAAAAATATTTTACAATGCATTATAGTACTTATTTATTGCACAGGCAATAAATGTACTTTTAATTATATTCTAAAGCTATATTATGACTAGTAAATATCCTATTTATCGGGTAAATTAATATATAAACATAACTTTTAAACCAAATATTGGTATTTAATTATTTAAAGTGTGAACATATGACGGAAATAAAAGTTTACTAATATAACTGTTTACAAAATCTGCATATCCTTTTTCTTCACGAGAAGAACGCTGAACTCTTCGTCTTCACCCACAGTGTCGTTGATGTGACTTATCACCTCTTCTGAATGTTTCTCATGAATGTGTTGAAATAACATTAAACTTTCTGGATCCTGGCGGTTTATAATTTCATCGCAGCTTCGACATTTGAAATTGTTGCTCCCTTGATCCTCAAAATATGTCGCTTCGAAGCTTTTAGTAATTATATCTAAAATAAATTTCAAAATATCAAAATATGGTGTTGTTTGATAGATAATATTATAGTATGTAGTACTTTGAACTGATATATTACGTTACCCTGCTGGCTTCTGCAAGGGTTTTTTGTATTGTTATGGCTTATCATAAATTTAATTATCATATGTAACTAAAGCTTACACTATATGTCGTTAAAAACTAAAATGTAAAGGTGCAGCCTATTTACGTCCCACTGCTGGGCATAGGCCTCCTCTCATTTCGGATAGGGTTTTAGGTCTAGGAAGTGTCCGCCGCGCTGCCCCAATGCGTGTTGGCGACCTTCACGTCTTCAAAATATTTTTTTGCTATTTCCCCAGACATGCATGTTTCCTCACGACGTTTTCCTTCACCACCGAGCACGTGGTAAATTAGCACTTAAAATTGGAATTAACAATTTCATTGGTACCGGCGGGGATCGAACCAGGGTTGCTCGAGTACTGTGAAGCTTACAGCGAGCGCTAACCATCTGAGCTACCACGGCTATATGTCGTTAACTTACATTATGTTATGTTGTTAACGACTGCCTCGTTGGCCTAGTGCTTGTAAGCGCGACTGCTGATTTTGTGATTCTGGGTTCAAATCTGGGCCCAAATTAGCTATTGGTTTACCCGTCAAGAAATTGTAAGTAGCAGCCTGGAATCAGGAAGTTGATGGTGTTTCCCTCCCCCCATCCCCCTCGTGCCTCGAAAAGCGAATAAAGCAGTTGTTTCTGCCCCTGATCTTTTTCAGATCATGTTGGATTACAGTAGCATCGAAATATGAGAGAGAGGGAATAGAGTATATTCTCGTTGCAGGCTCGCTGCACCTGTGCTTGCGCGCACTCTCGTGCACTGTAATCTTGCCTTACGCCATCTGCAACTTGACTCCGTGGAAATTGGCCACCGTGATTGAAATTCGGTTAGCAGGACGCATTATTACTACTAATATGTTGTTAACTTTCGAACTTGCGATAGATTAATCAAATATATGAAAATCAAAAAATACAATACACCTCTGCAACTTTTATCTTTAGTTGATTTATTTTAAATACTAATTTGTTAAATTATATATATTCTAATTACTTATTGTTTTTTTTTATAATAAAGAACTCCATACCTTTTCGTTTCTTAGGGGATTCCAATAATGTACTTAAAGTTCCCTCATTATTTTCTTGGTTGTATTCCGGCGCATATTTTTTTATTAAACAAAACTGTTCCTTGTGTTTCAGGGCTAAGTGACGTTTTAAATTGGAACTATTCTGAGGGAAAATAGAGATATCCCTGTGGCAAAATATGCACGTGTATTGGTGATTCTCAACAACCGGAATGAAAAAGTTCCATACGCATGTCTTGATTTTTCCTAAAATTTGAATTCCTTTTAATAAACACTACGAACGTTATCTGTGTTAAACGGGAACCCCGGCTAACACTGCCCCCAGATGCTTGCCAATTATAAATTACACTGAATTGATATTTTAATCGAGTGTACTCTCACGGCATGCTCAGCCTGCGTCACGCAGCGGCACTCATTGAGTTGTACCCAACAAGCCCGTATTTACTGTGTAGTGGCGGTGTATGTATCCACTTCCCCATATCATCCTGTGGGTGTCGTAAGAGGCGACAGAGGGAAAATTATACAGGAGATGGGCAGAAGCATCTTCGTGATAACAACTCAACATAATAAAAACTGCAGTTGCCAACGCGCTTAGCCAGCGTGGCAACTATGGCACAATCATATACAAATCAATGAGGGAGACCTACGTTCCCGCGCAAAGCGGGCAATCCGTGGTTTTGAATTTTAAGGAACAGCCACGTGCGCTTGTAACCACGGGCGTGTCCCGCTTAAAGTAGCGGTCACCCTTCCAATAGCAATCGTTTTTGAACGTTAAGTCATCATCGATTACTATCATCATCATTACAGCTCATCACAAGTACAATGCTAAACACAGATTGCCACAATGCACGGCCATCTGCATATATTTTGTGGAAAAGGCGGCAAACGAGCTTACGGCTCATCTGATGACAAGTGATCACCGTCGCCCGTGAATAACTGCAGCAGCGGAGGAACTGCAGGGTGAAAGGAAAGTTTCTAAGTCGCAGTAACATTAAATTCCAGAATGCGGTTGTGCCAGACAGAAAATATCAAGATACACTGTATCACAGTGGTTAATTGCTAATCATCGAGATAATGATGGAATTTAGAGTTATAACACCGTGTACGATAGTGGATCTTTGCGGGTGAAATTAATGCGAACAATATATGAATTAATTTCTTACTTACTTTTTCCTTGTACTACTCTTTGTGAGAGCCATTTTATTTTATTTTTTAAATTAGGGTCACTTATAGACAAATGTCCAATCTCTCCAAAGTCATTTGTCTCTGAGTCTGTATCTAGAAGGTCAACATCTTGATATGCGGTTTCTTCCGGGATGGGACTTTCAGCACCTTCTGTGTCATTCTTGGAATTAATTTCAATTTCTCCTTCAATACGTTCTTCTAGAAATTCTTCCTCTTCCTCTAATACTTCTTGTTCTAATATCTCTTGTTCTAATACCTCTTCCTCCTCTTCAGTAGTGGATTCGTTTTCTACATCTTTACCGTCATCGTCACTTTGACTATGTAATAGCTGCATTTCCATTTCATATATGTTACTGTGTCTAGATCGAATGTGTCGTTTCATATTTCCAAACAGACCTTTTGGCATTTTTAAGACGTTTTGGCAAATACTACATTGGTTTTTATTTTCGCCGATTGCGGTGCAGTATTTTCTTACCCAACAAGGTCTAGGTCTACCAGTAGACCTTGTATCAGTATTAGCTACAAACATTTTATAGGATTAATAACACTAAAATATTCAAAATTACTACAATAAAAGCGCAGCTAGTGATAAAATCAACTCAAATAAAGAGCAAGCAAAATATGTATTATCTAATATATTCCTAAAACATTGATTTATGAGTTAAATGCTTGAAATCATAACATTTACCAGTAAGCAATGGTAAAAGTGCAGTAACAACATAATTTGTGAAACCTTAACCTTTGTACTGGAAACATTAAAATTCACCATAGTTCGGGCTCTTACTTAAGTCAACATAAGCGTTTTAGGGAACACCTTACTTGAGTTTGTAAATTTTAATCAGAAGTTTAGTATGTTTACGCAAATTAATGTTAGAGGTAGTTGTATAATTTACGAAGTAAAATTATAAACACATCTTTTAACTATTTCTTATATATACGCGAATACTACACATTCAAAGTAAATAATTTTACGAATGTTATCGCGTTTAATTTTAACTTTTTTAATTCCCGACGTTTCATATACAAACATATTTTCAAAGAAACTTTATACGCAAAAAAAAATATTTCGTATGGTGAGTGTAGAGAACCGGAGATAGATTATTTTTACTGGAAATGAATAATTCCATCCTAGTTCTCAGGGGTGACTGGACGTCTGTATTTGGTTTTTAATCGATGATAGATGTAGATGTCTATGGGCCACAGCATCCACTTACCATCAAATGGACTGTGTTCTCGTCTGTTACCCTTATTCTATTTAAAAAAAAAACGTTACCACTACACTAAGATTTTTTCCTGAATCATGGGGGTGTTTTACATAAATTACACAAGGACAAACATAAACCGATACGATTACAAGTATTTGTAGGGTCAGACAAACTCTTGTTTAGTGCGGGATTCGGAGTAGTAAATTACACGTGCACTAACATCAAAACCCTGAACAATCATTTATGTGTACAAATTCGTCCAGGATTTTAACCCACGGTTCACTCAACGATTAGTCACAAAGCTAGCATCACTAAGCTAGCATTGAAACTGTGGAGTGGTTTCTCCCTTTTTGTTTAAATTTCACCCAAATACTAATAACGAATTATAAAATCATGAATACATACGTCGTGTTTTTTTCTGTATTAAAGGCTGAATTTTTAAGTATAGAGCTCGATGCCTCGTTTTAAAATGTCTAACTATATGGCGCTTCATTTTAGACGAGCAAATTTTACATACTATATTATCGGACTCGTCTTTTTCGAAAAAGTTCCAATAAAAACTCCTTTTGCCTGAAAAATATGAAATACATTAAAAATGTGCTGAAAAACGTTTACACAGTTGATGTACCATTCAAAGCATACGTTTTTAATTAAACATTCATTGAAATGATTTACATTATTTTCAATACATTTCCACTTGCGGTATGTCATTAGTTTAAACCATCATTATTATAATTTGCAGATGTAAAAATATATTGTGGTTTTTCACATAAGTTCGTGCATTGGACTTATAATTTTCTAAATATATTATTTTAGAATTCTTTTCTTATCAAATTAAAACCTATTTCTTCATCAGTTTATATTATTTTCACCACCGGAAACTCCCAATATTACAGCAGCTGCACATAATATGTATTCAAAAGAATGGTGACCAAATACTCAAACACAAGTCAATTTTAAGATTATAATAAGTCTCGTGGTGTCACAGTCACTTTGACTTAGAGTGATAGAGACAGCACGAGACTTAATGCCGTCTTAAAATTGAGTAATGTTTGAGTATTTATTGGACATACGTCGTCCAGTCCGCAGCACCGTTCCTTTCCCTGTAACAATGCTGGAAAGAATTGTGGGTAGACGCTATTACGCTTAAAGCGCACCTTTCGAACCCACTTTAAGAAAACTTTTTTAAGGGGGGATTTGTATTCAAAATTAAAACGTGATATTTATTGAGACGTACATACTTCATTATCATATTTCATTACGAGTAATTAGCTTAAAATAAAATTATAAATATATAAAAGAGCCATTTATTTATATTTATTTATTATTACATCAGTTTATTACATTCACGTCAATTTTACATAATGTCCTGATTGCGTTTTAAAATACTTTGGTGGATCGTGAAGATGGTTCAGATTTGCGGATACCACTTTGCCATCGCTTCCTAACTTAACACGGGCTTTGCAGCCAGAATTCTTTTTAGAGCAGTAATAATAGCACGAGTAAGAATGCTGGGAGAAAGTATATCCGCGGCACATTAACAGATGTCTGCCTCTGCAAGTGGAGGTCTGCACAAACTCGTAACTAATGTCACCTGAAAACGGAAGTAAGCATACAAATTTGTGACATACAATTCTTAATGTATTTTTTTTAATTTTAATGTTTCTTAAATGATATTTAAATATAATTTAAACCTTAAGTTTACTGTAATTAATAAATTTTAAACCTTAAGGCTGCGCACCAAACAGAGTCACGCAAACTAAAATTGAATTTTGCTATAGTAAATCAAGTTTCAAACTGAAACCCTTATCCACTTACCATCAGGTGGACTGTGAGTACCTATCGTTTATCACCCATATTTAAAAAAAAAACAAAGATATCTTTAATTTGTTATCATTGTGCTGAAATTTTTCAAATATATAGGACAACAATATCGAAGTGGAGAAAAAATGCAGAGTTCGGTTCAGTTTTAGTTCTGTTTTCGTAATATTTGGACCAAAATTAGATATGCTTACTAATATTAGATAACTGATTGTGTGCTATATGGATTACTATAATTTATGAAGTTAAATATTCCATCCATTCAATACAGCCTGTAAAAGTTCACTGTTGAACATAGTCCTCCCCCAAATATATATACTTATACAGATTAGATAGACCATTTTTATCCCGTGAAAGATACGGTTGTCCATCTCAATCGACCGCACTCGAACTACATACATGCATGCAATATTTGTTCCGCCCTGTTTCGGCAATCACTGATTACTGATTGGCAATCTGTCGCGATCGCTCCGGGACGGTGACTTTGTACGAGCTCTTTAACCATAAAGGATAGAATTTCCGGCAAAGGGGGAGGGAAGGGGGGGGGGGTTTCTTTTAAATGTCATTTCGTCAAATAAAGCCTAAACTCAATACATTAAGTGCTCTTTTTTTTAAAACAAATAGCATACATTCGAATTATAGTAGACTTCTGATAGTAAAATTAGAGAATAATTTCATTGATAGTAAATACGAGTATTTATACATTTAGTTTGAATATAAATTAATAAATAGATTGTACGTGGTAGAACTACGCTGCATCTATATAGCTTAATTGTATACTTAATTGTAGCACGAATGGGTTGACTCGATCGGAGAAGGACCGCGCTCACACAGAATACCAGCGTAAAATAGCAGCTTAATGCTGCTGTGTTTCGTATGGTGAGTGTAGAGATCCGGAGACCCTTTTTACTGGAAACAAGGCATTCCACCTTAGTCCTCACGAGTGATAACGCACCTGCAATTTGATTAGCAAACGGGGATAGATGTAGATGTATATGGGCCTCAGCAACCACTTACCATCAGGTGGACTGTGTGCTCGCTTGTCATCCTTATCCTATAAAAAAAGATTCGTGGCAAAGTTAAAAGCGCCCACTTCTAAATGTTTACTTACTTTGATAATTAAAGAAAAACACATGAAAGCTTAATAAATGTAATATTCCTCATTGTTAATAAGCCTTTACATTGGTAAGTAATTTATTTAACTTCATATATACAACATATGTGACGAACTATTAAAACATGCAGGAAGGCGATGAATAACTGTGGCTCAGGATCAGGATCGTGTTTTGTGACATTTTTTCTCCTTCGGAGTATTCTAGTACTTTCCCATTGAATGAGCGGAATGTTTGAATGACCCGGACTAACCATAGAATGTTCTAAATCTTGTTGGGTATAAAAGCGTGCGCAGACAATCGGAAAATTTAAGGAACGCCATATTGGGCTCTACCTCAGGAAGCAACTACGAGCAATCGACCTACGATATCTGCGACTATTAAGTGCCTCGCCGAAGCAGCTTAACGTTTATGGACGACGTGACTGTACACTTGCTGTGTGTGTAAAAGAATACATCCATTTCTCATCATTATCGCCATTTTTAACCATCCTGCATGTAACAATATAAACAATAACATGGAATATACTTTATACTCTACTTAGACACGATGAAGTGACTTAAGGTCGAATATAGGAATCAAACTCTTGTTAAATCATATTCAACATCATATATATATATATATATATATATATATATATATATATATATATATATATATATATATGTTTAATGTTGAATATGATTTAATGTGTTGTCACTTGTTACTCGTTTAAAAATTAGGTACCTCAACTAGTATCATGATGTCCGATATAAATGGTAAATAAAATGAGTGTCAGTCAGCCAATAAAAAAGAGTCACTGTTTTCGGACTTTGCAGTCGCTCACAGCCAGGTAGGATGGATTCGACCAAGCAAGAATATCACTCACTCCACTACTCGCGTATGAGTAGAATATCATTTAATGGCGGCTGTACACGCTCGTCGAGACACCACGAGACAGGCCGAGTACGAGTGTGTACATGGTGTCCTCGTCGCCTCGCGTCGCGTCTCGCGGCCCTCGTTCGCTCTCGGAAGCGTGTCGGTTTTTTGCGCTCGAGTCAAAGGGTCTCGTGAGTCGTTCGTTTTCTGATAATTATAAAAATTATCAAAAAAAATGATTCAATGTTGTTAAATACAATATAGGAAGTTACATGGTTCTATTACAGTGAATAGAAACCATCCACCATGGCTTATTAATTTTCTTTTTATTGGAAATATGTAAAAAATTATAATTAAAAATAGCAAAGGCAAAACACAGCAACAGTTTCTTCTACGTCCATCGCAGTGCGCATCTGGAGTTCAAGTGATACAACGAGTGTGTACATGGTGTGCTCTCGTGTCGGACCTCTACGCGACGAGAGGCACGCGACGCGACGAGACGAGCGTATACAGCCGCCATAACGATTTACAAATCCTTTAAAATCGAGGTTTGGTCGAAACCACTCTTAGTTATCAACCGAGATTTTAATAACCAGTATTCATTATTTTTGAAACCATAAACCTTAAATTCACATTAATATGACTTTAAACACTAGCTTTAGTTTAATATAGAAGAAAAGAAAGGAAAACAAAAACTTTATTTGTTGCTTATATATACAACACTAGTTATAGACGAAATCTTAGACAAATAAAATATTTACATTTTACATGCTATGAGCAGCACTGATCGATTAAATTATAAGTAAAATAAAAGTTGAAACTGTAGCGAACAAAACCAGAATACAATTTTTGAGCAAAGTAACATTCATAGCATGCGTTGATGACGCAGAAAAAGTGTCTAAGTTGAGCATGAGCTCTCTCAGCTAAGCGGAGACTCGCAACACTGATTTTGAGCACGACCCACAGATCCTAAGCGGATAGTGGAAAAAGATAAAATAACTAAATAGCATGTAATATTGAACGAGAAGTTGCGTACCAGCGTGTTACACATATATAAAAATACATATATAAATTAATTATATAACAATCAAATTACAGTTAACAGATTAAATAATCAAATAATCCTGAATTAATTACTTATTATAACAACAATAATTACGTCATGTTTATCAGAAATAACCATTAAAGGAAAAAGTATTAGGGACTAAGAGCGTTGGAATTTTATTCAGTACAGAAAAGTTTGGGAACAGATGGTAATAATAAATAATAACACATTTCATACATCAAATACTGCGAGATCATTCGGAAATCATAAGTTGGATGAATTTATTCAAACTATAACATAAAACATCACAGTAATTTACTTAGTAAGTAAGTAGCTGGATATCTTCAATGATATCTGGTGGGCACAGCCCTACAATTATAAACTATTCATACAATTTTCGTAAATTACCATAAAAATTAATAGATTGACATTAAAATAATCACTTTATTAATTATAAACAGGACAGAAAGTTGGTCAAAAAAAATGTGCTCAGAACACACACAAACACCATATTTTGTCAACAATATCTCATTAACATTAATACAATTTCAATTTATCGATTGTTTCCCATCATCGTCTAATCCATTATACCTAGTCTGTTCGGCGAGAGATAATAAAAAAAAACGAGGTTCCTAAACTCATTACAAATTGCGGCCCGCTAAGTATATCAGAACGGAATAGCAATCTTAGGACCCCTTATGACTTATGAAATACTCGCCCGTCCGGCCTCGCGCTTGAAAACAGCTGCGATCCTCGTATCACAAAACTCGGTTACACAGATTGCGCTACTTAAAGCGACAATCGCTATTGCGAGATGTTTTTATAATATTTGTCAACTCTTGCCGAACAGACTTTATAATATATATACTACAAATTACCGTTTTATTACAAAAAGTAGTTTATAATTAGTCTCAGGTTAGAGCTAGCTAGAGCCGGATTCTAAAGAAGTCCCGTGGAAAATATGCTAACTAAAATGTAAAGTATGTAATTTGATAGCAAATGTCAAATTTCGCGAAGACTGTGGCACCGCAGCTAGGAGACCTGAGACACTATGTATAAACAACTTTTTTTTAATAAGCTATTCATAGTTTAACGTAATCTCCCGAAGGTAACAACATGTAATTAGGCGCGCCGTGGATGTGGTTACGGTCGGCGAAGATTATACTACCGTCAGTGTCGAGCTTGATGCGTGCAAGACATCCGGTCTTTCGCTTCGAACAGTAAAAGAACCGCGTGAACATGTGCTGGTAATACGTGAATCCCCTATGCATCAACAACTGCTTGCCTTTGCATCTGGTAGTGGGTATCAGCTTGTAGTCAAAACGTCCCAACGCTGAAAGGCACGTAATGTTGTTTTACAAATGGTTTGTTTAATTTATATAGTTAAGTTAGCTGGCCGGGCAGGCGTTACTTTGCCTTATATTAAGCCTTAGTTGTTCAGAAGTTACAGGATCACCAACAGACGCACTAACGATTATATAAATATACGGTAGAGCTTCAGCCAAAATCGAAAAAGCAAAGGCCAACGCAAAGTAAGTGTGCATATTTATACGAAGTATATCGAACATTAGAACCCGCCATAACTCAAAAATTATCGCACCAACACACTAGTAATTTTTTTTTATAGGAGAGGTGGCAAACGAGCATGCGGCTCACCTGATGGTAAGTGACTACCGCCGCCCATGAACAACTACAACACCAGGGGAACCAGGGGAATTTCAGATGCGTTGCCAGCCTTTTAAAAAGGAGTAGGCTCTTTTCTTCAAGGTCCCCAAGTCGTATCGGTCCGGAAAAATCGCTGATGGTAATCGATTCCACAAGGAAATTGTACGAGGAAGAAAACATCTTCTAAATCGCACAGTGGTGGACCGCCAAGCATCCAGATGGTGAGGATGGTATCGTGAATTTTGACGCGATGTGCATTCGTGAAATTTGGCGGCTGGGATTAATCCGAACAATTCCTCAGACCACTCCCCGTTGTAAATGCGAAAGAAAATGCTAAGGGATGCAACAACATCTCTTCGCAGTGCCAATTAATCGAGCCGATCGGAAAGGACTCGGTCGTCGACGATTCAAGCCGCTCTGCGCTGGATGCGGTCAAGTGGAAGGAGCTGGCACTGGGGCCTCACATGGAATACTGTTCCTATCTCTGGGCCCCTGCCCAGAGATAAGGACAGTATTCCATGTGAGGTCGAACCTGCGCCTTGTATAGTTGCAGGCGGTGTGCCGGCATGAAATACTGTTCCGGCTCTGCTGAGCACGCCAAGCTTTTTAGAGGCCAATTTGGCCTTCTCTTCCAAGTGACCACGAAACTGCACGTCACTCGATATGTCGACTCCGAGGATTCCGATACTGGCTGAGGCAAGAAGGGGAGTGTCTTGAAACTGAGAAGATACGACAAAGGGGTTATTTTTAAGGGTAAACGCGCAAGCTTGTGTCTTCTGAGGATTAAACTGGACTAGATTTAGTCGCCCCCAATCCGAGACTTTGTTCAGCAAAGACTCGACTTCAGACACAAATTTGTCCCGGCACTCGGCGACGTTTTCCCGAGAAATATTGGCACGGCCGGTGTATAAAGCATCACCAGTGCTGTCATCCGCATAGCAATGAATGTTACCAGTTAGCAATATATCATTGATATGCAGAAGAAACAGCGTTGGTGATAGCACACAGCCTTGTGGAACACCAGGGTTAATAGGCTTGTAGTCGGAGCATACACCGTCTACAACGACCTTGATGCTCCGATCGGCAAGGAAGCTGATGATCCAATTACACAATTTCTCGGGAAGCCCATAGGAAGGGAGCTTTGAAAGAAGCGCTTTGTGCCAAACCAGATCGGAGGCCTTCGCAATGTCCAAACTAACGGCCAACACCTCCCCCTTGGACTCTACTGCCTCCGCCCATCTATGAGTCAGGTAGGCCAAAAGATCACCAGCTGATCGACCCCGACGAAAACCGTATTGGCGATCACTAATCAGCTGGTGATCCTCAAGGTACCGCATGAGCTGGCAGTTTATAATGGATTCCATTATTTTGGAGAACAAGGAGGTGATGGCGATAGGCCTGTAGTTGGACAGGTCTGAGCGGTCGCCTTTTTTAGGAATCGGGTGGACAAAAACTGTCTTCCATGATTTCAGGACGACGCCTAGGGAGTAGGAGTACCGGAAAAGACGTGTTAGAACCGGTGCCAACTGCGGAGCACACGTCCTCAGCACAATTGGAGGGATTCCGTCAGGCCCACTCGGCTTGTGGTTGTACAAGGAGAGGAGTGCTTTGCGAATCGAGCGCTGTGAGAACCGCACATCCGGCATGGAGCACTCGCACCGCGGGATGGCCGGCGGTGTGTTCTCCCCGTCATCAAAAGTCGAGTTGGACGCAAAAAGGGAGCCTAAAAGGTCGGCTTTCTCTTTTGCGGCGTGGGCCAGTGAGTCGTCCTCCCTGTACAGAGATGGTAGTGATGGCTTACAGAAATTCCCTTGGACAGCCTTGGCGGGAGACCAGGATGCACGGGTTCCCGAAGGAAGGCGAACTAGTTTCTCGCCAATTCTGCCTATGTGCTCTGACTTTGCCTTGGAAATAACTGTTTTGAAGGACCTGGAGGCGAAGTTATATTTATTTTTAAGCATGCTGGTGTTTACATCCCGAGTCGCCGAATCCACAGCTTAGGCTTGATAACACTCCTGCTTACTGCGTAATGCAGTCTTACAGGAGCTACCAAACCAAGGCTGAGATCTGCCTCCGATGGGTACCACAGATGATGGAATAAATAGTTCCATTCCCTGTAGCACCACATCAGTGACAGAGTCAGCAACAGCGCTGGGATCATCCGGCGAGAAGCAAACCCGCCCCCATGGGTATGATGCAAAGAAATACCGCATTCCGTCCTAATACGCCGACCTGTAATGCCAAACACGGCGGCAACCTACACAACGCAACCGTGAGGGGAGCGTGAGTGGCACCACACTCCGGATCAGACAATGGTCCGAAGAGCCGAGAGGGGCATCGACGGAAACCTGATATCTGTCCGGATGAGAGGTCAGCAGAAGGTCCAACAGGGAAGGTGTATGATCCTCCACATCTGGAATCCGCGTAGGCGAAGTAACCAGTTATGTCATACCATATGCCAAGGCAAAGTCATAAACAGATCTACCCGCATGATCGGTTAATCGTGAACCGAGTTATTCGGCGTGGTGGGCGTTAAAATCGCCAAGGATCACGATCTCTGCGGATGGGACCTGTTGTAGCAAGTAATCTGTAGCCATTTGGACGTGGTCGATGAGTCGGTCTGTTTCGGCATTACCGCTATGGTACCTATAGAGGCACCCGTAGACGCGCAGGTGGTCGTCGCTGTTTACGCGTAGCCAAATGATGGACAGGTTAGAACCTTCAAGACTGCCGAGGCGTCGAGAACAGACGTCCTCTCTGACGTATACGCAAACTCCAGCCCGAGGCATAAAAGAGTGCTCCAATTTGTATTCCGGGTAGGAGAGATACGAAGTATCAGCCGGAAAGGATACCTGCGTCCAGGGTTGGCTGATTTTAAATCAGATCATGATTTAAATCACGATTTTAATCGCTTGATTTTGATTGAAAAAATCATTGATTTAAATCAACACGTATAAATTGATGTTATAGGCAGAAAATGAAATAATACTGGCTTAAAATAACGTAAAATCTTTTATTGTTTATGTTATTCTTATTATTCTACTACAATAGTCTCATAAACTTTAGAAAATCAACAAAGAAGTAGCGATGAGGTCTGTCAGTCTCATAGACTTTGTAAAATCAACCAAATTTTTTTTTTAAATTCACCCTTAAGATATGAACTGTAATTAATACAGTATTAATTATTTTACTCATACACATGTACATTTTTTTTATAGGAGAGGGGGCAAACGAGCATGCGGCTCACCTGATGGTAAGTGACTACCGCCGCCCATGAACAACTGAAACACCAGGGGAATCGCAGATGCGTTGCCGGCCTTTTAAAAAGGAGTAGGCTCTTTTCTTGAAGGTCCCTAAGTCGTATCGGTCCGGAAAAATCGCTGGTGGTAATCGATTCCACAAGGAAGTTGTGCGAGGGAGAAAATTTCTTCTGAATCGCACAGTGGTGGACCGCCAATCATCTAGATGATATGGATGGTATCGCAAGTTCTGTCGCGATGTGCGATGGTGAAATTGAGCGGCTGGAATTAGTCCGAACAATTCCTCAGAGCACTCCCCGTGGTAGATGCGATAAAATACGCAAAGAGATGCAAACTCTCTACGCAGTGCCAGTGAGTCAAGCCGATCGGAAAGAACTCGGTCGTCGACGATTCGAACCGCTCTGCGTTGGATGCGGTCAAGTGGAAGGAGCTGGCACTGGGGGGGCCCTGCCCAGAGATGGGAACAGTATTCCATGTGAGGCCGAACCTGCGCCTTGTAAAGTTGCAAGCGGTGTGCCCGCGTGAAATACTGTCCCGCTCTGCTGAGCACGCCAAGCTTTTTAGAGGCCAATTTGGCCTTCTCTTCCAAGTGACCACGAAACTGCACGTCACTCGATATGTCGACACCGAGGATTCAGATACTGGCTGAGGCATTACATGTACATGTATTCATAAACTTTTAATCCTACTATGTCAAAAAGTGTTACCAACTCGAGAATTTCAAAATGTATAAAAAAAATAAAAAATCCAAATAATTATGTTTTTTTTTAAAAAATCAGCATGATTTTATTAAAATTAAAAAATCATAATTTTTTCCATCCCTGCCTGCGTCTCGGTCAAAAAGAGCAAGGCCGGCCTCGCTGTCTCGAGATGGTAGTGGACGGCGTTTAGGTTCGAGTGAAGTCCCCTGATGTTGCAGAAATTCACGAATAGTGTGGCAGGGGTCGCCTTGGTATTGTTGCTCAGTTTGTCCCGAGCAGTCCAGATATTGATGTTGATGGGGGGGGGGGGGGGGGAATTGGGCCTCCGGACACCTGCACTCACCAGACGAAACGCAGATGCAGAGCTTCATTTCCAGTAAAAAGGGCCTCCGGCCACCTGCACTCACCAAGCGGAACGCAGAGGTAAAACTCTACTTCACGCCGGTATTCTGTGAGGTCGTGGTACCAACCCGGCTCGAGCCGGCCCATACGTGCAAAAGCAAAAACTGCCGCGTGGCTCTACCACCGTTAGATTAATTTATGTTGCACACCTAAAAAGGAATCCTTGAATATGTAGTCTAAATCTATACAAATAAATAAAATTGAAGTGTCTATTTGTAATGTCAAAATAACAACTTTAGATGCATAATATGAAAGTTTGTTTTTAATATAAATAAATAATATGAAAGTATATACGGTAATTATAACAAAAACACAATTTTTAAAAATTTTGTCTGTCTGTCTGTTTGTTCCGGCTAATCTCCTAAACGGCTGGACCGATTTCGACGGCAATTTCACTGGCAGTTAGATAAAATATTTTATATTACAATTTTTACTTTACCAACTTAAAATTAACGAACTTTAGTAAATTCGAATGTTTAAAATATAAAATGAATATCGTTTTTAAACATTCAAATTTACTAAGGCAGTAACATAATTTTTTTAGCTTTAATTATATTTTAATTTTCATACAACTACCGATGTATCCTAATAATGAGTCCATTAATTAAGCTGCAGCACGTAGACCACTACGTTTGTTATTAGACTTAAGATGAGAAAGCTTATTTATTTAAACCACAATACTTGTTCGAAACAAGCCAATAACAGGTACTCAAAAACAACTATTTTAGACAGGTTCAAATTCTGCGAAATAACCAATGATAATCATAGCAGTGCATATCACAAATTACAGTTACTTTTAAAAATATAACGAAGGTGAAGTACACTTTATTGGTTTTTACCATCATATTGATACCAAATAACTACCCACAGAATGACAGAGTAATACAACCTCAAATCTGATCAGGATAAAGTATGTATTTGAAAAAAATAAACAACTTCATCATAAAAGTGAAATATATTTTATACACAACATGGTTTAGCAAGGTCGAAATAAATAAAACAATATTCATCTTTACTTCATTTATTAAATAGGTGGTTTGACTTAGGATAATTTAAAATATTGTCCCGATGGCGTCTGAATATACTTTGGTGGAGGATGGGTGTGATTGTAATCCGCACTGATGATTGTTCCATCCTCGTCCAGCTTCACTCGAGCCCTACAGTTTCCAGACTGCTTCTTCGAACAATAGTAGTTGTTTGTCAGTTTCATTTGCGAATACGTGTATCCGTGGATCATCAGCAAATGTTTCCCGCGCTGCGTTGGTATAAATTGGTATTCATCTGTATCTGCAAAATTTTAACCGCGATATACCAGACTTCAATCGGAAAAAAAAAATATTTTGGAGGGACAGATTAAACCAAATATATAACGTTGCAAGGGTTCCGTAATATCAACAGTAATGTTAGTCAATATAACATAGCAAAGCTAATCGTACGTACCTACTCTAGTGCTTAGTCTAGGGTACCGAAAATAATCAAGCGTATTACATACGATTCGATCTCTATTCGCGAGAGGGTACTGGCAACCGGTTAATACAAGCTTTCTTAAACCTACTACAACAGGCACCAGACCCTCACCATATAAGATTTCAGAATGAATACGTCTTAGATAGATAGATAAATATATATTATATTATCATTTATTCACAATGAAGCCGTACACAATACACGGAGATAAAAAGTTACAATTAGGGTTGATGTTGTGAGAGATGTACTGCCACCTGTGAAATGGTCTTAGCCCATCATAATATTGCTGATCACAGCGCTGTTCATTGTGATAAAACTTTTAAGCCGCACGTCAATTAGGACGTATTATCTTCTAACTTCAATCTTTTTTGAGGAAGTAAATAAAATTTAAATAAATATAAATATATTTACAGCCACGTTTTTTTACGTTCCACTTTTACCGTGTAGTGACGGTGTAAGAATATCCACTACCCCATATCATTCCATGGGTGTGGTAGGAGGTGACAGAAGAAAACAATTCAGGAGATGGGCACCTTTTCTTATAGGATAGGGTGGCAACCGAGCTCACAGTCCACCTGATGGTAAGTGGTTGCTGTGGCCCATAGAAATGTTCATATATCCTCGTTGGCAAATCAAAATGCAGATGCGTTGTCACCCGTGAGTACTAAGATGGAATGCCTCTTTTCCAGTAAAAAAGGTATCCGGTTCTCTACACTAACCATACGAAACACAGCAGCAATAAGCTGCTATTTTACGCTGGTATTCTGTGAGAGCGTGGTCCTTCCCCAGTCGAGCCGACTATGACAAATATCCCACTATGAGGCAATCTATGGGGGAGGCATATGTTCAGCAGTGGACTTTAAGTAACCGTAACGGTATGCGTTCCACTCAGACAGGCTGGCTCTCATTTCAGAGTGTTATAGAGTAATAAGTACGCGGCGCTGCTTCAATATGTGTTGGGAGTCTTCACACATCCTCGAAATATTTATCCCACAAACTCATGTTCTCCCACGATATTTTACTTAACTCAGATCATAAATCAGCACTTAAAACTGAAATCAACTTTAATAATTTCATGCGTGCCGATGGTTATTTCACCCAGGTTGCTCGCTTACTATGAAATTTACGAGCGCTTAGCTACCCACGGCTCTGTAAATGATTTTTTTTGTAAAACGTTACCCCCACACTAGGATTTTCTCCTGTGTCGTGGAGGCAGTTTACAAACATAAATTACACAAGGACAAACATCCAGACCCGGAACAATTATTTGTAGGCCATACAAATACTTGTTCCGTACGGGATTCGAACCCGCGGCCCCCAGCGCAACAACTGATTGCTAAGCAACTGCGCCACGGAGCCGTCTAATTTTTTAATAATTAATTTTACCATGGTTATTTTTACAGTATCTCACCTGGTTGGGATTTATTTATTTAATATTAAAACGCCAATGGAGTTGCGTGTTATGTTATAAGTTCGGAGTTTTTAAGCTGCAAACGGCTCACAGTATGGTAGATTTTGAGTGGAGGCTGTTGCACAGAGGGTACTATAAAGTTATTAAGCTAAGGTTACGATATAGTTTTACTACAGAACACTAATACTAGTTTTACATACTAGATGATGGGAGTCCTTTTGTAACGAGGAGTCATTTTGGGTAGTGTCACCTACTTACCAAGATCTGTGGCCAAGCCTCTACTGAATTCATCCTGTTTGAAGGTTATAAGATTGAGTTAAAAAAAAATATGAATGTAAAGCATACCCTCTTAGTCTTCAGGGGCGACGATGCAACATAATTTTTTTATTTCAAGTTAGTTCCAGGGGTCCATGGGTTGTAGTACCTAATTTGCCACTTGCTATCAGGGGTGGACTGTGAACTAATTTATTTTAATGTTAATATACCTAGTTAGGAGGCCAACATCGCCGCCCATGACCATCGTCGACCATTTAGAAAAGCAAAGGCTGTTTTCTTGGAGATCCCTAAATCGTATTAGTCTAGTCCGTAAAATCCGCTGGCAGCAGTAAAGTGTTTTTTTTTTATATGATAAGGGTGACAAGCACAGTCCACCTGATGGTAAGTGGTTGCTGTGGCCCATAGGCATCTACATCTATCCTCGTTTGCAAATAGAATGCAGATGCATTGTCAGCCGTGAGAACTAAGATGGAATGCCTCATCTCCAGTAAAAAGGGTCTTCGGTTCTCTACACTCATGCTGGTATTCTGTGAGAGCTTGGTCCTTCCCCGGTCGAGCCAACCCACTAGTGCTACAACTATACTATTAATATAGCTGTAGCTTGGCTCTACCACATATAAAATTGTGGGTGGATCGTTTTCAATTCCAGTGACACAATTTGTGTTGTGTTGCAGTGAAAGATGATATATTTGAATGTATGTATTAATAGTATATATATATATATATAGAAATTGTACAACCAGTGCGTGTTGCCAGTGATGACTTACGGAACTGAGACGTGGTCCTTCACTGCTGGCCGTATGAGGAAGCTCAAGGTCGCTCAGCGAGCTATGGAGAGGGCTATGCTCGGAGTTTCTCTGCGTGATAAACTCAGAAATGAGGATATCCGCAGTAGAACCAGAGTGACCGACATAGCCCAATGGATTAGTAAGCTGAAGTGGCAATGGGCCGGCCATATAGCTCGAAGAACCGACAACCGATGGGGAAGAAAGGTTCTCGAGTGGCAGCCTCGTACTGGCAAGCGAAGTGTAGGGCGTCCCCCCACTAGATGGAGTGACGACCTGGTAAGATATGCAGGAAGTCGATGGATGCAGGTGGCTCAGGACCGTGCTTTGTGGCATTCTTTGGGGGAGGCCTATGTTCAGCAGTGACTTGTGAAGGGCTGTAATGATGATGATGATTAATAGTATAATAGTAATTAATTCGGTATAATTACCTGAAATGTTAAAATATTGCATGACAACTCTACGGAGCATAAATTAAAAAAACATACTAATAATCTCTTATATTTACTTACCCGAACACTACACATTTAAATAAAACTAGTTTTTCCGATTTTTTTTAATATTAACTTATAATAAATTCCTAAAAAATTTAAATTTATAAGGGAATATAAAATAAGTTAATATACGCAATAATATCCATAAAATCTAGATTTATCTAAAGTATTATGTACTGTTTGCTTATCAAACTAAAGTTCTAGGATGAATATAGGTAATAAGAACGGCTTGATATCTTTAAATATAGTTTTATATTTACAGCATTATGTACCTATTGAAATAAGTTAAGAAATACATAACTTATTACAACCTTATAAGCAAACATCGTCAAATACAGTCGAAATTTGAACAACAGATCGGTTATTGCAATAAAATGGCAAGGTTCCAGCTCATTCCCCTTATAAATACAATAACAAAATATTTTAGTTTGCAAATTAATAATACATTTATAGACGAACAGAAATAAATTACCTAAATTTTTCAACTTGTATGCATATTGATTAGTAACAACTATAAAATAAAGTCTTTAGATAGGTGTTAGGTAGGCTGGTCTCTTCAATGTCATTATAACCAATTTCAACTGTATAATATCACTTTCTTTCATACTATTTTCAAGTGTATTGTTTTAACACCCAGAAAGAAACGTTCTAAGAATAGCCATCACAATAAAACATATATCATATATATATAACAAGTCTAGTTTTTTTTTAAAAACATTCACCACCATAAATTATTCATTGTTTCATGCATAAATTACAATTAGACTAGTCGGCAATTAATTTCTATAAATAATTCATCATTGGCAAGCAATATTTGTTAAAATAAGTAAATGTTGCACAGATGTGTGTATATAACTAATTCAGTCCATGTTATTACTGTAATTAGTTATCTTGATAAGATTTCCCTCGTTGGATAATAAATAATGGTCTTGGCAGTGATTGTGATTACTGATTACACTCTCTATGAAATTTTCATCCGGTGTCAATTTGACCTTAGCCAAACATTTGCAGGAAACACGCTTTGAACAATACCAGTTGAATTTGTTTGATTTGCTGTAGGTGTAACCGTCCAAAAGTAAAACTACTCCATTTCTATACCGGACGAATTTTGGTTTCACTGAAATATATACAAAGTTTGCGGCATATGAAAACATTTTTGACATTTCCTAAATTTATAGTCTTCAAATAAAACAAAGAAAACTTTATATGAACATTTTTGAGGCGGTTATGGAAACAGTGCTCCAGTGTAAAGTAGCTGTTAACATAAATGTCCTCATAACTTTAATTTTATCAAACATAATAAGTTTTCCTAACAAGCTTTTCAAATGTATTATTTCACCATGGAATACACGATTAATCAAATATTGTCTTAATAAAGTATTATTCTGGTACTGGCAGGGCACAAGTCAAACTTGTGTAATTCATATGATGTAAAATTAAAGGTGGGGTCGCTTGGAATCTATGTATTACATAGGTTATTTAATAAAGTAATAATATATAAATATTATAAAAAGAACTCACCATGTAGTGTAGTTGTAAGTGAATCGAATATTGCATATCATCCCATGGGTGTCGTAAGAAGCAACAAAGGGAAATCAAACAGGAGATGGTCAGTATTTTTTTTATAGGATAGGGTGACAAACGCGCACATTGCCCACCTGTTGATAAGTGCTTGCTGTGATCCATGGACATCTATATCAATAAAGAATCAAAATGCAGATGCATCATCACCCGTGAGGACTAAGATGGAATGCCTCTTTTCTAGTAAAATGGGTCTCTGGTTCTCTACACTCACCATACAAAACACAGCAGTGTTAAGCTGATATTTTACACTGGTATTCTGTGAGAGTGTGGTCCTTCGCCGGTCAAGCCGACCCATTTGTTAGTATCTCCCTTTTATATATATTATGTACATAGTGAACTTACATTTAACATGAATTTTATATTATGTTACTTGTAAATTAGGTCACACTCTCAACTCTATAAATATGCAAAAGCATCACTACAAAAATAACTAAGGTGGAGAACCATATTTTAACTTCTTACAACAACTTTATATATAAACAAATTTTATATATAAACTTTTAACCAACAGTTTTTCAAGCATTAAGAACACACATATGTATTAATGGAATGTGTTCACTTACCCTAAATATGTAAAAACCAGTTTTCCAAACCAAATCAATCTTCTAGTATTACTAGAAGATTGATATTATTATATATCATAATTCATATTATTATATCAATTATGATGAATAGTTGTATTAAGAGGAAAATAGGTAATACAGTTGTGACAAAATGGAGGAGGGGGCAGTCACAAAAAACCAGGAACCAACTTACCCAATACTTATGAAGATATGTGTGTAGGACGAAAATTATTAGCTTTACATCGAACAGCCTATAAACTATCCAATGCTAGTACCTCTACAAAGTAGACAAGATTTGCTGTGTTCAGTTAGGCTGATTGATCACTACGGTACAAGGCATCTTATACTCTTGGAGCTTTAATATTCTCATTATTTTGAATTTTATATTTCATAAATTTGGTTGTACAGCCATCTCTATGGTCGGAAAGATTTCCTTTCCTTTCCTAGGCAGCCTGGCTGCGCAGCCAGGGCCTTACCCTAAATTCCTTCTTACAACTAGCTTAATAATATGTGATGGAGTATGCTATTATATGACTATTATATAGAGGCTAAAATATATCCCATTAAAACAAAAAGTGCAAAAGATTTTCAAACATATATTTTATATTGCAAAACAGAGATAAAATATACAACTTCCTGTGAGACATAGACTCCTTGGCATCCCAGTTTAGATGAAGCAATTCTGTGATACTTTAAAGTCAATCGGCAGACTTTATATCATGTCAAACAAATATTTTTAAAGTAATGTAAATGTGTAACACTTGCTTTAAAAAAAATACATTTTAATTATTATAGTACAGAGTGATATGTTAGTACCTACCTTGTAAGGGTACACTGACTAGACATTTTAAAAATAAACAGTATATCTGTTTATTTTTAAAATGTCAACTATTATTATTACCTAACAAGAAATTAAGGAATAAAAATATTTTAGTTTATATAAAACTCCCTTAAATTTTTAAAATTTTATATAATAAAACACATTTTCAATAGACTGTAAAACAAACATAGACCAATTTATCCAAAACTCTGTAAAGTTTTCGTGTTTCTTAATAATATCTATAACTCAGTAAATCGATGAACAGTTATAAAATAACCACGGATATATTTAGCAAACTAACATACATATCATAATATTATGTAAATAGACAACATAACTTTTTAATGAAAATATTTGTGATAAATTTTAAAATACTTACCTCCCTCCGCCTTTATAAGTGGCCTGCCAACCACTGTCTCTAGTAATGGATAATAATTCCATTATGTCACAAAATTCACATACACTGATCACAAACACAATTTTCTAAAAACAATAACACTAACAATTTGTAACACAAGTTAGGTTATAATGAAGAATTTATTTAATTTCACTTTTCACAACTGATCACACAATTATTATATAACATAACAGTGTCACTTTCGAAAAAGTAAATATAAACATTATTTTATCAATTTATTAATAAAGGAAACAGCAAATAATAAATAAAAAAATCCGAAATTGTTGTTTTTGACAACTTTATAACAACTAGTGAGGCTCTGACTTCATCGGTTTTTATTCAGTTTGAGTTTGACGCTTTTGCTTATTAAAATGGCGGCAAAACTGCTGATGTGTCTTTAAGTGTGATTAAGAGAAAAATAGTTTAAATATTGATAAAGATTTCTACTTATGTTTCAAATACCATCTAGAACAATGGTTTCTAATATTTAATGAAAGTACCTATCATAAAATATTCGTTATTATAAATCGTAAATCATTGAATTAAATTCTATCTCTATATCACTATTTAATTTGACGTATCCAGCGATAGCATAGCATAACCTATAAAACTTGTTTATTTTGTTTTGATTATTGTTGTTTTCGTAAACTTATAAATATTTATGAAGTTATCGAGTTGCATATAATGTCGTGAAAAAGTGATATTGTCAGTGTGTTATAGTATTAAAATGTGTTCAGTGTTTAGTTTATACTTAGCTTTGGTATACAAATAGTTTTAATTCGTCTATATTCATTACGATTCTCAAAAATTTCAAGTTATTCTAATCCAGTGAAGCAGTGATCACACAGTAAAATAATTTTAATTGTGTGCGAGATGTCACAATTACTTGTTGCATCAAAAAATAAAGAAGACAAGTCGTTACAAAAAATATATATATCAAGGACGCAAGGTAAGTTTATCATTTTAGTAATTATTCTCATACATAATTCTCCTATTTCTATAGCCTAAATGTATTCCAACCACTAGATGATCTTACTTAATATAGTAACAACGTTTATAAAAATGTAAATATATGAAGTTATATCCATTCTAACCTAAAAATAATGTTATAATTTTGTAAAGCCCTTTACTGAAAGTTAATAATAAAAAATTTATACATTACAATGCCACTAAAACCCATACTATTTTATAGATCATATTATGTGTACAGCAGAGATGACTATAGAAATATTTTCCCAGCCAGGTCCAGATGTTTTGTTCTCTTATGTTTGACTTTTACGGGTTTTAGGTTCTCATCATACGGAATGTTAATGTAAACCAAAAATTTGTTTGATTGTGCCTGTTCCATCACCATAATATCTCACTTATTCTCAAGAAGACTTCTATCTGTGATGATGGCACAGTCTCGGTACTCTTTTTCTAGCACAGCTTCGGTACCTAGTGTAATTTCACAAAGCTAAGCTAATTTAATCATCAGATCAAATAGCCAAATATAGTTTTATTTTATGTTTATACTTTTAATTTTGCATTTTATATCATATTGTTCTATGTGCATTTTGGAAATGTACACATATTTTTATTTATAGCTTTGGCATATTGTGATTGTTGACAACACTCACATTTCTTCTTGAACACCTCAAATATAAATAATATTAATCAATAAATAATAATATATATGAAATATACACTCATAAAACATTGTTACTTACCTTATGTAGTTGTTGTTTTTCCATAATAAATAAGTATGCATGCATACAGGGATGGTGACACTTACTGCGATTTTTATAGTAGGGTGAAGGTATATTTGCAACATTGGTGTTGCACCGCTGAGTACATGATCCCGCTCTTAGTGTTTAGTTGCACTAGAACATCATATGAGGTGACACCCATGTCTTCCTCCCCGCGGATCAAATTGTTTTAGTATATTTTTCTCCCAGACAACACCATCGGCCTACATCAGTAACAGTGATATTGTTAAATAATAATTCATTAAAATTCAGAAAGATAGATTCCATCCATCTCATACTTATACCGGCCAAATAATATCCAGACTGTCAACAAACATTGAGGATTTGAGATGTACTGTAGTTACCAATCTGTCCTACAAAAATGCTTATGATATGAATATGAATGCTTAACAAATTGTCTATAACTATAAATAGGACTTAAATGCTAATATTAAGTTAGTTTCCACTTAATATTAGCAACCAAATTGGTAATATATTGAAGATAGAACAAATTAAAAATACTCTTAACCAGCGAGTTTTTTTTTATAGGAGAGGGGGCAAACGAGCATGCGGCTCACCTGATGGTAAGTGACTACCGCCGCCCATGAACAACTGTAACACCAGGGAGGGAATTGCAGATGCGTTGCCGGCCTTTTAAAAAGGAGTACGCTCTTTTCTTGAAGGTCCCTAGGTCGTATCGGTCCGGAAAATTCGCTGATGGTAATCGATTCCACAAGGAAGTCGTGCGAGGAAGAAAACATCTTCTAAATCGCACAGTGGTAGACCGCCAATCATCCAGATGGTGTGGATGGTATCAGCAGTTCTGCCGCGATGTGCGTTCGTGAAATTGGGCGGCTGGGATTAATCCGAACAATTCCTCAGAGCACTCCCCATGGTAGATGCGGAAGAAAATGCAAAGGGATGCAACATCTCTTCACAGTGCCAATGAATTGAGCCGATCGGAAAGGGCTCGGTCGTCGACGATTCGAGCCGCTCTGCGCTGGATGCGGTCAAGTGGAAGGAGCTGGCACTGAGGAACTCCTGCCTAGAGATGGGAACAGTATTCCATGTGAGGCCGAACCTGCGCCTTGTAAAGTTGCAGGCGGTGTGCCGGCATGAAATATTGTCCCGCTCTGCTGAGCACGCCAAGAAAATTTTTAGAGGCCAATTTGGCCTTCACTTCCAAGTGACCACGAAACTGCACGTCACTCGATATGTCGACGCCGAGGATTCCAATACTGGCTGAGGCAGAAGATATGTATACATATATATACATACAGAGTATGTATGTGTATATATGGATGTGAAAGAAGGGAGAGAATTGTGTCAGGATCGTACCAAACAGAAGTCTGTAATTGTTCACTATACGGGACAGTTGTGATAGTTTGTGTTATATCTTTATAAATGTATGTTTTCACCAATTTTAATTTGCACAATTATATAATAATAATCTATTAATATATAAATATATAATAATGTTTACCTTTATCAGTGTTTAAATCCACTGCCAGCAACTAAAATTTACTTTATCATATGTGTTATTTTTGCTTTCAGGTAAGTTCTTCAAGATCGAGCATAGAGGCGAGATTGGTAAGTGCTTTTTTATTTTTTTTTATTTAACATTTTACCACATCATAATGAGATATCTACCCAAATATTGTTGAAAAAATTAAAAAGTAAATAATTTGCATGTTAAAATTTAAATATCAGTGTTTCAAATTTACCTGTGATTCCAATATACTCATTAAGTTTAAGTTCTGCTCTGGTACTATTTGACTTACTATAATATAATGTCAACTGTGAATACCTATTATTTTACCCAATGAAAATAAATCTTTTAACAATACTGATATATAAAATGAGATGAGATGTCATACAATTAAACATATTAAATATGTTAAAATTTTAGATTCTTAATAGAATTTTACTGTTACCACATAGATTTGCATGATACTGTTGATCCTACAGTATCAAACAAATCTAAAACTTTATGTCAAAGATCTAAGAAATGCTAATTAAAGGTTGGTGCTAACCAAACTCATATGCAATACATTTCGGGGGCACCAGTTGTAATGTCTGCAATTGTATAGAGGACTTCAAATCTAGATGGTTGCACAGATGTTACATTCCATATGGATATGATACGGATTATAATGATGGTGTACTAAAGTGACACTTATGTTGTGCATACTCATCCCGTTCATACATGTATTTCAACAAAAATTGTAATTTAATAAAGAGTTTAAGTACTATCAATTTCAAATTTTGATTTCTTAAATTTAACATATATCTGCAGTTAAAAGTCAAAATAACAATCAAAACGGTTACATATTAAATGATATCTCAAATTATACGGTTTGATGTGAACTGGATAAATATCTAAAGTAACTTTGATTTTCAGTGCTGGTTTAAAAACTTTACATACACCTCTAAAGACATTGTTTTATTTTAAAATGTAATGAAATATAATTTTTTTCATGTAATTTTATTGTCTATTTTAAAATATTTCAAATGAACTTGGGATAAATATTTCAGCATACTCTATTTAAATAAAAACTATCTTTTTTGTAGCAAAAAATAATATCTTTGAATATATATACATCACTACTATTATAAAAACCACTCAGTGAATGAGAGGACTGTCCCAAGCTTAGGGATGTACATAGGTTGTTACTGTAGTTTTACCCTTTTTATTAACATCAATACCGTCTCTCAAAAGCCACTGCTGAACATGGACTTCCCCTTAGATTGCCTCATAGGGCGGATACCATATTTGCCAAGTCAGGCAGGCAAGTTGGTAACCACAGTTTTTAAATATTCCAGGCTGTTGCCAGGAAGATGCTACTGTTTCATTTACCTCTGTCGTATCTTACGACCACCCACGAAATGATTTAGGACAGTGGATAATCTTACACTGTCACTACTTAGTTTACTTTTTCCAAATTATATTTACTTGTGGCCTATTACAAATTACAATACAATACATGTTTTAACACCAATCCATCCATCTACTCATTTGGAACGTGAACCGAATGAACATGATCAAAGTTACAAATCGGCGGTATATGGAAAAACTTTTGTAAGTTTATTTGTACTGTCGGATGTTATTATATAATTATATTTTGTAAAAATAAATAAATAAAATAAAAAATAACAATAAACACTCAGTTGTTGTCTTTACCAAGCGATTATTTTGATAAATGTGTATGTGTTGGAATGTCATATAAAATGGTTTTACTGGTTTTTTTTAAAATATAATTTATCATGAAATAAAAAATTTTAACTATTCATTAATACTTACACTAATCCTGGACTTTCCAATCAATCAATCGTATCTTTATTTGCTAATGCAGAGGTATTAACAGAGGTATCTTATAATATTATACATATTAGACTCTTCGGAATTTTTATATGGCATGAAAAATAATATACATTGCATAAAAAACTGCATTCATATAAAAACATATCACAGTGTCATATCATTAATTACGTTATATTACTTACATTTCTAAAACAAACGAACGAACCGCACTCATATGTTCGTAATTGAGCATTCTTTAAAATATAATTGCACAAAGCAGACTACTGAGAGAACAAAGTAGACGACTGAATTGAGAGAATATGGATACTGTAAAGGGAAATAGTAGCTGTTTTTTAATGTCTCTGTCATATACCTGTGAAGTTGCTCTGTTTTAAAATCAAACGTGCATGTTCATTTAAAATTTGGTAAAAATAATATATTGCTTATGTAAAAAGCCACATTATTTAAACTGTTTTCAGAAGCTTACATCATTCCCTCTAGATGTAGAAAATCAACGCACGGAATGTTGTTTTTTCGAGGCTTCACATACTCTTGGCGTAACGCTAAAAAGCGCGGTACCTACTGGACGTGTTCCAGTCATCACAAGAAAGGTTGTAAAGCAAATGTCACGTTAGATGAGTCGGAGAAACCCTACATAGTAACTGATTTTAATGCTGAACACAATCATTCACCACCAGATATAACCATACCTGAAGATATAGAATATATTATATAATGCAAACTCTTGATAAATAAAGTGTTATCTATCTATCTAAATACAGAATTTATAAAATTGTTATACATTCTTTTAATTAAATGTTAAGATTGTTAACATATTTGTGTCATTTATATTATACTATCCGGTACCCGGCGTGATGCTGCAGCTGAAGAAATAATTGCGGTAATATCGTTTTCAATTTGGAACAGTTACATTGTTTAATTACGAATGATAATACCGTCATTGAAGTTGAATGATATAAAGATTTGAAATCAATTTCTCGGTACGATACGCACGCCACCTAGTGTAAGTTAATTGTACTATGCCTATAACCTTCGCGCACATACAAGCAATAAGTTGACAAAGTTTTACGGCAATCTGATGAACGGTATGGCAGCGCATAAAATATGAACAAACAAATATTAATTTTTATATATTACATTACATAATCAATGTTTTTGCTAACTGTACAGCCGTTAAAATATTTAAAAAAAGAAATAGTAATAAGAAACGAAATAAAGAGATAAATAAAATAATACCTAAATATATTAATGTTTAAGTAAAACTCTTGATTGTTATTTGAACTAATTTCCTCCTTACAGAAATACATTTTATCCTATCCAAAATGGGCCACAAACTTCTAGTATATCAACAATACACGTACTCCAAGAATTTTGTTAGTAAAAGTAAGACAAGTTGGACTTGTTCGTCTCGTCGGTCCAAAAAATGTCCGGCACACGTTTTGCTCAGTAATGACGGTGTATTTACAGTAATCAACGGGAATCACAACCACCCAGTGCCGGTCTTTTATATGAATCATAAGGGTGAATATGTTAGATTTTACGATAAGGCGCCTAAGAAAAAATGTACCTGATGGCACGTGGCTACTAGGCCCAACGTTAAACCAAGCAACAACAAGGGCATTGTGACCTGAAGGCTGTGATAAAATGTGCCTCACAGTCTGGATTCATACCGGCCTTATTGCTTTTCACATCTAAACAACAATACTGGGTGATGGCGATAGAAATAGCTGAGGATGTGATTGTGAAGTCACCCACTTATACGGACTCCTAGACGACAAAAATATTACACTATATCCTTTAAAAAGGAAACCTGGATGAATAATTTTATTGAATTTAATTGAAGTACTGGAGGCCGACCATGAACTCTTAGCTGGCGATTCAATTCCGTTTCAAACCAATTTAGGTCTCTAAAGTGAATCGTTTTTTCCATACCATGACCTCGCTTAAAATGAATCGCGTTTGAACCGCATACGCAGATATGAACGAATGAAACTTCATGAGGTCATAGGTACGAATTGAACAAACGAAAACAATGCTTGCGATTCAGTGTAAGTTTAGTTTGTTATTTTTTTTTTATAAATAAAAATACTAGTAATGTTATTATACATTACTAATATTCCCTTTAACCACTTCTGGTAAGCTTAAAATGCTTGTGTTAGAAGTGGTTCACGACAGTAGTCGAATGGCGGATTCGAACCCACGACCTTTGGAGGTCACGGTCCGCGCCCTGCCATTAGGATTATTTGATGTCATGGTACGAAATAGCGAAACTATTCATTTTAGGTCCGTAGTTAAATCTGTGAGAGGTAATGGTACTCCCGATTCCTAAAGAAAACTTAAATTAAAGTATTGACTTATGTTGAATCTAGTTATTGTGAAGGATATAAGGACATTGTTGTTACAATTGTTAGTTGTAAGTTTTTATTGTTAACTGTTTGTATATTTTATATAGTGTTTTTACTAAATTTTACAAGCAAAGAGTTACTGTACGGAACATAAATAATTTATCGATACTGTTTTACAAGTTGTCACTAAGTCACTTTACTTTATTGTTGTCTAGTCGTGCCTTATTTCTCTAATTTACGAACTTTGAATAAATTTATATGAATAGATATCTTATTTATTGTATTAATTGATACCTTGAGACTTTTTCTAATGATATTATTTGTTTAGTCGAACTATACACATACTGTTTTGGTCATTACTTGCTCCTGTTAATAAATAATATCAAATCTGGACACAGTTTTTATCAGGGTGACATCTGATAGGTAAGTGGTGCATATGTGAGTCTCTTGTCAGAGACCAATCCAGTAGATTTTTCAATATAAGGCAAATGTGGTGAATTTGAAAGTGAAAGAAAGATGGAAGGAACCTTTATTGAAAATACATTGACTATATTCAACATAACAGTACCACCAGAACTTGTTGGCATTATGCTCCGAGGAATAGAACAGTGTGGTTTTTTTATTGTAATATAATAGCTCGTGTACTTTCCTAATTAAATGAAGTTACGCATTTTATATTGAATTTCAAAACAGTGCGTTTTTTAAAGTAGTTTTATTAAGCATTTTTAGCTACTATTACCTATAAAAACTAATAACAATGTTTTTAATAGGTGTTCTAGTGAGAGGCGCAAGAGGGGAACCGCGGTTGTTATTCCAGAATTATTTTTACACCAAAAGCTATCTTTGCAAAAGGAATTCTTTAATTAAATGGTACTGTTCGTCCAGAAATTCTTCGAAGCGGTGCAAAGTACAGGTCGTCACAGATTGCAACACTAAGATCATTAGAATATGCGGAACACACACACATGAAGCCAGGAACTTACAATGGCCCGAAGTATTTTCAAAGCCTTTGACATTTAAGACCTATATTTAAATGACTTGCAAGGATATTGTCTTTTGTAGCGTTAAATGCCGAATGAAAACGTGAAATATAATGTTTTTTTAAAGATGTGTTTACATGCCTTAATACTACAATCTATAACTTATATAGCTTACTTTAATGCCTATTTATAATTATTGTCGGATATAAGGATATAAGGACACACTTGTAAGTAACAATTATTCTGACTACACTCGGAGAAGCGCTTCTATCTCCACACACATAAATGGATTATTTAGTAATGGGATCACCGACAGTAAGGTTTTTCTAAACTGTAATGGCTACGCATCAGTGCGTTATATAAATAAGTATTATCTGCTTTATTTTTAACCATCGTCAAAAAGGAAGTTCTCAATTCGAGTGATGTTTGATGATGTTTTTTTTTGTATGTATATATGTCATACTTTAAGCTTTCTTCTTCTTAATAACTGGCTTTACGGCTTTGGGATCTAGCCCTTCTGAGCCTGAAATTACAATATATTATAATAATTAGATATCCTTGATAGTATACTACTTCACAATATGTTGATGCGTCACATTGTGCAGCCCTTGGGAGATTTCGACGGCAACTTGAGCCAGCAGACAGCTGACGGTTGGCGATGGTATCTCAAGGCGACTAAGCAGACAAACACCTTATTTTGGGAATCACATCACCATCAGAGCACTTGTTTCACAGTTTCCACTAATAGTTCACATGCGCAGACATTTAATACACAAAACCGCACCACTTTTACATATCAAAGTTCACTTCAAACCATTATTTAAACAATAATACAGGAGCAGCAAGCCGCCGCCGCCGGTCAAGTTCCCACCAAAACCCATCATACTTTAAGCGTGGTCACATATAAATTTTAAGAAAAACTTCCACCCCTAAGGGTAGCAAATAAATAACTTCCTTTTAGCAATATTGAAGTCGGTTTTTACTTTTTGTTAAAAGTTATAATTGTTTTGTATCATTTACGCTAGGTAGCTTAAATTTTTTTAAACATTCATATATTACATGCCTATGAAAAGCCCATTGCTGAACATAGGCCTCCCTCATAGATTGCCTCTTTTAGGCATTTTGTAAAACATAGGGGATATTTGCCATAGTTGCCACGCTTGTCAGGTGGGTTCGCAAAAAAAATTATAACTTTGAGCCGCTATCAAAAAGATACTGCTGCCCACCTGATTCATTTCCCTCTGTCGCCTCTTACAACTGTTAGCTAGTTTAAATTTTATGGACTACTATCCGGTACCCGGAAAGTTGCTGCCGCAGAAGAAATAATTGTGGAAATATCGTTTTATATCTGGAAGAGTTACATTGTTTAAATAGGAATGATAATACACTCATTAAAATTAAGTGATATAATATAACTTTCAAATAATGCTTGGCGGTACGATACGCGCGCCACCTACTGTAAGTAAATTGTACCTATGGAAATATTGTCGAGATTGTTACAAAAGTAATGTTAAAATAATAGGAAGCTCATGTTGTTCATCGCAATCTCTTCTTTCTTTTATGTTACATGCTATTGATTATTATTTTACATAAGAAACAAAAATAAATAATTATGTTAAAGACAGTTTTGTTTAATATAATCTCTTTGTAACAAAAGCAGAAGTCCAAATTGAAAAGCAAAATTTAAAAGTTATCGCAGTAGCGTAGCATAATCAGGTATGGGCGTTATTTCACATCGCTACAGTACTAACTGCAGGCAACGTTGCCGAATAACTAGTTTCCAGTTGAATGATAATCTAGTGATTTTTGTAAACGCGTGATTTGTTATAACTATGTACACATATTACATTACAATTAAGTGGCTAAATAAAAACAAAGAAACTAAACAAAAGTTAAGCATTGCGTATGCTATTTATTTCGCGCTCGTAAAATAAAAAAATAGAAATAAACAAAAAGAAAACTGAATGTTGTATAAATATTGACATAGTGTAAATAGGCCAAAAAAAAGTAATAAATATTAATATAATAGTTCATAAAAACACAAGATTACTGCTAATAATTCAAATCATTCCATATTATACAATCAAACGCATTACTATTCATTATAATTATTCACTTATGATTATATGGTAATCATAATGAAACAAACAAATACATTTAATGCAGTCAGTCCTAGTCCTAATACGGTAACGATATAGCTGCAAAAGTACAAAAATGTAAAGCTGAAACAACTGAAATACCTTGGTAGAATCACCTGGTGTAGACAACATCACTGTAACAGAATTTAAAAAAAAAACAGTTGAAGAAATCATTACTTTTTAAAACAAGTGACGTTTTCCTTGTCACTAGTTAAGTAACGTTTCGCGAAAATCGCGTAGCGATCCACATGTAAGCAAAACACGTTTTTCTAATGTGATGTGTGTTCGAAGACTTTCCTACATTGACCAAGTACAAAAGAAACCCACTGTATGTATCCAATATGTTTCATTTTCAAATGAATACCCTATGAAAGATTTATTGTGCTGGTGTTAGAGCCTGTTTCCACTTGTCGGATGTCGGGCCAGGCACTGGTCGAGTACTCTAATAACACAATATCATATTGTGTGCAGCGTTTTACATTTATTCGACACGGATTTGTTGGCCCGACAAATTGGAATACGATCTTGTATGGCTCTCATCAAACGTCAACCCGACATCCCTAGTGCGGATATCATTTTTTACACCGCCAACTCTCGTAATCGGAGGGAACTTTCGTGTGACGAACTTTTTAGTATAGTGTTGAAATTTAGTCTGAAAGTTCCTAAACAATCTTTTCCTTCAGAGTTAAGTTCACCCGAAACTTTCTTATATTTGCTATTCAATTTTCGGTGATAGCCATTGGCTACATGTAAGCTTTAAAAAATCGAATCCGTCAAGTGGAACGAGTCGTTAGTATAATGACATACGCTTTTTTATTTTTTATAATATATGTATATAACAAAGATAGAATATATTAACGCTATGTGACGTCTACACATATTTTAGAATGTACTCGTGTTTATATTTACATGTAGTTTAAGAATAATAATAATAAACACTTCTTTGATACTATATCGTTATCTTTTTTATATTATTTCCCTTGTATAGACTTCCTTCTGGATTTTCCTGTTCCTTTCCTTATGACTGATATTTTTATTTGATAGTAGTATTAGAAGTAGATATATCTGTTTTCAAAGAAGCCTTTTCGCTTTATAGTAATAAAATATATGTTCAATGCTTTTTCTACTATATAAAATTAATAAAATGTGTGCAAACTTACTGCATATACTCGTTTGTATTGATAATTTATGACACCTAAGGCCTCTTAATCAAACGCTACTAAGTTTTAAGATGTCGTTAAGTCTCGTGGGGTTACTGTCACTTTGATGTAATGTGATAGAGACAGCTAAAATTGAGCAGCATTTGAGTATTTGGGCACTACTGCATTGATTTTTCTTAAAATATTTTAATCTAAATTACAAGCAATCATAACAGTGAAGTTTCCTTTTCAGAGCCTGTACTTATAAAAGGGAACAAAAAGGGCACATATACCTTGTTGTATAAAAACTTCTTGTACACAAGAAGTACAAAATCAAAGAAGGGCATCGTTTGGAAATGTACAGCCAAGAAAACCGAAGACTGCAAGGCGTCAATAACTACCGATGAAAATTTGAGCGTAGTAGTCAGTAAAGGCGAACATTCGCACAAACATCCAGATTTGGATACTAAACCTAAGCATGTCTATTTTACTACTGCGCAATGAAGTGTTGTAAAGCTACGGCCACACTACCATACCGTCTATTGACCGTTTAACGCAATAATTATGGCATTAAATTATTGCCTAAATTATCGCGTGAAGTAGTGTGGTTGCATTAGAGTAGGAGTGGGCTGTAGCAGCTGAAATCGCATATCTGTTCCGCCTGTTCCAGTTCCACATAAATATCAGGTCCAAAAACCTGTTACAAAATAGCAGTCTGTTACTACAGTCTTGGTAGGTACTTCTCTTTCTAACTAAGGTGTTGAACCTATGCGAGAAAAGGACAGAGCTTGTGATGACTGTAACTGGGTGTCACAGTGTAACAGTAACATTTTTTATCTTATTCTAATAAAAGTTACTGTCATATGTATGAATAAAGAAAAGCTTGCGACTGTTGTATAATTAATTTTGTTATCTCGCGGAGCAGGAGCTGTTCTTTCAGTTTGTCACAGTAACAGGCTGCTATTTTAAGATACTTCCATAGTGTACTTCTATTTCTAATTAAGGTGTTGAACCTAAGCGAGAAAAGGAAAGAGCTTGTGACGAGTAACAGGGTGTCATAGTAACATTTTTCATCTTATTCTAACAAAGGTAACTATCATATGTATGAACGAAGAAAAACTTGTGACTGTCTTTTAGTGGATTTGTTATCTCGTGGAACAGGAGCTGTTCTTTCAGTTTATTTGTCACCGTTACAGTCTGCTATTTTAATATACCTGTTTTTTTTATCTGTTACGAAAAATACGGCTCATACTCCTACACTAGAGTTTATCTAGATATTAATTGTCATGAACTAGGCGGAAAAAAGAACATTTTTCAAAACGGAGGTTGAAGCTGCGGCGGTGTTGTACTTTATGATTGTCAGTTACTATTATATAAATCTTTTTCATTTTAACAAAGCTAAACCAAGACATAAAAAAATGGTGAATGATAAAAATGCACAGAAAGCGTAATAGGTTAATCTTTTCCGTTGAACTCATGTCGCACACTGAGCAAATTGTAGTGTGGCCACTTGACGCAAAAATTACCGCGCTAATCGTCTTTAATATGCGAAAAAAAACGAAGAGTATTGCCTACCGTCATATTTGCCACCATATTGATTGACATTGTAAAATTATGACCATAAATTGTGGCTACACTTAGGTGTTGTTTCAATTATGGCCATAATTATTGCCATATCACAGTAGCATAACAGATAATTGAACATTCTATTACCGGGTAAATTAGATTGTAAGATTTATTTCTATTGTAATTATGTGTTAACTAGTATCCAATTTAAATATGGTTTTACTTTGAATTAACACTAAAAATACTATTAGTTTGTAATTAATACTTACCTACAAAAAATGTAAATCATATTACTTTAATAATGCTATATTCACCTATTATGGGTGCTCATTTCTGTATTAGGCTTTAAAATATTAAAATTTGAGTATGTGTTGGTGTATATCCTAAATAAATAAACACTGGGTTTATTCAAATAACGTTAAAGTTAAGGCTAAAGTTTAGTTTATTTAAGGTTGGTTGCAGAAATCTATGGACGACATTGACCTGTAAGCTTATACATATTTTACCTTAAAAATGTGAACTAGTACACTATTGCAGTCGCACGTATTAATTTTAAGAAATAAGTACAATATTGCAGCCGTACGTATGAATTTTAGGAAACAAGCAAACGGGTATAAAATTAAGTTGTAGAATTTTAATATAATATACTTTTAATAAGTTAACCGTGAACTTAAATATTATACACTGCGATGTATTGTTTATTTTATATCATTATGATATTTATAAAATATTTTTAACCTAAAATCACGAATGCATTTTCGACTCTCTTTACGTAACTTGTCATTCAGGGTCTATGGCAAAACTGTGAAGTTGAAATAGATTCGTAGCACAGGCACTATTTTTTGTTTTCCTGTATATGTAACATAAATTAAGTCGTATATTTTAAAACTTTCTCGATTTTATAGGTATCCACATTTTTAATACGCAGGTATAAAGATATCAACTATTACAAAATGTAAGTGTGATTAACGTTTTTTTTTTTGCCATTTTTATGTTACTGTTTACTGTTAAGCAATGAATCTGATGGACTATCAATCTGGTTAAAAGTTTATCTGAGGCATGTTATAGTACTTTAATGTTTTTTTTTAATGGCTTGCTTTTACAGTTAATGTTCGTTGGAATTTTTATTTACGTATTTTTTAATCAGTAATTATAATAAAATTACAATTTTTTAACATATGTAAATGTAAGATATTTTTAAGGGAACGTTTTCTTGAAATAAATTTCTACTTATATTTCATAACTGTTTGTTTTACGTTTTCACTCTCCACTTCTATTTTATTGATTGTTAATTGCAATTTTACAATACAAACCTTATCTTTTGGCATTCTCTACCAGTTAACCTTACGTGTCGTTCTATTTCATTATGAATTGAGTGAAATATACACTTCACAGTACAACTACTGTTTTTTTAACCCCTGACGAAAAAGAGGGGTGTTATATGTTTAACGTCTGTATCTGTGTGTGACATCAGAGCTCCCAAACGAGTGAACCGATTTAGATTAAGTTTTTTTTTTATTGAAAGATGACTTGATCGAGGGTGCTCTTAGCTAACTAAATATTTTCAGCCGTTTGAAGATGATCAGCTCGTTTTATTCGGAAATATTGAAATTTAAGTTATATTCTATAGCTACGGAGAACCGAATACAGTCTTAAAAAAAAATCGAAAAAACCAAGTTTATTTCTTAGCAATTGTACTTGAATTTATAGGTACACTTAGTTCGTACTTCAAAACATTTCTAGCAGACTTCAAAAAATGAGGAGGTTCGCAATTCGACTGTAAGCTTTTTTTATTAAATAGGTTAATATGTGCTGTATAAGTTTAGGCCATATAAGTTTGTAATAAAATACCACATCCTCTGAGGAAAAATAGGGGATGAAATTTTTATTGTAAGTATTTAGACGACATTTGAGCTTGTTATATTTCTTAGTCCATTCAAAAGGGCAAAAGATATAGCTTTTTAATAAAAAGTGAAAACCAACTGCAAAGAACTAAAAACAAAAAAGTAATGTCACTTACTGAAGTCGGAATATACACTACACCATATCATCCCGTGGGTGTCGTAAGAGGCGACAGAGGTAAACAAATCTGGAGACGGACAGCAGTGTCTTCCCTTAGAAATTTTATAAGCAAGCTATATATTACCTACTCTAAGCGCCTTACTAATCTATACAAATAAATAAAATTTCAGTGTCTGTTTATAACGTCAACGTTACAGCATTTTACTAAATGCCTATGAAAGTAGAGTCGAGGTAGACCGAGACTAACTTTCGAAGACCATGTGAGCAAATTGTTCGAAGAGGAGAGGGTCAAGAGTACTCGGATACCTAGACGTGCATATATGAAGAAGATAATGAATCTGAAAGAAGCGAAAGAGGTATGTAACGATCGTGACACTTGGCGATCTGTGCTCTCTGGCTACCCCGTCAGGGATTGTGCGTGAAGATAAGTATAAGTATAAGCCTATGAAAGTATAAACGCTACTTATAACGAAAATACACTTTTTTATACAAATTTTGTCTGTCTGTCTGTCTGTTTGTTCCGGCTAATCTCGAAACGGTTGGACCGATTTTGATGGAACTTTCCCTGGCGGATGGCTGACTTCATAAGGAGTAACTTAGGCTAATTTTATTTTAGTAAAATAATTAGGGTTCCTCGCAAAAAAATTAAAACCCTAAATTACAAGCGGGCAAAGTCGCAGGGAACAGCTAGTAACTACTAAAAATAAAAAATTACGCTTGGCAACCCGCTCGCCAAGCAATTTAAAAAAAAAATTTACATTCTGAAGTCGGGATTTTAATTCTGATATACTATGTGTTAGCAGTGACTTCAGTATGTTAAATTATTTAATTATTTTTAGTTCTTAGAAGTCGGCTTATACTTTTTATCGAGTTTTTTTGTTTAATATATAAATATAAGTACTGTGATCTCAACTTATAAGATTTTATGTTCGCAGAGTATCATAAAACATCGATTACAATGTCAAAACGCGGTACACCGCTGCTGCTACATCGTCAGTACACTTACTGGAAGCACCATGTCTCCGGTAACAAGATCTGCTGGTATTGCTCGTCAAACCGACGGCTCTACTGCAAAGCGAAAGTCTACACTGATCTAGACAATAACTTTATCGAGAAAAGGTGTGTCCACTCACATCTACCGCGACCACCGGCCGATGTCTTCTCGGAGGGATATTTAATGATTAAAACTACTTAAAATATGAAAGTAATAACGCCATCGAATCATAATTGTTATTATTGAATCGATTTAATGAATCATTTACATTAAGCAATGCATCCAAATTAATTCGATCTCACTTAATTGTAAGTTTGTGTAGAACTAACTTTTAATAACACATATGTACATGACATTATAATCTAAATCAGTATTTCTGTAGTCATTTACAAAGCACACGTAAACACTGTTTAACAAGATTTCGTTTCCACTAGTTGTAATAGTATTTCTCATTAAAGTATTTCACAGTCATAAAATAATTAATTTTATACAAGTAGGTAAGTAAGGGTCGCAAACGGGCACATTGTTATAGCAGATGGTTGCTCATAATCACCTACAACTATTCTCGGTTAAGAATCGAAACACAAAACAAGAGCAAAATACAAAATACAGTAAAAATTATCACAACAGCATTATGGTGCTATTTTACGCTAGTACGCTATGCGAGCGTGGCCCGGTTGAATCGACTTATTCCTACTTTAAGTTCGTACTATACGCTATTAAGTCGCGTCTCCAGCAAAGTTACGTTACCAACTGTTGTGTTGCCAACACGTGTTGGTAATAAATGTTTCGTAATTACCTAGTGTTGGCAACAAAACTTGAAACAATGTCGGGAACCATGTTTCCATTTTCGGCGGCAACATCAAAGGAATACGCTTGTTGCAAACATTTGTTCCCTCGGTGGAGACGCTTGTTGGAAACATTTGTCGGCAACATCGGAAACAAATGTTGGTAACGTTTGTTGAGTTGTAAACAGTTGGAAACTTAAATGTTGTCAACGTTTTTGGTAGATACGCGGCTTTAATCACTGCTCTCCGTAGCTCAACCATATTAAAGACCAAATTGGGTTCAAATTTGGAATCTTTTGGCATGAAAATGAAAATTTGAATGAATTTGAGGGAGTAAGGTGTTTTATTTGGTAGAGGTTTGGGCTCCAATTATAACAATACCACTCGTATTAAAATGTAATACACCGTTTACGAGAAAATAAAAAAAGCTAATATAACCTTTTCAAAATTTAGAATCGTTTGGTAGGAGGTGCACCCCTCCTCGCAAATGATTCATGTGAATTCCTGCGAGTGGTAATGTAATAATCGGGGACCTCTACCAAATAAACACCTTACTCCCACAAATTCCTGCCAAACGATTCTAAACCCAATCCACAAATTGTCTTATGTTGTATCTTCTATACCATTAAACATGTGTGTTAATTTAGATAATTTTATAGGTACTGTATTTAAAATAATTTAATTGTGTAGTCGTACTCGAATATCTAGTCTCATTCAGAATCTTTCCAATGTATTTTTTAATATGCAATTACCAAGTTATTTTTGTCATAATCTCCTAATATTAAGGTTAATTTTTTACAAAATAAGTACATAATTTGTGAATAAGTAGTCATTTGTATGTAGCTAGATTTAGATTAGCAGTTTAAATTTTATTTTTATAATTTATTAAAGTTTTAACTCTGTTACATATCTAATTCGTTTTTAGACCACTTTGTGTACACAAGGAAAGAAACTCACTATGTAAAAATTCCGATTTAAATTAAAACGCGTATTCAAAATATATGTATTTTATTACATTATTGATTCAAATAATTAAGTTCTTTGACATATCAGAATACTCTTCGACACTATTTTTAATAATTTTTGTAATAACAATAATGTTTTTATTGTGTTTAGAAAATTTTACATATTTGTTACATTGATGGTCAATAGTATACTGAGATGTATAAAATTGTAGCCTACCAGCTAGGTTACTTATAATCCTGTCCATGATAGTTTCAGTACATGATAGATAATGTTAATGATATCTGCAACGTGTATGTACTATTATGATAGATTATATAATAAAATAATAAGTAACTTATTTATTTTGAATTTGTCGCTAAAGTGGTATCACAGACCAGTATAAAAAATATATTTTATCTATTTCAAGATCTATTTCTATCATCTAGCAAATGTGCCTTAAAATTTTATAAACCAGACGTTCAAACTCCACATACGAATACAATCCTCAAGTAAGCTCACCAAAACAGCACTCTCCACTTTGTTCGATACGTAACTACACATAATATGTATTTTGCGTCTGAAAATTTAATACAAAGAATATTATTGTCCAATTCTGTACGTCATTAGATCTAAATGATTTCGTTGCAGTGACAGTGGTAACCGCGATAGACGGGGCAACCCTCCTCATGCTGAACGGATATTCATATAGTAACCCATCACCGATGACCGGCGGAGAGCGATGGTACTGCTCCGGGCGGGCTAGATGGAAATGCAATGTTTGCTTGCACGTCAACGATGATTATGAACTTGTTTGTATATCGAACGAGCACGCACACTCACCACCTGTATACGACAAAACCGATAATGGTCTCTATGTAGAAATTTTGGAGTAATATGAGATTGTTATGGACTCTACAACCTGGATTAATCTGTAGTCTAATTTTGGTAACGAATATGACAAAATTGAAGAAATTATAGATCTATCTCTAGAAGGATTTGAATATTTTTGCTGCAGATTTTTTAGAATTCCCAGCACGAATTTACTTGTGATTATCATTTTAATATAGCTTAATTTACTTTTAAAGATGGTATCAAAGTTTGTGGCATTCTTGTTGCCACCCGACCTTCTATATTTGAAAATTGTTATCGATCGCCTTTAAAATAAACTATTGTCAGTTATTTTAAAATTTTCCTAATAAATGTGCCAAGATGCATGCATTTTTCAAATAGTTGTTCATCCTTCCGAGCCTCGCACCGATAATGCGTCTTAACTTCACCAGTCTGTGAGCTTTTGGTTCGCAATTTTTCGATGGATTCTCGATTATCTTGGTTGCATAAGACTCGTCCGTCAATCAACAGGGTACAGGCAAGACTGTCATTGTGAGAATAATATCCCAATTACACCCCTATAAGTATATCAGCAGAACAAACTTCGATTTGTTAATAGATTCATCGTTTTAGTTTTTTTTTTTTTTTTCATTTACATTTAAATTGACATTAAACAAGTGTGATTGTTGGCCAATTTCATATTGGTTTATTTATGTTGGAATAATCTTTGCTCATAAGTAAATAGTAATAAGGGATTATTGTGAACCGCCTTCAGATAAAGTAAACATTGTATATTTATTTTATACAAATACTTGGTATAGCAGTTTGTAGTTTTTATATATTCATAAGTAAGATAATTAATGATTTAGATTTAGAGTAAGTACACTATTTATAATGGTTTTATTTGATAATTTATTTTAATGTGAAAAAATAATATTATTCATTGCTTGTCAAATACAGACAGCATTTAAAATTAGACCGAACATAATTTATTTAAAATTTAATTGGTATCCAAAGAAATAAAAATCAAATACAAATAAATGAGAATATTCTATTTCATACAGTTTTAAAAAAAAGCACTATGTACGTTTGCAAGTAAAAAAAATATAATTACGCTTAAGTAAGAATAATGTTGTTAAACGTATAATCAGAACGAAATTGTCCAGGGTAAAACTTTTCGACGTATCATTCTATTTTAGTTTTATCCTATTAAATTAAGAAATTCTCTGTTTTCGCATGTTAGGTTTTATACTTACACCAGTCGTTTAAATAAATCTTCAACATATATATGTTTTTAATTACTACCACCACGAAATACTGTGCTAAATTGTATGTGATTGCGTTGACTGTGCTAAAAATAAAAGACAACCGCATACTTTAAACTTGCCATAATGCTGCCTACAGACTTATGTAATTTATTACACTGATGTATTGCCGTCTATATTAGTGTAATGAATCATGTAATGTAACGCACTATGTAACAAATTTTCATAGTGTGGACGCCTTGCGCGCGCGAGCCTGGCATTTCATGAGGTGCACGCTACGAGCATTACAAGTCGCGCTCGGAGCGATGTGTGATTTGTAGGTTTTTCGAACAAACACAAAGGGGTGCGTAGTGTGTTCGGAGCGCCAGTGATTAAATAGATGTGTGTTAGCCGGCTACAGAGCATTTCTAAACACATGACACAGACGCAATACTACATACATACATACATAAACACTCACGCCTGTCACCCAGAGGGGTAGGCAGAGACTACGGACTTCCATTTGGCCCGATCCTGACACACCTCTCTCGCTTCCTCCACATCGCAATACTAATGTCAATATTTATCAAGGCTCCATCGAAAATCTGCATTTCAGTGTACTATCTGTAATTTTCTGGCATCACATCACTCATGTATTTTATCATAGTTCATTGCTGATATTTATTTTTATTTGTTTCCTTCATCTGTTGTTTCCTGTATGTTTTGTCTCTACGTCTAAATGTAGATGATGATGTGAGTGATCCGATGTGATTGCTATTGAACATTTCTTTGCTTCAGTTGTTTATGCGTTTACTGATGGGTCATGAAATAATCTTAAAACGTCTTTTAGGTATCTATGAAACTAGGCCGTCATTAGTTCCTTCAGCGCCATCGTCTTGTCAATCGATTACAAGAAATATAATGACTGGTACGACTCACAAACTGATGAAACTTAAAAAGCAGGCCAACGGAAAAAAATTAAGAAAAAGATGCGCTGGATGCTACAGGAAACTTAAAGACCAAGGTCGCTCAGTAGCTGAAGCTCGGTTAAAATCAAAGAAGACAGATACAGCGTGCAATTTATGTAAAACAGCGTTATGTCTTCAGTGTTTTAATGAAATTCACTAGATTTTTAGGATTGAATTTATTGAAAGGAAGCCTAACCTGTGTTTGGAAATAATAAATATATTTCTTTATTATTGTATGTATTATTTTACCCGTTTCATTGGTCACACTCCTATTAGGTAATAGAATATGTGCGGCATGAATAATCGATATTACTACGATAGGACTTTTCCGGTGTTCGGCGGTTTCAAGTCAGAACAGTCAAAAACGTTGTTTGACATTATTTCCTTATGGCTTAATTTAATTTTCAATAGGAGATTTTAAAAATAAGCTCATTATTCATATCCGGAGTTTCACAGACTATTTTTATGTTAAAAATATCAGCATGCCTGCAAAAATACAGTGTGACGCTTCGATCATCTCACTTCGCATTTTTTCTAATACTTACAATTAATGTTTTACATTATAAAACCTTGACACACAATGATTTACCTGACCTGACCTTATACACAACGATCACACTTCACGGGTATTCTTGCGCTCGCTGTGCAATTTCACAGTAGGTACGCGAGCATAACCGAATTCCATCCCCGTCGGTACCAACGAAATTAATAATTGCAAATTTTAATTGTTGACTTAAAAAATTTTTTATAGAATAAGGGTGACAAACGAGCACACAGTCCACCTGATGGTAAGTGGCTGCTGTGGCCCATAGACATCTACATCTATCCTCGTTTGCGAATCAAAATGCAGATGCGTGGGTGACAACGTGAGGACTAAGATGGAATACCTCTTTTCCAGTAAAATAGGTCTCCGGTTCTCCACACTCACCATACGAAACACAGCAGCATTAAGCTGCCATTTTACGCTGGTATTCTGTGAGAGCATGGTCCTTCCCCGGTTGAGCCGCATGCAGCATGGATCTACCACGTACAAAAATGCTCGGCAGTGAAGGAAAACATCGTGAGGAAACGAGCATGTCTGAGATATTAAAAACTATATATATTTCGAAGATGTGTGAAGTTCGCCAACATTGCATTGGGACATCGTAACGGACATTTCCTTGCCCTAAATACCCTCTCAGAAAAGAGAAGAGGCCTGTGCCCAGCTGTGGGACATGTATAGATTGTAACTTTATTTTTTACATCTTTAGCATTTTAAGAATACTGTCTATAATAATATTTCCTGTTGTTTCAGCGAAATTCATAAAATTGAAGAACGGCAAATCTTTGTTGATGTACGACAGGTATACTTTCAGCAAGCCCTCTGAGTTGGCTAGGTCGGCTGGCACGTACTGCTGGAGGTGTACCGGAAGAGGCTCCAGCCGTTGCAATATGTATATACACGTGGATGCAGACTTGCAAGTGTTAAGGATCTTCAACGAACATTCCCATTTGCCACCTAGATACGTCAGTGTCAGTGGTGGTTTCCACATCCGTATCTAGTACTGCCATTGTGAACTAAAGTTAATTCTGAATAAAATAAAATTGAATTATAAAATACTTCATTTTTGTACGCGAAACCACGCTGCAACAAATTGCGTCATTTTTTAAGTAATTTAACTTATATTACGACCGGACCGATATAAGCTGTCGTTGTGAAATTCGTGATAATACCAAGATACAGCGTGTCGTTGCAGCATGAGTAGATCGGCGGGAAAAGGACTATGTTGCTTTTTCGGCCGATCAGACAATGCCAGCGTGAAATACAAGCATAATGCTGTCTCATATGGTGAGTGACGTAGGCTCTTTTAATTAGTAACGAGGCATTCCATTTGTGTCCTTATGGGTGCATCTACTTGTATCTCCATTTTGGTTCTTGATTGAGTATAAATAAAATAAATGTAGGTGATCTATGTACTATAGTTACCGTTACAGCCTATTAATGTCCACTACTGAACATAGGCCTTCCCCATAGATTGCCTCATGGGGGGGGGGGGGGGACATTTGTTATAGTTGCCACGCTTTGTAAGCGGGTTGGCAACTGCAATTTTTTATTTTTAAAAATAATTAGGAAGACGCTGCTGGCAAACTCCTGATTACCCTGTGTCGACTCTCACAACACCCACGGAAGATATAGATTCTTACACCGCAATTACACGTTAAACTATAACGATTAGGGCCACTTTAATATGTCACATTTGGCATTTGTATGTTCGTTAGAATGATCTTTACACATATAGTTAATAAGTATTGGCTATGAGATTATTGTAAACCGCCTAAAAATAAAGTAACCTACATATTTATATTATAAAAATTCGTGGTATTGTAGTTTGTAGTTTTTACTTACGATAGTTAATGTTTATACGTTGTTTTATATTTAAGACACATGTGTTTCCTTGCCCTTAAAATCAGCCTCCTCAGAAATTAGAGGAGGTTTGTGCACCGCAGTACGGGCAGTAAGAACGGGGCGGCCATAAAATTGGACCAAGACGCCTAATCCACCGTCCAGCATAGCATACTCTTGGTCTATGTAGTCTGTCACTGGATGGACATAGTGAGCAGGGTAACCGTCATTTTGGTACCACCTATTTATTAATATATTTAAATGGTATTGAAATAATTGTTAATTGCAATCAAGTGCTGATTTACCACGTGCTTAGCGGTGAAGGAAAACATCGTGAGGAAACCTGCATGTCTGAGAAATAAGAAAAAAATATTTCGATAACATGTGAAGTTCGCCAACACATTAGGGCAGCGTGACGGGCACTTCCTTGCCCTAAAATCCTCTCAGAAATTAGAAGAGGCCTGTGCTCAGCAGTGGGACATATATAGGCTGTAACTTTAACTTAAATGTACACCTCTATAAGCTCTGGCAAATGATTTATCTGGTAATGAAATCTGCACACGCCTAGCTGTGACGTTGTAGAATACGATGAGCAATAGGTACATTTTAGGACTCCCGTACAGTGACGTTACGTAGGTACTACCTGAGGGCTAGGCGGGGCAGTGCCCCGGGGCCCCCAAGCTCAAGGGACCTTGAGGCCTCCATGAAAGACGTTCGAAAAAGTTATATAATGTTAAGATTAATTATTCCATTTTATAGCCGGGTAGATTTGGAGAAATTAAAAAAAAAAGTTAATTTTATTATTTTAATTCAAGAATAAACTTTGCATATATTTTCTAAGTGAAAAAAATATAAACTAATTAATTTTATCTATACAAATTTAAGAACCTTTTTACGCGGTAGAGCCATGTTGCAGCTATATAATGGGTCGGCTCGACCAGGGAAGGACTATGCTCTCACAGAATACCAGCGTAAAATAGCAGCATAACGCTGGTGTGTTTCGTATGGTGAGTGTAGAGAATCAGATACCCTTATTTACTGGAAACGAGGCATTCCATCTTAGTCGGCAGGGCTAACAACGCATCTGAATTTTGATTCGTAGTAGATGTCTATGGGCCAAAGCAACTACTTACCAGGTATATAGTCGCTGTGTATGGGAGTGGTATGGTAAAAAGTCAAAGTTCACAAAGATACAAAATTATAATCGAGAATCAGATACCCTTATTTACTGGAAACGAGGCATTCCATCTTAGTCGGCAGGGCTAACAACGCATCTGCATTTTGATTCGTAGTAGATGTCTATGGGCCAAAGCAACTACTTACCAGGTATATAGTCGCTGTGTATGGGAGTGGTATGGTAAAAAGTCAAAGTTCACAAAGATACAAAATTATAATCCAGAATAATGCCACGTCAGTTCGGTTTTTATTATTAAATCACTTGATAATCGAGTTCACTCCTCACTCTCTGTCTTGCTCTAAATTTTTAATAGCGTCATTACCTCCACGCTTGCTTAACAATGGTGTAACTATAAATCTCACAATAAAATATGATAAAAAATCTATTGACAACGCCTGTCTACCTGAATCTGTAACCCAACACCTATTTTTGGGGCACATAATAATGTTTTCAAAGATAATAATTAATGAGTGTGTATGGTTCTTGTTCATAAAAATAATATTTTTTTTGTGTGCTTAGTGTCATTACTAAAGTATTATACCATTTTAGAATCTTGATTTGTTGTGACAAGTGGAATTCGATTAAAAGTTAAAATTTTCAAAATATGCAAGAAAAACATTATTTTATTTTATTTTTTCTTAAAACTACAACAGATATTTTTATTTTACTTTGAACTGCGATGTACAGCTATGCTACTTAGGATGCTAATACAAAAAAAATGATATATGCAAATTTTTAGTCGTAGTACCTAAAAGTTATTGTTTAGCGTGTCAAATTTTAAAGTACGTATTTAAAAAAATTATTAAGTATATGTAAGTAACCTAAAAAGAAAGTCATTTTTTTATTTTTCCCTGGGTAGTCATTGATTTGTCCACTCCCTGGTGTCCGCTTAATGTTGAAATTTGGAACACGTGGTATAACTCAATCTGTCTTATTTGCTTTTTGTATTTTTTTATATTAAGTACATTATAATAATATTTCCTGTTCTGTTTCAGCGACATTAATAAAATTAAAGGGTGGTAAATCTTTGTTGATGTTCAACGAGTATACTTTCAGCAAGCCCGTCCAATTGGTGAGATCAGCTGGCACGTACTGCTGGAAGTGTACCTCACGAGGGTCCAGCCGTTGTATTATGTATATACACGTAAATGCAGACTTGCAGGTGTTAAAAGCCTTCAACAAACATTCCCATTTGCCACCTAAATACTTTATTGACAGTGGTGGTTATTACATCCGTCTCTAGTAAGTGCCGTTGTGAACAGAAAGGTATTCTGAAGAAAATAACATTAAACTTTATAATACTTTGTTTTGTAAGCGACGGAGCCACGTTACAATATATTTGCGCCTTCAGTTAAATAAATAAATTTCATGTGGAATGGAACCACGATACAGCGTGTCCCTGTAAGCACGTATGGATCGACGAAGACCACGCTCGCACACAATACAAGCGTAAAATAGCAGCATGATTGAATCTCTATCTGCCACTGTAGGAGGACCCCGCGTTTGTGTCCGTGCGTTACGAGACGCTCGTATAAAGCATCCGTACTCTTGTTTACTCTAAAAATTATTAGAATAATTTTCTTTTATGATTATGTAATAGTATAGTTGCTGTTGTAAAATAAAATTCATAATAAGAAAAAACAATGATTTTTAAAATAAATGATTTATGATAAAAGTTTTTTTTTTATTAAAATGCGTCCTTCATGAGTCTTTCTTAACCGAAATAACCACAAAAAAAACTTCTTGTTCTTTTCATAACTAATCTAATCGACTTATATATGAACTTTCTAGTAAATGTAAGGGCATTGTGAAGAGTATATCCGATTTGTTGTCTCACGCCGTGTAGTAGGCGACGTAAGAATGCACTACCCGAAATCTACCAACAGTAACCGACAGGATGTAGGTTTTGTGAGAGGGGATACAGGGGAACTGAATGACTGAACTAAACAGGAGGTGGGCAGCACCATCTCCTTGATAATAACTCAAAATAATACAAAAACGACGGTGAAAACAAATCGTAGCAACTAAGGCGAATATCCCTCTATGAGGCATTTTATGGGACCTATGTTTAGCAGTGAACTTTGGACTTTGATAGACTGTAATGATTAAATATGCATCGTGATACAGTTCATCTACTTACAAGGAACATTTTGTAATAAACGTTAACCGGCCGGGGAAAATTTTTATTTTAAACTTGGGAATAAGGTGAAGTTCAGATTGGGAAACAGAAATTATTAATGAAACCATACAAAACTCTTGCCAAACAACCGAAGAATTTTAAATATTACGTATAAGATTTTAAATCTATAGCACATTATAAAGTATTTACACAAGAAACATACATTTGGGAAATGTTGCTTGCGATATTAATAAGATTAACTTAACCTATTACTGATGCTACGTTCAAAATCTATACGATATTCCAATATAATTGAAATGTTTCATTACGTTCATTCTTTACTTATTTAAAAGTAGCTGTTCCTCGTGACTTTGCCCGCGTGTAATTTAGGGTTTTTTTATTTGTGAGGAACCTTAATTCTTTTTCTAAAATAAAAGTAGCCAAGTTACTCCTTATGACATCAGCTATCTGCCAGTAAAAGTCCCGTCAAAATCGGTCCAGCCGTTTCGGAGATTAGCTGGATTAAACACACAGACAGACAGACAGACAAATACATTTTAAATTGTATTTTTGTTATAAGTACCGTGACGCGAAGACTACACATAGAATGAAACTAATTTTTACGGATTTTATCGCATTTAATTTAACTTTGTTTAGTTCCCAATGTTTCGAGTGCTTTGCAGTACCCATGGTCACGGGGGGGGGGGGGGGGGGTCTGAGGTGTTTGACGTCCCGATGTCATAGTTAGCCCGGCTACCTTCAATTTTTGAATATTAATTTTGGTCCGATCTACGCAGAATGAGCTTACACCGTACCGTATATATTTTCATATGAATTGAGTAAAAAGCTGTACCTTTGACATTACAAACAGACACTTCAATTTTATTTATTTGTTGAGATTAGGAAGACGCTTAGATTATATAGCTTGCTTATAAATAATCTAAGGGCAGACGCAGTTTCTAACTCTAAGGGAAGAGAAAGTTTGCAGTTTTTTTTAAGTGGCGTATACCGCGTAGTGGCACTGTAAGAATATAAGAGGCGACAGAGGGAAACAAATCAGATGGGCAATAGCATCTTCCTAATAACATTTAAAAATAAAAAAAAACTGCGGTTTCTTTTTTTATAGAATAAGGGTGATAAACGAGCACACAATCCACCTGATGGTAAGTGGTTGCTGTGGCCCATAGACATCTACATCTATCCTCGATTACGAATCAAAATACAGATGCGTTGTCACCCGTGAGGACTAAGATGGAATGCCTCGTTTTCCGTAAAAAGGGTCTCTGGTTCACTACACTCACCATACGAAACACAACAGCGTTAAGCTGCTATTTTACGCTGGTATTCTGTGAGAGTGTGGTGTTTCCTCGGTCGAGTCGACCTATTCGTGCTACAACTATACTACTAATATAGCTGCAGCATGGCTCTACCACGTAACAAAAAAATTATACCGCCAAATGGCATTTCGCGCACTGCCGTGTTCTGGACTTAAGTACAGAGTAGTCAGTATAATCACAGGCTGTGAAGCATTAGTCCTCAGAAGTGGCAACGCATCTGTAGACTTCTTCGTATGAAGTTGGTTGCAGTAGCCACTTAACATCAGGTAGACATTATACAGGTAAGTTTGTTTCTCACTCCAATTTCATAAAAAAAGATAGTGTTATTATCCTTATCACAAGTTTCTTTGTGTCGGGTCAGTATTCATTGGCACAAATAATAATAATTAAATTTATTTGCACACCATACAAATTCCTTAAAAAAATACAGAATGTTTACTTGTTCCACACAGCAGTATTTCAGCTAACGTTTTCAATAGGAAAACCTGAGCTGTAAACGTCAGTACTCTTCCAGTGTGACAATATACAAAAACTACAGAAAAATAAAATGGGTTATTAATATATTTTTTACTAAACTTTTCTCCTTTCAGATAAATTAATGCCGTTGCAGGTTGAAGCCCACAGACTTGTAACTACCGATAAGAAAAGGAAATGTGTACAATGCTACGCAAAATTGAGACTTAATTTATGTTCTAAAGTAGCCCATAACAAAACGAAGAAAGTAAAAACCATATGCACTAAATGCCGTAAGACAATGTGCCGGCCATGTTTCAATAGCCTACACACTTTTATCTGTATGTGACAAATAAAAACAATGACGAATATAAACCAATAAGTTTACTTTTGCCTCGTTAAAAATTATTAGAAAAGAAAACATATCTAACTACATATTTAGGATATTTTCTTTTTTATTGAGCACTGACTGAGATTTTTTGTTATGTGAGGTCTTGTGTTTCGAGCTGACTTGACGTTCTTACTATGATTTTGTAGAATAATTTGTGGGAACAAAAGAGATATGCAAAATTCACAACGTCGAACTTCTTCTTCTCCATCAAACGACTTTTAAAAATTAATAATTTTATTTTGTACATGAATAAAATTAACGTCCGGTATAATGTGTTGATGTCGAAAACTATACGTTCAGCGCGCCAACATCCGTACACAAGGCGCAGTCTGAAACTTGCCTGGAGGTGCACCGGACGCAGTTACTACCGCTGTAAAATGATCATACATGTTATAACGAATTGAAAGTCTTAAAAACCTAGACCTCACGCACATAACCGCCGGTAAAGTACACAAAAATAAACGGTGGCTATTATATGAAAATTCCATAAAATTATCAAAATTATCTGTAAAAAATACGGACGTAATGTTACATTGTAAATGTATGGAATCACCCAAATGTTTATCTACCTATTTTTGTTTTTATATGAGAGAAAGCAGCACACAGCTCTAAAGGCGCGTCTCCATCAAAAATGTTGAGAACATTTATGTTTCCGACATGTTGACAAAACAACAAAAGTCGGCGACATTTGTTTCAAAATGTTGCAAGAAGCGTCTCCACCGAGGGAACAAATGTCGGCAACAAGCGTATTCCTTTGATTTGCAACATTTTGAAACAAATTTTGTTGATTTGTCAACATGTCGGAAACATAAATGTTGTCGACATTTTTGGTGGAGACTCGCCTGACAGAAACATTTGTCGGCAACACGAGTTGACAAATGTTGAAAACTTTGGTGGAGACGAGCCATAACACTGACGTGCGAGGCATACTGGCGCCGATTATCCGGCCTTGTGTTTGTGTGGCTGTATCTTGACAAACAAAGTTGTATGTTCTAGGGTGCTTCACAAATTTTCAGAGTAACATCGACCGTCCGTATTTTATATACTTATACATATAATTACTCTATATACTACACATATATATATTTCTGCAAGATCGATTCACGGCCATACGATCTACCGATTTTTGAATCGATTCAAGGGAATGCGATCTTCACCCAGATCGGATCGTATGCCTATAAGATAGTATGAAAAAATCGTATCAACTAAAACCACAACCCGAAAACAAAAACACAAACCGAACCGTAACGTACTAACGTACGAACCGATCTTTGCATACCTATCGAATTGCCGGGGAGGGGACAGAATAACTAAAACAAAGTAAGAGTACCTACCTAAACGTTGAATGAGAGTAGCTTCGAGTTTGTCAAAAGCGGTAATGTATGAAATATGAAGGTAGATATGATAATATTTTTTTTATTTTATTATCGGGTACCTATGTTAGTGTTTTATGATCTTTCATTCTTTGTATTATTGCGATACGAAAAGTTGAGCTGTTCTGTGACCAAAACTATTATTTTAAAATACTTTTAAATATGGCCCTGCCAATCAAATCAAACGTTTGGGCTTTTTTTATTAAATGTGACATGGGTGGACAATGTAAAATGTGTAAACAGACGGTAAAACTATTGAAAATATTACCAATTTAAAAAAATCATCTCAGACGTCATCACATACACTTATTCTGAACTAAGCAAAAGTGAATAAAACTTTACTACTACAGCAATTGCCGAAATCGTAAGTATCTATCTTCTACACAAATACATAAATAAAATTGAAGTGTCTGTTTGTAAAGATAAAGTAACAGCTTTTTACTATATACATGTCAAAGTATATACGGTACTAATAACAAAATTAATTTTTTTAAATTTTGTCTGTCTGTCTGTCTGTCCGTCTGTTTGTTCCGGCTAACCTCAAAAACGGCTGGGCTGATTTAGGCGGAACTTTCAGTGGCAGATAGCCGGTGTTAGAGGGAATAATTTACGCTACTTTTATGTTAGAAAAAAATTGCCGTAATAGGCTAGATCCAGTGCGGCTGTCAAAATTATTATTTTTTAAGAGTTAAAATGTAGATAGCTGGAACTTATAATGTAAAACCTGTTTTATACTTTTCAAAAATAGTAATTTGGAAAAACTCACTGGATACCGTAATAGGCATTGTTATAATAAATAATATTGCATGCATTATGTGCTTTTCTTTATTTTTATAAAATTACGACGCGATTTTCCGAAATCGAATAAGATGGAATCAATGCAATATGATTAAATCGAGAATCGATTCACGATCCATTACGATCCAGTAGATCGATTCAAAACGAAAAATCGGGCATCCCTATTATAACGGTACGTTATGGAGTGTAGAGTAGAAGGAGGACCATCTCTATATATGAAAAGTGTCCCTAAAAACGTGCCCAATAAAAGTAATTAGAATAAGATGGAGAAATAAACAAGGACCGACCAATCCGCTTGGTTTTGTACTACGTAAATAGTTGAGATTTTGTATACTGGCATTTTACTAACTACTCTACTTATGAAAGTTTTTAAATATTTGAATTCAGCTGACTTCACTCCGTTCACAACAGCTATCTTCATATCGTAGTTTTTCAGATGCCAGCGCTATTGTGGTAGGTTTTGGAACCTCTATTTACAGTAAATAGTAGGACACTTTTTCAACTTTCGCCCCTTATAAGATGGTTCTCCTTATATTCTACACTCCATACGGTACGTGTACACCAAAACCGATTTTGTCGGCCGATGGCGGACAAAACTACCCGGACGAGTAACTTGGACGTGTATGTGCCTACAATGCAACAGTGTACCACGTGTGCCGACATTGAACGTTGCCGGTATTCTGTAGTTGACTGTGTTGCTTAACAGAGTGTGTAGTGTTATGGTACTTACATATCATTTTACACTTTTTTCGTTTTAAATTTATTTTTCCATTCTGTTTTTGATTTCCTTTTTACATCACCTTTATTTCCATAGGATCCTGTAACGTTTTTAGACCATAAGAACACAATAACAAATCATTTTCACTTCGTAATTTCACGCTATCTATGGAGTCTACCTTTTTCGATCTTTTATTTAGTTCTCTGTAACTCTGCGATTTCGGGTTTCGTGCGCGCTGTTGCGCTACCTTTTTTCCTATATCAATAATATCTCATTTCTTACTTCAATCTTGCCGTTATTCAATTATGAGCCTGAAACCAAAAATTGACATGTTTTGACATTGTTGTTTATCTGGTTGTCATGGCAATTTTTATTCAAATTCGTTACCGGTCTGATGTTTTTACTTCAACATTTCCACATAAATACTCTTTTCCTCTGGGCCATTTACAAAAATTTGCTTTTAATTTAAATAATTTCCCGTTCTCTCTAAAAAGGTATAAAAGCCGAACCATCGGTTAATACGGGCAGTCTCGCTTCAGCTTCCAAACTTGAAGCATCTCCTAAAGGCCTTATCCCGGGGCCGCACTGCCCCGGGATGCTGCAAGCCTCTGTCTTCACCTGAAGTCGTCGCCTAGCCTACTCCAAGCGCGGGGCCGCACTGCTCCGGGATCCTGCAAGCCTCTGTCTTCACCTGAAGTCGTCGCCTAGCCTACTCCAAGCGCGGGGCCGCACTGCTCCGGAATCCTGCAAGCCTCTGTCTTCACCTGAAGTCGTCGCCTAGCCTACTCCAAGCGCGGGGCCGCACTGCTCCGGGATCCTGCAAGCCTCTGTCTTCACCTGAAGTCGTCGCCTAGCCTACTCCAAGCGCGGGGCCGCACTGCTCCGGGATCCTGCAGACCTTTGCCTTCGCCTGAAGTCGTCGCCTACGCCTCCACCTACTAGTGCTCGTGCTATCTTTAGCCGCTGTGCGTGCCTACTCTGGGCGCTGCGTGTGCCTACTCCAAGCGCAGCGTGTGCCTACTCCAGGCGCTGCGTGCCACCACCGTTAAGCGCGGTGTGCCACTTTGATCTTCAGGCTCCGCTTCAGTATTCATCTTATCTTTATTTTCTATTTAATTGTAATTCACGTCACCCATCACCATCATCATACTTCATTTTTTTATATAAAATTGTAAATATCTTTTTATAATTTTAAATATATTATTTTCTTGTTCTATTTTTGTTATTTCATTGTTGTTAGGTTAGGTTCTTTTTTTTATTGTCGCTTCACGACAAGTGAAGACGCATGATTTTAAATATATGGAACCGCTATATCCATTTCCGATCCAACTTCAGCCCATAACCGTTTTGAAACCTCTCGATTATTGTAATTGTCTATTATAAACACAACTAATGAATTTTTCAATATCCATAGTCGTTTAGGTACATAACAACACTGACAAAAACAACAGAATAAAGACAAAATAATTAAATTAAACTATAAATACACTCAATTTGCACTGTAGACGTCGGCAATCTGGCGAGAAATCCCAACAAGTTCGGACTCAACGGTTGATCGGCCGATTTCGTGCGTCATCGGACGATGACGGTCGTGTTTATGTACGCACTCTCTTTCTTTTACAAGTGTTTGATTCGATCGTCCGCGTTCGGCCGTCATCGCCCGATATCATAATTTGAATTAAAAATTTAAATTTATGATATCAGCAAAGCTTTAAATCATATTAATCACCATCCTGGCAAGAAGTTGTATTCCTAGTAATTTCATCTGATGATGTGTGAGAAGTTAATGTCATATGATGTGTATATAATATAATTTTTTTATATTGATTTTTATTATGTAATACTTATCTCATAATCGTAGTGTCGTCGTCATAGTCATAATATATATATATATATATATATATATATATATATATATATATATATATATAATAATAATAATAATAATAATCTCTCCTCGATACCGCCCGCATCGTCCGCCAGTTTCTTTCCCTTTCCCCCTAACCCTCGGCCGTTTGGTCTCCCCTGCCGAGGGCTTCCATCTGGTTGGGTTTTTATTTATTTATGTATTTTTTATGTATTTATTTTATTTTGTTGATATTTATGTATGTTTATCATTTTCATTTACAATTATATATTTATACAGCCCAACCAGATGAGAAAACTATATAGATACCCCTAAATAATAATAATAAAACCATTTAATCAGCTCAACAAACAACACTGGCAAAAAATAAACAATCAACATGTACATATGTAGAAAACAACAAGTATAATTAATATTAGCGAAAAATAAAAAATAAAAAGGAAGAAAAACTATAACATTCAACAAAAAATAAAAACTATGTACAGAAAATGTGAGCGTTGCAATGCTGAGTCGATAGGGTCAGCTGCTCAGCATAAGCTGACACCCCCATTGGGATGACCAGCGCTGGTATTCTGCAGAAACCCGTGTGTGTGTTAACGCGACGGTCAGTGGCAGAGGCGAGAGTGAAATTCTTAATGTAACGAAGGCGTAAATAAAATTGAATATTAATCATTTCCAGCGAATTTCGTAATGTAACAAAGGCATAAATAAAATTGAATAGTATGTGAGAAGTGTATAATTAACAATCAATAATGCGGCAACCGCGATTTTTACATAAAATCGTAAACTGAACATATAATATAACCTAGTTTTTTCTTATGGGAGTTGTGCTTGATTTTCTAAGCTATCTTTTTTTGGATTTCCATAAGAAAAAGTCTGATTTTAAATCTAAACGACAATTTCGTTTGTGCGTTCCTAATTGGTGGTGGGATGTTATTCCAGCATTTGGTTGCTGCATATCGAAAGCTGCCTCTAAACATTGCGGATCTATGTCGCGGTATTTTTAGGTGGCGACTGCGATTACCTCTGATGTTCCCTCTACTCCATTCTAATTTGCTGCTAAGATAACTAGGTATCTGCGATCTCAAAATGCCAAAAAGTAGACATGCTAAATGGTGCTGTCTGCGGTGTCTCATGTTTAAGATGTTGTGTTGATTCAAAAAAGGTGTTACGTGACTACACGCAAGTTTTATATATATCTCTTTATATATAAAACTTGCGTGTCACGTTGTTTGTCCGCGTTGAACTACTGAACTGATTTCAATGAAATTTTGCACACTCTGTGGAGTTTGGTCCAACTTGGGAGATAGGATAGTTTTTATCCTGATAAGTGACACTCAATAATTTTTTTATTACGAATTTAAGCATTTTTTATATGAAGGGTCGTCGAAAAGGGCAGTACAACGTCTGCCTGGCCAGCTAGTATATATATATATATATACTAGCTGACCAGGCAGACGTTGTTCTGCCCTTTCCAACGACCCTTCCTATAAAAATCTTTAAATTCGAAATAAAAATTTTGAGGGTGATTTATCGTGATAAAAACTATCCTATTTCTCAAGTGGGACCAAAATTCACGCAGTGTGCAAAATTTCATTGAAATCAGTTCAGTAGTTTAGGAGTCCATCGCGGACAATCAACGTGACACGTAATTTATATATATATATATATATATATATATATATAAAATAAAAGGTATTATATGACTCGAAAAAACAAATTGGACGTGGTTATGCAAAAAGGATCCAACCCGAGTTTGTGTCAAAAATGTTGACTTGAAGAATAATGTTTGTGGTCTACTAACTATTATGTAGGGTAACTATTATGTGATGTAACAATTTTAGCAAACGTAACACAAATAAGAAGAAAAATTACAAACAGATAGAAACCATTCCGATAATTTGAGTTTATGATATTTGAAGTATGGATACTTCAAATATCATAAACTCAAATTAACTTATCGCGGGTTGAATCCTTTTTGCATAACTACGTCCAATTCCTCTATGTATGTACGTATATAATATAATTTTAGTTTAAGTATATATCATATTTGCAATTATTTTTTTTAAAACGATTCTTCCATACATATACGTTCCATGTTTTTTCTAACCGAACAAAGCTCGGTCTCAAAAGCGCTATTTAGCCTTTAAATGCCTTATTATTACAGCTCTCCACGACTTGTGCTACATCTTACGGTGGACCGGCCTACATTCCGCTCACCGATACAAGGCTGATACTCGAGAACCTTTATTCCCCATCGGTTGTCGGTACTTCGAATTATATGGCCGGCCAATTATTGCCATTTCTGCTTGCTGATCCATTAATATATGTCGGTTACTCTGGTTCTGTTACAGATATCTTCATTTTGAATCCAACACGTATAGAAACTCCAAGAATAGCGCCCTCTCCATAGTTCGATGCATACGAGGGTGACAAGTTATTAGTTTTATTATATATTTTCAAAATAGTGTCCATTTACATCAATACATCGCTGCATGCGATGGAACCACTGAGAAAAGCATTTTGCCCACTCGTCCTTAGGGGTCTCTTCGAAGGTATTTTGAAACGCAGCTACTGCTTCCTCGGCGTACATAAAACGTTTTCCTCGAAGTTTTTCTCTTATTTTCGGAAATATATAAAAATCGCAAGGTGCTATGTCGGGGCTATAGGGCGGGTGACCCAGTAATTCCACGTTTGACGTCGCCAAGTAGTCGATTGTTTGCTTGGCGGTGTGAGACGAGGCGTTATCTTGGTGAAGGAGGATCCTACTGCGAGCTCGTTTCTCCGGAACTTTCTCCAAGACAAGTGGCAAACAATTGTTAGTGTACCACTCTGCAGTAACTGTTTTTCGATCCTCTAAAACAATTGTTGCGTAATGACCTGTCCTTCCCAAGAACCAGGCCACCGTCTTATTTCCCACGCTTCAACCTCTTCACTTTAGTTAGCAACTCCTCAGAAGAAAAACCCAAACAGCAGACTATCTCTTAGTTTCAGGATCATAACAATAAATCCAGCTTTCGTCACCCGTAATTATGTCGAACACAGCATTTGAGTCACCTCCGTTAAATCTTTGAACCATTTCACGACACCAATCAACACGACGGAGTTTTTGGGCCTCTATCAAATTATGAAGTATCCACCGGGCACAAAGATTCCTGACCGCTAAATGTTCATAGAGGATTTTGTGCACTTGACTCATACCGATGCCTAAGCTTATCCGAATCTGCTGATAAGTCATTCTTTTGTCAGTCTCTACCATACGCCGCACAACACTGATGTTGTCTTCAGTCGTCGCCGTAGAAGGCCGTTCCTCACGCAGATCATCGGTGAGATTTGTGCGACCACGTTCAAAGTCATTAAACCAGTTGTAAACAGTGGCACGAGATGGGGCTTCATCGTGAAAGCCAAGCGAAGTCTATCGTAACTTTCTTGTTGACTTAAATGACATCTAAAGTAAAAAAAAATCATTGTTCAAACATTTTCTCGCGTTAAATTCATGCTGGTACGTGACACAGACAATTTTCAATTTGCCGCCAAATCGTAAACAAATGACAAATTAATAAAATATATACACAATAATATTGACAAAGAGTTCCATTTTCAAAATTTGAACTTATTTTTTTATTATATCGTTTACAAGTGGCCAGTTCTAAAAACTTTCAGTGTATCCCTTGTAGCAATTTTTGAGCTTTCTCATTGGCCAGCAGTGAAGAACCAAGTTTTAAATCCACATGTTGCTGACAATACGCACTGGTTGTACTCTGAAGTTTTGAGAAATACGTGACAAAAAGATGTGTCGTTGCCCAGCCGTGTTGGATCCATCGACTGATCTCTTGGTCTGTCGAAGTTAGACAATTTGTGCAAGCTAAACATACTTAAGGCATAGGTGTGGCATAGACTTTGAACATGACCTTTATCTTATCCGTATTAATCTTAAGAAAAAACTGAGGTCATTGAGCATAGTACGTCGTAAGGTTCTCTAGCGATTCAGCCGGTAAGTCCCCATGCGAGACGATTACCTTGTTTTATTTTATCTTAGTTTATTGAAATATTAACGTATTGTTAAGAATTAAGATAAGGTGTTCATTTCATTGCTTTAGTAGTTTAGTAATGTATTACTTGATAGTAATTTGTTTTATATAAATCTTAGATAAATTGTTAGTTTGGTGTTGGTTTTTTGGCATATAAAAATATATTTCATTATAGAATCGAGGACAACAATGTACACCTTTAGCTTGACAAACAAGCCCAATACACCTTTTTAAATCATAATATAAAATTGAAATGCCAAGAGTTTACCTGATGGTTAGTGCCACAACAATTCATGGACATCTGCAACCAACTTCAAATAAATAACGCCTTACTGCCTGTAATTAATACTGGTCTCTACACCCTTCAGACCGGGACACTGCTATTTGACGGCAGAAATAGGTAAACAGTGTTGTTAACTATCCAGACGAACTCCTAGGTAGTAATGGAGTCATACTAAGTAAATAATGACCGGCTGATGGTAAATCCGAGCCGTGGTATGATAGCTCAGATGGTTAGCGCTTGCTGTACGTTTCATAGTACGCGAGCAACCCGCGTTCGATCCCCGCCGGAACCAATAAAATTGCTAGTTGCAATTTTAATTGATGATTTACCACGTGCTTGGCGGTGAAGGAAAACATCGTAAGGAAACCTGCATTTTTGAGAAATAAGAAAAACTATTTCGAAGACATGTGAATATCGCCAACACGCATTGGGGCAGTGCGGCGGACATTTCCTTGCCCTAAAACGTACGTATATGTGCTGTAACTTTGTTTTTTATATGAAGAAAAGTATATAATCAGTTAAAGAATAACTTAAGTTCCATATTATATTAACGTAAAATGTTAATTGTGTACCATTTTTGAAATATTTAATATAGACATTGTAATATGTTCTATAGATAGAAGTACTCGTTAGACGTCAGAAAATCTAAAATTTTGTAGACGTCTTAAGATTTGATGACTGTACGGTAAATTTTATGAATATGACCTTATCAGGATCATTATAATAAATAAAATTTTAATTTATTTATAGAAATTTGCAGAGAGCGCTTAGCCCCTGAGCTACCACAGCTCTTCCTCACACATTTTTGCATAATTACATTAAGTAGCAATGTCATTTAAATGTTTTTAAATACTTTTATCAGTTACAGAATAAATCAGAAAAATAAGGGGATGATACTTTTTAAATGATAAATGTGATATCAACGACCTACATTACTGATTACGGTTTACATTACTGAAATTGAGGTTTCAATAATAGCCCTCAAGGGCGACAACGCATCTACATTTTGACTCTTAATTGAAAATAGATATAGATGTCTATGAGCCACAACATCTATTTACCATAAACCCATTCGATTGCCGTAACCCATCTTTTGCTTTTTGCGCACTCCTTGTCGTGTGCCACCAACGCACCTTACGCGTTGTGACTATCTTAAAATAATATCGTTTTAAAAGTGCGTTCTGAAATAAGTGAATTCTTTAATCGATAAAACGTCATTGCTATTTGCCGATTCTGATGGTTTGACAGTGTCAAAACAGAAAATGACATTTCTCGATGGTTTTTGTTAGACCGAAAAATGTGTTGCGAATGTCGTCAAATATTGTATGTTTACTCGTGTTTAAATAGTGTTAAGATATTTATTATCGCAAGATAAGTATTTAATACAATTAATATTTCTATGAATTAGTTAATTTTGTTCAGATTCCAGTAAAAGCGATAAAATTTAAATTTCAACGCAAATGGTGCGTTCAATAGCATACACGAATAACAATGGGATGATATTTTTATAAAACCATTGAGATAGATATAGGATCAAATAGATACAGATAACAGCTCCCTTCACATTTTAAACAGATTAAGTCTAAAGCTTTACTTAAAGGTTTACATACATAATGTATAGTCTGATAGTAAATTTTACGTAATATACATATACGATTTTTACAGACAGGTTTCAAACACTACAGCTTGTGATTCTATGTTAAGATTGGGGAAGAGTTCTTTATCTACACACGGTTCAACGTACACCCGAATTCAGTTTTTCTGACTCACAAAATCCCTCTACATACATACACCTCTACATACTACAGGCCTAAACATTATAACTTACTCATAATAAGTACCTCTGACTTATTTAACACGCATGAGAAATGTAGGCTAATTTTTTTTATTTGCTGTTTTTTACAGGAAACAAGTCAGATCTATTTACATTAATTTTCCATCCAATAATTTATGCATTGACGAGTCACACTCGTCTAATGGAGAGGACGTCTCATATTTCGGCAAAATATTAAAACAAACATAATCAAGATGGCATAAAACTGTATATCATGATCGATGTTAACAGTATTATTCTAAAAATATTTTTTTATGCTGGTGCAGGCGATATGACCGTCGGTGGTACTAACCACGCTTCACAAGTCGTTACAAATTTTAGTTAGTTAAAAGGTTATCTTAACAAGGGTTATGATTATCTTTTGTGTTAACGGATAATTTCTATAACTTTGTTGAGTTTGCCAAAAAACTTTTATCACAAAAATTACTAGGACAAACTCTAAAAAAATTATTCAAAGAAGTGGTTACAAAAAACTAAAAAAGGCTGAGTATGTTGCGTAATATAATAAAAACGGTGTTTGTGTAATGAAATGGTGACAAATCGTGGTATTCTCTCAATTTCATACTTAGAATATTATGCACAAATGACGCCAACAACAACGCTTCGCAACACAGAGATGATAAAACCAAACATAGTGATAAACTATAATAAAAATGTGGGTGGAATTGATCATCAAGATCAAACGTTATCATATTACAGATGTGAACAGAAGATGGTATAAAAAATTGGGGATTCATTTTCTACAACAAATGCTTTATATTTCTTTCACGATATACATACAACGTACTATCGGGTTATAAGAAACCATTATATGACTTCCGATTACCAGTGATTGAGAGTTTTGTTCCAGATGTCAATATCACTTCTTTTCGTACTTCTAAAGTTCATGTAATACAACCTTGTCCTCGGAAAGGAAAGACAATGCGCCGGAGATGCAAAGTCTGTTGGAAAACAGAAAAAAAAACGCAAAGAAACCCCATTTTACTGTCCTGATTGTGCTGAGCAGCCTGGACTTTGCATTGTAAATTGTTTTAAGGTTTATCACAATTATTAATAAACCTTTTTTTTTCAACTAATTATAACTTTTATGCAAATCCTTGTTATTTTGCAATCCATTATTATTTTCCTATTTAGATATAACATTATTATAATGCATAACACTAACCCTTGTACCAACGCAAGGGTTGCGTCGCCGTATCTGTCCAAAAATTGTAATATCGGTGTGCCACCAGCGCAACATATGAGTTTGGGCTTTTTATCTGTATTTTGAGTTTATTTTTCGAATATTTGACTATTTAAATAAATAAAACCATTTATATCAAACCCTTTAAAACAAATAATAGAGGATCAAAATGAATAAAAAAGATTATTGTGGCATAGAATGGGTGCATTGAAACTATGTGCTCGTTTGTCACCCTTATTATATTAAAAAATAATAGCATACGGAATGAGTTACATTACGACTATAGACATTGCCAGATTAATTTTGACTCCTAATAAATGACAGGATAACCATCACGTTTACGCCACACAAAATATTTAGGATGACGTCGGGCAGAAGCGTCAAAGATGCGAGACGTCTGGTACTGCTCTCGGCAACCCACCTACCAAGCGTGACTATTGAAACAAGTCTTCCCTAAAACGGGAGCGGCTCATGACAATCAGTGGATTTTATGGGCTGAATGAATCATCATAAAGAGATACTTACGCGATAAAATATTAATAAACATGTTGTTGTGCCGTGTCCACTTATGAGCTGTTACAATTTATTCAAATTTAAAAAATAATACGGCAAATTCCATATCCGTCCACTGTAAAAAAAATACGGTGTATTATTATAAAATCTCTTAGAAGAACGTCTGTGACAGGCTGATAAGACACACTGATAGACAATGAGGTGATCCTTAATTTTGGCATGGAACACTATAATGATGTGGTGTGTTAAGGATGTATGAAAGCAAAGCGAAGTTCACGGGAGCAAGGCCGCGGGATTAGTTTAGTTAAACATTACGTAGCTTTACGGTAACTTTATAATACAAAATACAGAATTATTTTTCAAAGAATATCCAAATTTTATATTTAAGTTCAAATATTATATATTTGAACTTAAATATAAACTACATTAAGGGTATATAATTACTATATACCGTTAATGCAGTTTGCTACTTTACTAAATACTGGTAAATAATAACTTATTTAAAATTATCCCAAATTGAAAGTGACTTATGGGCTACAACTACGCGTACCTACCTATAATATACGCGCGCTCCTCTTTTGCAATTCAATTCACGTTTTTTCCGAGCAAGCGACCATTACGAATGTGTGCGTGCGTAGTAAAATAGTAGGCGTTGGATATTTGTGAATGACAATCAGTTAAAATATTGCATTACCACGCATTCTCAATTTAAAAGATAAAGAGGACAGAATGTTTACGATTTTTTTAATTTAATTTTTCTTCACCATTCGCCTATATTACTTATTCTGAACCTTATCTGCAAATTTGGGCGCATATTTCAAAATAAATAACCGCGTATATATGTAATGATTTACATTAACCCATCAATAATGCTGATCAAGCAATACTGATTGTTATTGGTGACCTGGACCATGAATATTCACTGCTACTTCTGCATAACTTCTTTTGTGTTTTATCTGGATAGTTAGACATTAATGGAGACAAGATAGATAGATAACTTTAAAGTCTGAGGAGATTTAAAACAGGTCTTTAACTTTTCTGATCAAATGTTTAAATTGTTTATCAAAAATAAAATTAAAGATGTTAAAATGAGATCTACCTAGTTCGACCATGTCATTACTATTTTTTTTTTTATAGAATAAGGGTGACAAACGAGCACACAGTCCACCTGATGGTAAGTGGTTGCTGTGGCCCATAGACATCTACATCTATCCTCTATTACAAATCAAAATGTAGATGCGTTGTCACCCGTGAGGACTAAGATGGAATGTCTCATTTCCAGTAAAAAGGGCCTCCGGCCACCTGCACTCACCAAGCAAAACGCACAGGTAAACCTCTACTTCACGCTGGTTTTCTGTGAGGTCGTGGTACCACCCCGGTTCGAGACGGCCCATCCGTGCGACAGCAAACGCTGCCGCGTGGCTCTACCACTAACTAATCCCAACACCACTAATATGAAAGACACACCACTCTCGATAATACTATATGTATACGTAGCGACGTTCATGTAGCATTCAGAACACTTGGCTCTAGCGGACTCGGGTGGCTGCAACCTATGCTACCCCATTGGTGTAATAGCAGTGGTGTTATCCAAGATGATTTTCTACGATCGTTTTCGCAATAGAAAACTAAAAGAATGAACGCAATCAACGCTCAGGACATGTGACTTAACGTTCAGTTATTTCTTTTGCATTATTATTATTTTTATTTTCTATAACGTTAACGACCGTAGAAAGTGATCTTGGTTAAGGAAATCTAGTGCCTAAAAACCGTGTAACAATAAAAAAAAAATCACGCAATCCTGTAATTCTTCTAACATTGCTTCCAACTTTATAATTATTTTATTTAAATCGAATAGAAATTAGATATAAAGGAAAACGATACCAATTAATACACAACTTTGGACAAGAAGATAGCCATTGGTTGTGGTGATGTGGTAGGATAATAGTTTTGTACGAGTTGGAGTTCTCCCGTGATAACTAATATAGTAGAACGCTGAACAACCGAATTAATTGGGACTGGGGTCGATTCGGATAATCGAAAACGAAACTTTACACTGACTAATGACGCTTTCCTAACTCTCTGGCGTAAATCCTTTATTATTGCCGTTCCTAAATCCACCGATTGCAGCGTTATTATTTCCCCTTATCATTCAGGTTTCTGCCGTGGTCCTTGTACAACTACTGCCCTTCTCAAGGTGATGGAAGATGGGAGATATCCGCAATGATATTGACAAATCTAAACTGACCGTTCTTATTTTAATAGATTTTTCTAACGCATTTAACGCTGTTGACCATGATATCTTTGCTAGCTCTACTTTCTCGTTTGAATATCTCGTCTTCATCTCTGGAATTGTTCTCATCATATCTTATAATTAAAATAAAGAAGAAACGTTCAATTATTTACACATAATAAGAAAATGAGTTAATTAAGCTTTATTAGGAAATTTATATTTGATTTAAAAAATAAACGCTATTAATTATTTAATTGAGGCTAATATTTTCACAGCAGACACAATTACACGTTTAATGGACTTACCCATTAGATATTACCCAAAAGAATATAAAGTACTTTCTATGAGCACTCGCATCCACCTCCTACTTACATGAAAGCAAATAATGGATTGTGCATTAGAAAAAACTATTTGACAAAGTGACTTATAACAAACTATATATTTCCGTTTGTTTGTTTGTTTGCTACTTACTTATGTATTCTTGTTGTGTCACCGTTAAAATTCATGACTCCATTTCGTCCTGTGGGAGTAGTAAAAAAGTTGTAAGTCTTATGAGACAATATGGGGTAGTGGGTATTCTTACACCGACATTATAGGGTCCTTAGTTCCGGCCGTTAGTTTGGACATAGCGATGGCCTTTGATCGGGTTTGGCACAAAGCGCGTTATGCTTTATACGAGTACACCGGCCGTGTCGATATTTATCGGGAAAACGTCACCGAGTACCGGAACAATCTTGTGTCTGAAGTCGAGTCTTTGCTGAACAAAGTCCTGGATAGGGGCGACTAAATCTAGTCCAGTTTAATCCCCAGAAGACACAAGTTTGCGCGTTTACCGCTAAAAAGAACCCCTTTGTTGTATCTCTTCGATTTCAAGGCACTCCCCTTGTTGCCTCAGCCAGTGTCGGAATCCTCGGCGTCGACATATCGAAAGATGTGCAGTTTCGTGGTCACTTGGAAGAGAATGCCAAATTGACCTATAAAAAGCTAGGCGTGTTGAGCAGAGTGTGACAGTATTTCATGTCGGCATATCGCGTGCAATTTCACATGGCGTAAGTTCGGCCTTACATGGAATACTGTTTCCATCTCTGGACTGGAAATATTAAGTGAATTTGTTTCTATTCTATTTCGCATACTTATGCGAAACAATGATTGCCGCGTCTAAAGATCAAATAGTGAGGGGGGGGGGGGCAGTCATTCCGAAAAAGTTGTAAAATTATTAATGCAGGAATATCTTAATGTCCGCCATTCTGTATATGAAATTAATTATTATGAAAGTATATCCCTAATAACACAACTTTTAGAAAAAAAAACATTTTGTACGGGAACACTACGTACAAACAGGGCTGGAAATTCTAAAGAATTATCAGCGAAACTACAAAAAGGTGAGATAATAATTCTGCGCAACCAAAATAAAATGACGGTTTGCAAATGGCACAGTAATAGGGTCCTGTTGGCATCTAGTGAACACGATAGCGACATGGTTCCTGTACAAAATCCACGGCGACCAGATATAATCACGCTAAAGCCGAACACTATAGCAAATTATACTAAATATATGCGCAACGTAGATAAACACGACCAATTAATGTCAACAGTGAACATAAAACCTTAAAATATTACAAAAAAGTTATTATTCATATAATTAAAATATGTCTCATAAATGCCTATTAATTATTTAAAATTGATAATCAACCATATATGTCATATTATGTGTACAGAATAAAACTGTTAGAATTATTACTTCCAGCCAAACCCACAATCGTTGTCCAACCCACAATAAGACATGACATTCATTTGCCTCAAATTTTGCCATCTGGGGCATCTGGGCGTACCAAAAGGAAGCAGTGTCAATTTTGTAAGATGAGTAAAAAAAGGGTGGATACAATCTATTGTTGTCCAGATTGCCCAAGGAAACCGGGTCTATGCCTTACATGTTTTCGTAGATATCACAAATATTGATTTATGTATATATTATTGTACCAATTATAATACTTAATTGTAACATACAGATTAACACTGATTACTTTCTTTCTTCTTTAAATATATGTTCTTGTTTTTAAGTGTTGCTTTTTATTTCATATACGGGTGTATATGTACGTACCTACTTACACGTCGTAACACCATTCTGCGACAATCACCGATGTACTATTGAATACTAGTTACAAATAATAATCATATTAACGCAGCAAGATGTATAACTATCAACTATGAAATCAAGATTGTTCATAGTATGAACCTATAACTGTTTTTAGTTGCATAAAATAAAATAGCTAAAATAAATATTTCATTAAAATGTTTTCAATGTTGATAACCTCTGGAAGACACTGTGTGGCGTTTTCCGCGACTGAGGAGAGTTGTTATTTTCTAAAATTATTATTTACAGAGACGGCGACTATAATGGTGTTGTATGTATACATACTATGTATGTAAACCATGCACATATAAAACGTATATCCCTTTAGAATAGATATTGGCCAAATTATGGGTAAAATATGAAATACGCCAATCGGCGTCATTCGCCTAAGAATGACAATTGAAATTAGGCCGTTGTGCGTGCACCGCAACGAATGGGCTAGAGCTAGACGAACCAACACGTCTCCCTCTTATCGACACCTTTCTTACATGGTGACCCTACCAGGCGGTGCGCTGCGATAATGCATGCGCACCTCCGCGGCCTGTAAAGTAAAATAAAAAAAACAAATATAATGTAAATTAATTTAATTTATTATTTTATGGATTAAACCTAATTATACTCAGTATAATTAGGTTTAGTATGACGTAAAGGAAATTAAATGCGAATATTAGAAATGGCCTCAATATTCCATTTTTTTTGAGGACATTTCTGAAAGATATACCGACGAAGATAGAATTTTGAGGGAAAAATATTCTAACATGTGAATTTACGACAAACAGAAGAAATTGTAGTCCAGCGAGCAGCACCAGCAATCAGTAGTATAGGCCGAGAAGATTAAGCCGAAAATATTAAAAAAGAAGATTAGAGGTAACATTGCACCAGTGTGATATATTTTTATTAATATTTTAGAGTCTATCGGTCCTTGAGATTTTTTAAGTTATTTAATTATCTTATTTTACAAGATGGTTATATATTATATATATAACCATCTTGTAAAATTATAATAATGATATGTAATATGTAATATTATAAATGTAATAAATGTTTAGTATTAAATATACGACAAGTTAAAAATAACCATCGCATGCTAGTAGTAGTAGTGTAGCGATTTTAAATGCGATGTACAAAACATTGTAAATGATATGCGTTAAATTAAATTTTTAACTCTTATTTATATCAATAATTTTTCATATTTATTATACTTAAAATAACACTGTTATATTGTACATTTCTTTTTCTCTGTAGTAAATATTATCTAAATTTATGCATATATGAAATTGGTCATAAACAATTCACTAATGTTATAAGTTTTAGTTCTTTTTTAATTTTCTAAATACAATGAAAGTTAGTTATAAATACAATAACCCACTAAAAATATGTTTAAATAAATAAATAATTTGTTGTATAAACTTGATAGTTGTTATAGTGATTTTTCAATTATTTTCTGCATACGATATAACAAACATCATATTTCTAGGAAACAGGAAGGAAGGTAATTTTTTTAAAAAGCTAATGCATTTGTCGATGTATGTAAAAGTAATAGGTATAACTTTTAACGGTATAGCTATATAAACGTTTGTGTAAATTTACAAAATATTTATAACTATAATTTTAAGGTGCGTTTTACTTGCATTCTTATCATAACATATTGTACAAGTTATGTTGCAATTAGGTGCGATCATAATTCGATGTAATAGCAAACGTTTCCTTTTACGTACTTTGGAATTTAAAACAAAGGTGTCATAAATCGCTAGCTGCTGGGATTGCGATTTGTGATTTGATCTGTCTGTTGTTATGTTAATTAAAATGATTACGTTGCTTCCCATAGACTTCTTTGTTCTGTGTATCTTAATATGGAATGTAACAATTAATTTCGGTCTTATATATTGATTGTACTTTCAAATCATAATCTTTTAATTTTTATAATTCATTATTTTCAGGGAAAATGGTAGGGTTTCAATATGTAAGTTCTTTGTATAGATTATGAAAATAATGTCATCGTACAAACGATTTTGAAACTAGTAATATGGACATACAAATGAGATATTTAAATTTTGTTGTGCTCATATTGTGAACCTCATTCGATGACTGAAAAATATACCTGAATACTATAAGTTTGTAAAAGATGTAAGTAAATTTATGGATAAATAACGGGATACATTATTATAAATGAAAAGTATTGATAGTGTATAGGTGGAGTAACATAGATAAAGATACCAGTAGTTTTTCAGTTATCCTTAATAATGCGTATTTAATTGACTTCGACTACATTGATGATGTTCTCATTTTATTTATATTGAAGTCGGTTGTACAACATTTTTAATTTCACCACTTGTGACAAATAAGATAATAATAAGAATAACGACAAGATGATTCAAAAGATTGAAGTGACTAAATTACTTAATAACTAAGTAAAAAGTGGAATACAACAATACAAAAATATTTTATTGGGAAATATGTAAATGTATGTAGAGACGTATAATATTAATAGACTGTTTACGAAACAATGTGCAAGTAACAAGATTGTGACCTCGAATTTACTATTAGACGGGGGGATCTGATCCCCCGACCTTCCCATAGAATACATCTATCTCGATCGATTGATTTGATCAATTCATATTCTTTTTAGACATAATATTTTTATAAGTTTAAAAAAACTGCTTTTTTATTTTTGACGGTTGGAGGTGTGATGTAGTATTGTAGCCCACACGACATAATTGGAAGTAATTGAAAGTAAAGACTAGAAATGAGTTGGGGAGTGACTCGAACTTTAGGCCTAATCAGGTTGAATAGCCTATCCTGTATAGAATGTCATGGGGGCCATAGTTGAATTGGGGCAAAAAAGTTCTCATTACACTCCTAGGGGGTCACCCTAGGAGTGTAATGAGAAGTTTTCACTTTTTATGATGAATGAGAGAATGAGAGAGAAATGGCCAAAAACCAAAAAATTAAAAATTCTTATTTCGTCCAAAGGTTCTTACACAGTCTTTACTTCCCGCATCCCACTAGTTATATATTAGAGTTAAGTTTAGAATAAGAGAGTAGTAGTCTTATTAAAGTCCTAAACAGATCAACAAGTCTTCCTCTAATTGACATCTTTCTTACTTCATTTAGAGTAACTTTTGAACTAGATCAATTGAAGTTATGTTCAAACAATATACTTGTGCGTTGTCAAGTTATTAAGATTTCTGTACTTGGCGCAGTGTAGTGTTGTCGAGTTGTTAAAAATGATATATTTACACTAAAAATTTACTGAGTAAAAGTTATCAAGTCTGTGAGAAGAACGTTTGTGACAGACAGATCCAGCATTTATGGAGGTCAAGATCGTAGGTACAGCTTTAAAGTCTGAAGATCTTCTGTGGGATTAGCCACTATGACATTCTACGATTGTTAACTCTATAGAAAACCATAAAAATTAATGAAAACAACACTAAGCCACGTGACTTAACGCTCAGATATGTTATTCCCATTCATTTTTACAGTTTTCTACTATGTAAGCCATCGTAGAAAGTCTTCTTGACCAATCCCACTGATCAGTTACATTGTTTTTCAAATAAAATTAATTCACCGAAGCTATTTTTTAATTATTTATTATTTAAAAGTTGAATACAAAATCAATTCAAATAGCATCTATAAACCACAAACGTTTGTAAATAATGCTATTTAAAACTATACTCTGATAATTGTGTCTGTGCATGCAGTGTGAATGTTCTCACTCAAATATTATGTACTTATTTCAGGTTTACACTACAAATTTATTCCGACAGTAAAAGGAAAGCACTCATTACTGTTAATAGACGACTACACTTTCAACCAGCCGACAAAAGATGATCGCTACTGGACCTGCTCCAAGCGTTTGAACTCCAGGTGCAAAGCAAAAGTGCGGTTCGATCATCAGAGAAACATAGTCGTGTACGATAGAAACCACAACCACAATCCTCCTCAATATTTTATTAACAAAGATGGTTCATACATTAAGATTTAAATTTTTACGTGGTAGAGCCATGCTGAAACTATATTAGTAGTATAGTTGTAGCACTAACGGGTCGTATCGATCGGGGAAGGACCACTCTCTCACAGAATACCAGCCTAAAATAGCAGCTTCACGCTGCTGTGTTTCGTATGGTGAGTGTAGAGAACCAGAGACCCTTTTTACTGGAAACGAGGCATTCCATCTTAGTCCTCACGGGTGACAACGCATCTGCATTTTGATTCGCAAATGAGGATGGATGTAGATGTCTATGGGCCACAGCAACCACTTACCACAAGGTTGACGATGTGCTCGTTTGTCACCCTTGTCTTATAAAAAACAACTGGCTTCTTGACCGTAAGTTTCGTAAATTGTTTAAGACACTCTTTACTTATAATAAGTTCTTTAAAAATTGTTTAATCACCGATTTTTATTATTTAAGCAATAAATGATTTATTAATAAAAACAGTTTTAATGTAATCGACATACACAGATGTAGAATATGTATGTTTTATAATACATATAACGAGATATTAAATCTTAGTCCTCGTAGGTGACAACACATCTGCATATTTGTTCCTACATGTAGGTATCTATGGGCCAACAGATAGAAGGGAAAGAAATAATGTAATTTTGAAACACTTAAAATTAAATAAAAGAAAATATAAAATAATTTTACAGCCCATATAAGATTCAGTGTTGGGCACATGCCTTTTCTCATTGCTAAGAGGGCAGCAGGGCGGCAGCAGTTAGTCAAGAGGGTTCCGCTAGTATTTGGTCAGTCTAATTGTACACGCAGGACCAAGTAGTCCTGCTAATCAACGAATGAGAGTGCCGACCGAGCTGACAGATTATACGCCGATACACTTGAAACTCACCAGTACACTTGACTGGTGGTGTAAGAATATTCATCCCCCTCCCCCCACGTTCCGTGGGTGTCATAAGAAGCTACAGAGCGAAACAAATCAGAAGATGTGTAGCGTTTTTTTTTATTAACAATTATTAAATAAAAAGCCCACTTACCACTACCAAGCGGGCAACTGTGACAAATAGCCCCATAGGAAGCAATCTATGGGGAAGGCCAATGTTTACCTGTGGGCTTTCAATAGACTTTAAACGTGGTAGAGCCATGCTCCAGCTATATTAGTAGTATAGTTGTAGCACGAATGGGTCGGCTCGACCGGAGAAGGACCACGCTCTCACAGAATACCTGCGTAAAATAGCAGCTTGACACTGCTGTGTTTCGTATGGTGAGTGTAGAGATCCGGAGACCCTTTTTACTGGAAAAGAGGCATTCTATCTTAGTCCTCACGAGTGACAACGCATCTACATTTTGATTTGTAATAGAGGATAGATTTAGATGTCTATGGGCCACAGCAACCACTTACCAGCAGGTGGACTGTGTGCTCGTTTGTCACCCTATCCTATAAAAAAAGAAAAAAAAAGACTGTAACGGTACCGATAACCCACTTACCTCTTGCTTATTGAAGTTAAGTTCCAATTTCGTAAGTTATATTACCTAATGTAAAAAGATATTTATATAGAAATACCCTTTACAAACTTCGGTATTCAAACTCATGTTTGTTTTTAGTTGCAGTCATTACTTTATCGTCTGGTAAAACCCTGTTAATTGTGAATGGATATACTTTCAAAAAAGAGTTTTGTGTAAACGGCGACACAAGATGGTCCTGCAGCGAACCGAATCAAAGCAAATGTAAAGTTTATGTACACGTTAACAACAAGTTTGAGGTTGTTTCAATGGCGAATTCGCATAATCATGAACCAATCCTCTGTCGAATGTTTCAAGAGAAAATTATGTAGCCACTTAAGTGCTTGAAACTTAAAAAAATGTTGTAAAGAAACTAGATTTTACGGATTTTGTTAAATAAGTTTATTTTTATATTTCCGACGTTTCGAGTATTTTACAACACCCATAGTATCTGGGGGACTGATGTGTTCACTGTCTCAATGTCACACCCAATCATGGCTACCTTCTACTTAAAATCTTTAATTTTTGATCTGATCTACGCAGAAGAAACTTATAGTATCTTGAATTCTTGAAGTAGTATATTTGGTTTGGGATTCCATTTTATTACATAACATACATAAACACTCACGCCTGTCACCCAGAGGGGTAGGCAGAGACTATGGACTTCCATTTGGCACGATCCTGACAAACCTCTCTCGCTTTCTCCACATCCATATACCATAGAATACACGCTCGTCGGTTAAAGGTACTCTTGATTTGGCCCATTTTCAATATATCGCCAATTTGGTCGATAATTTTTCGCCTAGGGCGACCCTTCCCGACTCTGCCGTTCACATCTGCAACATAAATTTTCTTTGTCACTCTTTCCTCATTCATTCTTTCTACATGACCAAACCACCGAAGCATTCCTTTCTTAATCCTGGTAACAACATCATTTTGCAAACCACACTCTTCTCTTATTAAACAATTTCTCACTTTGTCATTCAGATTCATCCATTTTATTAATTATAGGATTTCAAGTAGATAGGAGCACTCAGAAATCTTCTCTATTGAAGCTTTGCGAAACGTCCTAAATAGGAATCAGTGTTCTTTTGTGTTGTTGCTAGAATTTGTGGACTATCAAATCTGATGTACATAAGGCTCACTGAAAGTTCTGCGTTCCTGGCCGCTCATAGATGTTTGGATTTCGAATGTTTTATCTTTTAAAGCATAAAATATATTAATTAATAATAATACATATATTGATATTATAATTAATGAATATATAATATATTGAGCCGTGGTAGCTCAGACGGTTAGCGCTCGCTGTAAGCTTCGCAGTACTCGAGCAACCCGGATTCGATCACCGCCGGTACCAATGAAATTGTTAATTGCAATTTTAAGTGCTGATTTATCACGTGCTCGGCGGTGAAGGAAAACATCGTGAGGAAACCTACATGTCTGAGAAATAAGAAAAAAAATATCTTCGAAGACATGTGAAGTTCCCCAACACGCATTGGGGCAGCGCGGCGGACATTTCCTTGCAGTGGGACTGGGACGTGAAAAGGCTGCAATATTACTTTATATTGAATAAAATAATTTTTGGCGCGAAGAAACAGAATATAAATTCAAAAGGGATTCGAGTTGAATAGTGGAGAAAAGATTGTGAAATATGATCACGGACGTTCCAGTGCAGCGTGTAACATAGTGACATTGTGAGGAGATGAAACATAGATGTACTGTTATATTCCGGAAAAGAAGCAACAGTCTTCTGTATGGGTGATTGAAGGCGACAGCAAACCAAGAAAATTTAGACTGGTAAGAAGCGTAGGCAAAAATTTAATGCATTTTTTGTCCACACAATCAAACTTGATGAGCAAAAGACAGTTAATGCTGAGTAGCACGATGCCATTTGTTCGCCAAGTGTCTGAAAAAGTTAGAGAAAAACGAGCAAGAAGTCGCAGCCTATTGCACCACGACAGTGCTCCGCCGCGAACAAGACAGTCATTTTTGGCTTCTGAAAAGGTGGAGCTTGTGAGCCGTCCCGCACACAATCCAGGCCTCGTGTCATTCGATTTATTTATTTTCCCAATAATCAAAGATTTGATAAGTGTAGGAACCGGTGACCCTTTTTACTATAAACGAGGCATTCCATCTAATTTTACAGGAGTGAAAACGCATCTGCAGTTTGTTTCTTAATCGAGGATAAATGTAAATGTACATGGTTCACAGCACCCACTTACCATCAGGTGGACTGTGTGCTCTTTTGTTACCCTGTTTCTATAAAAAATACCTTTAGGAAGCCGAAGAAGAGGCCGTGATACCTTTCAACCAGCACGTGAAAAACATGAGTAATGGTCCTCATGTTTTCAGAAATGGTTTGAACGTTTGAAAAAATGTAATGAAGAATACTTTCAAATGCAGTAAATATAATAGTTTACATATGAATTGTTTTATTTGAGTTACGAAAAATTTATAGATTACCCCACGTAATGTTGATGAAATTTGTCAATTTATCAAATCTGATAAAATTACAAATCGTCGGGAATATAAAATAATATTCAGCTAAGGAAAGATAATAAAATCCGTAAAAATTACTTTCATTCGATGCGTAGTGTTAGCGTACATATTAAGAAATCATTAAATTATTGTTTTTATTTTTATTCTTGGGATCTCAAAGAGGCTGTTTTTTATTATTATGCATATATATACTGGAAATGTTTTTCATTTTAATTATACTAACATCTTCCAGAAATATTTCTCATTTATTCATAAGTCTTTAAATATTAAAAAGATTTATTTCATGCTGTCTTTTATTTATTTCGATTATCACCTATCGATTATATTTCTTTATAGATTTCTACAGAGATATATATTTTTTTTTATTATAGGTCCTGAGGAAAGTGACCAATCTATAATAGAACAACAATACTTAGAAGTTTTAGAAGAACACGCAGAAGAAGGTGACGGTGAAAAAGATCACGGGGTTCTTTTGTTTTTAGAAACAGAACGGGGAAAGACGATTTTACAGTACAATGATCACAGATACCACAAATCCAATGGATTCAAGAATAAGACAAGGTGGACCTGTTCCGTTAAGCAATGCAATGCATTTGTGGATTTAAACGATAAGAACGATATTGTTATGACGAATGAGCGTCATGATCATAAAAAGCATAAACAGCTTGAAGATTTTCATCCCGATGAAATTGGTGAGTAGAGATCGTGTATATAATGTATAATGTCGATAACTTAAAAATTGAATAACCCCCGAAACAAAAAGAGCTGGTGATCTTCAAACAGCTGAATTTCTCGTTTGAAGATCACCAGCTCTTTCGCTAAGAACACAAGAGTGTTAATGAATTAAATGAATTAAGACACCTTCCAAACGGAAAAAAACTTAATCAAAATCGGTTCATCCGTTCAGGAGCTATGATGCGACAGACAGACACACAGATACCCACTACAAACATATAACATCCCTCTGTTTTCTTCGGGGGTTAGAATTAAGAGTTACTGGACAAAATACTTAAAAGTTGTACTATGATGTGTGTAAGAATTAACGAGATTTGTTCAAATGCCATTCTAACTTACATGCGTGTGGTGCACTTTATCAACAATTGAACAAGAATCTTGTCGTGATCGTCTTGTCTTGGCTGTAAGCAAAAACTCTCTTCTTCATCATCAGTCCGTAAAAGTCTACTGCTGAACATTGGCTATTCCTGTTGTGAGGAAATTTTGCCTTAATCTAAATCTTGGAAGGCGGCCTTAATCATTGAATCTTGCCTCACACATTGCACCATTCACGCTGCTCTTGTCGCGGGGTGTTTTATGTATATGTAAATGCTGGTTACAAAGAACTAAAAAAAAATATCCACATAATAGCTTCCGAATTCGGAGTATAAATTCGTCTATACATTGAGTCTTGGCATCGGATTCTGACCCCTGTTGTCATAATAAGACGATGTATTTCACCACCATTCACACCACATGCTCAAAGCAAAGCCTGCCATGCAAGTAAAGTAATATGAACCAAGTAATTACACAGATTTGGTCAGGCATGTCTGTCGATGCAAGGGTTAATCGACTTTTATGCAAAAATGCTCAAAAACTCATTATTTCTAGTAATATGTTTAGTAAGGGCTAGTGCGAACAGAATCCTTAAAAGTACAACTGAACATCCCGAGTTAGTAGTGCTACATGAAACATTTACAAATATAGCTTTAAGAACTTACTGAAAAGTATGGACATCTCAGGTCTCAAACAAATTATTTTTTTATTAACTTTATTGAAAACTATAGTGGTATTAGTCCGTTCTGTGAAAATGCGACTGAAAAATGCATAAAGGAATCAAATTTTAATTTAGTTTCTTTAAAATAATTTAATCTCTGATAGTTTAGACATAATGAAATATAGTTTTATAAAGAATATGTGGACTTGATTGTTAGCAAATATTTTATATACGTTTCAATTTGCAGACTCCGCGGTAGTCATAACATCACGAAAAGGGAAAGAAATGCTGCTATTCCGGAAGTACACGTACCGCAAGCAATACAATAAAGGCACTAGGTCCCGTTGGGTGTGCTCCACTTTGAAGAACTGTCGCGGATGCGTTTTCACAGACAACGATAACTTTATAACCTCAGCTTTCGAAGAACACTGTCATGACCCGCCAAAATATTATCTAAATCCCAATCACGTACTCGACGCCTTGAGAGAACCTGTAGTGTTGGAAACTGATTAGGGTTTAGTCACTTTTAAGTTCTTATTGCGCAACAAATTTTATTAATAGTTTCTGGTTTATAGAAAATTATTTGTCATAAAAGCCTTCCCCTTAACCGCGCCTTCACATCTTCAAAAAATTTGACAATTGCTATCAAATTCTATACATTACATTTTAATGCGAAAAATTTCCACGGGGCTTCTTTATTGAAACCTGAGAAGTATTAATGACCTGAGATTAAAATTTATAAATTACTTTTTGCTTAAAGTTTTCAACTTAAAGGATATTGTACTTTAATATTTTGGTTTACCAACATTATTTGTTTATTCGTACAATAAGGAAGAGTTCATCTAAAATATATCACTGATTCAAAGTTCACTTCAAACAACTTTCTTGATAAAACAGCGTTATATTTTGATAAGTATTGAAATTGAAAACTTTACCTTCACTGCCACCTAGCAGCTTTGGACTCAATGGGAAGGCGTGCTAAGAGGCTTATTGGTGACCCGAATTTGGTTAAAACCAATCTTACCAGCCTCGAACACAGACGCAAAGTAGCCAGCCTTTCGGTTTTCTACAGGATGCATTTTGGAGAGTGTGCGCAGGAATTGCATAATTTGATTCCTCCCTCTCCCTTCCACCATCGGACAACCAGACGTTCGGCCAGTCTCCACCCTTTCGTTGTTGACTTACCACGCATTCGAACCAAACGGTTCGTCACGTCGTTCATCATGCGTACAGCAAAGGAGTGGAATAAGTTGCCAGCATCCGTCTTTCCATCCGATTACAGTGTGGGTGTCTTCAAAGCAATAGTGAATAGGCTTTTGTTAAGTCAGTGCGCTTCACCATCTTAGGCTACATCACCATTTACCATCGGGTGTGGTCGTAGTAAACACTGGCTTAGTGGAATATAAAAAAAAAAACTTCATTTTTTTTGCAATTTTTGTAAATCTAATCTGTATAATCATAAAGATGTGCAGGTGTCTAAAGCTACGGAAGGTTTTTATGTTCCAAGTTATTTATTTATGATTTTGCGTTTCATATCGTTTTCAATCTTTTCATTTAGCTGAGACCAATAAACAATGATAGACGAAGCGCTGTGTATATTTCAAGTGATGCCGAAACCATGATCAACAATTAGAAGCACTTACGCACACATCTTTCTTTCATTATCACTCTGTAAAAGTTAACTGTTGGACGCACCTACATGCATCTAAAATAATTTTGTCGGTGGCAAATGATTTTGGATGCATGAAGGTATGTGCGACTGCGTATTCTTTATACAAATTTTTGCGTGGTTTTAGCTTGGTAATTGTATCACTTGAAAGATAGGCAGCGCTCTTCGCGTCTTTCTTTGTTGTCCTTTGTTGGCTTCAGTTTAATGGTATTTGCTTTGAACATAATATAGTTAGGTATTAACTTAGTTGTTTTGTGTATTTGCATAATATAGTTGACATAAAAGTAAGACCGTTAAAACGTTTTTACATTTTTTTTCTATTAATTTTCCATTGTATCTATGTAAGATTTAATTTGAGTTAGCTGAATACATTGTTGTGTAAAGAAAATAATTTGTATTACTGCATCACGTTTACAATAAACCTAGCAAGCTAACAGCATAGCAAAGTGGCGAAGCAATCAGCTTTGTAGCGGTTTTTAACGGCTGCCGTTGAGCAATCAGTTTCAAAATAGGAGGTACAGATGCCTGGGTGATCAGTAATCGATTGCTGAAAACAGAATTTGAAAATTCGAAACCGTTCTCGAGATAATCGTGGGACAGACGGACAGACGGACGGACAGACGGACAGACGGACAGACATCGTGAAATCAATAAGTGACTTCGCAAGCTTCGCCACTTAATAATTGAATTTGTTTAAATGTGTATCGGAAATATCCGAAAACTATGAATAATTTAAAATTGTTATTTAAGACCTTTGCATATTTTGTACATATAAAATGTTTTTGTTAATCAACTTAAATAAATGACAGTTACAAACACAAACATTTTTAATAGATTTTTTTGCGTTTTTCGATGAAAATAAATTATAATATGTAATTTTTATATATTTATATATATATATATATATATATATATATATATATATATATATATATATATGTGTGTGTGTGTGTGTGTGTATATATATTAACTTATAGTAAATTATTAAATCAGGCTCATGTATAAAAATACAAAATTGTCAATTTTTTTTAAATTGTTATGAAAACAACTGATTCACATTTAGCCTTTTATAAATCGATGCAAAAGGACTACCTGTTTAACTCCTAACCCTTGAGTTCTCGAACTTTCGACAAAAATACCTACAAAAGACTATTTTTTATCCAAAAAAGCTTAATGTTTTCCGCGTGTGTATATTTTCGTCTGTTTCTTTGTCATTGGCTAAACGGATTTTAAAATACAAGGTGTAGTATGATTCGTCTTTATCTCCGGATAAACCTACATTTATTGTTGTATTACCTACAATTTATTGCACATCTTTTTAGCGTTAGCTTGAATCGCCATCTGACGAACGTGTGATTTTTATACATTAGTTATTAATAGACACAGATAAGTTTTTTTTTATTAGATGTTACAAGTTTTAACAGTGGTAGAGCCACGTGGCAGCTTTTGCTGTCGCACGGATGGGCCTGCTCGAACCGGGGTGCCCCACGACCTCACAGAATACCAGCGTGACGTAGAGGTTTACCTCTGCGTTTCGCTTGGTGAGTGCAGTTATTGCAGTGGATTCATTTGTTTATTAATAATAACTAATTGCTTATTTTGTTGTTCAAGTAGAACGATCATTTATTAACTAACTCTGGAATCATCCCCCAATAATTTTTTTTGAAAAATACTCTCAAATTAGAGCGAACTGTTTTCTCTTCTCGCGGGGGCAATTTACATAGATAAATTGCACACGGACAAACAACCAAATCCGGAACAATGATTTATCACTGTTCTATCGACCCGTGAAAATTATATATTCTATTATTCGTAGAAATCAAGCAATTAAAATAACCTGTCCTTTAGGCTTTAGGTAATTTTAAACAACAGAGCAATTTTAAAACAAAGAAGAAATTCAAACACTTTGTAATATATGTACAATGGTAAATGATTCTAATATTTTCAACAGCAACGGAAGTCATGTCGAAACGTGGACGAACCCTGCTTATGTACAAGAATTACACGTATTCCAAATATCCATATCCGTTGAAACACGGCTGGCGATGGTACTGCTCGAAGGTCAAGACCTGTAGGGCATACCTAATCACCACGGAGAAGAACGTCATCGTCGCATCGGCAGGACAGCATTTGCATGAGCCGAGCTTACTAAATTCTACTGCAAATTACTATTGGAACAAATAATCTTGTACCTAGTTTTATTTGATTGCAGTGACAATATTGAATTGTTTTAAAAATTTTAAACGACATGTATTTTTATACATATTACTTTATAAAACTAATAACGTCAGCGAAACATATCCAAGACCTCGTCTCAAACAAGCGAGAAAGAGACCACGTATATATGTAATATTTCACTTTTCTAACTAACTAACGTGTTGTGACTGCGGACAAGAAATCATAACCCAATTTCTACCCTTGTGGTCTTAAAAAACGTGTAATAAATGATAAATGATCACACAGCCTCCGACAGATGGCGGTATAACAGTCTCGTATATGTCAGGTACAAATAGTAGAAAACTGAGATTGGCGACGAAATTCAACGTCAAAAGTGCCATACGTCTGGTACTGGTCTGGCCTGCCAAGTGTGACGACTAAGGCAAATCCTCCCTGCAACGGGAGAGGCTCCATGTCTAGTAGTAAACTATCATGGACTAATAAAAAGAAAAAGTATAAACACGACGCTAGCGTTTTAGCTTATAAGTAGATATAATTGGACTGTTTAAATATCTGATTAAATAAATACTTTGAATTTAAACTATATATATTTAGATAGAATAAAAAACAATTTCATAGATAGTAAACATTTGCTTTATCAACAAATTCTTTTCTTTTTTATTGGTTTTATAGACATTGTATATGTCAACAAATGAGGCTTTCTTGTCCTCTCAATTTTAGGTAGGTATTTTAGACTCCAAAATTTTTCGTAAGTCATTTTATTTAATGTAAAAAATGTTCCCACACTATGAATTACAATTTCGTGAACAAAAATGTAGAGGGAACACCAATTCCTGAAACATTTATTTATAGACGATACAAATACTTCCGGGCGGGTCACAAACCCTGGGCCCGCGGCGGTACTACTCGGCTACAGTGCCACCTAGCCGTCATTATAATCTATTTATAAATACTTTTTTTTTGGAGTTTATAGCCTGGTATCTAGACCTTTAGGCCAAGTCTTGAGTATTATTATTCAGTTTATTATAATTTCCCCAAGCCTTGTCTTTATGTATTATTATCCTTCATAGTTCACTGCTTCACAATATGTTGATGCGTCACATTGTGCAACCCTTGGGAGATTTTGACGGCAACTTGAGCCAGCAGGCAGCTGACAGTTGGCGATGGTATCTAAAGGCGCCTTTACCGCCTTCGTACCACTTTTACATATCAAAATCCACTTCAAACTATTATTTAAACTATAATACAGGAGCAGCAAACCGCCGCCGATCAAGTTCCCGCCAAAACTCATTTATAAATACAAAACAAGCCCAGAGCTTGCCCGCTCCAGCCAAAAAAGCCACCCCTCACCCTTATTATTATAAGAATTACCCTCAAAATATAAAATTGGTGAAAGTATTTTCATACTTATCGCTACCATGGGCAAATGCGCGTGAAGATTAAATCTATTTTCTGAACTTTTTAAAAAAATGATTACGGAGTGTCCAAATAAGGTCAGTCCGCTTAGCAATTTCTGCTTAGAAAAATAATCCGAATATATAGCATTGAAACCTTATATTTTTTTGTGATTTCCTACATCTTTGAGTTTTTGATTTGCCTGAAATTGATAGTTTTTATCTTTGTACTGATAAAATTTGATAACCCATAAACAGTCTAATAGATATGGGTTGTGAAAAATGTTATATTGCCTAAAATTCCTTTCTCACCAACATTTCGGCTGATATGAGCATATGCTGGCTGCGAGAAATTCGAAAACGATCTATGGCTGTTATGCTACGCACTGAACTAGTCAATCGAGAGAACCAATTGCAGCTCAGAACAATATTATGCCCATGAAAAGTTGACAGAACCATCACCCGTGTTCCCCTGTTTCCTCCTCCTAATTTGGACCTTTTTTCCAATAATATAAGGAGGATTGTGTTTGTATGTTTTCTTTTATTTTTTATGTTCGTTAATTTTATTACTACTAGATAGCGAAATAACTGGGCAGTTTTAGTAATTTTCGAAGGTTCCTAGCTTGTAAAATGAAAAAAAGAAAACATAAGTACAGGCTTAGAATAATAACACCCGGTGTTATTATTCTAAGAGTACAGGTAAAATAAATTTTGTATCGAAAAAATTTTTTGCTTTAGTGTCATTATCCAGGAAGAAAGCAGAGCAATAAGTTAGTATAGTGTTACGAACAAAACGCCGCGCCGCGCGGATATCCTCATAAACTAATCTCCAATGTATTTTTAAATATAACTACAATTTTCCTATGTACTTATTATAATGATTATTTTTAAAAGAATGCCTTAATATAATTAAGAGGTCACATTTTTATAGAGTTAAAATAAAATATAATGTTTGTTAATTCTTTAAGCAAGTGTTTTAACCGTGTTTAATAAATTAAATTCCTTTATGTACAGACTTAAATATTTTAAAGTCTATATAATTTATTTCCAAAATAAAAATTATAGCATTTCAAAATAGTTTTATTTACATAAATAATAAAAACCGTATAAATACTAGACCCTAGTAAAATTTAAAATTACTGAAGGTTTAACTTAAGTTAAACCTTCAATAATTTTAAAGCGTCTTAACGCGTAAGACGACAAACTCGGATCGGCAACATTTTGTTCCATCTTGTCAAATAGGTTGCCAAAGAGTCACAAATCAATTTGCCTATATCTATAATCCCTATATCACTATTGATTTCAATTGCCAGCACCAGGTAACATTTATTTGTATTAACAACACTCGTTGCACAATACATACTAAAATCAGCGTTTTGATTAACCCTCATCCTGTTATATACCTAGGCTTGTATAATTTAATTTAATTTAGGCCAACGGCCAGAAATACTCGAGGCTAGAATGCTGACGCGAAAGTGGTTTCGAGCTTTTGTTATCAGCTTTTCAAGGGTGTTTGCTTCGTAGAGCCGTGGTAGCTCAGAAGAACCGTGGTTGCTCAGATGGTTAGCGCTCGCTGTAAGCTTCCCAGTACGCTAGCAACCCGGGTTTGATCCCCGCCGGCACGAATGAAATTGTTAATTGCAATTTTAAGTGCTGATTTACCACGTGCACGGCGGTGAAGGAAAACATCGTGAGGATACCTGCATGTCTGAGAAATAAGAAAAAAAATATTTCAAAGACTTGTGAAGTTCGCCAACACGCATTGAGGCAGTGCGGCGGACATTTCCTTGCCCTAAAACCCTCTCAGAAACGAGAGGATGCCTGTGCTCAGCAATGGGGCGTAAATAGGCTGCACCTTTACTTTACTTTACTTTTTGCCTCGTAGATATCTAATTTAACTAACCGATGACGAGAATCCTATTGCGTTCCGAAAAGACATTCCAAGATCCCACTGTCTTAGAGTTCGGTACAATTTCTTTCACATGCGGCGAAGGAATATAAACGTAAAAATCCCTTCGTACCCAAAGATATTTAATCATTTTCACCGACTTAACAGATTATTATTTCATGTAAAAAATTACTTTTTATGTGCATATAAAAATCTTTATTATTTTTTCTGTTTCAGTATATCATTTGAAATCGAAAAAGGGAAAAACGTTGATTCTTTACAAAAATTACACGTACTACAAACGTTATTACTACACAAATAAAGGTTATTGGAAATGGATATGTTCAACCCATCAGAAATTCGGCTGTAAAGCCTATATAATCGTGGTCGATGATCAAACTATAATGACGTCATCGGGCGAACATCAACATGCGCCGCGTAGATTTGGTAACAAGTACTGGACAGTGTGTTAGGTTGTAATCAAATTATTGTATTATATGTATGTACGTAATATTAAACAAATGGTTAATATTAAATAAATCTTATTTAAATATATTTTTATTAATTCATACAGTTTTACAATTATAAGGTAAGTTAAACTACCGTGTTATATATAATACTAGCGATCCGCCCAGGCTTCGCACGGGTGATTTCTGGATCTCGACAACAGCGCCACCTACCGGGTCTAATTGAGTTTTAGTCTATCCAGGTACCCACTCAAATTCACAAAAAAATTCATCACAATCGGCCGCATTTTCGAGTTTTTGCGAGACTACCGTACAGCAATTGATTTTTATACATAGACATGTGTGCCGTGTACTGGCGGCACACATGTCTAATAATAATAATAAACAGCTGCAGTTGCTAAAGAAAATTTAGTCCAATATCCCTATCAGGTCTGTGGTTTGTAATGAAAGAATGAAATTACAATCTTTAATCTTACCATCAAGTGGACTGTGTGCTCGTTTATCACCCATATTTCATTTAAAAAAATATACTACCTAAATATATTTAAAAATTGTAAGGGCCCACACTTAGCGATTAGTGCAAACACATACCGTCGGAGTGAAAGAAGTAACGATTAGCAATTTGAATACTATGTTTTTGTATGGTATTTGAATATTACGAGTGACAAGTGGCAAGTTTACATGCATAACGAAAATATATTTTTTCAAAACTTATTTTTTTTAAATTGTGTCTCGGAATATTTACTGCCTGTTTCTCAGACAGATATAGGAAAGAGGACAGTACCTATCCAGCCGAACTCCTGGGCAGAAAGTGTCATAACTAATTTTTAGTTATAACGGAAGTGTTAAGGTACAGTTCCGTAGCCGACTGCAAGCAGCAGCAGCAGGCGACGTGTCATCGCACTACTGGTTTCTATGTAGTTCTATGAAATACCCTCCGTAGCTAGCGACACGTCGTTTGCCGCTACGGGCCGAGTGGCAGACGACACTGTAGCGCGACCGCAGATCAGTACTACTGCCAACGCCCGAGCGACACGATGAATTTTTCTCAAAAAATGAGTCACCGATTCCGAGGTAGAGAAACTGATAAATCAGGTGGCCCAATATCCCGCACTGTACGATATATCTCACAATAATTATTTAAACCGTGTGATAAATGATAATATTTGCAAAAATATAGGAATGGAGTTAAATAAAACGGTAAGTACATATTTTGTTTACATAAACAGGGAACCCACAGAACATTCGGAACAGATTGTAACACGAGTTGCTGCCGCCTGCAGTCAGGTTCGGAATCATGACTGCAGCGACATGACGCCACGACATGTCGCAGCGACATGTCGCGGCGACACGTCACCTGCTGCTGCTGCCTGCAGTCGGCTATGGAATTGTACCTTTATAGAAATTGATGTCATGTATTTTGTGACATTAGGAAGTTTTCCTTCTCAATAGTACTTAAAAATAAGTACCTACTCTCGTTTTTTTTTACTTATATTTTTTCTTCGCGGTCCTGCCAACCGATATACTTAAGACTGTAACCGTCTTTTATTTTTACAGTGCGTGTACTCCGCTCAAGAAGAGGACGACCTTTGCTTTTGTTTCGTAACTATACATATACGACAAGCTTCACAACAAAAACAGGACACAGATGGGTCTGCTCTTCCCACAGATCGAAGAACTGTCGAGCAAATATAACCACCACAGGAGAATCTTACGTTGTCGTAGATTCGTCAGAATTTCACAACCACGTGGCTCCGACATACCATATATCATCTGATGGCACTTTTTATAGAATACTTACCAGTTAGACGCTCGTTTCGTTTCCACAGAATATGCATATTTATATATTTTACTGACAATTTCACTGAATACCAGCGTAAAATATCAGCTTAACGCTGCTGTGTTTCGTATGGTGAGTGTAGAGAACTGCAGACCCGTTTTACTGGAAACGAGGCATTCCATCTTAGTACTCACGCGTAACAGCGCATCTGCATTTTGATTCGTCATCAAGGATAGATGTAGACGTCTATGGGCTACAGCAACCACTTACCATCAGGTGGACTGTGTGCTGGTTTGTCACCCTTACCCTATAAAAAAAGTGACCGTGGGGACAAGGAGACCCTTATAAAATATACGCGACGTGGCCGCAACACTTCGTGGATGTCCCGTATAATGTTATAATTACGATGCGATACATACAGGTATATTTTATAAGGGTCTCCTAGTCCCCACGGTCACTTTTTTATAGGGTAAGGGTGACAAACCAGCACACAGTCCACCTGTTGGTAAGTGGTTGCTGTAGCCCATAGACATCTACATCCATCCTTGATGACGTATCAGTAAAATGCAGATGCGTTGTTTCCCTTGAGGACTAAGATGGAATGCCTCGTTTCCAGTAAAACGGGTCTGCAGTTCTCTACACTCACCATACGAAACACAGCAGCGTTAAGCTGCTATTTTACGCTGGTATTCTGTGAGAGCGTGGTCCTTCCCCGGTCGAGCCGACCCATTCGTGCTACAACTATACCAGTAATATAGCTGCAACATGACTCTACCACGTGTAAAAACCACTTGCGTTGGCGTGGCGCGTGGAATGCAACTGTCTACAGTGATACAAGTAACTTGCGTCGGTGTACAAATTTGTATCTTCAAAATTATTTGATATTTTATAACAAAATTTATAGGACGTCAAATATAGGTTATTTTAAGGCTTTTGACAGTACAGTACAACTGTACTGTCAAAAGTAAACGTATACAAATACGTAGGATTCGTCGGTTTAATTTAGAAGATTTTATGGTATGTATAATATTAAAAATTAATAAGAAATTATTATAGCAATACACAACAGAGTTTCATTTGTTTACATTTGTAGGATGCATACATGTTTGCGCATATGAAATCAGGGGCTAGTATAAAATATTCCTTAGTTTTCTTTTCATTTCTTTTTCATCATTCTGTAAAGTTCTGTGCTGGACGTGGATCTCTCTGTAAGGAGGATTTGATAGGCGGCTTGGCGATAAACAATGGCTATACGATATACCGCCATTTATTATAGGGGAGATGAAATCTTTCTGACAATTCCCATGGTAGTCTTTTTGTTGTTAATTCGCATTATTGTTATTATACAGTATTCAATTAATGAACTTTGGAATATTATGTGGTTCAGATCGTATGAAAATCTTCTTCGAGAGAATTCTGGCCGCATTGACAACTCTTTGGAACTTTACGTCGTCAACGGCCGTTAGTTTTGACGTAACGAAGGGTTTCGATCGGGTTTGGCATAAAGCCCTTCTTTCGAAGCTTCCTTCCTATCAGCTTCCCGATAAATTGTTCAATTGAATCTCCAGTTTCCTTGCAGATTGGAGTATCAAGGTCGTGGAAGACGGTGCATGCTCCGATTACAAGCCTATTAATGCTGGTGTTTCACAAGGCTGCGTGATAGCTATCATATGTTGCAAACCAGTAGCATACATTGCTATGAGGACGACAGCATTTATGATGCTTTTTACACCGGCGGCGCCAATATTTCTCGGGATCACGTCGTCGAGTACCGGAACAGTCTCGGATTGGGGACGAATAAATCGAGTCGTTTAACCGTTGGAAGACACAGGTTTGCACGTTTGCTGCTAAAAAGAACCCCTTTGTCGTATCTCTTCAATTTAGTTATTTTCCTTAGCAGAGCGAGACAGTATTTCATGGCGGCACACCGCCTGCAACTTTACAAGGCGTAGGTTTGGCTTCACATGGAATAATATTTTCATCTTTGGGCCGGGGCACCCCAGTGCCATCACCTTCCACTTGACCGCATCCAGCTCAGAGCGGCTCGAATCATTGACGTTGATCCCTTGTGCTCGAATCGTTGACGATGTTGCACCCCTTTGCATTTTCTATCGTATTTAGCACGGGGAGTGGTCTGAGAAATTTTTCAGATTATATTTAGTCGCCAAATTTCACCAAACGTCACGACACCATCCGGATGCTTGTTGGTCCACCAATGTGCGTTTTACTAGGAGTTTCCATCCTTGTAATACTTCTTTGTGGAATTGTTTACCCCTTACAAAAAAAAAACTATGTGCGTCACAACATATTAATGTAGGTAAACAGTTAAAGTTTCGCCTACTAAATAATAGAAACGGGAAATTGTGTTTGATTACCTATTAGTTGAGATAGTCATTTCATATTAATCGTATTATGGTGTGGTCACACTTACTATGCTGTATCGTAGTCTTGCGGTTCGTCTGATGTAACGCATTATGCGATAAGATCCTAAGTTTGAATGGCATTAAAGAATTTAGTCATAAATGGCGACATACGCACATTATTCGCATCTGTTTTTTACTGGTTTGTGTTATACGAGGGTGGATTGAAAAGTACTCGGCCTAACACAGATCCATTCAATTCTAAAAATCAAATCTACCCACATTATTTAGTTCAGTTCAGACTAGTTCATTGTGTGAAGTTCGAAACGTGTGCGATAATTAGTTGTGATTTTATAAATTTATTAACAAAGTAATCGGACATAATTTCCGCGAATGGAGCAAATCAAGCAGCGTGCCGTCATTAAGTACCTCCATAAGAAGGGGCTATCATCAAAAGCCATCCATGACGACATGGTCAGTACATTAGGCGATTGTGCTCTGTCATATTCATCCCTCAAAAAATGGATAGCAGAATTTAAGCGTGGTAGAGAGAGTGTGAAAGATGAACCCCGCTCTGGAAGGCCTTCGACGTCAACTACTGACGAAAATATTAAAAAAGTAATTGATTTAATAATGGGAGACCGCAGATTAAAAATTAGAGAGATAGCCGAGATTATAGGCATCTCTTATGAACGAACTGAAAACATCATTGTCAACGAGTTGGGTTTCCACAAGGTGTCTGCGAGGTGGGTTCCGCGACTGCTTTCAGTTGAACAAAAAAGGACGCGATTGACTATTTCACGCGACTGTTTGGAGTTATTTGAAGCCGATGCAGATGATTTTTTGAATCGTTTTGTTACTATAGACGAAACATGGGTTCATTACTGTACACCGGAAACAAAACAACAATCAAAACAGTGGAGAAAACCTGGTTCACCACCCCCTAAAAAGGCTAAGTCGATTTTGTCGGCAAATAAGGTGATGGCTTCAGTATTCTGGGACTCGAAAGGTGTGATTATGATTGATTATCTTGAAAGGGGTCAGACTATAAACTCTGATTACTACTGCACCTTACTACGTCGTTTACGAGAGGAAATAAAAGAAAAACGTCGAGGAATGCTCAGAAGAAAAGTCCTGTTTCATCAAGATAACGCCCGTGTTCACACGTCAGTACAGTCAATGGCTGAAATTCACAACTGTGGCTTTGAACTGTTACCGCATCCGCCGTATTCACCTGATCTGGCACCATCAGACTTCTTTCTGTTCCCTAACCTAAAAAAGCACTTGGGAGGTCAAAGATTTTCGACAAACGACGAGGTCAAAGCAGCTGTAGACGCATATTTTGACTCTAAGGAAGAATCATTTTTTTTCAACGGTCTAAATGCTTGGAAGGGGAGGTGGCAAAAGTGTATTGAACTTGATGGTGATTATGTAGAAAAATAAAAATATAACTGATTTAGTATGTGTTTATTTTCTTGGTTTGGCCGAGTACTTTTCAATCCACCCTCGTAGTTATACCACTCTCTTACCAGCTAAAATCGCTTAAGCGCTCACACGTTTTTGTGTTCTAGTTTGCAGGGTAGTATAACCTGTGAGGCATTCCATGTGACTCACCAGGAACATTAACGCGTCTGTTCTTTCTGATTGTGATTACATGTGTCCATATAGGCATAGATAAGTACCTATTTAATGGGCGTGATATCAAAATGTCATATCACTTGCTCATACCATATATTACATAGTTCTAAAAATATCATGGTATATTACGCTTAACACTTCGCGGCCGTATCAATATGTTATACACTATTCGTTTATGTGACTAACAGTGTATGATTGTGTAAATGAAGTTTGTAGTAATACCTGGCAGAAAGGGATAGAAATATAGAACTTAACTTGAGATTTAAACTTAATTTTCAACGACATAACATATATCCTATCTCAAATTGCTAACCTACGACTGACTGATGGCAGAAAATCCAATCTAAAACCTAAACAGATGGGTTACAATATTAACCGTGCGGAGTGTTCTCCAGGCCACTAGGATTAGAGGTGATAAGCAAATATTTTAATGTAATGCATGCCAGCTGGTATCTTCAAGGCGTAGTAACTATCTACAGCAGTGAATTTGGTTTTTGACAACTACTCAGTTTTATTCATGAACCAAGCGTACTGCTGAACAGGGCCTTTCTCGTTGTAGGAATTTACTCTAATCGTTGCGTTTGGCATGCTGGTTTACGATCGCAGTACCATACATCTCGGACATTCGACACTGCGCTCTCACTTCAAGTTAGGTTCATAAAAATAAGTCCAGGTCCATAATAAACTGTTTATTTTTAAACTGAACTAGTAATAATTATTATTATAAGAGGTAGAGCAATACATGTATCAGTCATTAAAAAAGTAAAATAATTTAAACTAAGTACTTAAATAGATACTACATATAACTAATCAAAATATTTGAGTATTGTAAGTCAATTTAATGAGTCATAATTTATGGACTAGGAAAACTGGGGATTATTTATGACTCATAAATAATCGCCCCTTTTCCTAGTCCTACAACTATGAAAGTAAATTTTAATGATCTGACTGTGTAAATAAAAATATTTAAAGCTATTTATTCATAGGCAAAAGAAAAAATGTAACTTGCATGCATTTTCAGTACAGGTCTTCGTGATTGACCATTGTCAAAAGGTTAAGGTTCTCAGTAGTGCATTTTATAAAATTGAGCTTTTAATAAACCAAATTCAAAAAGTAAAAACAATAAAATTTCCACATAATAGCTTTTGAAGTCAGTGCGAGACATATTCAAAGCCCCGACTTTGACGATATTATGTGGAAATTATTTTATTGTTCTCTCTTACTCTTTCGAGTAGACTAAGCAAAATAATATCACTAGCTCAAGGCATCAAGTAGTATGTTGTCTTAATATAGACAATAAAAACTTCACCCCTTTTTTCCAACTTTTGGGATAGATTTTTTTCTTCAAATTTAAATGGGGTCTCTCTTGAGATAGCTTAATAAAAAAGAAAAATTTAAATTGGTTTAGTTGTTCCTGCGAAATTGGTGAATATACATTGAATACAGAACCTCCTCCTTTTTGAACCCCGTTAAAATATGATTGACAATACACTTCCATCAACATTTCAACTTTAAAGAATTTGTGTTTACAATAGAAAGTGGCATAAGAAAGAGGAACAGAAGATTACAGAGAGGAATTCATAATCTACCATGGATTAGCAACATGAAATCAGAATTTGATCTCTGATATGGACACTTCAAGTCATCGATATAATGTTCAACTTATAACTCAATGCTTCAAATAGATTTTTATCCAACACTTGAGTACTAAGTAACATTTTCATTAAAAATAAACATTTATTGAGTTTCTTCCCTTTTTGTGCAAACATTGATGTATTTGCTAATGTCGGGATGTTTTTTCAGTGAGTAATTTTCAATTGTAAGATTTCATTTTATCATACTTTTATACTACAAATCATTTAAAACTGGTCATGTTAATGAACTGATTTACATCAAATTGTTTGTAAATTCATAATATAGCATAAGTGCTGTGATCTAACATGTGGTTGACTATACAATAATACAGCCTTCACAAAATGTATCTTACATACAAATTATTCTTAGTAAATGTTCATAAAATATAACAATATCAAAACAACTATAAATAGGTACTAGGTAAATTAATTTCAACGAATAATTTTACAAAAATAGACAGAATTATCAACCATTACCCAATCTCAGATCAATAAATTGAATACTAAACATTAAATTCCTTAAATCCATTTCTATAATTAAATAAATTACCAATAAGAGCCAGTCATTGGTGACTTATTTGAAAAACATTCAATTTGAATGAATTTAAAACTATATTCTTATATTAATCAGTATAAAAAATCTATAAATAAGTGTAAAAACATATCAAAAATTTACGAGGTACATATTTGAGGTAGAAAAACATGTATGTCAGTCTTGAAGTATTTTTAAGTACGAAACAATTAAATAATAAAAAATGCTACACTATTTTAAAAGATCCATCAACACGTCGGTAAAATCCTGGAGGTGGATGGTTATGGGTATTACGTACTCTGTTTACAACACTGCGGTGATGGTGGATGACAGTGGTAACATCAACATAACAGCCAGTCTTAGTTCGGGATGTGCAGTACCATTGCTTTTTACCATATGCCAACTTATTCTTCAGACGAAATGCATAACCATCATATACTAATAACATGCTACCTTTTCGTGTTGGAATGAAGTTGGCTTCTGAAACAATTTGTATAATTAGTAATATATTGTTAGTTTTAAACTTTCATACTTAATGAGTTATCAATAAGATAGGAAGAATAAAAGAAATTGCGTCATGAAAATAACTTTTATTACAAAAACAACTTTGTATAATTGCATAATATAAAAACGTATATTTTAATGTACTAGCTAATTCCTGCAATGTAAATTCTCATATAATACATTGAGATTCAGTGACACAATATAAATCAACAACAAATATACTATCGTCCACAAGCATTTAAACCATGTTAAAACGTTTTTAAGAAATAACGCAACTTAAAATAAAATTTACAAGATTCATCAAAACTTTCTAAAACACGATCGTTCATAACCTCAAGAATTCACAACTCAAGAATTAATTAATAGTAATTTTTGACTATTCTATCAAGTCAAAAAACAAATTTAGTACAATAAAATAGTGCAATTTCACTTAATACTACTAGTTTTATTCAAAAAAGTGATAAAAACGCCAAGCACCAGAACATCGCAACTTCACAACAATCAACAACAAACAAACACAAACACAAGCAAACACATTTGTTTGTTTGTGGTGACGATCCACTAGTTAAGGCAGGCAAAGGTCATAAACCATACAGCCTAGTCTGTTTTGTGACTGTGATAATGTTTCCTTTGCGTTCTATTTCATATTTTAATTTAACGGTTTATAAATAGATAATAATCTTTCAATATGAAATGAAAAACATACCGACGCAATATGCATACCAAATGCACATAAATAACGTTACAATTTAGATAATTGGAATATAAACTACACTACACCCACGCCAATGAGCAGAGATTTAGGTTCTTGCAATGGGTTGGTAACCACAATCTTTTATTATTTTGAGCTGTTATCAGAATTTTTTTTTCCGTAATATAATATAAAAATTCATAATTCATAAAATCCGGCGTTATATTGCGAAAATACATTATATCTGGGGGCACGGCAGTGCCCCCGCCAAGTCGAGCAAAAAAGCGGTACCATCCTTTTCTCGAAGCAGTTCAGGCCATATTCGAAACCCTATAACTTCTTTGTGGATAAAACTAAAAGCCTAAATTTTTACTAACCAAGTAGGTATTGTATAAACTCGGTATATTTAAAATTTCATTAAATTTGAACCAGTAGTTTAAGAATTAAAACTAGTCAAAGTTTCTTAATTTTCTGGGGGCACGGTAGTGCCCCCGCCAAGTCGAGCAAAAAAGCGGTACGGCCGTACCATCCTTTTCTCGAAGCAGTTCAGGCCATATTCGAAACCCTACCTATATATATATATATATATATATATATATATATATGTGTGTGTTATTTAATAGATGAACTATCAATATATAACTATAACAGTGGTAGAGCCACGCGGCACTTGTGTTGTCGCACGGATGGGCCGGCTCGAACCGGGGTGGTACCACGACCTCACAGAAAACCAGCGTGAAGTAAAGGTTTACCTCTGCGTTTCGCTTGGTGAGTGCAGGTGGCCGGAGGTCCTTTTTACTGGAAATGAGGCATTCCATCTTAGTCCTCACGGGTGACAACGCATCTACATTTTGATTCGCAAACGAGGATAGATGTAGATGTCTATGGGCCGCAGTAACCACTTACCATCAGGTGGACTGTGTGCTCGTTCGTCACCCTTATCCTATAAAAAAAATATCAAAGCGATTTACTCAAAATCGATAGAATTGTGTTTTTTAAACATGCATAACGTACAAACATCAACATAAAACAATTTATTGAACAAAAGTTGCGTAAACAAGTTCAAATAAAAAAAACAGTAACAAATATAAAAACCAAACAAATTTGTCACTTCTACAACTAAGGCAAATCTAACAAATCCCCATATGTTAAAATCAAATAACTACTATGAAGAAACAAACAAGGGACATACAAACACTCGATTTTCATAAAGAAAAGAAATATATAATATAATTATAAATAACTTTTAATAACAGTGTAATTACTGATCATTTATATTAAAACTAACAACAAACTTTATTTTGTACCCACTTAATTTTTTTAATTTGTAGAAGCCTCTTACACTCACGCGGCGAAGAAAATAGACTTAAAGTATGTGAAGTAAACGCGATGCGTAAGTAAAGGCGGAAACTCGTCATTTGAAGTAAATTCTTTTAATTTAGAGAAGCGTAATTTAGTAACTAAACTAATGCTAATAAAATTTTAGTTGTATAATTCTAATAATAACTATAATAATAAAAAAAACTAAAACTAGAAACTTAATTATCATATAGTCCTACTCCCCGCAGTATCGTGCCAAGAACGCTGGCTGCGTTTCCCCGCTGAATGGCTAAACTTAGCCTTTGAGCGAGAAAAGAACCAGCCCTCTTATCACCAGCAGCAACGACCAGCCGCGGATGATGTTCCTTTAGGAACTTCTCCGCACGTGGACCCCACGGACCGATAGTCTCTACAGCAAATGGCACAAATATGTAGTCATCTCTCAGAGACTCGTACTTGCGCCACTTACTCAGTTCAGCTTACATTACTTACTTCATTCTTATAAATAACATTTAAAAAAGAATTGTTCTGGGCACTCTTAACTATGGTTCGGTCTAAATGTAGTGATTAGATACTCTTTGGTATTGAGGGGTCCTTTCTAAATATTACCATACTCTTTGGAGGGTTCCACAAAGGTGACCTTAGATTATATAATGTATAATATAATATAGTCCACGACTTGACAGATTAACTTTTATATATTATTATACTCTTTGGTGTCATATCATGTCAAAAAAAAATTGTCAAACTTAGTTGTCTATGTCAATTGTCAAACGTCCAAACGTGTTTAGCACGCTAGCTGATCTAAACTGTATCAGAATCGAAAAATATTTTTACTAATGTGTAAACAAATGAATTTAAAGATAGTGATGTGTATCTACTAAAGCTACCTTTGAATTATATTTTTCTGAATTTATTTGGCTTTAAATTTTTTTAAATCAAGTGTTAAACATAGTGCAAAAGTTGTATAGTACTTTATGTGAACATTTTGTTACTATTATTTTAAGATTTTGCCCTGCCCTATACTAACATATAACATAACGCTATGCTAATAAAATGTTGTAAATTCGATTTCCATGTAACTTTAAATTTGTTTTTCGTCTTGTTAATTTTTAAATATTTTTTTATTCATTGCAATAATACACATTATTGTAAAATAAACAGTTCCCAGACATGTTATTTTTAAAACATTATGAATATTATAAAAATAAAATGTTTTGTGTAACTGATGTTTTATTTTTACTCTAACCAAGTTAATTATTTAGATAAATTCATTGTTTTTCAAAAATTACAATTAGGTATATTTTTATTTCAGGAATTTTTATAAACACAAGAGGCAATTCCAAGTTATTCATATACCAAAATCATACATTCCGGTTTATGTACAAAAGAGCATATGGCAGTCAACTATGGTATTGTTGGTACTTCTTCAGTCGATGTTGTCCAGCAAAACTTCGGATAGACAACTCTGGTAAAGTAACTGCAAGTATTGGCCAGCATAATCATGACCCTCCAACTTGTTGGATGACCCCTGATGGTAAATCTTATAGTCTACCTCCGCTCCCTGACAGAGGCACACCATCATAAACCAAAACAATGTAATTTGACATTAAAATATAAGTATTTTGAAACCGTGTTTCACTGTCCATTAAGTATATTAGATGTCATTGAGATTTTATGTTAGTGCTTTATTAATAAAAAAATTGAAGCTTAAAGTTTTACTTTTGTAAATATAAAATTATTAATATACTAATAATATTAACTGCCTTTCAGTGTGTTTTATTTATGTATCATTATAGGAATGAAATTCCATTCAACTACAAAGTTAAGTTGGGCAACCCAATTATTATTATGAATTTTATTCTACAGAAATTCAGTGCATACCCTCTTCTAACATAGTCATGTGAACCAATAAGCTGAAGTAGCAAACATGCAGGTAGTCGATAGGCATAGGTGGCTCAAGACCATATTTTTTGGCAATCTATGAGGAAGGCCTATGTTCTGCTGTGGACTGGCGATGAGCTGTAGTGAGTGGGAGTATTATGTCTGGTCAATATTTGACCTTCATGTGTCTCTATTGACTTTATTTTAACTGTATTTGCATGCAACATGCTCTGTATATTTTTCTTCACACCTATCGCACGGTAACTTTCATATAGTATGTTGAATTCCCCTCAAAAAAAAAGTACTGTAATTTTAAATGTTCATGTGTTATTATAGTAATTTATTTATTATTTAAACATATAAAAGAGGAGGCTTGTGTATATGAAGTTGTTCAATTCAAAATCTATATGGTCGATCAACATGAAAATTGGTGTATACCGTAAGATGAGGTGAATAGAAATTGTGGGGTGAATAGACACAAGTCTGGTTATTTGATAAAGTTGTCTCTAGGATTGTTTATAATTAGGAAATGTTTATTTATTACTACTGTTTATTATTTGCTAACATTTTTACTTTATTTAGATGACAGTAAAGAAAAACGTGTGAGTACAAGTAGTTTTATGCTGTGTGAAACTTTTAGTTAAACATAAAGTTCTTCAGTGCTTCCTTGAGAGTTAAGTTTCTCGTCTATTATTAATATAAAGATGAATATCAATATTCTCTATTATTTTTTCTTGAATTCGAGGTGAATAGACACGACTGAGGGGTGAATAAAAACGCCTTTGGGGTTAATAGAAACGAAGAAAGGGGTGAATAGATACGAATGAGTGGTTATTAGAAACGTAAAAGAGGTTAATAGAAACATGATTTTTTAGGGTTGTCAAAACTATTTGCACCATTTACTTACTACATAAATTAATTTAAGTAGCTAGTTGAAAATAAAATAAAAAAAATGTTTAAACCATATTAAAGGTATTTAAAAGTCGATTTCTATTATAAATGTCAAATTTTGATATTTGTTATACATTAATATTCCAAATACTTGAGGTTTTACCATTACAACAGATAGAAGTTCCTGCAGTAAATATACTTAGTGTGCTCTTATGAATTAGTTTTATCTAGTAGGTAAATATATCATTCATTAGTTTTGTATTTTATTGTTTAACACAGACGCTCGGTATACGAGTTAAAAAAGAATAGACGAGAAAACGAATAGGTGTGACGCGAGTTATCAGCCTCAAGTCCCGCAATTATGTCAAAGTACATAATTTTATAAATAAGTAATAGTGATTTTTGATCTCGCCTTCATAATCAAAACACGTAGTATTATAATTAGTCTTATAGTTTAACAAACTTTGGAACATTTTTTTATTTTAATTATTTAAAAAAAAATAAGTTCATAACTATGTAAACAATGGCTTATTTATTTAATGACTTTACGTCGGAAATGTTTACGCTGCAAAGCTGTTAAATTACATTACTCTGATATTTTTAAGTTATATATAATATGTAATTGTATGAATGTCAGATTTATTAATTAATTATTTTTTTATGTGACCATTTTAACTACAATCTACATTAACTACATGAGTTATGTTTTTTTTATATGACTCACAACCTACATTTTACAACAAAAGCAAATTTGACAACCCTAGCATTTTTCCTTTATTCACTCCTATGTCGTATCTATTAACCCCGGATTCCTGGTATATAGAAACAGACTACTTTTATCTAAAATACAATGAATTTGCATGTTTTTACTCGTTTGAAGCATTAGTATTCGATAAACTACTACAAGACTCACAACAGTAAAGTGTTTTATTGTCAGCTTTTAAATAATATATGTAAGAAAAACAATGTAGAAGTTAAAAGTTGTGTCTATACACCCCATGTTACGGTATATTTTAGTTTTACAATATAGAAGATTTATATTTATAAACTAAAAAAAAAGTTTGAAACATAATTTAAAATTTACGATTTTATTTGTTTTTTTATAAATAAATTATTAATAATTTAAATTGCATGCGCTAAAATTAATAACGTTCCTGAACGCAACCTATGATATTAACTGGCAAGACAACATCTGCCGGGTTCAGTTAGTACTTATATATAAAATATAATAACTTCAAAAGGAGTATTATTATTTAAAATTTGACATTTCAACAGTCTTACCACTGTCTTACCTAATGCTTCCTTTACACTACTCGCGAAGTAACTTCAACGAAGTGCTCGTCGAAATCGATCGCAGTCCGAAGAACCTGACCACACACTCATGCTACTTCGCGAAGAGCTCAGTCGTCTTGAGTCTCCCGCACCCTTAATATGAATGACGTTCAAGAGGCAGCTGCTATAGCTACCTAATCGCACACAATTAGGTTCACAAACAGTACGACGTCAATGCGTTAACTAAATTAATAATTATGTAGAAAGCTATATATTTAATATTTATATATATAAAATATATTCATAACTGGCGTAAGCCGAGTAGTGTAGTGATACGCTTCGTGTAACTTCGAGGTACTTCGCGAAGTCCTTTGACTCTGGCGCAAAAAACCGACAGCGATCGGAAGTCGCCCGAGGCGAAGCGAGGTTGGACGAAGTGAATCGAAGTACCTCTCTACACTATTCGCCTAGTGCAACTTCGATCTACTTCGCGAGTAGTGTAGAGGAGGCATTACATTTTAGCGTCGTTTATCAAAATATCTAGAATAACACAATCATTTTATGTGGGCTTTAAAGGAAGAAATATTAACAGTGGTTTGAAAAAAAATTAAAACAGTAATTTAAAAATCCCATCTGCGTAAAAGGCCTATTGAAAAGAGGTAAATTCAAATATTATACGCTATATCACTTTCACAACTAAGATGAACTTAACGACACCCCACATGTTAGAATCCATGAAGCCGTTTTGGCTACAGAGCATGCATACGAAATAAACATACATATACTCGATAAACTTTCCCCCCTCTGGGACAGTCTGGTAAAAATAGCATTGACGTTTAAAACTCTTATGGCCAAATACTCAAAAGCACGATAAACACGGTCAGTTTAACTGATCAGTTGAACTGACGGCAATCGACGGATTTATCTGGGCGCACTGAAGCTGATCAATTAAATTGACTTACATCCAAAAACTGACCCTAAGTGTGAAATGTTAAGTCGAAATTTGAAGCCAGTGTGTGGGAAATAGTTTTGGCTTACAACCGTTTTGTCTGATCAGTTGAACTGACCGTGTGTGTCGAGCTAAATGCTACTCAATTTTAAGATGTCCTTCAGTCTAGTGGTATCACAGCCACTGACAGTGATCGGCGTCAGTAGCGTTTGAGTATTTGGGCATTAGTAACTTAATCTGTAATAACCATTCAACTCTAATCGATTATTACGCGATTAGGTATCTGCCTTGGTAACCGTCTGGATAGGTATCAACCCACGCATCTGTAGCTTGAAAGCCTCTTTGTTTGAAATTGGTTACAGTAGTCCATGGACGTATTGCAGTCTATGGACTACTGTAACCAATTTCAACTTATCACCAGGTGGACTGTGAGTTCGGTTGTTCTTTCAGTTTCATAAAAAAAATGTCCACAATTTTCTTTGAATGTGTGAGATATATTTTATTATATTTTTTTAAGGATAAGGGTGACAAACGACAAACATTTATCATGAATCAAAATGCAAGTGCGTTGTCACCATTTGAGGACTAAGATGGAATGTCTCATTTCCAGTAAAAGGGGTTTCCGGTTCTCTACATTCACCATGCGAAACACAGCAGCGTTAAGCTATTTTACGGTGGTATTCTGTGAGAGCGTGGTCCTTCCCCGGTAGATACGACCTATTCGTGCTACTATATGCTACTAATATATGTACTATGTAGCTGCAGTAGTGTAGAGGCATCTCTACCACGTATAAATGTTTAAACAATGGTTAAGTTGCTGCAAAACATATGTTTTCGATTATTACTTTTTCTTTTATTACAGTTCCTATTTTATAGCCCTATGAATTGAAAATATTTTGTAAAAGTTAATTAGTTTTCTATGTAGAACACTTAAGACCTTATGTAAGTATAACACTACCGACCTCAGTACATCATTTAAATGCTTAAAATAACCGGAGCGTTAAATTTTGCTATTATGGATGCTGGCATTCACATTTTCATCCAGCAACTCTGTAATTATCACATAAAATTACCCAGTCACAAGTATGGCCATATTCATTATAATGATTCTTTTGGTGTTTAAAGTTTACAGTTTTGATCTTCAGTTAACGAAAGATTACGTCATTATTCCTATTGTGTAAGTTAGTAAGCTAACCAAATTATGTAGATAAAATAATAAATGACTTCGATAAAATGCAATTAAAATAAAAGAAGACTCGTGTTCAGTATTTGCCCATAGATAATATAACAGTTTACTTTTTTACAAACAATTATAATATTCGACTCGAACATTGTAATATTGTGAAAATATAAATTTAAACTTCCTTTAAGGAGACATTCATTACAATATGCCATAGTATATAGTGGGTTATCAGTAGTTGAACAATTTTATATTGTGTAAATAAATATATTGCATTATTTTTGAGAATGTCCCACGCAAGTACGCAATCTAATCATAGTTATATCGGTGTTCTTATCTGTGACGCTCTGCTCTTTGCTTTAACGAGTCCGTCCAAAGAGTTTTCGCACGTAAGTGAAAAAGATAAGGTAATATATATCAATTGGTGGAGGTGGAACTGAACCCTGTATTCTAATTTAATTTGTGACTCAAAACTATTTACGAGTATGTAATACTTAGGTATTATTGAAAACTTAAAAATTCAATGATCTTGAGTTCACTATGTAATAAATCATTAAAAAGAATACACATCTTCTACATGAAGCTATTTGTTTGTAGAGGGTACTACTATTTTTTATAGGATAAGGGTAACAAGTGGGCACACAGTACACCTGAAGGTAAATGGTTGCTGTGGCCCATAGACATCTTCATCTATCCTTGTTTGCGAATCACATGCGTTGTCAGCCGTGAGGACTAAGATAGAATGTCTCTTTTCCAGTAAAAAGGTTCGCCGGTTCTCTACACTCAACATACGAAACACAGCAGCATTAAGATGCTATTTTACGCTGGTATTCTGTGAGAGTGTGGTCCTTCCCCGGTCGAGCCGACCCATTCGTGCTACAACTATACTATTAATATAGCTGCAGTATGGCTCTACCACGTATAAGAGTATAGTAAGTGACAAATGAACTTGGACTCCATCTGATGGCAAGTGGTTACTGCAGTCTATGGACATCAGAAGAAGACTACAGATGCGTTGGTACCTTCGAAGACTAAGGTGGAATGCCTCACACCCTTTAATTATTCTGGCTTTCTATCCCCATTGGACCGGAACACAATAATAACTAATTAGAAAATTTTATTTACTATTCTAGTTGAATACCTTCTTCGAATACTCTTGTACAGGACTTCTTTCTGTTTAGCCGTCAGCCTGAGAATAGGCATAAAAACCAATTAACTTCATCGCTGCTGCTGTATGGGAGATCGACATTCTGGATCGTCACGGTCGGGTATGCCATAGGAACACTGATCATGTCACGCCATACCATTAATGAAATCATCCATCGGGCTTTAACCACTGCCGACGTACCTGTTACTTGAGATCTAAATGCCATAATGCGATGACAAGAGGCCTGATGGAATGACGCTAATTTAGCAAAACGTTCTTATCCGTTTAGGGTGTGACTTGTGTTGTCACATTAGTGTCTTCCATCGCGGCTGCAGCTATAGCGGAGTCAAATATACAGCCAATCGATACCTGACGCGCGATTTGTATACAGATCGTTTTATCCATGTCTGGTGATCCAGAAGCCTGCTGGCTTAACATATATATATAAAAATAACATAAACATTTATAAGTAACAAAACGATAAAGAGATATTACATTTTGTAAGTATCGTCCAAAGAAGACGATTTCTAAACTTCCATATCGCTCAAACTTGACATCAGCAGTCATCAAATTACGAAACATTGGCAAAAATGTAGGTAAGTACAAATTGTTCTATTGTGAAACATATCTCTCATACACTATGTAATACTATACTATCATGTAACACTTAGTAAAACAAGTTAATTATTATTAAAAGCAAAGAACCTGATTACAGTTATCGCTACAGTCTATCAAAAGTTCACTGCTGAACATAGGCTCTTCTATAGTTTTCCGAAAGGTTTAGTTTTAATTTCATAAGGCGATATTTGACATAGTATGTTAAAAAGGCCAGGTCAAGAGTTACCTAAACCGAAGAGCATGCATGAAGGGAATAATGAAAGTGGACGAAGCGAAACAAGTATGTAAGGATCGTAGCAAGTGGAAAGAAGTGGTCTCTGCCTACCCCTACGGGAAAAATGCGTGATTATATGTATGTATGTATGTATTTGACATAGTAACCACGCTAGGGAGGTGGGTTGGCTATCGCAGCTTATTTGTTAGTCGTTAATAGGAAAACGCTGATGCCCATCTCCTGATTTGTTTTCGTCTATCGCCACTTACGACAGAAACGGACCGATAAGGAACATGGTTACACTGATCTAATTTGAACTGTGATTGTTAAATTTCATTTTGAAGTGAGGTGTTCAGTAAAAAAGAATGTGTGTAGCTTTACATAAAGTGGCTGTAGGACCGTCAGTCTTTTTAAAACGCTTCAAAAGCTAGGCATCAGCCGTATGTCTTTGTATCATGCGATCGTGGTGTACCTATTACCATACGTTCCTCTGTTCAAGACCATACAACATCAAAGCGACCCCGTACTGTTAGGACCAGACGGGCTGTAAAAGCTGTCAAAGTCAGAATTCAGCGAAATACTATAAGGAAAAGATACATCGCGTATAATGAATATTACTACCAGGGTCCTGTCGCGAATGTAGTTAAAAGGTGAAAGGTAATAATTAAAATGTCATTCAAATTCTTACATAACAATTTCATCCCCTAATTTTCCACCCTTTCACTCTTGAGGTACATTGAGCGTATTGAATAAAAAAAATTATTGAATAAAACTACTTTTACGGATTCTAACGTGTTTAATTGACTTATTTTTATTCATTACCGACGTTTCGGGTTTTTTTTTTATAAGATAAGGGTGACAAACGAGTACACAGACCACCTGATTGTAAGTGGTTGCTGCGGCCCATAGACATCTACATCTATCCTCTATTACAAATCAAAATGTAGATGCGTTGTCACCCATGAGGACTAAGATAGAATGCCTCATTTCCAGCAAAAAGGGCCTCCGGTCACCTGCACTCACCAAGCGAAACGCAGAGGTAAACCTCTACTTCACGCTGTGCTTTATAGCACCCATGGTCACGGGGGACTGGCGTATTTTATTTGCTATTTGCAGTCCGTACTGATTTACATAATGATTTCCTATATTTACGCGGACATTACACATAGAATAACCCCCCCCCCCCCCTCCGTCCCCGAAACGTTGGGAATTAATAAAAATAAGTTAATTAAACGCGATAGAATCCGTAAAAGTAGTTTTATTCAATGTGTATTGTTCGCGTAAATATTAAAAAAAGAAAATTATAAAAAAGAATTATTAAAATCGCTTAACAATTGGTAAACAAGCAAAAAACAATTATTTGAAGTCGACTAAAAATAACAGTCTTAAGGAGTCCAATGCTCACAGCTCTAAAGAAGAGTCTAACTGTTCATTTAGAGATATATTTCATCAAACCTACTTATGCAACGAACTCTAATACTAATGCTAACGCGACGAAATGGGGAACACTACCACTACATGGCGATTCATATTCAAATATTTGGGGAAAAAATCTCAACATGCTGACAACAATGCAACAATTATTTATAAAATTGAAGCGAAAAAAACGTACAATGTACCGAATTATATGTGGCTACTGCAGTCCGTTATTGGTTGGTTGTTGGTCCATTTACCAACTTTGAACAAAGTTGGCTACAACGCGTTGTCGCCTTCGAGGACTAAGATGCAATGCCTCAAAGCTGCAATTATACGAACACTATCCTATAGACCGGAACCCGGAACACAACAACGCACGTTGTTAGCGGCAGAAATAAGAAACCTTTTTACCCATCCAGACGGACTGCTATTCAAACAAGGAGTGCTACCACCTGCTAAAATAAAATATTATAATATATAAAAATTATACAATTTGCCGTGTAAGGGGGAATATATCAACTTCCTCTAAGTGTTAACCACACTTACACCCGTCGTGGTTAGTATAGGAATTCTTTCAATTAATGTAACTCAAGTAAACCTGAGAATGAGAAGGGGGAGAAGTAGTCATCTAACGAGGAGGGGCTGCTTGCTGTTATAGTGGGGCCGCGAATGAGTAAGAAAACGTCTCCGTGGCCCTACCAATATGCGGTAAATGTGGAATACCATGGAGTTTTAATCATTACAAGTTCGACATAACCCGTCCTTGTCATAACCCGTCCGACCATAACCTATCATGTAAAAAGGGCATTCTTGAAATGACATATTCAGTCGTTGACATAAAACTGTTGATGTTCTATCTGATCTAATTTAATATATTATGTTCTGTATGTACGTATCACATATGCATTGTGTTTGAAAATCGAACAGCACATGTGTTAAAACTCAATTCTCACTGTAACTCTTTAATAAGTTCATCGGACTGACGCATTCGACGCAATTCAAGACGACAATGGCAGTCAGCGAGCCAGACTAACGGCCCGTTGATTAATGAAATCGATCACAATTGATAACATGCGATGATTCTTTTCGGAGGGCTCGATATTCAGGCCTAATAATAATTATTGACGCGTGCGCCATATTTAAAAGGAATACTTTGGCATGTTCTTTAAGGCGAATTAATTTTTTGAGCGAATGATTAAATTCTGTTCATTTTACAACACACATAGCCATATTATGTATGTAGGTGCGCGCACGCGAAAGAACTAGTTAAATCAACTGTAACATCTTTAATATGACTCATAGATCGCTGTATACCTGTAAACTTTTGATTGTACGTTTTTAATGAAATACCATTATTCTAACAATGTAATCTGTGAAAATTAAAAATAAACAAATATTATTATTAATAGTTAACTATTGAGCAACGGGTTCTGGATTCGAATCATAGAGGAAACATCAGGTGTGGTTGTGTTGTGACCTATTTGTTATTCCTATTTTTTTATAAATTAATGGTGACAAACAAGCACACAGTCCACCTCACGATAAGTGGCTGTTGTGGCCCACAGATCTCTACACCTGTTCTCGAATAAGGATTAAAATGTAGATGCGTTGTCACCCCTGAGGTCTAAGATGAAATGTCTCGTTTCCAGTGAAAATAGTCTTCGGTTGTCTACACCTACGCCTACCTACTGATGCGACGAGACTTGAGTACTATTCAGAGTAGTCTAAATAGAAAAAACTTGATTAAGATTTCGAATATTCGTAATACTCGAATGGTTACTTATTACGAATTCGAATCTCTCTTACAAAGCAATAAGGACCGTGGCCGAGCTCACTTGACTACTCTAGCGCCATCTATTATCTATCTACGGAAGCGGTTGCGATGTATATCGATATGAAAATTTGACGCGCTAAATACATCGTTCTTTATTTAATACATTTCCATAGATGTCGCTACATGGTACCGCTAAGTAAGATTGACGAAGTCATTGGGCTCTAGTGGGTATTACATTTAGAAATTCTCTCATGTGCTTACTTTATTTGACATAAAACAATTTTTTTTAACCAGATAGTTTCTGTGTTCTCTTTAGTTGTCGCTTGAAACTTCAACTTCAAATAGTACTTCAATCAAACTACACTGGTGTACAAGTAACGTGCAGCTTTGAATTTTAAAAATATTTTTATCGAATTAAATCAATTAATTCATAATGTGGTATCTGATCTTACCGTGTAGTGGCAGGGTAATAATATCCACTACCCTATATCATTCCGTGGGTGTCGTAAGAGAAGATAGAGGGAAACAAATCTGGACATGGGCAGCAGTGTCCTCCTAATAACGACTAAAAATAAAAATAATCTGCGGTTGCCAAGCGTGGCAACTATGACCAAGTTCAGCAGTGGACAGTTTGTTACGGTAACGGTGGCATCTTATCTATGTGTAAAATATGTAAATTAATAAATTCATATGGTTTGAATAAGGTCTTCTTGGGTTCATCGTGTCTACAAGCAATACTAGAAGACTAGGGCGCTTCGATTCGCCAAAAGTGATTCGCTATCATGTGGCTCTACGCAATTACATTTTATTAATTATTATATTTTAAATTAATTAAGGACCCTGGCAATTCGGAGCAGTATTGCTTGTTAATTTTTTGAATTGATTTAGTAGCTAGTAACTCCTTTCTATAAGCCTAAACCTTTATTTTAACTTTAGTACAAATATGTCGATAATGTAGAAATAGTCACAAGTTACGGTATAAAATTCTTTTTTCCAATTCTTACGAACCTGGTCATATTACATAGAGAATATTGACTAATAGTTTTGTTGGTGTATTATTTTATCAGAATAATAAAAGCTAACATTGTTGATTATTTCATATTTATAACATTGATGATTGATTTCAGCTTTCTTATATATGCATCCCAAGAAAACGAAAACCGTGGAGGAGAAACGCGAAGCTAAACGAAAATACATGAGGGAGCGTTATCGAAGAATCAAGAGTGATCCGATGCTATCTGAAAAAGAGCAAGAGAAAGAAAGATTAAAATACCTACGACGAAAGCAGAAACTGAACATTCTTAAATATAAGAATTACAAAGACCAAAGAGCACAGTGCCAACAGTGGAGGGAATATTCTAGAAGATATAGACAAAATAATATGGAACCTGATGAAATATATCGTTTTGATAATTAAGTGTAGTTTGTGTTTAGGTATTTGCATTCCGAATCATATTGAAATTGAGATGGTTCGTAAAAATTTCCGTCAAATTGGAAAAAAAATCAAATTTTTTTAGATTGATTAATAGTAAATATTGATTAAAGCATAATATTACATATCATATTTGTTGTGAATACGCTTACAAAGATATTTTATATATATAATATTAATAGAAAATAAATATTCTAGAATAAATCAATTTGTTTCTTAGGCATCTACTACTAGGTTCAACTAGCTGCCACCGCCACCGACTTGCGATGCGTCTAATACAACATTGCAACTATCTTGTAATATCAGCGACGGTAGGTTAACGTGTGGCTGGGGCGGCCCTCGGGACACCCTAAAGCCGCGTATATTTATATAATATAGCACATAGCACATAAAAAGGGATGAAATGTTATATTAAACACATCGGCTGAAACACATGGGCTGAGTATGATTGAGGCCGCTAGTTGAACCTAGAGGCCCCATTTATCAAAAAGGCTAGGCTGTTCACTGAAAGGCTAATTAATCTAGTTGGCTGCGACATATATATTAGACTATTATGTTATTATAATAATTCATAGAGTGAAGTTCATATCTAGGAGTTTAATATATTATGTTTATCTAAATACTTTAAACTTATCAAAATGTAAGAAATATTAAGTAAAATTAAATTACTGCATTTATCATTGTTAATGTTGATTCACTTACTCCATTTCGTCTTGTATCATTGTTGTTGTGATTGCACGAACCCAAAGATGTTTTATAGGTCCAGATACCGTGTTGCTAACACACCGCAACGTTCATAGTGAAGACAGTCTTTGATTCATGTGTGCGTGAATACCACGTGACGGGCATATCTTACGCACCATGGCTGCATTAATGTGCGTGACTTCGGTAATAACAGTGCGAATCGATTACCCAAAAAATGTGGGAGATTTTATATTTCATTCATATTGACGTACCTATTGATTCTAAGATTATAAAATGTGTGTGCGTGGAGTGTGCATTTGTGTGCGTGTGTGTATGGGGTATGGTTGCTTATGTGTGTTTTATGTAGGTACGAACATCGCACTAAAATATTGAAGATATGTAATAAAACCTATAATTAATGTAACAGTTAAAATAAATAAAAAAGCACAGCAGATATTTATGTATGTAACATATATTTATAATCTATTATTTCTAAATATATACAGAGTACTACACTTTTGTACTGTAGAACACAAAATATTGCCGCTTTTTGCGAAGACCTTAAATTATTTTTCAATCCTCAGTAAAATGACGAAAAAAGTAAGTTTGGTTAAGCCTAAACTTCGGCCAAGAGATAGCAAAATGTTTATTTTTTTTTAAATTGCTCCGTTCCGTTGCTGCGTGAAGGTAGGATAAACACAAATAAACAAAAAATCACACTTTCACATTTATAATATTATATTAGTATGGATTGTCAAGAATGATAGATAAACTTTTAAAACCGGTTTACAATCGACTTTTTGAGGGTGGAACTATACACTCACGCTCTCTTTCTCGCTCTAGTAAATAAAGGTTCTGAGTGACCAAAAAGGATAGAATCACAGGAAAGTGCAATTTCATGCTGCCAGATGTAGTTCAACCCTAACCCTTAAAACGGTTTAACTCTATAGGTTGGGTAAAATCTGTAAAATTAGACTGTTTAAAACCCCTATACAGATAACCTTTGCGGTTGATCATGAGATTAAAAAATGGTAAATACATTTCATAGACTAGGCAACACTCGAATATTATTGCGCAGTATTATTACTTGTATTGACATTTAGCTTTCGTATTCTTTTACAAAGAAATACACCATAAAATTGTATAGTTACTTATGAAAAGTGATGTTCTTTCTTATCCTTATCTTTTTTCCAAGAGTAATTTTTAAATGATTTCACAGCACAAACAGTCATTTTGCGAAATTAAAAACACTGGTGCGTGATGTACGTTCGCAGTGAACGTCGCTGGCGTAATGGCGGAACGATCGAACGAATACGCCAATATTGGCGCCTTTGAAATGGAAGCGTTTTAGGCGCACGTACACGGTATCTGGACCTATAAAACATCTTTGCACGAACCCAACTAATATTACAGACAGACAGAGTGCTACATCAAATTATTTTTTTTATATATAACTAAATCACCTTGTAGTCAAGACATCTATACATTGAATATTTTTTAATCTGTTTAAGCGTATTCTTGTAAATTGTTCTGTCTGTCTGAGTTCCATTACCTTTGTCCTTAATAATTATTTCTCTTTTTATTTTTACCTTGTAGATTACTTAATTATTAAAGAGGTTGATTGATCTACAAATTTTTAGTTATTAAATTGTTTTTAATATAGTTCATTTTAAAAACAATTTAAATTAACAATCATGAAAATTAATTTTGATTTATCATATTTATTTCTTTCTCTCCCACACTACCCCAAATTCTCAATATTTACAATGTTGTCAAATATTCGTGCTTTCCGAGATGGCAGCTCCGTCATGTAAAGCTGACTTGAGAAAACATTAGTATAACCACCCATACTAAAACAAAAACCGAAATACTTTTAGTTTTAAAGTGTTAATGCATACATTTCATCAATTATATTTCAGTTTGGGAGCCCAAGTTCACGCATTCGCAACGCGGTAGACCTGTCATGGAATTGGGACCTCACAGATTCCAAATACACTCCACTTGCGGTCCGAAGATACGCTGGCAGTGCTCACACCAGAGAAAACTTGGTTGTAAAGCTAGAATAATAACTTTGGAAAACTCCATCGTTAAAAATGTGGGCGAGCATAATCACTGACACATTCAAAAACAATTAGAATCAGTAATCAGGATCTATTTTGCGGAAATCCATTATATTAAAGATGTAAACATTAATAAACTAAGATCTGCGACAAAAATTAAAACGACGTGTCTTACCTAGATTAAAGAGCATCTCCCTTTATTCCTCAATTGCATGTACTACACTACAAGATACTAAGAATCTACACACTAATACTGTCTACTCTACTCTATCTACTCTCTTTTCCACCCAGGAGTACGTCTGGGTAATTATTACCATCTTACCTATTTGTGCCACCAAGCAGCGGTGCGTGTACCGTTGCATTCCCGTCTGAAAGCTATAAAGGGTCAATATAATTACAAACTGTATTGCATTATATCTTAGGTTGATATCTATAAACCATTGAGTTATATGTACTACGTACTAGAGAAGCCATTCCGAACATTGACTATGTTCAACTGAACTGTAGTGCAGTCCCTACAGTCCATACAAACTAAATATTGTGTAAATTGAAGATTTGTTTATTCCATAAAATAATTATTATTATATTTTATTTAGAAATATGTTTGCTTAGATTAAATGAAGATATTTTATAATAAATTCTTATATTTATTTTATATCAATATCTTATTTTATATCAAATTAAAGTCTTCGCTCATGCGCGACTACTACTACCACGCATGCGTGAAGACATAGAGTAGCGTACAATTTTTGTTTGGAATGGCTTCTCTAGTACGTAGTACATATAACTCAATGCTATAAACTGTACTTTGACTTTGCTCGGACTTTACTTTCGAGCTAAGACAATGTCGGTATTTATAGAGCTAACTTCGAAATCGTGCTGAGTGCGCGCTTAGTAAAACCTAAGTCAACGATATCGACGACTAACGTAAAACTCAATATATTATTCAAAACCACCGTATTAACATATTACGTGATAGGAAACGGTACTGTATAAGCCCTTTTTTATTAAGTTAACTTATTAAATGTCTCACCGTGGGTTAGAGGGCTCCTTTCATCACTAGGTGGGGTTTTGATCTGTAAAGAGAACAGCTTTGTCATTGAGGCGGTTTCGATGGACTTTAGATGCTCTCGGTATATTTTTCCATTTCATAGACATAAAGGGTTTCCTCTCGATTTTTACCTTCAGCACGGAGCACGTGGTAAATCAAACTTAGAATTGCAAATTAAATTATCATTTACGCTGATGGAGACTGAACTCATGTTGCTTAGCTGCTCCTATTTAATTTTAGCGATTATTTCTGAGTTATCCCTGAGCTGCCAAGACTAAAAATTAAGATAAGAAATATGAAATACAATGAAATATTTGTATATCTTTCATGCCCCATATAACTGAGTTGAAGGTCTAGCGGTTGATAAGGCAAGTGACCACTGTCCTTGCGGCTATTAGAGCGTTATGACGTAAGCACCTAAAATACGCACTGAAATTTGCATCTTAATAATATAAACGAGCAATTCTTGCATACCTAAACTGTTGGTTTCTCTCAAACAGCTTTATTTTTATTTTTATAGGATAAGGGTGACAAACGAGCACACAGTCCACCTGATGGTAATTGGTTGCTGTGGCCCATAGACATCTACATCTATCTTCGATTACGAATCAAAATGCAGGTGCGTTGTTACCCGTGAGGACTAATATGGAATGCCTCGTTTCCAGTAAAAAGGGTCTCCTGTTCTCTACACTCACCATACGAAATAATAATAATAATAATAAGCATTTATTCATTACCACCAATAAAGTTAAAATGAGTACATACAGAAATTACAAAAATTACATAATGTAGTAATGAAGCGCATCCCTGCTCATATTGCCTTTAATCATAACTGTTCACATTAGGGTACATACCGTGGATCCCCGAGTATTAGCCAGTTCAAATTAGTAATCAAATATATATATATATATATATATATATATATATATATATATATATATATGGGTCCTGTGTTGTCTGAAATAAAGATATTTTATTTATATATATATATATATATATATATATATATATATATATATATATTATATATTTTATTACCATTATTTTTTACATTTTTTTAAATAAAAAATAATTATAACAACAATATAACTAATAATAAGTAACATAAATTATAAAATTATATTGATATTAACAATTAACTAACTTCTTTAATCTCATATAAGTTGTTTCCCCACCTACTATATAGCAATGTTTATTATTTATTTTAAGTATATTATACAGGGCAGTCCTGCAATAAGGTAAAAATTAACCGATTAAGACAGTATTTGTTTTCTTAGTAAGTGATGAACTCGGTTTACTTGTCATAGTGCGTAGTGGTGGTGGGAGATCATTCCAACACTTAGTTGCCATAAACTTAAAACTGCCTCGAAAAGCCGATGTTTTGTGTTTAGGGACGCAAAAAACTTTAGAGCATATTCGGGTTTTATATAAATGTTGGTTATTTCTCCAGTTAAGTTATTTGTATAAATATTCTGGATTCTTTATTCTTATTTCTTTTAGTATTTATTACGCCGAATAGCAAAGAAGCATAAAAAAGTTTGAGACGCCCCTGCATTTTTAACATATTCGAAGCATTAAGATATTATGTAACATGAGTTCGTCTCGGTATGTAAAAACAATAGCGTGCACAAGCATTCTGTACCCTCTGAATTAATTTTTGTAATTTTTTAAGCAATCAAGGTCCATAAACAGTTATACAATTAATTTAGCTAATACTAGGGTTTCACAAAGCTTTACACGTAAATTAACTGTGATAAATGGTCTAAATCTATATAGAACTTTTAACCTGTAAAAACAGTTTTGTACCAAAATAATCACATGATTTTCAAACCTCAAATTGCTGTCAAAAAGAATACCTAAATTTCGTGCTTCATGAACTTGTGCAATTGTCTCTCCATTAACACGTATATCAGGTTCAGTTATAGGAATATCATGTACCTGCTTTTTAGTGCCAATTATAAGGAATTTTGACTTTGAAGGATTGAGAACCATGGAGTTATTTTGTGACCAATCGCAAACACGTTGAATATCCTGATTTAACTTATTTACTAATGTATTAATATTTTTACGATCTATGGGAATATATACCTGTAAATCATCAGCGAATAGATGGTATTTACAGTTTTTGAGACAGTTTATTATATGAGCGCTGTAAATAATAAAAAGCAAAGGCCCTAACACAGATCCTTGAGGAACACCTTTATCAACAGGAAGAAGCTTAGAAATAAAGTTTTTACCATTATGCCTGTCTAAAATTACTTGTTGATATCGGTCAGATAAATAACTTTTAAACCACTTGAGTGTTTCATTATCAAAACCATAATATGAAAGCTTAGAAATCAGTAAGTTCGTGTTAATTGAGTCAAAGGTTCTTAAAAAACCTAATAAAGTGAGATTGGTGCCTTCTCCAGAATCCGAAAAAGATAATATATTATCCACGACATTAATAAGAGCTGTTGCTGTTCCGTAATTTTTTCTAAAACCTGATTGTAGGTACCCAACCTACAATCAGGTTTTTGATTAATTGATTTTTTTCACAGAAATTTATTACTTGTGAGTAAACAACTTTCTCAAGTATTTTTGATAAGTAAGGCAGTATACTAATGGGTCTTAGGTCACCTACATTCGTTGGGTTACTTTTTTTAGGTATTGGACGAATAAGCGCAGTTTTCCAAGAAGAAGGAAGAACAGATTCTGTTATGGATTTATTAATAATTGCAGTGATAACATTTAAAGTTCTCGGAAGCGTTAGAATTATCATATCCATATTAATGCGGTGATTTTTGCAACCACATTTTCATGAACTGGTATTAACCTAAAAGTATCAGAAATACGGTTTCTGCTTTCTAGATTCCTAACATTAGATGACTTGATGATATTTGTTCCCCGTATACTCAAAAAGTGACGATTAATTTCGTCAGGATCACTAAAGTGTTCTGGTAAGTCATTCAAATTTTCAAATTACGGTAACGCGAATGACTTCAAATTTTTCCGTAGAACATTTGTGTTATGTAGATGTTGATTAATGTGGTAATGAAAATATGCTTTCTTTTCAGCATCGAGACTGCTGTTTACCAGACTTTTTAGGGTTTTGTATTGAATTTTATCGTTTTCTGTTTTCGTGCGACGATATTTATTGTGAGCGTCATCTTGGAGCTGCATAATGTACTTAACATTACTCGTGAACCATGACAGTTGTTTCCTACGGATAGTTATTAGTTTCTCTGGAGCATGTTTATCAAACAGCTCTAAAATGCGTTTGGAAAAAACAGAAATCATGTCATTCACACAATTGTACCTCGTAATGCAATCCCAGTTTATGGATTCAACTTCGGACTCAAAATCTGACAGATTGATATGTTTTATAGGTCTTATAATTTGCTGCCTCAGAGCTACCTTAGGCTTTTTAATTTTAAAATCGACTAAAATGATATCATGACCACCAAGTTCAGGAGTATATTTTACACGAGTATTTGTCACACCGGCGTCCGTCATTACTAATTCAATTAATGTAGCACTTACTTGCGTAAAATGGGTAGGTTGAAAAATACAGTTTTTCAACCTAGTATACTTCAAAAATTGATTAAGCTGTTGTGTTTTGTTGTCACTTTCATCCAAAATATTTATATTGAAATCTAACAAAATTATATTATCAAAATTTGAATATGAAGTTAAAGTGTCTGTAAGAGAATCAAAGAACTTCTCGACATTTACCCATTGTGGTCGATATGCCGTTTCAATTAAAAGCTTAACTTTGTTAATGGATAGCGACAGCCACTGCTGCTCCACCTCATCAAAGATAATGTTATGGGAATAAGAACGAGCATTAATCTCTCGTTTGACGTAAATACCAACACCACCACCACGTGTCCTGGATAGGTTACAAGAACGGGGAATATGACTGAAGCGATAGCCGGGAACTAATGGAGCACTCGCATCTTCACCAGCTCGTAGCCACGTTTCGTTTATCGCCATAATATCAGCAGATTCACGTAGCAGAACTGCCTGAAACTCATCGCTTTTGCTTCTGATCGACCCAGCATTATAAAGGCCAACTCTTAAACTTTTAAACTTTTTTTTAAACTTTTAAACCTTTAAATACAGTAGCGTTAAACTGCTATTTTACGCTGGTATTCTGTAAGAGCGTGGTGCTTCCCCGGTCGAGCCGACCCATTCGTGCTACAATTATACTACTAATATAGCTGCAGCATGGCTCTACCACGTATAAAACTCTCACTCGCTCTAACGATTAGGACAAAATGTTATATTTATGTAACGTTTTATTTTTAAGTTTAGATTATCTAGACATGAGAATGAAATGAAACTTGTTCGCCAATGTACAGTTAGAATATTTTTCTTGGCCAATTTATAACGCCACGGTCACGATCATAACATTTTATCCTAATAGGAAAGTAAAGTAAAAAAAGTTACAGCCTATATACGTCCCACTGCTGAGCACAGGCCTCCCCTCATTTCTGGGAGGGTTTTAGGGCAAGGAAGTATCCACTGCGCTGTTCCAATGCGTGTTGTCGAACTTCACATGTCTTCGATATATTTTTCTTCTTATTTCTCAGACATGCAGGTTCCTCATGACGTTTTCTTTCACAGCAGAGCACGTAGTAAATCAGCACTTAAAATTGCAATTTAACAATTTCATTGGTGCCGGCGGGGATTGAACCCGGGTTGCTCGCGTACTGTGAAACTTACAGCGAGCTCTAACCATCTGAACTACCACGGCTCTAATAGGCGAGTGATTTACTACATTCAAAAATTTACTTACTTATAATAGTAAGTTTTTCCAGTTCATGGATGATACCTACAACCAACTTTAAACGTAGAAGGTTTTGCAACCTCCTAGATTACAACGCACTTGTTTGCGTTGTAATCTAGTAAGACTGTTGTCGGATATCTCTCAACCTGTGACTATACTCATTTTTAAACTGGAAACAGCATTTTTTTATTCACACAGCACGGCATGGCGCTGTTTACCAGCAGGTACAGAAAAAAATTTGGTATCATGTCAATGAAGAGCATAGAATTAATATAAGTGATAACATAAAACAGTTCCTAAACTGTATTAAAGTAGACTTAATACTATTAATTATAATATTAAAGGGACCATACTAAACGGTGTTTATTTTTCACACGCGCTTCGGATTAAATTTGTTACAGCGCGTTATCTCATTTGCGTCACAAATAAACCTTTGTTCTGTGCAAAGTCCACTTCGCAATGTCACGGCGCAAGTTGTAGGTGGAGGCGATTTTTTTTTCGAAGTTATATAGTTATATTATGGCTGCAACAGTCGTTGGCTCGACCGGGGAAGAGCCACGCTCGTCCATAATGTCAGCGTGATAAAGCTGCATAATGCAGCTGTGTTTCGTACGGTGGGTGACGAGAACTAAAGACTTACTGGTAACGAGCCATCCATCTTAATACGCAGGGGTGACCAATGCATCTGATGTGAACAAACTGGACTGACATAAGGTAAAAAAGACATGGTATTAAAATTAAAAATATAATTTTCTGTGTTCTATTGTCTAGTTAAAAATATTGTAATGGTAAAGTGTAGTGAAATTTTCTGATTACTCAATGAGGATAAGCGACACGAGCATCAAAAACTAATAAATAACTGCGGTTTTCACCCTGCCTGAAATGTTTTTATATTTGTTTGTTATGAAACTAAAGTCGCAAACGAACTTACAGGTTACAGTAAGTGTTATGGTTAGGGTTATGGCACATGGTAGTTGGTTAATACAATCTACGGACACCTGCAGCCAAATTGAAACTAAGTAGGCTACTGATGCGTCTTCAGACGTCGTCAGACTAACATTGAATGTCTCACAGTCTGTAATTATATTGACTATCTATACCATTCCGACCGATGCACGGCAGTGCAAACACTACCTTGTGGCGCCATAAATAGGTAGGAAGGTGGTTTAGGCTCAGAAGGGCTAGAACCCAGAGTCGTAAAGTCAGTTTATAAAAAAAAGTAGGAAGGTGGTATTTACCCAGGCAAACTCTTATGCAAAAAAGAAGTCCCACCTCCTAGAAGTGAAGGGTACCAACTATGGCACAACTAAAAAATAAAAATTAATAAGGCATATGGGGGAGGCCTATGTCATAACTATTTTCTAATCTGTGTCTGTTCTACAGTGGACTATTTATCTTCTTCTTGGTCGTTTTCTTAATGACTGGAAAGTCATGTCCGTAGTTTAGTGCCTTTGTAGCGCTAGACACTATCCACGGCTTTTCGCATTGCGGTCGTAAGTGAAAGGCGAGTGTGTGATTTAACTTGTTTCGACCAACTGCTAGGTGATCGACCGTGTGGTCTTTTGCCCTCCACCTTGCTTACGACTATAAGTCTATCCAAGTTATTAGGCAGGCGTCGGGCAGCATGTAAATACCAAAGTAACTGATAATTCTCTGGTAACACGTAGTAGAGAGTTTGGTATCAACACGAAGCTGCTCTTATTTTCTCTACTTGTTGGTCCTCCGCGCGGTACATGGTATCCGAAGCATCCTTCTCCAACACCAAATTTTGAACGCAACGATCCTTTTCCTGTATTTTGTGCGAATCGTCCATGTTTGAGAACCATATAGGGAGATGGAAAACACTATAGTTCGGAGTCTTTTTTGATGTCATTAGACATCTTCCTGTTTTGCCAAATTCTTGTTAATTTTCTCATTGCACCTTTGGTTATTTGGATTCGTCTTCTTATGTCATATTCACTTCTTCCTCTATCTGAAAGCAGAGATCCGAGTTACACAAACTCTAGGTTCGAGAGTTCTCCAGTCCGAGAGAGTTGACCGGTTCTGTTGATCAGCATAACTTTTGTTCTAGACTTGTTAATACTAAGTACAGCCAGTCCACTCTCTAGTCTACTCTGCGAAAGAGTTGAGCAAGTTGTTTTTGCGATTATGCAAAACGTGTGGTTTCATCCGCGTATTCAGATACAGTTGCTGATCTTAACTTTAAACATAGTTTATTAATTAAAATTTCTTAAATTAGTTCTTAAATTTATAAACTAGGTATGAAAATTAAATTGGTGCACATTTAACAAATTCGATTCCGACCAGCGTCAATAATAAAGTTAATTGCAATTTAAATACTAACTGAGAAAGGCTTAACGGTGACGTAACACCTCGTGAAGAATGAATATACGTGAAATTTAATCGAAGACATGTGAAATCCGCTAACGAGTATGGGCGAAGCGCGGCGGATGCTTCCTTCTTTTGTTTCGAAAACTGAAATGAGAGGACTTTATACGAGTAATACGCACATATCTTATACCTTGTTCCACTCTTTATACTCTCCACGATTTATAATTTAAAATATTTACATTACTTTATTAATGATATGATTAAAATAAAAACCATAACTTTATAATTACTGACAATTAGTTTTTTTTTACGACAATATGGCCATTAAGTATTCTTGGGAATTAAACACCTAAACACAATTGGAAGGCGTCTCATAACGTCACTTGTCGTGCGAAGCGTTGATAGCGCAAAATGAATAAGCATGAAATATCTCAAGTCTCAACGTTAACGCACTTGAAGAAAAACTTAAAGAGTTTAACATTATGTCACTACAAACTCGCTCTAAGTATCAGGATATGACTTATCTTTTCAAAATTATTCATTTCCTTATTGATTCCTCCACCCTCCTTTCATTTGTAAATAATAATACTAAGTCCCATCGTCGGTATATTTTCCTAAACACTTGCTTTGCACGTTTATAGAAATAATAAGTCTTATCATAATCCTCTAGTAAGAATGTGTCGCCTCTACAATGACTTATTGATTAATAAGAGTAACCATATGGACATAATATTTAATAACAAAAGAAACAATTTCAAAAAATCCGTATTAGATATACTTTGTAAATAAGGCATTGAAGACTTAAAATTTAAATGTAAATGTAGGTAAATGTCCGTTGTTTTTATAAAGATTAAATTTTTCTATATTTTCCACAACCTATTTCAGTATACATACAGGGTTAAGACTAGCCAAATTTAATAATTAAGTTCTAAATATAAATACTGACATACACTTTTTTGCAGTTTTTAAAAATACACGTAAATAAGCATAACATTCTACATTTATTTTAAAATATCTAAAATTGAATGTGATTTATGAGCAACAATTACAGCATACGCGCGCTCTTGTGTGTAACTAATCAATGCATGGACCTCTTTTTACCTACTATTTACTTCTTTAATGACACGCTTATCACTAAGTTGATAACTATGGGATGCGAATTAGGATTCCAATTTTCCCTTCATACTTTAAACGAGCTTATTTATGTAAAAACTGCCTCCAAGATTCATAAGAAAATCCTAGTATGGGGGTAACGTCTTTTAAAGAAAGAAAAAACTTCCAGATACTCAACGTTACATATACATAGTACATTCTGCAGAGATGGGGCCAAAAATTTACAACTACTTAATATATATCCATATAAATTAGCAGTAGACCACTGTAGTGGCTCAACATGTTTAGAAACTCTGAATTTGAAATAAAAATGTAAAGACATTAAAATAATAAAATACTTCTACCAGGATGCATGTCATTAAGAAAACTGGTGCACAGCTCCAGAAGAGACCACCAGTTTTCTTAATGACATCTTGCTAGATTATTTGTATGAACCCCCGGAAATAGGCTACAAGTTTAATCTCAAACATCTGCTTGATAGATAGCAGACAATTTATATTCAGTATTAAGTAATAAGTAATATAAACTTTAAAACAAAAGAAAAATTATAACTATTATTTTTTTTACATTTTAGCGACGCTCGTACCAATGATCAACGGCTCGATACTTCTCAAGTATAGAGGGTACACATATTGGAATCAGAACAAATCGACAACAACTGTCCGTGGGTTTGAGAGATGGTACTGTTCTTCACGGAAAAGTAGTGGCTGTCGAGCATCACTTAAATGCAGCGGAATGGAGATTGTAGAAGTAAAAAATGAACATAACCACGACGTGCCAATTATGTTTATGAATAAAGCGGGAAAATTTAGAAAAAGCCCATGTATACCGTATTTAAATAAGAAATAAAAAAATAACTGTATATATTCTATCCCTATGAGTATTTATTTTAATTATTTAAAGAAAAAATCTGCCAAAATGTGAAACAGCTATGGAACGATCCATCCTAGGACTCGGTAGGAGAGATAAAGGAAGCCACACCAAGATTTAAAATTTTAACAGTGGTAGAGCCACGCGGCAGCTTTTGCTGTCGCACGGATGGGCCGGCTCGAACCGGGGTGGTACCACGACCTCACAGAAAACCAGCGTGAAGTAGAGGTTTACCTCTGCGGTTCGCTTGGTGAGGGCAGGTGGCCGGAGGCCCTTTTTCCTGCAAATGAGGCATTCCATCTTAGTCCTCACGGGTGTCAACGCATCTACATTTTGATTTGTAATAGAGGATAGATGTAGATGTTTATGGGCCGCAGCAACCCCTTACCATCAGGTGGACTGTGTGCTCGTTTGTCACCCTTATCCTATAAAAAAAAAAAAAAAGAGAAAGAACAAAACAAATTGATTTCTTAATCCAATCGATAAAATTGAAGTAGAAATGGGCAAGAACTAGCTAGATAGAACTAGCGTCCTCTATTCTAGCTAGATAGCTAGAATAGAGGACGCTTGGGGACGCGTCGTGTCGTGGTATAGAAAGGGCCCAAGGGTATCAGAAAACGAGGGAGGCCATGTAGAAGATGGATCGACGATATCAAAGATATAACAGGAGATAATTGGCTAACAAAGGGGGAAGATAGAAAACAATGGTCAAAAATGGAGGACGTCTTTACCTTGCAAGAAGAGGGGATCTCATTAAAATAACTTAAACTTTTATCTTTTTTATTGAATAGTTATAATATTTTACTTATATATTAAACATTGAAAATTACAAATTTAAATTAATTATGTAACTAAAAATATGTTTTGTTTATTATTGTTGCATGTAAACATATAATATCTCTTGGAAAACTGCATGAAAACTGAGAATCAACAACTTCGAGCGATGTGCTCCTAACAACTACCGCCACGAGTGTGACATTAATGTTACACATGACTTTTGTCTTATCCATGTTTAATATAAAACGCAATTAATGCGTAATGATGTAATATATTTTTATTCACATAATTTCGTATTTTTAGGTCTTATATTCTTTGTATCGCAAAAAGGAAACCCTGTTAAAAAAATCTTTAACTTTAATTTTAACAAACAACGAACGCAGGGGAAAAACTTCCCCCCCGAACGGGTTCCCGCCTTGTCGTGGCGGGGGGGCTTAGTAACCGTGGCTTGGTCAACCGCGATGAACGAAGAGGAACCCCTTGGCTAGCCCGAGGTGTAGGGCCGGCCCGAGGTGGCCATTCCGAGTGGGCTTGACGAGCCCACTTCGGATGTGTGTCGGTGGGCTGCTGCGAGAGGGGTGTCCTCCCCACCCCTACCTCTGCAGCCGGGGTGGAGTCGCGGAGGAAAAGGAGTGTTGGTATGGCGATGCGCCACTCGCCCTATCCTCCGCGACTCAAACGGGGCCGCACCGTTGATGCGGTGGTGGTGGGGCTGCGGGGGGAGAGGAGTGCCGGTATTGCGAGGCGCCGCTCTCCCTACCCTCCGCAGCCGAATTTTGGTTGGCGGCGGAGCCATAGACCAGATCCGCCGCTGGGGTCAGGAAGGCTGGTGCTCCTGAGTGCTAGTTTGTCCTGGCCCCATGGCCTTCGCGCATCGGACACGGGGGCGTCCGTTGCGCATGTGAAATTGGAGGCCGAGGAGGAGGGCGCGCCATGTGTTCTGGTGCGCCTTACCGGAGAAGGAGATGGGGGAGGAGTGTTCCTCTCCCGAGGAGGGGCCGCCGTGGGGCGGCCAGCGCAGGTGAGGCCGCGGAAGTGTGCGAAAGCGTTCCCGTGGCCCTGCCAATATGCGACTAGGGTGGAACACCATGGGGTTTTAGTCGGTGCGAGTCCGACATAACCCGTCTCTGCCCCCGCGAGGCGGGTATGCGTAGGCATTTCCCCATATAAAAAAAAGGGGAAAAACTTAAGATGGAGGTGTAGGTATGTATACTCTTTGCGGTTTTAAATCAGCATTATACACAGGAAATCATTAGATTGTAAGTGTGGGGGGTAGTAAACATAACCATGATATGGGTGTAATACCAACAGTCTCGGCACAGCTATCAAAAGAAAGTCATTCTTCATTAATTAACGTAAAAATAGTAAGACCAGTTTATAATTTTAACAAAAACTTACACATGAATGCCTCCAGAATATACAGCGACGGTCGAGGGAGTCATCCTGACGCTGACTTATGTTTCAAATAGTAGGTGCGCCTAAAAAGGGTCGGTTCCAAATAAGGTCCTTCTTTTGAAACTTCCCGCACTTAATACTTAAAGCAAAACGGATATCACGCGCACCCTCCCCAGTAACTATTTCATACATTAATATAAGTATATTGTTTCCAGTAAAGACAAAAATGAAACCTTCGCATAAAAGAAAACGGGGTTTAGGATGGTCTCAAACTGATCTTCAGGATGCTCTAAATGATATAAAAAACAACCAAATGTCTGAGCGTGAAGCAGCTTTAAAATACAATATACCACGGCAAACGTTGAGTAATCACATAAAATCTGGAAGCGCGGTGAAGAGGATGGGAAGAAAAGCTGTTTTTACCGACACACAGGAAAAGGAATTGGTAGAGAAAATTAAGAATTATTCAAATATGGGCATGCCTTTAACACCAAAAATAATAAGTAAACAAGCTTACTTATTTTGTGAAAGAAACAATATAAAAAATCCATTTAGTGACAAAAAATCGATTGCTGGCAAGAGATGGCTTAAAAATTTCCTGGGGTCAGGAAGGCTGGTGCTCCTGAGTGCTAGTTTGTCCTGGCCCCATGGCCTTCGCGCATCGGACACGGGGGCGTCCGTTGCGCATGTGAAATTGGAGGCCGAGGAGGAGGGCGCGCCATGTGTTCTGGTGCGCCTTACCGGAGAAGGAGATGGGGGAGGAGTGTTCCTCTCCCGAGGAGGGGCCGCCGTGGGGCGGCCAGCGCAGGTGAGGCCGCGGAAGTGTGCGAAAGCGTTCCCGTGGCCCTGCCAATATGCGACTAGGGTGGAACACCATGGGGTTTTAGTCGGTGCGAGTCCGACATAACCCGTCTCTGCCCCCGCGAGGCGGGTATGCGTAGGCATTTCCCCATATAAAAAAAAAGGGGAAAAACTTAAGATGGAGGTGTAGGTATGTATACTCTTTGCGGTTTTAAATCAGCATTATACACAGGAAATCATTAGATTGTAAGTGTGGGGGGTAGTAAACATAACCATGATATGGGTGTAATACCAACAGTCTCGGCACAGCTATCAAAAGAAAGTCATTCTTCATTAATTAACGTAAAAATAGTAAGACCAGTTTATAATTTTAACAAAAACTTACACATGAATGCCTCCAGAATATACAGCGACGGTCGAGGGAGTCATCCTGACGCTGACTTATGTTTCAAATAGTAGGTGCGCCTAAAAAGGGTCGGTTCCAAATAAGGTCCTTCTTTTGAAACTTCCCGCACTTAATACTTAAAGCAAAACGGATATCACGCGCACCCTCCCCAGTAACTATTTCATACATTAATATAAGTATATTGTTTCCAGTAAAGACAAAAATGAAACCTTCGCATAAAAGAAAACGGGGTTTAGGATGGTCTCAAACTGATCTTCAGGATGCTCTAAATGATATAAAAAACAACCAAATGTCTGAGCGTGAAGCAGCTTTAAAATACAATATACCACGGCAAACGTTGAGTAATCACATAAAATCTGGAAGCGCGGTGAAGAGGATGGGAAGAAAAGCTGTTTTTACCGACACACAGGAAAAGGAATTGGTAGAGAAAATTAAGAATTATTCAAATATGGGCATGCCTTTAACACCAAAAATAATAAGTAAACAAGCTTACTTATTTTGTGAAAGAAACAATATAAAAAATCCATTTAGTGACAAAAAATCGATTGCTGGCAAGAGATGGCTTAAAAATTTCCTCACACGAAATAAAGACATCTTAAAGTAACGTTTAATTTATATACATTTATTTTGATTACTGAACAGAAAAAATATATAATAAGGATAAGTAAATACACACTGTCAATATGCGTGCATATTTATCTATTAATCTTTAGCTGCAGTGGTTGCCATGTTTGTTATTTTCAAACACTTTAAACTTTACTAGAGTTAGTAAAAATCAACATAAAACTACAATTTTTTTCATTTATTACTAGAAAATAGATTAGTTACAACTTATATAGATTTACTGAGACTTTATAAGGGCCACGTGACTAATTTATATGAATTTCCATTTCATTATCTGAAAGTCATGAACTTAAAGCCATTGATTTCTAAAGATGTGATTTTTTTGGTATACAACGCCTAAAATCTTGCAATTCAATTATGGGCCTAATTTGAGCCGTAGTTAGTACCTAATAAGGACCATAGACAAACTTTTAAAGAACTTTTTTTTGTAAGTAAAGTTGTTTTTGGACAATATTTTCTCTTCAAATAAAAATAGTTTATTTGATCATGATGTCTTACAAATGAACACACTTCCCAAAATTTATTTATAAGGATTTTCGAAGAAACCGGCCTTTATTATATGCAATTACGTAAAATGTAACATGAGAAAACATCTAATCCAGTCTCATTAACGTACCATAATGAAGGAGTATCAGTAGAGTATGCACAACATGCCAATTAAAATACAAGTTAAAAGCTCTCAAATTTGTTCTTTTAATCAAATAAACATTTAGATATTCTAAATTATAAAAATTCAAATCACTTGAAGCGTCCAATTTTTGAGTCACTACGAAATGCAGCATATTCAAATTATATAACATTGTATTTATATGTAACATTGTATTGACGGCTCCGTGGCGCAGTGGCTTAGCAATGAGTTGCTGCGCTGGGGGGCGCGGGTTCGAATCCCGCACGGAACAAGTATTTGTATGGCCTACAAATAATTGTTCCGAGTCTGGATGTTTGTCCTTGTGCAATTTGTGTTTGTAAACTGCCTCCACGATACAGGAGAAAATCGTAGTGTGGGGGTAACGTTATTTAAAAAAGTAAAGTAATTTGTTTAGTAATTGTGTCAAAGAAGATACCGAAAACAAACATCCATTCATTAAATTTAGTTTATAAAGTTTTTTTTTAATAAAGAATGACACAGAGCTAACATTCGACAGTAAGTGATTTGACTGATTGCTGAGCGTGGTTTCGAATTCTAGGTCGTTAAAAAACTTATAAACTGAGACACCTTAAAACAATATAGGGGGAAAATCACAATAAATAATTAAATTAAATTTGTCATCAGAGACCCTAGTGCCTGTGATGTCTTGGATGCTGATGGATGGCCGCCGACTCGTGGCATATTTTTGATCTGCGAAAGTTACGTTCGCTACGGAAAGCTAGCTGCGTGAGGCTACTGCCTGCCAGTTCTGCTAGTACCCAGGCATTACATATAGCCGCATCAATGAGATATGCCACCACCATATCTTGCTTCTTACGATAAGTGTTGATATTTTGATCCATCAACCGTGCCACCCATATGTTTATTATATTCTGTGAAAATGGCAGGCCTTGGAACTTGTTTGTTCTTCTTTTCAGCTGCACAGTAGCGACCAATAGTTGATATTGGTTCAACTCCACGTAAAGTCGACATTACCGTAACAACAGAGTTATCTTTGCAGCTGACAACACATGTTGGAATCAGAACAAATCGACAACAACTGTCCGTGGGTTTGAGAGATGGTACACTGTTCTTCACGGAAAAGTAGTGGCTGCCGAGCATCACTTAAATGCAGCGGAATGGCGATTGTAGAAGTAAAACGTGAACATAACCACCATATGCCAATTATGTTTATGAATAAAGTGGGAAAATTTAGAAAAACCCCATGTATACCGTATTTAAATAAGAAATAAAAAAATAACTGTATATTTCTATCCGTATGAGTATTTTTTTTATTATTTAAAGAAAAAAATCTGTCAAAATGTGAAACAGCTATGGAACGATCCATCCTAGGACTCCGTAGGAGAGATTAAGGAAGCCACACCAAGATAAGAGAGAGAACAAAACAAATTGATTTCTTAATCCAATCGATAAAATTGAAGTAGAAATGGGCAAGAACATCTAGCTAGAATAGAGGACGCTTGGGGGACGCGTCTTGTTGTGGTATGGAAAGGGCCCAAGGGTATCAGAAAACGAGGGAGGCCATGTAGAAGATGGATCGACGATATCAAAGATATAACAGGAGATAATTGGCAAACAAAGGGGGAAGATAGAAAACAATGGTCAAAAATGGAGGACGTCTTTACCTTGCAAGAAGAGAGGATCTCATTAAAATAACTTTTATCTTTTTTATTTAATAGTTATAATATTTTACTTATATATTAAACATTGAAAATTATAAATTTAAATTAATTATGTAACTAAAAATATGTGTTGTTTATTATTGTTGCATGTAAACATATAATATCTCTTGGAAAACTGCATGAAAACTGAGAATCAACTACTTCGAGCGATGTGCTCCTAACAACTACCGCCACGAGTGTGACACTAATGTTACACATGACTTTTGTCTTATCCATGTTTAATATAAAACGCAATTAATGCGTAATGATGTAATATATTTTTATTCACATAATTTCGTATTTTTAGGTCTTATATTCTTTGTATCGCAAAAAGGAAACCCTTTTTAAAAAATCTTTCACTTTAATTTTAACAAACAACGAACGCAGGGGAAAAACTTAAGATGGAGGTGTAGGTATGTATACTCTTTGCGGTTTTAAATCAGCATTATACACAGGAAATCATTAGATTGTAAGTGTGGGGGGTAGTAAACATAACCATGATATGGGTGTAATACCAACAGTCTCGGCACAGCTATGAAATGAAAGTCATTCTTCATTAATTAACGTAAAAATAGTAAGACTAGTTTATAATTTTAACAAAAACTTACACAAGAATGCCTGGAGAATATACAGCGACAGTCGAGGGAGTCATCCTGACGCTGACTTATGTTTCAAATATTAGATGCGCCCAAAAAGCGCCAGTTGCAAATAAGGTCCATCTTTTGAAACTTCCCGCACTTAATACTTAAAGCAAAACGGATATCACGCGCACTCTCCCCAGTAACCAATCACAAAAGCGCACCGGTGTTCATTGCTTTCACGGTGGCCTTTTTGTCATTGGTTCTGTGTGTAAACTCAGGGGCGGTCGATGTGACTCAATTTATAAAATATTTTGATTCAATTTTGCGTTATTTTAGTAATAAAACCCGGTCGTTATGTAATAATTCTGTAATAGTAATTTTAAAATAGGTAACTTACCTACATTATTGGTTTTTCATCTCGATTTTGTTTGGTTTTCTTAGGACATATCTAAGTGCCTAACAAGATCCACTTGTTGCCTCCAAATAAGGGTCGGACCTTATTAGAGGTACGAAGTTTTAAAATAGGCGTGATCAGTTACTTAAATGATTTACATAAGTACAAATAAGCAGTTGGCCTAGCAAGTGGCACTTTTGTACGATGATAACGACAATTCGCTACACTAGGTCATTGCTATCGTACGAAAATGCCACATGTCTAAAAACTTACCTTCGTTGAACTTCAACGAATATTGAAAAAAAAAAATAGTCCAGACGCTTTCGAGTTCTATAATTAGCAACACATTTACCCATTCGTTTTTACGTAGTTTTATAAATTTTTATTTACGCAAATTAACAGTAGCTTTTGACATAAGTATTGTTCATACATTAATATAAGTATATTTTTTCCAGTAAAGACAAAAATGGAATCTTCGCAAAAAAGAAAACGGGGCTCTGGATGGTCTCAAACTGATCTTCAGGATGCTATAAATGATATAAAAAACAACAAAATCTCTGAGCGTGCAGCAGCTTTAAAATACAATATACCACGGCAAACGTTGAGTAATCACATAAAATCTGGAAGCGTGGTGAAGAGGATGGGAAGAAAAGCTGTTTTTACCGACACACAGGAAAAGGAATTGATAGAGAAAATTAAGAATTTTTCAAATATGGGCATGCCTTTAACACCAAAAGTAATACGTAAACAAGCTTACTTATTTTGTGAAAGAAACAATATAAAAAATCCATTTAGTGACAAAAAATCGATTGCTGGCAGGAAATGGCTTAAAAATTTCCTCACGCGAAATAAAGACATCTTAACGTAACGTTTAATTTATATACATTTATTTTGATTACATTTATGTTGATTACTGAACAGAAAAAATATATAATAAGGATAAGTAAATACACACTGTCAATATGCGTGCATATTTAACTATTAATCTTTAGCTGCAGTGGTTGCCATGTTTGTTATTTTCAAACACTTTACCCCCACCCCCCACCCCACCTCATTTATATCACCCTACATTTTTACATTTTCTGCGAATATCAATATTACGTCACAAATGATATTTTTAAATATTTATTGCTTGCAATAATAACATTTTAATATATTAATAAAAAATCTGTAATAATGAATAAATAAAAAATTCTGTTATTTATCAGAAGTCCAAGGATTTTTCAAATGTTTCGAAATATCTATAATTGGCATTGCAATATCTTCTTCTTCTTGATTATGGAAATTACCATTCACTTTATCTTCATCTATCCACTCTGCATCTTCTGTACCAGCACTTTCAGCCCCTAATATCCATAGTGGCTTTCAAACTACTGTGGATATTAGGAGGACGAGCTGCGGTTCAAAAACAGTATTGTCATTTGTTTTTGAATCGAGATCGCGTGGAAGTGCTGTTTTGTAAATGTTGCAGATACTTGGGAAATGACTGTGACGGACCGCCACGCTAGTGCCGACGTCGAAAACAAATGGCAAAAAAAAACCTGAGTAAATATTACTAGTTATTATGACAGAAATATATACGTATAAATATTTGTATATACAACGTGTCCCAAAATTCAACGATAAACCAACACCGAAGGATAGACCTGCCCTGGACTAATCGGGAAAAAAAAGAAGAAAAAAATATCCCAATTATATTTTAAGTTATTTAAAAAAAATGAAATTCTTCAGAAATTGAGACCGTTTATGATATTTTTCACTACCATGACCACAATTTTTTAAATATTTTTTTCTTTCTTTTTATAGGCAACCTGAATAGTACTGCTATCTACCACAATTCTTAAAAACTCCAGAATAACTCTTGTTTTATCACGAAAATTAATGAAACATATTTTATTCCCTAAATTTTTTGAAGACTTTTACTTTTAACCAAATTTAACTTATCGTGGTGTAAAAAAAAAGTATGAACACTAGTATGGCAAGTTTTTTAAAAATTGACGCAACTAACCAACATTCCAAAATGGTATAATACTCTAGGAAAACAAGTTAAAAAAAATATGGGCCTATTATTTCTTAACAGGGGCCAAATGACGGTCGGGTGTAATAAAAGTATTAGTTCTTGAAAAATTTTTAATATTTCTAAACAAATGGTACAAACAGTTTCACGTGTAATTTATTAAGTTATTAACATTATAGCAAATGTTCGAACTGTTTGCCACCAGCATTAATACATGCACGACATCACCTTAAAAATGATCGTTTTATTTGTCTTGCATATCTTCTGCTATTAATGTAATCAGCAGCCTGAGTGATATTTCGACGAAGCTCGTCCAATGTCACAATGGGTTTTGAGTAGACCCTGTTTTTAAGACAACCCCAATAGAAGAAGTCCAGGGGTTCAAATCGGGTGAACGGGGTGGCCATAAGATAGGACCAAGTCGCCCGATCCAACGCCCTGGATACTCTTGATTTAAATATTCTCGCACAGGACGGGCATAATGTGTTGGGCAACCATCATTTTGGAACCACATGTTTTGAAGATCACTTAAGGGCACGTTGTTTAACAATTCTTGCAAGTCATTTTGTAAAAAGTTTAAATAACTATTGCCATCTAAGTTTCCTTGTAACTCAAAGGGCCCAATTACTTTTCCATTTAATATGCCGGTCCATAGGTTAACCTTGAATTGGTATTGGGATTTGTCTTGTCTCATCAAGTGTGGATTTTCATTACTTCAACTACGTAGGTTGTGAAGATTTAAATACCCATCTTTCTTGCACGTTGTTTCATCCGACCATAGAATTTTGTCTAGGAAGTGGGGATCTTCACTGTGCCTTTGCAGCATTACACGGCAAAATGTGACCCGTAGCGGATAGTCCCGCGGTAATAACGTCTGCAAACGCCTGTAGTGATATGGGTGAAGCTTGTGACGTTTTAATATTCGATGTGCAGAACTTTTCGGGATTCCTGTAGCTTCTTCTATGGCACGTACCGAAGTAGTCGAGTCATTTTCTATCTCATTGAGAACTTCTTCATCGCGATCCAATCTAGGTCTTCCAGCGCTTCTCCTATTGGATGGCATACGACCCTCCGAAATCGCTTGATGCACATTAATAAACACTCGATAATCAGGATATTTTTGAGCATTTGGGTATCTTTCTCGATACAGTCTGCTAGCAGCGTTAGCATTACATCGGCATTCTCCATAGATTAAATGCATATTAGCGTATTCCTGTGGTGTGTACGGTTGCGGCATGTTAAACGCCAAACAGTCCAAAATGCGCCACAACTCTAAATCACAAAACACACAATCGTAGTCCAAGATAATGCCAGGTCAGTTCAGTTTGCAGATCACTTCCAGTCCAAATAATGCCAGGTCAGTTAAGTTTGCAGGTCGATTCCAGTCCAAAAAGCCAAGCCAAAAGTCGATAGTATGTACGAGGGCCACGTAAGTTGAATTGGGAACGGTGCGCAGTAAACAAAGGAGCAGAGCGTACTGAACCGACTTGCTGAGAATAATAACAGCTTCTCTACCTGCCCTGTTGTTGTCTCTTTTTAACGTAAATATATCTATCTATCTATCTCTCTCTAACATCTAAGGTATTAATGCCCCATTCGAATTCCTAGAAATTGTAACAGGAACCCATTTTGGGCATGTAGTAAAAGTGATTACTGACAATTACAATTTAAGGAATTTGGCCCCTGTTTAGAAATAATAGGCCCATATTTTTTTATAACTTATTTTCCTAAAGTATTATAGCATTTTGGAATGTTGGTTAGTTGCGTCAATTTTTAAAAAACTTGCCATACTAGTGTTCATACTTTTTTTTTACACCACGATAAGTTAAATTTGGTTAAAAGTAAAAGTCTTCAAAAAATTTAGGGAATAAAATATGTTTCATTAATTTTCGCGATAAAACAAGAGTTATTCTGGAGTTTTTAAGAATTGTGGTAGAGAGCAGTACTATTCAGGTTGCCTATAAAAAGAAAGAAAAAAATATTTAAAAAATTGTGGTCATGGTAGTGAAAAATATCATAAACGGTCTCAATTTCTGAAGAATTTCATTTTTTTTATATAACTTAAAATATAATTGGGATATTTTTTTTTCTTTTTGTCCCCGATTAGTCCGGGGCAGGTCTATCCTTCGGTGTTGGCTTATCGTTGAATTTTGGGACACGTTGTATACATATGTGAAACAAATGACTTTCTATCGTAACAAAAAAATTAATTCAAAAAAACCGAGAGAAAAATTTGCTCCGAAGGTCCAGACTATGATTACAGAAAATACCTAATAAGGCCACTTAACGTAACACTTTGTAGTTTTCTTTACGAGAGTTAATAAAAATCAACATAAAACTACAATTTTTTTCATTTATAACTAGAAAAGAGATTAGTTATAACTTATATAGATTTACTAAGACTTTATAAGACTTATTTACAATAATTTAACGCGATCTGATCAAGAAGTTGCTATGGGTTTTGAGAAACATTTTACTGAAGTTCCTTTTTTGACAACAAAATCATTAAATTCTTCTCCTACTGTCGTCGAATCATTGCTCAAACAAAATGTGAAGGCTTGTTCAAATACTTTTAAATTCCATAGAGTACTGCCAAAAGATATCGTTAAATATTTTAAAATTATTGATGTTAAGAAAACGGCAGACTTATGGGGGATTTCCGTTAAAGTTATTTTATCTATAATAGATATAATAGCACCGTATCTAGCCACTATATTTAATACAAGCGTCGAATTTGGTGTATTTCCTGATTTAATAAAACATACTAAAGTCATACCTTTATTTAAATCTGGTAGTACATTAGACCCTGCCAATGAGGGCATCCACGACTTTTTCTGCCACCAGGGCGGCGCCACTTTCGAGTGTGGTAAAATATTTGACAGATTTCATAGCGGGGACGATAATTTCTTAGGAAAATATCCTTTATTTAAATCTGGTAGTACATTAGACCCTGCCAATGAGGGCATCCACGACTTTTTCTGCCACCAGGGCGGCGCCACTTTCGAGTGTGGTAAAATATTTGACAGATTTCATAGCGGGGACGATAATTTCTTAGGAAAATATAATCTTTAAGGTTTCTTTCTGTATTATTAGTTATATTTTATATTAATTACATTAGAAATGAATAAACCAAATTATAAATATAACTAAAAGACGCCTTTTAAAAAAAAGAGTTATAATGAAAAAAAAATTAAAAATCAAACCACTGACGCATTGTGTTGTGTATTAATATAATACTCTAGATAATGATAAACTATTATTTAAAACTAATTTCTCAATTAAACGACACTGTGTAACAAAAAACTTTACCTCAGTCGCTAGTAGCGACATCTGGCGAGTGGAAGATTATTAGCCCTCATTTTAGACCAATTTCTGTACTACCAACGGTTAGTAAAACTTTTGAAAAAATAATTTTGGATCAGATGATAACTTTCTTTATTATTAATAAATTGCTACATAAAAATCAATTCGGTTTTACAAGGGGTAGCTCGACAACTGACGATGGAGTTGAGCTTAGTAAACATATTTCTTGTGCATGGGAGAATTCAGAGGATGCTTTGGGTATATTTTGTGACCTTTCCGAGGCCTTCGACTGTCCATTAAGACTGCCCGCCGTAAGCGAAATTCGGTCTGGAGGAAAATATTTTTATTATAAGTAAATTTTCTAGTTCATGGATACCTACAACCAACTTTAAACGTAGAAGGTTATAAGTGTGTTGTAACCTTACAACATCTCTCAACCTGTGACTATACTGACTCCTTGATTTTTCAACAGGACACAGCGTTTTTCATTCACAAAAAGAATGGTGCCATGTCATTCAAAAGTTATAACATAATATGAAAGGAAAATAAGATAAAACAGTTCCTAAACTGTTTTAAAGTAGACTTAAAACTATTAATTATTATATTAAAGGGACCATACTAAACGGTGTTTATTTTTCTCACGCGCTTCGGATTAAATTTGTTACAGCGCGTTATCTCATTTGCGTCACAAATAAACCTTTGTTCTGTGCAAAGTCCACTTCGCAATGTCACGGCGCAAGTTGTAGGAGGAGGCGATTGTTTTTCGAAGTTATATAGTTATATTATGGCTGCAGCAGTCGTTGGCTCGACCGGGGAAGGGCCACGCTCGTCCATAATGTCAGCGTGATAAAGCTGCATAATGCAGCTGTGTTTCGTACGGTGGGTGACGAGAACTAAAGACTTACTGGTAAAGAGCCATCCATCTTAATACGCAGGGGTGACCAATGCATCTGATGTGAACAAACTGGACTGACATAAGGTAAAAAAGACATGGTATTAAAATTAAAAATATAATTTTCTGTGTTCTATTGTCTAGTTAAAAATATTGTAATGGTAAAGTGTAGTGAAATTTTCTGATTCCTCAATGAGGATAAGCGACACGAGCATCAAAAAGTAATAAATAACTGCGGTTTTCACCCCGCCTGAAATGTTTTTGTATTTGTTTGTTATGACTTATGAAACAGAAGTCGCAAACGAACTTACAGGTTACAGTAAGTGTTATGGTTAGGGTTATGGTACATGGTAGGTGGCTAATACAATCTACGGACACCTGCAGCCAAATTGAAACTAAGTAGGCTACTGATGCGTCTTCAGACGTCGTCAGACTAACACTGAATGTCTCACAGTCTGTAACTATACCCTTTAGAACAATTCACAGCAGTACAAACACTACTATTTGGCGGTAGAAATAAATAAGAAGGTGGTACTTACCCAGACAAACTCCTACGTAGAAAAGCAGTCCTCCCTCCTAGAAGTGAAATGAGCCAACTTTTTTTTCGAATTAGGGTGACAAACGAGCACACAGTCCACCTGATGGTAAGTGGTTGCTGCGGCCCATAGACATCTACATCTATCCTCTATTACAAATCAAAATGTTGATGCGTTGTCACCCGTGAGGACTAAAATGGAATGCCTCATTTCCAGTAAAAAGGGCCTCCGGCCACCTGTACTCACCTAAATAGTTAATTGTAAAAGAAATCTATAATATAACTGAAATTATACAATGCTTCATAGCATTATACCTACTATGCACGCGATAACAATAGGACTGCATAACTAATTACTTGCGAGTACATTGTGCAAATAAGCAAATTAAAATACATTAACCACATATTTATCATTATTTAAACTGCTCTTAATTTTATGCTGTGACCGCATTTTTCAAAATATTTTCATAAAATAAATAAAAAATAATTTAAGCTTGTAAAGTAAACGTACCCAAACCCATAAATTCTAAACATCAATTCATAAATAGAGTTAGGTGCAAATAACTCTTTAACCTTTCTATGTGTTTAAGAAAAAACCCATACTAATGGTTATCAAATCAACAGTGAAATAAACGGTGTATCTCACCACAACCTTTACAGTTAGCTACCTTGACTAAAAGTTTGTTTCAGAGAGCACGAGCGATTTGTGATAATTAACAACTGGCCACCAAGCACCAGCACGTCAAGCGAGTATTGCATGAAGTCAAGCTTCAGGTCCCCCACCTAAGTCACAGTGGTTGAGTAGTCACCGACAAGATTGACTACATCTTGAAGCTTAAAAATATACTTCAAAGCCTCTAAAGAAGATCAGTCGGTTATTACAACCCGTCAAGTGTAATGTACCTAATAATGCAAAAGTGTAAAAGTTGGACTTTGAATTGGGTTTCTTATAAATAGGGCAAAAAATCTAAAATCTCACGTAAAAGAACGTATTAGCTGACTTTAAACATCAACGCTCCACGTATACAGTCTTTGAACATGTTCCGGTTTATCCTTGTTATTACATCAGATTTGATAGACCACACAAGTCTTCTCAAGAGAACGTCTGTCCCAACAAAAGATAGTTTGTGAAGGCTATTAAAATAAAATAAAAATAATCTAATTTCTATAGCCGGATCATTGACCTATTACGAAGTGGAGGCCGGGTCTAGAACAAAATTCACGAAAAATGTGTCCCGAGTCAACCTATATAACCGTAGGTACATATAAAAAAACTAAAACATTCTAATTCAAACCATAGCGTCATTAGAAAACTGCTCAATTTTACTTGCGACAATTTAACTTCGACTGGAGGCCGCACTGTTTTCACCTTTGAAGCTTCTAGCGAAAATCACGTTAAATTGTTTTTACAATTAATATGAATTTAAATGAAATACTCTATCTAAGCATAATATATGATACATCATCCTCTTTTCTCATTTTACTAAAGCAGTTTTTGCACGTTTTCACAATACAGTACCTACGGCATTTTAGACGTGTATTGAGTTACCACTGTAGTGGCTCAAAGTGTTTAGAAACTCTTAATTTGAAATAAAGATATATAATTTAAAATTAAAAATTTAATACAGCCGACTTCAATATAAGCGACTTCAATATAGGTTATTTAAGAATAACTCAATAACCATTGGTCTGACCTTGATGAAATTCCTATGGGACCACACGAGAACTATCAGCTTTCATATAAAAAAAGAATCATCGAAATCGGTTCGCCCAGTACAGAGTTATGAGGTAACACACACAACAAAAAAAAAACATACACTCGAATTGAGTACCGTTTCCTTTTTGGAAGTCGGCAGAAAAACTGGAAGAGATCATAAGTTTTCATAATGGCATCCTGTTAGATTATTTGTAGTATTAATCACATGAAACCATACTAATATATGTACAAATGTCAAGTCAAATGTGACAAAGTAATAAGTAATATAAAGTTTAAAACAAAAGAAAAATTATAACTAATACATTTTTTTACATTTTAGTGACGCTCGTACCAATGATCAACGGCTCGATACTTCTCATGTATAAAGGTTACACATATTGGAATCAGAACAAATCGACAACAACTGTCCGTGGGTTTGAGAGATGGTACTGTTCTTCAAAGAAAAGTAGTGGCTGCCGAGCATCACTTAAATGCAGCGGAATGGAGATTGTAGAAGTAAAAAATGAACATAACCACGACGTGCCAATTATGTTTATGAACGAAGCGGGAAAATTTAGTAAAAGCCCATGTATACCATATTTGAATAAGAAATAAAAAAATAACTGTATATATTTTCTATCCGTATGAGTATTTTTCTATCTTTTCTTTGAATTGTTATGGTGTACAATATTTATTAATAAAATTAAATATATTTATTAGTACTATTATTATTATTAAATAGAATCATCAATGCCATGTAAATGGAAGGGAAATCTCATTAGCCTGTAAACTTGTAAAAAAAATATGAATTATTTCTATTACTCTATTATAAAATATATATAATAGAATTATATATATTTTATAATAGATATCTATTATAGAAATACTATCATATAAATTACGGTTTACTCACATGAAACCACAGTAATATACTCTCAAATGTCTACTTGGTTGATAGCAGACAATGTATATTCAATATTAAGTAATAAGTAATATAAAGTTTAAAACAAAAGAAAAATTATAACTAATACATTTTTTACATTTTAGCGACGCTCGTACAAATGATCAGCGGATCGATACTTCTCAAGCATAGAGGTTACACATATTGGAAAACGAACAATTCTGCCAGTGGGTATGAGAGATGGTACTGTTCTTCGAGGAGTAGTAGTGGCTGCCGAGCATCACTCAAATGCACCGGAACGACGATTGTAGAAGTGAAAAATGCACATAACCACGACGTGCCAATTATGTTTGTGGATAAAGCGGGAAAGTATTTTAGAATAAGCCCATGTGCACCGAATTTGAATAAGAAATAAAAAATATACAGTGAACCCCCGGTAATCCGGCCCCTCTCTATTCCGGTACACCCTGTTATCCGACATGCCTATAACATGTAGGTACAGTCGAGTCACGTTATGAATCCGCCACGGGGAGAGGTGTTCTTCTCGAATACTTGGACAAACAGGTTGTAATTAGTTTGCGCCACCAAGAATTTTGATTGACGCGTATTTTCTTAGTTTGAACGTGACTATGGTGGCGGCCTTTTTTTACATGAGGAAATGCCTACGCATACCCGTCTCCCGGGGGCAAGGACGGGTTATGTCGGACTCGTACCGACTAAAACCCCATGGTGTTCCACCTTCGCCGCATATTGGCAGGGCCACGAGAACGCTTTAGCACACATCCGTGGTCCCACCAGCTCCGGCCGCCACATGGCAGCCCCTTCTCGGGGAAGGACGTTTCCTCCCCACTCTCCTTCTCAGGCAAGGCGTGCCAGGAACACAAAGCACGCCTCCACGGCCTCCAACTCCACCTGCGTATCGGACCCCCCGAGTCCGATACGCGGAGGTCATGGGGCCAGGAAAATCGAGCACTTAGTAGCACCCGCTTTCCCGACCCCAGCGTTGGATCTGGTCTCTGGCTCCGCCGCCAACTAAGTTTCGGCCGCGGAGGGCAGGGAGAGCGGCGCCTCGCAATACCGACACTCCTCTCCCCCCGCAGCCCCACCACCACCGCATCGACGGTGCGGTCCCACCACCACCGCATCGACGGTGCGGCCCCGTCTGAGTCGCGGAAGATCTAGCTTCATTATTTACTCTTTAGGTATTCATTGTGCTTCACATGGTTTATTTTTTATTTTTTAATATCATATATTTGATATAATTTGTCAGATTAGAAGGATTTCGGATTACCGGGGGGCTGTGGTAGCACTCTATAATCCGACAAATCTGGTAATCCGACACCGCCTTGCAAAACGTTTGTCGGATTACCGCGGGTCAACTGCATTAACTATATATTTTCTATGCGTATGATTATATTTTCTTTTTATTCTGTAAATTGTTATGGTGTACAATATTTATTAATAATATTAATATGTTTATTATTATTATTATTAAATAGAGACATTAGTGCCATGTAAAGGTGGATGAGGAATCTCATTAGCCTGTAAACTTATAAAGAACTATAAATTATAGAAATAGTATTATATAAATTAAGTTTTTGTCCGTCATTTATGATTTATTTTAGACCCTTTTTACTGGAAAAGAGGCACTCCATCTTAGTCCTCACGGCTGACAACGCATACACATACCATCAGGTGGTCTGAGTGCTCGTTTGTACCCTTATCCTATATATAAAAAAAAACAATTAAGAGATATTCCTGTAGTATCATGCAGATAATATGCTTTCCTTTAATATGTTGTAATGAAATAAACCAAATATTTTGTACTTAAGATAAAATGGAAAGCTTCATAGTTCAAGTAAGATTGTCAGTCTGTTTACAAAATTGTGGTCATGATGCTTAGAATAGGTACTTGACTTATGGTGTTATTTCATAAAATATTACATAAGTAATCCTTTAATAAATAAATTTTATTAAGTACTTTTTATTCTTTCATTGTATGAATTTAATATAATACTGCACCAAACTAGATTTATTATTTTGTTGTATCGATATCGATACTTTTTAATTAAGAATTACAAATGTATGCTGAGTATGAGTTACAAATGTATACAAAAGTATGCTTACAATCAGGGCTCGGAAACCGGTTGAAATTCTAAACCGGTTTCGGTCATTGACCCCAAAACCGGTTTTTGCGGAATACCGGTTTTTCACAAATTTCGGTTTAGGTAGTAAGAATTAACCGGTTAAAGCCAAGTTTTGTAATGTCCCCCTCTCCCTTACCCCGCTTGCACCCATCTTTGTACGGCTGGCTCTGTTTAATTCCCGAGGTTTTTAGACACATGCACGATATATTCATTGCATCAACGCGACTGCCTTGTGACGTACTCCCTCCTATTTTTTCATCTTTCAGCAACGATAGTATTATAAATAACAGATGTAAGTACTGTTTCAATTAATTATGCGTTATCTTCACTTTAAAATTAAGTTTCGATATCAAGTTTAATTTGACGTTATATACTTATTTAAATTGACTTTAATTATATTTAACGTTTTCTATTAAAATTACGCTATGCATCTTTATTTCAATGTAATTAGTTTTAGTAATATATCGCAATAAATGATGAACTTTTTTAAAAGAACACAATATTTTTAAAAGTTTATGAAATTATATGTTATAGTATTTTTGTTCTTTTTAGGACTAAAGTGAGGCAGATTACCAGATATTTTTTTTTAAATTCAGAAGCTCGTAATTACGACCAACCTCTATCTCCGTCTTTGCAAAATTAATAAACCTAGCAAGCTAACAGCATAGCAAAGTGGCGAAGCAATCAGCTTTGTAGCGGTTTCTAACGGTTGCCGTTTAGCAATCAGTTTCAAAATAGGAGGTTCAGATGCCTGAGTGATCAGTAATAGATTGCTGTAAACAGAATTTGAAAATTCGAAACCGTTCTCGAGATAATCGTTGGACAGACGGACAGACATCGTGAAACCAATAAGTGACTTCGCAAGCTTCGCCACTTAATAATGACCACTTCTGAGGCGTAAAGTTTAACTAGAAGTCATGTCTAAACACTATAAAAAATTGTTTGTTATGTTCAGAGAATTCTAACAAAAGAAATTACCATTTTTCACATCTCATTAATGAGGAATTGGAGCAAATCTTATCATGTTGTGTACCTAAATAATACAGTAATCACTTTCGAATTTTTTACAAACTTTCATACTTTACGAATACGAAACTATTCAAATTAATACAATTGAAGTGTCTGTTCGTAACGTCAAAATAACAGATTTTTACTAAATACATATCATGAAAGTATATAATTTTGTCTGTCTGTATGCAGTTACTAGCGCGACTGTGAATCATGATTTGATCCTGGGTTTAAATCGTGTCCCAGGTCATGCCAAGTACCGTTATTGGATTAATTTGGGTATAATGAGTGTTCTAGAAACCACCCTGATAGTCGTATTCAGCCCTCAATCAAGCACTTAGATTTTTGGGTTTTCTCGTCGTACGTTTTCTTATAGAAAAGAGGGCAAACGAGCATGTGGGTCACGTGATGGTAAGTGACTGCTGCCACCCATGAACAACCGCAACACCAGGGGAATTGCCAGCCTTTAACAAAGGAGTGAGCTCTTTTCTTGAAGGTCCCTAAGTCGTATCGGTCCGGAAAAATCACCGGTGGTTAACAATTCCATAGAGAAGTTGTACGAGGAAAAAACTCCTTGTAAAACGCACAGTGGTGGCCCGTCAAACATCCAGATGGTAAGGACGGTATCGTGAATTTTGACGCGATGTGCGTTCGTGAAATTTGGCGGCTGGTACTAAACCGAACAATTCCTCAGAGCACTCCCCGTGGTAAATTCGATAGAAAATGCAAAGGGATGCAACATCCCTACGCACTGCCAGTCAATCGAGCTGATCAGAAAAAATTCGGACGTCGACGACTCGAACCGCTCTGCGCTGGATGCGGTCAAGTGGCAGGAGCTGACACTGGCGTGCCCCGGCCCAGAGATGAGAGGCCGAATTTGCGCTTTGTAAAGTTGCAAGGGATGTGCCGACATGAAATACTGCCTCGCTCTGCAGAGCACGCCAAACTTTTTACAGGCCAATTTGGCATTCCCTTCCAAGTGACCCCAAAACTGCACATACGTCAACGCCGAGGATTCCGATGCTAGCTGATGATGCTAGCAAGAGGAGTTCCTTAAAACTGAGGAGATACGACAAAGGGGTTCTTTTTAGCGGTATACGTGCAAATTTGTGTCTTCTGGGGATTGAACTGGACTAGATTTAGCCGCCCTCAATCCGAGACTTTGTTCAGCAAAGAATCGACATCAGACACAAGTTTCTTCCGGTAGCGCCGTGGTAGCTCAAATGGTTAGCGCTCGCTGTAAGTCTTACAGTACGTGAGAAACTCGGGTTCAATCCCCGCCGGCACCAATGAAATAGTTAATTGCAGTTTTAAGTGCCGATTTACCACGTGCTCGGCGGTGAAGGAAAACATCGTGAGGAAACCTGCATGTCTGAGAAATAAAAAAAATATATCTCGAAGACATGTGAAGTTCGCCAAGAAGCATTGGGGCTGCGCGGCGGACATTTACTTGCCCTAAACCCTCTCAGAAATAAGAGGAAACTTGTGCCCAGCAGTGGGACGTATAAAGGCTGCAATTTTACTTTACTTTACTTTTGTTCCGGTACTCGGAGACGTTTTCCGAGAAATATTGGTAAGGCCGGTGTATATTACATCACCAGTGCTGTCGTTGTTGCAAGTTTGCAAAATATCATTGATATGCATTAGAAACAGCTTTGGTGATAGCACGCAGTCATGTGGAACACCAGCTTTAATAGGCTTGTAATCAGAGCATGCACCGTCTACTACGACCTTGATGCTCCGATCAGCAAGTAAACTGGTGATCCAATTGCACAATTTCTCGGGAAGCCTATAGGAAGGGAGCTTCGAAAGAAGCGCTTTGTGCCAAACCCGATCGAAGGCCTTCGCAATGTCCAAACTAACGGCCAATTCCTGCCGCTTGGACTCTTTTGCCTCCATGAGTTAGATAGACCAAAAGATCACCAACTGATCAACCCCGACGAAAACTGTTTATAATGGAATGGATTCCATTATTTTGGAGAACAAGGAGGTGATGGCGATAGGCCTGTAGTTTGATGGGTCTGAGCGGTCGCCTTTTTTAGGGATCGGATGAACCAAAAGCTGTCTTCCATGAATTTGGGATAACGCCTTAGGAGTAGAAGTACCGGAAAAGATGCATTAAAACAGGTGCCAACTTCGGAGCACACGTCTTCAGCACAATGGAAGGGAACCGAGCGCTGTGTAAGCCGCATATCTGGCATGGAGCACTCAAACCGCGGGATGGTCGGCGGTGTATTCCTCCGTCATCGAGAGTCGAGTTGGATGCAAAAAGAGAGATTAACAGATCGGCTTTCTCCTTTGCGGCATGGACTCAGTGAGTCGCCCTCTCTTTGCAGAGATGGCTGACAGAAGTTTCCTTGGACAGCCTTAGCAAGAGACCAGAATGCACGGGTTACCCAAGGAAGGCGAACTAGCCTCTCACCAACTCCGCCGATGTGCTCTGACCTTGTCTTGGCAATGAATTTTGAAGAACCTGGAGGCGGAATTATACTTCTTTTGAAGAGCGCTGGTATTTACATCTCGCTACGTCAACATCTCGGAATGTAAAGATGTCGTCAGCCCAGTGCTGGTAGCACTCTTGCTTATAGTGTGATGCTATTTTACATGAGCGACCAAACTATGGTTGGAATCTGCCTCCGATGGGCACCACAGAAGATGGAATAAAAAGTTCCATATCCTCAAGTACCATATCAGCGACAGACAGAATCAGCAACATTGTTGGGATTGTCCAGCGAGAAGCAAATTCGCCCTCAAGGGTAGAATGCAAAAAAAAAGACCGCATCCTTTCCCAATCGGCCGATCTATAGTGCCAAACACGGCGGCTGCCTGCAGAATGCAACCGCGAAGATAGTGTGAGTGACACCACCCTCCGGAGATGACAAGGGGTGTCGACGGAAATCTGATATCTGTCCGGATATGAGGTCAGCAGAAGTTCCAACAGAGAAAGCGCATGATTCTCCACTTTTGGAATCCGCGTAGGCAAAGTAATCAGCTGTGTAACCATATGCCAAGACAAAGTCATAAACAAATTTCGCCACATGATCGGTTAAATGTGAACCGAGCCATTCGGCGTGATGGTCGTTAAAATCGCCAAGGATCACGATCTCTGGGGATACCCCCCCCCCCACCTCCCCCATATACCAGAATACGCGGGGCAGCTTGAGCACACATGCTCAAGAACAGTAGGATAGCTTGGGCGTGGGTGCTCAGCGAAGGATTCTCCGTCACCAGGATTCTGGTAGCGAAACGCAGAAGTAAATTTCTACTTCACGCTGGTATTCTGTGAGGTCGTGGTACTACCCTGGTTCGAGCTGGCCCATCCATGCGATAACAAAAGCTGCCGCGTGGCTCTACCACCGTTAAAACGTAAACATGGAATAAATTCTATTTACTTTTTTTCTGCCCATCATAAATAAACAACCGATACACAAGAATAAATTATTTTCTTCATTATGAGACAAGTCCAGTCTTAACGAATAAACCAAACACAATAACTGCCTTTCTTTCTTCAAAACTTCTCTAATACTTTCACGTTTTAAATAAACGCCAAACTTCTACTACACACTCTGATCGCGACTAAAACAATGCATGCAGCGATGCCGCATAAACACCTCGCAACGTGAATCTACCTGTCCTATGACTGCTTCCCTGCCTTTACGTTTTACGGAATTAACCGGTTAATTTGGGTGTCGAAACCGTTATGTAACCGGTAACCTTTATCGTTTAGGTTTAATAAAAACCGGTTAATTTTTTAACCGGTAATTGAAGGAGCGATAAATTTACCGGTAATTAATCGAAATTAACCGCTCTTTTTAAACCGGTTCCGAGCCCTGCTTACAATATTACTAACGCCATCTATGTTTAAAATCCAGACTTCCAGACACTATTATAACTCGTTATTTCTTCATTTATTGTGGCATTAGCTACAAGGCCTTCAGCCAAAAATAATAAATCAAAGCGTGTAAATTTGACAATATACGAATATATTATAGAACTTTAGAAAAATAATTGATGTTAGAATTTTCTAGCGTCTATAAAGGAGATGTATGAAATTGGGTGCTTGGCATCGTTTGTAATAGTTCTAAAAATATGTAGGTAATAAAACGATAAATTATAAGTGTACGGAACACCGGGATATAGAACGCGTCCGCCGTGCTCGGCATGAAAACGCGACTGCTTGAAAAATAAAGTAAATGACGCAAATGATGTTGACATAAATAAATGATTTTTATTTCTGTAATGCTTGGGACAATCATAAAAACATTTTTTTAAACTGAAATAGAAAAGTAATGCTTTTGCTTTAGCAAAAACGAAACATTTTTAAATATCTTTCTGTATTTTGTCTATGGCAATAGATAATGAAGGCTATTTTTATAATAAAATAGCTTTCCTTACCAAAAGAATCATAATATTGACACATTGACGCGAATCTGTAGTAATTAATATTAAATAAAATAATATATTTAGAAAACGCTGAATAGGCTGTCATTAAACTAAAAAAAACATTTGATTATTATCCTACATGACTGAATAGGCTGTATGATCATTGATCATTGCATATTCCGAAGGAGACTTAACTTGGTAACTTCGAGTTTCAGCTTGTCATGCGGCATGCCAGGCATGGGTAATATCACTTTTACCCTATATCAAATCGTACCTATGTATTAGATATGAATATCCAATATTCTATCTATATATTTCAATATCTATGTATTTGCTAATATCTTCGTTCTGATTCTGAATAGAAGTCAGTACTCAGTATCACATGATGATATGAGATTTGTGAACGTATTTCCATAAATAGAGTTATAAGTAGATATTTTTTATTTATTTTATTTTTAATTTAGTATTCTTAAAGTATCTCATAATCAAAGATGTTTTATAGGTCCAGATACCGTGTAGCGCGCTTAAAACGCTTCCATTTCAAAGGCGCCAATACTGGTGTATTCGTTCGATTGTTCCGCCATTACGCCAGCCATAGATAATACACTATATACCAGGAAACGCCAGCGACGTTCACTGTGAACATACGTCACGTACCGGTGTTTTTAATTTCGCAAAGTAACTGTTTGTGCTCTGAAATCATGTAAAAATTACTCTTGGAGAAAAGATAAAGATAAGAACATCACTTTTCATAAGTAACTATACAATTTTATGGTGTATTTCTTTGTAAAAGAATACAAAAGCTAAATGTCAATACAAGTAATAATACTGCGCAATAATATTCGAGTGTTGCCTAGTCTATAAAATGTTTTTACCATTTTTTAATGTCATAATCACCTGGAAATCTGGTTACCTGTATAGGGGTTTTAAACAGTCTAATTTTACAGATTTCACCCAATTAATACAGTTAAACCGTTTTGAGGCTTAGGGTTGAACTACATCTGGCAGCACGGAAACGCACTTTCCTGTGCTTCTATCCTTTTTGGTCACTCAGAACCGTTATTTACTAGAGCGAGAAAGAGCGCGCGAGTGTATAGTTCCACCCTCAAGAATCCGATTGTAAACCGGTTTCAAAAGTTTATCTATCGTTCTTGACAATCCATACTAATATAATATTATAAATGTGAAAGTGAGGTTTTTTTGTTTATTTGTTTTTGTCCTTCCTTCACGCAGCAACGGAACGGAGCAATTTAAAAAAATTAAACATTTGCTATCTCTTGGCCGAAGTTTACGCTTAATTAACCAAACTTACTTCTTTTCGTCATTTTACTTAGGATTGTAAAATAATTAATGTCTTCGTAAAAAGCGGCAATATTTTGTGTTCTACAGTACTAAAGTGTAGTACTCTGTCTATATTTAATAATAATAGATAATAAATTTATGTTACGTACATAAATATCTACTGTGTTTTTATTTATTTTTAACTGTTACATTAATTATAGTTTTTATTACATATCTTCAATATTTTAGTGCGATGTTTGTACCTACATAAAACACACATAACCAACCATAATATCCTCATACACACACGCATACAAATGCACACGCCTCGCACACACATTTTATACTCGTAGAATCAATAGGTACGTCAATATGAATTAAATATAAAATCTCCCACATTTTTTGGGTAATCGATTCGCACTGTTATTACCGAAGTCACGCACATTAATGCAGCAATGGTACGTAAGATATGCGCGTCACGTGGTACTCACGCACACATGAATCAAAGACTAGCATCACTATGAACGGTACGGTGTATTAGCAACACGGTATCTGGACCTATAAAATATCTTTGCTCATAATATAAATATATATCAACAGGAGATCATGAAATATAATATTAAATTAAATCGTGTGGTATTTATGCCATCTAGCGTCTATTGTACGTACCACCTTGAGATTTAATCAATTTTTGTTCGATAAAATTACTACGTATTGAATGGAGTAGATGGCGCTATTGCAAAGTATTATTTTACTCCAAAGAATATATTTTTTTAATTTATTACACTTAAATTTAAGCTCTACATGTTTAAAACTAAGGATTGTAACATTTATTTGCTATAAAATTAAACTTTTATATCTTATGCCACACTTGTGGTTGAAAATTGTGGGTGTATTTTGTGTTGTACTGGTGATGGTTAGTGCTTAGTATTAGTGGGTATAACCCCCACGCAAAAGGAAATTATCCCATATTTATAAAGCGGATTCAGTTTTTCAGAATCGGTAAAATAAACTTTCCTTGATACTTTTCTCAGTTTTAATTTACATACCAAAAATAACATTTTATTAAATACACCATAAGATCTAAAATAGTTTATTTTGAAAACAGTTTAGTTTTTATACGTGGTAGTGCCATGCTGCAGCCATATTAGTAGTATAGTTGTAGCACGAATGGGTCAGCTCGACCGGGGAAGGACCACGCTCTCACAGAATACCGGCGTAAAATGGTTTGTTGCGCCCAAATAATGGAAATAATGTGGTACTTAAGTTTTGGAGAGGAATAGAAAAGACAATGTACAGCCTCCGACTGTTTTTAGATGACATTTTATTGATAATTGCAGAAAATAGTTAAACAATTAAAAAATTATGAGTTTTATTTTACTTTATTTAATAATAACTACAACACTGCATTATTTTGTGCTTTTTTTTTCAATTTATTCAAACAACTTATCACAAGAACGAGTGATTTTACTACATCATCTACGAATCATAAAACATAAAATAAAAACAGAACCCCGGGTCCTGCAAAAATATGATTTTTTGATATAACTAGCAAATATTTAAATCTTCAAACTAAGACATATTTTAAGTTTGTTCACACCGGGCCCAAGCTTGTATGGAATCAAGTTCATCTCCTTTCATCATTAATTTATAGACAAAGTAATCTCATAAGTTTTTTCAAATCATGCTATAGACCTGACTTAGTCTAAAAACAAAACTTGTGCATTATAATTGAAAATGCCTATGACTAATTAGTATTCCAATTTTTAAAGAAATGATTGGTTTGAAAGCTCTTAAAAATATTTCATTGACTAGAGTGTAAAACGAGTAATCTTTTTCATTGCAAGCTTTTTACGACAAAGAAGTCCTCTAGCCCCGACACCATAGTTTTTTCAAAATTTGCTGTCATATTTCATATAATATTACATTTTATTCAGATAATTGCGCTGAATTTCGCTGGAACAATGCCGCTGTCGGTATGCCTGACAATGAATGACGTTTTTCGGACGTGAAGAAGTAATCATTTGTCCAAGCCCAGAGCAATATATTCTGAGTTCAGAACATGCTTATACAGAACAATAATTAAAGCAACTAGCTACTAAGTTTATGGAAATAACAGAACTCTAACGTCATCATTCTATCATACATATATTGATTGATGTTTTTACAGCGACTAATACGAATTATTTTCTGATAAAACTCAGGAATGCATTAACGTTATTTAATGGTAAATCCGTGTAATGATCATCATTATCATCACTGCCCATCACAATTCTATTGGTAAAGAACGGCCTCCCTCAACGCCACAAAGCACGGTTCTGAACATCTGCATCCATCGATTTCTGGCATGTCTTACCAGGTCATAACCATCTAGTGGGGGACGCCTTACACTATACGTTTACCGGTGCAAAGCTGGCCACTCGAGAATATTTTTTTCCCATCAGTCGTAGATTCTTATAGCTATATTCATTGCTACCTCAGCTTACTGATCCGTTGGGCTATATTAATCTGGTTCTATTGCGGATATCTTCATTACGAAGTTACCTATCACGCAGAGAAATTCCCACCATAGCCATCTTAGTTCGCTATACGACCTTACGCTTTCTCATACCTTGCAACATGCACTGGTTGTACACTCGGTACAACCTAACATTACATTTAGTACATTTTAAATTTGAAGGAATAATGCGTGTAAAGATGACGTTTTGTAGGAGATTACAATGTGATCGACGTCGAGTACAAAGTTGGACTTACCTAGACGGACAATTTGTCCTAGGTTAAACATACTCATAAACAATGTCGAGCACTGTGCTCCTAACAAATACCGGCATGGGTGTGACATGAACGTTACACATTACCTTTATCTTATCCATGTTTAAATGTAATGCGTAATGATGTAATATGTTTTTATTCATAAAATTTTGGTTTTTTTTAGGTCCCATATTCAGTGTATCGCAAAAAGGACACCCTATTATAAAAATCGGGTTATATACTTTTTACAAACAACGAACGCAGGGAAAAAAAATAAGATGGTGGTGTAAGTATGCTCACCGCGGTTGTAAATCAGCTTTATATACAGAAAATGATAAGATTGTAAGTGTGACGGGTAGTAAACATAACCATGATATGGGTTTAATGCCAACAGTCCCGGCACAGCTATCAAATGAAAGTCATTCTTCATTAATTAACGTGAAAATAGTAAAATCATTTTATAATTTTAACTAAAACGTACACAAAATATAAGAATAGCATGGATATTTCAGACAGCATATAATGCAAAACATTTAAAAGTTATAATATTAAGTTTCAGGTGTTTTGATCGCATATAACATGTGCACATTCAAACTACATCCAAACTAATGTTTGCGAAGGATGCCTCTACTCAAAAGTTATGTTTGAAATAATTGAATATTTAAGGATCATAAATTTTGTTACCTATTTATGAATATAATGTCAAGAAATGTTAGTATATGTAAACATTTTACAAAAGTTAATTTATATAAATTTAACCTTTATGAATATTTCTGAACGCACCGTTAGAAAAAATAAAAAAGATACATACTCTGTGGTTAACGTCACATTTTGATTTGACAGATTTGGTGCGTCATTGGTGCATGTATTTTTCTGTTTTCCTATTTCCAATGTTTTGTACTTGGTACTAACGAGTAATTTGTCAAAGCTGTTTTAATTTTTGATTATTATTAACCTATAGTTATGTAGATATTTTAAGTCAATGTCTGTGAGTGTATGTGTACATTCTCTGTACTATTAAGTTTGGACAATAATAAAAACAAGGAAGGATATGAATTGTTTTCTGAATGAATAACCACTTCAAACTTGTGTTATTATTTAATTGGAGAAAGATTTAACTACACTTCAATATTTCAGGTGAAGATTTAGTGCAGTGCGTGCCTACAAGGAAGGGGCATCACATTTTGTTTAAAGGATACACTTATGTATTCAAAAGTAGGTTGCAGTGCGGCGCCGAGCAATGGTGTTGCTCATATAGACAGAAAACTGGTTGTATATCGGTTATTAATATGCAGGCTTATGGTGTAGAAGTCTTAAGAGATTTTCATAATCATAAGAAGCCTATGTTTTCTGATGGACTTTAAGAAGCATATCAATGATACAATATAATTTTTACAAAGTTTACAAGGCTGATAGTATTATTTGAAAACCTTTTATGTAAGAGCTTTTTAATCTCTTTTGTCTAGTTATTAATATTATTAAACAAAAATTGTTTTTGTTTAATTGAAACTAATAGATTTTTTAACTTTTACAGTGCAGTGCTTATTAAAAACCATTAAAATGTTTAAAGTGAGCTCTATGTTAATGTTAAAATATTTATAGTACTTCTCTAATGTTCCGAGCTATATATATAGCTGAATTCCAAAGGATAGAAATGAAATTGTAAATTGACTTAATATATTGTCAGGTCTTTTTAAAATATGTATAGATCAGTTCCTTCTATTTAGTTTTTAAAATATTTATTAGAACTTAAATGATTTTGCCAATATAAATTTTCCTACAATACACTTTGTGTTTTTTTTCTTTTTTGTAACCATTTTATGTATTTAAAATAAATATATATCATTTTAAAAATGGCTTTTAATTTTCAACAATTTAATGAGTTTTATGGTCGTACTTATAATCATTTACGATCCCTTCCTTAACTAAAGTATTAATTATCTCAATACCTGTCTTTTTCTATTGTCATTAAGTGAAGGGACAGACAGCAACTTTAAGTATTAGTCAAATTGACATAGATTTATATGAGTATGACTATTGTTGTTTAAAATTAAGTAGATAGCGACTAATAATTTATATTTATAATATATCTTTAGTCCTTATGTATACCATAATAGCATAGTACTATGGTACACTAATAAAAATGAATAAATGTTCTTATAAAATGTTATTAATTTCTTTAATGTATTATATATTATCAATATATAATTTAGTCCTAGTTGTAAATGTACTGTTTGTAACCGTTTCACTCTTCAAAGTTAATTTGATTACAGATATTCAGTTGCCGGAGTGGGTTTCTATCTACTTTGTAAAAGTTACAGATAATGAATATAAATGTAATGTATGCGAAGCTTTAATAAAAACAGATGAGAAATCATTACAGTTATTAAAGCATATAAAACAAAACCACAAAGAAGTTTATGAGCTTCATAAAGGCACTTCTGATAATACTGTCGGATTTCATATTGAGTTTCTTCATGTGGACATGTTAAAAGATGACGGAGACCCCAAAACTCAGCCTGTGATACTGGGAGAGGTGTGTGAAGCAACTACAGATGAAATTGCTAAAACTAAGGAAGAAGATGGTGTTGCAGTTGCAGATATGCAATATGTATTAATACCAAAGAAGAAGAAACGAGATTCTGGTAAGTGTTGTGATTTAAAATGCATGCATTATACATATGCTGTTGCCAGATTGTAGAATTGGTCATATCATAAAGTAGTGGCCATTTTGTGAAAGGTTGGTATTTTATATGTCTTGACTATATCTACGAACAGAGATTGGTTTGATGATATAAACAAATGTTCTATCTCATAATATTATGTTCGAAAATTATATTGTCTAACTGTAAAACAGTTAGATTTTTCACCGCTAGTGCTCAGATAGCGCAACTGAATACAAACACTATGCTTATTTTACATATTATATAAATATATGTGGCTTTTTAGTTGCACCACAACTTAATGTCTCATCATCATCACTGTCATCATCATCAAAGATATTTTGCTTTAAAGTTGTTTTTATATTTATGATATTACGGCCAGTAATAATTGGCCGTATCCTGAAATGATCGTATTGCATGAAATATTCTGGCATTTCATTATATGGTCAATTCTACAGTCTAGCCACAACACGAGGTTCCTTCAGCTACGGTTTTCTAATACGACTATGTCCTTAAATGTCTTCATATAATGATTATGATTTAAATGTCAGACATACTCAAAATAAATTTATTACTACATTCTTTAATCATCGACATTTCTGTTTTCTTTTTTATGGGATAAGGGTGACAAAGGAGCACACAGTCCACCTCATGGTAAATGGTTGCTGTGGCCGATACACATCTACATTTATCCTCGATTACGAATCAAAATGCAGATGCGTTGTCACCCGTGAGGACTAAGATTGAATGCCTCGTTTCCAATAAAAAGGGTCTCCAGTTCTCTACACTCACCATACAAAACACAGCAGCATTAAGCTGCTATTTTATGCTAGTATTTTGTGAGAGCATGGTCCTTCCCCGGTCAAGCCAACCTATTCATGTTACAACTATACCAGAAATATAGCTGCAGCATGGCTCTATGCTCTTCACTGCTTGTATAGCTTTCTTATTACTGTGTGTGTGTTGTATGTCTGTGTGTAATTTACACATAGACATGCAACACTACATGTGTGTAAAATGTCTCTATAATATGGGATAACTTAATAGTCTTGAGTTCTATGGTAGTTGTAAAAGTTGGCTTAGAGATGTCACAGAAATTATTTAACATTGAGATAGGGATGGGAAGATTACAATTCCAAAAATGACAAAAATTATTCTCACTTATTGTTTTAAATCTAATTTTTTTGCACAAATGCCATTTATAAATAATGACTTGGTAACTTAATATGCATTGAAAATTTTACAACCATACATTTTTAGTTACTTCACTTCAAATAAAAGTATATTTACCCAATTGCTCCAATCTTAATTTCTGTAAATGTTTGCAATGATAAGCTAAAAGTAACATGTAAAATATTACAAAGCTAAATTTCAGTAAATGTGAAAATGTATGCAGTTTTTCTACACAAAACATTATTTAAGAATTTATAAAAGAAGGGAGGTCTTCTATTAGAGTATATGTTATTTTTGTATGTAGGTATATTCAATGATTATTTTCTAAATAGGTTATACTTTAAGGGTGGACCCATATAAATTTGATGAAAAAATTCCACCCCTGAGGGTGGAAATATAGTGAATAAAATTATTGAAGTAACTCTTTATACAACATTCTAGTTGTAACCTTGAGCTTGTCTCTCCTCAGTCGACCAAAAAGGTCAATTTTCTTCTTCTACTAAGTAAAAGCCATCTTAACACAAAGTAAAAGTCGAAAACTAAAAAGAGAAAAACAATATCCAGCCGTCGGGTTTATATACATACTACGGCGATACATTGAAACGAGCGTGTATGCGTAGATATATGGATGTAAAGGAGGCGAGAGAGGTGTGTCAGGATCGCGCCAAATGGAAGTCCGTAGTCTCTGCTTACCGCTCTGGGTGACAGGCGTGAGTGTTTGTGTGTGTGTGTGTATACATACTGGCGTATACATGAACAAAGTCTATATCATGGATATTTTTCAAATTTATTGGTTTTTTCATTAACACTTAAAGTAAAGTAGCACTTGATATAAATTTTATTTGAGCGCAATTTTTATAAAATGTTTACTTTTAAAAAATGTTAAATATCTATGCCATTGGCTTCTATTTCATTCACCTATTACAGCCTGTTATTATTACCACAGTAAAAAAGACAGCTGGTATAATTCTCTATCGGTGCTAAGGCATAGTGTATTCGAAGAATTAAAGCCACAATTTAAGGAGTAATTATCGAAATGATTTTATTAGTTTTTAATCCCCGACAAAAACAAAGCGATGTTATATGTTTGTAGTGTGCATCTGAGTGTATGTATACCTGTGTAACTATGTGTCTACGTGTAGCATCATAGCTCCTGAACAGATGAACCGATTTTGATTAAGTTTTATTTAATTGAAAGGTGTCTTAATAGAGAGTGTTCTTAGCTATATTTCAATAAAATCTGTTCAGCCATTTGAACATCACCAGGTTTCGGGTTTTTTTTTTATTTTTAATTTAAGTTATAGTTAGTTGAAGTCACCTTTAGCTTCATCAATCAGAAGTTTTAAGGCATTACACGTATTATATTATACATTGTTTACATTTATGAAAAGTTTGACTGGAACAGAGTATAGGTAGCATAGGAAGAATGTATGTAGGTATGTTTCTCTTATCTACCGATTTCAAAAAGGGTCAGGTACTCAATTCGTCTGTATGGTTTTTTTTATGTGTGTTACCTCATAACTTTTTACTGGGTGAACCGATTTCGAGGATTTTTTTTATTTGAGAGCTGGTGCTTCACATGTGATCCCATATAAATTTGATCAATGTCTGTTTTTGAATTATTCTTAATAATTTATATGGAAGTGGGTTGTACAAAACTTTTAATTTTAAATTATGTAGATTTCTTTTGTAGCCTAAACAGCTTGACGGATCTTAAAGTGTGAGGTATCATTAAAATAAATTTTCATCTTCAGTGACACAGGCTAGGTTTAATTTTAGTGCTATAATGTCAGTCGGAAAACACAATACACTTGATTGAAGCATAATTTGATAAACATTTTATTACTTATAGATTTATGTATAACATTTAGAAAGAACATCTTGTTTAATTATATTAATTCAGTTGAGCTTTATATTAATGTTTCAGCAGCAGAGAACAGAAGAAGAAGTTGGGTGTGGAAGTATTTCAATAAACTAAGCAACATTATATACCGTTGCAATCTTTGCAGTGTTGTTCTCTCAATAAAAGGTTGCAACACTAACAACATGAACCGTCATGTCCGAACTAGGCATCCTAGTGTTTATAAATCTGAAATAGAGCGGAAGAAGGACTCCGATCAGATAGATATTGTGAGTGAAATAGAAACACCTTACAGCATCGGGGCAGAAGACATTAAAGTAAATGATAAGGAATTTGATGAATCATATGGTAAGTATTATTTTGTACCGATACATTTCTAAATTGGACGTAGTTATGCAAAAAGGATCCAACCCAGAATGGTTTCTATCTGTTTGTAATTTTTCTTCTTATTTGTGTTACGTTTGCTAAAATTGTTACATCACATAATAGTATAGACCACAAACATTATTCTTCATGTCAACATTTTTGACACAAACTCGGGTTGGATCCTTTTTGCATAACCACGTCCATTTGTATGCTTACTGCAGTAAGTAATTTGTAAATGATTTCCTAAATTAAATGCTGATTTTATACGTTAATTTTTTAAATTAATTTTCTTTATCAGCCTGTACCAGTATAAAAGCCTACACATAGGTATTTTCCATTACAAAAAAAATTTGCATTAATCATTCCGCATGGAAGGTGGTAATTAGTACCAGATGTGTCGCCGCTTTTCCCCATCCCCGGTTTGGTTTTTATATAGAATATGGGTGACAAACGAGCTTGCAGTCCACCTGATGGTAAGTGGGTGCTGTGGTCCATAGACATCTACATCTATCCTCGATTAAAGATCGAAATGCCTTGTCACCCCTGAGCCTAAGTTGGAATGCCTCGTTTCCAATAAAAAGTGTTTTCGGTTCTGTACTCTCGCGATACAAAATACAGCAGCACTAAGCTGCTATGTTACGAAGCCGATGGCGACGTAAGAGAATCCATGGGTATCGTAAATGGCGACTATGAGTAGTACAAGAAAAATGTAAATAGCTTCTGATACATAACGGTTTAAACCAGACGTCGTTTCGTATCGTTTACGCCAGACGCAAAATATACAGGTTGGCGACGGCTGGCAGCATCACTAGGTGATAGATCTCCTTTTCCGCCGCTAAATAACTGTGCGTGTTTAAGTATGAAGGGAGCCTAGAGAAGGGAGTGTAGAGAGCCAGTATAATGAATCACAAAGTTGTGAGGCATTCCATCTTACTCCTCAGATATGACTACGCATCAGTAGCCTACTTTGTTTGAAGTTGGTGTCAGGTAACAATGGGGTGCAGTAGCCGCTTGTGTGGTGGACTGTTAGTTTATTTGTCACATTATGGCAGCTCTTCACGTCGGCCAACATTGTGGCGAATGTGTTGGCAAAGATATTAGCTATAAGTTTGTGATGGCGTCCACAAGTTGGAAGCTCGTTCAGTTTGCTTCGGTTCAGGCCAATATGATATGATATTGAGTCACACAGTCCTTTTTTATTTTTTAAATTCAGAATGCGTGATAATGCATTATTTTAACTGATTGTTATTCATAAATAACTAAAGCCTACTACTAGTTTACTACGCACGCACACATTCGTAAGGGTCGTCTCGTCGGTAAAAACGTCGCACACAGAGAAGCGCGCGTACGCGTGGTTGTTGCCCATAAATCCCATTAAATTTGGAATATTAAACATTAGAAGTCTTATTTACTCGTATTTTCAAAAACTGCAATAACGGTATATCATTATTTATATGTATATCGTCGCTTTGGTGGTGAAGAGAGTCAAGCCACAACTTTGTTCAAATTGAGTTTAATACTCTAGCATTAGTTTAGTTTAGTTTACGACGGGCTGTTTTCCGCAACTCCACGTCTATGCGCGTATTTTGCGTGTGGGCAGGAATAATGTGATTATTCGAGCCATGAGATCTCTCCGAAGAAGCTCAACAGTCCCTTGAAGTTGCATGCAACTTCGGGGAGTGATCCCGGCGTGCCGAGATGTTTAGCCCTGTACGTAGCGACCTCCGGACATTTCAGTAGCACGTGGGCCGCCGTTTCTTCCTCCCCCATACATGCCCTGCACAGGGGACTATCTGTAACACCTATAGTAAATAAATGTTTGTTAAAGGTGCCGTGTCCTGTGATAGCACTTGTTACTATCCTAATCTGCAGCTTGTTCAGTCTCATTAAAACTTTGGTTAAGCGACTGTTTATTTCAGGCAGGGCCTCCCTAGCTTGTCTACAGTCTACTAGATTTTTCCAAAGCTGAGCGTGTTGATTAGTGAAGTGTCTACGTACCAGTGAACGAACGTTACCAAAGGGGATTGGTATGATTGGTTCCGGCCCTATAGTGGCCAGAGCCGATCCTCTTCTGGCCAGTTCGTCTGCTGCATCGTTGCCCCTGGATCCACTGTGTCCCTTTATCCATTGCAGAGTCACATTGTTGTTTTTACATACCTTATTTAATCGTTGATGGCATTCATATATTAGTCCCGAGTTCACCAAATTGCATCTCAGGGCTTGGAGTACCGCCTTACTGTCGGTCAGTATTCTGATGGGGAAGTCATTAACCTTCCTAGCATCTATTGCTATGGCCGCTTGAATGATACCCATACATTCCGCCTGAAAGACCGCGTTATAGGTACCCAGCGGTGTGCATATGTGAATATTGAGGTCTTCAGAGAAAGCTCCAGAACCTATACCTTCATTTGTTTTAGAACCATCGGTGAAAATTCTAAGCTCTTTTGTGCTTAATCCTTCCGGCTGGCTGTTTTCATTTAATTGTATCTTGTATTTCTTATCGAAAACAAATTGTTTAGGAATCCTATCGTATTTGGCTTGTAGGATAGGAATTTTTGAGTAAATTCTATTAATTATGCCTGTATGAGGGACACTATTCTTACTCCAAAGATTTAGGGTCTTGAGTCTGATGGCAGCTAAAGTCGCTTCTTGTTGTATATATAGATGAAGCGGAGTTAGCTCCAGCATCGCTTCTAAGGCTGCTGTTGGCGTAGTTCTTATGCAGCCTGTGGCAGCCATACATGCCAGTCTCTGGTAGCGCTGAAGCTTCTTAATTGTGGTGGCTTCATTTGTCTTGGTCCACCATACCAGAGCGCCGTATGTGATCATGGGCCGAATTACAGTTTTGTAAAGCCACAGTATGATTTTTGGCGTCAATCCCCATCTTTTGCCAATCATGTTTCTGCATTGCCAGAAAGTTATACTAGCTTTGTTGATTTTGTTTTCCATGTGTTTATTCCAGTTAAATTTGCTGTCCAAGGTAAGACCTAAATATTTTACCTCAGAGGATAGCTGGAGTTTTGTCTAGCATAATGAAAATAATACGATTTATACGATGGTGAAGAGATCTATCTGCCAAATTATTTTATCTGTCCAATAGTTTTGAAGTTATGGACTAATTATTATTTTTTGTGTAGTATCGCATCTTAAATACTCATTATCTCAAAACTTGTTAAGTGTGAGTTGACTTTAGTATACAGGGTGGCCAAAAAGTCGTGGATCAAACGCTACTACTAATTCTTACTAAAATTCGAAAAAATGTACACCTGTATCTTTTTTATAATTTTCAATAGATTGGTACAGATGAGTCCTTGCGTTAGACATACTATTTATGGTTGTTTATCGGGTGTGTTAAAGAAAATATTAAGTTATATGAATTCTTTTTTCTCAAATCATAACTTTTGTATTTACTTCGGAACCCACTGTGTAAAAAAAATACTCTACCTAAAAGTTACCCTGTATTACAAGTTTTGGCGCATTTAATAGGGATTCTGAAAAGGTGTTACACATGGCCATGAGTGGCTCTAATATCTTTCTAGGACGAAAAAACAAAACAACGATTGTGAAATAATTGTTTTAATAAAAGAAAACATTTTAGAATAAATGCTCAAAATTCCTACCTCTGACCATAATACATAATCTGCACCGTCTAATAAAATTCCTACGTAACCTACGGAATGCACCTCTGTTGTTAATAACTTGCACCCTAGCAAATTCGAGCTTTTGTCGTAACTCTTGTTCGCTATTGTTCTCTCCTTGATAAACTATTTCTTTAAAATAGCCCCAAAGAAAAAAATCTAATGAATTTAAATCGGGCGACCGGGGTGGCCACGCAATAGGTCCGCCTCGACCAATCCACCGGTTGGGGAAGCGCTCGTTCAAATGATCTCGAACTGCTCGAGCGTAGTGAGGCGGGGCGCCGTCGTGTTGCAGCCACATTTCTGCTATTCTTGTTTCTGGAACCTCAGCTTCGTTAAGAATTCGGTTTAAATTATTTTGTAAAAAATTTAAATACAGAGCACCATTCAGCCTTGCTGGCATTTCATGCAGCACCAACTGCTGGCCAATTATACCAGCCCACATGTTTATACCAAACAGATGCTGGAATCGATCATTTCTTATGATATGGGGGTTCACTCTGGAGTAAAAATGTAGGTTGTGGATATTAAATACTCCCATTCTTCTAAAATTTGATTCATCCGTCCATAATACCTTGTTGAAGAACTGCGGATCCTCTCTGTGATATCTTAGCATCTCTCTGCAAAACCTCACTCTAGGTTCATAGTCACCGGGCGCCAAAGCTTGCACCCTTTGCACGTGGTAGGCGTGATATTTCTTTCTTTTAATGATTTGTTGCACCGTCGACCTTGAAATCCCGCGATTACGGGATATTTGGCGTTGACTTATACCAGGATCCAATCTTAATTCTCTCAGCACTTCATTTTCATTTTCAAATCGCACCGCTGGTCTGCCTGCTCTCGGAGCGTTCTGACCGGGTAAGACTCCCTCCGTGTACGAATTATGTACGCGCATAAAGACCCTGTAGTCTGGAAAACGATCACGGCTAGGGTAGCGTTGACGATATTCCCTGGCAGCAGCCCGAGCATTGCCGTCGCAAAAGCCATACAGATAATGCATTTCTGCATACTCCCGTTGGGTGTATTCTCTCCTTGCAGCAGCCATCTGTCCACTTTTGTAGCCAATCTGTCCGATTCACACAGCACTGGATATAGGTAGGCAATCTATCACAAGTCCAAAAAACAAAGCGTAGGTCAAAGGAAAGAAACTGATCACAAGTCGTCGTAAAACCGAGAAAAAGAACACGTGCGTAGTCACAGGCAGGAAGCGAGTCACTAAAGAACACTAACCATTCTAAAGAAAGATGCTCACGCGCATCCCCCGGCCACCACCCCGGCCGGCCCGGCCTTTTGTTTCCTAGAAAAGATATTGCTACCTGAACTGACGGGCGAACTGGCTTTTATTGACAAAGGATGAAATGGTTAGTGTGAAAGAGAGAGCTTTTGTTATTAATTGTAGTTCATGTTTATTTTTAATAGGCCTAACCGAGACTTACGGTTGGACTTATTTTGGCCTTGCTACGAATTATCGCCCTCGAAAGATATCAAAGCCATGCATAGCTATGTGTAATAACTTTTCAGAATCCCAATTAAATGCGACAAAATTTGTAATACAGGCTCACTTTTCGGTAGAGTCCTCTTTTTCCACAATGGGGTTCGAAGTAAATTATCAAGGAGGGAACAATAGCGAACAAGAATTACGACAAAAGTTCGAATTTGCTAGGGTGCAAGTTATTAACAACAGAGGTGCATTCCGTAGGTTACGTAGGAATTTTATTAGTCGGTGCAGATTATGTATTATGGTCAGAGGTAGTAGAGCTAGTTTTGAGCATTTATTGTAAAATGTTTTGTTTTATTAAAACAATTCTTTCACAACCGTTGTTTTGTTTCTTCGTCCTAAACCGATATTAGAGCCACTCATGGCCATGTGTAATACCTTTTCAGAATCCCTATTAAATGCGCCAAAACTTGTAATACAGGGTCACTTTTCGGTAGAGTATTTTTTTACACAATGGGTTCCGAAGTAAATACAAAAGTTATGATTTGAGAAAAAAGAATTCATAAAACTTAATATTTTTTTAACACACCCGATAAACAACCATAAATAGTATGTCTAACGCAAGGACTCATCTGTACCAATCTATTGAAAATTATAAAAAAGATACAGGTGTACATTTTTTCGAATTTTAGTAAGAATTAGTAAAAAAAGTCAATTTTCTCATAAAAACACAAAATAAATTATAACTCTGCAGGGGTTGACCTTAAGGACCCCCCGTAGAACAATTTTTTGCAGCTGATGACCTCATCTAACCCCTAGTTGCGTTTGATCCACGACTTTTTGGCCATTGTATAATTAAATTAAAATAATTTATTATTTGTTAATTTAATAAAAGCAATTCGGCAGAAATTTATATTCACTTGTTTATCAAAAACATGTCTTTTTGAATTAATAATTTAAAGTCTAATCTGCCCACTGATTGTTAATTAAAGGGCTGCTTTACTACCAACGCGACGATATTTGAACTTAAGTATAAAATTTGGGCTACTCTGAAAAATAACCCTGTATATTAAAAATATTTATTATTATATTATTAATTATTATAATTTCGTTTTATATTTACTTGCTTTAATTGATTTGCTTGTGTTGATGTTACTATTATACATAAATTAAATTGATAGATAAATAAATTATCACTGATTTACTGCATCGTCCAAAAGTTGACTGATAGAGATTGCCACAGGCATTGATTCCACCTATATCATAACATTATGTATGAAGTAAAATAAATAATCTGGATTTGAATCTTAATCAAACAAAAATTTGTGGTATCAAAATTAGTGTTTATTTTCGTTGCATATTTTGCTATGTTTATTACACTTTATTGCAATCTATTCACAATTATATCATCATTACAGTCTCATCGCAAGTCCACTACTAAACTTAGGCTTCCATGTAGATTTACCACAAAGCATGGTTCAGAGCCATCGTCATCATATTAAACTACCTGCTTCTTCTCTATCAGCCCTTATCAGTTCACTGTTGGTTATGTGTCCTGTCCATAATTGGGAGAATTTTCTGTAACTGTCCCGCTTCACAGATATCTAGGCAGATAGGTGACGGACTTAGCCTGTCTGAATATTTTATTTATATCACGTCATTTTTATAGTCATTTATGCGAAGGCTTGAAATCTTTTTTGCAATTCCTATTGCGACTATTTATTATTATTCCCTTACAATACCCAGGACAAAAAATGAGATGACGGATTCTGTTACGCCACAACCATATGGCTCTTTAATTTGTTTTTAGATGAGTAACTATTTCACTATAACAATCATAAAAAATAAGAGTTTAGTATTATATGACTGCTCGTTGATCTTGTGATCGTAAGCACGACTGCTAATGAGTTCGAATCTCCGGTCTGGGCAAAATCAATTATTAAGTTTTTCTGTTAAGACATTCTCAGTAACTGCCCAGAGTCAGATATTTGGCGATGTTTCACCCCCGTGCCTCGGAAAGCACGTAAAGTCAACTGACATGACAAATTAATAAAATACATACACAATAATATTGGCAGAGTTCCATTTTCAAAATTTGAACTTATTTTTTTTATTATATCGTTTACAAGTGGCCAGTTCTAAAAACTTTCAGTGTGGCCCTAGTAATGTTGTCCTGCGCTGATGGCTAGTCTCCGTTGTGAATGGTCGCCATGACCAATATTCCGTCGGGGGGACATTAAAATAATTATAAATAGGTAAAAAAGCCCAGGAGTTGATTTTTAAATTTTGGTAATGAAGAAACATTTTGGCTATAACTTATAAAGTGAACAGAGCATTTAAGGTTGTTGATTGTAACGTATTATTATACTTATTATAAGCCAGTGCTTTAATCCCACCTGATGTTAAGTGGTGATAAAGTCGGAGATGTTAAATTGAACTCTCTCAGTGTATAAAATCTATTCACTCTTACCTTGAAGATACCCAAATTGTAATCGCAAGGACGTTTTAATAAACAATATGTGTGACTATTCCAGAGTGTTTAAGTCAAAAACAACGTCGCAGTTGGATTTGGTCGTATTTCAATCGCATCTCGGCTACGCTGGCGCAATGCAAACTTTGCAACCGGAACATCTCCCACGGCGGCAACGCCACCGGGAATATGAACCGGCACCTCAAGATGGTACATCATAAAACTGCAGGTATGTGTACATACAGATGACGCTGCATATGTTTATCAGTTATGTATTACTTAATATAACTATTAACACTTATTTTGAAAAACCTTTTTGAACGGACAACAATCTTCGAGCCATATGACCAGCACTACTACTAGCTTACTGATAGTTTGGACTATGTTGATTCTTTTAGTTCTACTGCGGATATCCTCATCAGGGGCATATAGCTACCGCCGTATCAGCCGTGTCAATGATACGTGTGTAAGCAAAAATTTGTAAAATGTTATCCCCAATCTAAAACTCTTAAGGCCGTACTTAAGAAAAAAATCATATCATAAAATAGTGTCCAACGTGCCTAAAGAAGCTTTCACTTCAAAAATTACAAAAGTCAAAAAAGGACTTTTAATGCATAAAGTTGGCAACACAGAACACGTCACGATTGACCCCCGATCACAAATTACAAAATTTGCGACGCGTGTCAGCATATACATCAGTTATTGTGGGATTCCCCCGTTTAAATGAATGACAGTGACAAGACAAACCATGGAGAGTAATGTTTACTCGTTTTATATCAATCCCGTTCAAACGTTATTACATTGTAATAAAATCTTGTTCTTGTAATTTTTTATTGGTTAATAAGTTTATCTAAGGACTTCTTATGAGATAGGAAAGACTATCAGATCTGTCACTATTGTCTATAGAGGCAGAAAATTTAGAAAAACTGAAATCTTCTTCAGCTATGAATGATTTAATAAGTAAGTTCGCCGAACTAAAGGCAAGAGGAGTCTATATTTGATTTGAATTGTTTGGCTAGCTTAGTTCCTTTTTTATATAGGATAAGGGTGACAAACGAGCACACAGTTCACCTGATGGTAAGTGGTTGCTGTGGCCCATAAACATCTACATCTATCTTTAATCACGAATTTAAATGCAGATGCAATGTCACCCGTGAGGACTAAGATGGAATGCCTCGTTTCCAATAAAAAGGGGCTCCAGTTCTCTACACTCACCATCGAAACACACCAGCGTTAAGCTGCTATTTTACGCTGGTATTCTGTGAATGCGTGGTCCTTCACCGGTTGATCCGACCCATTCGTGCTACGACTATACTACTTATACAGCTGTAGCATGGCTCTAGTTCCTAGGATCCTATTTCCTTAGATCCTAACTATTTTAATCCAATGCGAGCGTTTTGGTTCCAAAAATCTTTACCAATTATTTGGGCTTCCCCACAAATTTTAATAGGGCCCGTCTAAGGCTCGTTACGCCGCTGATCCTCACTGCGAAGTCTTGTCATTGTCATTATCTCCATAGCTCGCCGAGTGATCTTAAACCAGATCTTAACAGACCAAGTCTCAAATCCACATGTCGTCTGTGGCAACAGGTACTAGTAGTATTTTTTCGGTATTTTTTTTCTTTAAAAATAAAACGTTACCCCCACACTAGGATTTTCTCCTGTATCGTGGAGGCAGTTTACAAACACAAATTGCACAAGGACAAACATCCAGACCCGGAACAATTATTTGTAGGCCATACAAATACTTGTTCCGTGCGGTTTTCGAGATAGCCGTTAACCACGGCTACCTCCAGATTAAAAATTATTAATTTTTGTTCCGATCTACGCAGTATGAACTTACAGTATCGATGAAGTCTTGCAGTTGTATGCTTGGGTTGGGATTTAATTTTATTAATTATGGGATCCCAAGCAGATGGTAGCACCCAGCCATCTTCTCTATTGAAATTAGGATGTTTCTTGATTTCAATAGCCTCGCGAATCATCCTTGGAAGGAATCGGTGTTCTTTAGCGAGGATTTGTGGTCTATCAAATCTAATGTAGTGACGGGGGCGATCCAGTACGTGTTCACAGACTGCAGACTTCCCGGAGCGTCTATTCTTCACATCAAAATGATGTGAAGATGATGATGAATATGTTTTAATCTGGAGGTAGCCGTAGTTAACTATGACATTGGGACGTCATGCTGTCATGCACCTCAGTCCCCCCCCCCCCCCCGTGACCATATGTGCTGTAAAGTGCTCGAAACGCCGGGAATATAAAATAAGTTAATATACGCGATAAAATTCGTAAAATTAGTTTTATTTAAATGTGTAGTGTTCGCGTAAATATAAGAAATCATTATGAGAGAGACTTCTTTTCAAAATGAACATTTGTAAAAAATTGTACAAATGTTTAAAATAATGAATCACGAATTTTGATTAAACTCTTGTTTACTTGATTTTTTCCTCTCTCCCACTTGGTTATCTGAACTCTATCTCTATTTTGAATTCTTGGCAATTTGAAATTTTTCTCTGGTCCCTTGAGTTTCAAATTAACGAGAGTCGACTGTATTCTTCACTGCTGGCCGGATGAGGAAGCTCAAGGTTGCTCAGCGAGCTAAGGAGTGGGCTATGCTCGGAGTTTCACTGTGTGATAAACTTAGAAATGAGGATATCGGCATTAGAACTAGAGGGACCGACATAGCCCAACGGATTAGTAAGCTGATGTGGCAATGGGCCGGCCATATATAGTTCGAAGAACCGACAACCGATGGGGAAAAAAGGTTCTCGAGTGGCGGCCTCGTACCGGCGAACGAAGTGTAGGGCGTATCTCCACTAGATGGAGTGATGACCTGGTAAGGAAGTATGCAGGAAGTCGATGAATGCAGGTGGCTCAGGACCGTGCTTTGTGGCATTCCTTGGGGGAGGCCTATGTTCAGCAGTGGACTTGTGAAGGGTTGTAATAATGATGATGATGATGATGACGACTGTATTCCTAGACATGTTGGGATTTAATCGATAAAAAGATTGCTAATTGCCTATCCATTCGTTATTCTCGATAAATGTTGCTGACCGATATGAATGAACCGAATGAATACGTTCTTTCACTACATTTTCTTCACTACAAGCTGCTTGATTACAATGCAATCTGATTGATCCCTTACATTTGACAAAGTTCTTCCATAAGATTTTCTAGTTTACTAGACCCGTTCCGGCTTCACCTGGGTAGGATATAATTTAGGAAAGATAGGATTTAATTATTACAATCCTCAAAGACTTTTCGATTTCTCAAATAATCCCGCCTGTAATTGCTCTCTATTAGTTCGTAAAGTTTCATCACAATCGATTTATCATTTCGAAGATTAGCCCGGGTAGACAGACTGATAGACAAAAATAAAAAAAATGGTTATCTGTGTCTTAGTAGCATGCGAATGACAGCCTGAATTTAATAGAAGCTAGTTATGTCAATATTTAGGATGGACACTTCAATTTTATTTATGCGTTTAGATTTTCTATGATCAATAAAGAAAAAAAAGATTTATCCAAGGGGAACATTTTGTTACGAGTTTATCTAGTGAAACGTAATGTAATGACTCAAACCTAAAGCCATCGAAACATACGCCATCGAAACAAAATTACCCTCGTAATGCTATTTAGTTACACAATGAGGGTAGACACGCACAATTATTGGCAAACAAGCAATCCTTATTAGTGGTAGTTATGTATTATTGTTTTGCACTTTCCTGTCAAGTACTATGTAAAGAGATGCTCATCTTATTCCTCAAATTTACATTCTCCCAGTAATAATGTCCTCTAGATTCAATTTTGGTCACCGCGGCCAGTCTAAACGGAGACTAGCCATCTGCGTGGGACAGGATAATAGTGCCCAAGTGTATGCGCAAGCACAAGTGCACTCTATTCCCTCACTGTCATTCTTCGACGAGACGGTGCGGTCTGACACGACCGAAGACAGATCAGGAGCCGCGACTTTACGTGCTTTCCGAGGCTCGGGAGTGAAACATCGCCAACTTCCTGATTCCGGACTGATACTGTGAGAATTTCTTAACAGAGAAACCTAAAACTGATGATTTTTACTCCGACCCGGGATTCGAATCCGAGGCCTCATGATCATCAGTCGCGTCGGCACTAGACCAAAGAGGCAGCAGTATTCAACTATATTTTAATTTATATTTCATTATTGGTCCCTTTTCCTAAGTACAGTTTATGTCTTCTCCTAGACATATCTATACAAATAAATAAAACTGAAATGTCTCTTTGTAATGTCGAAATAATAGTTTTTTTACTGTATGCATATGAAAGTATATACGGTACTTATAACAAAAACACGATTATTAAAATTTATGTCCGTCTGTCTTTCTGTCTGTCTGTTCCGGCTAATCTCCGAAACGGCTGGACCGATTATGACCGGACTTTCACTGACAGATAGCTGATGTTATAAGAAGTAACTTAGGCTACTTTTATTTTAGAAAAAGAGTTTCCACGCAAAAAATTAAAACCCATGAAATTCAATCTTAATAAATTAAGCGCTGGCGAAGTCGCGGGGAACAGCTAGTGAAGTCATAAAATTCCCCCACATCTCGTTATAACTAAAACAAGTAATTAAATTCTAAGTTCTAGGTAATAAGACTATCCTAGCATACCGGCTGGGCTAATAGCAGTGCGTGCACGTTACAGTCTGCAAGGCATTTCCATGTTAGTCACAACGCATCCGCAGTCGTCTTTTGACGACGCGACGGTTGGTTGTTTGCAGTGGCCATTTACCATCAGGTTGACTGTATATTCGTATATTCTAAACGTCAAGTTCTAACCTAAAAATATTACTCAATATTTTCAATTTAAATATTTTAAAGGTTCTGTATTGATTTACTGAAAGTGTATATCATACGTGTATTTAAAGATTCTCGAAAATTATCCTTAGCAGAAAATTTTTTATCGAGGAGGGATGATAATTTAATAATTATGTAATATAAAGAAAGCGCACTTTACAGAAAGCTACATAAAATATGTAATAAACCTTGTCCGATCCGTGAGTGCTTTTAGGTATCACGAAACAAAAAAAAACTTCACAAAAAAAAGCTTAATTAAATAGGGAAACTTACATGTCAATGCGGCGGCCGTTGGGTATCGCCCCACGTTCAAACAAACCGTGTTGCCAAATATAAAAATTTGCTGAAATTTTAGCAAATTGTATTTTATACTACAATTTTTCTTAAACTCGACTAATAACAGGATAATTTTTTAGTAATTTCATTGGGGTACCTATGTGTCCCTTTCGGATCGGACAGGGTGTTTTTAGCATATTGTATATTGCCCACGTTTTTCCGCAGAGGACAACGGCTGGGTGTGGAAAGTCTTCGAGAGCATCGAGGATGACTTCTATTCGTGTAAAATATGTCAATACAAGTGCATGAAGTTCGAAGAAATCCAGAGAAGCGTTACGTGCATATTGCATCATCTCAAGGCAGAGCATGGAGTAATATCGGGCGATCAAATTATAACCGGCACGGATTACGAGGGTGATGAGATCAACTGATGAAAATTTCTACTTATGAATAGAACGAATCAAGTTTAAAGTGATTTATTATTTGTTTTTGGTTTAGGTATGACCGGGGCAGTGCAGTTACCAACTGCATTTTAATTTATCTATTATTATTGTTTCCTTGATCTCTGTCGTTAATGCTATTGGATTTAGTTTTTAAAGCATCACGAATTAAGCACACGAAACAAAACTATCAACTAAGAATTAAACTTCCCTCCATTTGTGTTTCTATAGCGCATTGTCTGAATACAAATCATCAAAATTGTGTTAATACTTAATTTTGCGATATCTTACTACATCATTTTAATTTTTAATTATTATAAAATATGTACAACTAAACAAACTGTATATTCTTCTGTGTCCAATATATAGATAGGTATGAATGTTGTAGATATATTTTCTAAATTATCAAATAAACTTAAGCATTGGAATGTTTTTTAGACCTAATTGTTTTATTTCAAAAGTCCTGAGGGTGAAAGTAATCCATTCATTCTGTCTTTTTATTCGACTGCTTCATAAGGATAGTAATTTGTGATCTCCATAAGGATGATTTTTAGATGCCGTCAGCTTAGACCAGAAGAAAACGATGAAGAGAGCTTGATAAGCATCGGGCTGTCTTTATATCACGAATGTTATAGGTAACATTTTGAAGTAATAATATTGTACTAATACCTCGGTCGACATCATCCCGTGAGTGTCATAAGCGGCGACAGAGGGAAATTAAAGAGGAGATGGGATGATGGATGGGCGGCACCATCTTTCTGAAAACAACCCAAAATAATAATAAAACTGCGGTTGCCAACCTGCGTGCCAAGCGTGGCAGCTGTGGCAAATATAACTACTAAGCTAATCTATGAGGGTGGCCTATGGTCTAACAGTGGACTATAGAGTGTGCCGACGGTGATGGTATTATGTTGTGTATAACTTCATTTTACTTTTTCAACCGATTTAATCTTTTTGTGTTACCTCAGAACTTTTTTCTAGGTGAACCGATTTTTTTATTCGAAAGTTGGTGCATCTCATGTGGCCCTATATAAATTTGATCAAGATCTGACCAGTAGTTTTTGAGTTATCCTTAATAATGCGTATTTAATTGACTTTGACTACATTGATGATGTTCTCATTTTATTTATATTGAAGTCGGCTGTAAAAAAAAAATACCACTTGTTTTGTAATATACTATTGCTATGCTTGGGTTGCTATTAAAAATCTGGTATTTGTTAAATATAATTGTTTTCCATAACTTACCATTAAGTTACCAACAAGGATATTGCTTTCTTCTTACATAATAGTATTTTCTAAAATAGCATCGACTGCATAGCTTTATGGTACCTTGCTACATCGGGGGTCCTTGGTTCAAATAAAAGCCGGTACTTGTTGTAGTTTCGCTCTGTTTGTATGTATCATCTTGTAATGTTATGTTCTTGTTTGCGGTCAAACTTATGGCACTATAATATCTCCTTTATCGACTATGAACTTTCGAAATATAAGAAGTTATCTGTTAATTCGAAAGTTGCCGTCAAATCGTCTAAATTCGCTCAGGAAGACGTAATTATTGATTTAAAAAAGTCAACTTTCTCTGTCTCTCTTTCTTTAGCAAAATGAAAATTGTAAGACTTTTCTCTTAAAATAAAACGACGACGATGACTATAAATAGTTACTCGCAAATCAAGAGCAAAGTGGCTGACTTATTACGCGGATTGCTGTTTGTTATTAATTTAATATACTTTATTTATTAATTTATTTAATTTTGTAAAAATAAAACAAACTGAAACAGTATGACTAGCTTTATTCATTTACAAACATCAAATTACACATCAAAAGATAAAATCCTATTCCCTTATTTGTAATTTGGCAAATAACATTCATCACTACCGTGATACAGGTAACTTAATTTAAATATACACATTACACACAACCATGTACAAGATTCATTCAGGATTTAGCTGCTACAGTGCATTATATATATATTTATTATCTTTAGTTCTTTAGTACACACATTTTTTACGAATAAAAATACTTGCTAGTACAAACGACCGATATGTTTTTAATAAATGTTGATGCTTGTTATTTTTTGAAATTGCAACAATGATTTTTTTAACTCTGACTTATAATTAATGTTTAAAGATTATTTTATGAAATTGGCTTACTCTGTAAGAAGAGAGGTAGAATGGTTCCAATCAGCGGTGCTATGTTTTTATATATTTACTTGCGAAACGCTGTTGATATTACAAGATTCTCCGAAACCATGTTCAACTTCTCTCAACTCATGCACGTCTTTCTTCTTTCTTTAACAGCCCGCAAAGGTCCACTGCACGACGCACACATTTGCACCTAAACCATGTTTATTGCAAATGGTTTCAGATGCATATGGAAAAGCGTGAGTGCGTGTTCTTACAATAAGATGAGCATGGTCTTGGCTTGAATTTGGCGCCATTTGCAATGCACGTAGCGCTCCGTCCATATTTCTTTTTTGGCCTCAGTGCTTGATAAATATAAACATGCTCAATGGTTTTGTAATCATTCATTATAACTAAATAGGAAATAGTGAGATTTTTTCCTCTTTAAAATTAAATAGTTACATCAAGGTTGTCTTCATCTATCGGGGAGTGAGGTTAATCTTTGCAATACTTATTGTAAGTTAACAAAATATCACGCCCTTTTATTCTTTTATTACTGTTTGACAGTTAACAAATCCATTCAGAACTGTATTTAATTATATTAAGCATAATATCATATATTATTATAAATTAATTCATAATACACGAGTATTTTATCAGTATAACAAAAAATTCCAGCTGCAACAAAACTAAGTTAATTTTTAAGATAGCTTATAGATGATTGAAATTCTATGATGATTTTTGTTTTGGTCTCGTTTAACTAACTGTAAAAGTCAGTACATTAACCACTTTGTTGGCACTTGATTAACATTATTGATTTTTTATAACCTGTAATAAATCTATATTATACATATTCATCGAAACGTCTCTACAAGAATGTACAGTAAATGTAAAATATTTTTTATATTGTAACTGTAATCAATTTTTTTTAAATATGTCAGATATAACCTATTGTCAGTGTTCATAAGCCGTGTAGTAAAATATATTTTAAAAAAGGTAAGTAGTATATTAAATACTAAACGCCTATATTGAATATTTATAAGCTATATCTATACAATACCACAACTAATCTCCTTAATAACCATAATACTAGCACTAATACTATAAATAAAATAAATTGCATACAAATATAAACATTTAAACATCATATGCATTTGCCTTTTATTTATTACAATGAATCCATGAATTGCTTAGAAGTGTCTAATGACCCTGTATTTGATCCTATATTTCAGTTGCGCTCATTCAATGAAAAAAGTCTACATGCACAGAACGCAATTAAAAAATTAATAATTTTAGATCGATTACATATTTTTTCCAATGTTATAATTTTTATTAAAAGTTTATTGTTCATATAGTTTTTTTTTAATATAAAATTAATCTATTTCCAATAAAGTAATGAGCACGTCGCCATATTTAAAGCTCATTGTTATATACACTGGCAATTTGAATGTAAATTTATATATCTATGAGGTAATATTTCAATATTTACTTTTCGATATAGTCAACAGGGTTGCCATTTAGGGGACGGTGATTTTTACATCATTGGCTCAAAAACTTTCAATATTTTTTTTTGTTCCTGTATCTGTTTCTTATCAGTTTATCACTTATATACAATCATTTTTGAAGTAATACGAAGTATTTACAACTTAATTTTATTTGTTACCACACTTTTGTACTATTACATTTAATATTCTAAGGGCAGATATTTCAATCACCAAAAATGATATATTACAATTGTGTGTATCAATAAAATGTACAATTGTTTCACTTTTATAGCCAGGTTATAATTTAATTGATGGATAACATATTTGACGATTGAAAAATCAGCTCCTTTCTGAAGAGTGTTTTTGAAATTCCTTGCATTTAATTTTATACATATTATTACAATAAATTATTACATTCAGAAACTGCCTTAAAACCAACAAAATATAGAACGTATGTAAAGAACATCCAGTGATTTATTACTATGCCGCCAGTATTAACGTTATTTAAGAAAATCAAGATTCTAAATTAGTGCATTTAAAAGGGGAAAGAAAGTACAATTTGACAATAATGGTCAGACGGGCAACATTTTTGTTAATGTCTTAAGCGACTGGCGGCTTGGGTCCACAATTATGTGTACTTTGTATGTATACGATCCTGCCTCGGTAGGTGTGCAGAGCGGCTTTACACCAGGGGCCTCTAGAACATCGCCAGCGTATCTTGCCATTTCTTGCGCACCCATTGAACCTGAACCTGTAACCTCCAACGTTTATGCCCATCTTCCCTTGCTTACTGAGGCAGTAGGAGGCAAAGCAGTCAATCCCCGTTCCAATTAATCCCACTGAAACGAATACCAGTGTTATAAAATCTTGATATGGAACTGTAGTCTACGTGTAAATTTACAGAAAATTCCCATTTTCAAAGTAAAATCATCATCCATTTTTAATTGCGTCGATTTTACGATGAACTGCTTGTGATACTTTGACTGTTACATACTACTTGAATAAATGACATACTAACGTTTATTAATATACGCTCTAGTTCGTTTTGTATGTTATTTTAATCAAGTGTAAAAAAAACTGTGCATTATTTCTGATTTTATTTTAAAACAGAATTATAAATAAGTAGTAATTTTATTATAATAAGTAGTTAAAAAAAATGTATATAAATATTTTGGAACGTTTCCCCTGCACATCCAATTGAAACTAAAACTGGTAATCCATCTAAATATTGAGACACACACCTTTATGGTCATTAATATGCATTAGTATCTCTATTAGACCTGTGACATAATATATTGAATATTTAATATAAGATTAAACATTAAATCAGACCTGTATATATGGACAATCAAGACTTTAAACTCAAACATATGTCAAAATTTGAGTCTAGACCAAAATCATAATGTTACACAAGTTTTGACATTGTGAATTTAGAGTTTAAAAACATAGTGCGTCTGAAAGCTGATCTTAGACATTGGACACGAGACTTCTCTGATTTTGTGGGAATTAAGGTAAAGTATAAGGAGAGAAGTAAAGATCAAAATGAACTATGTAATAATTTTTGTGCGGTTAGAAAATTATAATGCACACTAACACATTTTTCAACCATACTAGTTCTTCTTTTGAGGGCATTTTCGAAGACTTTGTCCACTGCTAAATAAACAATGGGATTCCAACAACAGACAATCACAGGTACCTACAATGATTTTTAATTATGCAAAGATTTAAATAACTTTAAATATATCTTGTTTCTATAATTCATTTCGCGCGCGAACAATGAATATCTAACGGCTTCTATTGTTTCCAGTTCGCTTTGGTCTCTCCAACCGCGGCCACGTTGTAGTGCACGTCGATGGCTACAAGTTCATCAAACATGAATGCTACAAAAAGAAAATTCGCTGGACTTGCTGCAAACGCATCCAACTCGGCTGCAAGGCTAGTATAACCACGCACAATAGCGTCATAGTCAGGTCATTTTTAGAGCACAACCATTCCTAGCAATTCTTCCTAAAATGGTCGTCGGTTGTCATTAACGACACAGATAATTTTATATTTTTTTTAAAGAATACCGTTTTTGTATCTAATTAACGGCCTTGCTTATAATCGTTGATCATTACTTACCTTAAATAAGGCATTAGTTATCTCTATACCTCTCTTTTATTGTCATTTAGTGAAATTGGAGAAAGCAACTACAAGTATTTCTTAAATTGATATCTATTTTTATGAGTAAGGCCGTTATATATATAAATGATATAAGTAATTAGCTTTAAATCTTCTATCATTTTAATAGACAACTATTATTATAATGTCATTGCTCTCTTTGTACGCTCATTTATTAATATATTTTTAAAATATTTTACACATTATAATGGTCCAAATCAGGAAGCAAGGTTTTATCCAACTGTACAATAACTTTAAGTCGTTATATTAGTCGTATATTATTTAAAAAAAATCATATAGCCAAGCGGTACAAGTAAATTGGCTCAAATGTTACAAGACATTTTAGGATAATCGTTTATAGGATGCACTTTAGAACGTTTTTATACATTCCTAAAATATATCACTATGTTTGGGGTCTGATGTCCGATGCCTTCGTTTCTTTTTTTATAGAATATGGGTGACCAACGAGCACACAGTCCACCTGATGGTAAGTGGGTGCTGTGGTGTATAGACATCTACATTTATCGTCGATTAAGAATCAAAATGCAGAAACGTTGTCACCCCTTACGACTAAGATGGAATGCCCAGTTTCTAGTAAAAAGGGTCTCCGGTTCTCTACACTCATCATACGAAACACAGCAGCAGTATGCTGCCATTTTATGCTAGTATTCTGTGAAAACGTGGTCCTACCCCGGTCGAGCCGATCCATACGTGCTGCAACCATAAGATAGCTGCAGCGTGGCTCTCTATCAAGTATAGAGTATTATAAGTATAATCTTTAATAACATTTAATAAGTATATACATGAATGATGTAATGTTTGTGCCTTGTAAGTGTTGCATACGCATAGAATGCGTAAATAAGCTTTAATATAAACAGAACAAAAATAATTACAATCTTCGTATGTTGCATAATGGTTATACATTAATAGTTTGTTTTTAATAAAGATATTTTTACAAAAATGGTTTTTCTTGTATCAAAATCCTTTCTTGAATAACTAAAATCTGTACATTTACCCATCTTGCCCTGCAAGAAGCCCGTATATATAACTGTATAAATATATCCTGTATATGTGTAAACCTTAGGCGACGGGAAGCGGCATCAAAGGTGCGAGACGTCTGGAATTGGCGACTGCAAATCATCTGACTGCTAAGTGTGGTGTTTTAGGCGAATTCTTCTTTATTAACCGACTGTGAGAGAAAATGTTACCGCTTGAAAGACAAAATCATTCTTCTTTCCATATGTTTCCATCAAACAATTTGTAGTCATAAAATTTTGTTTACCCCTTTGAACAATACGATTAGACCAAGCCGAAAGTATTGCTATATATTTTTTGTGTGAGCAATAATTTATTTTAAAAATGCTAAGGTTCCAAATTCAAATTTTCCTCCATATGGTTTGTACTTACAAAATTGAAATATCGTGTTTCATTGAAAAATCGATCTGCGTGTTTTTTTAAATTTTTTAAGCACTGGAAGTAATTAATAGAATCAGGCGTTACTTTTCGGAAGTCCATTATATTAAAGTTGGCAAAAAATTACTTCGCGTATATCCGCTCTATATACTAATCCCAGAACCACTACTCCCAACACCACTACACTAGGAAAGACACACCATTGACGACAATACGACACGTGTTTCGCCTCTACACGAGGCATCTTCAGGTGATGTAGACTGACCGCTAAGTCTCTTAGTCTTTTATGTCTCTTAGTTTCCTAGTGTAATAGTGTTGGGAGTAGTGGTGCTGGGATTAGTGGTGACGGTGATAGTGCACGCAATTGATGGAAGGCGGGAGGTGCTCTTCAAACTAGATAAGACTCATCATTTTATTTTATCGAGCGAAACTTTAAGCACTGGAAGTGTTAAATGTAATTTGAAGTAGGAAAGATGAATACCTAGTACTCAAACATGAACATAGATTGTCTATGTTCATGTTTGAGTACTTCTGGTCTATAAAAAAAAACTTATGGAAACCACCAAGGTCTCTTTGAAAGAACACAATACACACATTTAAAGTGCAAGTATGAAAACTGTTTCCGTCCGACTCAGACGGAACGCTACGTATATTTCAAGTGACGCAAATCCATGCTCAGCTTATTGTATAAACACGCGCTAACGTACAAGGTTTTAAGTACATATGTGTGTCAATAAGAGTGAGCAGTAATATATAATGAGGTGACAGAAAAAGAAAGAAGTGTGCGTGCATGACTGAAGCAGTATATGTAATGCAATATCATGTATACACCTATCGTTGTTGGTCTGAGCCGTCGGGTACATATAGGGTATAATAGGTGAACAAATTGTCTATGGCATATGCCTATAACATAGATATTTATTAAATTTATTTATTCTCATTCACATTATTATGACATAAATCTTTTCGACTGAAGGTTATGGAGCCAAAGCCATAATAAAGAAAATTAAACTACCTTTAACCCAATCCTATCCTCTAACTACATTGATATCAAAATGATTATAACTTTGTAATACATTGCGTCTTATGCTATATAGCTTTTATATAAGAGCTATCACTGCTCATAAAACATACGATGCATTGTAGGTACAGCAAAGTTACTATCATTTTAATATGGCGTGATCGAGGAGCAGGAAGAATTTCAAATTATTGAAAATCATTCAAATGTGAACTTTAATAACTTGACAATAAACTCGGTTTTCGAATGATAAATCAAAAGGTTCTAAAACTATCTTAGTTGGAATGCAAATAAAACTGAGACGTTTTACGCGAACAGGCCTGTAGGACGACGAATATTCCTTCGCGATTGGTCCGTAAATTATTGTCGTAGTTTATAAAATACTCATTTGTCATGCACTTGCTTTTGCTGGTACATATGCAAACAAGCTGGTACACATTAGACATTTAATAGTACTTAAATTCTAGCCTTCAGTCTGTAGTGTACTTCTTCTTCGCCAGCTAGTAAAATACCACTGTTGGACATTAGTTGTAATGTGCAAATCCTCCCATTTCCTTCCCTTAATCGTCACGCTTGGCAGGTGGATAGGCGATCGCAGATCCAGACATCTTGCACCTTTGAAGCTATGAGATCTTTTCGGCATATCCCATAGTCGCCTCTTCCGACACCCTTATGGCGAAATAGGACGCTGGGATCCCTTACGCCGCCACCGAACGACGAAAGTATCGTACCAGGGAAAAAAAGTTGACTCGTATGTTTTAAAAAAATATTTATTAGTGTAACAAGCCGGCCTTATCATAAAAAATTGTAGAGAGTATTAATAAAGTACTAAAAACATGTGTGTGTAACAAACGAATTTTAAAACAACAAACTGTAAAAAAAATATATCATACATTAGACAATAGTTATGTAATTTTCTATAGAAGAAAAACTTTAATCAAATGAGATTCCTTATATTATTCGATCAGCATCTTCAGACAATAACAACCCACTGCTAGGCAAAGGCTCTCCCCTTCATCATACTGTACTAAAGCCTTTTATCTGGAGCATTGGCTATTGCAGTAGCACACCTACATACATTCAGACACATCTTTCGTCTATGGTATATTTTAGGCCCTATGAAATATCCAGAGTTGACATTAGCCAACGGGCATCCCGCGCGGGTAAATTTGCTTCCCTCCTTTTACTTAGTAGTATTGTACCTTTTACTTACAGTTTTTTTTTTATAGAAGTAGGGGCAGTAGTAGCAAACGAGCATGCGGCTCACCTGATGGTAAGTGACTACCGCCGCCCATGCACAACTGCAACACCAGGGAGGGAATTGCAGATGCGTTGCCGGCCTTTTAAAAAGGAGTACGCTCTTTTCTTGAAGGTCCCTAAGTCGTATCGGTCCGGAAAAATCGCTGATGGTAATCGATTCCACAAGGAAGTCGTGCGAGGAAGAAAACATCTTCTAAATCGCACAGTGGTGGACCGCCAATCATCCAGATGGTGTGGATGGTATCGGGAGTTCTGCCGCGATGTGCGTTCGTGAAATTTGGCGGCTGGGATTAATCCGAACAATTCCTCAGAGCACTCCCCATGGTAGATGCGAAAGAAAATGCAAAGGGATGCAACATCTCTTCGCAGTGCCAATGAATAGAGCCGATCGGAAAGGGCTCGGTCGTCGACGATTTGAGCCGCTCTGCGCTGGATGCGGTCAAGTGGAAGGAGTTGGCACTGGGGAGCCCCTGCCCAGAGATGGGAACAGTATTCCATGTGAGGCCGAACCTGCGCCTTGTAAAGTTGCAGGCGGTGTGCCGGCATGAAATAAAAACAGTATATGACTACAATCAATCCTGATGGTAAGTAATCATGTAGCCCTATACTGAACCCCGGGTTGGCCATTACTTCAGATTAATTTGTGGTATAGAGCTTTGTGAGGGCCCTTGACACTCTCCACCAAATGCCACGAGCGACCACCTGTGTTACCCCTCCCTAAAACCGTTACTGGAAATAACTATCTCTATATTTCGTTCTCGATATCCACTATCTTTGGAATATCAAAAGGTAGCTATACTGGGCTCTTAGACTCTTGTGACCTCAATGAAAAAAAGGGAATAAAATGTGTTATTTATTACCGCCAAGCAAAGACATTGTTTTTTTCAAAATCGATAGTTTATTAAATAAGCCGCTAAGTACCTACGAGTCGGACTCGCCCATGAAGGGTTCCATAGCAGAAAATAACATAATTTACGATTTATGACGTTTAAAAAACTACTTACTAGATCTCGTTCGAACCAATTTTCGGTGGAAGTTTACATGGTAATGTACATCATATATTTTTTTTTGTTTTATCATTCTCTTATTTTAGATGTTACAGGGGAGGGGGGGGGGGGGGCACACATTTTAGCACTTTGGAAGTGTCTCTCGCGCAAACTATTCAGTTTAGAAAAAAATTATATAGGAAATCTCAATATCGTTTTTGAAGACCTATCCACAGATACCCCAAATGTATGGGTCTGATGGAAAAAAAGTTTTTGAGTTTCAGTTCTTAGTTATGGGGATCCCCCAATTTTTTTTCTATTTTTGTGTGAAAATCTTAATGCGGTTCACAGAATATATCTACTTACCAAGTTTCAACAGCACAGTTCTTATAGTTTCGGAAAAAAGTGGCTGTGACATACGGACGGACAGACAGACATGACGAATCCATAAGGGTTTTGTTTTTTGCCATTTGGCTACGGAACCCTAAAAATCACCGTGTTGGGGCAGATACAGAGATTATATTATCCCATATCTTTCCGTGAATGTCGTAAAAGGCGATATAAGGAAATAAAACAGGATATGACCAGCATTATCTTCCTGATAATAACTCGAGGTAAGCTGTATAGGTCTTCCCCTGTGTTCAACAGTGGCCTGTAGGTTGTAATAAATGAATGAATATAAAAAATGATAGCTGGACAGTAACCAGCAGGCAATGAGTTCGCTTTGTTTTAATTGGCGGTAATATTTTCAAAAGGATGATGATCAGAAACAAAAAGATATTATAAATTGGAACCTTTCAAGAAAACGTGAATACAGAGACGCGCATTAGATTTCAGCATTAAAATAAACAAAACTATTTTTTTTATAGGTTAAGGGTGAAAAACGAGCACACAGTCCACCTGATGGTAAGTGGTTGCTGCGGCCCATAGACATCTACATCTATCCTCTGTTACGAATCAAAATGCAGATGCGTTTTCACCCGTGAGGACTAGGATGGAATGCCTCATTTCCAGTAAAAAGGGCCTCCGGCCACCTGCACTCACCAAGCGAAACGCAGATTTTAGATCGATACTGTGTATTGTTAGCGTAAAAAAATATCACATCATACTTTAGGTATACTAGGCGCTAAATAACTGAGTAGCCTTTTTGCTTCTTTCAATTTTTACTAATTATACAACGTGTAACAAGAACCTTGTGGTTCCCTTTAAGTGCGTTATCAGAGTCAGTATTCAAACGTAAAGAAATAACTTTTTTCTAAACACTTGAACATTAAAAAATTTAATTTTAATTAAAAAAAATAAATTTGCAAATTGTATGTGGTTTTGTTACCTCTGACACGAGCATCGGTGAAGGGGGGTTTTTCACAATCCTCTTACTCTCCGGATAATGCAGAGGTAATAAAACAACATAGATATAATTTGCAAATTATTTTTTTTATTAAAATATTTTTTTAATGTTCAAGTTTTTTGAAAAAAGTTATTTCTTTAAGTTTTACTGACTCTGATAACGCACTTAACGGGAACCACAGGGTTTTTGGTACATGTTGTATAACCGACACCGGCTCAACCAGCGGCGGGTAATAGTGAAAACAGTCTGACCTACAATCGTTTTTGAGAGCTTGTGAATTTTGTCTAATTCTTACTAGAGCAGCGCTCTTCTTTTCCATTACCTCTCAGAATTAGGTGCGGGTAGATACCTGTGCCAAGCAGTGAGTCGTGTGAAGACTAGCTTTTACTCTGTGATAAATATAAATGTAAGTAAACATTCGCAAACATCAAAGACGGAGAGACTACCCAATGTTTTCCGATTGCACAATTAATGTAACATTAACAAATATAATGACGTCAATGGTTATGACTGTTGTTGAGCTTAATTATGCGATCCTGGTACGTGATGGCGATGGCTCGGCATTTATTGAAGGACTTGCAGCAACGCCAGCGAGTCCGGTCGCCGCGGCCGGTGTAGTGCTTCATGAAACGATTGGATCCAATCAAAAGCACGTTTTTGCCATTTTGCTCTACGATCGAAGCGACATTATCTAAAATCACCAGTTTAGTTATTGCTCTATTATTTTCCTTTGTCAGAAATCGTATACAAGGAAATACAGGAATGGAAAAATTTAAGTCAGGTAAAAAAAATCAATTAGGTAGTCAGATATATTGATATCTTTATATATATAATTGTTCTGTACGCGTTATACCATGCGCATAGTAAAAAACTAATTATTAGTAAGCTATTCAAAATAAAATAATCTGATTTGGTAAAGGTCGTATCATGCAAGATGGTGAAAACGGTGACACTTCTTTTATGGCCTAACCATCCAATGCACACGAACCATCTCTCTACTCGTCGAGTGTTGGAGGGTTTCACGAATTCGTCTAATTGGCTTAGCCTATTAGACCGAATCCGAAACTATTTTAGCATAAACCATAAGACATTTAAATAAGCAACTTAAAATGAAGCAAAAACATCTATTAAATTTATAAACATCAAGTAACGGAAATATTGAATATAATATTTAATAATAATTTTCTAAGATTAGTATGCAATAAAATAGATGTGTATTACCTGGTTTGAAGACCACCTCTATTTATCCTGCAAATGTAATCTCATCCTGACGTGTCTTTTGGGCAATGGACTAGCTGTCCAAATAGCGAATAATATTTTCTGTGTAAGTCATATTAGGCTACGACTAAGCTCGAACCCCTTTTTAAAAAAGTTACCCCCACATTAGGATTGGTTCAGTTGGAGAATGTACAAGAGGCCTTTATAAATTGCACCTAGACCCGGAACAATGAACCATTAAAGCATTTGTCTCGGCGGAATCAAACCCACGTCCCAACTAATGTTTGGCTGCGACGTAGGTGGGACGTGGGCCACTATTCTTCTGTCTGGTTGGTTGTATTTATTTATTTTACTGTATTTTAAATAGGATATTCAGTTCAATGTATATAATTTGCTTTGTAGTATATAATTTATTATTATTTATTTATATGTATACATACCAGCAACAACCTGACAGGTACTAACTATTATTTTACTACTTAGAAATAATTATCTAATAATATTATATGTATATTTATATGTATATTTCATTTTCTTTTAAATATTATACTTTATTCTATGTTATTTATGTTGGTATATTTTATACGTTTATAAGTATATAATATGGTATAAAGAAATGATAGACTATAAGAATGTTACAAAACTTGGTTTAATAAACTTGCTACAATTTACAATAGTTTTAACGACGTGCTAAGTGCTAACAACAGTTTGAGTGTCAGACTCGGAAAGCTAAAGGTAAGAATTCTACGGTCGTGGGATATTAACAATGACGACATAAAAACGTAATTACTTTGCTATTGGTAAATCTATTAACAATATTTATACAATCTAAAATGATATTTAAGTATTACTAAATGTAGTGAAAATAACTTTAACAGTAATGCATGTCCGCTTCGGAGAAAGTGCAGAAAAGACGGAGCCGGACAAGCTCGGGTATGTTATTTTACCCTACTGTTTTATCATATACATCCTAAATAGACGAGAATGTTCAAAAGGATAATAATACGTAACATGCGGTGTAAAAATACGGTCAACCAATTAGAACAGACTACGTGTTAGAGCCAGGTTAGGGTCTATCAACATTCGTACAGAATACAAGAAACTTACTTAATACTCTTGTGTTTTGTAAAGTCGAGTGACGAAAATAAAGGCCCTTTTTACTAGTAACGCGGCATTTTAGACCTCTGTGGTGACAACGCATCTTCATATAGATTCTTAATTGAGTATAGACAGAGTGAAGTATGGATATAAGTGTCTGTGGGCCACAGCATCCTTTAACAACAGGTTATACCTGTTTTATTAGGTGACAAACAATGTTTGTTTGTCACCTAATAAAACAGGTATAAAAAGCTAGTAGTGCATAGATCCAGATGAAGCTCGGTTCTAAAATACAATACACAACGCCTATTTTGTCTAAATAATGAAAAATCAACAAGCGATAAAACAATGTAAAAATATCCATTCACTTAGCAATAATTGGTTTACACATTATTATTTCTACACAACTTTCGTCCTATGTTAAGACGAAAGTAAAGGTTTTTGAAAGAGAAAAAAGTATGACGATATGTGAAATAATAATAGAAATGTCGAGCAAGTACGAGGGGAGGTCAAAAATTTCGCGGAATGGCGGGGTTGGCGAGGGTGAATTAACTCATCCAGGTAGGTGCTAGTTGAGAGACTCATTGTTAGTATAACATATACTCGTACCGAGTTTTAGCTTAATCGGGTCATTAGCTTTCGAGTTATCAACGAGTAAACAAGTCAATCGGGAAGAAACTGGCCACTATTGAGAAAATTGAATATCGCACCAACATTAAGTTTCTCACCAAACAAGGAAAGACACCTTAAACCATTTTTCAAGACATGTCAGCTGTTTATGGATACTTCGCTCCTGGGAAAACCATAATTTATAAATGGCACGCCCTTTTCAAACAAGGGACAGCGGCCGATGGAGACTACCACGCCAGAAATAATCGAAAAACTTGAATCGTAAGATGTCCGGCTAAAGAAAAAACAGCTCACAGCATTAGTTGGAGTATAAGAAACAACCATTTTAAACATCCTATATCAACACCTTGGCATGACTAAAGTCTGTGCAAGATGGGTTCCGAGAATGCTCTCTGCGCATCAGAAACACGAGTGCGTCGAAAGTTGTCGCGAGTTTTTGGAGCGCTGTGGAGAGTAAAGGGCGGAAGTTACGGCCCGAAATGTACCTGGCGATGAAACTTGGGTTCACCATTATGAACGTGAGTCAAAGCGACCACGGTCGGTGTCGACCAGCTGGTCGACCCCGACGAAAACCGTACTGGCGGTCACTAATCAGCTGGTGATCCTCAAGGTACCTCATGAGCTGGCAGTTTATAATGGATTCCATTATTTTGGAGAACAAGGAGGTGATGGCGATAGGCCTGTGGTTGGACGAGTCTGAGCGGTCGCCTTTTTTAGGGATCGGGTGAACCAAAGCTGTCTTCCATGAATTCGGGACTACGCCTTGGGAGTAGGAGTACCGGAAAAGCCCCGTTGAAACCGGTGCCAACTCCGGAGCACACGTCTTCAGCACAATGGGAGGGACTCCATGAGGCCCACTCGACTTGCTGACGTCCAGGGAGAAGAGTGCTTTGCGAACCGAGCGCTGTGTAAACCGCACATCCGGCATGGAGCACTCATACCGCGGGATGGTCGGCGGTGTGTTCTCCCCGTCATTTCGGTCAGATCGGCTTTCCCTTTTGCGGCATGGGCCAGTGAGTCGTCCTCTCTGTGCAGAGATGGAAGAGATGGCTGACAGAAGTTCCCTTGGACAGCCTTGGCGAGAGACCAGAATGCACGGGTTCCCGAAGGAAGCCGAACTAACTTCTCACCAATTCTGCCGATGGGCGCAGACCTTGCCCTGGCAATGACGCTTTTGAAGGACCTGGAGGCGGAGTAGAATAAATTCTGTAGAAATGTGGTCATGAATAAGTATGTTAGGGCTGAATCTGAATGACAGCAGAAGTGTACAGTGGGGCTACGATGTATATCTGAGTACAAAACTAGAGTACGAAATCTATCCAACTGAAAGATATAAGACAGGGTGACCTTATACCCCTAAAACTCTTCACCGCTGCATTGGAAGACGTTTTGAAGTTGTTGCAGTACATCACTCACTCCCGATTTGCCGACGATATTCATGACGGCAGAATCGCAGGAGAACCTTAGCACTATGCTTATAGACTTGAATAGTGTATCCAACAGATAGTGCTTAAAATGAACATGGACAAGACAAAAGCCATGTGTAGCGTCCATGTCACATCTACGTAGTTGTTATTAGCACAAACTAGACGTTGTTAACGAGTATATTTATCTAGGACTAATTGACTTGATGAGTCCAATTTCGACCGAGAGGTCAATTGACGGATCTGAGACACGCTCCTTCACTGCCGGTCGTACTTACGCCGGTCTCTTCTAGAAAAAATGCTCGGAGTTTTCTGCATGATAGATTTCGTAATGAGGATCAGCAGTAGAGCCAGAGTAACTGCCATAACCCAACGAAAAGTAAGCTGAAGTGGAAAGAAGCCGGCCATGTAGCTCGAAGAACCGACAACCGAAGCGGAAAGTAAAGTTCTGGAATGGCAGTTTTGTACCGGTAAGCGAAGTGTGGCGGCTTCTTACTAAATGAAGCAATGATCTGGTAAGCGATGTAGGGAGTCCATGGATACAGGTGGCTCTGGAACTTGGTTAGGCCTATGTTCAGCTGTGGGCTTGTGATAGGCTGTATGATAATCATGATGATTTAAATTTAAGCAGCTTGACTTGTCAGTCTATTTATATAGATACCACTATTTAGTATTTTATTTAAAACCAAATAACTCGCAGTGTTTTCCTTGAACTCACTTAAAGTTTAATAATAATTATTATCTTCTTCTTCGTGGCAATGTGTTCCCGACATGCGTATAATGGCTTTGTCTATTGATACAACAGAAGCTTTGCATCCATTGTGTCTTCTTATACACCTCCAGGATATTCTGGATCCGTGGAAATAATCCTGACGATATTTAAAGCCATAGTGGACGAGAATAGTAGCTCCACGTCTGCTTTTAATAAGCATGCAATTCATCCCTTCAGACTGCAAATTACCTGCAAAGTTATGTAAAATGAACACATATTTAATTAAGGAAGAATGGAAATCCACTGAAAAAACAACCAGTTATACTGTCATAGTAATGTTTATTACTTAACAATACCCTAATATAAAATATATTCCTAATTATATAAACGAGCGAGGAAAAATAAAACATTTATAATTTGTTTGCCATAATTAATAAAATGCTTTTTTAAATAAATTTGATATCTTTATTCAAAATATGACTATTTCAAAATACTGATATTAAATATTTATTATATGCAACATTTACACACAATTTAAGGCATTAAGAAAGAAGTTCACTTTTATTCGTATGATCATTAGAACCTTCATTAGGATTGATAATATTGTCAGAACTAATAGTATCTGAAAGAATTGGTTTTATTTGTGTAATTTCTTGATTAGATGGTTGTTCATCGTTATCGTTTAATACGGGGTCTGTAACGTTTATATAAGTGTTATTACCCTTAATCTCATCACCTTCTTTATCATTATGATCTTTATCTTTTTTTTCTTCAGGACTTTTACCGTGCGAAATACTCTTATTACAATCGGTTACGTTTATGGATGTTTCGCAATCTATACCCGAGTTTGTGAGCGGATCTTGTAACGTGACTTTCAAATTTTCGAAAACATCTGTTGAGTTTTCTGGACCAATTGGTAAATCAGCGAAGTGAAATTCATATGATGAAGTGGCTAGCTTGGACTTTTCACGTTCGAGTTCTTCACCATCTGATAGTATTTCGATTGGTGCTTCTTCATCTCGAACAACTTCAATAACATCATCATCGGAATCATTAGCCATGTATGCTTCCGAAGTTACACCACTAATAACTAAGTGCAGAGAGCCACTTCCTTCACCTGTAAAATACTTGTATTAATCAACTGTGCCGATCAGTCAATTAATTATACATCTAGTGAAGCAGTAAATGTTGAAATTGTGAAATATTCCAACGTGTTTTTTAAATTAATATTTTTTTTTGGTTTGGTTGTAAATTGAAAATGTCCGAAATAAATACCAGGACCAGCGGCGGAAAAGTGCGTGACTTATGGTACTGTAATCACCAATCCGCTTACCAAAGATAACGGCATATTCTTTCTAGACACTTTTATTTAACAGTCAACTGTTAACGGACAACAAAAAAAAAGAAGAAAGAAGACAAGAACAAAATTTATTGACACCGATAACTCTCAGGTCTTTATTTAGGTTAAAAATAAATAAACTATTTGAAATAATATTTTTTATAAAATTGAAGTGACAAACGAATTTACAGTTCACCTGATGGTCAGAAAAGAAGTCCTACTGCCACTAAATGCCACTAAAACGACTATGCGGATATTACTATGTGCAGGAAATGTGTTTTATATAAAAATAGTATTCGTGGTAAAGATTATAAAAGTATTTCATTAAAATAATTTAAATAATTTGCTTATTACAAATTTAGCACTGTTTTTGCTTAACTTGAATAACTGCAGTAGCTTCTACAATATTTATTTTACTGCATCAGCCTCTGCAGCGTGTAAGAACATAAGTTTCTATTTCTATGGGCATTTCTGTACTAACATGGTCATTTAGACTGAAAAATGTCTCAACGATTTTTTCGTTCGAATTATCCAACGAAGTAATTTTTAAATAAAGTAAAAAATAAAGCAAATATGTTAGTTCCTTATTAACTAACGTATTTGTAGTAACAATATGCAGCCTAATACCAAGCATTTATTAAGGGGCTGGTTTTTTTAAGGAAAAACTTTTTTGTGTTACTAAAATGAAATTTTGTTAGTAATTTGAAAAGAAAACTTAAAATCTATTAATTTATTTGCCATTATGACTTATTGCTTATTTTTTATTTGCTATGTTCAGATAATAACTATGAGTATCATTTAATCTTGGATATCTCCGCCAGGGGCTACCATAGAATCAGCAGTTCTCTTACATGTTGTTCCAATCACATCGGGAGCTCCTTTTCCATGGCCACTTTCAGAATAGTTCCATGAAAACTGTTGTACGTTTGGAAGTCGCTTGTGTAAAAGCCAAAATGTAAAACATAGCCTTATTTACAGTATTGCGTAACCGGTCCATCACTTAGAAAGTGAAGGTACTTAATTTGCCTTGGTAAAACTTCAAATATTTTTTGAAGATGAAACCATATAGCTGCTGGCGAATGAAAGTTGTTTTTGGTATGATTTGATGATGGTATGATTTCGTAAAGTTATTTAGGTAAAACACTACCGTGTGAAGAGTTATCTGCATACGAGATCCTCCAAAATGGTACGCCTGTATTTCCTGTCTATGTCTAGTTGAATAATTTTCAGAAAACTCCATATGTATAATTAATTGCATCTTCATCAGTAAGATTATCCTTTAGTTTTTTCAAAGCTTGATATTGATGTACTGTTTCTCTCATGAAGTAAGAACAACTCCAAATCATTTTGCAGATCTTGAATAAGGTTACGTGGTTTATCACTTATTCCTTCTTTTACATACTTAAGAACTTGCCGGGAGTGTTTCGTTTTTTCATCGTAATATGTCTGCCTCTGACAGCCATTTTTTAAAAGTTATAAATTTATTATTATCGAATTCCTTGTACGAAGGCGTTTTATTTCTGCAACGTGTACATTTTCTAGATAAGCAATCTACATTATATCGATCACAATTTTTGATGAGTACTATAATTCAAGATTCTTGCTCCACATAAAGCAGATAATTTTTCATTTATATTGGCATATACAACACACAAACATGTCTTACGATCGTAAACTTTAGGCATCACTACCCAGAAAGGACGGAGGCGACAAAATGTTTGATAACTGAAATTGATGGTGCTATTCGTCTTAAACTTCTTATATAGACTCGTCAAGGAATTAAGAAGATACCTTTTCTGTATTTTCTGTTTTTGCCTTGTTATAAATTCTTTTTTCCCCGCCCTTTGTCTACTATTACAATCATCTTGGTAAAAGTTAACAACCTGTGTTATTATTCCGTCAGATATCCTATTTTTTCTCAACCGTTTCAAGTCAGTATCAGCTTTTTTCACTCTTTTATATGTTAATATACCTGCATTTTTGATCCTCCATAAGTTATAATTTTTGACAATTTTTCCAGAGACTACGCGACTAAGAGCGTTTTTTTTCTTTCTGTGTTCTTTGCGCACAATAATTATTTTCCAGTTGCTCTTTAATAACCTCGCCAAAATGTCGCTTTTTTGACTAATTCTTTTCGAGAATCTGGGGCGTCCGACATTTTAAATAAATTAGCAAGTAGTGTGTCAGGTTTTGACAATGTTTTTGCTTTTTCTAATCTTGACAATCGTTTCTTGTACTTTTCAACTTCTTTCTTTAGTTCAGAAATCTTTTCATTCTTTTTCTTCAGTTTTTTTTTCTAATCCACTCCACTTCCCTACACTACACTTCCCTACACTTCTTTCGCATATCATTTAAGTTATGATCATTATTACTGTGTCTCAATATCCCCGTATTGATTTATCTGTTCATTATTTCTTTCTTCTCCGGAACCCGGTGTATTTTCTCTGACAAATAAGTTGGTGATGTCCTTTAATGCTTTTTTTTATTGCGGTATTTAGCGCAATATTCGCGCCATTGTTTTTTTACTTTTCTATGTTCTAGCAGATTCATATCTTTTACTAATTTTCTACTTCCTTTCTCTTTCTTCTTCAAATAATTAAGATGTTCTCTTTCCTTCAATTCTTGCCTTTTTATTGGATCATTTTTTATTCGTTCGTAACGTCGACGTTCTGCGTCTCTTTTTTTCTCAAGTATCTGTTCTCTCGTAAGTTTCTTTTTTTTGTGGGGCCATTTTGTATCTGTAAACACATATAGAAGTCAGTCCTCTGGTATTGCAAACAGTCCCCCTGTGTTTGTTTAAAGCAGGGGACTGTCGACATTGGACTTACAATTACATTTATTTAAAATAATTGACTGGAAAATGTATTTTGATCTGGTGACCACCCAGAGAACTGTTTTTTGATATTTAGAAAGTAAGTAAAGAATCATAAGAAAAATAATTTCTTAAATTTTATTACATGCACGTAAATAATTTATTACACATTTATATCTAAGTTGAACATTGCAAAGGTTTAAAAAAGTTAGTGGAGAAATGCCCGTATACACATGTCTAATGAAAAAAGTTTAGTGAATTCCATAGTTTTTACTGCAGGTTTAAAAATATATAAAATTACTTTAGCTCCCGCAACTGCAAGTTTATACTTAATTTTCTATCATAGTATAATCAATCTATAATCACAATCCAGACCAGATATTATAATCCTACAAGATAAAATAAATAAAATTACCTGATAGACACCCCAACACACACAACATATAGAAGACAATCACAGAAAAAATTGGTAAGTACGCGGAGCTCAAAGATGAAGTGATTGGAATCTGGCGACAAGAAAGTTATATGTAGTTCCAATAATCCTCTCCACAACAGGCGTAATCCCAAATCATCTCCTCCATAGTTTAAAATTATTAGACTTAAAGGAAACCCTCTACATTACACTGAAAAAGCTGCTATATTAAATACATGCAGAATTGTCAGGAAATTCATGCAGATAGAAGAAAACGAAATAGGATCTCATGAAAATACATAAAAATACACACCACACGCTGCATTTGCTTTGGTTTCGGTCCGTAAATGTAGTCCAGTCTAAGGACTGAGAAGTGAAAAACACTTTTCGAAAATAATAATTTTATTTCAGATAAAAGCTCAATACTTCCTTAGTAATAAATAAAATAAACTTAAAATTAATGTTAGTAAATATACAACAAAAACAACAATACTTATTTTATAATACTTATTTTAACAGTGGTAGAGCCTCGCGGCAGCTTTTGCTGTCGCACGGATGGGCCGGCTCGAACCGGGGTGGTACCACGACCTCACAGAATACCAGCGTGAAGTAGAGGTTTACCTCTGCGTTTCGCTTGGTGAGTGCAGGTGGCCGGAGGCCCTTTTTGCTGGAAATGAGGCATTCCATCTTAGTCCTCACGGGTGACAACGCATCTGCATTTTGATTCGCAAACGAGGATAGATGTAGATGTCTATGGGCCGCAGCAACCACTTACCATCAGGTGGACTGTGTGCTCGTTTGTCACCCTTATCCTATAAAAAAAAAAATATTAAACATAACAGCTCTGGACCCCATATGCACAGTGTTCCAGTGCCGCACAACCGGACAATCAAGCCTTCCTATACAGTACATAGAAGTTCGTAGGCACTGGCTCGTACGCGTCGCATCAGGGAGGCCACTCTCTTCCGCACTATTGTATCAAAGCTGTCCGTGTTAGCCTCAACAAACATACCTGATGCGCTGCAATATCGAGACAGCCCCATCAGCATCCTAAAGCTATTATTGTACTGAACATGTAGAGCATTTATAGATCTGAGAGTATACTTGACCCACACACAGGCTGCAGGTGTAAAACGTTTGGCAGTACGCCTTAAAAAGGGTTATCTTGACAGCTTTTGTACACCTTGCAAACCTGCAAGCCAGCATGTTGCACCTCACTGCTCCTTAGTTTGTTTCCAAAAACCCTTAAATTTTTTTTCTTTGTGGTGAGTAGCCAAGATATCCATTTTTATTTGGTTCTCATTGTCTTGACACCACTTAAACTTTGACTTGAAACACCTCCTAGGTTCTCGCAATCTGTCATATACATAACCCGCACTGGGCTTACCATACAGCAACCACATTTGGAAACTGCATCGAGCCTTCCGATGGACCTCCCTTATATACCTATTCCACCCAACAACTAGTTTGTGTTTACTACGCTTTCTTATCTCATAGCTAGTGTCAGCAGATTAAAGATAAGATATAAACAATATTTTTATACAACCTATTAATTACAGTCCTATTATCTACATTTTTACACACTTTATCCGCACAAAACCTAAATTCTACTGGAAAATCAATATTTGTTAAATTATTATGACATATTTTACTATATACATATTAATCTGATCGGCGCCCCTCTTACTCCACTTCACCTTGTTACAACATTTTTCTTTATATTGCGTTTTAAATGGCCGCTTACCTATCTTAAAAGCTACTTCCAGTGGAAAATAATTTGACCAATAAACATCAAAACATACCTTAAAATTTAACACACATTGCCAGGCTGCCTCTGTTACTAGACAATGATCAAGCCATCTTCGGCAGTCCTTTTTAATGTCACTAATATAAGTGTGTCTGATGTTATTTTTAAATGGACTACGTCTGCGCAAAGCCAGCTCCGCTCCTCACAGAAATTGGATAACTCATTATAAAATAATTCTCTGGGATGCTCATTAAGATCACCAAGAATAATAAGACAAACGTATCAGCGAATTCTTAAGTGTATTCAAATTATAAAATTATTTATAATTACAACGTCGCTCAAAGAAAACAAAAATAATGTGTCGCCTGCAATTTCTCTTAGATCTTTATATATAGGTTTAAAATTATTTTTGTAGTCACACGTTATTTAAAATATAATTTACAAATGGCTATGTGCTCCTGCGACAGATAATTGTCCGTTAACAATACGTACGGAGCATTTGCAAGATTCCTTCATACGTTTGGAACAGCGCCAATAGCTCCGGCGAAAATTTTGATACGAAAGATGAAAGGTGTGTCCGTCAATCAAAATAAGTTTTCCTCCTTTTGATGAGTTTATAAATTGACCTAAAAACGTAACATTTTGTAAAAACGTTAAGGATCAGCTCACAGTGGGATGTGACGCGACGACACGCGGCAAGCACATTTTATGATAGCGGAAGGATAAAAAACATATTTACTATTGAGAAAGTACACATTTCTGTGAGATCACGCGTAATAGACAAGTACTTGTCGAGGCACGCCGCACGGCGTAAGTAAAGCTCTTTGTAGGTGGCACAAGTTTTCGCCAAAGCAGCCGGTCTCTTCAATCATCTGCAAGCCACGTCGCGTCTAATTTACAATTTGTTTATGTACAGCTATTTATCCGTAGCACCCGTAACAACAAATATTTACTTTTTGATAAAATTATTAAAAATACAATTACCCTATCTAGAGATTGTTACAGCAAATTATCAATTGGTTAATTTAGCCCAATTTCTTGAAACTATGATCAAATTTCATGAACCTCACTGTGTATCAATCAGCCTGATCGTAAATATGTCTGTGGCCATGGACCTCTTACATAGCAGTCTAGGATCTTATTAATCACCACGCTGAGATGTTATAATAAGAGACACAACTTAAGAAAAAAAAACGAAATATACGATAGTTGTGTTGAAAAATATAAATCTCATAATAAGGACATACAAAGAGGAGGCATTACAATGCGACGGAAAACATCACTACGTATAAAAATAAAGATTGAAGATAATGAAAGTGCAATTATTACGTAGAAACGTGTAAAAGTGATAGCAAAAACAGTGAATTTAATTGTAAATCCAAATCACAGACCAATGTTATCAGTGAATTATATAAAAGTACTAGCTGGCCAGGCAGACATTGTTCTGCCCTTTTCGACGACCCTTCATATAAAAATCCTTAAATTCGTAATAAAAAAAAATATTGTCACTTATAAGGATAAAAGCTATCATATCTCTCAAGTTGGACCGAACTGCACAGAGTGTGCAAAATTTCATTGAAATCAGTTCAGTAGTTTAGGAGTTCATCGCGGACAAACAACGTGACACGTAATTTTTATATATAAAGATTAAAAAGTAAAGTTCAAAACGAACACTATTGTTACTACGTTAAAAACTTTTCACAATTTAGACAATTACGCAAATCAGACTGTTTATATCTGTAGTGTGTGCAGAAGTGTAAATAAAATAAATACAGTAAATTTTTCCTTCAAAATGTTGGATTCTTATAACATACATACATACATACATATAATCACGCCTCTTTCCCGTAGGGGTAGGCAGAGACCACTTCTTTCCACTTGCTACGATCCTTACATACTTGTTTCGCTTCGTCCACTTTCATTATTCCCTTCATACATGCTCTACGGTTTAGCACCCACGGGATTATACGGGGTAGTGAATATTCTTGCACCGCCACTACACGATCAATTTGTTGTAAATATTAGGTATTTATAAAATAAAACTTAGTTTTAGGCACTTGGGTTTTATTAATGGCTACATTTCAACAACGTTCGATAACCTTAACAACAGCTGTACAACGTTACCATATATACATTAAAAGAACGGCTACAATGTCTTAATATATATTTACAGATAACACAATAATTAATTATAATTTCATTGACGACTACTACAACATTTATATGCGTAATTGCACACATTATTATTTTTATAGAAGATAAGGCAAACAAACAAACGACTCACTTAATGGTAAATGATCACCACCTACTATATACCATACGTAAACTTCGACAACACTAAAATAATGGCAGATGCGTTTGCCAGCCTTAGAAAAGCGTAGGCTCTTCGGCCCTACGCCACATCGGCCCGGAAAAATCCTGGTGAAAATAGATTTTTCAATGTGGTCGAGTGTGGTAGAAAATTTCTGGATAAACGTACGGTGGAGGATTGCCTACTATTGAGATGATGTGGATATAATTCAAAGTTCTAGCTAGTCTTTTTGTAAGATGAATTGATCACTACTGAATAGTGAAAACCTATCTATAACATTCAGAATCCAAAACCAGCCTGTACAGCATAAAACTGTTGGCATATTATTTTGGAAAGGTCTTTTTACAGCAGTAGACTTCTACATATTTATTCGATTAAATTGTATATAACATATATACAAAGGAATTATTTAATGCAAACGCATATTCTCTAACAGAAAACTGTATTAGTGATAAAAACTATCGCATAATTTATCCCTAATATGCATTACTGTTGATATAATGTCTCTCAGCAGTAAGTGTATCTCCAAGAACGTAACCAAAGCTAAAATGTTACAAAGCACAAAGGTAGAACAACGGACTTTCACTTACTCACTATCACTTAATGTTAATAGAGGGCTTAATAGAGAAATTCAATTTGACGGAGTTGAAAACATTTTTATTATTTTTAGATGGAAACGATTGGATTTACAAAATTGTAGAAGTTTCTTTTTTAAATGTTAAATTTATATTTAGAATAAAGGATACTGGCCATTTAGTTATAATAAAAGAAATTACTCATCAATCATAGTTTCTAAAAATAATATTACAGCAGAAGATAAATAATTGTACGCTTATATAGCTTTAAGAAGGAAAAAAACTAGTAAAAAAAATTAAACAATAGATTACGAGAGATTATTACGATTAAATATTTAGAATAGATGAGAGGCAATGTTAACTAGTGACTAGAGATTAACCTTATGATGACAATGGTCAAAATAGCAACAAATAAAATGAAATACGATTGAATATTTATTCATGGTACCCCTGATCATAAACAATGGCGAATTTAATGATTATGTTCTCCTTTGATACAAATTATTTCCGATGACAAACCTATAGTTTTAATCTTGACAGGACAGGACAAAGTATTATAGTAGTTTGTACAGCACCATGTCGTTCTCTCTCCGGCGCATTTATGGCGTTGATTAAACGTGTAGCCATTGAAATGTAGAATATTGCCACCTCTCTGTGACACAGAGAAAAATATTTTAGAATCTGGAAAACAGACAAGACATAAACACTTCAATTCCTCTGTTAACACACGAAAAATAAAATTTATGTTATAAGTGTAAAGTCTAACATCCACCGCGAACTAAACAATGTGAAAACTAGGCTCAGTGAATTAAACTAAGCTAACCGTTGCACGTACACCAAAAATAAGCTAAAACAAACAACACTAAGCGAAAGGCGCCAGAGGGTTAAGGTTCGCGTAGTTTCGGATCAGCATACACAACTAGTTAGTTTGACTTAGTTTGGATATTTCACCTAGCTTAGCTGACATGGAAAAACTGGCCCAGCTATGCGAGCTAAGATAAACTAAGTTAGTTTAGTTTGCGGTGGACGTTCAGCTTAATTGTGGGATAATTAAAATACTTCATGTGTTTTCTTTTTTATTTAGTTGCTGATAAAAATGTTAAAACAAAGACCTTACATCGAAATAAATTTCGTGTCTTTAATAAATACTTATCAGATCATATTTGTGTCCTTTTCTTGATTAAAATTAAATTGCCATTTGTATGGAAAGTAACATTCGATGAAACGACAAATAAGTGAAATAAAAAAAAAATATATGAATACAGACGATTTCTTTATTTAGCAAATTACACATAAAGCATAGATTATTAACTTATTTACTAATGTACTATAAACCACAAGTGTAATATATTGTTACGCAAATTAATTGTCCACGTTTACATAGGGGGACAGTTTCCACTCAATAGAGGTTACTGGGTGACTGTGATCATTGTTTAAAATTATTATTTCGTCGTTGACCGTGTGCACTTTGGCCGTGCAGTCGGCGTGGGTCGCACACTTCCAATTCTTCTTGACGTGGTTTAAACAGTAGCTGCGGCAGATGAACGAGTACCCGTCAACAACGAGTTGACGCGTTCCTCTCATCGAAGTCCTGTAGAATACTGTAAAGAAAAAAGCAACTGTTAGTAACCTATTTACGGTGTATTTAGCATTTTAGAACACGACGACTGCAAGTTTCTTATTTGTTATAAATGCGGCCGCCTTGTGATCTTATATGATAAAATATTGAAACAGTACCCACTATTACACTCCATATTAATATTAACCGTACTGTGTCATAGTAAGTACGATTTCGTAATGAATAAAAAACATATTTCATACAATATTCGCAAGGGCGCTAGGACCTTAAGCCTAGTTATATTATCAATCTATAAAAAACTAAATATAATTTATAGTCTTGCGATAGTTTCTTAGTTAAATACCATTGTTTATTCAAAATGTGTGACATTGATTTCATCCATACACATCTAAAGGCATTTTCAAAGGTTCCATATGTCCAATACAAATATTGAAAATGCCCTTAAAAGGCGAAACTGGCTATATTATAAACTAAATAAATACTAAAAAAGTGTGTGGATAAATGTAACTATTTCACATTTTTAATTTAAGTATGATTAAATTTTAATCAATCTTGTATATATCATGTTATTTTTATTACAAATCAAAAACATAATAAGTAAGATCTTTATTTTTTCACAGCCCACTGCTAGAAGTTAAATATATCGCAGTTTTTTAATAATAAAACTATTTTTACTAAAATTGGGATCAATTTGTTTTTAATTTCTCTTACCAGTATTTTCGCTTTTTAACCGTAGCTATGAGCTCGGTATTTTATACCAAGTTCCATCTAAACCTCTCACAAAATTAGACGATTTATGAGTATGGTCTATAGGTCCAATCACGTATCTCTCGTCAAAGCTCTGGACGAAAGCCTTACATCCATTTTTCCTTTTGGAGCAATACCATATAGTTTTCCCTGAAACCCACTCGCGTTGTCTTTTATAAGTGTAGTGATTTATCATGAGTATGGGATGTTTTCCTCTAGTAGATGGTAGGAGATATGCTGCAATGTAAATATAAACATGAATATAACATCCTTTTAGACATCTAATGTAATATGGCGGTGCGTGGTTGTATGCTTTATCTTTATTTTCATTATGTTAGCACCCATTGTATCGATTGGAGCAATTCTAGAACTAATTTATTTGACTCTTTTTAAAAGTGTAAGAATTGAAAAGCATAAGCGATTATTTTCGTTGCTGTGCCATTATGAGCTACAGTGTCAATAATATCTAAAGAACTCATGGAATGGTTGATTTTTGAACTATATGATTGGCGGCATTTCTTTTCATTTCGCCCGCTGCTGAACCTAAGTATTTTCAAATTATACACCACCCAGCATGCACTTGGAAGCTTATCATCTTGCAGGGCAGATTGGTGAGCACATAACCGATAAATTTCGCGTAGGTGATACAAGTTTCTTCGAACATTTTACAGTAAAGATTCAGACAATTTATTAATAATTCTTGCACAGCGTAGGGACTTTAACATAAATATTTTTTATTTTTACAATATGATGCTGTGCAGTGACGGCGTAAGAGGATTCACTACCTCATAACATCCCGTGAGTGTCGAAAGAGGCGACAGAAGGAAATAAAATAGGCGATGGGCCAGCAGCCGACTTGAAATTCGTTTATTTCTACGCTTTATTGCACCCATGTGACAAAAATACGTACCAAACGATGTCTACCAGGTCTTGATGAAGGAGATCATTTTTATTTAAACACTAGCTGTTCTCCGCGACTTCGCCCGCGTGTTATTTTGGGTTTTAATTGTTTAGCGCGGAACCCTAATTCTTTTTCTAAAATAAAAGTAGCCTAAGTTACTCCTTGTGACATCAGCTATCTGCCAGTGAAAGTCCCGTCAAAATCGGTCCAGCCGTTTCAGAGATTAGCCGGAACAAACAGACAGACAGAAAAAAAACTTTAAAAATTGTATTTTTGTTATAAGTACCGTATATACATTCATATGCATTTAGTAAAAAGCTGTAATTCTGAGATTACAAACAGACACTTCAATTTTATTTATTTGTACAGATATATGCAAGTGTGCATAAATAGATAAATAAGTATTTATTTATACATATAAAAATGTTATATACATATAAAATGCTATAATCATATACAGTTAGTATAGAACAAATTTTCGCTAAAAATAGTGTGATTGCGTACACGTTTGCAAGCGTGGTGACTTTTTTATAGAATAAGGGTGACAAACAAACATACAGTCCACCTTATGCTGTGGTCTATAGACATCTATATTTATCCTCGATTAAGAATCATAATACAGATGCGTTGTTCCTCCCTGAGGACTAAGATGGAATATCTCGTTTCCAGTAAAGAAAGGGTCTCCGGTTCTCTACATTCACCATACGAAACACAGCAGCATCAAGCTACTATTACGCTGGTATTCTGTGGGAGCGTGGTCCTACCCCGGTCGGGCCGACCCATTCGTGCTACAACCATAATATAGCTGCAGCATGGTTCTACTACGTATAAAACAATAGCAAATATCCCTCGTATGAGGCAATTTATAGGGAAAGCCTATGTTCAGCAGCGCACTTTTGATATATTTTTTTTTATATAATAAGAGTGACAAACGAGCACACAGTCCACCTGATGGTAAGTGGTTGCTGTGACCCATATACATCTACATCTATCTTCGATTACGAATGAAAATGCAGATGTGTTGTCACCCGTGAGGACTAAGATGGAATGCCTCGTTTCCAGTAAAAAGGGTCTCCGGTTCTCTACACTCACCATACGAAACACAGCAGCGTTAAGCTGCTATTTTACGCTGGTATTCTATGAGAGCGTAGTCCTTCCCCGGTAGAGCCGACCCATTCGTGCTACAAACATAATATAGCTGCAGTATGAATGGATGCATAAATAAAATAAGATATACTTACAAAATGTTTGTTTATATTTTAAAGACACATCAATTGACTGGTTAAGACTATCACTAGAATAACTTTTTAAACTTAGGCGTCGCCCTAATACAACGCGCATACGCGATCATCGCAAGTTCGCGCGAATTTTACTCGTATGAACAAACGATCAAACATACTGATCTCGAATAGGTGTCCTGGTTGGCATTCGCGCGATGGGGCCGCGCGACTTAATTGTTTGAAAATCTATTCGCGCAAAATTAGTTGGTACAAACGCGCGATCAAACATTGCTGTCGAATAGGTGTCCTAATTGACATTCGCGCGACAATCGCGTCGTGTCGTCGGGCAGCGGGGTGAAGGGCAGAGACGCGACCTATATTTATTGTGAAAATCACCATGTATCAGTATCATTTCTCATAAAGCACATTGTCAAGACCAGCAGAGTAGGTCATCCATATATTTCCGGAAAGTAAAAAAACGGCCGTTTCTGACGTCCATGCTGAGCGTCAATGCTATGCGCAAATTGTGAAGCGAAGCGGAACCCGCGGCCGCTCGCATCGTCAATTCGCGCGATGCTCGCACATTCACATTCTATTAGGACACCCAGTTTTTGATATCGCGCGAGTACGCGGTGCTCGCATCGCTTACTCGCGCGATGATCGCGTTATCGCGTTGTATTAGGACGACGCCTTAGATTTTACACCAAGTTCCTTGACTATTTCTGAAATATTTCGGAGGTTCATGATCATGTTCCATGTTACCAAAAACATATCTGTCTTCCGTACTATGCACATAAGCTCTGCATCCCTTTCCCCTGTTCGAACAGTACCATAAAACTTTTCCTGAAGAAAACTGCTTTTGTCTTTTGTATGTATATTGCTTAAACATCAATAAAGGATGTATACCTTTAAGAGTAGGGAGTAGGAACACTGAAAAAGATTATTTTAGATGAAAATTTATTTGCACAAACAAATAATTAAAAGAACAATCACACAATTTCAAATAACGAATGACAATTCAAAAAACGAATAGCGTTTAAAAATTAATATTTATAAATTTTTTACGACATTCGAGACTATTCACAAGTAAAATACCTTAACAAAAACGGACATATATGAAATACATTATAGAATATTGAAAATAACAAAGTCTATGAGGCCTATAAGGGAATAACTTTTGAATAAAATTAAAGTGATAAACGTGTTAAACGTGATAAAAGTGATAACTTACAGTGTACCCGATTAAAGTGGTTACTGGAGTTCATAGCAAGATGGTTTTTATCTCATTGAACTGGGCCTGGGTGTGTACCCCGATAGCCTGGTACTAGCTCCTTTCACTTGAACGCATTCAACGGATAGCGGTCCGAATCGTCGACCAAGTCCTCTCAGATTTGCTTGATATACTGGCCATGCAAAGAAATCCTATATCTCTTTGCATTTTCACCGTGCGTTTCTTCAGGAATTTTCTGCCACGTTCGAACACATTATGAAATTTAATGTCGACTGTGGTTTCAACAAAACGATTTGGCTTAGGGACCGTCGATAAGAAAGCCAGCTTCTTCCTTAAAGGCCCACAATACCATCAAGTAAGCGGTATATACTGGCTTTATATGTTGGTTTTCTATGAAAACCGATGTGTGTTTTATATAACAAATCCGCACTTTACTTTGGAGAACTAGAAACCAGAGTGATTCTTGGACAGAAAAAGAGTCAACCATTTTTATCGATAAGTTGTATGAAAAATAAAACATTTGAATAATTAATAGCTAAATTTAATGTGTAACAAATTGTATACGACTTATCTAAGACGTGATCTTACCCAACTACCATCAATGTTTCTGAAATAATGCGGTGGAGTGTGGGTATGTTCCTTATCACCAAACACGAAGTTTCCTCCCATGCTGTTGACAAAGGCTTTGCATCCCTTGTTTCGGCTTGAACAGTACCATAAAATCTTGCCCGATACGAATTTGTATTGCATCTTGAAGGTGTATTTATTGAACATGAGGAGCGGGTGTATGCCTTGATTTGATGGCAGGAGACGCACTGTGGAGGCATTAACAGTTTATTAGTTTTATTCTTAGTAAATAATTTTTCATTATACGTATGTAGTGTTTATTCCAGTTACAATTATTTAAGCATTAATACGGTCTGGTGGAATATAGATAGCGGCAAGAATCGCCAGCACAACATTGACCTGCCGCACTAGTCGATTTATAGAATTCCTTGGTGAAGTAGGATCTTCTTGTGCCATCCGCTAGCAGTCATGGTCATTTTGTGCTCACGACCCTTAATAATCATACCCGGAGGAAGCCCGGTTTAACTATGACGTTAGGACTCAAAGTAAAGTTAACACAAATAAAAACTAATTTTACATTTTTTTAAAAATTTGTAAAGTTAGTTTTATTTACACAAAAATATTATTAAAATTAAATAAAAAATATTATTTTAAACAAAAATGAGAATTTTACATAACTTTATTTATATTCAGTATAATTATTACGTAATAAATAATACAACCAAAGTTTTATTGTGTCGAATCTAAATTACAAACAATAGGCACCGAACTAAATTCTATATTGTGGGGGCTTCTCACGGTGCGTGATATCAACCTCGATACGCCGAGCCGATTTGTATGAGTGAGCACGCGTCACAGCCAGAAATCTAGTTTCTGTAATGTTAGTGCCAGTTGGCTTTTACAACTTCATTGGACTCAGCGCGCCACAGGCGAACCCACGCTCCACGTACTCATAACGCGGCATGCATTAGACTCGGTGCCCAGCATTACCGTGACAGAATGGCACGCGAGTTCCTTATAGCCGGTTCGTTATCTTATACAATTCAAAATTCTTAAATCGTTTCATTAGTCCACTCTATAGATACACAATCCCTGAGCCGAAAAAAAATGTATAAACGACTTGTTTACGGTTATGATCCCCGTGCGCGGTGAAGTTGCCACAAGTGCGCTCGCACCGCACCGCGACTTTGAAGTAAACGACTTCGAGTGGATCCGACGCACCATCACGCGTTAGTCCGCGTCGTCTCAAGCTACTGTCTTGTGATATCACGCGCCGTAAGATAATTTTTAACATTTTATTTTTGATCTTTCTTTTGAATATCTCTAGCATGATTCATCGTACAGTCCTCGTTCTAAACTTTTGGACATTATCTATGGCATGATCCATCGACCTGTACTTGTTCTAAACTTTGGGGCATCGTGGTTGTGAGAATTTTTGCATACAATTTCATCATCGCTCGCGAGACAATACGCTCTGCAACCTTTGTGTATCATCACGCATCTCCAAAAAATGTGTCCCGTATGACGGTTCACTCTTATACGCTTGTAAACATATTCGTTGCAGACTAATAATGGATATTTTTTTCCAGTCGATAAGTACGTGATTTCTGAAAACAGAACCCAATATTAATCCTACAGTATGGAACAAACGACGATTATTACTGCAAAGCAAAAACACAGTCATATCATTCAAATGTGCATGTCAGTAAAGCCCATGATTGATTGTGGATTGATAAAAAGAAGAGAAACAAAAAAAAATCTTATTTTTATTTTGAGAGCCAATGCTGCGTCGTAGTAACTTGCGCAACGAGTAGAAGTCGAGACCATTTGACACCAGACCAGTCGCCAGCCAGTACGATTTGAGTGAGATTGTCACTCAAATACCAGACAATAACTAAACGAGCTATAATTTATCAACATTGGTAGTACCTTAGACATTAGTAGGTCAAAACCTACAGGGTCACATTTGAGATAATTCTCGTTGTGCCCTTTACGACCGAGTCCCTTCACACTTTAGCCTCAATGTATACCTGTGTAGATTGTAAAATAAGTCAGACATTGACAATCTCTCAAATTTTATGCAAACTGTGAAAACGTAAAGGTCACCTACTAAAAATTATTTTAGAATTATAGAGATAAGGTTCCGTGTAATAAATCTGATTCTGTTATTTAAAGTGATGTATAACAAATCATGACTACACTTTTATTATGCTAAGCCAGTAAGCCAGTAAGAAATCATATCATCAATATTTTATTGCATTCCTTAGAACAAAAGAATACAAAGGGCGGACTTAATGCCTTGAGGCATTCTCTACCAGTCAACCCATGGAGTGGTAAAGAATTTGACGTAGGTGTATCAATATAGAATTAAAAAAAAATACTGAACAGGGAATATTGCATTAAATGTTTCTAGGTGGTAGGATGCTTCTTCTGTTAAGTAAATTCGTCTGAGTAGCCTTTTCTGTCATTTAGCGCAAGTTAGGTCGTCAGTCTTTAGAATTGCCTAAAGACCAAGATGAAGTAACTACTACACTATATCAGTGGCCTTCTTATTCTGAAGGTGGGTAGCCACTTACCGTCAGGTAAATTATTAGCCTTTTTGATATTCTACAAATATGAAAAAAGACATTGGTTGCCCACAAATTATACTAGAAGAGGTCTCAAATTATGCATTCGTATATTAAAACTTCAATTTTTCTGACATGATAAAATCATAAAATGTAGAAAACTTTATTTGTGAATCAAACTCTAGACACTGGATTTGACTTGTGCTTTCATCAGATATCCATCACTATTTCGAATTAGTTTGGGCCTTTCGTGATTATGTAGATTTTCAATCAAAACGATGCCATCTCTTGGATCTATGGTGTTGGTTTTCACAGACACTCTGCACCCGGAATGCCACTTGGAACATCTCCACCTCACTTGACCATTCGCGAGGAGTTGGTATCTTTTGAAAGTATATCCGTGAAACATGAGACATGCGTGCTTCCTCCCCGGTATCATCTCGATATCTACAAATGAGAATCGTGTGAATACTTATGCTATTTAAAACAGTATTCCTTGATGTACACTTAAAAGCATATAATATGGATCCATTGATTATTTATATTTTTTGAAGCTTCTGAAAAATAATAATTAAAATATGTTTTATGGCATGTAGCTACAATCTACAAAGTACGTATGCGACAGAGAGAAATGAAACATCATAAATGAGAACCAGTAATATCTTCCTAACCCACCTGCCAACCTTGGCAACTAATGGAAGATATCCCCCATGAGGAAATCTATGGGGGAGGCCTATGTTCTGCGGACATTTTTGAATGGCTCCAGTGTTTTTTTTATAGAATAAGGACACACGGCAAACGAGCACACAGTCCACCTAATCTTAAGTAGTTTCTGCGGCCCATAACCATCTACATCTATCCTCGATTACGCATCAAAATGCAGACACGCTGTCACCCTTGAGGACTAAGATGGAATGCCTCGATTCCAGTAAAAAGGGTCTCCGGTTCTCTACACTCACCAACGAAACAGTAGCGTTAAGCTGCTATTTTACGCTTGTATTCTGTGAGAGCGTGGTCCTTCCCCGGTCGAGCCGACCCATTAATGCTACAACTATACTACTGATATAGCTGCAGCATAGCTCTACTACGTAAAAATTAATAATGAGTTAATGAAATTAGCTGCAATACGTATGCATGGGTAAGTTACGTCTAACTACATAATTTTACTGTTACACTTATATCAAAATGGCGCAAAAATAATTTTGCGATTATTAGCAATAATTATTTGCTTTGGCTACACACAGTAAGTTAAATAGTTTTGAACTTCGTATTTAAAAAAAAAAGAAAATGCTTATAGGTTAACTTGACTAAGTAGTATGACTCGCCTTTTGCCTAATAATCCATCCAGACCAGAAAACTCTCTTCTCATCCATTCCAACAGTGGCGAGAAGGGTAAAAAACCAGTATGTATGTAACATGTAGTTTGTATATTCGTTTGTAATGGATGAATATGTCTGCTTTCATCTAAGTTTAAAATAATTTATTACTTAAATTAATTTTAAACTCAGTAACACTCAATATCATGTAGAACAATAATGGTTTATAACTTAATCATAATTTGTCTTATTACGTATATTAGTTGATAATTACTTTCAGGTTTTAACCAGAGTACGTTTAAAAAAAAACAATAGAAAATATGCAAACTAAAATTGTAGAGTGTAGAAATTTGCCAGCTAATGTCTAATTCCTTGGAGACAGTGGCCCCGCGGCTAACGGACTTGTTTAGTTAAACCTCTTCATAAAACATAGTTTATAACTGAAACTATAACTAACCACGTTTTGTTAAGTCCGAATGTATTTAATTGATATGAAATAAAACACTATTGTGTGCGTATATTTTATTGCTATCAAATTTATTATTACAAAAAAATATTAGGTGAAATGGTATTTCATCGGCATTAAAAGGCATTAGTAAAAACATAAACTATATACATATTAATAGTCTTAACCAGTGTTAGTTAATAATTAATCAAAAGCTTAACATTTAAAGTAAGTTTTAAAAAGCTCTCATTAAACGATAAATTCGGTATATTCTTATTTAAAAAAAAATCTAATAAATGTTGATGTCCAAACGGATTATTTTCAACTATAAGTGAATTTAGTAAAAAAAAATCTAATAAGGTAGACAAGCATCTAGTTCTAGGGTTTTATAAGAAATTGATGTGGGATTGAGCGGTGTCTCCGTTCAATACAAAATTCTAAAATACTTATATTACCTATTTTTAGAACCTAATACACTATTCTAAGTATTAATGGAAACTATTCACTAAATGAACGAAAATTATTTTAATAAGTTTTTAATACGTTTCGTAAAAATAAATCTTTTTTAAAAACATTATATTATATTAAAAAAAAAAGCAAATAGCTTTTAGTATTAAAACAAACTATAATATGAGAAAAAAACACCTTTTGTTGTTAGTTACTTTTACGAGAAACTTAAAAGTAGCGATTAAACCTATATTGTTTATAGTTTATATTTTAATGGACATACATCACTATTTAATGATAAAACAAAATGGTTTTTAACTTTTAACCCTTTCGCTGTCCCGTGCACTACATATTGGTAGTGTCTTAACACCTGATTGTCTGAAAACAGGACAGTGAAAGTGTTAAGATCTATGTTAAAGAAGACCTATGTTAAAGAAATTATAAATAATTGCCTGTTGCACTTGATGCGCCAGGGTTCAAACGTTTGTCTGTGGCTGCCTACCAAACACGCTACCAGTGTTTAGCAGGCAGATACAGACAAGCGTCAAGTTTGTGGAAACGATAGTGAAAAACAATCAGCTGGCAGCAATATATACGAAAAGCGCGTGGAGAAGGTTTGATTGATTGAGGTTTGACCAAATAAACCAAGCCTTATAAGGCCTGGTTTATTTTTATAGCTCGCGGCCTTTCATTATAGTCATGAGTCCAATGAAGTTATAAAAGCTATATGGCTAACAGTACTAACATCACAGAACTTAGACTGGTTTCTGTACTCTTTTGTATTATAGAACGGGTCAATAGAAAACGAAACAATAATTAAAAAAAAACAGAGGCAGTCATAAGGACTGGTAATATACGTAACGTTATAATACTTCACGAGCATATCAAGGTCATCGGTGACGCGAACCAGTAAATTTATCCCATGTAGCATGACCTATTGACAAGTAAAGTAAAACCGCTCTGCTGCGCATTCGAGGTTGCACACAGACAATAGAAAACGGGCACAATACCTAGTTTAAATAAGGAGGATGCAGGTCGTGTTTACGCAAGGGCCAAAACGAGTACAACTAAAAAACTTGCACTACACTCACATTTACTAAGCAAGTAACACATCATGAAATTTTATGCATGTAGTAACGCTTGCGTAAGCACTACGCTTCATCAGACAACAGGCTTATAATTTAGCTTCTTGGGTAATATGATAATAATTCAACTTTCCTTCAAAGATAAGTTGTACAAAATCATTGAAATAAATAAAAAACACTTGAATTGTTATCAGATCCACTTAAAACTTATACGGAATCACTGTGGAAGTATGCTAAATCAGTAAATTAAAAAAATCGGGTTTATCGGTTGATTAAACTCAGATATATCATGTTGAAGACTTAATTGATTTCCTCGCCTTTTTGAAGTTATAGTAAAAATGTAATAAAATGTAGTACAAAAAGGAGACATGACACAAATCACGTAACCACTAATTTAAATTAAAGAAATAAATACAATATCGATTAATTTTATCATTAACATGAAAGATGAGAAGGTTAATTCGTGAACGTGGTAAGGATGATTGTGCAATAGAATAGTGGGAAGAAGGGTGGTGCTCTTTAAACTAGATAATGTATCTATACTTTTTTTGCACGCAACTCTTAGCAAACTAGTTTTCATTCTTCGATACAATGGATTGTTTGACATTGACCTTGATATGATTCATCGACGTATAATGATCGAGTCAGCAGGAATAGCCTTGCATATTAATTTCGGCGTGTGACAGTGAGTATCGTCAATAGCTTTTATAATATCAATACGGTCTGGTAGAGATCTTATGAATGCCTTGCATCCAGTTCTCATGCGCCGAGAGCAGTGCCACAGTACGCCGGAATGTGACATCACCTTGTATGTGTACGTCTGGTTCCTGTACATCAAGAGTGGATGTTTTCCTTTCCCCGATGGAATAAGTATGCCTGAAAAAAAAACATTTTATTCAGTGTCTTACGTATATAGTTATACCGTTACGAGCAACATGCAGTTGACTGTACCCATAAGTGTTGCATTATATTGCAATTTTTGTTATTGCAATATAAAACAAAATTTGTCGTGATTCCTTCTCCCTTATTATAACTAAGCAACGAATAGGAAATGGATTTTACGGAAAGATAGATGAGGAAAAATAAAACACATTTTAATGCATTTAAAAAAAATCTACGCTTATAATAATAATAATAATAATGTCTTCCAGACCGAATTTCTGTCACTTCGAACAGTCTCAACGAAGACTAGCCATCTGCGAAGGACAGGATTACAGTGTACCAGTGTGTGCACAAGCACAGGTTCATTCTCTATCCCCTCACTTTCATGGTCCAATGGGACAGCAATATGACACGACCGAAGAGATATCACGCGCAGCGCGATGAAACACTGCCAACTTGCTGACTGCCGGACTGCTACTGAAATATTCTTGTCAGAAAAACCTTATGATCAGCTGTCGCACCAATGAGGCAGACAAAGAATATTATAAAATATAATAAAGTGACAAGACAACTCAAAACTTTTTGAAATCTGATCACGGATGCTCTCCGACTCTTCAGGAGAATTTTCCAATACTTCTTCACCAAGAAGGACAATTTGAGTGAGCTACAATTGTTTAATTTTTTTATTAAATTTTATTTTGCCGTGTTGTTTCGATGTACAGAATGCATGTGGCTGTCGTAAGTGGCTGCTATGAGAAATACTAGAAAAAAATATCTTCCAATAGATTGCAATATAACCATCTCGCTAAGTTGGACACAATTAACCAAACAGGCGATGGGCAGCGGAGTCAAAAGTGTGAGTTCAGAAAGTGAGGTGAATTTCCGACGCAGGTCCAATACTGGACAAGACGTTTACCAAACAGGCAGAATAATGTACGTACTATTAGGTACCTTGGGAACTAAATACCACCATTTATCATTGACTTTCTAACAATTCGTTAAATACGTATGACATAAATCGAAGAAAGGAACAGTGGAGGTGTTGTAAATAAAATGATACGTGTAAAGCAACTTTATTAATACGTCATAATGTTAATATAGAAAGAATAAATAACGGGGTTTAAAAAAAATTCTCACTTTAAACATACAGAAAGTGCTGCAATCGTTACATAAATTTAAGTGTATAAAGTAGTAGTTGTACTTAACCGTTAGTTCTACGCGAGTGTCAAAAATTAAAATAAGAACTAAAATTAGGACTATTTTGGATATTTTTTGGCTAACTTAAAGTATCACCAATGAAAAAAATTTACATAAACTGCGTTCGAGGAGCCACTTCACTTTAAAGAAATTAACAAAGAACGTTTTGTCTCCACGAGTTTTAAGCCGTTCATTTTCTAGAATTAGGATTGATGTGTTAGTAAAGTTTCTCATGTAGTGTACATAATATCTAATTCATAAGTGACTCGATGGATACAGATGACTGTTTTATGACTTTTATGTCTTTAGAGAGGCCTGTGGTTAGTAGTGCTGCAGTGATTATAATGATGAAGAATTTTCCCTTAGCGTGTTACATTGTTATTAACATTAGTTTCAAATTCAAAAAACAACTAATACCGTACCCAAACAAGGATCTCCCAGCGCGATGCTGGCGAAAAAAACAGGAACTGCTCGACAACTAATGTAGAATAATGGAAAATTTTAGACGATTTGACGAACGTGGAATTACTTTAAAAACAAAACCAAGATGCTTAGTTTAGGCATGAACGTAGTGAATATGGTTTGGAAAGTCGAGCAACTTCGAAAAATTATTTACAAATATAATTGATTTTAAATTTATTGTGTTATTTTATAATAATGGCGAAGATAAAATATTATTAAATAACATTTTAAGCTTAACACGAAAAAATACCGTTATTAACATTACTTTCATTTTAAAATTCCCTCTCAATGGCGTAATAGATTACATTCGCTATTCAATGACATACTGAAATACAATGTACGGATATACCTAATATATCTATATAATCCCTACAAGATTCAACTCAACATGGGCGAGTAGGTCGTATCGAAAACAACACAGTTTTACCGCGCATTAGGGTGGCGGTAGCGGAATGGAATGAGTTATAAGCGAGGGCCGGGAGAAATTCTAAACAGTGATTTACAATACATGATAAGGACTCGCGAGTAAAAGTACATTTTTTAAATATTTAAGTACACTGCTATCTCGGCACCCCTTATAGAGACTTCTTTGTGAGATCGTGCACGTACAAATATAGCAATATGGATCAATATATAACATATGTATATCGCCATAGATCATACACATAAACGGCATTATGTACGTAAAGTATTATATCCGTACATCCATCCATTACAGCCAAAGAAAAGTCCACTTCTAAACATAGGCCTCTCCCATATATTTCTTGATAAGGAGGATATTTGCTATAGTTATCACGTTTGGCAACTGATTGTTTATTATTTTAAGTTTTTTTACAGAAAAACGCTGCTGCCCATCTCCTGTTTCATATCCCTTTTTCGCCTCATATGACATCCATGGGATGATACGGGGTAGTGGAAAATAATGAACACATAATGCCGTCCTTCTCAACTTTTACTAGCGGGACCGTTTGTATCGCGAACGACTAGGGTAGCTTTCGTCAGCCTCTTTAAAATAAAAAAGATGGTAGCGACGACGCTCAAACATGGTTACATAATATTAAAAATATACCAATGAAAAAATATGTTAGAAAAATTAATAAACACAGATAATAAAGGAGTAAACGAGTTTAATCTTACACGGGAAACTACAAAAAGATTAAAGAGTAGTTTTTAGTTTCGATTATACATACAATCACAAACACACATGCACACACATAGCACATATATAAAACTCGTCTGTCGTCACACAATAGGAGGAAGCCCGTATCCCGTAGTGTGCATAATTAAAGTAATCCTTCTCATCCTCAATAGCCACTAACGTGGCCTTCTCCAATAGTAAGATTGATTTGGTTTAATCACCACACTTGGCAGGAGCTGAATTTGACGATGATCTTCGCTGTTATTCTAAGCATTCACAAGAACTTATGAGAATTTTCTTAAATCGACTCTTACAGATACGGCAACACTCACAGAATGAGGAGGTGATGTGTTTCTCTCTATGTTGTCTTCTTTTGCCAGTTCATTATATACGTATGTAACTGTATAATGTATATACAAACGCGCAAAATTAATCTCCAAAGCGAATAACAATAGCTCAAAGTTATAAGTAGAAGAATTTAAAACAATTGAAATATTATTTCAGGCTTAAGAATACAATCTAACTCGCTTATTCTATACGACACATATCAGTTTGTGCACAACAAGAAGGGTTAGGCAAGAAGATCCCGATACGAATAGGATGAAGCAGAGAAAAGAGATCCCGCTAAGATTATAGATTATTTAACTACTATTAAGAAAACATTTAATGCTATAATAAAAATGTGTAAACCAGAACGCAGCCTTACATGCGTAATGTCAGCAAGTTCAGTTTACGATTGTTTATTAGTGTTTCCATAATTTTAAGTATTTATTTGCTTTCTTAGTGTACAATTGGTATCTAGATTATTAGTTACTGTGTTTCTGGGGGTTGTCATCCGTAAAGTCGTTAACATTTTTACTTGAAAGCTGTTTTTTATTCTCCGGTCTTTATGAACTTTCGACCCGGGTTTCTGGACGGCACCCAATCTATGTTAAGTCCGGGTAAACTCAACAGGTGATAGACCTATGTAGGTAATTAAACAAATAAACTTACCTATTTAGAGTTAAACTTGGATCCTACCTTTTTGTAATATTTTATGGATCGATTTATTACTTAATTAATTTTCATTATGGACAAATATTAGCTCTATTATAATGTCTGTGGCAATAAAGTGTACTGTACTATAAGAAATATTTTTAAACAACAATTTTCACGATATTATTTAAAAAAATATTACGAAGTACTAAATTACAACATCTTGTACAATTGAATGTGTAATACAATGTAAAGGCTCAGTAGAGGGCGTTCGGCGAGGCGTATGAAGTAGCGGTGGGTTTGGAATACATTTTTAGCGGTCGTTACTCAAGACTTCGAGACAGCAATAGAAAAGCGTGTGTTTCACCAAGCGAGCCCTCCGACCTCTTCCCGGGCCAAATCTCTCCACTAAAGCTTTAGGCTTCAGTGAAGAGAGTTCGTTAGGGCGTGCGGTGCATTTGGAATATATAAGATATACTCTACTGCTCTCAAGAGCCTATGTTACTTCGCCCCGTCGAGCGTTTATTTCACCGACTTGATATGACCGAAGAATTGCTATGGTAATTATTCGAAAAACATCTAACATGACAAACGTAGAATAAAGCAAAAAACCTTAGTGGAGAACGTGAACCTGTCTCATGACGTGTTTTTAAAATAATTACTATACTGTAATTCTTCAAGCATATAAGTCATCGTCTCTGGATCTCTAGAGAGAGATATTTTATTAAGTGAAGAAGACACAAAACCTTCGTAGCCTGGGGTAAAAGCAAGAAAACATTATGTAATTCTTTTTTGATGTCAGGTGTCATAAAAACGGCATCTTTTAGAGTTCGAACTTATCTATAGTGTACAAATAAGCTACATATATTATTGCTGGGATATTGTTAACATTAGAAGTATTAACCTATTGGTACCCATATACGCTAGGGTGTACCTGACAGGTTGACATGTGTAGTTAAACCGGAACGTCTATAACCGCTACGTGTGTGTGATCAACTCAGATCAAGGTTACCTGACTGATGTAACTGTACACGCCAGCCTGACAGGTACGCTCTAGCGTGTACGGCTGCCTTAAGAGTTTTTAATTAAGGCCCTTTCCTGATTGGTCGATACGACACTGATGCTACATGAAGCGACGCGACAGTGATGCGATTCGCCTATTTCGCGACATCAATATTTTGTCGCATTGTCATTTTTATCGTAAAAACATAATATGTCATAATGCCCTTTCTGATTTTTTTTGTGTATACCTTTATACAAGTGTATGTAAAAATACACCACTTTACTAGGTCCTATTCTGCCTAGGGTATTCTGGGTAGGTACCACTCCCTTACTTATTTGTGCTGCGAAGCAGCAGTGCCTGCACTGCTTTGTTCCGTTTTTAAGCCCACTCCATTTTTGTCCTTGGAAGTGACAGCTAATCTGTAGCCTCCTTCAGTTAAATGTAAGTCCATTTGTCACTTTAAATAAATTACAAAAAACTTTTCGACAATATTTTTACAAAAATTTGTTACATGAAAAATGTTAAAATAAAGAGGTACGCAATACATCGTCATAGACTTCGGTAAGTCTTCGACAAGGCATAGTTCAATCAGTTTTGCATCGACCAATTAAGAAACGACGTAATTCACGTAACCCAACATTACATATTATAAATGCGTTCGTTGATATTTATGTCTATATCTAGATATTTTCCGATATATTGTACTATCATACTAGTGTTAAAGTCTAAGAGAAGTAGGAATACAAAATTACATGCCGAAGAACGAATAAGAGTTTTGTAGCGGCTTTATGTCTTCAGAATTCTCTGGAAGCTTTGGAGGTGGGTGATCGTGGGGCTTGTATGCGAAAGCTCGCGTCCCGAAGCTGATCGCGGACGCCCTGCAACCTTTCAATCTGCGTGAACAGTACCAGGATATTCTTCCATTGGCGTTTTGCTTCTGATAACTGTACGTGAATCCGTCTAGAAGTAGTAATGGATGCTTAACACCCCGCTTTGTCCAAAGAAAAGTCCCTGTGAAAAAATAAACAAGTTAGAGACGTTCGTTGTATTGTTTTAAACAGAATAAAATAACGCAGTCTTAATAAAAACTACACAAATAAACAACAACTTAATAACTTTTATTAAATTCTCTCATATTACAAAAATATTGCTTTAACAAATATTTCTAATTTTATAATTTTAATAGAATATAAAAAACTTCCAAAATATTAATATAACATACAATAAAATATCGCTGTGCATTAAATTGACGACTCAGGAACATTTTATCATTAAATCTACATGTTCAATTAACTAATCTTTTAACACAAATATCTTAGTGATGCAAGATTTATAAAGGAACTAAGTAACTGCCTCATTTAAAACAAAACTACCCCCCATGCTACAGATAGTTCCCGTATCGTGTATACGTTTTGCTCACATGAATTGCACATTGATGAACAACAAGATTAATCCCGAAATAATCATTTGTTGGTCACACAGATACTTATTCCACGAGGTAATAGAATCCAAGGTCTTCTACGTCACAACCAAACACAACGGCTGCACTACCAAGCCGTTCAAGTTTGGAGCTTACGAAATAAATTCTTGGGTATGAATTGGACCACGTTGTGCAGAAATAATTCAACCCAAAAACTGACCAAAGTTACAGTATTGTTTTTTTAAGTTTATCTTCAAGTATAAAACACCTTAAAAAACAAGTAATCAGAAAATCTACATAAAATCTTCTTTAAAATGGTTTACATAACATTATATTGGACTGCCTCCGCAAACAAAATGTAATCGTTGGTAATGTGAATAACTTTATATTTTTTTGGGTTGGATCCAATGATATTATTTGGTTGGATCATTCCTACACAACACGGTCTTGTTGAATTTAAATGGCATTAATAAATCACATTTATATCACCAGCTGCCAAACAAAGAAATTATACATTACTTACTAGGCGGGTAGACATTCTACTATGTTTGTTAGGCACGATGAGTTTAATCGGGATTTTTTACTGTCATATAATATAAAATTTACCAAATAACTCGACCGCAGCACCACACATCGGATACATATTTATAGAATTTGTTATATTTCAACTTGACTACAGCACAACCTACTGAATCCTAGCATAAACAAATATATTGCTTAAACATGATCTCAATCATTAATAGAATCAGGCGTTACTTTGCGGAAATCCATTATATAAAAGCTTTTAGAAAAGTATACTTCGCAAATATCCGCGTTATAAAATAAAATGATGTGTCTTACCTAGTATGAAGAGCACCTCCCGCCATCCCTCAATTGCGTGCACTATCCCCGTTACCACTAATTCCAGCACCGCTACTCCCAACACCACTACACTAGGTAAGACAATAAAATATATAAATAAATAAAATCAGAATACTGACTGTATTGTCGTCAGTAGTGCTGGGATTAGTGGTGACGGGGATAGTGCACGCAATTGAGGGAGGGCGGGAGGTGCTCTTCATACTAGGTAAGACACATCATTTTATTTTATAACGCGGATATTTGCGAAGTAAATTTTTCTAGAAGCTTTTATATGATCTCAATCGTTCAGAAGTTGTACGATCATTAACAGGCGCAACTAACAAATATATATAACGAATTTTAATCTTAACTCAAATATAATTATAAATTATTTATATTCTAATATATATTTAACGCTAATATTAATATCAAAATGAGCTTATATAACAACCATCAACGATCATATATTTATCAATAAACTCTTACAAGAATACCGTTGCGTTTAATGAAACGCGGCTTCCCGTGGCTGTGGCGGCCGGTGTGGTCAATTATCTCGTAATGAACGCCGGTAAAGACCTTCGCGGTACACCTCCTTGCTGTGCCAGGCTGAACCATCGTACACCTCCATTGTATCACTTCGTGCTGTATCTTCTGCAAGCTGTAGGAATACCCTTGAAACACTAGCAATCGGCCGCCTCTCTGCGACTGGGCAAAGGTAACTGAAAAACGTTGTTGTCATAACTAACTGCATCTTCAGACAAATTATTTTACACAACCTTTTTTTTTAAACAAACTCTTGATTTGGCTTCGATGATGCAATCTTTTCATTTCTAAATGTTATTAAAAGTTAAATTTACGGACTATATACTTCAGGCTCCTCTGATTTTTGAGATTGTTGAGAAATAGTGTGTCCGCCGCGATGTTCCAGTGTGTGTTAGCAGACTTCACCCCATCACCATCACCATCATCAGCTCTCCTAAGACGCGCAACTTAGCTCGGTCTTCGGCTACACACATCTAGTTTCTACTTCATACAGTTTCGAAATATTAGTCGGCAAGATTTTACTTAGGTATTTTTTGTGTAAGGTGTAAAAATATTTACTACCCCATATCGTTCCGTGAATATCGTAAGAGGTGACGGAGAGAAACAAACCAGGAAATGGGCAGCAACGTCTTCCTAATAACAACTAAAAAAGGTTCTAGTCCTACGGCTTCATTCCGCCTTGGAGTCGGTCTAAATTGAAAATTACCCTCTTACCTATTTTTGCCGAGAAGCAGTAATGCACCTTCTGCTGTGTTCCTGTATAAATGCTGAGTGAGCGTATATATTTTTTTTTTTCATTCATAATTCATTTCTTTCTTTATTAGTTTATTTTTGCTGCACTATCTCCCATAAGTTAATCTCTGCTTAGCCTAATGGTTGACTGGAAGGGAATGCCTTAAGACATTAAGTCCACCATATGTACGATTTTATTTTTTGTGAATAAAAGTTTAAATAAATAAATAATTAAAGGCTGTAAGTGTGTTACCTCACCTTAGCCTTTAAGGGTTACAGAATATCAGTATTTGAAGTTGGATGGAGGTTTGTAGGTATCGATATATCAAGTTCTCTTAGCTCGTTTGTCAGTCTTTCTTTAAAATATATAGACAAAATTCTGAACATAAAGCATTTTTCGATAAAAAAATTAAAACGAATAAATCATTAAGTAAATATTTTTATTATAACGTACATTTACACACGTAGTGGTTGCAAATATAGTTTAAGCAAATCTAAGCTCTAATGTAAAGCCCAGAAGAGCTAACATAGAATTTAGGTGGCGAGTGATTATGTTCGTGGACTGCTTTGACGAAGCGCCCATCCAGGGTCAGAATGATATGGGCGTTGCATCCTTGGGTGCAGCGGTATCTTATAGCTGACTTTAATCTCTTACCAGCACCATACGTATAACCGTCTACCATCTTGTAGGCCTTTCCGTTGGTAAGCTTTATATCTTCAACCTTTTTTTCTGTGAAGGTATAAGGTTAAATTAAAGTTTCATCCTATATACGTCTATTGGGGTAGTGCCACGCTGCAGCTATATTATGGTTGCAGCATGAATGGATCGGCTAGGCCGGGGAAGTGGTCCTTCCCGCGTGGACCACGCTCTCACAGAATACCAGCGTAAAATAGCAACTTAATGCTGCTGTGCTTTATATGGTGAGTGTTGAGAACCGGAGACCCTTTTCACTGGCAACGAGGCATCCCATCTTAGTTCATTTGAGTAATGCCTCGTTGCCACTCCTGAGTGACAACAGATCTGCATTTTTCTTCTTAACCGAGGATAAATGCAGATGTCTATGAGCCACAGTATACACTTACCATTAGGTAGGAGTGTTTGTTTGTCATTCTTATTATTAAAAAAAATCTATTTTAGTCCTTAGGGGTGACTGGGTGTGATAAGGGGGTTTCTTTCTTTCTATTTCTGAGAGGATTATGCAGCAATATGACCATCTGCAATCAAAGCAATGCTTGTGCAAAGTTTAATTTTTTCCCTAATCGACTATGGTGATATGTGCAATTTCGACCTGAATGCAGATCTTCTCAATAAATATGACCGTCTTCTGAATAACTGCATTCGATTCATTTTCAATCTTCGAAAGTATGACCATGTATCCACGTATCGATCTCAATTAAAATGGTTACCTATTCGTCAACGAAGTAGTTTGCGTGCACTCACTACCCTTTATTCTATCCTGATGTCTCCAAATTCCCCTTCCTACTTATCTCCTTACTTTCAGTTGATTAGCGCTAGTCATGAGAGAAACCTCTGCTCTATAAACAACCTTAGCTCTGGACTTGTTCATTCTTCTTTCCACATTTAATCTATTCTCCTTTGGAACGCACTACCTCTCGAAGTCAGGACGGCTAGCAATCGTTACGCGTTCAAGATGAAGGTTCGGGAATACTTAATTAATAAATTGGCAGAATCATCATAGTAACAGTTTTTATATATACTATATATATATATATATATATATATATATATATATATATATATATATATATATATATGTATATATATTGTTATTATGTATATTATTTATTTTATTTGATTATGTGTATATTCGTATATCTTCATGAGTTTACATACATCTGACGTTATAATATATGTACTTAAGTATTATACATTTTTATTATCTTATTATTTTTATTATAAGTTATATTATATATATATTACCATTTATATCTTATGTATTTTATTTCCATGTGATAAAATTGTTTTTTTGTTATTTTAGTTTAGTATTAACTAGTAACTTTTTATTATGATTACACCTACTTCATTCTATCTCTGCATCATCCCAAGGTAGACTGGTAGAGAATGCCTTAGGCATGAAGTATTAATTTAATTAATTAATCCGCCTATATACTACATGTGTATATGAAGTTTTAAATAAATAAATATGACCTGGAAATATATTATTCCTTAGACATGCAGGTTTCTTCATGATGTGTTTCTTTCACAAATTTACTGTACCAATTACCATTTATAATATCATCTGTGCCAGCGGAATTCGAACCCGAATTACTCTTGTACCATATAAATGATGCCTTAGATTGATAGTACGCCGACTGACAAGTGTCAGCAACGTTGCTTTCAACAAAGGCATCTGAATCAAGTTATGTTGAGTAGTTACAGTGTGCGACGGTACTTTCGTATCCGTTTTCAACACGACACGCTATGCAAAATCTCTTAAGACTTTTGAAGAATTTTGGCTAACAACTGTCAGCTTAAATTCTAAACTCGACTGTATATTATTTTTAATTCAATTAAAGGGCAATGTATACGCTTTCACAACAAACTCCCAGAAACTGTATGAAACTTGTCAAAAAACAAATTTAAATATTTTGTTAATGACATAATGTACAAAAAGGAAACAAAACCTCTGGGAAAGAGGTGATCGCCACTATGCTGGTTCTATTAAAATTCATTTAAAAAGTGTACAAACAAAATTATTGTAAAGTGAAATATGCTTAAAAAAGTCCCGCTGGGTTTCTTGCTGGTTTTTTCCAGGACAAAAGTATTTTCCGAACCAGTGGTAAATAAAAAACTGACTTTCAATAAGTATTACGTAATAATCTATTCTATTATATATTGAAAAAATATCATTCTATTCTATTATGTATACCATCGATCTCGATAGTACTATACTATGAGATTCGCATTAAAAAAAAGACTGTACCAGTTTTATGTATATTTTTGGAATTATTACAGTGACAAATGAGCTCACACTGTATCTGATGGTGAATGGTCACTGCAGCTTATATAGACATCTTTAACAAACTGTAAGCATGTAATATTCCGAAGCTATATTAAGTTCCATATCACGTTTTCTACGCCTTTTTTCGTTTTGTTGAATTTCTGTGGACGGTGCACGTGGTCGTGGACAGCTCTGTTGAGACTTTTGTCTTCATTGAGGTAGAGGAAAGCCTTACAGCCTGAGGAACATCTATATTTTAAGCCGGAACGCACTCTTTTGTCCAACGAGTACGTATAACCCTTGTACGTGATGAATTTCACTTTGCTAATTCCTTAAAAGATGATTTTTCATTAAGATTTTCGCTTAAAAGTAATAAAAACGACGTCAAATGACAATACAATGTAAAGAAAAGATAATAAAAAAAATTATTAAAAATATCGCGTTTTATTAAAAAATTAAAGTACCAACTAGAATTTTAAAAGAAATGTACACATTTTATTACATTAACTGACAAAGTAATCCGGTAATCTAGAGTCAAGTGATAATACCAACTATGTAAATATTATATTGAAACGTTGTACCCGGCGGAAGTATAAAACAGATCCGCAGTCGGGGTCAGAAAGGTGCTTTAGGGCGCACGTTTTGCCCCATGACCTCCACGTAACGGAATCAATGTCCTTTGTACAACAGAAAATGGAGGACGAGTAGGAAGGCGGGCCTTGTCTGCGTGACAAAAGTGGCACACAATTGGGTTTAGTCGACGCCAATCCGACATAGCCCGCGAGGCGGATCCGCTGTAACATTTCTTTATCAAAAATAAAAAGTATGCCACACAAGACAGTCATGGAGTCAACAACTTCAGTTTTTTTTTTATAGATAAGAGTAACAAACGAGCACACATTCGATCTTGTGGCCCATAGACATCTACATTAATACGCGTTGCCACCCTTGAGGACTAAGAAGGAATGCCTCGTTTCCAGTAAAAAGGGTCACCGGTTCTCTATACTCACCACACGAAGCACATCAGCATTAAGCTCCCATTTTACGTTGGTATACCGTGAGAGCGTGGTCCTACCCCGGTCAAGCCGACCCATTCTTGCTAGAACCATAACATAGCTGCAGCGTTGCTCTTATAAGTATCTTAAAAAATTAAAGGATTTATAAGTTCTTTAATTTTTTTTTATAAAAATGATTATTTTTTTGTATAGAAATAGGGTGACACGTGAGCACATACTTCATATGATGGTAAGTGGATGCTATGGCCCATAGACATCTATCCTCGACTAAGAATCAAATCGTAAATTCTCACCTCTAAGGACTCAGATGTAATGTCACAAAGTATGTAATTATACTTGATTTCTATACCCTTTATACTGGAACACATCATTGCACGCGTTGTGTTGTGCTTGGTAGCAGAAGTAGGCAATAGGTGGTACCCATCCAGACGTACTCCTAGACATAAAGGGACTCCTACCACCTCATATTATATAATATTTAACACAAATTTGTTTCACCGGCTTCAAATTGGCAGGATTCGCGGCGTTATTACGGTGGCGTTTAACTTCAGCTACCTCCCACGACACCCACGTGACGAATTCGGAAACCACGGCATATAAATCACCATAGCAAGAGCATTAAAGCTTAGCATATATATTCTTAGGCAGCGGCTTCCAACCTTACTAGCCTACCTTATAGTAGCTACGAAACTTTTTAATAAAAAAAAATAAGTTACTAGCGATCCGCCCAGGCTTCGCACGGGTGATTTCTGGATCTCGACAACAGCTCCACCTACCGGGTCTAATTGTGAATCTAAACTATCCAGGACCCACTCAAACACACACAAAAAAACTTCATCGAAACCGGTCGAGCCAGTTTCGAGTTTTAGCGAGACTGACAGCAATTGATTTTTATATAAAAGGTTATTTTTCAAAGAGTAGCCTATTTTAAACTTAAGTTCAATTATATAAATAATGTTATACCGTTATTGCAGTTTTTGAAACTACGAGTAAATAAGGCTTCTATTTTTATTTGAAATTATTCCAAATTGAATGCGATTTATTGGCAAACAACGTTTTTCAACAATGTGTGCGTGGGCAGTAAAATTAGTTAAAATAATGCATTACCACTCATTTTGAATTTAAAAGATAAAAAAGGACAGAATGTTTGAAACTTTCTTTAACAAATTTTTCTTCATCATTTGCCTATATTACTTATTCTGAACCTTTTCTGCAAATTTGGCCGGTTATTGCAAAATAACCCTGTATAAAGATAAGGTATTCAACACAAACCAAGTGCTCTTGAGTTTTAAATTTTATTTTAACGCACCAAAAAGAATCGTCCTCATCACAAAAAGTGGTTTCTAATCAATTTTAGTTACGAACCGGCATTTGTTTCACGAAAGAAATCCCGCGTAAGTATACGAAATAAAATGTAACGTAGCGAGTATGACAGCAAATTTCGGGAAGATTCTGACGTCGCGGCGAAGGGACTTCTTTAACTAAGAAGAACTTACACCATAATTTAATCCCAACCCTAACAATGAACCACTTTTTGTAAAATAACGGAACACGTCAGCTGTCAATCAATACAAAAAGTTCGGCCAAAGAACAGTAGACTAATTAACCGTTATTATATTGAATTACCCGCGTTTTATGCCTTAAAGTCTAATATATCTGCCATTAGGCATGACATGGTATCTGGGTGCTTTATGCGCGTGTTCACCAGCAGCTGCCAGGAGAGTCCCATCAGGTGTAATCATGATGTAAGCCGAACATTCCGACGTGTTGGTGCACCGCCACCGGTAACCACTACGCGATTTAAATCCGAAGCAGTAAGTGTAACCTTTGTACATGTAATACTCCCTCCCGTTGGCCATTGTGATCGTTTTCAATCCGTCTGCCAAAGAATTAACAAACATTATTAAATTATCAAATCCATGGACCTATGAAAAGGGATCAGAGAAATAACACATGATCTAACACTACATTGACTAACGAGCTTGCAGAAGGCCTGACGGTAAAAGGTGTACAACAAGGAGTTAGAACAAAGATCAACAATATGTGTACACATCATTCATACGCGGTAGAGTAGCCCTGGACAGTGCTATTGCTGCACCACGAGTGGGTCGGCGTGACCGCGGAGGAACTATGTTCTCATAGAATAGCAGCGTAGCAGCATAAAGTTGATGTAATGATGAGTGTAGAGAATTGGAGATCCTTCTTAATGGTAACAAAGAATTTCGTCTAAGTTCTCAAGAGTGACAACAAATCCATTTCAAATTCAATTTCGATTTCTTTTTATAGAATAAGGATGACAAACGAGCACACATTCCACGTGATGGGAAGTGGATACTGTGGTTTATAAATATCAAAATCTATCCTCGATTTTATACGTGGTCAAGCCATGCTGCAGCTATATTAGTAGTCCAGTTGTAGCATGAATGGGTCGGCTCGACCGGGGAAGGACCACGCCCACACAGAATACTAGCGTAAAATAGCAACTTAACACTGCTGTGTTTCGTATGGTGAGTGTAGAGAACCGGAGACCCTTTTTACTGGAAAAGAGCCATTCCATCTTATTCCTCACGGGTGACAACGCACCTGCATTTTGATTCGTAATCGAAGATAGATGTAGATGTCTATGGGCCACAGCAACCACTTACCATCAGGTGGACTGTTGCTCGTTTGTCACCCTATCCTATATAAAAAAATCGATTAAGAATCAAAATGCAGATGTGTTGTCACCTCAGAGTACTAAGATGGAATGCCTCGTTTCCAGTAAAATGGGTCTCCGGTTCTAACTTACTATACGAAACAGCAGTGTTAAGCTGCTATTTTACGCTGGTATTCTGTGAGAGCGTGGTCCTTCCCCGGACAGAGATTTTTATTTCGAACCAGAGGTAAAGTAAAATATTACTTTCAATAATAATCACACATGTGATTTATATTGAATAAATATTATTCTATTCTATTCTATAGCGTGGTTCTTACATGCCACAACCATAATATAGCGTCTGCATGACTCTGCCACATATAAAAATGTATTAATAATTCAGGATAAATCTAGGTCTCTATCTGTCTATATCTAGTAAGTGACCACACCCACTTACATACTATATAAAAAAAGAAAAATAATTCTACCTCTATTTTTATATAATGATAAATTAAATCAGTATAAAGGCAATAATGATATTACTATGTAATGAAATTTAAACAACCTGTATACGTCATAGAGCAGTAAAATTTTGACATATTTGTCATTAAGGCTACTAGATCTACTTCGGGAGCTCATGGGTGTAGCACGCGGAGCTTGTTTAATGCCTGAATTCCTCATACGCTGACGTCGGTCGCGTACGTCGGTCGCGGGTACTAATGTACAATGTGTTCTATATTATAGCCCCACACTACGACGCTGACGACAGCGGCGCGTAGTTTGCTACGTACGCGTACGCAACCGACCGTACGGAACCGACGTCAGCGTAGGAGGAATTCAGGCCTAAAGCATGCAGCCAATTGTCAGCGCGTAGTAGGTCTCTAATTCCCTCGTGCAGGTGCATGTCCACTGGAAACCGCCGGAGACATCAAAGTGTACATATATTTTCCCCTTCATGGATCAATTTGAATTCCTTTGCAAAAGTATGAAGAAAATTTTTACTCCAGAACACTCAAATTATTGTAATATTTTAGGTTTAATGAAAAATCAGTAATAATAATGGCAATGTGTTTATTTTGACACTTGAAACAGTCTCCGTGGAAACCATTAAATTCTAACGTATTTTCCACTAGACAGGCGGTGATATTTTGGTGATTTATGGGTGTGTTCCCCGTTGGCCGCGAGGAGAACGCCGTCTGCAGATACAATAATGGTGGCTCTACATTCAGAGTTGCTGGTGCAACGCCATCGATAACCAAAGCGGGATTTGGATCCGAAATTGTACGTATATCCTTTGTACATATAATAATTTCTCCCGTTAAGCAGGTCGATCATTTTCAATTCGTCTGTCGAAAGATAAATAAACATAATTGCAAATAAATACAATTGAACTGTCTGTTTTTAATACAGTTGTTGTCAAAACAGTTGTTTACTAAATGCATATGAAAGTATATATACGGTACTAATAACAAAAAACATTGTTTTTAATTTTGTCTGCCTGTTTTTTTTCGGCTAATCTCCCAAATGGCTGGACCGATTTTGACGGGACTTTCACTGACTGGAAGCTGATGAAATAAGGAGTAATTAAGGCTACTTTTATTTTAGAAAAAGAATTAGGGTTCCGCGCAAAAAAATCGTAATAAATTACACGCGGTCTAAATCGCGGGGAACAGCCACTTCATATATAAAAACACTTAAATAACAGTATCAAATTACAATAAGAAACGATAGGGGTAAAATTGTGATGGTGCAGTTATTATGTTTTGACATTTATACTAACATGGCTCTGCAGAGGTAGTTCGTTCTTTCTTTCGATACTTTCTGGTAGGTGGCGCGATGAGATTCATTCCGAATTCACTTCACACTTTTTACAGTATAATTATGAATTTTAATAATGACTCGCCCACCCCACCGCCAAGCGATGAAAATATCCTCCCCTTAAATGTGCCAATATGTTGGCTGTATCGGTAAATAAAGAAAACAAAAGAAAACGTAGATTTTAGTATTTTTTATTTCTCTTAATATTTGTATATTTTTTTTCTGACCACTTGTCATTTATTACATTAGATTTTTATAACTACTAATTATAAATATTTTTACTTTAAATTTCAATAAAATAATAAGACATTCTTGCAGTTTGAAATAAGTTATTACTAAAAGTTTATCATACAATCGTTGTTAAATGGCATTAAATTTAATGTTTCTAGCATGACGTCTGACTGTGCACAACACATTCTGCAACTTAGAACTCTAACTGTTCCGATTAGGAGGCATCTTATCAATACAAAATATTTTCGTAACAGTCATGATGTCGTTAGACAATTAATATTCTATATTATACCTGAAAAGTATGCTATTACATATGATTAGCTACACCTAAAACAGCACGTATAATTTAATCATACAACTGCAAGACTTCATCGATACTGTAAGTTCATACTGCGTAGATCGGAACAAAAATTAATAATTTTAATCTGGAGGTAACCGTGGTTAACTATAACATTGGGACGTCAAACGCCTCAGCCTTAGCTATTAATTATGATTTGCATTTCACCTTATTACATAAAACGTCCATAGCGATGAGTGATGAGCACAATGGGTTTTTATAACAAACGTTGTAATCAACTTGAAATCAAAAATAAACTAGTTATTGGAGTCAGGAAGTTGGTGGTGTCTCACCCCCGTGCCTCGGAAAGCACGTAAAACCGTTGGCCCTGCGACTGATCTCTCTGCGGTCGTGTCGGTTTACCGTCCCATCGGACTATGTCAGTGAGGATATAGAGTGTACACCTGTGCTTGCGCATACACTTGGACACTATAATCCTCTCTTGCATCGATAGCTAGACTCCGTTGAAGCTGGCACCCATGACCGAAAATCGGTCTAGAGGACATTATTATTATAAAGTAAAAAATCGCCATATCACTATTAAAAATATATACGAAATATTTTCAAAGAATATTAATAACGCAATCAACATTACCAATCCCCGTTAACTACTCAACTCTACTCTACACTTTTGTTGTGTGTGTTGTATATACAACTTTGCGAGATTCAGTCTGCACGCTTATCCATTAGTCTATAGTCGCTTCAAAATATCTATACTTTTATATATTTCCCCCCGGCCGTCACATGATATGCTTGGGGCTTGTGAGTGTGCTCGCCGCACGCTTGAAGTAACATTCCAAACTCGGACACCATGATGTATGCTTTACAACCGGCACTGCACCGCCATCTCTGTCCGACTCGAGAACGGAAGCCAAAGCAGTACGTGTACTCTTTATACATGTAGAACTTTTTACCGTTTGTTAACTGAATCTCTTTGAAATCAACTGCAACAAAATGAAAAAAAAAAAACTGCAAATTGTTAACCTGTACCAGTATTAATACATAAGATGCATTCACATAGAGACTTATTTAACCATAAATCGACGTTTTTCATATAATTGTTGGATTTGTTATATCTTTAATAAAAGTAAGGGTGATGAACGAACTCACTTTCCACGTGGTGAATGGATTCAGTAGTCCATAGACTTTTTCTTATATCTTTAAAAATATCAAAATGCAAATGTATTATCATCTTTTTTTCTGCAACCATATAACAACTTAGCGTTACCATCAAACCTGAGTTCTGAAGGTGCACGTAAAATGTCTGTTGTTCTTAAATTTTAGCTTATTTTAATTTAACTTACAACTTAATTTTAACTATTGGTATTATTTCTGGATTACTATACAAAAATTAAGTTTTTTTTAAGTTACTAACATAAGCACATGGTGTGATTTTTACCATGTAGGGCTTCATCATTACGTACTACCAGGTGGGATTAGGAGTTCGCATCATAACAAGGTTTTTAGCTGCGATTATATCTCCTACTTTCTCCATTATTCAAGTTTATATAAATGGCCAAGATATTGCAAACAATATATTCTATGAAAACAATAACCTACTATTTTCTGTTATAATATTTATCAACCAGTATTTATTAAGAACTAGCTGTCCCCCGCGACTTTGCCCGCATTTACTACGATTTCATTGGTTTTAATATATTTGCGCGGAGCCCTAATTCTTTTTCTAAAATAACAGTATCTTAAGATACTCCTTATAACATCAACTATCTGCCAGTGAAAGTCCCGTCAAAATCGGTCCAGCCGTTTCCTAAATTAGCCGGAACAAACAGACAGACAGACTAAGAAAAAATTGTTTATTGTCGTTACTACCGTATATAATTTCATATGTATTTAGTAAAAGGCTGTTATTTTAACATCACAAACAGACACTTCAATTTTATTTATTTGTATGTATATATGTATGTATAGATTTCTTAAATATTTTATAGCGGCGCGCACAACAACTTACCATAGTTTCATAGTAATCGGATGAATGGAACACATAGAATGAAACGAAAAACAAATCAACAAATTGTGTTTTCTTTTTCTTTTAGTGAATTTCGCGAGCGACACACATCAACTAACCAAACAGTCAGAGATAGTATGTAGGAAATCAAAAGAGTTAAATAGAAGTGAGGGTAGAGTGTTTTAGCAGAGCGTATAAAGTTTCAAAAAAAGCAAAACAAAGGTTCAGCGCAGGCGACTTACCACGAGATTCCTTCGCAGTAATTCAAACTATTATCCTGTTTATTGTGATTCTGTTTTTATGAAGCTGAACAGTTTTTTTTATAGGATAAGGACACACGAGGCAAACGAACACACAGTCCACCTGATGGTAAGTAGTTGCTGCGGCCCATAGACATCTACATCTATCCTCGATTACGAGTCAAAATGCAGATACGTTGTCACCCGTGAGGACTAAGATGGAATGCCCCGTTTCCAATAAAAAGGTTATCTAGTCTCTACACTCACCATACGAAACACAGCAGCATTAAGCTGCCATTTTATGCTAGTATTCTGTGAAAAGCCCCCCGGTCGAGCCGACCCACTCGTGCTACAACTATACCTGTAATATAGCTGCAGCATGGCTCTACCACGTAAATAAATATGTATAACAGTATTTATCGTGCTAAGTAGTATTGCATAGTAAATCTATTTTGGCGGTATATGAAATTGCGTCTATGCTATGCTGTTTTATTTAGAACAAGTTGGACATCCACTCTCATACAATATGGACTTCTTCCCTAAGCCAAAGGACACAACAATACTGGACACCAAAACCACCAAACCAAGTCTGTAGAGATAGAGTGAGAATTCTCAACAAGAGCCTATTGAGATATTCCTAACAGAAGATCCACCATAACCGCATTAATGGTACAGAAACGCATACGGGTTGTACAAAGAACAATTATTTTTCATAAATAGAATGTAGATATATCACAATAAAGAAAAAATGCAATGTTTTAGCTAAATATCATATACGTGTATTGAAAACGTCAACCTATTACACATTCGTTCAAATTCGCACGTACAACCCTTCCGCCGTCACGTGGTACTGCGGAGCCGCATGAGTATGCTCATCCATGGACTTTAAGATGATCCCGTCTTCTGATATTACAATAAAAGCTTTGCAGTCAGTGGTGCAACGCCATCGATGCCCGTATCTTGATTTAAAAGAATAACGATATGTGTAGTTTTTGTACATATACCATTGTTTGCCATTCGTTAGTGTTATCAGCTTCAAATCTGGGAACAAACCATTACATTACAACTTCCTGAGGGTAGCTTAAGTTTTATTTTAAAAAAATAACTTAAGGATTATATACATATCTTGTCTGAATTGTCTCAATACTGCAGTATGCAGCCTTTTCGCTATGTTTCCTTTATAGTCGAGCAATAGATAAATATGAACTTAAATTGAAATCAACCGTCTCAGTGTTCATGTGTTAGGTTTCAGTTTGAATCTCTTTTTCGATAGAATAATTTAGAACAGTTTTTTTCCAACATGGATCATTAAATAATACTCGTTGAAGTTGATCTAACTCTGGCTGGGCGGCATTCGGGAAATTACGACACATCTTCTCTTCAGGTATATCTTAAAACATGTGTTTTTCCAGTGACGATGGTAATGGCGCAACACACGATACGCCCGAAACACACTGTTTTTTTTTTAATTATATGTCAGCAAAAATAATTAGCAGGCAGCAATCTGTAATGAGTCTAGGAACCCTGCTTTTTTATCAACTCTGGGCGAACAGATCTTAGACTTAAAATGTTTAAACCGACGACGCACAGCGGCGTCAATGGTACGAGATGCCAGGTATTGCGATCGTGAATCCTTCTAGTAAACGTGACGATAAAGTACGTTCTCCTTACAACGAGAGAGGTCCATCTGATTTTTAATGATTTATATGTTGTCGGTTTCATTGAAAATAAAATATTTATATTCTTATGTATATTCTTTTATTTAATAATTTTTATTACACAACATCTTATTACGACGAGACACACAGAAAAAGGGGAAATTCTTTTTTTACTTTGTAGGAACATAAATTATAAACCATTGACAATTAATTAGAGTATCTAAACACCTTTAACAATAGAGTATATGAACACCATTAACACTATGTCCATGGACCAATGGGAAGAAGATATGGTAAGTTATCTCGAAGTGGAGATCTCGTTAAGGTACACGAAGGAGCGTTCATTACTACATGGAGAAATATTTACGTGAAGTGCTGGAGGAGATTTAAAAGCAGAAAATCGAATGACAGACTTGCTAACAGTCTACTTGATGGTAAGTCGATCACCAACTTCAAATGAAAAAGGTCACAGATCAGTCATCCTCTGAGGACTAAGTTATAATTCCTCACACCCCGGTTTAAAAGTTTTTGCAATAATTTACATCCAACAGTGAAAATTCGCACGCTGATTGATAATGATTCTATTTAAGAAATGCATAACAGTTGTTCATTCGATATACCTGTCTCGGTGGATGTTTATGCATTCTAGGTTCTTTTCTAACTGTAAAATCTGGATTTAGCAACAAAGTGGTGAAACATTTTGATGTGTTGACACAGCGCCATCTATAATTCGAGTGAGGTACTTTTGAATAAAGGTAACCTTTATATCTTATAATTTTCTTGTCGTTACTCATGGGGATAAAATATACTGTAACAAAAAATACAATATGTGAATATGACGCAGTCTTTTTTGAGTAGATTTTATTTTTAAAAAAAACCGCATGTTTTTTAATGTAAAAAATAATTAACCTTTTGCCGCATAAGTTAAAAAAGGGCGTTTAGCTACATTTTCTATCTAAACTGAGTTATATTATGTATTTTAAATATTAAAAGTATAAAATAGGCGTTATTTATAGTATTTTGTTAGATATAGCTCTTTATAATCGGTCCGAATATGTAAATTATATAATTTTGCAATTAATGTAGATGCATCCTTCCTACTTACGATGACAAGCTTATCGAGAAAGCCCTTAATAAATAATGGCAAAAAGATTATAATTATTTTAAAATCAAAGTACAAAATTTCACTAACATATAATCTTTAATTATCTGACAATTTTAATATCATCATTTGTCATATTACAATAGTACTAATTCTAATAAATAGTTCTGATAAAGTTTTTCTCTCAAACTTCTTTTTTAATATAGGTATTGCTACACAAAAAAACGAAAGAAAAATAGAGATCACAATCTTATTAAATTAATGTACAATAATTTCACAAACAATCTTTGATTGGCACTCTTAAGGTAAAATATAACAACATTCCGGCATCACCGGAGAGAGATGTAGCGCAGGACCAACGGCTTTACGAGCTTTTTAAGAGGAAACGCACGTGGTCTTTTCTCCATACAAACGATCTCGTCTGTTTTCTTTCTGGTTTATGAGCAATGAGTTTTTACAGTAAAATAAATATCCACTTCTATGTCCCTATGTTTTCCTTTTTGATGATACATTGTCATTATAAGCACTAGAACCCTTACAAAATGCTCAAAGTTGTCTATTTAGTCTGCTGTTAACAGAGGCCTAGTGTTCAAATTTGATAATTAATACTCAAAAAAGAAAAACATAGGACCACAGTGTATATCCTTTTTATTCAGTTTATGAAATATCTTTTGAATTGGTCCAATAGAGAGGAAATGGTAGAGAGCCAAACTTCGAATTATGCCTATTTACTTAGGCTATTCAGTCGGTTCTACAGTTGCCTAATCGGACGCCGAGTGCTCGCAGAGCGACAGTGATAGTTTCTTAAAATACCTAATTTTCAAATGTCTCGGCCCGGTTGCAACTAAGAATTTAGAATTCAGAACAGGAAAATCTAACAAATGATATTTGCCCGACCTAGGTATGGTATGACAGACAGTCGCGCTTTAACCAACTCTGATTCGACTATAAATTTGTAAGTAAATCTATCTTAACGAGTATGGTACTTTCGGTGGGTGCAAATGTTCCCCGGGTTCCTTCAAAACACTCAGGTCTGCAGTCATGAGTATGCCCACGAAGCAAGACTTAGTTATGGTGCATCGCCATCTTAATTTTTTATTCGCCTCTTTTGAGTAATAATAACCTTTGTATTTCACAATTTCCCTCCCAGTCACGGTCTTGAATAGTTGAACTGCAACATAATTTTAATTAAACAAGTGTTTTGGAGTAAGAAAAGATACATGAAATAAAAATATTTGTAATATTACAATATTCTTTTAATGTCCTACAGACAGAATTTCGTTCACGACGGCCCGACTAAATTGAGACTAGCCATCTGTGCGGAACAATACTATTATAGTGCACGAGTGTATACGCAAGCGCAGGTGCACTCTGTATTTCTTTATTTTCATAGTCTGATGGGATGGCATTCCGACACGGTTGGTAAGAGATCAGGCACAGGACTAACGGCTTTACGTGCTTTCCAAGGCAAGGTTGTGGCGTCAACTTTCTGACTCCGGTGGCTACTGAGAATTTCTTAACAGGAAAACACAATAATATATTTGTTTAATGTATTTTTAATGTAATTTATAAGTATACATACTTTTTAAATGTTATATAAGTAAAATTGTTGTTTTTTATTTTGTTATACTATTTTTAATTGATGTGTCAACAAATGTTAAAATTTAAGTGCCTAATGATGTTTGTGGCGTGTTGCAATCAATGTTTATTTATTTCTTTCTATCTGATATTAACCCGTGAATCCCATACTCAGCAGTCATGCTTCCGACTACTAAACCAACAAGGCAGTCAAAGGTTTCTTCGCTACTTATTATAATAATATATAGTTATTGTATTACACGATGAAGTTTTGACTTTGTTGTTAGCCGTGCACATACACATTGCGTTCGTGTGCGTAGGCTGCGGGCGCTCGGCAGTAGCGCTCCGAAGCCTGCGTACACTCGGAAAGAGCTCGGTCGCCGACGTTTCGAACCGCTCTGCGCTGCGTGCGATCAAATGGAAGGAGGTGGCACTGGGCGGCCCAGAAATACCAGGCTGAACCTATGCTCTCTTAAGTTGCAGGCGGTGTGCCGGCATAAAACACTGTCCCGCTCTGCTGAGCACGCCAAGCTTTTTAGATGTCAATTTGGCCTTCACTTCCAAGTGACCACAAAACTGCATACCGTTCGGTATGTCGACTCCGAGGATACCGATACTAACAGGAAACAAGGGGATTGCCCTGAAATTGAGGAGTTAGTACAAAGGGATTCTTTACTATTTCAAGAAGTATCAATTCTCACGTGTCAAAATCCTGTCTAAACTACGATATGTTGTTCAACCAAGCCTTAAGCTGCCAAACGAAAAGTATTTAATAAAACTCTTTTACTTGTAGATTTCGTATATTATAGAATTCACTTTAACGAAGATCGCTACATGTTTTGCATAAGGGTTATTATTTAACCAACTCTGATTCGACTATAGATTTATAAGTAAAAAATTTTATAAGTAAATCTATCTTAATAAGTAAGGTACTTTCGGTGGGTGTAAATGTTTCCCGGGTTCCTTCAAAACACTCAGGTCTGCATCCACGAGTATGCCCACGAAGCAAGACTTGGTGTTGATGCATCGCCATCTTAAACTTTTATTCCCCCCCTTTGAGTAATAATAACCTTTGTATTTCACAATTTCCCTCCCAGTTATGGTCTTGAATAGTTGAACTGCAACATATTTTTTATTAAAGGAGTGTTTTGGAGTAAGAAAAGAAACAGGATATAAATATGTTTGCAATATTACAATATTCTTTTAATGTCCTACAGACAGAATTTCGTTCACGACGGCCCGACCAAACTGAGACTAGCCAGCCATCTGTGCAGGACAATGCTATTATAGTGCACGAATGTATACGCAAGTGCAGGTGCACTATGTATTTCTTTATTTTCATAGTCTGATGAGATGGCAATCCAACACGGTCGGAAAGAGATCAGGCACAGGAGCAACGGCTTTACGTGCTTTCCGAGGCAAGGTTGTGGCGTCAACTTTCTGACTCCGGTTTCTACTGAGAATTTTTAACAGGAAAACACAATAACGTTTATTAACGTATTATTTTTACTGTAATTTATAAGTATACATTCTTATTAAAAGTTATATCGTTAAAACAGTTGTTTTTTATTTTTTTTTATTTTGTTAGGTTACGGACGGCGAAGGGACCGCCGCCCCGTCGCCCCCCTCATACCCCGTTACGCCCAGTGCACCCTGCACACCGCCCGGACATCACGTGAGGTCGCCGACCAATCAGGAAAACACAATAACGTTTATTAACGTATTATTTTTACTGTAATTTATAAGTATACATTCTTATTAAAAGTTATATCGTTAAAACAGTTGTTTTTTATTTTTTTTTATTTTGTTAGTGTTACGGACGGCGAAGGGACCGCCGCCCCGTCGCCCCCCTCATACCCCGTTACGCCCAGTGCACCCTGCACACCGCCCGGACATCACGTGAGGTCGCCGACCAATCAGCGTGCAGCACACCTCGTGAGAACACGGTCATGCCAAGACACCCGCCGCGGGAATTTAAGTAGGGCCTTTTGGGCTCCGCTTCATTCAAGAAAGAAGAATCAAGATAATCAAGACTCCCTAGAAGATCCCCTCTTGTGTATATAGTTATAGTCAATTGCCGCTTGTGTAAATAGTCAAATATATTATTCTAAAGTGTACCACCTTTCCTTTTAAATAAACGCCCCTAGTAGTATTTCACCCTGACACAAACACAGAATAAAGTAAATTACATACAGTTTACTACAGTCCCTTACAGTTATATTATTTTTAATTAATGTGTCTACAAATGTTAAAATTTAAGTGCCTAATGATGTTTGTGGCGTGTTGCAATAAATGTTTGTTTGTTTGTTTCTTTCTAACTGATATTAACCCGGGAACTTCATGCTCAGCACTCGCGCTTCCGACCACTAAACCAACAAGGCAGTCAAAGGGTTTTTTTTTATAGGATAAGGGTGACAAACGAGCACACAGTCCACCTGATGGTAAGTGGTTGCTGCGGCCCATAGACATCTACATCTATCCTCGTTTGCGAATCAAAATGCAGATGCGTTGTCACCCGTGAGGACTAAGTTGGAATGCCTCATTTCCAGTAAAAAGGGCCTCCGGCCACCTGCACTCACCAAGCGAAACGCAGAGGTAAACCTCTACTTCACGCTGGTATTCTGTGAGGTCGTGGTACCACCCCGGTTCGAGCCGGCCCATCCGTGCGACAGCAAAAGCTACCACGTGGCTCTACCACTGTTAACTGTTTTTTTTGGTTACTTCATCATCATCATCATTACAGCTTTTCATAAGTCCACTGCTGAACATAGGCCTCCCCCAAGGAATGCCACAAAGCACGGTCCTGAGCCACCTGCATCCATCGACTTCCTGCTACTTTATTTACTTTGGTTACTTATTATAATATTATATATGTAGAAAGGGTAATTGAGTATAGTACAGAGACTTATTTGTAGTTAGGAATAATAATGAATTCGTTTACACGAATTAATTATCCAACGAGTCGAGGATAAACTAGTAACGGAATACGACAAGCGTACCGTTTCACGTCAGAGCCAAGACTGTCCTAACGGCGGCCGCGCCGTCCGTTTTATACAAGCAAAACGAGCGCCACTGCAGGTGCAATGGTGCAGCTGTGCGGTACACGTGTTATTTACAAGAATTCTGTCTAACTGCACCGACGGCTACCGCGCCGCACGTGCAATGGTGCTGGTCCCTTCACGGCCATACTGACATGCGTGCGTCCTCGCACGCGCTCCATCACAATTTTAGTTATCTGTAGACAAAAAAACATGGTTCGACTATCCTGACATAACAGCGTCTGGTCCGGTCTATATTGACCCTTCAGACTTGGGTAACAATCAGTTTTGTTCCGGCAGTAAGCCCCACAAAACTTTAATCAACTTTATGCGAGGTCGGAATGATTAGTCTGTAGCTTTTCTATTTTCTCTTTTTTTTTTCAAGTACTGTTTTCGCTAGTCCGGAATCACTATTCCCTATAGCCATATCATTGGACCGGCACAAAGCCCTGCAATGATAGTAAGAACTATTTTTTTTTACTCTCTTTTTTTTTCAACTCAATATAGAACAGGTACAGACCAACCATACCGCAAACATGTACCTGTCAAAATCACACAAAAGTGTATCGTGAGGGACGTAGTGACATGATAACACCTAAGTATGTAAACCAACAGCAACACGACACATCCCAGTGCAGCACAGACCAGCCTTCCTGCAACTCCATGTTCCTTTCCTGCACAAGAATAATTACTTCGCTAGAGTGTTGCAACGTCTCTAGTATTTTCTAGATGCACAGACACGGCTACCTCTGACTGTCGCACGTCCTCGTGCGGTTCACAGTGAACAGCGTACGGTCTATCAGTTATCACCACCTGCTAACAGATATTAACTCTTGTTAAATATTACAACGGTCGACCATCCCAGACTTCATTTAAGTCATGAACGCGCCGATATGGCTACCTTCAGGCAAACGCACTCCAGCTTTTCGTTCTGCTGCGTTCGTGCCACAATCGCGCCAGCGAGCCGTCGTGCCGTAGCCGTACTAGCTCTAGCGAATCGTTGCACTGCTTTGTAAAATTAAAAGAAATCGAGATAAATGTATTGCGAACCATGGAATTCCGAGCTTCCAATATTCATCACATATACTCTTAAGAAACGGCAACAGTATGACATTTGAAAACATTGCAAAAAATAACAGAAACTATGTGTAGAGGCAAATACCACAACGTTTCAAAGGGAAGGAGATAACTGCGCAAAATGTACGAAAGCCGACCTCAGACGTCCATTTACAGCGCCAAAGCTCCATTTGTTCGGCGGCCGCTTAAATTGCCTTGCCGTAAGATCTGCCGATAAGTTACAGACTGTAGCGGTGTAGGCTCAATCTTACCAGCCCTCGGCCGTACCTGACCATGTTCGATTAGCCGTCACAACATCTTCCTCATTGATCATTTTTGTAGAGACTTCTACAAATCTCCCGACATGAAACCCAATCTTGTCGACCACACAATATTCGGAGCAAACTGCAACACTGATCAACACATTAGAATACAAAAATGTCACTTTTTATTTTCAATTCCTAGCATGTTAAAGTTAATCCTTTATTTTCGTGCATCGCTTAAACGTTTTGAACTTCAAAATATAACAGATGATAATCATGTTTCGCGTGAACTATCAAATTACAACATAACTTGAATAAGTTAATTAGAAAGCCTCCAACTTCTTTCGACATTTGTTAACATATCAAGAAATAATTAAAATACTTGCGGGGTACTTTTAATACAAATCGAACAAATTAAAAAAAATTGGCTTAAATAATTTCACTTTATCTTTACTCTACACTTTAATGATACGACAATATCGTAAGTAGCATAGCAAATTTCATTAGGGTATTTAACATAAAAACAGATTCATCAATGTGAAATGGCATTACAGTCTTCCACAAATGTAATAATCCTCATACTATTTCGAAGATTAAATGTGGGCAAAAATGGAGACTTTATCCTACTTCTGATGTAGAAAGGGTAATTGAGTATAGTACAGAGACTTATTTGTAGTTAGGAATAATAATGAATTCGTTTACACGAATTAATTATCCAACGAGTCGAGGATAAACTAGTAACGGAATACGACAAGCGTACCGTTTCACGTCAGAGCCAAGACTGTCCTAACGGCGGCCGCGCCGTCCGTTTTATACAAGCAAAACGAGCGCCACTGCAGGTGCAATGGTGCAGCTGTGCGGTACACGTGTTATTTACAAGAATTCTGTCTAACTGCACCGACGGCTACCGCGCCGCACGTGCAATGGTGCTGGTCCCTTCATATACTTATTCTATTTCACGATAAAGTTTTGACTTTGATTGTTGTTAGCCGTGCACGTACACATTGTGTTAGTGTGCGTAGGCTGCGGGCGCTCGGGAGTAGCGCTCCCGAGGCCTACGCACACTAACACAATGTGTATGTGCACGGCTAACAACAACCAAAGTCAAAACTTCATCGTCAAATAGAATAACTATACCTAGAACAACAACAGAGGGTAGCGTCGAAGATACAAGACATCTGGTACTACGATCGCCGATCTTGGCAATTACGGCAAATCTTTCCTACAATAGGAGATGCCCATACAGTTTCTCCACTGAGGACTGAGGTTACTTTAAGGTATTTAAGCAAAACTGCATGATATCAAAATCTTACGCGATACGATATACATCACGTCTCTTCTTGATCCTGGTTTTTACATTTAATATGCGTTTCGTTTTACCCTACAAACCGATATACAGTGCATAAAACACATTTAGAAAACAAAATACCGGTGCAATCTTCTACGAACGTTTGAGAATTGTTTCTTCTCTCTCAAACGTTCTCTTAGTGATCTTTTCTTAAGGATTCGAACCGGTCTGCGCTGGGTGCGATCAAATGGAAGGAGGTACCACTGGGCAGCCCCAGCCCAGAAATGGGAACAGTATTCCATGTGAGGCTGAACCTACGCCTTGTTAAGTTGCAGGCGGTGTGCCGGCATGAAACACTGTCTCGCTCGGCTGAGCATGCAAAGCTTTTTAGAGCCCAATTTGGCCTTGTCTTCCAAGTGACCACAAAACTGCACGTCGTTCGATATGTCGACTCCGAGGATGCCGATACTGGCTGAGGCAACAAGGGGAGTGCCTTGACACTGAGGAGCTACGACAAAGGGGTTCTTTACTATCTCAAGAAGTATATTAATTCTCGCGTGTCAAAATCGTGTCTAAACTACGATATGTTGTTCAACCGGGTCTTAAGCTGCCGAACGAAAAGTTTTGAATAAAACTCTTTTACTTGTAGATTTCATATATTATAAAATTCATTTTAACGAAGAACGCTACATGTTTTTCATAATCGGTATTATTTAACCAACTCTGATTCGACTATAGATTTATAAGTAAGTCTATCTTAATAAGTAAGGTACTTTCGGTGGGTGCAAATGTTCGCCGGGTTCCTTCAAAACACTCAGATCCACATCCACGAGTACACCCACGAAGCAAGAGTTGGTGTTGATGCATCGCCATCTTAGCCTTTTTTTCGCCGCTTTTGTATAATAATAGCCTTTGTATTTCAAAATGTACCTCCCAGTCACAGTCTCGAATAGTTGAACTGCAATATGAATGAGAAAATAAATAAGTAATAAATATATTTCCAATAATACAATATTCTTTTATTGGCCATCTGCGCGGGACTTCATCATGGTGCACGAGTGTATGCGCAAGCACACGTGACCACAAAACTGACCTTCATTCTCATAGTCCGATGGGACGCGGCGGAAACGAGCGGAAAGAAGTCAAGTACAGGACCAACGGTTCTATCTGCTATCCTTCCTGAGAATTTCCTAACAGAAATACTCATTACCTGATTTTGGGCCGGCACGGGATTTGAAGCCGGGACATCACGATCAGCAGTTGTGATTAAGACCACTAAATCAACAAAACACATTATTTTCAAAATTAAAAAAGTAAAATTAGGTTATGATTTCCATCGTCTTAAAGACCGGCAATGCTTCTGGAATTCCCCTGGTGTTGCAGTTGTTCATGGGCGGCGGTAGTCACTTACCATCAGGTGAGCCGCATGCTCGTCTGCCCCCTCTCCTATAAAAAAAAAACTATATTTGGGACTTAATTCAATGTAAATTGAGGCTTTATCCATATAAGGTTTGTAAATAACCACTTCCCGCCTCCGTTAGCGCCGCTGCCGTGGGGTTGTGTTAGCAGCCCGTGCTCACCGTCCCCGTAAGGTGAGTGCATTCTCGCTCATGCGACTCCCACACCCTCACTCCTCTGGCACCGCCACCCCCGTGCGGCTGTGTTGGTTGACTCGCGCTCCAGTCCCCGATAATGTGTGCCCACGCCCCTTCCCTAAATCGGTCGGTCGTTTCCGATACGGCGAAGAGGCCACTCAGGCAAGAGTCAGTCCCACAGGTGGTGTTTAGTGGGTAGGCACTTCTTCAAAGTGAGTCCTACATAACCACGCAGCCGGCCGCGTGGTATGATATGAGCATTCACCACCTCCCCCGCTTCCGGAGGGCAGACTTGCATTAGGCGCAAAAAAAAGTTCATACCATGTAACTTAACGGTAATTCATGGGAAATCGTCACTTGAAAGTTGTAGCCGACCTACATATCAACGTGTACTTTTAACCTTTCTTTGTTAGAATTATTTATTTAAGAATTGTAATCTATATTTATATATACAAATAAATAAAATAGAAGTGTCTGTTTGTAATGTCAACAAACAGATAAAAATTTAAAAATACAATTTTTAAAATTGTTATCTGTCTATCTGTTTGTTTGTTCCGGCTAATCTCCGAAATGGCTGGACCGATTGGGACTTTCACTGGCTGGATGTGATAAGGAGTAACTTAAGGTAGTTTTGTTTTAGAAAAATGATTAAGGTTCCACCAAAAAACCATGAAATCCAATCGTCATAAATTGTTACACGCGTACGAAGTCGCGGGGAACAGTGAGTATTCTTAATTAAGAGACTCGACTAGTCTGAGTCGGACAGTATTCTAGTCTTGTTTGAACCATCGTCACGAGTCTTTCATTTACCCAAAGCTCCCCACATCGCATTACTTCCTGTCATCCCACTGCGTACGTGAGTGTTGTAAGTATACCTTAAGTGAGAAATGCACTATGATTCGAAAGAATGATCGAAGATAGATGTAGATGTCATCAGGTGGACTGTGTGTTCGTTTGTCACCCTTATCCTATAAAAAATGGACTTTTAACAAAAAGCTTACAACAGCTAATATTCCTGGCGACCTGTAACATAGGATTTTTTAAAACTATATCAGACACCAGTCTCTCGCCAAGCTGTAATCTATTTATGGCAATATTGTTAACTTTAAGATTAGCAGTTGTAAAGATAGAATAAATAATTTGTTATTATCACTATGCGATATTTTATGGTATTCTTGTCTTATTAGAATATATATAAATACGTACAAATAGATAAAATTAAATGAAGTGCTATAAAATAAATATATAGAATGCTAAAGACGATAGAAAATAATTAGTTAAGTTTAACGACACAATAAAATTCCTCCCTCAATTGCGTGCACTATCTCCGACACCACTAATCCCAAAACTACTACTCCCAACATAACTACACTAGGAAAGGTACACCACCGTCGATAATACACGTGTTTCGCCTCTGGACGAGGCATCCTCAGGTGAAATAAACTGCGGTGCGGCAGTAGTATCGGATCATAGCTAATGACTTTTTATCATCTTGTATATAATGGATTTCCGCAAATTAACGCCTGATTATGTAGATCATATTGAATGTACTTAATATCATATATATTATATATAGGATAGTGAAATAAATAAATTAAATCCAATCAGACGGAAGTTCTCGGCAAAGGAAACCAAACGGCTTATGGTTAGGGCGAAAGCAAAAGAGCCTGGAGCGGTCCGTCACGGAGTCCCAGACGCGTCAGGTGTTTATTTATTGTTATATTATAATTAACTTAATTAATTGAATAATTTTTTAATATTTTTTAAATTTTAAATTTTTTTAAATTGATAAAAAAAATTATTGTTACATTATAAATTAATAGATTAATAAAAAAAAACTGGCTAAGTGCGAGTCGTACTGGCGCACCGAGGGTTCCGAACAAATCCGTAGGTATATAAGTTTAAAAATATTAAAAAAAAATTATTACATGATGTAACTTTTTACCAAATTTCAAGATTCTGAGTTCACGGGAAGTACCCTGTAGGTTTTGATTCCCTTGCGAAGTTCAAAAATTTGCGGCATAAACGGCTGTATCTTTTGATTGCATCTTTTGACAGACGGACAACAAAGTGATCCTATAAGGGTTCCATTTTTTCCTTTTGAGGTACGGAACCCTAAAAATTAATAGAAAATGTTGGTGGTACACACACATAAGCAAAATTACATTTAGTCGTTAATACCTGATATTTATAAGCGGACACCGCCGCGCTGCCTGGACGCATACGTACTGACTTCATGTCTCCTTTTTTTATTTCTTAAGACATACACTGCACATCCACATGATATCTTCAGAACCACCGAGGACGTCGAAAATTAATAAAAAATACAATTATGTAACTATTTTTTGGTGCCGGCACGAATGAGGACTCGCGAACACTCGCGAACTCAACAAAGTTAACAAATAGCATTTTTTTAAAGCAGTGATTTCAATACGTTGCAAGCAGTCGAAATCGTTACGGATATACGTAAAATTTAGGTTACCGCACTTTATTTGCGGGTCTTTCAGATCGGTATGAATTTATTACACGTCCCTGCCAGTACTTTAGACGAGACAAGAATTTGCTCTATCAAGAGCATACAGATTTTGGAGTTGTTAAATTATTTTGACAATGAAGAACAGCTCGTATAACACCCATGTAACGATGAAAGGTAGATAGAGAGCAAAAAATGTTTTTGATATAATAAGACTACTATAAAACGCTGTATGAATTACATTACCGTGGTCGTGATGTTGCTTGAAAATAATTTAAAAAAATACCTGTTATTATGCAAACGAAATCGATTAGAATAATTTGTAAAATAACAATGTCAGTTTTTGATATCACAGCGGACCAAATATGGTAATTATTGTGAAATTCCAATTCATAATTATTATACCTATAACTCAACTTATTAATATTACAAAAATATACACCGAAATATATATTAACAATAAATACCGATAATGATCATTGACAAATGTTTATAGCCGGTAATAATTCGGTAATATATTTAAAAAAAAATCTTGACTAACGCAGCTTTTATAATTGACTAGCTGTGCCCGCGGTTTCACCCGCGTCATCACGTGTCCGAGGTGCGCGACATGACCTAGTTCAAGCATTTTATAACGGCTAGGGTTTAACAGTCGTTCGCGCGCCCAGCCAAGTATTGAATTATTTTAATTTTACATTATCTCTTAAACTATGCGTCCAAATAACATGGTATAAAGAACAAGGTTTATCTTCATAAATTTGTCTTGATGATGAAGTAACTTTCGTTCGTAAGGATAAATTGGCCATGCCTAATAATAAGGCTCATAAATTACTTTCAAATTTTCAATATTTTTTTTTGTCACAAAATACCAAATTATGGCTTATTTATAAGAAATAGACATATGGTATCGCGGACTTTTTTTTAGACGGAATAAAGGTCTATATTTTTCTAGAACATTGTATTTACGTATCCCTAACGATAACACCAGCGTACGCGGATAAATCATTTCGGGAGTGTTTTTCTTCTGACTTGCTTAACAAATATCCATATTTAAGGTTAGCTGAGCAATATAGCTTAATGCTAGATAGCCTATACTATTCTACATGAATCTGGCTATAATATACAAAAAGAATTTTTCAAATCGGACTGGTAGTTCCAGAGATTAGCGCGTTTAAACAAACAAAGAAACAATAAAACTCTTCCGCTTTATTATATTAGTATAGATCACACAATGATGGCAGTACATTCAAATTCTACACAATCAGTAATTTGGCACATGATAAGATTCTAATATTTGCAATTTAATACTATTAGGAGGTAGGATGTCACTTCTTACACAGGACGGAGCCTTAGGTGGATGTGCGTGTACACTTGGTTCCTTCACCACACTGAAGTCCGGATCGACCAATATGGACACGTAGCAAAAGTTTGTGTGAACACAGCGCCATCTCCTTCTCGTGAGCGATGTCTTCGAGTAATAATACCCTTTGTACTTCAGTAACTCCCTCCCAGTTTTTGTTTTTATGAACTCCGCTGCAACATTACAATCGATATGGAACTGTTCTTAACGATTCTAATATTGAGCATCTAAAATAATAATAATAATAATAATTTTATTGACACACACATAAAGAAAAGTTACACAAATCACAATTTTACAATTTGATTACTTTTGGTACAGAATACGTAATGTGCAAACAGTGGTCTTTGAAAGCCTGTGTTACAGGAGCCAATGCTCTTCATATCTCTTGTCTATATTTTACATAATATATTATTTACAGTGTACAATAATTGTGTGTGTGTGTGTGTGCGTGTGCGTGCGCGTGCGTGCGTGCGTGCGTGTGTATGTGTGTGTGTGTGTGTGTGTGTGTGTGTGTGTGTGTGTGTGTGTGTGTGTGTGTGTGAGAGAGAGAGAGAGAAGACATAGAACTTTTAGAATGGCTCTTTGAGCCCTTTCCAGTCCCATCATATGAGATTTCGCTGCACCTCCCCACACTACAATACAATATGTTATGACAGATTGGCAAAGAGCCTTGTACACATATAGGAGGAGGTCGCTATCTGCAATTTCTTTTAGGTTCTTAAAAATATGAATGAGCTTTCTTACTCTACACGTGACATTTGAAATATGACGGTTACAAGTTAGTTTCTCGTCAATTGTCACTCCTAGATATCGCACGTGTTTAACCATTTCTAGCTCTTTATAATCACACTTTCTGGTATAAAGATGTCCACATCTAAATATAGGCCACGCCTTTAGATTGCTTCGTAGGAGGAATATGTGCCACAGTTGCCACGCCTGGCTGGCGATTTGGCAACCATAGGTTTTTATTTTCTAGTAGTTATTAGGAAAATGCTGCTGGTTTGTTTCTGTCTGTTGCTTTCGGGATGATATGGGGCAATAAATATTCTTACACCACCGTTACACGCTAAAGATGTATTTATTGTTCTTAGTTAATCCCGCAAAACTAAACGCATAAAATGAGAATATAACTACATTAGACTCTCGTCTACCTCGTGCGCAGTTCTAAACAAGTTGGATCATTACAACAATCCAATGAGTCTTATCAGTACATACAAAAATCATACATCATAATCATACGGATCATTATAAAATGTTGTCTTACAACGGAACTTCAAAGCATAAGTGAACTCTAGTCCGACGCAAGTCTAGTAGGACAGCAATCCGACCCCACTGGCGATTAGGGGAAAGAATAACGGCTTTATGTGCTTTTAGTGTTTGCCTGGTAAAACAGTGGATAATGAATAAACAAAAAATACTTTTTAACAATTTATGTATTTACATTAACTGTCGTATAAAATTACAAAAACACAGACACTAATCATTTTAAATTTTGAAATATAGCCCATTAGATGTTTTATGTAACTTCCTAGGGCCGTGGAAGTGTTCGTGAAATACACGTTGAATCTTCAAATCTTCGCTAACGTAAAGGTAGGCTCTGCACTTAGTCGTAGTGCATGACCAACGAACCATGGTACGCGCTTTGTAATGACGGTAGTAGAGGTAGCCTTTGTACAAGAGCGCCTGTTTCCCAGTATTGAAAGTTATGAGTTCACCTGAAAATATGACAAATATCACTTCTTAGTTACTAATCACTATTTTTTTATAGGAGAGGGGGCAAACGAGCATGCTGCTCACCTGATGGTAAGTGACAACCGCCGCCCATGAACAACTACAACACCAGGGGAATTGCAGATGCTTTGCCAGCCTTTTAAAAAGGAGTAGGCTCTTTTCTTGAAGGTCCCTAAGTCGTATCGGTCCGGAAAAATCGCTGGTGGTAATCGAATCCACAAGTAAGTTGTGCGAGGAAGAAAACTTTTTCTAAATCACACAGTGGTGGACCACCAATCAGTGCCAGTGAGTCAAGCCGATCGGAAAGAAATCAATCGAAGACGATTCGAACCGCTTTGCGCTGGATGCGGTCAAGTAGAGGGAACTAGCACTGGGGAGCCCCTGCCCAGAGATGGGAACAGTATTCCATGTGAGGCCGAATCTGCGCCTTGTAAAGTTGCAAGCGGTGTGCCGGCATGAAATACTGTCCTGTTCTGCTGATCACGCCAAGCTTTTTAGAAGCCAATTTGGCCTTCTCTTCCAAGTGACCACGAAACTGCAAGTCACTCGATATGTCGACACCGAGAATTCCGATACTGGCTGAGGTAGCAAGGAGAGTGTGCCTTGAACTTGAGGAGATACGACAAAGGGGTTCTTTTTAGCGGTTACTCCTAGCGGGCACTATTAAATATGGTCATCATATAGACGTACGTATTGGAGCCATGCTGCAGCTATATTACTGGTATAGTTGAAGCACGAATGGGTCGGCTCGACCGGGGAAGGACCACGCTCTCACAGAATACCAGCGTAAAATAGCACCTTAACGTTGCTGTGTTTTGTATGGTGAGTGTAGAGAACCGGAGACCCTTTTTACTGGAAATGAGGCATTCCATCTTACTCCTTACGGGTGATAACGCATCTGCATTTTGATTCGTAATCGAGGATAGATGTAGATGTCTATGGGCCACAGCAACCACTTACCATCGGGTGGACTGTGTGCTCGTTTGTCACCCTATCTTACAAAAAAACAGTATATGATATCCATTTACCGTGTAGTGGCGGTATAAGCCTATGTTCAGCAGTAGACTTTAATAGACTATAACCTATAAGGGTGACGGTATAGTTTATATATAAATTATAGAGTATTTGCAAATAGATTATTTATGTAATAGGCTGCGTGCGGCGTGCGGCCGGTGACCTTATTGGTGTAACCGTAAAGAACATAAGCGTTATGAGTGGAAGGTTTTTGGTCTGGTGCAGAAGTTTGGTTGGGTGATCTACGAGCGGATCTAATCGGATTATTTCTCGTTTGCCATACCAATCTGGCGTACGGGAAGTCGTGCTTCCATTGATACGTCTTTAATTCAAAAATATAATCACTATGGAGACAGTTATGTAATTCAAAAAACTCCTAAGATAGTCACAGATATTCAATTTCAGCAGAATAATTTATTTAACATTTAGGAAAGTTACCAATATTTCGGGACGTTTCAGCATCTAATATATTTTTGAATAAATACCTACTGCTTAAGTGCCAAGTATTCGTATATTTTACGCAAAATATTAAAAAATAATATCAATACCTTTTTAATTGCTTTATATAATGTAGGTATAACTACAATAAAAGAAAAACATAGTATATCATAAAAAAATTGTGTTTTTGATGAAAGAAAGATACAATAAACTCTACCGAATAACAGGTTGACCTGCACTCGTTGCAACCCTTACAGAACTTTACAATGACAATAGTACTTTACAAAGGGCTAGTGCGAGATTTTGCGCTCTACAAATCCAGCCAACGTAGTGAATTTGGTCATATTTTTCACGTTGAAGTTTGCTATCAAATACCATACTTTACATTTTGTCAACATACTTCCATGTTACATCTCTTGCGAAATATATTATAGTTTAAACCCGAGACTAATTACAAACTACTTTTTTTTAAGTATGACGAAGTAAGTCACAACACGGGATGAAATTTAAAGGAATTATTACAAATAAAAGAAGAAAATATCACAAAAATATTATTGCTAAAATACGATGTTACAAAAAAATATATACATAAATTCTAGTTGGTATGACTGCTTTTCTACCTAGGTCTGGGCTGGTATATTTACCTATAACTGCCGTCAAACGGGTATGCTTGCACTGCTGTGTTCCGGTCTGTAGGGTATGAAGAGTCAGTGTAAATACAGGCTGTGAGACATTCCATCCGTCTATAGCCCTCAGGGGTGACAACGCAACTGTAGCACTTCTTTGAAGTTGGTTGCAGGTGGCTACTGCCACCTGCCATCACGTCAACTGTAAGTGCGTTTGTCACTTCAGTTTTATAAAAAAACATAGCTCAAGTTTAAGCAACTTTATTAATCCCCGGCGAAAACAGAGTGATGTTATAAGATTGTAGTGTGTATCTGTGTCCGTCTATGGCATCATAACTCCTGAACGGATGAACCGATTTTGATCTAAGTTTTTTTTTTCGATTGAAAGGTGTGTTCTTAGTTATGTTTCTAGAAAATCTGTTCAGCCGTTTGATCAGCCTTTTTTTATAGTATAGGGTGACAAACGAGCACACAGACCACCTGATGGTAAGTGGCTGCTGTGGCCCATAGACATCCACATTTATTCTCGTTTGCGAATCCAAATGCAGATACGTTGCCACCCGTGAGGACTAAGATGGAATGCCTCGTTTCCAGTAAAAAGGGTCTCCGGTTCTCTACACTCACCATACGAAACACAGCAGTGTTAAGCTGCTATTTGACGCTGGTATTCTGTGATTGTGTGATTCAGCTCTTTTTTTTCGGCGGTTGTTTAATTTTTTAATTTTAATTCGATATGCTAATGAATGCTTTTGATTCTTTGGTACACCAAAGGAACAAGGATCTCATTTACGTAGGACCTCGTTTAATGGATGGTCAAGTATGTGCCATCATTAGATTTAAGCAGACGTCGCTGTGTATGACTGTGTGTAGCACAGCTGGCTACAACTGTATCGTCTTGAAGGACTATGAAAGCCTTGCATCTTGGATAGGAGACGCAATCCCAACGCATACTTTTGTTCTTGCTGTAGTACAAATACCCGTCGAGGAAAGCGCGACGTTTGCCGTTACACATCGTGATAATCGACACTGAAATCAAACAAAAATCAATAAAATATATTGTCACCGTGAAGGAGTTAGTATATTATGAAATTGTTTGAATTTCGAATTCCGGGTCGAGGCAAAACCACTTTTTTCTATCGTGAAATGCTCTGTTGCAGCCCGGAGTCAGGAAATTGGCGGTGTTTTATTCCCATGCCTTGGAAATCACGTAAATCCGTTGGCAACTAATAGTACATAGCTTTGTGAATACAACTTTAGACAATGCATTTAAGGTTGAATTTCCATTAATGTATATTTATTTCAACTAGAATTACGTCAAAACAATTGGCGACAGTTTTTAGAGAACTTTTGCATGGGATTGTGAATCTAGGTTTTTTATTATTGATCGATGATTACAGCCTATTAAAGTCCGCTGCTGAACATAGGCCTGCTCTATAGATTGTCTCGTATGGTCGTTTTGCCATAGTTGCCACGCTTGGCAGGCGCGTAGGCAACTGCAGTTTTATGATTTTGTGTTAATATAAGGAAAATGCTGCTGCCCATCTCCTGTTTAAATTTCACCTTTGTCACCTCTTACCACACCCACGGGACGACATGGGGTAATGGATATTCTTACACCGCCACTACACGGATTCACGATTTGCATTTGTAATTCCCCTGGTGTTGCATTTGTTCATGGGCGGCGGCCGTCACTTATCATCAGGTGAGCCGCATGCTCGTTTGTCCCCTCTTATATAAAAAAGACTTCTTATCACTAGACCGTAAAAATTAGTTCAAGAGGTTATGTGGTTTTTTTAACGTACGTCAGTTGCTAGCGTCTCGTTCGTCAATCAGGATGCATCACGTGCAGATGAAGTTGGTATTTGTAGAGACATTTGGTATATTTTCCCTTAGATACATCTATATAATCCATACAATATAATTAATATAATGGAAATGCCTGTCTGTAATATAGAAATAACTATCTCCTTTTAAGTCCAGAAGGTTATTTGCATTTGACATTGCCAAAAAGTTTAAAAATGGTTATATTTTTAAACTTTTTGTCTGTACGTCTAGTAAGTAGTAAATTAAACGCTTTGCACTGGGCATAGCTGGTGCAATTCGATTTACTACATCTTTGACTTGTATTTCTTATAAAACGTGTAACCGTCGTACAGAACAACATTATTTCCATTCAGAATAGTTATCAGTTGAGCTAAAAATAAAATGTTATGTAAGCAGTAATCGATTAAAAAAGAAAACCTTCTTTCCCAATGTTAGACACCTGTTACACAGATTGACGACTGCTACTTTTTTATAATGTTAGAATATCAAAATATCAAACGGTTTACCTAATAGCAAGTCGCCACTGCAGCCCATAGATACCTATAAATAACTTTAAACAAAATAGGTCACTGACACCTCACTCCGGAGGACTATATTACAATGGGTTATTTTGCAATGACTGGACACATTTTCAGAGAAGGTTCAGAATAAATAATATAGACAAACAGGGAAGTAAAAGTAACTAAAAATCTCAACCATTCTGTCCTTTTTATTTTTTAAATTCATAAATATCTAACGCCTACTATTTTACTACGCACGCACAAGGATTGATCGGTCAGCAAACACGTTGTGAATTGAATAGCACAATTTGGGATTTTTTTAAATAAAAGTAGAAGCCTTATTTACTCGTATTTTTAAAAACTTTCATAACGGTATATAATTATTAGTATATTTGAACTCAAGTTTAAAATTTGGCTACTGTTTGCAAAATAACCCTGTATACTCGTATATATTAAACATAACATAGTACTGCACACAGCTACTTCGCGGAAAGGGCGCGTGAAGCTTTGCTACAACACATCTCTTTCTCCGCGACCACTTTGACTGCAACGGGCAGAGTGAGATAGGTGAGAAGGAACCCTCCCGTTGCAGTTCACCAATACATTATCTCTGCTTTGGCCGGGTAGTAAGAGTATTGTCAATGACGGGAGTGTCTTTTCAGATACGCGTGTCAGTCAGACATACAATTTGAAAATAAAAATTTAATTTTATTTGATGAAATTTTTTATGGTCGTGTTTTCTGAAGTAAAGTTATTTCTACACGTTTGAATACTGATTTTGATAATCAGTATTTCTCTCTTCTCTTCTCTTACAATATAGCAGTAACTACTAGATTGTGTGTGTGTGTGCGTGCGTACATGCGTGAGTGCACACGTGCGTGCATGCTTGCGTGCGTGCGTGCGTACGTGTGTGCGTGCGTGCGTGCGTGCGTGTGTTAGAGGTAGGAGCGGAAAAAAATAACTTACACAGTTTATTATTTTGCTTTATTCTGGAAAAAAATAAGTAGGTATTGCATAACTATCGTAATTTACATTATCTATGTGGCTAAATTAAATACATGACAGGTGAATTTTAATTATATACACATTAATACTTACGTATGTCATATTTTTTTCTATAAATACAAAAAAAAACTTAATTAATATTATGTTAACACATAATAGTACATCTAGTCCTGTTAGAAGTTCCTATAAGTAAAAGTAATTCTACAATAGTATCCTATAACATTGATATTGTTAAAAGATCTAATCAAATTTTGATATTCATTAATTGCAACCTCAACTTTAGTTAAGGAGGCGTTTGCCGACCGCCGTTTTTATTTTTCAGCTGTTATTAGAAAGACGCTGCTGCCCATCTCCTGGTTTGTTTCCCTCTGTCACGTCTAACGACACCCACGGGACGATATGAGGTAGTGGATATTCACTGCACAGTCAAAATTTTCTCAAATCTTATACGTCCATAACGCGAACCTAACTTTCATGATGCCGTACCGAAATTTTGTTAACAAAATTAAATATGTATTATAACCACCTATATAAATATAATAACGCCAAGTGGTGACGTCGTATGAGAATAACACTTCATCCTGTCGTAAGAGGCGACAGAGGGAAATGAGACGGGAGACACGCAGCAACATCTTCCTGATAACAACTTATAAAAAACTGCGGTTTCCAAACTGCCTGCCAAGCCTGGCAACTGTGGTATATGTTCAGCAGTGAACTTTTGATAGACTGTAATGAATGAATGAGTGAATAAATAATAATCTTATTCATAATTATTATTTTTGTGTTGCATCACCCACCGCATAGTCACCATGCAAGGCTTGTTAACTCTATAACCAATCTCTTTTTTTTATTAAAAGATTATTTAAAAAAAATCTTTTCGAATTTTAATAATAAAGTAATTAATTAAAGCAAATCGATCATCGTCCATCTATCGAGGAAATCGAACTTGAGATACGTATTTCTTCATATTATTGAACTTTCTAATTTCATGTTCACTACCGACATATTATTATGTTTGTATATTATGTATGTCTCTATCATATATGTATATGTATCTAAGCACATATAGGGCTGATTTTAAATCATCAGACATAAAAGTTATTTATGGAATAAACCACAACATAAACATATAAAATATCGATATAACTCCCTTTTATTGAGTTGAGGAAGTTATTTGCACGCCATTTAAGGCATAAGTACAGATTTAAAAAAAATTGTCTGTCTGTCTGTCCGGGCTAAGCTTCGGAATGGTTGAAACGATAGTATTAAAACTTAACAAACAGATAGAGAGCAATGCCAGGAGTAATCTAGGCTACATCCTAAAAACTACGAGAATTTTTTAATTTTGAAAAATCTAAAAATGGATAAATAAATTGTCCTTGATGACAACCTTAAATCAAAATAATGCTACTATATAAACTGTCCTAGTTTATGAATAAAATAGTTCCACTTTTATATTCTTTTTTTTTTCATAAAACTGAAGTGGCAAACGAACATACAGTCCATTTAAATATAAGTGGTTACTGCAGTCTGCAGGTTCATACACCTGCAGGCGTCACCTCGAGGACTAAGATGGTGTGCCTCACAGCCTGTATTTATACCTTCCTGACCGGAACAAATCAGTGCAAGCTCTGTTATTTGGCAGCAGAAATAAGTAATGGGTTCATACCAACCTAGACGGACATGTATACAGAAAAGGAGTCTAACCACCAAGATTAGGTCGGGTTATAATTTCAAGGAATAACTTTTCTGGCGATTAAAAGATCAGCCTTTAGATGATAAATGATTGTTGTGCAATCGATATATATATATATATATATATATATATATATATATATATATATATATATATATATATGTCGCAGCCAACTAGCTTAATTAGCCTTTCAGTTCACCAAAACCTACAGTCGTTGATATTACAAGTTATGTAGGTGCAGTGTTGTATTAGACGCGTCCGTGGAATATCTATACTCAGGCCGTTAGTTGAATACTAAAATGTTTACAATCCAGTGTTATTTAAATATTTATGATTAGATACCTAACATAGCTTTTTTATCAAATTATTAGGTGAACAAATACTAATACATCTAAATATAAAATATAAATAATCATTAATTTCCTTGTCTAAATCTCTAAAATCTCCAATAGGTCTTTTAGATTGTGTGCAATTCTTGGCGATTTAATTCACCGCGCGCCCGCTTGAAGCTTAAAACATACTTTATATTATTTAAAATTTGTTTACAAAATTTGCATGACTTTACACATTACACATAGTTTATAAAGTAATATATAACCAAAGGAATACACAGAAGATGTCTCGCTTTAAATGGTGTTTTATACAGTCTTATTAATAGATATAGATATGTTACTTATAATTATTACATTTTTAATTTTTCACTACTGGACACACAGGTCTCTTCGACATAGAGTGGACTCGCAATGGTCACCTTACGTATTTTAATTATTATACTGGAATAGTTAATTTTGTTCTGTTAGTGTGGGGCGTTATACTGATATTATTTAATATTATAAGCCAGCTTGAACACCACACATGTACACGTTGCATTTATTCATTTAAGTGTTAAAAATACTCGAACATGTATTTTTCACTTTCGTGTACTTTCCATTGGGACATCGTAGAAGTTTTTTCTTCGTGTGGCTATTGTGCACGGTGATGCCACCTCTTAGGATGAAAAAATCATCCACGTTCAAGTAAGCCTTACATCTTGGATAATTTGTGCACACCCACTTGAATCCCGACTTCAGCTTGTATCTGTAGAAGAAAGTGAAGCCGTTGTGGAGCAAATAATTCTTCCCGTTATCCATTGTTATCATTTCCACTGAAAATAAAAATACAGTAAAAATCAAGAAATAAAGGATAGAGTAAAAAAATTGTTAACATTTGTTTAAAATATTGCATTGAATATTTATAAAACAAGTGTTAACAATTTGGCGATGTAAAAAGAATGCAAGTGAAAAAAATGAAGGTAGTTAAAACTAATTTGGGTTTTGTAAGGTGTCACCTCTCCAGGTGTTACAATTGAATAGTTGTTATAATAATACATTTGGCGTGTCGGACTATTTCGTTACCTGTGATTATTAAATGTATGCAACTTATAATGCATTTGATAATAATTGAGTTGCATATTAATAATATAAGCCGGCTTTTAATCATCATCGGATTCGGTTGAAATTTAAATGGTTTCACTGTTCTACAATAGTCGCTCAATCTAACCAAACTTCTTGAATCGTTTTAATACATTAAAAAAATACTAAAGGAAGGTAGTTATCGAATTGCTAACATTATTTTCTGAAATTTGTTGGATGTCATTAAGATTTTTGCACTGATAAAACTTATTAAAAATAAATAAAACTATATTTTATTAAGAAAAGTTTACAATAATTAATTACTATAATAATTATCTATCTATTAACTACTCTACATATTTAAACTGTAATTCTTACAACTTAAAAATGTTGAACATGTCTTACAATAATAACCTTAATTCAACATTCATATAAGCCCACAACCGTTACAATAGTTTCATGTTAATCTAAATAACTTATACAATTATATATTAAACTGCAAGTTTTGATTGTTTGGATGTTTGGACGCTTAAAAGACAGAAAGGATTTTAATGAAATTTGGACACTGCTAGTACAGACTGCGAGACATTCCATCTTATGGCGCGTCTCCACCAAAGTTTTGTTGTCAACACAACATTTGCCAACAAAACTTGTTTCGATTTTCGGCGGCAACATCAAAGGAATACGCTTGTTGCCGACATTTGTTCCCTCGGTGGAGACGCTTTTTGACAGAAACATTTGTTGGCAAAAAGTGTTGGCAAATGTTGTGTTGACAACAAAACTTTGGTGGAGACGCGCCATTAGTCTTCAAAGGTCAACGCATTTGTAGTCTTTTTTTTCGAAGCTGTGTTTAAGGACTGCAATAGCCACTTACCATCCATAAGATGAACGTAGGTTCGTCTGTCTTTGCGTTGCCACCTTTGAGGACTAAGATAGAACGCCTCGTTACTAGTAAAAATGATTTTCGTTTCTCTACACTCACTATACGAAACACAGCAGCATTAGGCTGCTATTTCACTCTCGTATTGTGCGTTCCATAATACCAGATAATCTTGCATAAGCTTTATATTGGATAGGGATAGGTAAGAACAGATGATTGCTTAGGTAAAAACGACAAACTGGAATCATGAATCTGAAATATGTCCCCACATATATTTATTTATTTAGTCTTTAACGCGTTCCCTGTTACAAAAGAAAACCAAAAGCGGATATACGCCTTCGGGTTGACGCTGCCAGGCAACACATAGAGTTATGAGAACTTTACGTAGTGGACATTATTTTTGCGATGCCCTGCGGCGTGACCCACCCCGCCTAGTGGATTGAAACCTCCCCTTTCAGTTTGATGTATTTCCCGTCAGAGCATTTATGCATTTCTGATCTTCCATGATTATGAATGACCCCTTGGATTTGAATAAAATTTTCGTCGGTGATGAACAAGTGGGCTTTGCACTTAGGGAATCTAGTGCAGCACCATTTATCTCCCTTTTTGTTCACTTTGTATCTATGGAAGAACGTGAAACCTTCATAGATGAGGCGAGATTTACCGTTCGCCATCGTTATTATTTCGACTGAAAAAAATATTAAAACTTCGAATGTCAACGAAATTAGAACAAAAAAATTGTGCATGTAATTGTGTACACACGTACGAAGTGAAACTTCTTTACGACATATGACGGTGAATAGTTACACGAAAACATGACTTTTTTTTTAAATACTGTACTAAATTTCTAGTATATTACTTCGCAACGTCGATAAAGAAGTTTCACTTCAAAAACACATATTGTTATTTTGAGACCGGTTATTCGAACATTTACACAATATTGTTACATGTAGCGTCCTCGGATCATTCATAGAAATTTACAATCCCCTACGTTATACACTCGCACAAAACTATTAATTATCTTGTCACAATCGGTTAAATATACATTAGGTTTCTGTAACATCATCATCTCCTTCCCGCACATGTGCGGGGAGGGAATGGCACTCGGCGACTTTTTTTGACACATGAGGAAAATGTGTCAAAAATGTCGCCGAGTCTCAGGAACATAAAAGATCAATATCTTTAGCGAAAGGTCAATGATATACGTAGGTGAATGAGATGTAATAAAATCTACCGTCCAATCTCATCCCACTGATTACGGTAAATGTCTAACAAATTGCCGAAATCATCTCGCTTAGCAACTGGATGCTGGGTCCCGTCGCCACCCTGGATACTTTTACATCTTACGTTAAAATCATTCGATCGGACATTTCCCAATGTAGCTCTCTAAACTTCCTTAATTACGGGATACAATAGTTATTACCCAAAATTATTGTTAAATAAAGAATTTAACATTATCAAATTGTGCTATCTTCTTAGAGATCTAAGAATGATAATTTATTACAAATAAAACACTATTACCCGTAACAAGAAATATAATATATAGGTCAATCCTAATCATTGCATACACTTTTAAAATTAAATATACTCTAATACAATTCCTGTACATGCACAATAAAAAGTAAAATATAACATCAATAGACTTAACGTAAATAAACAATGCAAGTAGAAATTGTTACATGAGCTTTAAGCCCAGACTTTCTCCACAGGAGTACAAATATTGTATACATTAAAATTATTAAAAAAATATACTAGTTATTCAACAATATTTCATACTGTCCAGCCGTTCTTTACACGGTAATTAAGCATTTATTAAGCATTTCATTGTATCAACTCATACATTAAATAAAATCACAACAAAAGAAATATTTGTTCAATCTCATATTAAATATAAAATCGTTGGAGTTATTAATATTAGCTTAATTTTGTATAATCACAACACATTTTATTAAAATAACTGCAAGTAAAAAGGTAAACATTAACAGGTAACATTGCAGACCCCAAATTTTAATGCAGTATGTCATGCGTTACGTGAGTGATCATGTTACATGACAGATCTCTATGCTATCATCAATTATATTACCGAATTTCAGAATAGCCTGCATAGCAGAGAAGATATTTTAGATGCGATAAAAAATTTATGTGACAATCTAAAAGGCAGATTGATTTGTTATTGTACTTTTACTGCGCACAAAATAACAAAATGTTGTTCCAAGAGCTACCTAGAGAATAGCAAGACTGTTTTGTTCATTCTTTTTATGTAGCACAATTCAGCACAATCTTAACATTAATAACAACACGAATTCCGAAAATTTTGAGCTTTTTCGCCATATGCGCCATTGCTAGCGTTGTCGTGGTAGTTTTGCTGTGCATCCTTAACACCGTTTCGGAACAAACATGGAACAAAATGAGCTTGACAATCTGAAGGCGATCGCGATGTCTTTTGTAGCAGGATGAAAAATTAAATGATTTTTCAATGAACCGCCCACACGTAGTTTTCATATAATTCTTATTAATCAATACAATTAAACGATCATGCATGCATGACAGCACGTAAAGCATGACATGCGGCATACCCTTTAGGGGCTACTTTACATTTTGAATAACAAAGTCCGTTAAATTAAGTTTATTCAACGAGCGCCGCGTTAGAGGTTAGGTGTGAATAAATTATAGTATACTCCCAAATTATGTTATATTCCAGATATTCAATAGCAAGGCCGGTATAAAAAGAGCAGCGTCAAAAGTACAACATACCTGGCACTGCTTTCGACAATCCGTCGTACAAGCATGCCATATAATGAGTTAACCCTACGATTGGGATAGATCTATATCCAACAGTAAAATTTAACGAGCTCTAAAGAAAGAAGAAGGATGTTCAAAGAAGTGTCAAAGGAGTAGTAGATCGTCGAACATTAGAATGCAATTTTCATTATATAAAACAAATTGTGGAAATCGTTCGTCACACACACTATTAAAAACCAATTCATTAAATATAATGACACTGATTGGCCATTTTGCCTTTTGTGGATCATTTTGATTTGCCTTTGATCAAAAAACGTCGTTATTGACTTATGGTATGCTCGGCACTGAATCAGCTAAAAACTTTTTTAAATGTTTGTCAAATGTGGCGTGGTTGTGCTGCAGCATCATTTCAGTCATTTGATTAAAGTCTCTAATTTTTATAAACGCCGGACAGGATATCTTTGGTTCGTTCCGCTTCGAACATTGCCACAACGTTACTTTGTCTTCTATTTTATCTTCAAAGTACACATGTTCCTTGTATAATAGAATCTTTTTACCCAATGGCGACTCGAATATACCTCCTACTACGATTTGGTCTTGTGCTGGAAATGTTTTAAATTTTTAGGTTAGAGTAGCTTATTACATGAACATTATTATTACTATTTAAGTTTTATGTGACATTTCAGTAGATTTTAATAGATATGATAAATTTATTAGATCTAATAATTAAAGAAAGAGAAATATTTAACAAGATCACCTGTATGCGTCAGAATAAAACAAAAAAGAAATTTAGGCAAGGGAATTTATAAAAGCAAGGTGGTAAAGGAGCATTAGCTCTACTCCCCATAGATTTGAGTTTTAAATCAATCGAATTTGATTTCAACTCAAGATATTTCGTACTCCTTGAACCGAAGCTAGCGTACATACTGGTACGTAATGTTGTTGTTATGATCGAGAAAATAATTTCATTGTTTGTGAGAACAATTCGCCGCATAGAAATTCCGACGAGAAAAATATGCAAAGAATGATTCAATGAGTTTCTATTATGAAACTCACTTACTACGAGTATGACTACATTCATACTTATTTTCATACTACGGGCACGCTAGTTTGCTGAAGTATGCGTTATTAATTTAGTATCAGGAAAAGTTTCGTAAATTTGTATGCAAACCAAAATAAACATAAATTCAGTTAGAACTTACCTAAAAGTATAATCCTAAATTCACTCCAATCAAAAAAAAAATCTAGTGATTGTTACTACATCTGCCTAAATAAGGATGTTTTCTTTAACGTCTATCGCAATATGGCAACGGTTTTGTTAAATTTAACAGTTTAAATAAAAGTCATGTATGGTTTATATTTCTATATTATTTATTGAAAAAATACTTAATCAACATTTATTCTTATAGTTGATCAGGAATGGGGGTCATCAGATTTCAGACATCCCTCTCTAGACGCGTTCATAGTCGCCATCGTCGATGTTATTTTTACGTAATAAAAATATTTAAGAAAGTGATCTTTTAATTTACTAAAAATAATCTTTACATTCCACAAATCTTTTTTTAATAATATAATCAGCATAACGGCCCTGATATCGATCTTGTTTTTCGACTCGGAATTTGTTTGAGGAGTCAGCTTTTAAAGTCGAGTTCGAAGCAAAAGTGAGTTCGAATCGAAAACGAAATTATTTTCAGGAGCAAGCTTAAAGCTTCCGTTTTCGACTCAAATAAATAACACGCTTTCGTTTTTGAACGTAATTTGTTTAATAAAATCTCTCTCATATAAATAATTTCCTGTTGAATGATCTGTGAAAATGCATTTCACTTTTATTCTGTATTTTATAAAATTGTTTATATTATAATGAATCTGAAGTACGAGTTACGTTTTTATTACGAATACATAAAGGACTTCTCCATCAGGATATGATGACTAAACACAAAGGTGCATAACGTTTATGTCGATACTTTATAACATATATCATTGTTATAAGCAATGTATTATGGAACAGTTATTTCAATTAAAAGAAATAACAAAATATTAAATACGAGGGTGACACTGAAAGTCCTTAGAAAATCAAAAACTGAATAAACTAGCAAGTTATTAGTTATATTATATCTTTTCAAAATAGTGACCATTTATATCATTACATCGCTGCATCCGACGGGACCACCGAGAAAAGCACTACACACTCGTCCGTAGGGGTCTCTTCGACGGCATTTTGAAACGCAGCCACTGCTTTCTCAGTGTCCATAAAACTTTTTCCTCGAAGTTTTTCTTTTATTTTCGGAAATAAATAAAAATCGCAAGGTGCAAGGTCGGAGCTATAAGGCGGGTGACCCAGTAATTCCACGTTTAACGTCGCAGAGTAGTAGATTGTTTGCTTGGCGGTGTGCGACGAGGCGTTGTCGTGATGAAGGAGGATCCTACTGCGAGGTCGTTTCTCCCGAACTTATTCCAAGACAAGTGGCAAACAACTGTTAGTGTACTACTCTACAGTAACTGTTTTTCGATCCTCTAAAATAATTGTTGCGTAATGACCTGTCCTTCCAAAGAACGAGGCCACCATCTTTTTTCCAACGCTTCGACCTCTCTCCACTTTACTTGGTAACTCCTCGGAAGGAAACACCTAAACAGCAGACTCTCTTAGTTTCAGGATCATAACAATAAATCCAGCTTTCGTCACCCGTAAGTATGTCAAACACAGGATTTGAGTCACCTCCGTTAAATCTTTGAACCATTTCACGACACCAATCAACACGATGGAGTTTTTAGGCATCTGTCAAATTATGAGGTATCCACCGGGCACAAAGCTTCCTGACTACTAAGTGTTCATGGAGGATTTTGTGCACTTGACTCATACCGATGCCTAAACTTGTCCAAATCTTCTCATAAGTCACTCTTTTGTCAGTCTCTATCATACGCCGCACAACACTGATGTTATCCTCAGTCGTCGCCGTAGAAGGCCCTCCCTCATGCAGATCTTCGGTAAGATTAGTGCGATCACGTTTAAACTCATTAAACCAGTTGTAAACAGTGGCACGAGATAAGGCTTCATCGTGAAAGGCCAATCGAAGTATATCATAACTTTCTTGTTGACTTAAATGACATCGAATGTCATAAAAAAATCATTGTACAAACATTTTCTCGCGTTAAATTCATGCTGACGTGACACTTCAATTTGCCGCCAAATCGTAAACAAACGACAAATTAATAAAATACATACACAATAATATTGGCAAAGAGTTCCATTTTCAAAACTTGAACTTATTTTTTTATTATATCGTTTACAAGTGACCAGTTCTAAAAACATTCAGTGTCGCTCTCATATACTATAAAAATAAGCAGATAAAACTTCACATAGACGACTATATCTTTAGGTATGAGCCATCTTTTAATTTCTGAAATGTACAAGGGGTGTGGTCCTTGTGATCCAAACGTGCATTCAGAATTTTTCTATTGTCGATGCTTACGATGATATATGATGATAAGAAGCTTTGTTCCGTTTTGTAACGTAATAAATTCCGCATCTGGAGAAAACATATTTATGTAAAATCACACATTCCACACCGTGTTTTGTGGCATTCCTTGGGGGAGGCCTATGTTCAGCAGTGGACTTGTGAAGGGCTGTAATGATGAATGATGATGATGACACATTCCAAGGTATGAGTAATCAGACATGTTGTCGCACTGAGGCGAAGCGAACACCGTAAATTTCACAGTACGCGAGCAACCAGAGTTATGTCCCCACTTGTACTAATTAAATTGTAATTTTTAGTAGTGATTTCAAGAAATTAAATGCTTAGGGATTGAAAAATATTTCGAAGTCATGTGAATTCATTTCCTTGCCCTGGACACATGCCTCCTGCTTCTCCTCCTTTAGCAGCAAACTGTAAGCCCCTCAGTCATAAGAGGAAGAAGCCTGTGTCCAGCAGGAGAACGTATATGTTTGTAAATTTTACACACAATACATCAGCTAATGAAATATGACAAATTAATTGGAGCTTATAATTAGAGACAAAGAAATATCTATCGCAATCATCTGAATGAATACGACTGAATAAAAATAAAGTTTAAAACTACTACTTAAATTAATCAAATTTGAATTGATACTCTCTCTCAACTCAAAATAATTCGTTATACAATTACATTATTAATGTAGAAACGTGCCGCATAGACAGACATTCGGGCGAGAAAAATATGCACAAATAAGATGACCTCTTCACTTTTATGCTTAATTTGATTGCTAGCTTGTGCAAAACGTAAATGAATATATTTATGGGCGGGACATTCGATAGTTGACTGAAGTATGTGTTTTAATTTATAATCAGGTAATTATTACAAAATTATATACACACCAAAATAAGCCAAAATACAGTAAGAACTTACCTAAAAATATAATTCTAAATTCACACCAATTTAAAAAAAAAATTTATAGGATAAGGGTGACAAACGTGCACACAGTCCACCTGATGATAAGTAGATGCTGTAGCCCATAGACATCTACATCTATCCTCTATTACGAATCAAAATGGAGATGCGTTGTCACCCGTGAGGACTAACATGGAATGCCTCATTTCTCATACTGCTAATATATAGCTGCAGCATGGCTCTATCACGTTTGTTATTACAAGTGCATAAATACGGAAGGAAATTTTCTTTCATGTCCACCGTAATAAGCGGTTTTGTTAAATTGATACTTTAAATAAAAGCCATTTATTGTTCTAATTTCAACACTAACTGAAAAAAAAAATTATCATCACATATCCTTATAATTATCAGGAATGGGGGGTGTTCAGATATAGATATATAGTATGTGCCAAATCGATTGAGAAAAACGGACAATGACCTTTCGGTCGTTTAACCAGGGGTTACAAACCTTCAATATATAGGCACATTTTATATGTAGTACTTTCTTTATTTATAATGATTTTTTTATAATGATTGATATAATATATATTTATTAACTATTATTAAAAAGTTATGTGAAAGATCGCTGTAGAAGAAAAATCATCTATTGTTATAAAGTACTTTATTCATTTAACAACAAAAAACATTAATTTATAACACATATAAAGATTCGAGTGATAACGACACCGAATAAGTACGTACTTATGCAAAAGATAAAACTTTATTTTTAATATTATATAAGAACTTTATTTTTATTCGGTGCAATCATCACTCGTATCTTCACTTGATGAACTATCTGTAACATTAATTATAAAGCGATCTGCAGTTTGGTCAATTCTATCATCCATGCCACGCATTTTTTGTTCAACCTTAAGGACATGCTGAACACAGTTTTTCCATTTATCTGGCGTGATTTGAGTTAAACCATCTTTAAGTAAATTTTTAACATCTTTTAACTTGAAAGTTGTATTTTTTCGTGCAACGTACCCTTTCACATCTGCCCACACAAGTTCAATGGGGTTAAGCTCACAGTGATAAGGAGGTAACCTTACCACTGTGATGCTTTTTTCTTTTGCCATCTCGTCGGTGACGTAACTTCGATAGTTATCTTTAACTGCCTTTATTTTTTCCATTAAGTGGGTCTTTGTGTCCGAGGGCACGTATGCGATCTGTTTAGATTCTAGCCATTCCTGCATATTTTGTTTCCGCCAAGACATTGTTGGGGTTTTTTCTAAACGTCTGGAGTGGTAACTAGCGTTATCCATAACTATGACATCGCCGCTTTGCAGTTTTTCTATTACTTTTCTAAACCAGTCCTCGAAATTGAGAGCGTCCATACTCTCATGGTAGTCACCAGTAGATGATGATTCAAATACCCAATCACATCCCTCCAAAAAGCCATTTTCATTGCCAACGTGTACAACTATTAATCGCTTTCCTTTACCCGAAGGGGCTTTCGCGCCAGTAGAGTAGCCTTCTAACCGTGATTGACGAGAAGATTCAATTGTGGTGTCTTCCCATACCTTTCCCATAGTATGACCTGCGTTAATCCATGTTTCGTCAAGGTAAAAAATGTTACGTCCCTCGTTTCTTAATATTTGTATTTCTCTCAAATATCTGGTACGCCACAGAACTATCTCTGGGCGATCTATTAGACCACTTTTTCTGTTTCTCTTTATATATTTGAATTTTAAATGGCGCAACACACGTCGCAGGGAAGTTTTGCTCAAGTTTGGCAACTGGTCATCTTGATTTATACTGAGCAAAATTTTGTCTAAAGTCGGTAATTCTCCTGCAAGAAAGAACTGATGCACTTTCGCTCTTATAGCCGATTTATCAAAATCGTCCAACTTGTCAATTACAGACTTTTTTCTTTTATTAATTATTCCCTTTTCTGGTATTTTATGGGAATCTCTATACACGCTTAATACGCGATATATAGTGCTCTTGCTGACTCCTGAGATCTCCGAAACCTTTTCTACCATATTAACGTTTGAAGGATACACGTCTTCGGGCCAGGTGTTTTTGACATATTTGTATACATTAATGATAATCTCTTGTTCCCCGACCGACAAAGTGGTAGGTTTTCTCTTTTTTACTGGTGACGTTAAAGGTGCTCCAGAAGATGGGCCTGTAAATAAATGACAAAAATATACTACCATAGTACTACATCACATAAATACATATTGTTTTAGAAAATAAATACCACATGGTCACATAAAAAGAGCGCTTTAAGAAATAGAAAGGCTACGTCGTCGCATTTGTACCTATTTGTACGTACCTGCTACATTTATTATGGGTCGGCGACGTCTCTTTCCACTTGATGTTGAAGGACCGGGTCCTTCACCAAATTCTCCTGAACTCATGTCGATTTAGTAACGACCGTCACAGTAAAACTAATATAACAGATTCAAAAAACAAAAACTTAACGATATAACAAATTTAACAGTAAAAACTCAACTAAAACAATGCAATGAATGCTATGAATTACCCGAGACGTACACACGCAAGCGCTATCCGAACACGAATGAAAACAAAATGGCGGACCGGCCCAAAAAAGGTGACGCATCTCTGGCTGCCATTGTCACGTTTCTTTTAGAACGAACTGACGTAACGCGCGTTTTGTTTATTTTAAAGGGATGAATTTGCAAAAGCTCAATATGGTGATTATATTGCTTCAAATATTTTTTTAATATGAAACTGTTATTAAATGAATTGCTGCGTTACTTACCATAAATTGAAATATAAAATATAACACATTTTTCGCGATGTACCGTAAGATTTTACTATGTTTATAGGAACCACAGACAATATTATTTAAGAAACAAAAAAACAAAACATATGTGCTGACCTAGAAGTGGGAATAATATCAATATTTAAATATTGTTATCACATCTAAATTGAGATTTTGTAAGTTACGCCTTTTGACACTCGGCTCATATCTGAGGTCATTGTCCGTTTTTCTCAATCGATATGGCACATACTATAGATATCCGCCGCTATACAGCGCTCGTTGTCCCCATCGACGATGCCATTTTACATAATAAAATTTCTAAGGAAGTGCTATCTTTTGAAAATAATCTTTCCACCCCACAAATCTTGTTATTTGGCTCGAATTTTATACGTGGTAGAGCCAAGCTGCAGCTATATTTATAGTATAGTTGTAGCACGAATAGGTAGGCTCGACCGAGGGAGGACCACGCTCTCACAGAATACCAGCGTACAATAGCAGCTTAAAGCTGCTGTGTTTCATATGGTGAGTGTAGAGAACCGGAGACCCTTTTTGCTGGAAAAGAGGCATTCCATCTTATTCTTCAAGACTGACAACGTATCTGCATTCTGATTCGCAAATGAGGATAGATGTAGATGTCTATGGGTTACAGCAACCACTTACCATTAGGTGGACTGTGTGCTCGTTTGTCACCATATTTCTATAAAAAAAAGTTAATGATTGAAGGGGGCTTCCCTACTAGAAACGTGTGTGATGGTATGGAACCCTTCATGGGCAAGTCCGACTCGCACTTGGCCGGGTTTTTTAGCTTTTGTTGTACCTTTTCTAAAATAATTTCCCTCCGGTGATAAAGTAAGGCTTGAATAGATAGTATTCTGTGGCGCATGCAGTAAACAGTTCGAGCAGCCGCTACTATGGGCACTGTCCTACGAGAAATTGTCTCGCACACACCAAGCCCCCACACACTTAACTGAATTTAGTAAAGTACTAGAATAGCACTGAGATTAAATGTCAGTACACCATATAGGTCATGTAATTACGGCGTAAGAATATCCACTAACCCATATTACACACTCATACAATGTGTCCACAAACAAGTAGTGAGTCCAGTGAAGGGGGAGCAATGTCAAAGTACAAGATAAACTAATAGTGAAAATCGTTCGTCACACTACTGAATACATTCTTTAAATGTAATAATATAATCAATAATTGCAATGTCACTGAGTGACCATTTTGACTCAAATATTTGGATTTGTCCCTGGTAGATCGAAAAGCATAATTGACTCATGGCATGCTCAGCACTGAATTAGCTAAAACATTTTTTAAATGATCGTCAAATGTGGAGTGGTTGTGTTGCAGCAGTTTAGTTGCGATTTTGAACGATGATAACAATTTTTGTGGCTTAGTATAGATATGGACCTCACAAACATGTGGTTCCAAGAGGACAGCGCCCCTTGTCATACTGCCCTAGAAACATTGAATGTATTGGATGATAAGTTCGAGGGCTTCGTCATCTCGCGTGGTGACGACATTTACTGGCTAGCGAGATCGTGTGAATTAACACAGCTCGACTACTTCCTGTGGGGCTACGTTAAATTTCTGGTCTATGCAGACAAACCACAGACAATTGCCGCCCTGAAGGCCAACATAACTCGCGTTCTTCATGAAATAGAGCCCCATTTGTGCGAATATGTCGTCCAAAATTGGTCCACCAGGATACTTCTCCTACAGAAGAGAGAGAGAGAGAGAGAGAAAGAGAGATTTGTCTGAAATTATATAGCATATTATGGTCATCGAATGTCCTTTTTATTTCATTTTAAAATTCGAGCGCTCTTAATCGTAAAAAATCGTAATAAAACCTTGTATTAGCACGTTTGTCTTTTAGACGTGAATAATGTTCATGTCGATACATTAAATACATGTCATCGTTATAAATAGTGTGGTATAGAACAGTAATTACAATTAAAACAAATACAGAAGTAGGTATTATATATTTTATTAAAAAGGGGCAAACAATATGTATATTTAATGAAATTAAGCAAATTAAACTCCACATACATGACTATATTTTTAGATATTTGCCGTCTTTTAATTTCCGATATGTAGAAAGTGCGTGATCATTGTGTTCTAAACGTGCATTTAGTATTTTTCTATTGTCGATGCTGACGATGACGTTAGCGTTGCACCCCTTGTTTAAGGCTGAACATCTCCAACGCATACCAGGATATCGCCTGACGATAGTATCCCTACGGAACGAGTACCCATTCACCATAAGAAGCTTTGTTCCGTTTAGTAACGTAATGAAATCCGCATCTGGAGAAAACATATTCATGTAAAATCACACACATTCCACGGCGTGATACACTCACGCTCAGAGGTTAGCTCGACGTAAATTTCACAGTAAGCGAGCAACTTAAATTTTATCCCATTTGTCATTTATATCATCCACGGTATTCTACAACCTGTCTCAAAATTCAACGTTAAGCGTGAACCAGGGAGTGGACAAATTGGGAGATGACTACGCGGGGCAAAAAAGAAAAAAAACCTGACTCTTTTTTTTTAAAGATATAATAACTTTTTGAAAATACTTTAAGATTTGACACGATGTACAATATTTTAATATACAGTAAGCGAGCTACCAGTTTTATTTCTACCGATACCAATGAAATTGCAAATTGTATTGTATTGATTTATACCTTTCTACCGACAGGAAAAACGTCGTGAGAAAATAAAATGAAATATATTTAATCTTCGACGTACGAAAACAAAATTTCGTATGTCAAACTTTCTTTTTCAATTATACTAAATCAACTACAACTAAATAGGGAAAGAAACTTCGAAGGTATACATTTTTAATTTACATTACATGGAATAGTATACAAAATGGAAAACGATAACAAACTTATTAAGAAATTAAATGTTTAAGTAAATTAAAAAAATATTTCGAAGCCATGCGAAGACATTTCCTTGCCTTGGACACATGCCTATTGCTCCTTTAGCAAAATGTAAGCCCCTCAGTCATGAGAGGAAGCCTGTATCCAGCAGTGGGACGTATATATCTGTAATTTTTTACACACAATCCAGAAGCTAACGGTAAATTTGAAGGATATACTTTACACATTGACTGACCCGTGACCCACATACCGTCACGTCAATCATTGCTATTGGCGTATTAAATATAACTTTTACTACAATTTGTTCTTGTACTGTTAAGATGGGTTGCTTGTTATATTTTATCAAACTTATTAAGTTTCACTATTACTATTTCAACTTTATGTGAGATTCCAGTACATTTTTATAGAAAAATAAATAAATATCTAACATAATCACCTATATAAATACGTCTGAATAAAATATAATTAAAAAAATAAATAAATAATGTAGTATAGAACAGTAATGTCTATGAAAATAAATAACGAAGTATATTATTAATATGAAGTATTTTATAAAAAAGGGGCAAACAGTATGTATATTTCATTATAAAAATAATCAGCTTAAATTCCACATATATCACTATATTCTTAGGTATGAGCCATCTTTTAATTTCCGATATGTATAAAGTGCGTGATCATTGTGGTCCAAACGTGCATTTAGTATTTTTCTATTATCGATGCTTAAGATGACGAAAGCGTTGCAGCCCTTGCTTAAGGCTGAACATCTCCAACGCATACCTGGATATCGCCTGACGATAGAACCCTTACGAAACGAGTACCCGTTCACCATAAGAAGTTTTGTTCCGTTTTGTAACGTAATAAAATCCGCATCTGGAGAAAACATATTCATGTAAAATCACACACATTCCAAGGCGCGTGTAGTCAGAGACGACACGACTCCGAGCAATCCGAGTTTTATATCCACCGGTACCAATGAAATTGTAATTTTTGATACTGATTTACCACGTGATCGGTAGAGAAGAAAAACATTATGAGGAAATGATATGGGGTATATTTCATCTCCGACGTACGATAGCAAAATTTCGTTTGTCTAATGTCATTTTTTCAAATCTTTTAGATCAACTACCGTTTCGAAATGAAGCCTCTCTGACTGGAGAAGAAACAACGAAAGAAACTCCGAAACTCCTTTACACTTTACTAAGCCCCTCAGTCATAAGATAGAGCCTGTGTCCACCAGTGATACGTATGTAGTACATACACATAGGCTGCAACTTTTTGACAATGTTTTGTACGCTGTCATATCTGTTGAAGACTGCAGTTTGATCCTATCTAACATGCATGAAGTTAAGAGTGATCGGAGAGATATTAGGTTCATCTGCTACGGTCTTGCAAATCTTAACTCCGCATGGAGAATTTCCACGAATTTGTCATTTATATCATCTACTTTATACTATATAATCTTCTAGGCACTAAAAACTATTTTGTAATTCAAGCTAAAAGTTTTCGGGTCTTTCATAAAGAGCACGATGAGAATTAAGCATTGACTTTGTAAGGCGTGTCATTTCCAATTTAAGGGCTAGGTTCAGGGTGCCTCTTACCACTCGGTGATCGTTACCAGTCTTCACCCTTTCGATCACCGAGACGTTACTGAACAGTTTGTCGCCTGGTCGCCATAATAAAGTCAATCTAATTTTTTATCCTATTTATTTCAAATTCGTGGAAGGAAGGGTTCATCACAAAGAGTCCCGATTTCTCCATGAACTCAGCTAGCTGTTGACTCCTTGCGTTTTTGCGTCACCTCACTTAGTATTTTCAAAGTTCATTCATTACAGACCATCAAGAATCCACTGCTGAACATAGGTCTCCCTCTATAGATTTCCTCATAGAGGAGATGTTTGCCATAGTTGCCACGCTTGGCATGCGGGTTGGCATCCGCAACTTTTATTATTTTGGGTAATTATGAGGATGATGCGTATGACCCCCGTATGCCCAGTATGCCCCGACACCCACTGGATGATACGCGGTAGCTGATAATCTTACGCCGCCACTACACAGCATAATGTTCAAATGTCCAAAATTCATAATTCATTTTTTTTTTAAATTATTCCATTAATCAACGAATTCAAAAGTTTGAAAAACTTCAATTCTACAATTTGTCCCTTGCTGTCTGTCATGCGTATAAGTAAAACGTTTCGTCAAAACCTACCTGTTTATATAGAATTCCTAGTGTTAGTGTTCCTAGTTCTAGTGAATGTTGTATAAGAATAAATGTATGATTTATATATGTATATATATATATATATAGCCAACGGACTTTAAACAATGAACCTTATTTCCGCTTAAAATATATTATAATCTAAAATAATACATTAAGTGTTAACAAAAAATTTTAAAATATTGAATTTAACATTTATGTTAACACGAAGTCCCGGCATTAACATGGAATTCATTCATTAATTTATTTCAATAGAATCACAAAACAGAATTACAGTAATTTGGCTTTATAGGATCTCATCTTTAGATTACTAGATACACATAATTCCACGTACAGGCAGTTACATCACACATGAGGCTAGTACGATGACTTAAGATTGACCAGTAATTATATTAAATAATATAAATCAAAAATAATGCAAAAACAATGGCAATAAAATAAAAACAGCAAATTTTGTTAGCACTTCACATTAATGTACAGTGTATTAATGATTATAGCTGCTTATAATACGATTATGCTTGAACTAGCTCCTCTCTACAAACGCCAATCAAATCTTGACGTATGTACCGTTTCCCATTTGAACATACGCAGGCCGCTTATGATCATTGTGATTTATGTTAAGCTTTAAAACTGTTTGATCATCTTCTGACAGGACAATATAAGCATTACACTTTTTCTTCCCGGAAGAACACCTCCATCGTATACCCCCAGAAACTCTGTCACCGCCGCCTTTATGGAATGTATAGCCTTGCATCATTAGTAACACTTTGCCTGTCTGCGCTAAAGTGATCAGCTGTGGTTCGTCTGAAATGACATATAAATAAAAGAGAACAAAAGTTAATAGTTGGCCATGTGCCGATTAAATTTAATATCGAATGAATGTGATGTACAAATCTTTTGGATTTTTATACAAAAAATAAAAAATATACATTTTCATCTCATATAAATTTCTGTGTCATTTTTTAATGTATTATTAATATGCCGAAGATATTATTGCAGAGAAAAACGTTATATATTTCATATAATCAAAACGATATTAAAAAATATTGGTGATTAATAAAACAAATATGTACTATCATATTAATGATTTAACAGATACAGCGTAACACATTAGACTTTAGAAAGGGACCGACAACCACAATGGTCAAGCTTTAACTTTGTAGAGCGTTGTCACTGTCATCCACACCCGTGTGATGTTCTGTTGGAGACTTGTCAGTTCTTTAATGTTTGGTCGCAACCACTTCAAAGTATATATAATACAGTTGTTAGTTTAATCTGTTTTATACAGAGATATCTGATTAATTTACAAAGAACGTGACACTGCCTACACATACTTTGTGCGATAGAGTAACATTTTCTACCGAGTATTATAATAACAGTATTCTGTTTAAATTTTTACATACATGCCGTTACCAATGAAAGTATAAATGGGGCGCTCATGATCGTTGTGCTCTATATTGATCTTGGTAATATGTCCATCATCAGAGGTAATGGCGAAAGCGTAGCATTTCCTTGCTAAGGCCGAACACCTCCACCTGGTACCGCCGCACCTCCTGTCAGCTTTATGAAAAGTGTACCCGTTAACCATTAAAAGAATTTTTCCATTAAGCAGTCTAATATAGCGGGCTACGGGATCTGAAAAGAAAGTGTATTTATGGAAATAAACAAAAATATTTTTCAAGCGTCTATGAGTACCTAAATGTAAAAAAAATAGGATTCCGTTATTTAAACATAACACAAACTCTCACGCCCGTTACCCAGAGTGGTAGGCAGAGACAACAGACTTCACTTTATTCTCTACATACGGACATACCTCACTAACTTTTTTCACATTCATATCCTACCCATACATGCATTTCTTAATTACTTAAGAAATAATGACAAAAATCTTAGTAATTATAAAATAGACTATCATAGGTTTATTCTATTTTTTTAAATAACTGATTTTACGGCTCTGGGTTCTAGCCCTTCTGAGCCTGAAGTTACAATGTATGATTATCCTTCATAGTACACTGCTTCACAATATGTTGATGCGTCACATTGTGCAGCCCTTGGGAGATTTTGACGGCAACTTGAGCCAGCGGACAGCTGACAGTTGGCAATGGTATCTCAAGGCGCCTAAGCAGACACCTTATCTTGAGAATCACATCACAATCAGAGCACTTGTTTCACTGTTTTCACTAATAGTTCACATGCGCAGACACATAATACACAAAATCCGCCGACTTCCAAAAAGGAGACGATACTCAATTCGAGTGTATATTTTTTTTTTTGCTTTTTTTTATGTGTGTTACCTCATAACTTTGTACTGGGCAAACCGATTTCGATGATTCTTTTTTTATATGAAAGCTGATAGTTCTCGTGTGGTCCCATATGAATTTGATCAAGTTCAGACCAATGGTTATTGAGTTATTCTTAAATAACCTGTATTGAAGTCGCTTATATTGAAGTCGGCTGTACAAAATTTTTAATTTTTAATTATTACATATCAATGTCCACTTCAAATCATTATTTAAACAATAATACAGGAGCAGCAAACCGCTGCCGGACCAGTTCCCGCCAAAACTCTCGGTTTATTCTAACAATGTACTTCGAATAGGTAAGTCTGTTATTTAGAAAGTACTTGGTGGCAGACCTGTTTTTCTGGTTACGATGGGAATAAGCCTCTCACACGGTTGTTTAATATTTAGTACACTGTAATGGTGGGCTAAGAAAATCCACTACCCCATATGATTCTGTGGTTTTGCACGACAGAGGGAAATGAAACAGGAGATGGGCAGCAGCATTTTTTGATAGCAACTCAAAATAATAAACAACTGTGGCTGTCAACTCGCCTGCCAAGCGTGGCGACTATGCCAAATATCCGCTCTATGGGACAATCTAAAAGATTTTTATTATTATTATTATATTTATTATTGTCCGGCTCGAACCGGGGTGGTACCACGACCTCACAGAAAACCAGCGCGAAGTAGAGGTTTACCTCTGCGTTTCGCTTGGTGAGTGCAGGTGGCCGGAGGCCCTTTTTACTGGAAATGAGGCATTCCATTTTAGTCCTCACGGGTGACAACGCATCTACATTTTGATTTGTAATAGAGGATAGATGTAGATGTCTATGGGCCGCAGCAACCACTTACCATCAGGTGGACTGTGTGCTCGTTTGTCACCCTTATCCTATAAAAAAAAATATTATTATATTTATTAAAGAGCATTACAAATTCAGCTTAATGTTCAGGTGCATATAAGTAACTGATATGGATCTCGTAACACTTTCACTGTCCAATTTTCAGACACAATAGTAAGACAATAGAATGACCTATATATAGGTCATACTAATAGGTACAAGGGACAGCGTTGATAACTCCTGTTGATACTGTTGTACTCTACACTCACCACAAGAAACATAGTAGCTTTGAGCTGCTATTTTACGCTGGTGTTCCTACCCCGGTCGAGTCGACTCGTTCGTGCTTCATCCATAATATACTCGTAACTGCAGCGTCGCTCTTACCAATTGGTAAGTGCCACGCTACAGTAATTACAAAAGACGTATTTTGTAAGAAATTCACAGTTTAAAAAAATACTCAAAATAATGAAATCTGAAATAATATAAGTGGACACATATGACTACAAATAGTCTTCACTGTACATGTAGGAATGTGCAATAGAGTATAGTACAGAGACCAATTTTGTAGTTAGGAATAATAATTAATTTGTTTACACGAATTAATTATCCAACGAGTCGAGGATAAACTAGTAACGGAATACGACAAGCGCACCGTTCCACGTCAGAGCCAAGACTGCCTTAACGGCGTCCCTTTTATACAAGCAAAACGAGCGCCACTGCAGGTGCAATGGTGCAGGTGTGCGGAACACGTGTTATTTACAAGAATTCTGTCTAACTGCACCGACGGCTACCGCGCCGCACGTGCAATGATACTGGTCCCGTCATACACATAATAGTGTTCATCAACAACATAAAGGAGACCATTTTTTGTTTTTTCACATCGTTATTTTCCAGTAATTCATCAATCAAAATAATATCCAAATTACATTTTCAAAAACTTAAGCAAAATCATCATCATCGTCATTACAGCCAACAAGTTCGCTCCTGAACATAGGCCATCATGATCATGATATATACTCAATTCTGTTTCTGAAATTTACAGCGAATGCTTAGCTCTTAAGCGACCACGGCTCTACTACTCACGCATTGTGTGATTTTACATGAATATGTTATCTCCAGATGTGGAGTTTATTACGTTACAAAACGGAACAAAGCTCCTTATGGTGAATGGGTACTCGTTCCGTAAGGATACTATCGTCAGGCGATATCCACGTATGCGTTGGAGATGTTCAGCCTTAAACAAGGGGTACAGTCGACAATAGAAAAATACTAAATGCACGTTTAGAACTCACTGATCACACACCTTGTGAATATCGGAAATTAAAAAATGGCTCATACCAAATATCCGTGTGGTGTAGTGTTTCTTCTGCTTATTACTATAGTGAAATATTCACCCTTTTGTATTCTTTTAGATTAAGGAATGCAATAAAGAATAAATAAATAAATAAAATACTTTTAACTTTTTTACATTCACAGATATCGTAAGTATCAAATAAAAAAAAATTATAGATAGTTTTATTAGAAAATGTTTTCACAAAGGACGTATAAAGTACAGTAGTAAAATAAAGTACCTACAAAGAGTTTTGTTGGAAATGGAAATGGAATGCAACTGTGTTTATTACACTAGAACAAAAACATTATTCCGTCTCTGAAAACTGTACTATATGCAATGTACAGGGATATCCTCCCAGCTGAATCAGTTGCAGTAAAATGTCAAATACAAGAATTCGGTTAAGTTCAAATAGTACATACTAAAGTGCCGATAACGCAAGTAGTTAGTTGGCTTACCACGTGTCACCATTCCCACCTCATATTTTGAAGGAGCATCTAAGACATCATTATATACTTATATATATAAGTATATATTTACATATAAAATATTTATTTTTTTAACCTTTCTCTTTTGATTATTACTGCACCATCTTGTATTTATCTATCTCTGTTTAGCCTAATGGTTGACTGGGAGAGAATGCCAGTACTACTTTCTGTACTGTACTACTTTGTGCATGAAAGATAAATAACACACATACACATATAATATACACATACATACAATATATTTAGTTGCAACTGAACCATATAAAATGTACTGTAGATTTTACAAAACAAAAATTTTAAATGCCTTGATTTATTTGAGTTATTTTTACCTAATCAGATAGAGAATAATATCAGTTATGCATAGATTTTAATCATACGCCAAGGCCATGAAAAAGTATTAAAGCTTCGATCGCCTGATCAAATAGTTATTTTAGTAGATATGAAATTTAAACGACATTAAAAAAATTAATGGCCATTCAAAAGAGTCAAAGAAACAAAACTCTTAAAGAATTATTTATCTAAAATGCCATTTGACATAAATTACACTTTAACATATAAACCCGACTTTGTAAGTTTGTAAATTGGACGCTCGTGATCTGTATGTATGAAATTTCCTTTAACAATCTTGTCGTTTGAGAGAGTAACGTGGGCGTTGCACTTTTTTTTAACACTTGAGCATCGCCACCGTGTTATGCCATTATCTAAATGTGTGTCTCTATGAAAAGTGTATCCTTCAACCATTAGAAGCTTCTTTCCACTCGCCACTGTAATAAAATTAGCGTCTGAAACAATGTACAACAATTTATTATATAATTTAATTTAACACATCCGTACATTAAGCGACAACCGATGGGGAAGAAAGGTTCTCGAGTAGCAGCCTTGCACGGATAAGCGAAGTGTAGGGCGGCCCGCCGCTAGATGGAGTGACGTCCTTGTAAGCATGACATACAGGCGGATGGAGGAAGTCGATGGATGTAAGTAGCTCAGGACTGTGGTTTGTGACATTCCTTGGGGAGGCATGTGTTCAGCAGTGCACTTTGATGGACTTTTAATGATGATTATGCTCCGATTCCTGTTCAATGAAGGATTTATGCGAATTTGTAACGTTATCATATTGTGCTCATCTATTCTGTTCAAAAAAGTCTGGAAGGATTTCTCGAAAATATGGACTAATTTTTAATTTAAATTATAAATGGCAGACCAAAAAAAAACATACATTAAAAATAATTTTATAATTTTCTCTTTTTACATGCATAAAAAATCTGGTTTGATAATTAAATAATTAACTATTTTGAAGTTTAATCTAAGACAAAATACACAATTAACGGTACTTTGACGAAATGAAACAACAACAAACAAATATTGATTGGTAAGTATTACAGTATCATGTTTTTCAAGTTGGAATTCGCTACGTTGATTACACAGAATATTGTCATTTTATAAAAAAAATTATCAATTTATGAAATTAAAACATTCTCTAATTATTCAATTAAATTAAATTTTTATGTAAGTCCCGAACCTCGTTAACCTGTAAGTTGGCGGTTCGTGTGTATGAACTCCCTCAACTCTAAGAACAGCATCCTGGTTGTATGAGAGCACAACAAACGCTTTGCACTTTTCGCTCTTTCGAGAAGAACACTGCCATCTGATGCCGCCCGTGTATTTCACACCGGCAATCTTATGGAATGTGAAGCCTTGTACCATTAATAATGTTTTCCCATTAAATAAATTTATAAACTGGATCCCTGTGTAATAGAAAAATTACCGTCTAATATACATTTTAAAGTTATTTTAAATAAGCTTTTAAAAAAGCTCCTATATGCTAATAAATTTATTAATTTAACTAGCTGATCCCCGCGACTACGCCCGCGTGTTTTTTTTTGTTTTAATGTTTTTGCGCGGAACCCTAATTCTTTTTCTAAACTAAAAGTAGCCTAAGTTACTCCTTGTGATATCAACTATCTGCCAGTGAAAATCCCGTCAAAATCGGTCCAGCCGTTTAGACGTTTGTGTTGACGTGTGGAGATTAGACGGAACAAACAGACAGACAGACGGACAGACAGATAGACAAAAACTTTAAAAATTGTATTTTTGTTATTAGTACCGTAAATACTTTCATATGAATGTAGTAAAAAGGTGTAATTATGACATTACAAACAGACACTTCAATTTTATTCATTTGAAAACAAAAAAACTGTGTTGTCAATCAATGGCCGGTACTGATCTGAACTAGCTAATCGTCAAAACGGACTGTTATGCGGCTTCGTTTAAAACTTAAGGGAATAAGTATTACACACATAAGGAATTTTTCCCGTATAATAAAGTCATGTAAGAAATAGATTTCACACGGACAAATATTCAAAAACAGCAAATATTAAACAAATGCTCACACAAGCGCTACCGATACTTGGAAAGGTTTCACGTTTGAGTTTAACATTACTTAATAGATTCGGATAACGTTTTTAGTTATACCTGTACTCACAGGCTTTTTCTTACACCAACAAAAAAATATTTAATGGAATCAGCGGCTGATGGAAATTCTTTAATATATTAATGTAAATATTTGACAGTATCTGATCTGCATGAAAAATAAAATAAAATTGAAATTACCTTTTTCGAAGAACCCCTCTCATAGTTGCGTACACTATCATTTCTGCCATTAAAACTATACCTAACAGCACTATACTAAGAAATACATACCACCATCTATAATAGGGCACGTGTTTCGCATCTAAGCGAGCTCCATCATGAGAAATGGATTCTGTGATGACTAAGCGTTTTGATGGAAAAGTAAACTAAAAATATACACTTTTAAAATAAATTTTCATTATATTACCTCCGTTACAAACAATTTTACTGTTGGCAACAGTAATAAACAGAAATACGAACGAATGAAGAACATAATCATTAAATTCCAATCTTCGTTGGTGATTTTTTACATATTAATAAAAAAATAAGCTCTGCGTTAGAAATGTGTCAATTATGAATAATTAGTTCATTTGCCGGGTCGTATCAAAGTATTAATGATTGCAACAACATTTTTGTACGTTCATACGATTAACAGGACCTACGACCGAATGTCCGATGACTCACAGATGATGATGATGTCTTACAGATCAGAGTACTGAAACTTGAAATTATGCATTTGAACGATCGACCCGAATGAGCTGGTTCGTAAAACGAATCAATACTTGAACGATCAAGTCACTAGAAATGAATGAATGACACATGTCTACTCTGCTTTCATAATAAAATACAACTAGCTTATTTTTTAATATAATATCCAGAGCTAGTAATCATGTATTCAGGAGGATCGTGACTATGTATCGTTTCTGCCTTTAGCACTACATTGTCCTTGGACATGTGGATGAAGGCCTTGCATTTCTTCGAAAGTAAGTTCGAGCAAGCGAATCTGATCCCGCCCTTGCGAACATTTCCATTTTTACTGTACGTATAACCGTTGTACAGTAGTAAGAGAGCGCCTTTGGTAGATTTGACGAATTGTACTGAAAATAATTATATTATCATATTAATGATGACAAAATTAAAATGTCACCTACCCCGATCGCTGTTGTTTTGTGTAATTTTAGAAAATGTAACTCTATTACGAAAAAATCGTCGTTGACGCCGCAAAGGGGCGAATCTCAATTTTTCAAAAAAATTACGGGTTAGCAAGAAAACATTTATTATTTCCAGATTACTTATTATTATTTCTAGTTCTCCATTAAGTCTAATATATTTAATTTTCTGATTAATAAGCTAGTAATCGGTGAATAATAAATATTTTCTTGTTCTCCCGTAATTTTTTGAAAAATTGGGGTTCGCCCCTTTGCGGTGTCAACGACGAAATGTTTGATGTAAGATAGCGTTCAATGTTTTTTTTTATTAAGTCACAAATGTTAAAGGTGATTTGGCAATGTTAAAAATTATGTAAATTCACTCTTATTGTGGTGACGATCAAATGTACAACGTAATTAAAATTTAATTGAAATTGATTAAAATATAAAAAATGTAAAAATAATAAATCTTAAGTGAATAAAATTTGTTTAAATGAAAAAGAAACAAGTGAAAACGAAACAATATCATACAGAAATCGTAACGAACGATCAATGACTTGAATTAAATTACCATGTTACTCCATAAAAATAATTTATCCATATTATATCACAGAGTTAATTTTATTTTAACCAGATTTCTTGTCTACGTAATAGAGGGAAGTTACAATACTTAACTATGTATCGAAATACACAATATTTAAACATATTTTATTACATTCCTTTACCTAAAATAGAAGCGTAATTGTAATAAGTATAATGTTGTACATAATAATTTAATTATAAGTTTTATACAAGAATAAGAAAGGGCAGTAATAAATGAAAAGTAGTGATAAAGAACACGATGCTCTTACATGGCGATAGTTTTGATGATTTCACAGCACGATGACTTTACAGACAATCTCGAGATGACTATGTGAACATTTGTGCAATATAATATGGTCTAGACCAGGGGTCGGCAACCTTTTGAGTCGGAAGAGTCAAAAATTACAATTTACAAAATTTCAAAGTTTTTAAAGAGCCATAATATTTTTTCTTGCCAACCGATTTCTTGCAAATCGATCAATTGCATTTCTAGAGATCCAGTATCAACTCCAAATGGCTCAGTGTGGATCGATTTTTAAATAAATAAAAATAAACGTATGAAACTAAAGAGCCTCAGCTTCACATCCAAAGAGCCGCATGTGGCTCGCGAGCCGCAGGTTGCCGACCCCTGGTCTAGACTAGACTTTGGCATTGTGAAGTTTGAGTTGAAACTAGATTTCATCCAGGTTATACGTATTAATATTAGTGTTACTTATTAGTGCTTGATTTTGATCGAGTTACTGTCTTAATCAAATTTATTTATTAAACAAATTAGTTCTAACAGTTCTAATATACATTATACATGAGTCTTGCTTGGTTAGAAAATTAAGAGGCTAATCATCACGGCCATTTTCTAGCAAAAAATTAATGGATTAACCCTGTCAATAATAATAGTTATATTTAAATAATAATTATATTTATTTGGTTTGACTGCACTTAATCCAAGGGCTAAATCAAAACTATACCTTTGTAAAGGAGCTACGTTGCTTTTGTACACAAGGATGACAAATGAGTCCACCTGATGGTATATGGATGCTACTGGTCCATAGACACTTAAATATATCATCGACTATAAACCAAAATAAAGAAAGTTTTCATTCTTAACGACTAATATGGAATCTCTCTCTATATATACCAATATAAAGAGTAAAAAGTATTAACGAAGGTCTCCCCACTTCACTCACCCTGCGAAATACATTAGCATTATTCTGTCATTCATGCTGCAGTTATAATACAAATTCACAAAATTTTCTTTGAAGACGCTGATTCTCCTACATAGTAAATTCAGCCTAGGAGATGTATAACATATAATATAAAATGTACCAACCGTTATCTCGGCAAGGACAAACGAAAAGAATCCCCAATTCGTAGGTCAAACCACAATGTGCAGGAACGACATATTGACTTGGTTCCAAACGTCATGGAGATACACAGCACAAGATCCAATCGATACTATTGTAATTATACTAATATTTATTTATTACTTATTAGTAATGGATTCATCATCTGTTTCTAAATCACTGCCGAACGATAAAGTGACAAGAATTCGGCTACTTAGAACACTTCATTACAATACATGTGTTCGGTTTGACACCAAGTACGCTTAGTCAAAGGCTCTCTATTGAGGCCCTAAGCTGAAAGTATGTTCTTCCGCTAAAATGTTAAATAATTTTGTATAATAGTAGGGCGAACGAGCCGGCTACTCACCTGATGGCCGGATTTTTAAAAAGTTAGTTTTATGTGAACCTTTTAAAAGCGGTTCACAAAACTGATAAATTTATGACTATCGATAGGGTACACCTGGACATGAGCTCTTCTCATAGCAGGCATTAACCCACTTCGCCACGCAATACCAGACGTCTCACAATTTTGATCTTTTGGACATTATTAAGTTGTTTTTACGACCTTCATCTTCTGGTATGAGGTGACTTACGTAATCATTACACGGCACGAATGCTACGGCATTTATAAAAAACAAATTTTCAGTATTTTTAACATAATATAATATAATAAATTATTATACTTTTACATGAACATCACCAAACCGTACGTATTCCGGAGGTTCGTGGGCATGCTTTCCAGATATTTTCAACACCCTCCCCGATTCTTCATTAAAGATCATGGAAACGTGGCATCCCTTTTTCTGATTGGAACAAAGCCATCTCACACCACCCTTTCTCTTCGCACCATTTCTATGGAACGTGAATCCTTCGCTCATGAGCAGATTTTTTCCTGACGCTAAGCGTATAATTTGAACTGGAAACAAGTTAACGACGTAATAAATTAAACATTTTTAAGTAGATTAAAAAAAACTTAATTGATCAAATGTTTTTCGGAATTAATATTTCAGAAGTAGACAATATTAAATATAATAAAAAATAATACAATGATTTAAAAAAAGGAAAGAAATAAACATTTATTCACTTCTGCTACATTCCAAAAAGAAAAAAGTTATTTATATCTTTTGCTGCAGCTGTGTAAAAGCTAGCAGCGCGATGCCTCCCTGTGTTGCGCAGATTTTATGTCGTTTATTTTATGAGAGTTGAAATCACGATCTACAATTTATAGTTTTATATAATATGATAAGTTAAGATAAATTAGATAAATATATTTAAATATAAGTGTGTAAATGAAGAGGTGAAATAAATAAAGGCATGCAAGTTCTAGCTACATAAAAAAATATAAAAAATTTAAGACACCTCTAGATAACTGATTATACTAAAAGTATTGAAGGATCCAAACACAACTAGTAAGCGTATACGTGGTAGAGCCATGCTGCAGCTATATTAGTAGTATAGTTGTAGCACGAATGGGTCGGCTCGACCGCGGAACGAACACGCTTACACAGAATACCAGCGTAAAATAGCAGCTCAGCGCTGATGTAGAGAACCAGAGATCATTTTTACTAGAAACGAGGCACTCCATCTTAGTCCTTATGGGTGATAACGCACTTGCATTTTGATTCGTAATCGAGGATAGATATAGAATGTCTATGGGCCACAGCAACCACATACCAATAGGTGGGCTGTGTATTCGTATTTTACCCTCATCCTATAAAAAAAAGCTATGAAATTAAAGTTTACCGCAATAAACATTTCTTAATGTATGCATTTCGTAACGTAATTTCTAAGGTCTTTATTTCATTGTAATGCAGCAAAAAGATCCGGATTTACAAAAATACTGAAAATCATATATATATATATATATATATATATATATATATATATATATATATATATATATATATATATATATATATATATATATATATACAAAATATGGTAAAGAAAAACAAAATAATTTCAATAAGAATTACATGTTAACAATCTTTTACACACTTCACAATTTTTATTCAATACTATCTGGTACCCGGCGCGTTGCTGCCGGAGAAGAAATAATTGTAAAAATACCGTTTTAAATTTGGAAGCTTTTTTGGAAGTGGAAGAATTTGAATGAAATCGGTACGATACGCGCGCCATCTACTGTAAGTTAATTGTACTGTGCCTACAACCTTCGCGCAAGTGCAAGCAATAAGTTGATTCATTGGTTGACAAAGTTTTAGCGCAATCCGATGAACGGAATGGCAGCGCATAAAATACGATCAAACAAATATTAATGTTTATATATTAGAAGCTAGATTTTACATGAGTACAATCTATTCAATATAGATTGTACATGTGCACAAAAAATTATTCTATACTATTCAAATCATAAGAATATATAATTTGCTGTGTAGTGGCGACGTAAGAACATCCACTACCCCATAATATCATCCCGTGTGTATTGTAAGAGGCTATCGAGTCAAATTGATACTAGGCAGCAGCATTTCCTGATATCAACTAAAAATAATAAAAACTGCTGGTGCCAACCCGCCTGCCAAGAGTGCCAAGTATGGCAAAACCATCCCTATGAGACGATCATAAATTAAATAAAATTTTCTGTTGCCGTTTATTTGTGCAATTTAACAATGACTATGTACGGCAAAGGCTTCCTCTCATTTCGGAGGGTGAAAAAACAGTGACCAAAATCATGAAGTCACTAGGCGGTTCTTTATTCTCTTGGAGTGCATCCGAGTTGATACTATCCTCTTACCTATTTTTGCCGCCAAGCGGCATTGCACCCACTACTGAGTTCTAGATTTTGAAGGCTTTCAGAGCATTTTATCTTCATCCTTAGGAATGACAATGCATTCTTTGTTTGAAGTTAGTTACAGGCGTCCATACGCTGCTGCATTTACATAGACTTCTTTATCACTCTTATCTACACGTCTACACAACTTGTTATTTAAAACACGAAGTGAAATACTATTCGTACATGATGCACGTAATGTTACTCACACATGATGCACGTTTGTCGGATATTGCTTTTTGACTCGATGCAGAATTCAGAGAACAAGCCTGTTCTCTCAACTTTAAGAAAATAATACGTAAAAACTATAGAAAATAGCACAAACGTATACGCATGAGACTTTTTTAATTTTTGAACTAAAAGACCACTTAATTTTCTACCGAATTAAAAAGGAGGAGGTACTCAATTCGACTTTTTATGTGTGTTACCTTATAACTTTTTCTGGGCGAACCGATTTCGATGATTCTTTTTTTATTTCAAAGCCGGTGCTTCTCATGTGGTCCTCTATAAATTGACAAGGTCTAACCAATAGTTTTTGAGTTATTCTTAATAATTTATATCGAAGTCAGTTGTACAAAATTTTAAATTATCAATTATAATATCTGATATTAAAAACGGAATACCAGCCATAAGTTTCTACCCCGTTTCTACATAAGATAATTAAAAATGTTGTAAAACCGACTTCAATATAAATCAAGAATAACTCAAAAACTATTGGTCAGTCCTTAATTATTATCAATTTATATGGGACCACATGGTAAGCACCAGCTTTCAAATAAAAAAAGAATCATCGAAATCGATTCACCCAGTAAGAAGTTATGAGGTAACACACATAAAAAACATACAGTCGAATTGAGTACCGGCTCCTTTTGAAGTCGGTAGAAAACTGCATGAAGCATATTTTATTTAGGTTTTAAGACGTAGCAATCACCCAAGAACATGGTTGCTGCAATCGCAAGGTCGGAATTATAAAATAAGTTAAAATAAACGCAACAAAATCGGAAACATTAGTTTCATTCAACAAGATAGAATCTACATTTTTTACAAATTACGCCGGCAAACTCTGGATTTTACGTTTTCATTATATATAGTTCTTAACAATGTGATAAGTGGAAATATAAAATAAATCACAACTTTTATAAAATTTTGTCTATATTTGTGAACTAATTTACACTTTCATATACAATCCAGACTTCGTTCGTATATATTTACTCGGTGGATGACAGTGTTCTGTAACCGCCAATGTAATAACATCCTCCTTGCTTATATGCAAATGCGCTTTACAGCCTTTGTGTACGCTGGAGCAGCTGTACCTAGATCCACCAGCACGTACGTATCCACTCTTGAAATATGTGTATTCGTTGAGCAAAAGGAGTTTAGTTCCTCTCGTCAAGGTGATGTACGTAGCTGAAATAATACATTCGTTTATTCAACCGCAGCCAACCTTGTACGCCTATTTATCAGTATAACAGTGGAACAAGTTTGAATTTTCTCACTCGTATGTCGAAAACATCTCTTATCTACTCATTAGAGATATTTTTTTTTATAGAAACTAGCTGTTTAGACGTTCTGCTCTTTCTGGAAGATTCCGCGATAAGCTTTTCTCCAAATTCATTCCGTAACTTTTAACATAGCGCACTCTATCGGGTCCGCATTTAATTACATATTTTGGTATTATACCAACATAATATATTGTGAATATGAGTAATTTTGATTCATAAATTTATAATTTGTTAATAACGTAGGCAACGTCGTTTTTCTCTTGTCGCTTAATGAACCTAGAAAATATTTAAATATATGCTAATTCTATACTAATACAGTTCCACACGAACATATAGGTGCAAAGAATTTACAAAATTATTTGCGTTATAAAAAAAGAAATGTATTTTAAATTAAATTTAGAAAGAAATAAAAACACATTTATTCGTAGTTTGAGCATTGCACAAAATAAGTTAAGACTAATTAACAAAACATAATAATTACAATATAAAAAACAGCACAATTAAGCTCATGAGAGTATATCTTAAACCTAACAAGAGTAACAATTTTTCTATAATACATATAAACGTAAAATCACGAAATGCCTCAGTAATACACCGCCTGATTTTCAGTCCGACCCACACATCGGACAACTCGGAATTTCTTATCGTTCATGAAGCGTGTGCACAACGAATTAAATATAGTCTCTACAAAATTAATATCTTTGGTCGAGCAGATCAGCTAATATTTCCACTACGAAGACTGATTTAAAGAACCGTGTGTGCTCGTTTGTCACCCTATACTATAAAAAAAACGTAGTTTCGCTGCTTTACTTGCGGCAGATTCCATTAAAGACTCTCTACACCCTTATTGTTTTATATTAACAATAGTTAAACAATTGTACGTGGTAGAGCCATGCTGCAGCTATATTAGGAGTATAGTTGTAGCACGAATGGGTCGGCTCGACCGAGGTAGGACCACGCTCACACAGAATACCAACGTCAAATAGCAGTTTAACACTACTGTGTTTCGTATGGTGAGTGTAGAGAACCGGAGACCCTTTTTACTGGAAAAGAGGCATTCCATCTTAGTCTTTATTATTTATTCTTTATTGTACACACTATAGGTTGGTAACAATTATTAAATATTTAAATAAAATGTACAAAGACGAGCTTAACCCTAATAAGAGTTCTCTTCCAGGAAACCTATTGGGAAAGAGAAATAGTTTTATATATAAAGTAAGTAGGTAGCAGCGTGCGTACTTAATAATTAACATAACACTACTTAATAGAAATTGGCTATAAGTTACAGTTAACAATTAACATATAAGTGTATAAAATTAGTTAGTCCTCACGGGTGACAACGCATCTACATTTTGATACGTAATCGAGAAAAGATGTAGATGTCTATGGGCCGTAGCAACCACTTACCATCAGGTGGAGTGTGCGCTTGTTTGTCACCCTATCCTATAAAAAAAAACAATCGAAATGTTCATACATGACTTTATAGGGCAGTGAAATGGTTAATACTTTATATCCATTATTCTTTCCCTATATTCTTTACTAACAGTGAGGAATAAACACAATAATTAATAATACGGTGAAGACTTTTTACTTTTAACCACGTTTGCTTAACAAAAAATACATATACACAGATAACATTACAAGGTTCAAATTTAAACACAATGTCACGCGAAATCGAGCAGCTATTATATTTGAAAACAATATAGTACATAAGATTATAAAAGGCGGACGAATATGAAAGGGATAACACCCAGACAGATCTACAAGAAAACGACCGAGTACAATTACGGGTATATCTTAAAGGTCAATCCAGTTCCAGTTGGCAAGTATTGGTCGGGATTGTGATTATGGATTGCGTTAGACATCAGTATAACATTGTCCTTGCTCACGTGCAAAAATGCTTTACATTTCAGTTTTCTCAAACTAGAGCAAGAGTAACGCCAACCGCCGTCGCTTATTCGATGAGTTTTATAAAATGTATATTTCTCATACAGCAAAAACTTTCCCCGTGTCGTGTTGATGTATATGCCTGGATTAAAGTAAAGAAAATTTTAAAGTGTACAGCATAGTTACAGTTATTATTAAGTGCAACAACGTTAAGAAACACACAGTAGTAAAGTACGTACATTTAAAAATATATAAAACCTATCGTATTTACATATATATCGGAGTATATTTTGAAAGATGTTACAAAATTATGTAAAACATACACGAAATGAACAGATAAACAGAAAATCTCATGCAAATTAGAGAAATAATACATGACATTTTTCGTTACAGCCTCTCAAAGTCCACTCTTAAACATAGCCACAGTGGTAGAGCCATGCAGCAGCTTTTGCTGTCGCACGGATGGGCCGGCTCGAACCGGGGTGGTACTACGACCTCACAGAAAACCAGCGTGAAGTAGAGGTTTACCTCTGCGTTTCGCTTGGTGAGTGCAGGTGGCCGGAGGCCCTTTTTACTGGAAATGAGGCATTCCATCTTAGTCCTCACGGCTGACAACGCATCTACATTTTGATTTGTAATAGAGGATAGATGTAGATGTCTATGGGCCGCAGCAACCACTTACCATCAGGTGGACTGTGTGCTCGTTTGTCACCCTTATCATATAAAAAAAAACCCATAGCAAAGATTGGCCCATCCCATAAGAGGGATATATGCCATAGTTTCCACGCTTGGCAGGTGGGATAGCAGCCGCAGTTTTTATTTATTAGTTGTGATTGAAAGACGCTGCTGCCCATCTTCTGTTTTCTTTTCCTCTGTCGCCTCTTACGACACCCAGGGTACGATATTTCTTAGAGGATATTCTTACACCGACACTACACAATTTACGTTACTATATTATAAGAAATAATATTAAAAGTTAATTTTTAAGACACTTATTACCTTTCGCAACTAAACATTTAATAGTTCACTGCAGAAGTTAGTATCTTCTACGTGAATTCTTTGACGAATTATGAATAAGCGATTTCTTTTCAAGGAAATATGAATTACACTAGACTTTACGTAGTAACATACTAAAGAATACTGTTACTAAAGTAGTAATACTGAAAACGTCAACGTATTAAAAAAGAAAATCATTTTCTTAGCCAAAGAAAACACATCTGTAAGTTTAATCACCTATATAACTACAGATAGATTTAAGGCAAACTATGAACTAAGATGATGATAGATATTAAATAGACGAGAATGTACAGAAACTTATTGAGACCATGAATGTTTCGAGTATTAAACCTGTGTTGGACCCTAAATTAACAACAAAAAAATACAAAGAAATAGGAAATCAGAATAATTTTATGGTTGGTTACTTACATCATCTCAGGTTCGAGTCCCTATCCTCGCATAATGAGAGTCTGGTGAGCTTGATAACGCACGAAGATGTTGGAGTCGACTTTTAAATTCTTCAAACATCACAGGGACTTTCGATTGTTTTTTCTTGGGTCCGAAGGATCTTTAATAATGAAATCACGAACAGAATCGCACGCGGTTCAGCGCGTCGAAACTAGTACATTTCGAATTATCGGACGTCGAATAAAACAGAGAATCTTCAACGGAAATGAAATGCATAGCTAAAATTTATTAGGAATTACAAAATAAACATTAAATAATTCTGCTAACTAATCTTTTATTATATATCACAATAGAACTTTTATGTTTAACAAATATGAAGGATGGTATAACCAAAAAATATTTATTTTCTTAAAATTGGATTTTCGTATAAGAAATCGATCATATTTCAATAAAATTAAGATAAACATTTACCCAAACGTCCAGTATAACACAAAACAGTTAAGGGAGGTATTTCTATCGAGTCGTACGACTTGAAACAATTACTTTAAACCTTACGATCTGTGATCACGATTATTTTGACGGAATGTATGAAAGGTGTTCTAATGATAAGCATTAATGAATAGTAATCATTTATTCTGAAATCGGTTTATGATTTCACTCTGAGCCACCAATACATCTTTGAGTATTGTCGTTGGTTTTTCTTCTTGACCTAGCATTGTAAGGGATTTCCCCTTTGCTTTTAATTCCTGTTTTCCATTACTTTCTAACTATAAGATTACATAAGACGGGATAGCAGAGTCAGATCCAAATACCGACAAATAATGATTTTGTAAAAAATTTACTCCTGCTAGCACTCCAACCTACCTGGGTTAGAATCTTTAATCACTTCATCTTCTTCTTCATCAGCCCATAAACAGCTATCAAATAACAAATAGCAGCTGTCAACAGTTGGACACGGGTCTGTAAGGATTATAGAGAATTTTCCTTAATCGTCACGCTTGGCATACAGATTGCCGATTGCAGTATCAGAAGTAAGCATAGAGCCCGATGAGACGAATATTCCACACGATCGGCTTTACGTGATTTCTTAGGCACGGAGAGAAAACGCCGTTAACATAATGACTCCGGGTGCTGCTACGCAGAATTTCTTAACAGAAAAATCCAATAACTGCTTTAGGCCCGACCGAGATTCAAAATCGACCAATAAAAAATACGAATGTTCCAATTTCATTCGCCCCTCATTTTTTACGAGTTTCATTGAAATATTGTATTTTAACATGTAATGGCGGTGTAAGAATGTCCACTACCCCATATCATCATGTGGGTGTCATAAGAGACGACATAAAATTAGTCCTGGCGCATAAAAAATTCTATTGATACGGTGGAGTTATTTGAAAAATTATGATAGTGAAAACTTTAACCACAAAACTTTTTTTAGTTTCGTATATCTTCCCGAGTGGCCCACTGGTCCAATGATCCATGACAATGTTTAAATATGTAGATGGAAGTTAATTATTTAAAATAAAAACTAACTTTACGTATACTAAACGTATTTCATTTATTTAGCTATTAATATCTCGTCTAAACTTCGATATTTCACTAGTCATGTTGCCAAATAATTATAATAATACATGAACATCGAAACAAGTTTCCCCTCTATAAATACTAAAATGTCCCTCAAAAGGGACCTTTTAGTATTTATTACAATAGTAGAGGAATGACAATAGAGAAAGAAATAGATGTATATGAAAAAGAAAAATATGTGTGTTATATTGTACGATTTATACGCCTTAACCAAATTTAAATCACATCCATGGCTGTATGAGCTAAGATCCCTTTGCCTACCCTGCACGGGAAAAATTTGCAAACAAAAAAAAGTTATACAATCAAATACTTAGCGTTGTTCATATTAGCGTTCATTAATATTGGTAAAATTTCGACCACCGGCGATACTAGTTACAATTTAATATACATTCCAGATTTCATTCTAACGTATTTACTTGGCTCGTGGTTATGTTCCGTGGCCGCGAGTAAAATGAGATCATCCCTGCTGACGTGAACGTGAGCTTTACAGCCCTTGTGTACGCTGGAACAGCTGTACCTGAAGCCGCCGGCACGGATAGGACCGCTTTTGGAATACGTATATTCATTGAGCAAGAGTAGTCTCGTTCCGCGCGTGAGTGTGATGTAGGTAGCTAAAAGAATCATGGAAATTTTATTGATGACAATTATTAATGCATTTATTAAGAAGTAAACTTAGTTAACTGAAATTGTTATACAAACTTTACATATATAAGTGTAATGCATATGTATGATTTCCATTGTGCTAAGTGCCGCTCTGTTCCGACGTGCAGCGAGACGTTCGGAGAGGGGACGATCAAAGAGGATTTTGAGAATAATCCCTGGCAAACACCCCCTTGCGTTGCAGTGTATTGAGTGGCGGCTGATGACCGCTTAAACTGTATGTCGATCCCACCGACACGCTCTATTCTTCGGCTGGGTATGCTTATTACTTATGCAGAGTTTCTATATTTAAAAACGTTTCGTTTTCTTTTACAAGCCGTTTTGCTGTAAATGAAGTGCACGAATATCCTTCTTTATAACAAAATACCAGTTCGAGTATTTATGAAGTTTTTACTTGCACTTTGTATGTAATAAAACGAATTGTAACGGAGAGCGAAATGTTTCTTGAATATATAGGAATTAAGCATTAAACTGTTTTAACAAATATTTGGGTTTTTAAGACTTCAGTAGAAAGCGTGTAACTGGGCGGGACTTTCAGCGCGCATAATAAACATATATTCTTATGACACACGTATATTATGTTAGGTTTAAATATATGGTAAACGCGCTATTACGCGAAACGGTACACGCCATACGACCTTCACTCAGGCTTAAAGCTTATTTCTAATAACAGACCAACGTAGAAAGATAGGCACGCGCACGTACATACGTACCTATGTCATGTACCCACGCACACATATGCATCCAAAATTCATTTGCATCCAACATGATTTTTGGTGCATATGTGTGCGTCCAGCAGTGGATTTCAAAGAAAGAAAGAAGAATGATGTGACGCGGTGTTCTGTCTATACTTCTTCGTTGGTCTGAGTCCTTACTGTAGAAAATCAGTGGCCACTCTCTGTGCAACGATGCTGATCTTTCCGCGTACTAAACCAGCATACGCCGTTGTCGCGCATACTGCTGAGGATAAGGCCTCAGTGGTGACCTTTCGGCAGTACGTGCGGCGTACATACACTCGAGACACTCGGGACACTCCGCTACTCCTTCTACACTAACCCTAACCTTTAAGGATTTTTTACAGTTTAAGGTATAATCCAGCACTAGTTTTAGCGTATTTGTTTGGCGGATGGTTGTGATTGGTGACAGCGTGGATGATACGATTATCGGGGCTCACGTGGGCGTACGCTCGGCAGCCCTTCTGCGCGCTTGAACAGCAGTACCTGAAGCCGACGCGTATGGGGTTGCCCTTGAAGTACGTGTATTCGTCGAGTAACAGAAGTCTGGAGTATCTAGAGCCCTTTGATAAGGTGATGAAGGTCGCTGAAAAAAATAGAAAGTTCATAAAATTCTTATTGTCTACACCCTATTTTAATAAAATATTTTATTTTATTTCTTCGAAATATATGATTTTGTCTGAATGGGTAAGGTACAGCAAAAAAAAATATTGGAGGTATCCTCTTTTTTGTCGTATGTATGATGGTTATGCATACGGACTTAGGTAAACAAACGACTATTCACTTTTCTAGAAGATACTCACATTTTAACTGTATGAAAAGGCAAATACTGAAAAACTATTCCACTTCTTTGTTAGACGCATTATGTACGACGAAGCAAACCATTTGGTTCGAAGGCGTGGTATGTCGACTTCAAGGAGGTAGTTTCATACGTTAAAGTTGGTAAAAATTACCTCGCGTACATCCGCTTGATAAAATAAAATGATGTGTCTTACCTAGTATGAAGAGCACCTCCCGCCCTCCCTCAATTGCGTGCACTATCCTCGTCACCACTAATCCCAGCACCACTACTCCCAACACCACTACACTAGGAAAGACACACCACTGGGCACAATACGACCGCTAATTATCGCTAGGCTTAGCGGTCAGCCATCGCAGAGTCTAAATCACCTGAAGATGCCTCGTGTAAAGGTGAAACACGTGTCGTATTGTCGTTAGTGGTGTGTGTTTTCGTAGTGTAGTGATGTTGGGAGTAGTGGTGCTCGGATTAGTGGTGACGGGGTTAGTGCACGCAATTGAGGGAGGGCGGGACTAGCTCTTCAAACTAGCTACGACACATCATTTTATTTTATCGAGCGGATGTACGCAAGGTAATTTTTACCAATTATAATATAATGGATTTCCGCAAAGTAACGCCTGATCCTATTAATTAGTTTTATACGTGTTAGAGACATGCTGCAGCTATATTGTGGTTGCTATGAATGGGTTAGCTAGACCGTGGTAGGACCACGACTCTCACAAATACCAGCGTAAAATAGCTGCCGCTGCCGCTGTTTCGTATGGTGAGTGTAGAGAACCGGAGACCCTTTTTACTGGAAACGAGGCATTCCATCTCAGTAATCAGGGGTGACAACGCTTTTGCATTTCGATTCTTAATTGAGGATAAACGTAGATGTCTATGGGCCACAGAATCCACTTACTATCGGGTGGACTGTGTGCACGCGAAGAGAGCTTATAAAAACTAAACGCTGCAAGAGTATATTAAAAGTGCGAATAGAATTATTCATAAAAAAATAGTTTGCGAAACTATTATATTACAAGAAACGAAGACCGTCATTAACGTGGAGCTGTTAATTAAAGGATAAATATATCTTTAAAACAAAAATATTAATTTGGAACATACTAAATATGTTTTTATACTTATATGTATAAAACTTTTTAACAGTGGTAGAGCCACGCGGCAACTTTTGCTGTCGCACGGATGGGCCGGCTCGAACCGGGGTGGTACCACGACCTCACAGAATACCAGCGTGAAGTAGAGGTTTACCTCTGCGTTTCGCTTGGTGAGTGCAGGTGGCCGGAGGCCCTTTTTACTGGAAATGAGGCATTCCATCTTAGTCCTCATGGGTGACAACGCATCTACATTTTGATTTGTAATAGAGGTTAGATGTAGATGTTTATGGGCCGCAGCAACCACTTACCATCAGGTGGACTGTGTGCTCGTTTGTCACCCTTATCCTATAAAAAAAAATGTTTTTTTTACGTTTTCGTCATCTACTATATTTTTACAGGTATATGTACAAGACTTAAAAATGCTATATTCGATACAAAATGCTGGCAACCCTAAGACAGTAAAAGACGCGATAGTAGCGAAAGACACGCAGCGGTAAACGAATATTAAGTGTAAGGTAGACAATATTGAAGAATTGATTTCATGATATTTCAAAAAACTATGTGCTGAGGAAAATAAATGTAATTAATAACACAATTCAACGTGTATAATAACCATTTTATGTAGTGAGATCATTTCATTAATAAACAGAAACTTATTTAAATTATAAAACAAATAAAATAAAGTCGAATTCATATCGACTATTGTAAATTGTTCTTATGGACTAAACATAATTGTACCTGTAAATGGAAAAATAACAGATATCACATCAATGCAGCTATATTTTGAATTATTGCCCCCCCCCCCCCTACAATCTTACTAAACGAAGAGTACTAAAACTCACTTTCTCTCAGTCTTAGGTAAAATAAAACTTAACCCCAAAAAACATAAAAATAATACCTAAGTATAAAGCCACCTGAAATCACCAGTACGAAATGGTCAACGGTCAACGGTTAAAATAGTTTAATTTCAAACAATAGTTTCCTTCTGCTGACAACATAAAAGAAGTTTTGCTTACAAAATAGACTATTTAGAATAATACATACATACTCGTAGAATAAATAAATAGAAGTTGATCATTTTTAAGGATTCCTTCCTTACTAAATGTATTGGTTTTAAAATATACCAATAAGTATCTTTTGAAAATCATATATTACTCATTAAAATTATGCCGAGTTTGTGAAAAATATTTTCTATCACACAACTAAAATTTTATAACACTTATCACAAATAGACTAGAACTGAACCGATTACTTCTAATTTCTAAATGGACATTTTAACACTAACATTATAAGTATATTTACAAAGATCATAATGCAAGAAGGTGGTCCTATTATAAAATCTAAACATTAGTTCAAATTACCAAGAATGAATGTGTATTATGCGTGCACGATATGAATAGCACTGTCAAACAACATTTCGCATTTTATTTTATTTTTTAAAAAGTATTAGTAATGCTATTAAACATTACTAATATTCCCTTTAACCACTTCTGGTAAGCTTTAAATGCTTGTTAGAAGTGGTTCACGACAGTAGTCGAATGGCGGAATCGAACCCACGACCTTCCGAGATCGCGGTTCGCGCCCTGCTTTTTTTAAACTGGCTTTACGGCTCTGGGTTCTAGCCCTTCTTAGCCTTCCGCGCCCTGCCATTAGGCTACTGACGCTTCAAAACAAACTGTCCTATGAAAACAAAAGTGAACAAACATTGCGCAATAACTTCAAATATGTTCTACTTATTATATGCGAAAAATCAAAACTGTTATCATTACAGCCCTTCACAAATCCACTGCTGAACATAGGCCTCCCCCAAGGTATGCCACAAAGCACGGTCCCGAGCCACCTGCATACAACGACTTCCTGCGTGTATCTATATATAGTTATTACCAGGTCGTCACTTTATCTAGTGGGGGACCGCCCTACACTTCGCCTACCGATACGAGATCGCCACTCGAGAACCAACTTATTATTAATCATATATTATCACTACTTTCTATTGTATTTTACTTGAAAGAATTAAAATGATAATCGTAAAATGAAACGTTTAAAGAAGTTACCATTCAACCCAATCCCATTCTTATCCTGCTCACAGTATGCAGTAGATAATATATAAAATAATCTCTGGTGATAATTAAATATGTGTCAATGTGACTCCAGTAGCAGATATAAGAACTAGGTCATTCACAATAAATTAGTATTCAGAGAACTTGCTTCCGTGAAGGAGTGCCAAAAGGACTATGTGTGTGCTCCATGTTACTCCTTACGATCGTCATGTCATCTGCGAGATGGAGGTACGCCTTGCATCTGTGCCACCTGTTCTTTGTACACCCCCATCTAAAGCCACTTCGTGTTCGACTTTGCTTGTAATATGTAAAATCACGGAACACCAAGCGCTCTTTGCCACGCGACGTCATGAAAATGTTAACTGAAATTGTAAAACAATGTTACAATCACCAGAAATAATGTTAAATAACAAAAGCTAGTAGAAAACTAAATAAATGAGATTTAATTGATAATTTCATAACGATTTTTAAATATAAAAAGGACAAAATAATAAAATATTATATATTAAATCACTATTAAAATAATATAATATGAAAATGGAAAAAGTAATACAACTGCAACTAGTTTTCGTCATCATTACAGCCTTTCACAAGTCTACTGCTCTACATGACCTCCCCCAAGGAATGCCACAAAGCACGGTCCTGAGCCACCTGCATCCATCGACTTCCTGCAAGTCTTACCAGGTCGTCACTCCATCTAGTGGTATATGAACCCTACACACACTTCATATAAAAAGTAAAATGGAAAACAATTGTTTAAAAATAAAAACATGTAATGAAAAAAAATATTTTTATCTTTAATTACATAATTCTGAAATACTTAACAAAATTTTTTCTCAATACGATTTCATTCCTTAAACATAATATTACATTCTAAGCACAATTTTTATAATTAAGTTTACTTCCTGGAAGACCATTTCTTTTCAAAGTATGTTCCTCTTGGCGTCAGTTTGTATTTCGGAGGCTTGTGGTCATGCCTCTCCACCACTTTCTCTATATCCAAATTCGCTGACACCAGGAGATAGGACTTGCAATCAGGTGTAGTACAATTCCACCTGTATCTGCCATTGGACTGGCCTTTGTTGCTGTATGTGTACTTCTTCAGCATGATCAACTTTTTACCATTAGCCAGAGCAATAAGATCACCTGCAATTTATTTTTAATGTTATTTCATAGTCAATGAGAGCTAATAATCTTTCGCTCACCAGATATCGCTAGTTGGGACCGAGGTGAAGTTTTATTGTTACACAATGTCATTTAATTGAGAAGTTAGTTTTAAATAAAAGTCTTTCAGTTTCTAGAGTAATATTAATACACAAAACATGGTGTTCTTTTCATTTTTTTTTTCACAATTTTAACTCTTTTTTTTTAATTTTTCTACTATTAGCAATGTCCGTAGTTTGGTTTTTCATTTCTGAAAGAAACATTAACCCATACAGTTCGCTCACAAATTAACTTCCCCGCTATGAAATCTGTCACATATTTCAACTCATTGCAAAGTGACGAAATTCGTGGATGCCCTCATTGCGATTACCCTGAGTAAAACGAGGAAATTCTCAAAAAACGTAGAAATCAAACAAATAAAAATTTTTAATGGTAAAATTAAAAAACATAACTGGACAGTTGGAAGGAGGATGAATACATTAACTTTATAATATAATAACGCTTTAAACTTTGAACATTATTTATTAGTAATTATAACAACGAGCCATACAATAGCGGCGAATAGAATCCTATATCCTACAGCATCGCATAGGTGCCGTATGAGAGACGGAAGGAAATGAAACAGGAGATGGGCGGCGACATCTTCTTGATGTTTAAATAAAACCAGTTATTACGGATATTATCCGTGGATTTTATTGCGTATATTAACTTATTTTATATCCCCGACGTTTCGACACCACTTTACACTCACCCATGGTCACATGGTATTGCATATTGGTAATAATTGGAATGTAATGAAAAATGATAAATTATTTATTTGGTTTTTATTGATAAAATTGAGTTTTATTTTCTTAACTCCAATAGCCTTACTTATCCAAATTTGACATAATCTCAATGGCTGTTCTTTATAGATTCGGTTGAGAATTTTGTGATTTCATACTCGTTATGATATAAAGATATGCAGATCTAGTGTAGGCAGTGTGTCACTTACGATTGCAGTTTATTTCTTTTAGAAAAGGCATATCCTTGATGAAGCAACATTTTCGTGCCATTTGAGAACTTGATTAGATCATCTTTTTTTTCATAGGATAAGGGTGACCAACGAGCACACAGTCCACCTGATGGTAAGTGGTTGCTGCGGCCCATAAACATCTACATCTATCCTCTATTACAAATCAAAATGTAGATGCGTTGTCACTCGTGAGGACTAAGATGGAACGCCTCATTTCCAGTAAAAAGGGCCTCCGGCCACCTGCACTTACCAAGCGAAACGCAGAGGTAATCCTCTACTTCACGCTGGTTTTCTGTGAGGTCGTGGTACCACCCCGGTTCGAGCCGGCCCATCCGTGCGACAGCAAAAGCTGCCGCATGGCTCTACCACTGTTTAATCTCATTTAGATCATCATCTAATTTAGATGACCTGTTAATGCTAAATAAAGAATTAGCATAAAGTAAAATGAAGTAGACGCAATTCAGTATGGTCACACTATGAACTACCCACTTGTTGAATATTTTAAAGTTCGATGTTCTATTTCTTATTGTAAAAAAACCTGAGGAATCGAAATTCATTTTGGAATCACATATCAATGAGTTTTGAGCATTTATGAGTTTTGCTGCCACTAGGACGGCGCTCACAATGAGGTGAAATATTTGTCAAATTTTATAGCGCAGAAGATAATTTCTTAGCAAAATGTAAAGGTTAATGTTTCTTTCTGTATTCTTAGTTATATTTTATATTTATTAGATTAAAAATGAATAAATCAAACTAAATATAACTAAAAGTAGGATAATAAAAATAAAGGTTGAAAATTGCAAAAAATTAAAGACCAAACCACTGAGGCATTGTTTTGTGTATTAATATAACATTCTAGAAACTTAATAGTTTGATTAAATCTAAAACTAATTTCTCAATTAACTGACATTGTGTAACAAAACACTTTACCTCAGTCACAACTAGCGACATCTGGTGAGTGGAAGATTATTAGCCTTCATTGTAATCAGTTTGGGAGTCGGTCATCATTCGAACACACACTGACCTAGTGACTACCGAAAATCGCACCAATGACAAAGACTTTAAAATGAGATGTTAACAACAATACAATAAATAAGAATGCTTTAACAAAATAAAACAATTTAATGATCCTAACGATCTCATAACATTATGTTTTTCAAGTTTATTATACTATTTTAATGTATTTTCCGTTAGTGTGGCGATGAATTACTGACGACGGGTGGTTATGAAGGGCTGAAGGCAGTCGAATTAAGTTCATGTGTTCATCGAGATGTATGTAGACTTGACATCTTGTGCAGACCCAACGTGTAGCAAATCCACGCTGAATAGGTTTTTGCTTATAATAGGTGAATCCGTGCAGAAGATAAACAAATCGACCGTTGACATATTGAATCAGCTGTCCTGTCAGATTTTTTAAATTAATTAAAATACAGAGTAAAAAAGGAATAATATTTAAAATATAATTAAAAATTTTGTACAATCGACTTCAATATAAATTATTAAGAATAAATCAAAAACTATTGATAAGAACTTGACCACATGTGAAGCACCAGTTTTCAAATAAAAAAAGAATCATCGACATCGACTCACCCAGAAAAATGTTACGAGGTAACGCACATATAAAAACATACAGCCGAATTGAGTACCTCCTTCTGTTTGTAGTCGGTAGAAAACACAAATTAAAAGTAATGTAAAAGTCATACACTTGTATAAAGAGATGTGAACATAAAAAATATAGAAATAAACATGTCTATTTTAGATATAAACAAACTATAGTCATTTGAAAAATCCCGCGTGCTGCCACGCGAAATAATACCGTGAAATGAACGGGTTAGATTTGGTAGCAATCACAACCCCGATTTTTGGTCCGGCCGCTACGCTGAGGCAACACAAGCAGCTGTTCCGGTGATATTGGGGTGTTATTAATGTTTTACTGATAAGAGGCTACTGGAGCTCATGGATACCTGCAGCTAACTTCAAAGAAAGAACGCTGCAGATGTGTTATCACTAAGGGGACTTGAGAACTAAGATGTAAATGTCTTTACAGCCTGTAATCATATCGAGTCTCTATACTTTTTTTTGCATACGCGCCTCGCGGGGGCAAAGTCAGGTTATGTTGGACTCGCACTGACTAAAACCCTATCGCGTTTCACATTCACTGCATATTGCCAGAGCCACGGTAACGCATTCGCACACACCCGCGCCCCATGGCAGCCCCTCCTTAGTAGAGGATCTCTCCTTCCACTTCTTCTCAAGATAAGATACACCAGAACATTAGGCGTGGCTTCCTCCGCGGCCTCTAACTCCACCTGCGCATCGGGCCCTCCCGAGCCCGGTACGCAGAGGCCATGGAACCAGAAAAGTCTAACACACCAGTCTTCCTGACCCCAGCGGCGAATCTGGTCTATTGCTCCGCCGCCAAGCAATTTTTGGCCGCGGAGGGTAGGGAGAGCGGCGCCTCGCAACACCGTCACTCCTCTCCCCCCGTGGCCCCACTACCACTGCATTAATGCTGCGCCAGAGTCAAGAAGAATAGGGCGAGTGGCGCATGGCTATACCGACGCTCCTCTTCCCCCGCGTCTCTACTCAAGTGCTTCTTCCTGTTATATAATACGCATGTACATCCACTTAAATACATTATTTCCTATTTATAAAGTCACTACGTGTACCTATTGACCTGTTATTTTGAACGTTTTTTTAAAATGAATGAATGAGTTGAATGAATGAAAATGTTCTTGAAAAAGAACGAGTTAATGAAAATAAAATAAAATTTTTTAAAGGTCCACTTAAAAACATGAAACTTTATGATATTTGTTATCATATATATAAATATACATATACATAAATTAAAAGTACAACAAAACCTTAAATAAAAACTTGAAGTTATTGTTAAAGTATATTTCATGAAAGTATATTCAGAGTTAATACAATTAAATAGTATAATAAGTATATCATTACATTAATAGTTAATAGTACACACATAAAAAGAAATCGCAATGAAAATGCAACATAAAGTACGTATTTAAAAGAATTATAAAAAATCGTAAGACATAATCGAGATCCGAACATGTGAGATGCAAATATCTATCACATAAATGAAGCAAGCAGTCTTAATACAAAATCAATATTAATCACAAATTTAATACTGGACACGTCACAAAATGCATTTATCACACCACGTTAACTTACTAGTAAACCTTAATTTCTATAAAACGATGTTAAATATCGTTACAAAACTTATTCTACTGAAGACACATAATTCTAATGAAGGCACTTTCCTGTAGATAATCACGTATATTTATTATGCAATAAAAATACAGACAAATGGTCACTATTATAAAACTTTTTACGGCAAACTACTAAAATAAATTAAGGAAAACGTTTAAAAAATCTCCATTGTCATAAGAAATACATAATATTTGTGTTTTTAATCAATTGTGCATAACGAACCAGAACTATGTCAAGTAGTTTGATACTTTATTGTGATATGTGATACAATTTACTATAAAACTATTTTCATATGGTTTAGTTAACAATCCCTGCACACATATAAACAAAGCTATAGTCACAATACGCAATAATGATTGAGAGTATAGAAAATACGAGTTATACTTATGTCTAATAGTTATTAAAGACGCTATGTGCTATAAAATAGTCGTGTAGAGATGCAACAGGATGAACATCGTTTGTATTATTATTAGGGACAGGCGCGCTATTATTCTCTTTATTTGTTCCTAATCCATTTATCGTTTGATACAGATGTTTGTGGGAATCTTTTTTAGCACTTGGGGGATGACTGTGAGCGAGATTAGCTTTTAGAACTTCGAGTTTGTCCGTGATAATGAGATGGGCCTTGCATTTCCATTTGGATCCGTACGCAGTGCAGCTCCAGCGATGTGCGTTGGTTCTCGCCTTCAGATGCTTGTAAAAAGTGAAGTCGTTTAAACGGAGATTGATCCTTCCATTAGGCCGTAGGTAAAACTCGACTAGTAAAATAAAACACAGACATTAGACAAAAATACTGTAAAAACTTAATTTATAACTATGCCAAGGAAAGTCGAATTGCAAATTGCATAGACAATGATAAAATGCAACACGATTTCTCTTGTTTTAAATAGCATTAAAAAAAAACTAAAATCTAAGTAAAAATAAAAGGACGTGAGAAATAAATAAGAAGTCATGATTCAGTAACTTTAGTAAGTCATGATAAAAAGAAATGAGCATATAAAAATAGCGTGTGAACGTTCAATACAATTAAAATTTTGCGTTTAGTACCACGTTGAATATTATTATCAAATACTTTTTAAGACTAGCATAATTATATAAATCTTAACGCTAAATGTCGTGTCACCAATACAGTACGATGGAGTCTTAAACAACACTGTCATATATAAAATACAAAACTAATAGTAGTTACCAGTTTTTAGGAAACAATAGGTGTCTTTATTAACTTTTTAAGGCTTATGACTGGATAAAGCATAGAATATTAACTTACAAATATAAATATTATAGTTTTCTTGACCACGCATTACATATTCGGTCTTTTTGTTCACTTGTGCAAATGGGTCTCCCACAGGGATCTATCCTCGCTCCATTTCTATTTTTACTTTATATTAATAATCTATCCGCAATATGTAGTAAAAATATGGTACAGGTGAGTAGAAAAATTCTATTCTAAACCAGTCTCATCTTAAAATCTATAATCTCTCGATTTGTCATTAATACTTAAGTTAATATTAATAATGTATAACTCTATAATACATCTAAAAATACTCATGTTAAGCTTGAGAAACTATTCAGTGATCTTGGCTTTTTTTAAACTTTAATTGTCCATTTTCATTTTCCTTTAAGTTCGGTTATCATTCTAGAAATTACAACTGATTTCAAGCTCCAATAGGAACCATATACGCCGGAACAAAATTAAGTTTTACATTTTTTTATTTAATTAGGTACTGCCTAATTACAAACGTAGGTAAATTAGTTTACATTATTGGATTTGTCGTATAGAAATCAGTAGTTTTGCTAGATGTTTTGAAACCATGTTCTTCTTGCAACATCGAGGCAAAAAGTCTATTTACAAAAAACGGACCTCAACAGTGTAATTAAAAAGTATTTAATAATTAATCTTAGGTTTAAGCTCTATTTTAACAACAAAGTCTCACAAATAATACGCGAACTAAAGTGTATAAAGTACGGAGTTTGACAGCAAAATGTTAAATTTCGCAAAGACTTAGAGACTTCTTTCGTGACAAAGACTCTTCTTTAAATCAAAGACTATCAATAAACAACGATTAGTAATAAGAGCGCAAGAGTCATTTAGTTATTAGTCATTTAAAATAAGTAAGCAAATAAACTGAAAAGTACAACCGACGTCAAAAGATAACAACTAAAATGTCGTCTAAATATGTAGCTATTCTTTTTTTATTTAAATTTATATGGCCTTACAACATCCCTGAAGTATAAACTATTTATCAAAAATAATAATTTAAATCGGTTCAACCGTTTCCGATAAATCAGTGAACATAAGAAAAAAAACATACCGAGTCCAATACAGACCTCGTTTTTTTAAATCGTTTGAAAATAATCATGAAATGAACTCACTGGCACATCCAACAAAAATAATTATTAAATTCCTTTAAGAATTGTACAAGAAAGGGGTAGGACGGTACTCAGAGACAATCTCGAGTTTAAACTCAAACTTTACAATGTTAAAATCTGTGTAACATTATTAGTGTCCGACCGAAGCATCGCCTTCTGCCACCTTCGGCCAAAAAACACCTTTGGCTTCGGTCTTCGGTCGGACACTAAATTTAATATTATGGCCTATACTCAAATTTTTAAATCGTGAAGTTTGCGGTTAAACTTGTCTCTGAACACTGAGCTAAGGTTTTCGTGCAGAACGTTTAGTTGCGCACACGCATACGTATCAGTGTCATAACTGGTAGTGGCCGCTCAAAATGTAGGTGAAACGCAACGGAATTTACACCGATAAATGAGGACTTAGGCTAAGTCAAAATTAGATTTAGTTTAGGCTTATTTAAAACTTTAAAAAATGTACCACCGGCTCGAAAAGTGGGACCTCTACAGAGGACCGGCAAGAAGCTATAGGTTCATTGCTTTTTCCCTTCTTTAAAGTGATTCCACTTCACACTATAACAATTTCAAGGAATTGGAATCATCGTGTTGGTATAAAGATTTATTTTACGGTACCAACAGACAAATAATCCGTGTCGTAATAATTTTTATTATTTAAGTTCTTATCCTCAAAGTAATCGATAATTTTATAAAAGGTCTTACAGAAAAAAAGAACTGATATGCAAATACACTTCTTAGCAAAACCTATTACTAGATTAATTAACATTCAAAGACAAGTATGTGTAAGTAGACGTGTAGCGGCGGTGTAAGAATACCCACTACCCCATATCATCCCGTAGGTGTCGCAAGAGGCGAAGAGAAAGAAACAAATCAAGAGATGGGCAGCAGCATCTTCCTAATAATACTACTAATAATTACTAAAAATAAAAAACAGTGGTTGCCAGCCCGCTAGCAAGCGTGACAACTATGGCAAATATACCCCGTATGAGGTAATCAATGAAGGAGGCCTATGTTCAGCAGTGGAATTTAATAAGCTGTAACGGTAAAGACAAGGATGTATGAAAATTCTCTTGCGATGAATTAGCTTCATGCATTTCGTTTTTTTTTTACCGTGTTTTATTGAATTCAAAGTACTGATTCCGTATACAAATTTAACTGTTAAATAAAATTATTGCTATTTAAGAAAAAGAGATACCCCGGAGCTTTTGTCGATTTTTCTACGTCTTACTTTTCCAACCGATGAAGATTTTCACATTTATGAGAACTTGAAATACGCCTCAAACACAGTTGATTGACACTTTTTTTCTCAATTTTTAAACTTACACTATACATATAAAAAATCGGTGAGATACAATTTATATCCTTAAGTTATCTTTAATATTTAACGCACCCTTGAATATTTTGTATTCTAAGTGAAATTATTTTCTCTGTTGGGGAATTTTTCTTTACGCTATTTCCTTTAAAAAAGCTATGTAAAGGCACAACAGGATGGACGTCTTTTTTAGGGACAGGTCCGCTACAATTGTTTTTACGTCTGTGGGAATCTTTTGGAAGATGACTGTGAGCGAGATTAGCTTTTAGAACTTCGAGTTTATCTGTGATGATGAGATGGGCCTTGCATTTCCATTTGGATCCGTACGCAGTGCAGCTCCAACGATGTGCGTTGGTTCTCGCCTTCAAATGCTTATAAAAAGTGAAGTCATTTAAACGGATATTTATTTTTCCACTTGGGCGCTGGTAAAACTCGGCTAGTAAGAAAATAACAAAGACATTAGACAAACAATATAGATTGCGAATGTTCAATTGGAAGCAGTGTGTGTGTGTGTGCAATCTTACACATGATGCATTATAGAATGGTAAGATACGCAACGAAATTTCTAGTATCTTAAAAAACTAAAATATCTTGAAAAACTCAAATCTACATAGAAATATAACAGGATGTTAATCAGAAAAGTTTTGAATTATTTTGAATGACCATACAAAACAATATTTTGATTAATATCGAATGCTACCAGTTATGTTTAATAGTAAAATTAACGACACAAAAAATAATGTTCTTCCTATACCTTTTTTGTTGATAAGATAAGAATGTTTACGGCTAAATCATGCCATTAAACAATAATAGAATAAACTTTTCAACAACGGTGGATATTAACGTCGTACATGCGAACTTTTTTTTAACTAGCACTTACATTTTTAACTCACTTTCTTATTTAAAAAAAAAGTTATACATGAAAACTTAGTAAGTTACAACCTATATTCGAGCCAAATATCATATTAAAGCTTATTCAATTTTTTTTTAATAATTAAGGGTCTACATTGATTACTTTTTCTAAAATCCTACGCGCCCTTGAATATTTTCTATCCTTAATGACAGATTTATGTTCTCTCTTACGGAAGTTTTCTTTACCTGAAAAGTAAAAACAAAATCTTACTAGCATCATACACTTGTAACGATAGACCATTTCAATCAGTATCCTATAATAGCATCAACAAATAAGTTATTAAAACAAGTGATTTCTTTTTAAATTTTGTACTAAAAAAATATACCACGTTTTTTTCATATTTCCTACATTGTCGCCCGACTCAGCTATGTTCAAAATTTCAAGGGTCTAGCTCATCGGGAAATGCTCGAAATTTGAGTTGCAAGATTCCACCCAGAACGACAGCCAGAGAGACAGATAAACAAGAAAGTCACTTAATAAAACATGGTAAAATTGTTGGCGAATTGTTTGTATACAGAAAATGTAAAAGCAACAAAAAGAATTGGTTTATACGTACATTATTATATTTCGTTTTGATATTCTCCAAAAAATACGTGGAAGGTGGATGCGTGTGCTCTGTCTGAGCCCTTACTACCAACATTTCATGTGTTACGTGAAGGAATCCTCTGCAAGACCTGGACGACATTTGTGTACAGCTCCAACGGAAACCGTCGCGTAGATTTTTATGCTGGTAATATGTGTAACCATTTAGCATAAGTAGATTTTTTCCATTCCGACCCTTAACCATGAGTACTGAAAAGATATAAATGCATTACGGGCAACCAAATATCAATTTGAGGAACAGACACACCGCGCGAGAGATATGGATAATTGGCGAATTAAGTCTGATTTTCACAGCGCGCAGTTCTAGTACAGTTTTAGTAGCTGACGAACAGTAAAGATCAGCTACCATCCGACAGTTATCCTGTGAATGCAACAAGGATCCAGTTCTAACTGGATAGTTACTGCCAGTCAGATATTACAAACATATTTTGATTTCAATATCCACCCACCCTACCCCACTTCAACAATGTCCCCTAATGTGTGGACGTCCTTCCTACAAATGGAGAAGCCCACCTTCAGCCGTGGACTATTACAAAATGATGAAGAAGCTCACCAGGAAATAATTAGTCGTATATTCTCACGAAGTATAATAATTCGTAGATCCTGTGGAAAAACAAACAGCCATATGCAACATGATTTTGATGGTCAGCTCTGATAGGACAGTAGTTGCCTACTGTTTAGACGAAAAATGTCTACAATTAAAAGACCTCGATATTGTGGCCGTATTGTGTAAACAGCAGAACACAGAGATACTGACTGTACAGTCAGAGCCTTTTTTTATAAAACTGAAATGACAGACGATACAGTCCACGTGATGGTAAGTGTCTACTGCAACCCATGGACACTAGTAGCCAACATTATACAGAGAAGACTACAGATGCGTTGTCACCTCCGAGGACTACGATGGAATGCCTCACGACTTGTAATTATACCTTTTACCCTGGCAAAATAATTTCATCCCACATTATATAATTCGTTCAAAAAGTTAGAAAGACATATATTTTTTTATATACAGTAAGGATGGCAAACGAGCACACAGTCCACCTGATGGTAAGTGGTTGCTGTAGTCCATAAACATCTACATCCATCCTCGATTACGAATCAAAATGCAGATGCGTCGTCACCCGTGAGGACTAAGATGGAATGCCTCGTTTCCAGTTAAAAGGGTAATAAGGGATATAATACAAACTAAAGGAGTACGTAGGAATTACATATTACACGACGACAATACGTGTTTATTACTTAATTACGTAATTTCACGTAAAACATTTTGGCAGATAGTGTACAATACTGTACAATGTTGTATTTATGCACCTATGGACAAATAAAAGAAGTTCTATTTAATTTTAATTCAAATTTTAACATAATCCATTCCGTCAGGACGCTCGGTATAAATTTCCTTTATAGTTCTATACTATATTCAGCAGGTAACTTAAAAACAATTCAAGTGCAATCAAATTTTAAAATAAAAGCCTTCTTTGCTGCAATGGTATCGAGACGGTTCATGAGTGTGCATCTCGTTCCTTCTTATCAAAACTCCGTCCTCAGTGAGAATCAGGGCGGCCTTGCATTTCCTGGACGTGTGCCTGGAACATGCCCAGCGAACCCCCGAGTTTAATATCACGTGTTTGAAGTAGGTGTAGTAATTTAACATGGCAAGCATTTTACCCGATCTTGTCCTGATGAACTTTACTGAAAGAAAGAGCTTCATCAAAATCAACAAAAGCCGGAATTTAGTTCATATCCTTCCAATATACTTTAATTACCTAGTCAGGTCATAAATTCTGTCACATGTTTAATATAAAATAATTGAAACAAGTTTATTCATTATGTAACCATTTATATACCAAAATGAACTTAACAAAACATAGATTCTTATGACACTAAAGTTTATTCAAAATGACCTCCGTGATTTTGAATACAGGCTTTCAATCTGCGCGGCCAGTTGTTTATCGCAGCACGAACGAGGTCCATGTCAATATCGGCGGCTGCCTTAATCAAGGATGTCTTGAGTGACTCCAAATTGGGATGAGGCTTTGAGCACGCCTTTTCCTCTAAGTGTTGCCATATCTTGTAATCTAACGGATTCAAATCTGGACTGGAGGAGGGCCAGTCTTCGTGCCGGATGAAGTTGATTTCACGCGCCGCCAGCCAGTATTGTGTGCTCTTCGCTCTATGAGCTGGCGCCGAATCTTGTTGGAATACCCAGTGCCTGTTATTGAACATGGTATGAGAAACAGGTTCCACAAGGTTCGTCAGGACTGTATTTTGATACACAACTGCATTCGTTTTTACACCTTTCTCACAAAAATGTACCTCTGTTAAGCCCCAATAAGAAACTCCCAACCATACCATGAGCGAGGATGGAAAATGACCTCGTTGGACACGCGGAATACGGTTGCTCGCTTCTTCACTACTGTGTGCGTACACCTTATCATTTTGTTTGTTGTAGCTCTCTTCTACGGTAAAAATTTTTTCATCCGAAAAAAGAATTTCCCGATATTTTTTTCCCGCGTACCGCTTCAACATAGCGCGGCATCTCTGCAGTCTCAGGTCCATTAGACGAGCATTCAAACGATGTCCTGTTTTTCTTCGATATGCCCGAAGCCCTAAGTCTTCATTTAACACCCTTTTCACCGTGGTTCTGCTTAACCCCATCTGAAGGGCCAACAGTTTCTGCTTACGTTTGGGATTTCTTTGAATTCGCGCCTTCACAGCTTTTATCACTGCTGGAGTCCTAACAGACCGAGGGCGACCACTTCTTGACCTGTCATCTACACTAGAGTTTTCATTGTATCGTTTGATGGTACGATAAACGAATCTTTTGGTTATATTCAAATTTTTCAGTATGTCAAAAATTTGAATTGGCGCGTAACCGCAACGATGCAACGCAATAACTGGAACACGGTCTTCTTTAAGCATCCACTCCATATTTAAAAATAAGTAAAATTCTAAAAAGTATACAGTTTTATTTTCATGAACAATTCGAAATTCTAATTCAATAAACTTTTTTGTGGCCAGCATTCTAAAACAAAAGTTTTTACTGTGTGACAATACTTATGACCTGACTGTGTATTTTGGACTTATTATTATATTTGGGAGTTATTTAATGACAAAAATTGTAAATTGCGAATAAATAATAATAGGAGAATCATTAAATGTTGTTAAGAAGCTCGCTAAATCATTCGTACTAATAAATGTTCACAGGGTTATTTTTCAAACAGTATCCAAATTTTATATTTAAATTATAACATATAAATAATGATCTACCGTTATTGTATTTTTGGAAAATACGAGTAAATTTTTGTTTGAATGTGATTTATGGGACAACAACTACCCGTACGCGCGCACCTTTGTGTGCAATTCAATTCACAGCGTTTTTACCGACCGAGCGACCATTACGAATGTGTGCGTGCGTAGTAAAATAGTAGGCGTTAGATATATTATATGAATGACAATCAGTTAAAATGTATTACCACGCGTTCTAAATTTAAAAGAGAAAAAGGACAGAATGTTTAAGATTATTTTTAATTCATTTTTCTTCACTTTCTCTGCAAATTTGGGCATATATTGCAAAATTACCCTGAGATATAAAATTATGAAATATCTTTCACCTTCAGGTGCATAACCTACTGTCTCTTCAATAAATTACTTACTTACTTACTTATCTTCACGCACAATCCCTGACGGGGTAGCCAGAGAGAACAGATCGCCAAGTGTCACGATCCTTACATACCTCTTTCGCTTTCAATAAATTAATAATCTCAAAATAGTTTTAAACTTTGTAATGCTACAGATCCTGCTTTAAAATAGAATAAATAAAAATTAGTTCATGGTGAAAATGACAGTAATAATATGGAAAAATATATTTTGAAGCTTTCTACATCATTATTTATCTATGGTTAACGCACTGACGTCGTATTGTTCACACAATTAGGTACATATAACAGCTGCTTCATGAACGTTTATCATGTTAAGGGAGCGGGAGACTCAAGACGACTGAGGTCTTTGCGAAGTAGCACGAGTGTGTAGTCACGTTCTTCGAACTGCGATCGACTTCGACGACCACTTCGTCAAAGTTACTTCGCGAGTAGTGTAGAGGAGGCATTATGTGTTTATATTTGCAAAATATCACATTTACATAATATAGAAATTTGTATCTATTAAGCAAGTTAGTTTTAGTAGTTTATACAAAAAAAAATATACATAAATGAATTCGATGAAAGTACAAAGTTAAAAGCGTTTTCATAGTTAAATGTATTCAACATTTATTCCAGAGATTAGATTCTGATAGTTATCTGGATGAAACCAAAACTAGTATCAGACTTATGTCTAAATCATACCAGCTATAATTGAAGAACCAGAAAAAAATATAAACAATAAATAAATAAAGTTAATAAGTGAAGAAGAAAATAAGTAACCCCTAAATAACGGTTTAAAGTATTAAGATTAGAAGTGCCAACGTGGCATTTCACAAGGCTGCTATTCCGCCTTCGCCTCTCGCGTCCAGTAATGTTAATACGATAAACCAACCGAATGTGGAATTAATGAGGCAAGAAAATCAAAACATAAATATTAAATATATATTATTGCAAATTGCTCATCTGATAAAATAGATAAGTTATTGAAAACAGCTGAATAGAATTACTTTTCAAAGAGTAGCCAAATTTTTAACTCAAGTTCAAATATATAAATAATTTCCCAAATTTAATGTGATTTATGGGTAACAACGTTTTTGCCTACCGATCGACCCTTACGAATGTGTGCTTGCGCAGTAAAATCAGTTAAAATAATTCATTACCACGCATTTTGAATTTAAAAGATAAAAAACACAGAATGCCTATATTACTTATTCTGAAACTTCTCTGCAAATTTGGCCGGTAATTGCAAAATAACCCTGTATACAAATAGATCTATAAAGATAGCCAAAAATGACCGTGTCGCTGCCGGGAACAAAGTCAATGGTGCCCTGACTGCGTTAGTCAAAAGGCAAGGCGTAGTGAAGAGTGCACGCCTTGCAATACATAACGCAGTGTTGGTACCGACTTTGTTATATGGCAGCGAAACCTGGGTATGCCAGAAGAAGCATAAAAGCAAGTTGAATGCAGTGGAGATGCGATCTCTTCGTAAAATGTGCGACGTTACCATGGCCGACCGGAAGCGAAACGAAGAGATTCGCTATTGCGAATCTCTTCGTGTCGCTTCGCTTTTCGGTCACAAAAATTGATAAGGGCGTGATTCGATGGTTTGGGCCCGTTTAGCGAATGAGTGAAGACCGAATGGTGAAGAAAATATATAGCGCGAAAGTTAATATTAAAAGGTGTCGAAGTAGACCGAGACTAACTTTCGAAGACCATGTGAGCAAACTGCTCGAAGAGGGGAGGGTCAAGAGTATTTTGATACTTAGACGTGCATGTATGAAGAAGTTAATGAATCTGAAAGAAGCGAAAGAGGTATGTAAAGATCGTGACACTTGGCGATCTGTTCTCTCTGGCTACCCCGTCAGGGATTGTGCGTGATGATAAGTAAAAATGACCGAAAAGTAAAAATGCAAACTATTACTGATATAATATATTTAGATTTGATTAATCCATTACACACAAAGATCTGTAAAAATATTCTTTAAAAAAAACTAAAAATAAAAATTAAAAATAACATGTAATCCCACTTTATTTCTTTATCTCTTTTTCTACCATTTCTTTCGTTACCTCGTTACAAAGATCAATGTCGATACGCAATTTCTTCGAAAAAAGCAAATTTATATACGCATTCGTAACACTTTATTTATCTAATTTATCTAATATACAAAAATTAATTTTTGTTTGTTCGTGTTTTATGCGCTGCAATACTGTTCATCAGATTGCAGTAAAACTTTGTCAACTTATGGTTTGCACATCTGCGAAGGTTATAGCCATAGTACAATTAACTTACAGAAGGTGTCGCGCGTATCGTACCGACAAATTTATTTGAAAGTAATACATCCTTCAACTTCAATAAGCTAATGTATAATCATTCCTAATTAAATAAAAGTCTTACAAATTTAAAACGATATTTCCACAATTATTACTTCTGGGGCAGCAACGCGCAGGACACCAACTAGTCTATACAAATAAATAAAATTGAAATGTCTGTTTGTAATATCGAAATAACAGCTTTTTACTATATGCATATGAAAGTATATACAGTAATTATAACAAAAACACGATTTATAAAATTTTTGTCTGTCTGTCTTTCTGTCTGTCTGTCTGTTTGTTCCGGCTAACCTCCGAAACGGCTGGACCGATTTTGACCGGACTTTCACTGGCAGATAGCTGATGTTATAAGGTGTAATTTAAGCTTCTTTTATTTAGGACAAAAATATGGGTCCCGCGCAAAAATGAATTAAAAACCTAAATAAAAGATCGATAGAACTACATTAGTTTAATGGTTAAGATCTGTAAAAAAAAAACAAGGAGGACAAGTACCAAGTCACAAAATAGAAAATAATATAAAATATAAATGGAGTTTAATCTTAAATAAGTATTCTTATCAAAGCATTCCAATCGTAATTACACGCGGGCGAAGTCGCGGGGAACAGCTAGTTCTAAATAAATTCATAAGTTTCACTTTATTTATGCTAAAAAAAATGTTTCCAATTACGATATCAAAGCTCTTTTTCTTTATTAACCCGAAGATGGGGATACGTAAGATTTAGCGTAATCGCCACGCTCGATTGTCGAATTGACGATTTCAGTACCAGATGTTTCATGCCTTTGACGCCCTTATTGTTTATGTCTAGCGTAAACATTAAGAATTGTTACTTTGCCATCTGTTGATGGTCACGAATATAATATTATGTAAATAGATAAAAGTATTGTTATTTCTTTAAAATACAATTTATAAAATAATTTCTCTGTAATAATAATGAAAATTTAGTCTATCAAATACATTTCAATGAAATTTACATTTCATGTCGATTTCTGTGTACTTAAATAATTAAATTTCATAAAAATAAATGTGAAATTCTTGTTACTTTGTGTAAATTTTTCAAAGTAGTTTCAGAAATTAGAATAAGTTATTGAGTATTGCTGTTCTTTGAGACGACCTATAATATGACTTCAAAATTAATACTCTTGCAAGTCTACTTCTTAAATTACTTTTACTTACTTTTCAACAATATCTTTCAAGATCCTAGTTGTTAAGAAATTTTAGATTAAAATAAGGATAGTATACTAAAATTCTTTGCTGGAAGATTAACCTTCATTATACTTTGATGTATATGCCGTCTTTATTCCGATAGTATCGGGAAGGTTGGTGGGTGTGGTTTTCATTCATCTTCAAGACAGCACCATATTCATCGAGTATTAAAAAGGAGGTGCAGCTCTGTGAGAAATGCTTCGTGCACTGCCAGCGCACGCCGGTCTTGAGCGCGTAGTGCCTGAAGTAAGTGAATTCGTTGTACATGGCCAGGGTTTTGTTCTTGCTTGTTGGAATGAAACGGACTGGAACACAATTCGATAGTAAACATACCAATTTAAAGAATATTCAACCAATAAATAAAAAAAAATGTGCATTGTAATTGTGTACACACGTATGAAATGAAACTTCTTTACGTCCTATCTTCTTTTATTTCGTTACCTATGCAGCCCCGGCGGTGAAACGTTACAAGAAAACGTGACGTTTTAACCGTTTATATTTATACCGTACTAAATTTGTCCACTACGTCGATTAAGAAGTTTCACTTCAGTAAAAGATAATATTATAAGTAGATACAATTAACGGTCTAACAATTTTTCTATAGTAATTAACCGTAGTATTCGCTGTTCACTAAATGTACGAGTATCTTTTGTTACGACTTGCAGTACTAAGAACGCGTTCCAACAGAAATCAAAATAAATAAAAATATTCAATGTGCTTCTTTATTTTTCGCGTTATCGCCTGGTGACGCTGCCCGATGAATCAAGATCGCTTATCACGCAGCCTTCCGAAAAACTCCACATAAGAGAGACAGTCAAAAGACAAAATGAGAGAAAAAAGAATAAAAATCGTAAAAGTGAAAGAAAAATTGAAAAACTCTCTTCTACTCAGGCCACCACGGTTTGCGAAAGGTAGACATTTATACAAGCAGAAAAAGAGCCCTATCACTTAATGAAACTTCTATTTAGCTCATCACGAGTGAAAGAATTTGTAAGGCATCTGCAGCAAAACCAGAGTTACCAACATAAATTCATTCATCACAGCCACTTATGTTGGCTTATGTTTAGCAGTGGATAATTAGTCCACTGCTAAACATAAGCCTCCCCAGAGATTGCCTCATAAGAAAGATGTTTGCCATAGTTGCCACGCTCTGCAGACGGGTTGGCAACCAGTTTTTCTTCTTTTCTTTTGGGTTTGTTTCACTTTGTCGCCTCTTACGACACCCAAATGACGATATGGGGGAGCGGATATGAGAGTAACCGACATAACTCCACACATTAGCATGTTTAAGTGACAATGGTCTCAGGACGTTTTATATTCATACACATAAATTGCACATGGATCATGGACAAACATTCAAGCCTCTATTTGTTTATGTTCACAAATACTTGATCCCTGTTGGAATCGGAGTTCCGCAGCGCTGTAATGAAGGCTAATTTTCAGCTATGTCTGTCGCTAGTTGACACTGCTTGGGTATATATTGCAAAATTACCCTGAGATATAAAATTATAAAATATCTTTCACCTTCAGATGCATAACCTACCGTCTCTGCAATAGATTAATAATCTCAAAATAATTTTAAGATTAATAATGCTACAGAGCCTTCTTTAAAATAGAATAAATAAAAATTAGTTCATGGTGAAAGTGACAGTAAAAATATGGAAAAATATATTTTGGTATTAATATCCGTTTACCTTATTTTGATGCGTGAAATATCGGCGAAGAATTGTGCTAGTCGTGAAAAAATACTCCAATATTATAAATAACTTTTCAAGTCTTCAAATGTGAAAAAAAATCATACTAAAGTCGAAGCAGGAACCGTTACGGCCCCTCTACACTACTCGCGAAGTTGGGCGAGGAGAATAGTGTAGAGAGGTACTTCGATTCGCTTCGTGCAACCTCGCTTCGCCTCAGGCGACTTCCGATCGCTGTCAGTTTTTTGCGCCAAAGTCAAAGGACTTCGCGAAGTACCCCGAATACACGAAGCGTCTTACTGCACTACTTGACGTACGCCAGTTATATATTAGGTCCTTACATATGAAATTAGCGTTCTGTCGTACTGACCACTTTAATCTGAAATATCTCCCCTTTGGTTAAGAATTCCAAATTCAAATTTATAAATTCATTTAACTGGTACATTTGAGTTTTGAAAACAGTCATTCATTTGTTTTTTCCTCATTATTTTTTTCTTTGGCGTCACTTATTACCGCACAATGGAAAACATGAAATATCGGTATATTTACGAATACAAGTTCTACTGTGGCATCGGTGCTGCAGAAACAGCTCCAAGGATTAATTATGTGTACGGCGCTGGTGTCGTAAAAGAAAGCACGGTATGTTTTGGTTTCAACGTTTTCGTTCTGGAAATTTCGACCTTCAGAACCAACCCGGTGGACGGCCGGAGACCAAAGTGGAAAATGAAGAATTAGAGGCTATTCCGGAAGCGTATCCATCACAAAGGACTTCAGAGATACAATTGGAATGGCTGCGACAACCACCGTACTCCCCGGAGCTTGCTCCATCAGATAACCATTTTTTCCGGAATTTGGACAAGTTCTTACAAGGAAAAAAATTCAACTCCGATGCGACAGTCCAAACCGCCTTCAAAGAGTTTATTGATTCTCGCCCCGATGGTTTTTTAGTAAAGGAATCAATGAACTACCTACTCGTATGAGATGGCAAAAGTGCATAGATAACAACAGTGCATACTTTAATTAATTAAATATATTTGACAAAAAAATTTACTTTATATTCCTCCCGTACAAAACGCCAATTTCATATGTAAGGACCTAATATTAATATTTTATATATAAATATTAAATATGTAGCTTTCTAGATAAATATTTATCTATGGTTAACGCACTGACGTGGTACTGTTCACACAATTAGGTACCTATAGCAGCTGCCTCTTGAACGTTATTCATGTTAAGGGAGCGGGAGACTCAAGACGACTGAGCTCTTTGCGAAGTAGTACGAGTGTGTAGTCACGTTCTTCGGACTGCGATCGACTTCGACGACCACTTCGCCAAAGTTACTTCGCTAGTGCTTGTGTTAGTGCTTGCAAAATATCACATTTACATAATATAGTCATTTGTATCCATTAAAGAAGTTAGTTTTAGTAGTTTATACAAAAAAAATATACATAAATGAATTCGATGAAAGTACATAGTTAAAAGCGTTTTCATAGAGTTAAAGTGTATTCAACATTTATTCCAGAGATTAGATTCTGATAGTTATCTGGATGAAACCAAAACTAGTATCAGACTTATGTCTAAATCATACCAGCTATAATTGAAGAACCAGAAAAAAATATAAACAATAAATAAATAAAGTTAATAAGTGAAGAAGAAAATAAGTAACCCCTAAATAACGGTTTAAAGTATTAAGATTAGAAGTGCCAACGTGGCATTTCACAAGGCTGCTATTCCGCCTTCGCCTCTCGCGTCCAGTAATGTTAATACGATAAACCAACCGAATGTGGAATTAATGAGGCAAGAAAATCAAAACATAAATATTAAATATATATTATTGCAAATTGCTCATCTGATAAAATAGATAAGTTATTGAAAACAGCTGAATAGAATTACTTTTCAAAGAGTAGCCAAATTTTTAACTCAAGTTCAAATATATAAATAATTTCCCAAATTTAATGTGATTTATGGGTAACAACGTTTTTGCCTACCGATCGACCCTTACGAATGTGTGCTTGCGCAGTAAAATCAGTTAAAATAATTCATTACCACGCATTTTGAATTTAAAAGATAAAAAACACAGAATGCCTATATTACTTATTCTGAAACTTCTCTGCAAATTTGGCCGGTAATTGCAAAATAACCCTGTATACAAATAGATCTATAAAGATAGCCAAAAATGACCGTGTCGCTGCCGGGAACAAAGTCAATGGTGCCCTGACTGCGTTAGTCAAAAGGCAAGGCGTAGTGAAGAGTGCACGCCTTGCAATACATAACGCAGTGTTGGTACCGACTTTGTTATATGGCAGCGAAACCTGGGTATGCCAGAAGAAGCATAAAAGCAAGTTGAATGCAGTGGAGATGCGATCTCTTCGTAAAATGTGCGACGTTACCATGGCCGACCGGAAGCGAAACGAAGAGATTCGCTATTGCGAATCTCTTCGTGTCGCTTCGCTTTTCGGTCACAAAAATTGATAAGGGCGTGATTCGATGGTTTGGGCCCGTTTAGCGAATGAGTGAAGACCGAATGGTGAAGAAAATATATAGCGCGAAAGTTAATATTAAAAGGTGTCGAAGTAGACCGAGACTAACTTTCGAAGACCATGTGAGCAAACTGCTCGAAGAGGGGAGGGTCAAGAGTATTTTGATACTTAGACGTGCATGTATGAAGAAGTTAATGAATCTGAAAGAAGCGAAAGAGGTATGTAAAGATCGTGACACTTGGCGATCTGTTCTCTCTGGCTACCCCGTCAGGGATTGTGCGTGATGATAAGTAAAAATGACCGAAAAGTAAAAATGCAAACTATTACTGATATAATATATTTAGATTTGATTAATCCATTACACACAAAGATCTGTAAAAATATTCTTTAAAAAAAACTAAAAATAAAAATTAAAAATAACATGTAATCCCACTTTATTTCTTTATCTCTTTTTCTACCATTTCTTTCGTTACCTCGTTACAAAGATCAATGTCGATACGCAATTTCTTCGAAAAAAGCAAATTTATATACGCATTCGTAACACTTTATTTATCTAATTTATCTAATATACAAAAATTAATTTTTGTTTGTTCGTGTTTTATGCGCTGCAATACTGTTCATCAGATTGCAGTAAAACTTTGTCAACTTATGGTTTGCACATCTGCGAAGGTTATAGCCATAGTACAATTAACTTACAGAAGGTGTCGCGCGTATCGTACCGACAAATTTATTTGAAAGTAATACATCCTTCAACTTCAATAAGCTAATGTATAATCATTCCTAATTAAATAAAAGTCTTACAAATTTAAAACGATATTTCCACAATTATTACTTCTGGGGCAGCAACGCGCAGGACACCAACTAGTCTATACAAATAAATAAAATTGAAATGTCTGTTTGTAATATCGAAATAACAGCTTTTTACTATATGCATATGAAAGTATATACAGTAATTATAACAAAAACACGATTTATAAAATTTTTGTCTGTCTGTCTTTCTGTCTGTCTGTCTGTTTGTTCCGGCTAACCTCCGAAACGGCTGGACCGATTTTGACCGGACTTTCACTGGCAGATAGCTGATGTTATAAGAAGTAACGTAGGCTGCTTCTATTTTAGAAAAATGATTAGGGTTTCGCGCAAAAAATTAAAACCCATGAAATCCAATCGTAATTACGTGCGGGCGAAGTCGCGGGGAGCAGCTAGTTCTAAATAAATTCATAAGTTTCACTTCATTTATGCAAAAAAAAATGTTTCCAATTACGATATCAAAGCTCTTTTTCTTTATTAACCCGAAGATGGGGATATGTAAGATTTAGCGTAATCGCCACGCTCGATTGTCGAATTGACGATTTCAGTACCAGATGTTTCATGCCTTTGACGCTCTTATTGTTTACGTCTAGCGTAAACATTAAGAATTGGTACTTTGCCATCTGTTGGTGGTCACGAGATCTTCTTAGCATTTCTTTGGTTTGTGAAAATCTAATACAATATAATATTATGTAAATAGATAAAAGTATGGTTATTTCTTTAAAATACACAATTTATGAAATAATTTCTCTGTTTGTAATAATAATGAAAATTTAGTCTCCAAATACATTTCAATGAAATTTACATTTCATGTCGATTTCTGTGTACTTAAATAATTAAATTTCATAAAAATAAATGTGAAATTCTTGTTACTGTGTGTAAATTTTTCAAAGTAGTTTCAGAAATTACAATAAGTTATTGAGTATTGCTGTTCTTTAAGACGGTCTATAATATGACTTCAAAATTAATACTCTTGCAAGTGTACTTCTTAAATTACTTTTACTTACTTTTCAAAAATATCTTTCAAGATCCTAGTTGTTAAGAAATTTTACATTAAAATAAGGATGGTATACTAAAATTCTTTGCTGGAAGATTAACCTTCATTATACTTTAATGTATATGCCGTCTTTATTCCGATAGTATCGGGAAGGTTCATGCGTGTGGTTTTCATTCATCTTCAAGACAGCGCCATATTCATCGAGTATTAAAAAGGAGGTGCAGCTCTGTGAGAAGTGCTTTGTGCACTGCCAGCGCACGCCGGTCTTGAGCGCGTAGTGCCGGAAGTAAGTGAATTCGTTGTACATGGCCAGGATTTTGTTCTTGCTTGTTGGAATGAAACGGACTGGAACACAATTCGATAGTAAACATACCAATTTAAACAATATTCAGTCAATAAAAAAAATGTGAATTGTAATTGTGTACACACGTACGAAATGAAACTTCTTTACGTCCTATCTTCTTTTATTTCGTTACCTGTGCAGCCCCGGCGGTGAAAAGTTACAAGAAAACGTGACGTTTTAACCGTTATATTATATTAACTTAATTTAATATATTATATATAATTTTTTAAATTATATTATATTAATTTAACAGTGGTAGAGCCACGCGGCAGCTTTTGCTGTCGCACGGATGGGCCGGCTCGAACCGGGGTGGTACCACGACCTCACAGAATACCAGCGTGAAGTAGAGGTTTACCTCTGCGTTTCGCTTGGTGAGTGCAGGTGGCCGGAGGCCCTTTTTACTGGATATGAGGCATTCCATCTTAGTCCTCACGGGTGAAAACGCATCTGCATTCTGATCTGTAACAGAGGATAGATGTAGATGTCTATGGGCCGCAGCAACCACTTACCATCAGGTGGACTGTGTGCTTGTTTTTCACCCTTATCCTATAAAAAAAATCAAAATCGCTTATCACACAGCCTTCCGAAAACTCCACATAAGAGAGATAGTCAAGAGACAAAGAGAGAGGAAAAAGAATAAAAATCGTAAAAGTGAAAGAAAAATTGAAAAACTCTCTTCTACTAAATCAGGCCGCCACGGCTTGCGAAAGGTAGATATTTATACAAGCAGAAAAAGAGCCCTATCACTTAATGAAACCTCTATTTAGCTCATCACGAGTGAAAGAATTTGTAAGGCATCTGCAGCAAAACCAGAGTTACCAACATACATTCATTCATCACAGCCACTTATGTTGGCTTATGTTAAGCAGTGGATAATTAGTTCACTGCTAAACCTAAGCCTCCCCACAGATTGCCTCATACGGATGTTTGCCATAGTTGCCACGCTCTGCAGACGGGTTGGCAACCAGTTTTTCTTCTTTTCTTTTGGTTTGTTTCACTTTGCTCTTACGACACCCAAATGACGATATGGGGGAGCGGATATGAGAGTAACCGACATAACTCCACACATTAGCATGTTTAAGTGACAATGGTCTCAGGACGTTTTATATTCATACACATAAATTGCACATGGATCATGGACAAACATTCAAGCCTCTATTTGTTTATGTTCACAAATACTTGATCCTTGTTGGAATCGAAGTTCCGCAGCGCTGTAATGAAGGCTAATTTTCAGCTATGTCTGTCGCTAGTTGACACTGCTTGGGTATATATTGCAAAATTACCCTGAGATATAAAATTATAAAATATCTTTCACCTTCAGGTGCATAACCTACTGTCTCTTCAATAGATTAATAATATCAAAATAATTTTAAGATTAATAATGCTACAGAGCCTTCTTTAAAATAGAATAAATAAAAATTAGTTCATGGTGAAAATGACAGTAATAATGTGGAAAATATATTTTGGTATTAATATCCGTTTACCTTAATTTGATGCGTGAAATATCGGTGAAGAATTGTGCTAGTCGTGAAAAAATACTCCAATATTATAAATAACTTTTCAAGTCTTCAAATGTGAAAAAAAATCATACTAAAGTCGAAGCAGGAACCGTTACGACCCCTCTACACTACTCGCGAAGTTGGGCGAGGAGAATAGTGTAGAGGTACTTCGATTCGCTTCGTGCAACCTCGTTTCGCCTCAGACGACTTCCGATCGCTGTCAGTTTTTTGCGCCAGAGTCAAATGACTTCGCGAAGTACCCCGAATACACGAAGCGTCTCACTGCACTACTTGACGTACGCCAGTTATATATTAGGTCCTTACATATGAAATTAGCGTTCTGTCGTACTGACCACTTTAATCTGAAATATCTCCCCTTTGGTTAAGAATTCCAAATTCAAATTTATAAATTCATTTAGCTGGTACATTTGAGTTTTGAAAACAGTCATTCATTTGTTTTTTCCTCATTATTTTTTTCTTTGGCGTCACTTATTACCGCACAATGGAAAACATAAAATATCGGTATATTTACGAATACAAGTTCTACTGTGGCACCGGTGCTGCAGAAACAGCTCGAAGGATTAATTATGTGTACGGCGCTGGTGTCGTAAAAGAAAGCACGGTACGTTTTGGTTTCAACGTTTTCGTTCTGGAAATTTCGACCTTCAGAACCAACCCGGTGGACGGCCGGAGACCATAGTGGAAAATGAAGAATTAAAGGCTATTCCGAAAGCGTATCCATCACAAAGGACTTCAGAGATACAATTGGAATGGCTGCGACAACCACCGTACTCCCCGGAGCTTGCTCCATCAGATTACCATTTTTTCCGGAATTTGGACAACTTCTTACAAGGAAAAAAATTCAAATCCGATGCGGCAGTCCAAACGGCCTTCAAAGAGTTTATTGATTCTCGCCCCGATGGATTTTTAGTAAAGGAATCAATGAACTACCTACTCGTATGAGATGGCAAAAGTGCATAGATAACAACAGTGCATACTTTAATTAATTAAATATATTTGACAAAAAATTTTACTTTATATTCCTCCCGTACAAAACGCCAATTTCATATGTAAGGACCTAATATGAATATTTTATATATAAATATTAAATATGTAGCTTTCTAGATAAATATTTATCTATGGTTAACGCACTGAAGAGGTACTGTTCACACAATTAGGTACCTATAGCAGCTGCCTCTTGAACGTTATTCATGTTAAGGGAGCGGGAGACTCAAGACGACTGAGCTCTTTGCGAAGTAGTACGAGTGTGTAGTCACGTTCTTCGGACTGCGATCGACTTCGACGACCACTCCGTCAAAGTTACTTCGCTAGTACTTGTGTTAGTGGTTGCAAAATATCGCATTTACATAATATAGTCATTTGTATCCATTAAACAAGTTAGTTTTAGTAGTTTATACAAAAAAAATATACATAAATGAATTCGATGAAAGTACAAAGTTAAAAGGGTTTTCATAGAGTTAAAGTGTATTCAACATTTATTCCAGAGATTAGATTCTGATAGTTATCTGGATGAAACCAAAACTAGTATCAGACTTATGTCTAAATCATACCAGCTATACTTGAAGAACCAGAAAAAAATATAAACAATAAATAAATAAAATTAATAAGTGAAGAAGAAAATAAATAACCCCTAAATAACGGTTAAAGTATTAAGATTAGAAGTGCCAACGTGGCATTTCACAAGGCAGCTATTCGCCTTCGCCTCTCGCGTCCAGTAATGTTAATACGATAAACCATATATAAATATTAAATATATATTATTGCAAATTGCTCATCTGATTAAATAGATAAGTTATTGAAAATAGCTAAATAGAATTACTTTTCAAAGGGTAGCCAAATTTTAAACTCAAGTTCAAATATATAAATAATATCCCAAATTTAATGTGATTTATGGGTAACAACGATTTTGCCTACCGATCGACCCTTACGTATGTGTGCTTGCGCAGTAAAATCAGTTAAAATAAACCTAGCAAGCTAACAGCATAGCAAAGTGGCAAAGCAATCAGCTTTGTAGCGGTTTCTAACGGTTACCGTTGAGCAATCAGTTTCAAAATAAGAGGTTCAGATGCCTGGGTGATCAGTAATCGATTGCTGAAAACAGAATTTGAAATTTCGAAACCGTTCTCGAGATAATCGTGGGACAGACGGACAGACGGACAGACATCGTGAAATCAATAAGTGTCTTCCCAAGCTTCGCCACTTAATAATGCATTACCACGCATTTTGAATTTAAAAGATAAAAACAAAGAATGCCTATATTACTTATTCTGAAACGCCTCTGCAAATTTGGCCGGTAATTGCAAAATAACCCTGTATACAAATAGATCTATAAAGATAGCCAAAAATAACCGAAAAGTAAAAACGCATACTATTACTGATATAATATATTTATATTTGATTAATCCATTACACACAAAGATCTGTAAAAATATTCTTTAAAAAAAAACTAAAAATAAAAACTAAAAATAACATGTAATCCCACTTTATTTCTTTATTTCTTTTTCTACCATTTCTTTCGTTACCTCGTTACAAAGATCAATGTCGATACGCAATTTCTTCGAAATAAGCAAATTTATACATATATACGCATTCGTAACACTTTATTTATCTAATTTATCTAATATATAAAAAAAGTTAAAGTAATACATCCTTCAACTTCAATAAACTAATGTATAATCATTCCTAATTAAACAAAAGTCTTCCAAATTTAAAACGATATTTCCACAATTATTACTTCTGGGGCAGCATCGCGCAGGACACCAACTAGTTCTAAATAAATTCATAAGTTTCACTTCATTTATGCTAAAAATAATGTTTCCAATTACGATATCAAAGCTCTTTTTCTTTATTAACCCGAAGATGGGGATACGTAAGATTTAGCGTAATCGCCACGCTCGATTGTCGAATTGACGATTTTAGTACCAGATGTTTCATGCCTTTGACGCTCTTATTGTTTACGTCTAGCGTAAAACATTAAGAATTGTTACTTTGCCATCTGTTGGTGGCCACGAGATCTTCTTAGCATTTCTTTGGCTTGTGAAAATCTAATACAATATAATATTAGGTAAATAGATAAAAGTATGGTCATTTCTTTAAAATACAATTTATAAATAATTTCTCTGTTTGTAATAATAATAATGAAAATTTAGTCTGTCAAATACATTTCAATGAAATTTATATTACATGTCGATTTCTGTGTACTTAAATAATTAAATTTCATAAAAATAAATGTGAAATTGTGTGTAACTTTTTCAAAGAAGTTTCAGAAATTAGAATAAGTTATTGGTAGGGCCTAAAATATGACTTCAAAATAATACTCTTGCAAGTTTATACTTCTTTAATTACTTTTACTTACTTTTCAAAAATATCTTTCAAGATCCTAGTTGTTAAGAAATTTTAGATTAAAATAAGGATGGTATACTAAAATTCTTTGCTGGAAGATTAACCTTCATTATACTTTGATGTATATGCCGTCTTTATTCCGATAGTATCGGGAAGGTTTGTGGGTGTGGTTTTCATTCATCTTCAAGACAGCACCATTCTCATCGAGTATTAAAAAGGAGGTGCAGCTCTGTGAGAAGTGCTTCGTGCACTCCCAGCGCATCCCGGTCTTGAGCGCGTAGTGCCTGTAGTAAGTGAACTCTTTGTACATGGCCAGGATTTTGTTCTTGCTTGTTGGAATGAAATGGACTGGAACACAATTCGATAGTAATCATACTAATTGAAAGAATATTCAATCAATAAATAAAAAAAACTATTGGTAAATCCAATTGAGCATGCCTTCGCATTAAAAAAATTACGTATAGCATGATTATACGGAATTTTTTAAAGTAGTTTAAATACACACAAGTTTTCACTAATAACCTTATTATACTTCCAAATTTCCGATAATTTTATGTCAAACTTCAGTTTGAAAAAGTTTGGAAAATCCAAAGTGCAGGACTCCTAATGCTCATATGATCATCATATCATCATTCATGTCACTGCAAAAAGTCCAAGACATATTCAAGTATAAATATTACATTCTACTTACTTTTAGTACGTACTACTATTATTTATTCTGTGCTTTTAAAATATTGTAATAAAAATCTCTGATTATATATAATAATCAAGTATGTATGAAATTTGTTTTTCGTAAATTTTGTATTTATTTGTACAGCGATCTTTTTGAGCCGCTGCAAACAACCAATACAGTATCCACTCACAACGGCGGTTGACACCGAACTAAGCGAGTTTGCGAGTGCGGCACAGGCAGTCTCTATTTACTGAAATAAATTCTAACACAAGGCTGCGAAAACACCGAAAATTTCGACATTTAGCAGCCGAAAAAAATTAATTATAATTAAACAAAACAAAATTAAACTGCCATTTACATTCAATTGCTTCCAACATAATAGATGAAGAGTTTTAAAATATAGATTGAGTTGAACAATTGATATTTTCAAAAGTTATCGTGTTTACAAAGCCATACGGAGTTAATAAATCCACACCATAAGCCACTAAAACCCCTTTTTTATGTAGAAATAGAAATTAATCGATTTTAAAAAATATATTTATAAGTTCAACAATCAAATTTATCTTTCTAATAATGTGCTTTTAAATCATTTATATGTATAATATGATTGCTAGATACAATTTCATGCGACAAAACGGTGTAATCTTGATTTTAGGCGCTAGTAGAACATACCTATGCGCCTTGCGTTCGGCGTGCAAAATGTGCATTGTAATTGTGTACACACGTACGAAATGAAACTTCTTTACGTCCTATCTTCTTTTACGAGGGTGGATTGAAAAGTACTCGGCCTAACCAAGAAAATAAACACATACTAAATCAGTTATATTTTTATTTTTCTACATAATCATTATCAAGTTCAATACACTTTTGCCACCTCCCCTTCCAAGCATTTAGACCGTTGAAAAAAAATGATTCTTCCTTAGAGTCAAAATATGCGTCTACAGCTGCTTTGACCTCGTCGTTTGTCGAAAATCTTTGACCTCCCAAGTGCTTTTTTAGGTTAGGGAACAGAAAGAAGTCTGATGGTGCCAGATCAGGTGAATACGGCGGATGCGGTAACAGTTCAAAGCCACAGTTGTGAATTTCAGCCATTGACTGTACTGACGTGTGAACACGGGCGTTATCTTGATGAAACAGGACTTTTCTTCTGAGCATTCCTCGACGTTTTTCTTTTATTTCCTCTCGTAAACGACGTAGTAAGGTGCAGTAGTAATCAGAGTTTATAGTCTGACCCCTTTCAAGATAATCAATCATAATCACACCTTTCGAGTCCCAGAATACTGAAGCCATCACCTTATTTGCCGACAAAATCGACTTAGCCTTTTTAGGGGGTGGTGAACCAGGTCTTCTCCACTGTTTTGATTGTTGTTTTGTTTCCGGTGTACAGTAATGAACCCATGTTTCGTCTATAGTAACAAAACGATTCAAAAAATCATCTGCATCGGCTTCAAATAACTCCAAACAGTCGCGTGAAATAGTCAATCGCGTCCTTTTTTGTTCAACTGAAAGCAGTCGCGGAACCCACCTCGCAGACACCTTGTGGAAACCCAACTCGTTGACAATGATGTTTTGAGTTCGTTCATAAGAGATGCCTATAATCTCGGCTATCTCTCTAATTTTTAATCTGCGGTCTCCCATTATTAAATCAAGTACTTTTTTAATATTTTCGTCAGTAGTTGACGTCGAAGGCCTTCCAGAGCGGGGTTCATCTTTCACACTCTCTCTACCACGCTTAAATTCTGCTATCCATTTTTTGACGGATGAATATGACAAAGCACAATCGCCTAATGTACTGACCATGTCATCATGGATGGCTTTTGATGATAGCCCCTTCTTATGGAGGTACTTAATGACGGCACGCTGCTCGATTTGCTCCATTCGCGGAAATTATGTCCGATTACTTTGTTAATAAATTTATAAAATCACAACTAATTATCGCACACGTTTCGAACTTCACACAATGAACTAGTCTGAACTGAACTAAATAATGTGGGTAGATTTGATTTTTAGAATTGAATGGATCTGTGTTAGGCCGAGTACTTTTCAATCCACCCTCGTATTTCGTTACCTATGCAGCCCCGGCGGTGAAACGTTACAAGAAAACGTGACGTTTTAACCGTTATATTATATATTTATACCGTACTAAATTTGTCCACTACGTCGATTAAGAAGTTTCACTTCAGTAAAAGTTAATATTATAAGTAGATACAATTAACGGTCTTATTGCTCTGAAAGCGATTTATTCCAGTCGTAATTGTGCGATAAATTAAAAAAAAAACATGATAAATTAGGCACTAGCGAAGTCTTCAATGCTTAAGTTGAAATATAGCTTGAGCTATTATGAATTTAAGAAATTTATGTAGAAAACAATTTTTCTATAGTAATTAACCGTAGTGTTCGCTGTTCGCTAAATGTACGAGTATCTTTGTTACTACTTGCAGTACAGTACAGCCAGATGGATCAAGATCGCTTATCACACAGCCTTCCGCAAAACTCCACATAAGAGTGACAGTCAAGAGACAAAGAGAGAGAAAAAAGAATAAAAATCGTAAAAGTGAAAGAAAAATTGAAAAACTCTCTTCTACTAAATCAGACCGCCACGGCTTGCGAAAGGTAGATATTTATACAAGCAGAAAAAGAGCCATATCACTTAATGAAATCTCTATTTAGCTCATCACGAGTGAAAGAATTTGTAAGGCATCTGCAGCAAAACCAGAGTTACCAACATACATTCATTCATCACAGCCACTTATGTTGGCTCATGTTTAGCAGTGGATAATTAGTCCACTGCTAAACATGAGCCTCCCCACAGATTGCCTCATAAGAAAGATGTTTGCCATAGTCGCCACGCTTGGCAGACGGGTTGGCAACCAGTTTTTCTTCTTTTCTTTTGGGTTTGTTTCACTTTGTCGCCTCTTACGACACCCAAATGACGATATGGGGGCGCGTATATGAGAGTAATCGACATAACTCCACACATTAGCATATTTAAGTGACAATGGTCTCAGGACGCTTTATATTCATACACATAAATTGCACATGGATCATGGACAAACATTCAAGCTGCTATTTGTTTATGTTCACCATTGAGTTATATGTACTACGTACTAGAGAAGCTATTCTAAAGAAAAAATGTGCGCTACTCTATGTCTTCGCGCATGCACAGGAGATAGTAGAGCCGCGCATGCGCAGTTGATATATTATTACCTATTTATTCATTTGAACAACAAATAATTTTACTTACTTGACCACTGAATTGTTATTTACGTCCAGGTATAAACTTTAGTTTGAAATCTCGTATTATTAGCGCCGCTCCACACTGCATGAATATTGAAGCCACACTTGACACTAAAGTACTCGTAAGGTGTACAGATTGCAGTACAGTTCAATTGAACACAGTAAATGTTCGGAATGCGAAATCTAGTGCGTAGTACATATATATCGACGGTGTTCACAAATACTTGATCCCTGTTGGAGTCAAAGTTCCGCAGCACTGTAATTAAACGCTTAGGCACTGCGCTACTAAACGTCGATGGTCGAATATTCACTAGGTGGTTGAACTTCTTTTCTATCCAAAAGCCCGTCTGAGTAGACACCACTCCCTTAATGCAACGATTTCTACCGTCTAATAGCAGTAATTGTACTACTGTGTTCCGGTCGTAAAGGTATAGAAAGCCAGTATGATTACAGGACGTTCCATCTTAGTCCTCATTGGTGACAACGATGGTGTAGCCTTCATTGTTTGAAGTTGGCTCCAGGTGTCCATGGACATTAGCCACTTACCATCAGGTGAACTGTAAGTTCATACGTCACTACAGTGTTATACCTTACTTCTGTGAATGAACACAATTATTATATTTCGAAATAAAACCATTTAAGTTTTGTACGGAAATTGTTTTATCTGTAATTACTATCTTAGACTTAAACAATCTAGATTTAATATTAAAACAACACATTTCGCTTATAATTGCGTGGTCTTATTGGTCTTATCTGGCTGCTTTTGGGGAACCGAATTTAAATTCTACTCTGAACCAAATTGGTAGATATTTGTAAGTAAGGTTTACATACGTTTTTTTTTTTATGGAATAGAGGGCAAACGAGCATGCGGCTCACCTGATGGTAAGTGACTACCGCCGCCCATGCACAACCGCAACACCAGGGGAATTGCAGATGCGTTGCCGACCTTTTAGAAAGGTGTAAGCTCTTTTCTTGAAGGTTCCTAAGTCGTATCGGTCCGGAAAATTCGCTGGTGGTAATTGATTCCACAAGGAAGTCGTGCGAGGGAGAAAACTTCTTTTAAATCGCAGTGGTGGACCGCCAATCATCCAGATGGTATGGATGGTAACGCGAGTTTTGTCGCGATGTGCGATGGTGAAATTGAGCGGCTAGAATTAGTCCGAACAATTCCTCAGAGCACTCCCCGTGATAGATGCGATAAAATAGGCAAAGAGATGCAACATCTCTACGCAGTGCCAGTGTATCGAGCCGATCAGAAAGAACTCGGTCGTCGACGATTCGAACCGCTCTGCGCTGGATGCGGTCAAGTGGCAGAAGCTGGCACTGGGGTGCCCCGGCCCAGAGATGAGAACAGTATTCCATGTGGGGCCGAACTTGCGCTTTGTAAAGTTGCAAGCGATGTGCCGGCATGAAATACTGTCTCGCTCTGCTGAGCACGCCAAGCTTTTTAGAGGCCAATTTGGCCTTCCCTTCCAAGTGACCACGAAACTGCACACTATTCGATATGTCGACGCCAAGGATTCCGATACTGCCTGAGGCAGCAAGGGGAGTGCCTTGAAACTGAGGAGATACGACAAAGGGGTTCTTTTTAGCGGTAAACGTCCCATTGCTAACATCAATCCTTTTATTTTTAAGAGGATTTTGTGGCTACGAAATGTCAGACGCGCTGCCCCAGTGCGTGATGGCGGACGTCACGCATTTAAAATAGTTTTAGTTTTTGAGATTTCAGATTTCGTCATGATATTTTCCTTCACCAAGCACGTGCTTAGTAAGCATTTGAAATTGCGATTGACAATTTCAGTTATACTATTTATAGCATAGAATATATTATAATAGTACATGCAGTAGTGACGAATGAGATCGAAGTTCAGTTGCTCGCGTACTATATAATGTAACTCTTCTTTCAACCCTGAGTTGCTAAGCAAATGTTTGTGCAGAAACACGAATAGTTAGCTTTCTTGTCTGTACTATTGTGAGTACCATCGTTAATTCATGTAGGTAAGAATGAGCGAATACCTAGGTATATGTTTAGCGTGTACCTACGGTCGTTATAAATCTTGTTTTATTTCTAGATTTAAAAAACGTAATATCACAACGATTTTCTGCCGTATCGTAAACAAGTTTTACAAACAAATTGTACATAGACAAGCATACCCAGTACAATTATTTCATCACAGAACAATCATGACAGGATTGAACCCGCTGCTCCGCAGCGACACAACTAAACGCCCTGCATTACTAAGCTGTCAATTTTCGCACAGTGCGCAGTCGACACCTTCCGAAAGTATTCGTAAAGGTCGCTGCGGTCGAAATCGGCCAGGATAAGGGCATTATCGTTTGCGATTCTAACTTTAGAAAAGCTGTTTTATTTATAATCATCATTAGCGTATAAAAAAACAAAAATCATTGGTGGAAAGTTAAAACCATTTATCTAAATACCGTCGGAATCTTATAACCAGGCAGGAGATAGAGTACAATAAAATACAATACTCAACTAAGGAGGAGATAAAATACAATAAAACACGATACAATAATCTTTATTGCACACCAAGGAAAAGATGAACATATCAAAACGTAATCGAATTATGCACTAAAGAGATAACAGACTCAGTGCTAGTGATAGTGACAATAAATGAAAGAGAATGAAAGAGAGAGAAGTTAGATGCAGTGGCCCAATTTTACGTAATCCAACGTAACATACATATATTTAAACATAATTTACTAAAACAACTTCCAAAGCTTAAAATACATAAACAATATTATAGTAAAACTCTTATAATACAGGAGGGCGAAAATGCACTTTCATATTTTAGTGTAAGTTCCATCAGAATTGCAATGATATTTCCAAGGCTTATGTGTGTGTTCCTCACACTGCCTTAAGATTTCGTCGCCTTTACCAATTAGGAGGAAAGCGTTGCACTTCTTTGAGGACTGCCTCGAGCACTTCCACCGGACCCCAGTGCTTGCAGAGTATTGCCTGCTGTATGTATAATTTCTAAGCATCAGTAAGTATTTCCCATTGTCCGTGCGAATATATTTGACTGAAAATAATAACGATTACGGCCATTTGAACCTTTGTCATAGTTACAAATTTGAAAAAGTTTAATTTTACACGCTTTATCCAAAATGAGGTTTAGATCATACAAATAAAAGATGCGACGGGTACTTTAAACTAACTATAGAATAAATATAACTTTCATATATTCAATATTGAGAAGGCACACATTTGTATGAAAGGGCGCAGGCGGTTTGGATTTAGTTAGATCCCTCGAGTCGAAGTTTCTCATGAAAATACGAAATTTTGCTGGCCTCTTCAAGAGTCTGTGTGTTGTATCATTTCTCGGTGATAGCTGAGCCTATATTATTTTAGATCAAAAAATCGAATGTCTCAAATTTCAACGGGATTCACAAATATGACATTTTTATTTCTGTCAAAGTTTAGATGTTACACATGTGCATGTAAGTATACATTTATTGTAATTCTGAAGATAAATTTAATGGATGTTATTGCACGCCTCATAACGCAAAGCGTAATTAGGTAGTGCTTTACTCCCAACACGTCAAGGTCAATCAATTTTGTGTTCTTAAAATGCGTCTATCATAACCATATTGCACTTATACGATAATATGAGTACCCATATTTCAAGAAAACACTCTCAATAATCCATCTTATGTTTTCTAAAAAATCATTTTATATTGCCACTTTGAAAAAAAAAACGGTTTGAAAAAAAATTACGTGGACATCAGATTTGAATTTGTATGTGGTCACGATAACTCCCGAAAAAATGGACGTATCGAGACTTTTTTTTATTAGCTTCAGTATTACATCAACTGGTTCCCTATTTCATATCAATAGCCTAGTACGCGTAGTTTGTTAATAAAATAATTTTCAATTTTTATAAGTTTTATTGCTATCAAAATTTTAAAGGCGCTTTCATTTTTTTATCCAAAAATAAACAAAGGACAAATGTACCATTACAGTACCGATTTTATACTTTGTGTAATGGATTTATTTTGGTAAACATATTTTTTCCCTGTTAAAATAATAGAGCGCTAAATTTAAAACACGTAAAAAGCCTGGAATATATATTTTTTTTATCAAAATAAAATGAAACGGTCATAAGGCGTGCACTTTTGGATTTTCCAAACTATTTTAATATTATATCATTAAATAACTTAGGAGGAAATGATCGCACTGCGTATAATAACTAAGAGTATAATGTATTGTAAATAATTAAATATATATAATAAAATTTACAATTAATAAATTAACCTATCTAATACTTTTTACAAAATAACGCTTTAAAGTCTGTGCAAAAAGAGAACTTACGTTTCAGTGAGGGTGTGTGAAATTATCTTTGTTGTAAATATCATGTCACTAAAGTTTGACTTAGATTTTAATACAACAAAATAAAGTTTATTTACAACTGCGAATGGGTATTTTCTAGGCTAAATTTTTTGCCATTTTGGACCTTATAATATTAGGTGAGATCTTGGTCAAACGTTAGCCTATTAATGATTTTTATGTGCAAAAAAATAGTTTTAAATCTAAACATAAGTATAAAAAAACATAAGTATCGCTTAAACCGCAAGGATCCCTTTTCGCATGGACTCTACACATCTGAAATTCGTTTCCCAATAAAATTACATTAATTCAATTCAAATAATAAAGTTCGATATGTAACAAATAGATCTTATTTTTTATTACCAAAACATGAAATGTCCGATTGTATTTTCAAAAAATGTATTTGTCGTTGTAAACTACCTACATAAATCCGAATAAGATGTTAGTGTAGCTCATTTTTTTCTTCATTAAGAAACAGGTCCGAGAATAAAATCTCAAGAAATCGATAACCTAGATTCTCATATATGATCCGTCACTGTTGCAATAGTACTGAAAAGGCTCGTGACTGTGTACTTCATTCTTCTTCAAAATATCTCCGTTATCACTTATAAGGAGAAAAGCGCTACAGTTCTTTGAGGACTGCCTGGAGCATTTCCAACGTATACCGTTCCTTACAGCGTAATGTCTGCAGTACGTGTAATCCCTGAACATTACAAGGGAATTGCCGTTTGACGTTTTTACATAATTCACTGAAAAAAAAAGATATTTTAAATGAGACCTTAAATCTGTAAGAGTAATGTGAAATATTAATTCCCTTCTGGCTCCAACCCGTATGGCTAGGTGCAAGCTTCCTGATAAAAACAATTTTGGAGAAATTCCTAAATAATCTACCTAGAGGAAAATTAAGGATCAAGTAGAACAATTCCCACATAAATAAACTCTCACGTTTGTACTACAATGTAAGCTTTCATGTGCCACCATACTGACACAGTTCTCTCACTTCTTTCATATCCATATATCTACGCATACATGCACGTCGGATAAGGGTACTCTTCATTTGGACCATCTTCAATAAATTAAATATCGCAAATTTTGCCCTAGACAGAAGTTTATCAACTTCTGTCTAGGGCATTGTTTGATAATAAATGAAAAAGTTTATCATGTTATTAGTTATTCATAATTTCTTATATTTACGCGAATGTTACACATTGAATAAAACTAATTTCACTGATTTTATCGTGTTTAATTTTAACTTTTTTAATTCCTGGCGTTTCTAATTAAAAAATCCATAAAGTTAGTTTTATTCCTAACCTAGAAGTGGTTTAGGTTTTTGATGCGTGTGTCAGTAAATCAGTGATAGACACCACGGCACTTTTCAGATCATAAGAAGTAATTAACAGTTAACGATATTGTCATCTCCAAGCTTGTTATGCCTATAAAATGCAATAACAATGACGCGTTTAATTTGAGAGGCATGTTATTATGGCAATATCTTTAAACTGACATAAAACCTGGAAATTCATTACCAGGTTCAATAATATTTTTTTCTTGATCCTCACGTTTTTCTGCGGCATATTTAAGCTAAAATTTATTTATAGTAAACACCTTAAAATAAATGGTATATTGGTCGGACTTATTGCCAGTCACCCATGGAAAACAAGGAAAAACGTTGACCGGTCAAACATTTCCTTGTCCCGATACGATGAAAGCTTTTATACCCACCAATTACCACCAGATACACTGCAAGAGGTTTGTTAATAGATGATTTTAAAAAAAAAAAGTAGTAATTTAAAAACAAACTATAAAATACTGAATAAGTATTTACATCTGGTAAAATATCTAAAATAAAGGTCTGCAAACATTCGACAGTAAGGATCCATTACCAACTTTTAGAGAGGGTATTAGTTAGTGCTGGTAGCTGGTGGGTGGTAAAAGCCCTTCATGCTATTTTAATGTTGGAGGACATGACATTTCCTTAAAACATTTTCTTTCTTTTTTTGACTATTCTAAACTTGATTATCCCACCTAATGGTAAGTGGTAATGCCGCCGAAGGTGGTAAAACCCACTTAACTTAACAAAAGCCCATTTACTCTTGCCTTGAAGACACCAACATTGTAATCGAATGGAAAGACAGATGTTGGCAACTTATTCCACACTCGATGAAGCAAACCTTTTAGTTCGAATGCGTGGTAAGTCTACAACGAAGGGGTGGAGTGGCCTAGCGTCTGTTTGTCTGATGGTGGAAGGGAGAGGGATGAATCTTGCCTTGTACACATCCACTCTTAAACTTTTAGGCTTCCTTAGGATGCTTTCTTCACTGCTGAGCAGGTGATGTGATGAACAATAAAAAAACAGCAATTAAGAGTTGCGTGACTGAACCCTAGTTAATATGAAATTAAGATAAACTAATTAAAAGTACCTAAATCAATACTTTCAATGCGAATCACAAGACTCATAAATTATATATTATTATTTTCATGTTTTCTACAATAAAAATAATTGAACGCCGTTAAATGGTATGTCTTTAATTAGGAATGAAACAACACGTGCACTTGAAAAAACCTCAAATTCTACAACAAAGGAATATCGATACAAAGCAATAACCTAAAACCAAGTTAAGTATAGCATTTGGCACAAGTACGAAGAAATAAATATAATATTATAGTTGACTAGGTTAAATTCAGACAAAAACAAATTCCGAATACTTTAAATCCCAAACCTAATATTATAACATATTGAGCAAAAACAACCAAACAAAAATTTTACGTACGTAGCTTATTTTTAAATATTATTAACTATATCGTATTAAAAGTATCAAGATGAGTTTATAATGATTAATAAATTTATATGATAAACTTCTAAGAAGCAACTATCGCCATCTATCGGCGAATTGATACGAACAAAATCTACATCCATACAAGTTTAGTTTTTTTTTTAATTATTTTTTCTTTTATTTATACAATACACGATAAACAATTTTACGTTTTATTCTATCTTTAGTTATATGTCGGGAGGGCGCCTGCGCTAAAATATTTTTGGGCCAATCCTATATGTGTAAAGGAGGCAATGATATATAACATTTATTATAACTCATTTGCCACCATTTTAAAATTTTATTTTCTTATAAGTTGTATCTAAATTTTTTAGTCCTCCGGAAAATCAGTAGACAAATTGATATCAGTATACTGAATTGAACATTTCATTTATAATACGAATAAGTATATACATATACATAAAAATTGACAAAAATAATTATATTGGATATTTCTAAGGCCGCTATTACATTATCATAATATGTATAATGTCATAGATTTAAGGTTCATAAAAATATGACAAAACTATGACAGTGTAGTTTGTACCTATATAAGAGAGATGTACAAACTTAACTGTCATAGTTTTCTCATACTTCTATGAATCAAACATATGATTATCTAAAGCTGCTATTGCATTATCATATGAATATGGTTATATAATAATATTCATAGATAGATAATATATATAACAATATTCATAGATAGATAGATATAATAATATTCATAGAAATATGAGAAAACTATGTTATTGTAGATCATCATATACATATGACAACTCAATAGCAGTGTATGATTACTTATTATACCCATTAAGTTAATTTATAACAGTGCTAAAAATTAAAAACAACTACTACTTAACTCTAATATGCAAGAATTTCATATTTTTATATTTAAACTAACTTAAAAATTATTTTTTAAATCAAAAATCTTACATCTATTGAGTAATTAGTAATTTCACAGCACTATACTTTTTACATTATATTAAGTAACTATATTAATTGGAATAATTAGGATATTATTATGTTATTCAAGTATTTCTTACAAATAAAATGTTACGTTGTTGTCCAATGAACAATTTTAACATGGAATGAGGAAATACAGAAAAACTTTATAAATAACCTTTACTGGCAATGGAATAATTTTCATATATTTAACTGACCTATAATATGCAACTTAAAATTAACAATGTCTAAAAAGTGAAGCATCTAAAGACATCCACAACCTGTATCGGCAACTGCTTCCAGCATGCGTGAGTACCATTTCTAGCATTTCATGGCAACAGGCCTGATATTTAAGAATTAAGAAGAAAGTCCAGAAAATATTTTTAATGAATAATCCTAATTGTAATAATAAATTTAAAATATTTACCTCCTAAAACAAATACATATTATGTAAACCTTTATCATTGTCGTCATACTGTAAGTGATCCACAGGTGGGCGAAGGTTATTTTCTAAATTAAAAGTATAGAGACGGCAATATTTGCCACGATAAAATTACGCCAAGAATCACTCAACCACACGCTTTACTCCTAAGACCAATGGCTCGTAACCTTTTTGGTTAGCAATCCTATTAACAGAGCTATCTTGAATCTTACGACCCTGTATATACAGTTCAAATTAAGTACCTATTATATATTCTTTGCAGACTGAGTAAACTATGACAGCTTTTTTTAGTATTTCTTTTGGCTTTTTTAACTCTTTAAGGTTTATAACTAAATATCATATACAGAATGTTTTACTAATATAAATCTTTAAGTTCAAATTCTTTTTTTTTTCTTCACATTTCGGGCACTTATACAGTCTATGTTCATGCAATGTGGACTTTTTTGTGTACACTACACAAAAAACTTAGTGTGAAATCATATTTTTCAGCATCAATACACAAATTTGTCTATGTCAATAGGCTATTTTGTATGAAGATGCTAATACATCAATACTCTTCTTAAGGATTCAGCTTTCTTCGTTTGAAAATGTATACAGTTGTATTATTGATTTACATCTTTAAAAATGTAGCTTACACATAAGCAAACACATGAGTATACATGCTTAGACAAGAGATCAAATTTTAACACAGCTAATTGCAACTGATCTGATACAATAGCAGAACAGGAATGTGTACTACCTAGATAATTTTCGTTCTAGTGTGTATTATAAGTTTACCAATTATTGAGTATATTAAACATAATGGTTATATTATATAACTTAAAAATGTATAACGACTTTAATAGGAAATTATTATGTTCCAAAATGTAAGTTACAAAGACTGAAATCTTGGCATATTGCAGATTACTAACACATTGCTACTAAATTCCACCATCATACACTGAGAGACAGAACTCGAAATTCCATCCACATCATCTCAATGGTTGGCAGCCAACTATCATGCTATTTAAACCTGAATTTTCTTCCTGGCACAACCACTCAGTGGAATTTACTGTCACCAGCAATTTTTCCGGATCAATATGACTTAGGGACTTTAAAAAAAAGAGCCTACTCTTTTCTAAAAGGCCAACAACACACCTGCAATTCCCCTGATGTTGCAGTTGCTCATGGACGACGGTGATCACCTACCATCAAGTGAGCAGTATGCTTGTTTACTTTCTCTTCCATAAAAAAAAACATTTGACGGCTCCGTGGCGCAGTGGCTTAGCAAAGAGTTGCAGCGCTTGGGGCCGCGGATTCGAATCCTGCACGCAAAAAGTATTTGTTTGGCCTACAGATAATTGTTCTGGGTCTGGAAGTTTCTCCTTGTGCAATTTATGTTTGTAAATTGCCTCTACAATACAGGAGAGATCCTAGTGTGGGGTAATGTTTAAAAAAAACGATGTGCATATGTGTGACTCCAATATTATGCTCAATGTAAGTTGATAATGATAAATGTGATTTCAGCCTTCTTCTTTGAAGTCTTTTCCCTTTTTCAGGGTAACTGTTTTGATGCATTCTCCAATGTCAGTATGAAAGTAATAAACAAGCTAAATAGCTCAGTAGACACACATTTAAATCTTTTCTCAATCTTCGTATACGACAGAAGTAACTAAAATTAATTATATTATACTTATCCCATATGACTAAAGAATACACATTCTGTACAAGAATTTATTTTAAACATGAAGTATGACCAAAGGACCTTTTAAGTTGTATTGTAAACAATTTTGCAAGTTAAGGGCAAATTTATGTCAGTCAGTGTTTTATTGAAAATGAAATTCACTTTTAATCTTGATATTTTAGTCATTAAATAGCTGCATAAGTTATAAAACGGATCAAAAAGTAGTCTTAAAACATGGCAGTGGATGGTTTTTTTAAATGACTGTGCAGGATTATCATCATTCATGTGAGAGAAATCAAAAAAGGCAGTTTTAAAATATTTCATTATTTGCTTGTTAATCAACACTAAATATTTCAATATTCTCCAGCAAATATATTTATTTTTCAATCTTCCAAATAATTGCTAGATTGATTAATAATGAACCGAGTAGTGGAGGTGAAAAAAATATTTACCACCCCATATCATCCTGTGGAAGTCGTAAGAGGCGACAGAGAAAAACAAATCAGGAGATGGGTAGTAACATCTTCCTAATAACAGCTAAAATGAAAAATTGCAGTTGCCAGCCACCTTGCCAAGTGTGGCAACTAGAGAAAGTATTCCCCTAAGACGCAATCTATGGGGGAGGCCTATGTTCAGCAGTTGACTTTAATAGGCTGTAACAGTAACCGTGGTTAATACTTCGAAAAGCTTATATCCAGGAGTGTAATAAGGATAATCTTTATATATAAAAAGTATGTGTCACGTTGTTTGTCCACGATGGACTCCGAAACTACTCAACTGATTTCAATGAAATTTTTGCTCAATGTGCAGTTTGGTCCAACTTAAAAGATAGGATAGCTTACATCTCAATTTATAGTCGCAATACAATATTATTTTATTGAAAATTATTTGTCTATTATTTGACAGTCACAATTATCTGTTAGCTCCAAACGATTCTGTCAGATGACGATATCTGTTGACTGGATTGAGTAAATATTTAATAGATGGCGCTATGTTCAAAATACAAACGTTTAATATAAGCTACAATTTAGTAGTATAACCACCACGTGTTGCTGTAAGTATTCAACAGATAGAACCGATTTCAAAAAAATTTTGCAGACTGTGTGTAGTTTGGTGCAACTTGAGAGATAGGATAGTTTTTATCGCGATAAGGAGTTTTTTTGGGAAAGCAAATGGTCGTTCGGAAAGGGCAGAACAACGTCTGCCTGGTCAGCTAGTATGTAAATATTTTACCAAAGATTACCAATATAACAGTCTTTTAAATCTAAATGTATTATTTATATAATAAAGCATTTATATTTTAATCTATAGTTACAAAATTGTCACCTTTGTGGATAATTAATTTTAATAATAAAGGGGATGTTGAAGCTAACACTTCTATTATTGGAAATATATTTTCGAGTAAGTACACACAAGCTGGTTGTTTGTTACAAGCTATTGATTCCAGATATACAAAGTCAGATAAATTATATAAATTATAATAGTTGTGAGTACATGAAATCATCGTACAGCCAGCTACTCATTATAACTTTCAACAGAAGTTATTACCGGCCATACGTCTCTCTGGCATCAATCATTAAAATTATACTTTGTATAATTATCAGCATGGTTATGAAAACCCTTATGCTTGATATAGCGTCCCTCGACTGTGGTTTGAACACAGCTGTTGCAACCTAACCTCTTCCGGTCGCGGCAAGTCCAATTTATTGTATTCTGGTATCTGTTGTTGATCCAATATTTGTTATCTTTAAATATCAACACCATACTGCCAGTACGGTGGGAGGGTAGATAGTAAATCCCTGAAAAAGACCTTCACCTTATTACCTGCACTTTTAAAATAAATGATAATAAATATTTTAGTAATAAAATACATGCTAACTACCCACAGTGCCAAAGTTGAAAGATGAAGCCTTTCGTTGGAATTGGGGGTAGTTCAAAAAACTTTATAACTAGACAAAGAAAGTCTAAAAACATAGAAAGAATAATAAAAGGTAGGTAATAAAGAAATGAAATAAATACAACATATGTTACAAAAAATATGTAATTTAAATGGTGTGTTTTATCAATTTAGTCAAGATTGTACATTTTTTTTAGGATTAGTTTGAATATACCAACATTTCAGTATACACAAAAAATAGTTAAAAAAAATAATTCCCACTAAATAAATGCAAAGGAATATTTCAACAAAAGTTGTTAATGTTATAAAAACATACACGGAAAATGCTCTTGAATATTGAAGACCATTTGTAAAAAGAACTTATAATTAAAACGGGGAATGAAAACAATTACTTTACCAGAATACTGTATTCTAAAATATTTACAAAAACTGACAGTTTGTCTATAAACTAGCAGGTCCCTACAGCAGAAACATGCTTTTGAAAGACATGTCAATATGTAAATCTAATAAGTACATCATAATTATTTCACAAAAATAAGTCATCACTGTGTATAAGTACCAAAAAATAAAACTAAAACATATATAGTCACTTGAGAGATTGGCGACTGAAGAAGTCTTTTTCCCTTATAAATCTACCATCATGACACTGGCGTAAACGAGGAGGGTCATGAATATGGCGCCCACGGAATATTGAGATGTAATCCCTCCCATCCACACCTTTATATGTAATGACATCAGCACGACAGCCATGAACATCCCTTGATGAACAATACCACTGTTTCTTTCCGTGTGCCTGGTGATTTTTCATATAGAATGTAAACCCATTTAATATGAGTAGTCCAGCTCCTGTCCTCCCCGGTATAAACTGCGCTGGAACTGATGAGCATAACCAGAAAATTAAACCTTGTATTTGAAAAAATAAAACACAAACAATTTTTGTAATGTTTTATTGAAGTTTTACTATTGATTATGCCATTTTAAATCTTATATAAATACTTTGGAATTAAAATGGCATAAGGACTGCTGGTCATTGTATAAATAATAATAAATTATAGGTACATGCTTTCTTTGTATTAAAAACTAAAAGAAACCATGAACCAAAGTTAAAAAATAAGGTACATGGAATTGGGAAGAGGAAAGGTAAATAATTACACCCACAATGTCAAATATTTTATTAATAACTTTTGTTGGTTTTGTTTCTCTTTTATTTACAAAAAAAACATACATCAATATAAACTTTTAAATAATCAGATCCTAAACAATGTAAATTATTTTTTTGAACAATAAAACTTGATAAATAAAATTGTAATGGCACCGTAGTTTTCATTGAATAAATGGAAGAATTTCCAAATAGTAAAGGCAGATGTTTCATTTGAGAATATAAACCTCAGAAGCATGTTCTATGACTTATATTGTTAGCAATCACATAAGCAACAAACTATTTTTATCCCTCCAAATGCTAATAAGTCCAAGAGCTTTTCAAAATTTGCTTTAATGAAATGTCCAAATACAGATCAAACACTACACACATTTGATCTATTCTTCTATTGATTAAAATTTTTCAAATAATTATTAGCAAACTTTTATACATATGTATACCAATGAATCATATGAAACAAAATAATTTAGCTTACTACTTTACATTTGTTAAAGTTACAGCCTATATATGTGCCACTGTTGGGCACAGGCCTCCTCTCATTTCTGAGAGGGCTTTTGGGGCAAGGAAAATGTTAATATTTTAATGAAACATTAAACCAATAATCAAGCCTGTTGCTGCATGTATACTCTATTTAGATATCTTGTTTTCTGAATTTGAACCATCAAACATTATATTATGTAAAATAAACTTACCTACACAAATCTACTTATGTAAGAATCAAACTCTTATCACTTAAATGTGTTGCTAGTTTGAATAATCACCACACCTCATAGGTGTTGACTGGCGATGAGAAGCAAAGTGTAAAGTATAAGACACAAAGGTTCGAAATAAATAATCACTTTGCCAAAAATAATAGTAACACAGCAGTGGGATGGTTTTGTGCCTAAGCAATTTTAGATTATAGATGCACATATAATTTGAATATATTCGAACCTTAGTTCTTCTTTTTCTTGATATATATTTATAGTGTGACTCAAATGCCAAGCAAGGGACTGTTAAAATTCCATCAAGGTGAGCATGCCAGGCTTTTATATAATGATGACGATGATGATGATAATGAACACTTAGTCCACACCAACAGTGTTACCTACTAAGCAACTAATTAGCTTCAGTGCTTGTTCACAAAAAACAAGTTTATGACACTCACTATCACATTTGACCATAAAATGTGAAAGCAACAGAAAAGCAGACCAAAACCAATAATTTACCAGTTAAACAAATAACACCAATCTGGGATTTCAATCCTGGATTACAACTCAATTACTTAGTATAACATAAACTGTGTTTAACTTAAATACTTATTGATTATACAATATGAGACAAGTCTTACATACTAAAATTAATCAAGTAAATTTTTTATTAACAACATTTCTGACTATCTTTATCTTGTTGATAATGGTGTAAAATGACTGCATTGGGTACTAGGGCAACACTACATACTAATTAACACAAGGTTTGTTGATACCAGACTCATTGACTATCCTATTCTTATATACCTACATGAAATTGATGGCATGGCTAACAGAAAAATCCACCGTATAATAATGAAAGAAGTGCAGTCATTATAAATAGTAATTTAAAGTGTGTGCTAGTGAAATTCCATCATGCTAATTTATGTTGTTAATTTTAGGTTTTGAATGGATAAGCCAGTAAACTGGCAGTTTCAACCTTGTATCTGCTTCTTGGTCTTCATCAGCCTGTAGAAGTCCACAGCTGGACATGGGCCTCTCCCAATGTAGGGAGGATTAGCTTCAATTGTTGGGCTTGGCAGGTGGATTGACAATAACAGTACCAGGTGTCTTGCAACTTCGACACTGCTGTCAATCTGAGTATCATACATCTTCAACCTTATACATAAACCATTAAATACTAACATGCTTACCAAGAATATTCAGCAGTGAACAAATTGAAAATGATAATGTGAAGTGGCAACCAATCAGGAAGAAATTTAACGTGGTAGGGCTGCACGCTGCGGCCATATTATGGTGGCAGTACAATAGGGTCGACTCGACAAGGGAAGATCTACACTCTTACATAATACTGGTGTAAAATAGCAGCTTAATGCTGCTTTATTCCATGTGGGGAATGTAGAGAACTGGAGGTCATTATTATACAAGTGATATTAAACAACGCATTCTATCTTAAGTCATCAGGCCTAACAAAGCATCTACATTTTGATTTTTAATCAAGGATAGATGTAGGTGTATATGAGCCACAACATCCACTTAACATCAGGCAGACTATGCCATTCCATTCCATTTCATGTTACCCTTATTAAATAAAATCCTTAGTAGCATCCAGCTGTACCGATAACCGGTGGGTGCAGTATTGGGCAACTCTCCTCTAAATATAGTGGCAACCTGACAAAACATGCAGAAAGTTTATAGTTAAAGGTGGCTCAGGATGTTCGGCAGAGGAATTGTTATGGGCATAGCGTCAATGATAATGGCATACACAATGCATATTGGAGAATAGCCTAGAACATATTTTAAATTTAAAATTCAACAGAATGCATGTTTCCCTACTTCTATTTAGAAGTAGAACTGGGATGGGACATAGCAGCACATTTGAGCTAAAGTCTTACACACTGCTTACAGCAGATGATATCTGTCCTCTAGGACAATTACTTCGTAACACCACCAAATGTTTTGTGTACATCCAATCAGATCAACTATTCCACCTCTCACAACCTTAAATTAAACAGCAAGCCCTTGCTTTCTTTGCTTAGAAGACATCTTTAACCAATGTTAGGTGATGATACATACATACATACATAAACATTCACACCTGTCACCCAGAGGGGTAGGCAAAGATTATGAATTTCCATTTGGCACAATCCTGATGATAATGATAAAATTTTTTCTTTATATTATATAATTATACATAAGAAAAGCACACATACATACATTCATATTAATGTAATCATCCTGAGTTGCCTCATCCTAAGTTGACGGCTCATGTCGAGTGGTTTTGGAATGAGTTGCAGCATTAAGAGCTGCAGGTTCGAATCCCACATAGACCAAGTGTTTGTTTGGCCTATAATTATTTCAGCTGTGTTTGACCTCCAGGATATAGGAGAGGATCTTAATGTAATATTTTGAAATAAACAAAAATATCAAAATATCAAGTATCTACCAAATTTGAAGAGTTGTCATAGCACTTATGAATCTCACTTTTACATTTACAGCTAAATCTACATTTTACAGCAAAAGCAGGCTATAATGAAATTACATACTTCAGTATAGGTAAAAAAATTGTAGTAAGTAATCTATTAGATAATATGAATTAAACTGAATACTTAAAGATTAGTCATTTTAATTTACTATAAAACAAAACATAATTAAATTTATGCTAAAAATGATAGATTAGAAGGATGGAAATAGTGAACTTCTAGGGCTGTAATTTCTTTTAGAAGTACAATAAAATTACATTTCATTAGCATTTTTACAAAATAAGTATACAGATAATAAAAATTTATAACACTTTCACCTTAAATCATAGAACATCTCTTATAAAATATCTGCCTTTAACCCTGCCAGTGAAGTTACAAAGAAGAATTTACAAATGTTTTTAAGCACATGGAAAGCATTATTTCCTATTTTTAATATTTGGAAATCCTTCAATAAAGAACTTACTTGCTATTACTCACCAAACCGCAGCGAGAATTCGGGAACAATTATCCCAAAAGCGGATAAAAGCGGGAACAAAAAACTAACCTTCACACTTCACATCACTTATGATTTAAAAACCACAACCACGAAATTTATTTGTTAAAAACATAACTATAATACTACTTCACTTATTCTCACTAAGAAACTTTTACTTTAACCTTGTTTTGTAACAAAATAACACGCAAAACAACATAAAAACAATTTGACGTTTAGATGCTAGAGGGATTAGTGAATATTTTTAGTTAAAAGACGATATATCACGCGACGGATGAAACTGTTTTCATTAACATGATTATAATAATCGCGAAATACTCGATCTCAATGCATTTTTTAAGAAACTTCGGCAAATAAGGCCATAAAACAACAGTTATTTAGCATTGAGAGAGTTATTTTGACATTTGTGAAGTAACTCCGCATAGACAAACAAACTCAAGCTCAAGCTCAACTCCGTAACGAAAGTAAACTATAGAGCAAACTACCCAACTACACTAATTCTGAAAGTTATTTTAATTTTCTATAAATTCTATTTTTTTTAATATTAAAAACTATAATAAAAAAACTAAAACTAGAACCTTAATTATCATATAGTCCTACTCCCCGCGGTGTCGTGCTAAGAACGCCGGCTGCGTTTCCCCGATGAATGGCTATACTTAGCCTTTGAGCGAGAAAAGAACCAGCCCTCTTATCACCAGCAGTAACGACCAGCCGCGGATGGAGTTCCTTTAGGAACTTCACCGCACGTGGACCCCACGGACCTATAGTCTCTACAGCAAATGGCACAAATATGTAGTCATCTCTCAGAGACTCATATTTGCGCCACAGACACATTTCAGCTGCCTCTGATGCCGCCCCGGCTCTAAACGAGGTACCCCTGAGATGAGAGACTGCCAGAGTGTCTACGCAAGTAGCATCCCACACTAGGGCTTTATCGCTCTCCCAAGGGACCAATCCCATACCGTCTCTTGCCATCGTCTCAAAATATTCCACTAGGCTCTAAAACCGAGGGAACATTTATAGAGACAAGAGCCCTTCGGATGACATCGTTCAAAGAACTGTGTCGTGAGTACTTACCAGCGCTTTTCTTACATGAAAGTCCGTGGAGCCCAAACTTGTCGACGCTGCTACCACAGAGGCACTGATGGGGGGACAAATCGCCGCTCCTAGTCGCATTCCTACGGCAATGCGCAAGTTTCCCCATCAAGTAATGTGCCGAGATTACTTGATGGTAAACCAGTGACTCCTTATTCCTTAGTCGCAACTGCTAGAAGGCGTGCCTTATCTTGGTCACTATGGAAATTATGAAACAAATCTTTCTGCACGCCCTGTCCATAGAATATCCCGCTGTTTTTATTGGTTAACTTCCAGTGGAACATTTTCACCGGGACTATTTCTATAAATTGTCGTCTATATAATAACTACATAGGTATTATTATTTTTGGGTAGAGTTCCGTTCTAGGGACACCTTCGATTTGGACTAAATTTTTTTACATATTTACCAACGAAAATGATGAAAACCCCCAAAGGGATTTTTGGCGCAAATACCCCTGAAATTTTTTACGAGGGTTTGAAGTTTTAGATTTAGGGCAATTTTTAGTGATTATTCGACTAAACCTCACTTTTTTACACAGGAGTATTGACTCAAAGTTGACACGCCGTGCCATCGAATACTTTTGTGTGTGGCGTATGAAATTGCTTTTTTGGAAAATTTATCCAGAACAAAATAATCATTATTTTGCAAATAGTTCATGCCTGCGGCTTCGTTTCTGGATATTTTGAAAAATTTAAATTTTCAGGAGTTGACAACCTTTTTAACTTGTACATGGTACCGTTTTTACTTTATAGGTTTTGAAAACATGTTATGGAAAAACACTCTAATAAGAAACAAATGAACAAATAATAGCACTCATTGCGATCGCTCACAAGCTCAAGTTGTAAACAAGTTTCTAGACAACAACTCTCCTGTTAAAAAAAAGAATGCCTTTATCTCTTTTGCTTAAAATGGTTGAAGTGCCGACTTATTACTATAATTTGGCCGAATGGACCTACGAAGTACCATGTGCGCTTGTGATATGGTATAAGGTTTATTTTTGCTTGAAACAGTTTGAAACCGTTCATGCCTAAAAAAAGGTTGCTAATAAATAGTCTTTTGTCAATCTGCCGCCGTATAGCGCCGGTATTTGTTTCCTTTTGAAAACACTTGTTTTGCTATTCTTAATAATTAGACGTTTTCGAATCGACTTTACTTTTACATTTGTATAACATTAAATAATATTTAACATTTGTAAATATTAATGAATCATAAACCTTATTTTTTTCCAAATTAAGGTTCTTGATTGTTTGATATTTACAAATATTATTAGTAGTTGAAAATTAAATTAAAAAAAAACATGGTTTTCACAACAAGGTGATTTAGCTGTACCTACTTATATAAATATTTTTTTTATAAAACAATAAATAGTACAAAAGGTTTGTAATCTCTTCATGAAAAAAGTCACTTACTCTCAATTTGAAAGAAAACACGTAAAAAACACGTACTTACTCACTAAAACAAGTATGCCATCAAAAACAAAACTTGTAAAAAAAGCCAAGTCTCGCAACTCAGTTTTTCTACCGTAAAAAGTTGTGAGATCCATGTAATAACAAGTCGGTTAATTTATGCAGTCCATAGATTGATACATAGATTGACTTGGCAATCGCATGAAAACACAATATATCTCACAAGTAATACATATTATATCAAATTAGATTGTTTAGTGCGATTGCCAAGTCAATCTATGTATCAATCTACGGACTGAATAAATTAACCGACTTGGTATTACATGGATCTCACAACTTTTTACGGTAGAAAAACTGAGTTGCGAGACTTGGCTTTTTTTACAAGTTATATGTTTGTTGGTTGTTTGATGGCATCTCATTTCTTTTTGTAGATAGTTATATCTAGGTAGCTATTTACACCTATTATTCCATTATACAAATATAGGTACAGTGATTCATTCACTGCAAATGTAACTTTGTAATACCATATGTGTTTATATGGGATTACAAAGTTATATATGCAGTTGGTGTATCTCGAAAACTGGACCGAAATTGTAAAATATTTTAATTTTTCCTTGATTTATATATTAAACAATAACTATCTTCAAAATTTGAAGTTTCTATGTCTGCTAGAAGTACCTCAGAGTTTTGATGATCGGTCATTCAGTGAGTGACAAAATTAAGAAACTTTGACTAGTTATAATTGTTAAACTACTGGTTCAAATTTAATGAAATTTGAAATATACCGAGTTTATACGATGCCTACTTGGTTAGTAATAATTCAGGCTTCTAGTTTTATCCATAACGAAGTTATAGCGTTTCGGAAATGGCTTGAACTGCTTCGAGAAAAGGATGGTACGGCCGTGCTGCTTTTCTGCTCGACTTGGCGGGGGCACTGCCGTGGCCCCAGATCCTTCCATTTGTAACTTATGTTTGATGTCAAATAAACTTAATTAGGTCTAAACAAGTAAAAAGAGCATAAAAAGAACATTACTTTCACACATGGCGGATGGCACAATAGGCGTGTCTGTGGCGCTCGACATGCCAGGCGTGTCATGAAATATTTGTTCGCCGCCAGAGCTAATAGTTGTCGAAAATCGGTGCCGCAACGAATCGGTTAATAACCCCTTTTTTCTATATGTCTTGCATGTACGCTTCGTTCTATATTCATGTCATGTTTAACATCCACAGACTATTATGATGCTTACGCCTCTAACATTCCTGCTAATCAGATGTACTGAATACAAAAACTCATCCACTTGCTCAAACAAATCCCTTTTTATTCTTATTTCTCATACTGTTTTACTTTTTTTGACGTGACAACGTCTTATAAATCGATGAAGCTGGCTGCCGGCACGAAAAAACATGACCCATGCGGCGTTACCTAGGCGTTCCATTTAAAGTGCAAGCGAGAACGCGGAACGAGCGACTGTGCTAGCGAATGTGGTGTCAATTGTTTATAGCAACGATAATTGCGGCGATAAAGGTAATGATTCTTTCGATATTAAATATTTCTTATGACGTTGTCACGTTCAACTATCGTCAGTAAACCGACTTTACAGACAAACGATTTTTCCGAAAAAGATCGATTTTTTTTTTCTTTCAAAAACATTACATTACTTTCGTCTTACTCTACACTTTCAATCCCTTTTCTATTTATGGATATGTTGATTTAAGATCCTTTAGATGTTGAAAATATCCGAAAGATTGAATTCGATACCGTGAATTATTATTGTGGATTCACATTAATGTTCCACCACTGTATTTTTAATTTATATTAATTAGCTTAGAATAATAACACCTAGAAGCCGAGTCTGCGTCCGTAATATGAGGCAACTCAAACTAAGCCAGTATGGCTCAGTTCAATACTCGGCCCGTTAGTGCTCAAAGTCGTGTCGTGTTGACAACAGCTCCCGAAATTTTAATTAAAAATGACGTTTTATGCAGTGAACAGATGTCAGTACATCAGAGAAATACAAGAAACATTACATTTCACGAGTAACTAATGCTTTTGAACTTATATTTTTACGTAAAACATTCATCAAAAATAAATATGAATTTTTAAAAACTGACATTCCATTATATGGAAATGTTGCCAAAGCGAAAGAAAAATTCTCCCACCTTTTTTTTAATTAAAACTAAAACACGTCAATAGCAATGAGGGCATCCACGACTTTTTCTGCTACCAGGGCGGCGTCACTTTACAGTGAGGTAAAATATTTGACAGATTTCATAGCGGGGATAATAATTTCTTGAGAAAATGTAATATTTAAGGTTTCTTTCTGTATTATTAGTTATATTTTATATTAATTACATTAGAAATGAATAAACCAAACTATAAAATATAACTAAAAGCCGATTTTTTTAAAAATAGTTATAAAGTGCAAAACATTAAAAAAATCAAACCTCTGACGAATTGTGGTGTGTAATAATATAATATTTTAGATGATGATAAACTATTATTTATAACTAATTTCTCAATTAACTGACACTATGTTACAAAAAACTTTACCTCAGTCACAACTAGCGACGTCTGGTGAGTGGAAGGTTATTAGCCCTCATTAAATAGAGTGCGTAACGCAACTTGACAACTTATTACTACGAGGGCTGCCAACATTGAAAAAACGCAATGCATTGTTTTTATTTAGCGACGGCTCCGTGGCGCAGTAGCTTAGTAATGAGTTGTTGAGCTGGGGGCCGCGGGTTCGAATCCCGCACGAAAAAAGTATTTGTATGCCTTACAAATCATTGTTCCGGGTCTGGATGTTTGTCCTCGTGCAATTTATGTTTGTAAGCTGCCTCCACGATATACAGGAGAAAATCCTAGTGTGGGGGTAGTAAAAAAATTAAAAAATATGAATGATGGATTTTAAGGAAACTTTTTATATGGTCTGATAATAAATGCATGTTTGGTTTTCGTTTTATGTGTTTTTCTGATCCAATCATTGCGGCTTGTGAGACTGAAAACATCAGACACAATCGAAATGAAAGCAGTTGGAAGCCCACAAAAATACAAAAATTTGTTCTTTACATTTTTTTTATAGGATACGGTGACATACGAACACACGGTCCACCTGATGGTAAGTGGATGCTGTGATCCGTATACATCTACAACTATCCTCAATAAAGAGATGCGTTGTCATCCGTGAGGACTGTGTAAAACCTACCAAAATTAAAATTTTCTTGTGTTTTCCGTATTGTAGCTTACATTATAGAGGTGCGGTACACCATTACTCGACGATTATTAAAAAAAATTGTTAAAAACAAACTGAATAATAGATACTGAATACGTTCAATCGTTCGTCGAACAGTCGTGTGTCAGGCATCGGGCGGGTGTATATCGAACTTGCATTAGTCATATAATTATAACGTCTCTATACAGTTACAAAGAAAAATATGATGCAATCACATTTATATGGTTCATAGAAGTATCTCACTTGGCTAGATAGGCAAATATTCTATTCAAAAATATTTTGAATTTAGCGGACTACACTTCGATAATAAAATTCAAACAAACTTATTTTCACATTTGTGTGAGTCATACGTTACATTGTAACTATTAGTTCAATAGAGTTTCAACTTCCCTACTTTTCGGGAAAATTTAATGTATTGGCCACATTATTTATTCACTTGTCTGTATTTCATCTAGCGTAAACACAAGTGGATAACGCACACTTAGATTTTTTCTTGCCCCACTTTTGAACGTCCGCTTTGTAGGGAACTATCGTTCTAGGTGTTATTATTCTAAGTTAATTAGTAACTGCAATATTAAACTAATTTTGATTTTGGTACGATAACACAGAAGAATAATAGTACTAACGTTAGTATACATGTGTTTTATTAGTGAAAACGACGGAACAAGTGCTCTGATGTTGATATAAGTCTTAAGTTAGGAATCCTAGTAGGCGCCTTAAGAAGAAATTATGTTGTCATCGACTGTCTGCTAGCAAGCAAAAATATCACAATTCGAAGTATTATTACATATTGTCTGAAAGCCTTGTAGTTAATGCTACAGTAAATGAAAAAAAGTATTACGTTGGGTTTAAGTAGAGCGCCCTCTGTCATAAATATTATAAAACCACAAGCCAGAAGGCTGTTTTGAATATTTTATTTTTGATATGTTTCACCTATTTCTCTAAAGATGTCACTATAACAAATTTAATTGCCATCTAAAGAAAAATTACTATTTCATAATAATTTTGTTAAATTTGTAATTAATATTTTACTACATATAATAATTATTGTGTTATGAATAATATTATGTGTCATGAAAGATAAAATTGAAACAAAAAAAAGAACAGATAAAAAAATCTCTTTGTTTTTACTAATCTATATAAATAAAATTATAGACGTTTGCATAAAATATTACGAGGTTTTCCAAGTTTTATTTATAAAATTATAAAATTATTAATGTTTTAAGAAACAACGATTTTTATAAGCATGTTCATATTATGTTCAGTAGTGATGTGTGTAAGCAACGCGGACGAAGTCGCGGGTATCAGCTAGTATACAAATAAAAAGAATGTCCAGGGCGGGACACAAATAAAATTTGCAGTTATAATTATCAAAGCTTTGTGTAAAATAAATTTTAAAAAACTTAAATGTTTTGGTTATTTTATTATAGTTTTTAATAATGTATACGAAACAGTTTAAATTTAAATTTAACTTAATGTAGGTGGTTTAAATTAATTTCAGATACTACTCAAAGTTAGATTACGTTAAACTGTCGAAATGTTATTTAAAAAATTATTTGCATCGGCCGGGAATCGAACCCGGGCCGCCCGCGTGGCAGGCGAGCATTCTACCACTGAACCACCGATGCTGTGTGCTATCTGGTACGAAATTGGTGTTTACTACTATGGTTAAATCCCAAAACTCATTAAAATCTACTTGTAGATAGCTAACTACCAGTGATATGTATCTATATATGTCTTCTACCTAATGCAAGGTGATCATTAATACAAAAAAAAATATATAATCCCTTTATGTCTTATTAATTTACTGTGCTGCATACAGTATCGTTTGCGGATAATCATATTTAAATATACTTAAAACTTTAAAATATTAGTAGCAGTGATACATATTTCTGCTCAAATATTTATCTAGGAAATTTAAGCTCTTAAAAATGTTGTCGACTCTCATATACTTATTTATATAATCTTTACAGTATTCCTTGGCGTACATTGATTTATATATTACAAATTTATACATTCTTGTATAACTCAATGTTGGCGTAGGTACTTTCTTTACCAGTCAACCCATGGAATGGTAAAAATTTGAGTTATACTTCTGTTATAATTACCGTATTATTTATATGGACCTAATACTATAATTAAAACATTTCTAAAGTAATAATCAAAATTCTACTATATATTTTCTAATGAAGCAAATTTATACACACAGCCAATTTTTGGAAAAGTTGAGCACACTTTTTATAAGCTAATTTAGCGCTCCTTATTAGCGATTCTTGAGATTTCAGAACAGTATAGGTACCTATTTATTTAAATTATTATCTGCCGTCATTCGGTTATAATTACAACGCAGCAACATATTCTATGTCTTTAATTTACAATTATAAAACGGTTTGCACGCGGTTACACTTATAGTTAGAAAATTATTATTGATTGTTCCGTAGTGCAGTGACTAACCGTTTGACAGAGGCGCTGCGAGCCGCAGGTTGAATCATATAGAATATTTACATATGATCTACGAATAATAATTGGACGTAGTTATGCAAAAAGGATCCAACCCGCGATAAGTTAATTTGAGTTTATGATACTTCAAATATCATAAATTCAAATTATCGGTATGGTTTCTGTCTGTTTGTAATTTTTCTTCTTATTTGTGTTACCTTTGCTAAAATTGTTATATCACATAATAGTATAGACTACAAACAATATTTTTCAAGTCGTATAGCTAGCAACGCAGTGACGATAATTGATATACGATAAATATTAATAGCAAGGAATAAATTGACGAGACAGAGCGCCTACGCTGAGGCCATACCTTTAGTGTATGTACTCGTATTTATGTGTTATAGGGTCGTTGCGCTGGTTTTCGGCCTTTTAGTGGAGTTGTTAACTTTAAGGTACTAGAAAAAATAATTGCCATTATGCTAATTAAATGCTGTTAATGTTAATTTGTAGCTTACATAATGTAGTTATCATTTTTGTAACTCATTGATGCTACAAGAAAAATCTCTTTTTTATAATAATTTTTGATGTGAAAAATACGTAAAATGCTAGTTTTCGGCCCCAAATTTTAAATTTCGGCACACAAGAATTTTAGTTTTGCATTAGACACGATAGAAAAGGTGTCATAACCATAACTTAATATATAAAATTTCGTGTAGTTAAATATGGCAATCAAATCTTCTAATTTTTTTGTACTTTCTCATATTTTCATCATCATCAGCTTTTCCATTACAGCCCTTCACAGATCCACTGAGCTGAACGTAGGCCTCCCCCAAGGAATACCACAAACCACGGTCCTGTGACACCTGCATCAATGGACTTCCTGCATGTCTTACCAGGTCGTCACTCCATCTAGTGGAGGGACGCCCTACACTTCGTCTGCCGTTACGAGGCCGCCATTCGAGAACTTTTTTCCCCATTGGTTGTCGGTTCTTCGAGCTATATGGCCGGCCCATTGCCACTTCAGCTTACTAATCCGTTGGGCTATGTCGGTCACTCTGGTTATACTGCGAATATCCTCATTTCTAAGTTTATCACGCAGAGAAACTCCGAGCATAGCCCTCCCCATAGCTCGCTGAGCAAACTTGAGTTTTCTCATCTGGCCAACAGTGAAGGACCACGTCTCAGTTCCATAGGTCATCACTGACAACACGCACTGGTTGCACAGTCTCGTTTTGACGTATACCTGACAAGAAGATGTGCTGTAATTTCCCGAACGCTGCCTCATATTTTAGTCCAACAAAATCTATACTTATATCTCAAATCCATTTGGTGCAAAAGTCACATGCAATTTTTTTTTCATATCTTCTTCGTCATAACACCAGGTGCAATTTACTTTTACTCTTTCATTTTCCTTCATGGAATTCTTGGATTTTGCGATTTTTCGTTTTTGAACTTTAGCACTTTTCTTTTTATATTCTTTTCTTTTTCAAAATATCTTTTCTTTTTTAACTTAGTTCTAACTTCTCTATTTTAACTTTCTCTTTATCTTTATAAAGTTTTCGCCACTCTGCCTATCAAATTGCTACAGAAAAAGGTGTACGTGCACTGTTAATGGTTGATTTTTTACGAGTTCCGGTTTAAATAAAGGTTTTTTTCTATCGCATCTCTGTATTCTTTATTTAATAGTACTGAAGCCGATGTTTTACTAGTTTGTAGAGGTGTACTAGTCTGTTTTATTGGAATATCAACCAGCACATTTTCTAAAGTTTCAAAGGCGTTGTTTGTTATCATTGGTGTTAGTGGTGGTGGTATCATAGTGGCCATTGTACTACTCTGAGTCGTTATTATTGAATTACTGGAATCTATTACCATTTCCGGAATTGTCAGTACTGTTGTCATTGGTAGGCTTGTTTGAGTTAGTTGGGATTACAAGAACATCATCTAACGATACTAAGAAACCGATATCCAAATAACTTCCTGACAAATGCAATGTTGAAATGTTGTTATCGATAAACGATTCTAATGCATCGTTAGATGAATTCATAGTTACTAGAACATCGCCAACCATGTTTTTTTTTGCAAGATTTGATTTTAAATGTTTCAAAACTTTTCTTGTGGAAACTAAGTCTGCATTAGTTATTTCTTTAGGAATATATTTTTTCTGGTGTCTGAATTTTCACTGATTAGTCTTTCCGGGGTATTCTGGACACATTTTGAGTAATCTACTACATGGTGATCAAGTTCATTAAGTTCACATTTTCTGAAACCATTTACTAATTATATTTCTTTGGAGGATTTTTCTTTAGAGGAGTCATCTGAAGAAAATAATGTCTTATTGAATCTTCTTCCTAAAACGCAAGGTGAATGAAATATTTCATAAAATGTCCGTCTACCAAAGCAGTATTCAATTTTCGGCCTCCCTATTCTTTCATACAATTTTAAGTTGGCCGAAAACTAAATAATAATTTTAGACTCAATCTAGTTTTCGACCACAACTAAAATGGGTACTTTAGTTTCATCGAACGGACGAACGGAAATAAAACTAAATGTATTAAATTTACAACAACGAATGTTAGAAATCTCAGTACCAATGTGTTTTTAAATGGGGAAGAACTGAGCCCTGTTGAATCCACTGTTTTTCTTGGCATCACTCTCGACGCAAAGCTTCAGTGGGGCTCCCATATATCCAAACTAGCAAGCAGACTAAGTTCTGCAGCCTATGCTGTAAAAAAGATTAGAGGTCTCACTAGTGTCGAGACAGCTAGATTAGTTTATTTCAGTTATTTCCATAGCATAATGTCTTATGGGATTTTGCTATGGGGAAATGCGGCTGATTCAGAAACTATTTTTGATTTACAGAAGAGGGCCATTAGAGCTATTTACAACTTAAAACTGAGAGAGTCTCTTAGAGATAAATTTAAAGAAATAAATATATTAACTTTGGCCTCTCAGTATATTTACGAAAATTTAATGTATGTTCACAAAAACAAAGGTAGTTTTAGTAAAAAAAGTGATGTGCATTCTGTAAACACTAGGAACAAACACAAGCTAGTGATACCAGTTTCTCGACTTCACAGAGTCAGTAATTCATTCTTGGGGCAATGTATACGTTATTACAACAAGGTCCCGGAAAGTGTACAGGCTCTCTCCATTAGCAAGTTTAAATGTTTTGTTAAGTTGAAACTGTATAAAAAGGGTTATTATAGTATAAATGAATACATGGTTGATAATAACCCCTGGGAATGAGGTGATCGCTTCCAAGCTGTTTCTAAAATAAATTTTGTACTTATATAGTTAGTACAACCATTATTGTAAAATTTGCTTTAAAAAAAAGTCCCGCTGGGTTTCTTGCTGGTTCTTCCCAGGACAGAGGTTTTTTTTTTCGAACCAGTGGTAAAGTAAAAAATGACTTTCAATAAGAATTACACATGTGATCTATATTGAATAAAAAATTATTCTATTCTATTCTATTCATCAATAACCATTCAAATTGCAGTATTTGGTGGCCGAAAACTGAAAGGTAGAGTCTTCGCAAGGATACAATTCATTATAAATAAGAAAGACGACTAATAGTAGGTAACCAAATAAATGAAAGAGACAAAGTATTTAGGCTAAACTCGGGCTACTTTCCGGCCACATGGCCGATAACCAAATAATAGGAAGATTTTATGTGTCACTTTCCGGCCACCTAATTTATTAACTTTTACAATAAAATATTATAGTAATCTATGTGAAAATTTAAAATTAAGTTATTTATACAGTGAAATATAAGCACAATATTAAATAATCATTGTAAATACAGCGCAAAATTTACTTTTGAGTGAAACGCGCGCCACTATTTTTTTTGCAAATCTTAGACTCTTTGACAGCTCCTGTGCCGGCGTCAAACTGAACTATTTATTATAAATCGCGTGTTATGTTTACCCGATGAAATAATGTTGCAATATGTAATGCAACTATTTACAAATGCATTGAACTTAATTTTGTACGATAACATTTATTAAAATCGTTATTAAATCAAATTGACTGCATCGCCTGGTGCCAAAGGCCGAAAACTAGACCCGGTCGGCTTACCAGCGCAACGACCCTAATTTCTCAAACAGATTTCACAAAGTATACTGCGCGCTCATCTGAATAAAGAAATAAATAATGATATTATATTGCCCGCTTAATACGCCCCCAATGTTTAGCTATTCTATCTAGATTATAATGGATTATTCGTTTTTAGGGTCTGATCGATGAGGGATTGCCATTCAGTTATTAACATGACAAAGCATAACGGACCCGTGATCGTGATTAATGAACGTCCGGTGAGCATGGAAGAAGAAATCTGGAAAAAATGTATCCTTTTAAAAATATCAACACCGTCGCATCATGTTCATTAAATATTGAAAATACCGATTATTTTTTTAAATGAGATGACAAACGAACTTACATCACACCTGATGATAAGGGACTAGTGTATTTTATGAACACTTGCAGCCAGCTTCAAACATATAAGGCTATAGTTTCGTTGTCACCTCTGAGGATGACAAATACTACACAGTCTGTGATTACTTCGGCTCTCTGTACTCTTTAGATCTTTTATAACGTCAGAAATTTTATATCGTTTAATTATTACGATATATTTTTAATTCCGTTACCTATCTACCACCTTTCATGTTTGGAATGCTTTTCAGCACCCATGATCTTGGCGAGATTGAGGCGTGTGAGGACCTCATAGTTAAGATCCATATATTTTTTTAAACTTTCTATTGTTTATTTGAAGACAGAATATTAATTAATGTAAAATCCGCCCAAACGTAGGTCGCTCAATAATTTTTTATAGTTTCATTTATTTTTCATTTAATTCAGACCAATTATCTATATTTGTTAAAAATTATAATCTAAATACCTATAACATTAAAGAAAATTAAAATTAATAAATATAAACATTAAATAAAATTAAAACTAAAAATTAAAAGTACAATTAAAATACTACAATAGGTCGTGGCGTGTCTAATTTACAGTATGCAGATTTATCCAACGGCCTAACATTGGTGAATCCCATCTGTCTGCTAGTACACTGAGAATGATGTTGGTGCTCGTCCGCATACGATTCAGCATGGAGGCACATCTTTTGCGCATTATGGCTTCAAACCCATCAACATGAGCCTCTGCAAACATGCCAAAGGCGCTACACCTACAGCTACCGAGGCAACCCCATTATAATTCTCAACGCATTGTTGTATTAGACGCGCAGATCATTGAGAAAGTGTTGGCTTGAAGATCAGCAGATCCAAAACCGAATATCTGTGCTGTGATTTCGGCGGTCTTTCCAGTCCTGTACCCATGTCGTTGGATGGCGCTATACTGCCTATCTGCTCAGATGTCAAGTACCTCGGTTCCCTCATTCAAGGCGACGGCGGAATAGATAGAGCTGTGCAGCATAGGATTAACGCAGGGTGGATGAAATGGCGACAGGTCACAGCCACAACGTGCGATCCCCGAATGCCAATAAGGCTGAAGGGGAAAATTTACAAATCGATCATCCGACCTGTCGTCATGTATGGAAGTGAATGCTGGGCCGTCAAGAAGAAGGATGAAAATAGACTGCATGCGAATGAAATGAGAATGTTACGATGGATGTGTGGTGTGACAAGGATGGATAAGATAAGGAATGAGTATATAAGAGGAAGCCTGAAAGTAGCGCCAGTGGTAGAAAAGGTGAGAGGAAGCAGATTGGCATGGTTTGGGCATGTGATGCGGAGGAATGAAAGTCATGTCACAAAACGAGTGTTGAATATGAATGTGGAGGGACACACGGGCAGAGGAAGGCCGAATAAAAGATGGATCGATTGTGTGAAGAATGATATGAGAATGAAAGGAGTAAGTATGGAAATGACGGCTGATAGAGAGGAATGGAACAAAAAGATTTACTGCGCCGACCCCAGATAATGGGAAATGGTTTAGAGAATGATGATGATGATCATTGTATGCCCTCCGTGTATAGTTAACCCACAGGCTGCATGTATAGAAGGACTGACAATATGCTTTGAAAATCGTAATCTTAATCTGTTTTGTGCAGCGTGCAAACCTGCGTGCCAACATATTACATCGAACAGCCAACGACCTGCGCTCCCGCTCTATATCAGTATTATCAGTTAGGTTATCAGTGACCCAGTGGCCCAAGTACTTAAATTTCTCAACTATATTCAGACTACTCCCACAGAGTGTGACATTTGGTAGTGAGTAGCACTTGCTGCCTGAATTGAAAATCATTATTTAAATTTTCTGTGTGTTGTACTTGAGCCCGTGGGCCGCGGCATAAAACTCACATATCTTTATCAGTCTCTTCAATGCACCGATTGATGGGCTTAGCAAAACCATGTCGTCTGCATAGCTTATATTATTGATGCATACACCGTCAATATGACATCCGACTTTGGTGCTACTAAGCTCTTCGATCAATTGATTCATATATAGGTTGAAGAGATGAGGAGAGGTCAACCCTGTCTTACCCCACACTCTGAAAAGTACTCTTTGGAAAGTGTTTTAGCCCATCTCACACAATTTTTCTGATTATTGTACCAATATTTCAATAGAGATATAATCTCTTGTGGTAAACTAGTGTCATGTTGTAGCTTTTTCCACAGTTCATTATACGATATCATATCAAACGCTTTTGATAGGTCCAAATAACAGACATATACCGGTGTTTTTCTTGTTGTATAATATTGTACAGTCTGTTTGAGGCACAATATAGCACTTTCTGTTGAAAGTTTAGGCCTAAAGCCAAATTGGCTTCAAGTGCCTCAATTGTTCGTCAAGTAGACTGTCCAGAACTTTAGCAATAACAGTGGCTAGTGAAATTGGCCTGTAATTGGATATATCTGAGGAGCCTCCAGTTTTGTTTTTTATGATAGGTACAACAATTGTTTGTAATAATTTTTCAGGGAGATAACCATGGGAAACACACAAGTTAAAAAACATAGAAAGTACTCTTGGTTTTTTTTTGGTTTCGAGATATACAAAAGTATTCTAGATACTATTAATTTTTATTTTACATCTTTTCAAAATATTCTCCATCATGCTCTATACAAAGTTCCATTCGCCTAAACCAACTCTGAAAACAGTTTTGCCAGTCTTGATCTGACAGGTCGGAAATCGCTTCTTCGTAGGCAGCCACGGCTTCTTCGGCGCTTGAAAAACACTTGCCTTTTATTTTTTCTTTGACTCTTGGGAACAAAAAGAAATCACAAGTAATTTTACACCTTTTGAATTCAGCAAGTCACCTAAAAATAGTTACGCGTGATGGAGCTGAGTGCCCTAATGCTGATTGTAACTGTAGAAAACTTAATTGTTCGGTTAAACCAAATTTAAAATCATTATATTATATCATAGAGCGCAAATCTTCACGGTTAAGATCCATCGTTGTAAATGAAAAGCGCGGGAAGCGTTGCAGGAAAATTAATAGAACTTTGTTTTTTTTTTAATATGCAATTGGTTTATGGAGTTCTATTTTTAAATAAATTTGCTTTTTAGGAATATATAACACGGGTGCGTTCCATTTTTAAATTTCGAGCATCTCAAAACTTATTGAGTGACCTACGTACATTATTCTTCATCTTTACCTTTCTTTATCTTTCTTTATCAGCCCTTAAGAATTCACAGCTCGACACAGCCTTTTTAGGATATAGATAAAGCAAATATCTGATTTGACATCAGAGAGGACATGTGTTCTCGACGCCTCGGCAGTCTTGAAGGTTCAGACCTGTCCATCCTTTGGCTACGCGTAGTCAGCGACGACCATCCGCGCGCCTATGGGTGTCTCTATAGGGCCCATAGGGGTAATGCCGAAACAGACCGACTCATCGACTACGTCCAAATGGCTACAGATTCCTTGCTACAACAGTTCCCATCCGCATAAATCGTGATCCTTGGCGATTTTGACGCCCACCACCCCGAATGGCTTGGTTCATGTTTAACCGATCATGCGGAAAGATCTGTTCATGATTTTGCCTTGGCATATGGTCTGCCACAACTGGTTACTACGCCTACGCGGATTCCAGATGTGGAGGATCATGCACCTTCCCTGTTGGACCTTCTGCTGATCTCTCATCCGGACAGATATCAGGTTTCCGTCGACGCCCCTCTTGGCTCCTCAGATCATTGTCTAGTCCGGAGTATGGTGCCACTCACGCTGAAATCGCGTTTGCTTTCTGCAGGCTGCCGCCGTGTTTGGCACTATAGGTCGGCAGATTGGGATGGGATGCGGTCTTTCCTTGCATCCTGCCCTTGGCGGCGGGTTAGCCTCGCCGGACGATCCCAGCATTGTTGCTAATTCTGTTGGTGATGCGGTCCTTCAGGGTATGGCGCTTTTTATTCCTTCCTCTGTAGTGCCCATCGAAGGCAGATCTCTGCCATGGTTTAGTCGCTCCTGTAAAATAACATCACGCTACAAGCAAGAGTGCTACCGGGACTGGGCTGATGAATCAACGTCTCAGGATGTAAACACCAGCATCCTTAAAAAGAAGTATGATTCCGCCTCCAGGTCCTCCAAAAAAGCCAAAGCAAAGTCCGAGCATATCGCCAGAATTGGCGAGAAACAAGTTCGCCTTCCTTCGGGTACCTGTGCATTCTGTTTTCTCGCCACGGCTGTTCAAGGGAACTTCTGTCAGCTATCTCTTCCATCTCTGCACAGAGAGGACGACTCACTGGCCTATGCCGCAAAGGAGAAAGCCGATCTGCTAGGCTCTTTCTTTGAGTCCAACTCGACTCTCAATGACGAGAGGAACACACCGCCGACCATCCCGCGGTATGAGTGCTCCATGCCGGATGTGCGGTTCTCACAGCACTCGGTTCGCAAAGCACTCCTCTCCCTGGACATCCACAAGTCGAGTGGGCCTGACGGAATCCCCCAATCGTGCTGAGGACGTATGAATTTATGGAAGACGGCTTTTGTCCACCCGATCCCTAAAAAAGGCGACCGCTCAGACCCTATCTAGTAAAATGTAGTTTTTACGTGGTAGAGCCATGCTGCAGCTATATTAGTAGTATAGTTGTAGCACGAATGGGTCGGCTCGACAGGGGAAGAACCATGTTCTCACAGATTACCAGCGTAAAATAGCAGCTTAACGCTGCTGTGTTTCGTATGGTGAGTGTAGAGAACCGGAGACCCTTTTTACTGGAAATGAGGCACTCCATCTAAGTCCTCACGGATGACAACGCATCTGCATTTTAATTTGTATTCGAGGATAGATATAGATGTCTATGGGCCGCGGCAACCACTTACCATCAGGTGGACTGTGTGCTCGTTTGTCATCCTTATGCTATAAAAAAAAGTAAAATATCGCTAACGCTAAAATATAATTAACGTCAACTATCGTAAACAGGCCTATCGCCATCGCCTTCTTGTTCTCCAAAATAATGGATCCATTATAAACTGCCAGATCATGCGGTACCTTGAGGGTCACCAGCTGATTAGTGACCGCCAGTACGGATTTCGTCGGGGTCGATCAGCTGGTGATTTTCTGGTCTACCTGACTCATAGATGGGCAGAGGCAGTAGAACTCAAGGGGGAGGCAGTGGCCGTTAGTTTGGACATTGCGAAGGCCTTCGATCAGGTTTGACACAAAGCGCTTCTTTCGAAGCTCTCTTCCTATGGGCTTCCCGAGAAATTGTGCAATTGGATCACCAGCTCTCTTGAAGATCACAAGCCTATTAACGCTGGTGTTCCACAAGCCTGTGTGCTATCACCAACGCTATTTCTTCTGCATAGCAATGATATGTTTCAAACCGGTAACATTCATTGCTATGCGGATAACAGCACTGGTGATGCTCTATACAGTATACACTGGCCGTGCCAATATTTCTCGGGAAAACGTCGCCGAGTACCGGAACAAACTTCTGTCTGAAGTCGAGTCTTTGCTGAACAAAATCTCAGATTGGGGGCAACTAAATCTAGTCCAGCTTAATTCTGGGAAGACACAAGTTTGCGCGTTTACCGCTAAAAAGAACCCCTTTGTCGTATCTCCTCAGTTTCAAGGCACTCCCCTTGTTGCCTCACCCAGTATCGGAATCTTCAGCGTCGACATATCGAGTGACGTGCAGTTTCGTGGTCACTTGGAAGAGAAGGCCAAATTGGCCTTTAAAAGCTTGGCGTACTCAGCAGAGCGGGACAGTATTTCATGCCGGCACACTGCCTGCAAATTTACAAGACGCAGGTTCGGCATCACATGGAATACTGTTCCCATCTCTGGGCTGGGGCTTCCCAGTGCCAGCTCCTTCCACTTGACACATCCAGCACAGAGCGGCTCAAATCTTCGACACCGAGTCCTTTCCGATCGGCTCGATTCACTGGCGCTGCGAAAAGATGTTGCATCTATTTGCATTTTCTTTCGCATTTACCACGGGGAGTGCTCTGAGGAATTGTTCGGATTAATCTCAGTCGCCAAATTTCACGAACGCACATCGCGGAAAAACTCCCGATACCATCCACACCATCTGGAAGCTTGGCGGTCCACCAGTGTATGTTTCACTAGGAGTTTTCTTCCGCGTACGACCTCTCTGTGGAATAGTTTACCACTGGCGATTTTTCTGGATCGATACGATGTAGGGACCTTCAAGAAAAGAGCTTACTCCTTTTTAGAAGGCCGGCAACGCACGCACGCGCCGTATACTCATTAGCCCCCTCTCCTATAAAAAAAATCACAGGCAACAATGCCTCATAAGGGGGATATTGGCTCTAGTTGCCACACTTGGTAAGTGTGTTGGTAACCGAAGTTTTTTTGATCCAGCTGTTATCATGAAGACTCAGCTGTCCATGAAATGGTTCAGTGTCAGACACCCACGGGATGTTGTGTCGTAGTGGATATTCTTACACCGCTATTACACGGTACTTTAAACTTAATTATTACTTTATAATAATTAACAACGTTTAATACACTCATAACATATAATAAGTTGACTGGCGGCGGGTAGAAGCGTCACAGTACGGCTAGCATGCCCTGACAAAAAAATTACCCCCCGATTATATCCACTGACAAGAGATAAAATTATCTTGTCCCTATGCCAAAGCACGGCAACGGGGAGAAGGTTATCCCCGTTTAACATAACGAGTTATGTCTATGTATCCCCCGTCCGTACCATGGAGCCAAATGAAAGATAAAAAAATGCTTTTTTGACATATGAGGGACAATTTTATCCTTATTCTTTGGACGTGGATTTAAGTTTATATTCATACAAAAATCTATCTAAGTCTTAGTCTATCTCTCATTTTATCTACTGTGGATATTATTTCCACCGGTGTGCCCATGCTCGAAGGGTGGATAAAACTAAGAGAGGGGATTTTCTCCTTTCCCCGGGGATAAAATTCTCTCCTGCCCATGCTAGCCCTGCAGGGGCGAGACGTCTGGTATTGTGATCGTAAATCTTCGTGCCAAGCGTAATGATTGAGACAAAAAGCTTTTTTATAATGGGAGAGACCAACGTTCAGCTGTGGACTTTTACGCGTGAATGAAGAAATTTTATAAATGTCACTCTTATGATAAATATGTCATAACGTTGTCTCTATTTCTAATAATAACATATTGAATGTTATTCTTAAGCCCCTTTCATTATTTAACCGTTTAAAGTTGCGTAGAATATTGTTCCTTGGTCAAAAGACCAATATCTACGGTGCCGCCGCGCCGCTTCACTGTACCATGTGAAATTCCTAAGCGCTTTTTTCATAGGATAAGGGTGACAAACAAGTACACATTTAAATAAAACTAATTTTAATTTTTGTTCCGTTCTACGCATCCGCATACGATCTACTGATCTACTGCGTAGAACGGAACAAAAATTAATATTTTTAATCTGGAGGTAGCCGTAGTTAACTATGACATTGGGACGTCATGCTGTCATGCACCTCAGTCCCCCCCGTGACCATATGTGCTGTAAAGTGCTCGAAACGCCGGGAATATAAAATAAGTTAATATACGCGATAAAATTCGTAAAATTAAGTAGTTTTATTTGAATGTGTAGTGTTCGCGTAAATATAAGAAATCATAACGAGTACACAGTTCACCTGATGGTAAGTAGTTGCTATGGCCCGTAGACATCTACAACCATCCTCAACTACAAATCAAAATGCAATCAAGATGCGTTGTAACCCGTGAGTACTAAGATAGAATGCCTTGTTTCCAGGTAAATGGGTTTCCGGTTCTCTACACTCAACATACGAAACACTGCTGCGGAAAACACCGTTGAGCTGCTATTTTATGCAGGTATTCTGTGAGAGCGTGGTCCTTCCCCGGTACTGATATAATTGCAGCATGGCTCTACCACGTATAAAACACGTTTCGTTCTCTATTACGATTTTTTTTAAATGGGAAGTGCATGTAAAAGCCATTACAATATGCAATTCTTTCAGCAAATTATAATATTTATTTCACGTAACGGCACCAGTTATAATATGGTGAGACGAAGTATTGCAGATACTGGCCATGGCAACGCACTAACAAATCTTCGTACAGCACGTATAGATAGTGATGCATGGACAACAGGGTCCGTTGTTGCACCCACCACCACAGCATCCACCACAACATCCACCACAGCAAGGTCCGCAAAACATTTTTGGATGAGTAAAAAGTCCGAATTGAACAGAAAACCTGAAAGGATATAAAAGACGTTCAGTTTTAGTATAGATAATGTTTTATGTCTGTTTATGTATGTTCGTATTCCGCAAGAGATTTCATTATTGTATGATGCAATATTTAATTATTTCAGTATTTTGTTTTATAAATATTTTTTTTTACATCACGGTACAACGGGTCGGCTAAGACACTTAAACTTATTTTTTTTTAAATAAAGAAACGAGGCGTTACTAAAGTGAACGTCTCAGAACAATATTTTATGATAATGATTTAGTTTCCTCATATTTTCCTAATAATAATTACAAATTAATTTATTAATAATTAATTAAAAATCACACTGAAAATATTTTTTTCTTTTTAATAGTAATTACAAGATTTAAGCATTAGTGTAAATTTTCAAAATATTATAATAAGCATCGGTGGTTCAGTGGTAGAATGCTCGCCTGCCACGCGGGCGGCCCGGGTTCGATTCCCGGCCGATGCAAGTAATTTAGTTTTTGGAAAATACAAACAGACTTAAAATGCATAATTTTTTCCTTTTTTGGTAAACTTTTTGTACAATAACTGACATAGATTTAGAAAAAATCTAAATTGATGATTGATGTATACAGGGATATCCCGAATAATACTCTTATATTAAAAATATTATATAATTTAAAGAAAAACTATTTATGATTCGTGATGGGTGCTCCAGTAGAGGCCTCGTGTCGGTAAGCGAAATGTAGGTCGGCCCTCCAATAGATGGAATGGATGCAGGTGACTCAGGACTATTTTTTTAAGAAAGATCAGACCCAGGATCACGACAAGGTCAGTTCAAGCGTCATGTTCAGCTGGGGACTGTCACTATAAGGGAGAAGACGAAAAAATAATCCTTGCCGGTTTTTTCTAGGATAAGCGAGTTTTCAAACTAAGATTCGAACGAAAGAAAAATTAAATCGATGAAGTGGAGTAGTACTGATAAGAACATCGTGATTGAAATTCGGTAACAGATTAACGGAGGATTATTGTGCACGTGTGTGTGTAAACAGATGCACTCTCTGTTCCCTCATTTTCATAGTCCAATGGGACGACAATCCTACACTACCGACCGACCGACCGACCTTTTCGTGCTACAACCATAATATAGCTGCAGTTTGATTCTACTACGTGATTGATGAATTGTCACCCTTGAGGACCAAGATAGAATGCCTCATTATCGGTAAATATTTTTTTTTATAGTATAGGGTGACAAACGAGCGCACAGTCCACCTGATGGTAAGTGGCTGCTGTGGCCCATAGACATCTACATTTATCCTCGTTTGCGAATCAAAATGCAGATGCGGTGCCACCCGTGAGGACTAAGATGGAATGCCTCGTTTCCAGTAAAAAGGGTCTCCGGTTCTCTACACTCACCATACGAAACACAGCAGTGTTAAGCTGCTATTTGACGCTGGTATTCTGTGAGAGCGTGGTCCTTCCCGTGGACGTTCCACGTACATGTAGTGGTACCTATAATGAATAAGCTTTTTCATAATTTTACTGCAATGTGACTTTACCAAGTACCTAACGTACGTGTTTAAAAATCTTAATGGCAAACAGGCAATAACGAGACAGGAAATCCCTTTTCATCGGTACTGAGGCATTTCATCTATGTACTGGATAGATGTTAGTGTTTATGCGGTTGTGACAAACACCTTTAAACTGATAAATTCCCTCCGATTTTAGACAATGAATGCTATAAAATACATACATTATGTATAATAAGTATAGAAATAAATTAGTTGATTAGTTTTGTCCTTAATTTGCTCCTGCCAACGTTTTTGTTTATTCCATTTCTCCCAGGGTTGACTGGTAGAGGATGCCATCAGGTATTAAACCTGGGATTCAGAAAAAGTCTAAAGTTTAAGCTCAAGCTCCACAAAGACAAAATGTGTAGAATTTAGTATGGATAGTCCATACGTGGTAGAGCCACGTGCTGCTATATTATGGTCGTAGCACGAATGGATCGGCTTGCCCGGGGTAGGATCACGCTCTCACAGAATACCAGCGTAAAATAGCAGCTTACTGCTGCAGTGTTTATTATGGCGAGTGTAGAGTACCGGAGACCCTTTTTACTGGAAACAAGGCATTCCATCTAAGAGCTCAGAGGTGAAGATGCATAATTCATATCATCAAACATAGATTCAAATTTCGACAACGTGCAGCTTTATTGCATCTGCTGAAGTGTTCGCAATAAAGGATAGATAAATAAAATTGAAAGAATGAATAACTCGTTATGTATGTTTCTGATTATGATCTTATCAATGCTTGACATGTGATGTCTTATACGTCAGACAAGTCTATAATCACACGTCCAATGTAGTCAATCTATAATATATTGTATCAAATATACTATTATTTGTAATTGTCTAAGTCGTGACGCAATTAATAGAATTAGGGTTTATTTTGCGGAAATTCGTTACCATTTCATAGCGTAAATTTGCAGCCTAATTTTGCTACCGCTTTGCGTATAGTGAGTGTAGAGAATCGGAGACCGTTTTTACTGAAAAGGACTCGTTCTATCTTAGTCCTCAGGGGACACAACGCGTGTGCATTTTGATTCTCGAAGATAGACCAAATTATGCACCAAATATCCAAAGTATGGGACAAGGTATCCAATTACCATCAGGTGAAATGAGTACTCGTTTGTCAGATTTATTCTTTAAAAGTAAATGTCTTTCGTTGCCGATTTTCATGTCGTACTAGCAAATGTAGTAATTTTTAACTGATGTTTGCGGCGCAAACAGCTGTGCAAACAAAAGTGAGTTCTGTTTTATGAACATTTATAAGATCTTAACAAGTATTTTAACTTCTCTACAGCGAGCATCGGTGGTTCAGTGGTAGAATGCTCGCCTGCCACGCGGGCGGCCCGGGTTCGATTCCCGGCCGATGCAAGTTTTTTTATTAATTTTTGTACCTTGTATGGATTATGGATTTATATTTGAAAATTGACAACAATATTTTTATTTAAATTTTTGTTTGCTTTAGTGTAAAGTGCCTAAAAGCAAAATGATGGAAACTAATTTAAAAGAGTCGACTTCGTTAAAAAAACCTTCCACTCCCTTTTTTGTATTTGCAGATGCAATATCAAAATATTATAAAGCCTATGTCGCTTCCAAAACTAAGACGAATCTAACTACCCTTCATAATTATGTTAAAATCAATTTATTAATTTTAACATATACTATGAAGAAAAGAAGAAATTTAACATATATATAATACAATTAAAACATAGTCCCCCTTTTGTGGCAGTCGGGTTAACTCTGCAAACAGTTCTACCTAAATATTAAAGATCAAGCAAATCAACAACAGGGACTTGTCGTCATTTCTCGGGTAGAAAAAGTATTTCACTCTTGTCCAGATGTCCAGCTTTAGTATACCGTTTGAGTACGTAACACCTTTATTTATTTGTAACGTTATGTAGCGGTGCATCTGCGGTGTTCCCTTTTGAAAATAAATATTTCCAGTTATTTGAAACTGTGGGGTATTCTATCTAATTTTCAAGGGGTGACAGCTCTTCTCCCTTCCTCGTAGCCTTTAGTAGCAGGTTGGTTGCAGGTGATGCTAGAAACCACCTACCATCAGGTGGACTCTTAGTTCTTTTGGCAAAAAAGACGAAAGAGATTTTTTTCTTAAAAATAATAATGAGTAAAATTGTTTTTAATTAATATTATTATTTAATATAAATAATATTTTTTTTACTTTCTTAAGAAGGTGATCTTAAAAAACTTACAGCTCTGTCACTATTGCGTGCGCTATAACAGTTTACTTCGTTAGAGTATAACAAAATACGTAAAAAAAAATGTAACACTTTTTTCAAATCCCTCTAGACATTATGCTTTGGCTTGAGTCATTTAAGGTAGGTTTCCCACCTTGTCTTGGCGGGGGCTTAGTAGCCGTAGCTTGGTCACCCACTGTTAACTAAGAGAAACCCACATGGCTGGCACATGGTGAAAGGCCAGCCCGAGGTGGCCATTCCGTTCGGATGTGTGTTAGTCGGCTGCAGCGAGAGGAGTGTCCCTTCCCCCTACCGCCTCCACCGAGGTGGAGTCGCGGAGGAAGAGGAATGTTGGTATAACGAGGCGCCACTCACCCTATCTTTCGCAGCCAAATCGTGATCTGCGGAGAAGCTTCTAGAGCTTCTGCGCCAGAGCTCTAGACCAGATCCAACGCTGGGGTCAGGAAGGCTAGAGCTTATGAGTGCTCATTTTTCCTGGCTCCATGGCCTTTGCGTGTCGGTTGAGGGCGCGTTGCGCAGGTGATGTTGGGGCTGCGGACGAAGGTAGGCACGCGGGTATATGTAAGCGACAAATTTAAAGTTAACAAGTTAATAAGTGACAAAATTAAAGTTCTAATAACAAGAAAAAGCCGATTTTAAAGAGCAAAAAAGAAAATAACTTTGTTCTCACAATTCAAACAGTCCTAGCATCGTCTTTGGAGAGATAATACCTCTCCAAAGACGATGCTACAACAAAGTGTATAGGAGGATTAGAGCCTCGACTTTTGAAGCTATTATGCAGGAATTATTTTATACTTTTTAGTTCCTTGAAGTCAGCTTTTAATTTTTATTAGAATTTAATGTTTTGACACTTTTAAGTGAATAAAGGAATATCATGAGCTCAAGGTAAATTATTTATTTATTCATTTATATAAGTAAAGGTATTCTTCAATTTATTGGGGACCAATTAAATAAAAAAAAAACATGTGTGCAGTTCACACGCGGTAGACGGGAAAACTTCAAACAAAATAAAATATAATACAAAAACGTTTCACAGCAATCATTTATTTAATTTTATAATTTTGAACCACAAGTGCACCATAAAATATAAGATGAAAGTTTAATTTAATGGCATAAAGATTTTACAATCCATATTTTTAGACGTGTAGAGCCTTAATTTTAGTGTATTAAATCAGAAGATTAATATATGCTAGATAGCCTATACTGTTCCACATGAATCTGGCTATAACAAACAAAAATATTTTTTTCAAATCGGATCGGTAGATCCAGAGCCTGCTTAGCCTGTTTAAAACAACAAAAAAACTCTTCCGTTTTATTATATTAGTATAGATTTTAAGTATAGATTCTATCTCATTCTCTCGTAGGCTTTCCTATAGATTTATATATTTGCCTTTTTCTAGTGTCGCTTTTTCTTTCAAAGTTTCCACTTCAAAAAAGTTACTAAATTCGGCTTACAATTGAAGAAGATATTGCGAAACTATACTGCGAAAAAATTTTAACAGTGGTAGAGCCACGCGGCAGCTTTTGCTGTCGCACGGATAGGCCGGCTCAAACCGGGGTGGTACCACGACCTCACAGAATACCAGCGTGAAGTGGAGATTTACCTCTGCGTTTCGCTTGGTGAGTGCAGGTGGCCGAAGGCCCTTTTTACTGGAAATGAGGCATTCCATCTTAGTCCTCACGGGTGAGAACGCATCTACATTTTGACTTGTAATTGAGGATAGATGTAGATGTCTATGGGCCGCAGCAACCACTTACCATCAGGTGGACTGTGTGCTCGTTTGTCACCCTTATCCTATAAAAAAAAAGAAACATATATATGTTATGCCAACACAACATACAGTCGAATTGAGAACTCCCCCTTTTGAATTCGGATTTTTACATTAGAAAAAATGGTCTTAACATATTCAAAACCTGCAAGAGTAGAGAGTACTGATTATAGATTATAAATAAGTGAAGTTGCAATTTTTTCAAATAATTTATTTATAATAAAATAGTGCTGAATCAATATTGATATAAACTTAATCAGGGTTTTACCACATAATTGTGCGTCATAGAAACCAGTCTCACATGAATATCATTATTTGTTCTCGATATATTATGCAAAGCAAGTAAACCATAAACACACATAAATACATACCCACTTACAAATCCATACTCGTAATAAATTAAAAGTAAATTATTTAAAAAAATAATTTACTTTTAATTTGCACAAAAGAGAAAAAAATAAACCAAGGAGTTCCTAAATTCGTAATGTTGTGTAAACCGAAATCAACAAAGGGCATGAATATGGCTGCTCTATAGAAGTGTCATCAGGAGAAGTAAGATAAATACTACCATTGATTATGTTCTTATGTAATCTAAAACCATTTCACGAGGTTTGTTTGAAGGGTAGGTTATGAAAAATACGCGACAAGCGTATTTTATTCCTTTTTTGTGTATTTAATAAGGTTGTAAATTATTAAAATATTATATTTTACTTATAATTTATTTACACATTTATATCATAATTTCAAAATCGTTACTTTATAGGAAGTGGTTCAGATTTACCTTGCAAGATTTGAACAAAGCTTGTAAATAACATAGCAATCGACTCTAAAAACAGACTAATGTGAAGCTTACAGTGAGCGCTAACCATCTGAGCTCAGACTTATGTATTACTACGTAACTCTAGATACATTGAATCTAGATACTTTGGAAAATGGGATCAATTATAAGAACTTCCTACAAGGGAGTTAAAAATAATCCTAAACGGGAAAGAAGCACTAACACAATCTAACACTGGACGAGAGGCAAATTCATCAGCTAGTCGTGAATCTACGAAAAGCCCTCGCGTTGATTTGTACAAATGGTATATCCACTACCCCATATCGTTCCGAGGGTGTCGTAAGAGGCGACGGAGGATAACGAATCAGGAGATGGCCAACAGCGTCTTCCTGATAAACTCAAAATTATAAAAAAAACGGCTGTCAACCTACCTGCCAGGCGTGGCAACTATGGCAAAATCCCCCAATAAGGTAATCTATGGTGGAGGCCTACCCTCAGCAGCGACTTTTATAAGCTGTAATGGTATAAGCATTATAGGCCGCAGCACGAATGTTTCAGCTCGACCGCGTAAAGAACAAACAGTTTTAACAGTGGTAGAGCCACGCGGCAGCTTTTGCTGTCGCACGGATGGGCCGGCTCGAACCGGGGTGGTACCACGACCTCACAGAATACCAGCGTGAAGTAGAGGTTTACCTCTGCGTTTCGCTTGGTGAGTGCAGGTGGCCGGAGGCCCTTTTTACTGGAAATGAGGCATTCCATCTTAGTCCTAACGGGTGGGAACGCATCTGCATTTTGATTCGCAAACGAGGATAGATGTAGATGTCTATGGGCCGCAGCAACCACTTCCCATCAGGTGGACTGTGTGCTCGTTTGTCACCTATATCCTATATAAAAAAAAAAAACTAGCACAGAATACCAACGTGAAACAGCAGTATAATGCTGCCTTGTTCCTTAGGGTGAGCGAAGGGAACAGACGACCCTTTTTACCTCATAGGTGACATTGATTCTGCATTTTAGTCTTCATTAACTTTTATTCATAGCACCGCATCAGAAGTTTGCAGCTGAACATAGGTCTGCCCCGTATACTGCTCATAAGACATGCGGATTTTGTTATTATTGAGTTGCTATGAGAAAAATTCTGCAGCCCATCTCCTGTTTAAATGCCCTTATGTCGGCTCCTTTACGAGACCCACGGGATGATATGGTGTAGTGGATCATCTTACGCTGCCACGAAACTGGAATCGAGTGTGATTCTTAATCGAGGATGAAATAAATGTAGGTAATAAGCCGCAGACCATCGGTCATAAAACTTACTATCCAATGGTCTGCGGGTTCATATTTCATTATTACTGTCATTAAAAAAAATGTTCAACTCTAAAAGTTTTCCCCATTTTAGCAACTATAATTATATATAATTATAGAGATTTAAAACATTATAAGTATAATACGGCTAAGTATAATAGTCATTTAGCGAAGAAACGCGGCAACTGTTCTTAGCATTATACCACGGGGAGTAGGACTGTATAACAATTTAAGTATGTTATTTTTTCATCATGATAAATATATATATATATTTTTATGCTATGTAAATACAAAACACTGCTTAATTAAGAAAAATATATTCAATTTCCAATAAAAAAATTGTTGGTTTAAAAATGTAATTTTGCATCGGCCGGGAATCGAACCCGGGCCGCCCGCGTGGCAGGCGAGCATTCTACCACTGAACCACCGATGCTTGTTATTCATGGTTCGAAATATCATATCAATATCAATTATTACATAAGAATAAAAATGTGAACGGACGTAGAAGCGCTAAGTTTGCATTTCGCTTACCTAAAAGTGATTTTTGGGCTTTCTCTTAATTTGTGGTGACTGGTGGAGTTATAGTTTACCAACGCTAAATACGAAATATGATGCACTTATAAAAGGTTTTCTTAAAACGTGTATTTTTATGGCGGCGTGAGACTCTATCAGCCAATTTCGTTCACGTTTTCCAGGACCTCCCCCGTTGAAGGATTAATTTGTCTTAATTTCACGTGTATGTTCTTTCTTTTGTATATACGAGTACGTTACTCGATTATTATTTTATTAAATAGTTTATAACTTCAGGGGTGGTTCCATAAAAGTTAGGAGAAAATATTCCACCAAAAATGGTGCCAAAATAAGGGATTATGGTTGCAGCACGAATGGGTCGGCTCGGCAGAGGTAGGACCACGCTCTCACAGAATACCAGCGTAAAATAGCAGTTTAATGCTGCTATGTTTCGTATAGAGAACCGGAGACCCTTTTACAGGAAACGAGACATTCCATCTTACTCCTCAACAGTGACGACGCATCTGCATTTTGATTTTTAATTGAGGAAAATGTAGATGTCAATGGCCCATAACATCCCTTTACCATCACGTGGACTGTGTGCTCGTTTGTCACCCTTATTCTATAAACAAATGTAACATTTTAGATATTGAAATTATGATACTACTTCGCCCAAAATGGTAAAAAAACTAATTTTAGTACAACCGACTTCAAGGAAACAAAAAGAATAAAATTCAGACTGACTCTGAATTGATTCCAAAAATTTCACTCTACATTTTCTTGAGTACCCGGCACAAAATAAACAAAAATCTACAAAACAAAAATAAAGTTATAAACTATGAAGTACACGAAGTACATTCGCCATTAGGCTAACAGCAACACAAACAAAATAATAAATGTCTGTGTAATAATCCGTTTATTATTTTATTTGAAACCTTACTGTAAAGGAACAGAGATCTTTTTCGCGTAAATTGTAGAAAATTTATTAAATTTATTTAGTAAGCATCTGCAAACATGCTGGATCTGCAAGGATGCTGCAATTGATTCAAGAATTTATTTGAGGAGCTCTAAATCACGCTATTTTTGCTGTGATCTATATTGGATAAGGTTTTATAATTTTTTTACATTGATTTACTACTATGCACGGGACGAGCGGGTACAATTTCCGGCCTACTTAATTATAGAGATGAGATGAAGTGACGACCTGGTTAGAGTTAGACATGCAGGAAGTCGATGGATGTGTAGGGGACTCTAGACCGTATTTTATGGCGTATCTTTCGGGGAGGTATATGTTCAGCATTGAACTCGCAAAGGGCTTTAATGATGATGATGATGATAGTGCCACCGAGGAGACACCTGCTTCCATCGACTTACTTCACCCCTTACCAGGTTGTCACTCCATCTAGTGTGGGCCACCCTACACGGCGCTTAGCGGTACGATGTTGCCACTCGATAATCTTTCTTTCCCATCGGTCATCGGTCTTTCGAGCTACATGGCAGCCCATTGCCACTTCAGCTTACTAATTGGGCTATCTCAGTTAATCCGGTTCTACTACGAATATCCTCATTTCTAAGTCTATCACACAGAGAATTCCCGATCATAATCCTCACCATAGCTCTCTGAGCGACCTTGAGTTTCCTGACGCGACCAGCAGTATGACCACGTTTTAGATCCATATGTCACACTATTTGTAAACAAGAATTGTAATAGTGTGAGTTTAAAATATTGTTACATGTAGTTATTATGTTTTTTTACGTTATTGTTTATCCGAGGTAGAGCCATGCTGCAGCTATATTAGTAATATAGTTGTAGCACGAATGGGTCGGCTCGACCGGGGAAGGACCACGCTCTCACAGAATACCAGCGTCAAATAGCAGCTTAACGCTGCTGTGTTTCGTATGGTGAGTGTAGAGAACCGGAGACCCTTTTTACTGGACAAGAGGCATTCCGTCTTAGTCCTCACGGGTGACAACGCATCTGCATTTTGAGTCTTTATTGAGGATAGATGTAGATGTCTATGGGTCACAGTAACAACTTACCATCAGGTGGACTGTGTGCTCGTTTGTCACCCGATTCTATAAAAAAAAATGTTTAAGACTTATGGTCTCTTTATTTTGTGCTGTATCTATGTTTGTATGTATTTTTTATAAATAAATATAAAGGAGAAACTTCAGTTTTCATCTAGGTACATTCGGAAGTTTGACTAATCAGAAAATTTGCAGACATATTAAATACTGATGACAATACAATAACTTCATGACTATGACCTATTATTTTCACCGCATCATCGCAGCTCGTGATTAATTGTGTTGTTAAAGATGTTTTTTTTTATTTGATTGTTTCTACTTTTTAGAAATTTTGCAATTTTACGTTTTTTCTTTTTAGGATAGTCATACAGTCCACCTGATGGTAAGTGGTTGCTCTTGCCCATAGACATCTACATCTTGCGAATCAAAATGCAGATGCGTTGTCACCCGTGAGCCGTGAGGACTAAGATTGAATGCCCCTTTTCCAGTAAAAAGGATTTCACAGATTCATTACCATTTGGCCATAATCGGTCAACTTGTGAGAATTTTTAAATAGTGACAGAAAAGCTGATAGCTCACCAAATAGTAAGAGGTTAGTGTAGACGAAGGAGACATCTGCAGGTATCCAACTTGAAGGCCTCAGATGAGTTGTGACCTTTAAAGTTTAAGACGAAGCGTACTTCTATATAAAAAAAAAAACTTGTTCATTGACTATACATACTCTATAAAAGAGAACATATCAGTGGAGTGGATCTCCCAACCTCTATCTGACCAGGGACAACTTTGAGTTTTTCGTAGTTAGCAGAGACCACAAGGTGAAAGAAATAACTGTGTTAATCTAACAATAAATTACAATCATAAATTTTGACAAAATTATACAGCTGAGAAGAAACATTTCTTAACAGTATTATTTGTGTATTTATTGTAAAAGCTAGGAGGTACTTACTCACGTGACGCGCGGTGTTGCATTGCCCGCGTGACGAGAAAATAAGTAATGTGTTATTTAAAACAATTATATAGGTAGGTAAAATATTTAAATATTTCGTGGACCTTATATAAACACTTGTGGACTACTGTTTAGGAATCACTGATTTAGGAGGATTCTTAAAATATAGAACTGAATTTTAGGCAACGAAGAGGAGAACATAATTAATAGATTCAGGCGTTACTTTGCGGAAATCCATTATATTAAAGTTGGTAAAAAATTACCTTGCGTACATCCGCTCGATAAATTTATTTCTATTTTATCGAGCGGAGGTACGCGAGGTAATTTTTTTTTACCAACTTTAAAGAGGAGTCCGATAAAATTGCGAATATCTGCACATTAATGTCTTTCCGTCCGAATACAATCTGGACGTCTTCAAGGCAAGAGTGAAGAGACTTTTGTCAAGCTAAGACAGTGTGATTTACCATCTAGGGCTTCATCACTACACACCACCAGGTGGGATTGTGGTCTAGAACTGGCTTATAATAAATAAAGAAAAAGATGTTACTCTTTATTTTACCCTAAAACAAAAACATAAACAAAAGTAGAAGTAAAAAAAATACAGTCGTTACAATGAGTGGTCTCATCGCTGGAAGCATTGGAATGCCCGTATTAGATTAGTGATTAGTGATCACCAAACGACTTGCGAAACTGGCAATAAAGGTACACCAAGTTTCGTAAAGACCTTTAGAGCATTCCACCTAATGACATGTAGCTATTGCACACCCAGGACACCTGCAACTAACTCCAAACAAAGTAAAATACAAATGAGTTACCCTTCAATGACGAAAAAGGTACATGAAAATGAAGTTATGACTTTTCTCCACGAGCAATTTAATTATTTATTTTATTTTAAGTATGATTTCATTTTAACTATGATATGACATAGTTTTGTGGTATGTATGTAGTATCAACTTATATTCTAGAACTGAATATTTCCTAATTTATTTTTCTAATCACGTTACTTTTTGTTTTACAATTTATGTATCTAAAACACCTTCACGATTCAGGAGAAGATCCTTGTGTGGAGTAACGCCTTTTTAATATAATAAAAAAAGATGATTGGCCAATCGATCGATGGATCCGTCTACTAGCTTGTTGTAACTAACTAAAATATTGTTCGTAATTTTCGTTTATAAACTTTTAAGCGTACGAACTTAGCTTAGTTTCAAGATTAAATGAAATTTTTACAAGTATGATCATTTATAATATCTCATTTACTTGTTTTGAAATCATTACAAATAAATAAAGTTCATAAATGATAAATAGTACATTTATACTGTTACTACATAAGCATCGGTGGTTCAGTGGTAGAATGCTCGCCTGCCACGCGGGCGGCCCGGGTTCGATTCCCGGCCGATGCATACTTTTTATACTCGTATTTAGTAAATAAACAACTTTTTGTTTCCGTTTCTTGTTTACCTATTGATTTAAAAGTAAAACTTTTTCAGTATTTTGTTTACCAGCCTGCAACAGCGTACTGTACAAGTGTCTTTCGTTTTGGAAAATATTTGCCGTTATCGCCACGCATGGCAGTCGGATTGTCAGTGATAGTAACGGAAGTCTAGCATCTTCTGCGCTAAAGAAATTGTAGAGGTGTAATTAATTACTAAATGTTACTAACTAACTAACTACAGGACACCATTTAGCACGTGCTACATAGAGTAATGCACAAATTTTCTGTGATATTGTGTGCTTCGACTATAGTCTAAGATTGTGTGCAAAATTCAATTACGCAGTATAAAGTGCTTAAAGAATTTAAAATTGTTCAATATTGTAGTGTTACATAGAATCATTACAAAACTTTTTAATGATTTTATTTTAGGACCACCTTTATCATAAAGGCATGGCATTTAATGTATCTATAAAGTAAATGGACGCAGTGTCGACCTGATAAGATATGTAAGAAATAACTCTCTTCCTGAACTTCCTAACTTCTGAAGTTGATAGATGCAGGTGGCTCAGTACCGTGTTTTTTGGCATTTCTTGGAGAGTGGCGGTGAAGGGCTATGATCGGCAGTGAAAAAAAAGCAAATGAAGGTAACGTCAGCTTCGCTTCGGATTATCCACGTTTTAAAACTTTGGATATGGGATTTAGAAACGCCGGTAAATTATTTCAGCATTTTGTGGCAGGCATATTTTTTTATAGGATAGGGTGACAAACGAACACACAGTCCACCTGATGGTAAGTGGTTCCTGTGGCCCATAGACATCTACATATATCCTCGTTTTCGAATCAAATGCAGATGCGTTGTCACCCGTGAGGACAAAGATGGAATGCCGCTTTTTCAGTGAAAAGGGTCTCCGGTTCTCTACACTCACCATACGAAACACAGCAGTGTAAGCTGCTATTTTACGCTGGTATTCTGTGAGAGCGTGGTCCTTCCCTGATCGAGCCGACCCATTCGTGCAACAACTATACTACTAATCTAGCTGCAGCATGGCTCTACCACGTATAATATAGATGCAACATGGCTCTACCACGCTTTTGCTGTCGCACGGATGGGCCGGCTCGAACCGGGGTGGTACCACGACCTCACAGAAAACCAGCGTGAAGTAGGGATTTACCTCTGCGTTTCGCTTGGTGAGTGCAGGTGGCCGGAGGCCCTTTTTACTGGAAATGAGGCATTCCATCTTAGTCCTCACGGGTGACAACGCATCTACATTTTGATTTGTAATAGAGGATAGATGTAGATGTCTATGGGCCGCAGCAACCACTTACCATCAGGTGGACTGTGTGCTCGTTTGTCACCCTTTTCCTATAAAAAAAAATATAGCTGCAGAATGGCTCTACCACGTATAATATAGCTGCAGCATGGTTCTACCACATATAATATAGGTGCATGACTCTATCACGTATAATATAGCTGCAGCATGGCTCTACTACGTATAATATAGCTGCAGCATGGCTCTAACACGTATAAAATAGCTACAGTATAGCTCTAACACGTATAATATAGCTGCAGCATAGCTCTATCACGTATAATATAGCCGCAGAATGGCTCTATCACGTATAAAATAGCTGCAGCATGGCTCTTACACGTATAATATAGCTGCAGCATGGCTCTATCACGTATAAATATAGCTGCAGCATGGCTCTACCACGTACAATATAGCTGCAGCATGGCTCTACCACGTATAATATAGATGCAGCATGGCTCTACCACGTATAATATAGCTGCAGAATGGCTCTACCACGTATAATATAGCTTCAGCATGGTTCTACCACATATAATATAGGTGCATGACTCTATCACGTATAATATAGCTGCAGCATGGCTCTACCACGTATAATATAGCTGCAGCATGGCTCTATCACGTATAAAATAGCTACAGTATGGCTCTAACACGTATAATATAGCTGCAGCATAGCTCTATCACGTATAATATAGCTGCAGCATGGCTCTATCACGTATAATATAGCTGCAGCATGGCTCTATCGCGTATACATTTAAAACTGCTACGATAAGCCGCGGTAACATGAAAAAAATAATACGAAATAATTACGAGTACATAATTTACTTTAAATTATCGTTAAAAATGTTTTTAATTATTACATTTTTATTATTTACTAGTGATCCGCCCCGGTTTCGCACGGGTTATTTATGGATCTCGACAACAGCGCCACCTACCGCGTCAAACTGTAAACCTAAACCATCCAGCAAGCTTCGAGTTTTAGCGAGACTAACGGACAGCAATTGAGTTTTATAAGATAATTAAATATATAATTGAAAAATAAATGATTTTGATTCAAATTGTAAAAACAGATTGGGTTTGCCATAGTTTGTTTTAGAAAAATTCTAAAACAAATTTTACATTTTTTGTAACTAGATTTAAAACACTTACTACGTAATTTAATGCCTGTATCATACGTGCCAGAGCCATGCTGTAGCTATGTAATGGATAGGACATCCAATCTCGGTATACCGAGAAATACCGAGACCCCGCATCATTTTTTAGTCCCACAGGCAGCGAGCTTTCGTGTGCGGGCTCCGCGGGACTTGCGGCATTTTTCGGAGTATAAACTGGAGACATTATTAAAATTAGAACAATCACTTCAACCGGCAAAGATGCTATTGAGGTTCTTTGTCGGCAACATGCTAGTTTTATTACAGCAGAAGCTACTTTAAAATACATGATCAATAAATTACAAGAAGTTAGTTCAACTTCGGCCTTAGCTGCGTTGTTGGTTGTTTCATTACGAGAACGTATTTTACAAATGCGATCCAACTTACTTATTTATCTTCAAAGACTTGGCAAGTACTATCAACAAGCCCTGATAAACGACGAAACATTCAGCCTCTTGACGAAAATAGTGCTGCAGAAGAAATAAAGGAGTTTGTCCAAAAGATGCATTTCATAAGCGTATCTTCTGACGATATTGATGAGGGTACAGGCGACTTTCTCTTGATGGGGTGACGAATGCTACAACACAAAATGATGACGACAAAAGTGAAAAACTGACATTGCAAGACAAGAAGAATTAGAACCCACTCTGACTTCAGTTTCCTGCATAAGTTCTTTAGTTGATTCTGTAGTGTCCCGAGTAAATGCCGTCGAGTTTATTATTAAAAAAGAAATGACTGTTTGAATCGGGAGGTTCGAAGGGCAAGTATATTTGACATTGACATAATATAATGCCCTTAAATCTATACCGCTCACAAATGTGGAAGCCGAAAGGGCTTTCTCTACTGCAAACTATCTAGCGTCGCACATTCGAAGCTATCTGGAAGACGAGACTTTGTATACTTTATGTTTCCTTTGTATACAATTTCAACAGAAGAAGTCTAAATTAATGTAAAAATATTTTCATTTTCAGTTCAATAGTTCATTATAAGAATAAATGCATACTTACATATTTTTATTTTTAACATGTAAATGCCTCTTTTCTTTACGCATAGCTCAATAGGCAGCTTAGCTTATTTATCTACACGGGCGGGATCCCCCGAATTCCGACATACAGCGGGATCTACAATCATCGACCCCGCAAATACCGAGATTAAAAATTACGTGCGGGACTGGACACCTATTTTACGATGTGGCATCTATTATTTATTCTGTGGTGGCATGAATGGGTCGGCACGATCGGGAAAGCACGAAAACAAAGAGTTGCGTTTATTATGGTGAATGTAGAGAACCGGAGACAATTTTTACTGGAAACGCGGTATTCCATATTTTTTAATTTGAGTTTTTGATGGTGTTTTTCTTCATTTACTGTTTTATTAAGGAAAATTTAAAAAAATAAAAATACACAAAGCTATAAATGAAAATAAGTCGCTTAATGGGTCACGAAAGATATATTACTGAATATATGATCGTTTTCATCCGAGTCACGTCATCGGGTACGTAATGTTGACGGTATTGGCGAAGCCTGGTACAACATGAACGTGACGGCTGGGGAATATGGGTCTTGGGAACAATTTAGTAACCCTTATATGGAAATTTAATGCACAAAAAGTAGTAATGAATGTTTGCTTTTGTCCTCATTCATTCGGGGATAAGATAACGTTTTATTTTAGGGTTTTTACTCACAAGGAAAAAAAACGGAACACTAATAGGAATAATTTTTTTGTCCGTCTATCAAGGCTCTTTTCCTCACAAAAGTGTAGACGTAGAGAGGTGTCATGTTGAAATTAATATCAAATGTCATATACTATAAGGTTTTCGCGTCCTTGAAAGTGTGAAAAAAAATTCAAGCTTCTAGATCAACGCATTCAAATTATACCGTTATTTATGAGAAATATTTTGTCATAAATGTCGGTCTATCCCACAAAGTTCACTCGTCAAAAGAGAATCATGATATTTGTGGTTTAAGAAATTTATTCCTCAAAAGAATACAATTCACTTATCATGAGAAATAGTTAATCTTAGATACTAAATACGAGTACATGAACTTATGAAGAACGGCAGGTACTCGTAAATGATCTATTATTTACCTGGGCATGCACAATCTTCTTGCAATGTGTAGGGTAATAAGAAAAGTAAGTGTACAATTACATATCATTATTTGCAAGCAGTTTATAATTAAGTTTATATTTTATATTAAATGTTTACAAATGGTATAATATTTTAGTTAAATATATTTCATACCTATATATTTCTATTAGTTAAAAATGTAATGTGGTAAAATCAAATTAACTGAAGAAATCACATTTTTTTGGCATGGCATTTGGCAAGAAGATCCTTATTTATTATAATGTCTTCTCTATTATTATAAAATCGTTAATTTGTTGTTATTATATCTTTAATACAATTATTCTGTTCGTATGTTTGTGACAGAATTTCTCCTAAACGGCTGGGCCGATTTTGATGAACCTTTGTGTGTGACTAAGTTGATTCAAAAATGGTTTTATCAAAAAAATATCCGCGCGAAGCAGGAGCGGATCGCTACTTCAAATAATTATTTTCGGTCACATGCTTACATTTGCAGTTATAGCAATTCAGTGATGTAAACTCATGTATGGGAGAACATTATTTCCACTGCAAAGTTAAGTTTTGCCTTCAGTCCAACTAAAGTTTTTCTTCCTTGTATACCTTAAATACAATTTTTGGGATGGATGTACTATTTACGTATGTTACATTGCGTACATTTACATTAAGTTACGGAACCCTCATGGCGTGAATCCTACTCACACTTGTCCGGTTTCCAAATGTTAAATAAACTTATTCTACGCTGTCAAGGTATTTGAGCAAATGATAAAAAAATTGGAAAAACCAAAAGTGCACTACTCATAGCGTTTCATTTAATTTTGATGAAAAAAATAAAAATAGTGACGATTGTTGACGCCTGACGCATTCTATTAGCAACCATGCGCCTAAGATAGTATTAGTTATTAAATTATAGCAGTTTATGTATGTAATGTACTAATCATTGTCACGTTTTGTCACTACCTTATTACGCATTGTATCATTGGCTCTCGCATTACATAGACCTTTTACCAATTCAGTCTCTGTTATTATTTCAAACTTTGGGATAATCCCCCACAACGATAATTCAAAAAAAAAAAAACAGAGAATCTGATCGACTTTCATTAATAATTTTTGAACGGTGTTGAGTTCAATAACAAAAATCAATAGGGATCCTCCTTAGAATATATGGAATTTTATTTAATACTACATATCTCAATCTCTTGGTTATATTTCTATTAAACGAAAAGACTCACCGACGCACAGACCAACGGACGGCAGTGTATATATTTTTTCAATTACATTTTATATTATTTAATCTAAAGTGAATCAATTAGAAAATAAACTAATCTTATAATTAAATGTCTGTACTTATCGTAACCTTAATAATAATATGGATTTGATGTCTAGCTAAAAGTGTAAGAACGATTTTATGTGGCGAAATTGAGGTATGAGGAGGTCACATATCGAAAGTAGAGTACTCCCTCACGTTGTGAGGCGAGCAAAAGTGTACCCAATTGATAATATTGAAAAAAATCCATTCATCCATTATAGTTTATAAAAGCACTGCTGAACATAAGTCTCCTATAGATTGCCTCACAGAGGGGGTTGGCCAACCCAATGATAGGAACCACATTTATTTTAGGTATTAAAAAGATACTGCTGGCCATTTTATGTTTCAGTTTCCCTCTGTCGCCGCTTACGACATCAACAGAACGATATGGGATTATGAATATTATTACACCGCCATTACAGGGTTTTAAAAAAATGGGCACTAAAATGTCCTATATTGCAGTTGTAAATCACTCAGACATGCGACAGGGCCCAGCGTCACAGGTACCAAGCACAGGCGTGGCGGTTACGGTAACTTTTGTAAAGGCCACATTTTACTGAATACTGAGTTACTAAGTTGATTAAATGAAACTTATATTTACGGATTTTATCGCGTTTAATTTAACTTTTTAATTCTCGACGTGATCACGGGGTGGAGGGGTGGGGGGAGGAATGAGGTGTTTGACGTCCCGATGTTATAGTTAGCCCGGCTACCTTCAGTTTTTGAATATTAATTTTTGGTCCGATCTACGCAGAATGAGCTTACAGTATTTTGAAGTCTTGCAGTGGTATATTTAGGTTTGGATTTTATTAATTATAGGATCCCAAGCAGATGGCAGAAGCTCATTCTGCGCAGAACGAACCAAAAATTAATATTTAAAAACTGAAGGTAGCCGGGCTAACTATGACATCGGGACGTCAAACACCTCAGTCCCTCCTCGTGACCACGGGGTTCGGCACCCGAAACATCAATTAGAATTTAAAAAGTTAAATTAAACGCGATAAAATCCGTAAATATTAGTTTCATTTAATGTGTAGTCTTCGCGTAAATATAAGAAATCATTATACTAAATTGATTTTCATTTATTAAATACACATAACATACATAAAGACGCACTGTGGGAGAGAGGGAGGTGTTTTTTTCAACCAAGCTTTTGCACGCTATTTAATTTTGTCAACTTTAATACATTTTTATAAAATGAAGTGACAAAACCACTTACAGTCGATCTGATGGTAAGTTTACTGCAGTTACCTTCGAGGACCAAGATGGAATGTCTACCTGTGATTATAGTAGATATAGAAAATACACTACAGACAAGATTACAGTTTGGTTGCAAAAATAGGTAAGAGGATGGCCAAGACATTCATATATATATAATAAACTTTTGCGTCTGTTACCCAGAGGCGTAGGCAGAGACTAGGGACTGTCACTTGGCACGATCCTGACACACCTGTTCTCGCTTCTTTCACATCACACAGTTGATTTATTTATCACAGGTACTTCTAATTCGGCCCATCTTCGAAATATCACCAATTTGGTCGATAAACATCCCTTTAGGGCTTCCCTAGCCGACTCCGCCAGTTACTTCTGCAGCATATTTGTCACTCTTTACTTATATTTGTAGTTGTCACTATTTAATTTATATAGGACCACGCGAGAATTACCAGCATTCAAATAAAAAAAGAATCATCGAAATCGGCCCAACTAGAAAAAAGTTTACTCCTTTCTGAAGTCGGTAGAAAAAGGTCTCTCATTATAGTAAAGTGTCAAAGAATCTATCTCATTATTCCAATTTTTTGTTACTATTATAAGGTTTAGTTTTCTACCGACTTCCAAAAAGGAGACGGTACTCAATCCGGGTGTATGTTTTTTTTTATGTGTGTTACCTCATAACTTTGTACTGGGCGAACCGATTTCGATGATTCTTTTTTTATATGAAAGCTGATAGTTCTCGTGTGGTCCCATATGAATTTGATCAAGGTCAGACCAATGGTTATTGAGTTATTCTTAAATAACCTATTTTGAAGTCGCTTATATTGAAGTCGGCTGTACAAAAATTTTAAATTATAATAAGACTAGTTTAACGGATGTTATTGCCTTTCATTATATTTTACTTTTTTTTTACTTACTTTTATTTCAGAATTATGAAATTGAGTGTCATTTAAGGATTGAGATGTTTGTATTGCAATTTAAAAAAAACTTCCTTCCTTCTTTTTCCTTCCTGGCTGGATGCTGCCTGCTTGGGGTCCTATAATTAATAAAATTAAATCCAAACCCAAGCATACAACTACAAGGCTTTATGATAATGTAAGCTTATTTTAAGCACATCAAAAATTGATATTCAAAAGGCTATGACTTCAGGACCTCAAATACCTCAATCCCCATGACCATGGGTATGTGTAAGCCACCCAAGACGTTGGGAATCTATACAAATAAATAAAATTGAAGTGTGTGTTTGTAATGTTAAACTAACAGCTTTTTACTAAGTGCATATGAAAGTATATACTGTACTAATAACAAAAACCACAATTTTTAAAATTTTTGTCTGTCTGTTGGTCTATCTGTCTGTCTGTTTGTTCCGGCTAATCTCCGAAACCGCTGAACCGATTTGACGGGACTTTTACTGGCAGATAGCTGATGATATAAAGAGTAACTTAGACAACTTTTGTTTAAGAAAATGAATTAGGGTTCCGCGGAAAAAAATTAAAACCCATGAAATCTAAGTTCCCACGCGGGCGAAGTCGCGGGGAACAGCTAGTTAAACATAAGTACAACTAGTTCAAACTAAGTGCGATAAAATCCGTAAAATTAGTTTTATTCAACAATTAATAGAACTTTAAACATCTTTAATTTTATGATACTATAATAAGCCACTTTTCGACCTCATTGTAAGAGAACTTCTTGAACTTCAACTTTATCGGCTCGTAAATGTCCATTGCTGAACATGGGCCTCTTTGTTGTAGAGATGATTTTCCGCTATTACAACAAAGTTCCAGAAAATTTTCAAATATCTCTCTTTTAAAAAGTTTAAATTTTATTTTATTGCACAAAAACTGTATAAAAAGGGTTATTATAATATAAATGAATACATGGCTGATAATAACCCCTGGAAATGAGGTGGTCGCTTACAAGCTGTTTTTAAATTAATTTTGTAAATAGTTTGTACAACCTTTTATATCACTTAAATAATTTATTTAAAATAAAATACTCGCTACGTTTCTTGCTGATTCTTTCAGGACACGGGTTTTTTTAATGAACCAGTGGTGGTGAAGTAAAAATGACTTTCAATAAGAACTACATGGAATCTATATTGAATAAAAAAATATTCTAATCTATTCGTAATCGTCATACTTGGGATGAAGATTGATGATCGTAGTGCCAAACGTCTAACAACTTTGACGCTGCATTCCTTCGTTGGTCCGCGTTTTTTTTTTACGTCTAGTGACTCTAGTGTGAACCAGATGGTTATATCGACATCACATTACTTTAAATTAATAACAAAATCAAGGATCATTCAACAAGCATCGGTGGTTCAGTGGTAGAATGCTCGCCTGCCACGCGGGCGGCCCGGGTTCGATTCCCGGCCGATGCAAAAATTTTCTTTCTATTTTTCTCTTGTACTAAGAATCTATCCCGTTAATATAATATTTTTTGTATTTATTTTATATATTGTTAACAAATTGTGAATTTAAAGAGTATACGATAATATCAATCAAAATGGCTAAGATTTTTGTAACTTATTAAAAGCCAGTGCTCGACCACAATCCCACCTGGTAGTAAGTGGTGACGAAGCCCTAGATAGTAAATCACACTGTTTTAACGTAACATGCAGCCTTTTGACTTGCACTTTATCTTGAATTACATTGATGCCGCCTAGATTGTCGGAGGGAATGACAGACATCGGCAAATTATTTCACTAGTTTGCTGTATGCGTTACGAAAGTTCAAAATAGATAATAAGCAAAGCAATACCCAACCCATTACATATGGTGTCCCACAAGGGTCCATACTGGGCCGCTTCTTTTCCTTATCTATGTTAACAATATAACGGATTTAAGACTACACGGCCATTTAACTTTGTACGCGGGCGATACATGCCTATTCTCTTTTGGTACTAATATGAACGAAATCATCTCAAAATCTCAAGAAGAGCTTAACATGTTTGAATGGTTTCAGACCAACCTGTTAACAATCAGTATGTCAAAAACATGCTATATTATCTACAAGTCGAAAAATAAAATAATTTCTTCGAATGCTCCTTTAACAATTGACAATATTACACTGGAACAAAAAACTTGTGAAAAATATCTTGGTCTGAGAATGGATAGCAATTTAACATGGAACAAACAGATAGAATATATAAAAAGCAAATTATCGTCCCTAACAGGTTCACTCCGCAACATAAATCAATGTATACCTAGGAAACTACGTTTTAATATCTACAATTCCCTTATCAAATCACATATATTATATTTAATAGAAATATGGGGCAGTGCCGCTAAAACGAAATTGCAGGAACTACAAAGAGCTCAAAATAAAGCAATAAAAATACTTTTCTCCTACCCATACTGAACATCGACTCGTAAAATTTTTGATGACACAAAAATAATGAACATTCGACAACTTTATTTATATATCACTTGCATTTTAATTAGGAAGGTTACGACTAAAACCATCCAAACTAGTTTGTCCTTTACCAAAAAGTCACAAATATCTAAACGCAGTCATCGCCGACCTAGCTTGTTCATATTGCCAACGACACGTACCAAATTAGGGAAAAAATTTACCTTTGAGGGAGCACACTTTTATAACAGCCTACCTTCTCATATTAAAAATATAGATTCCTTTAACTATTTCAAGTCTCAATTGCACAACTACATTCTTGAAAGCTGCTGACTTGTAATTTCGGAGAATGTCACGATGGAACTGTGAAGACGGTGACCGCTACCTAGATTAAGTTTATATTATATTATCGTTCTAATGTAAGTGCATTTTGTAATCTTTTTGTGAGAATAAATTCTTTAAACCTAAACCTAAAGTTCTGTTCTATTGTTTTCTATTTAACTTTTACTGTTACCGTTACAATCTATCCAAAGTCCACTGCGGAACATAGGTCTCCCCTATAGATTGTCTCATATAAACATAAACACTCACGTCTGTCACCCAGAGGGGTAGGCAGAGACTACAGACTTCCATACGGACATACGGACATCCATATATCAAACGCATACACGCTCGTCGGTTAAGAGTACTCCTAATCTGGCCCATTTTCAATATATCTCCAATTTGGTCGATAAAGATTGTCTCATATCGGGAATATTTTTTTATAGTTGCCCCGGTAAATATTGTAACCGCAGTATTTATTACTTTGAGTCTGTTATTAGAAACACGCTGCTACTCATCTCCTGGTTTGTTTCCCTCTGCCGCCTCTTCCCACACCCACGGGACGATATAAGGTAGTGGATATTCTCACACCGCGACTACACGGTAAGGGTAACTTAATAGCTATTCAACTTGATTAAGCTGATGTGTTATACTAAGAAGACAAGAGATGTGTTTGCATGACAGAGCAGCACTACAGAATACGTATTAATGTTGCAGAATTTATGAATCGGTTTGACCGTGGAGAGACCACACGTTCATACACAATACCAAAATAAAATAGCAGCAAAATACTGCTGTGTTAATACTCGTATATCTTACTCCTCAGTAATCACAATGTCGCTATATTTACTTAATCGAAGGTAGTTGTATGTCAGTGGTGAACGCGTTTTTTTTTAATAGAATATGGATGACGAACACAGTTCACCTGATGGTAAGTGGATTCTGTGGTCCATAGACATTTACATTTATCCTCGATTAAGAATCAAAATGCAGATGCGTTGTCACCCCTGAGGACTAAGCTTGAATGCCTGTAAAAATGATCTCCGGTTCTCTACACTTACCATACGTTACATACCAGCGTAAAATAGCAGCTATGTGCTGTTTATACTACATCTATAACATAGACGCAGCGTGGTTCTACCACTTAAAAAATAAATATAAATTTAAAAAAATGCATCGGCCGGGAATCGAACCCGGGCCGCCCGCGTGGCAGGCGAGCATTCTACCACTGAACCACCGATGCTCATACTATACGTATTAAATTTAGCGAATTATTATAATATTGCGCCTAAAGAGAGGCTAAAATAGAAACGTCTGAGTTTGATTAGTCACGCTACGTTTTCATAACATTGTAACTATGCACTTACTGTAATTAGTTATCATTATCATTCATGTGTATATATGTGAGTATATAAGATAAATTATTATTTTTATGTTCAGATAAACTTTGAATGATAGTAAGAAAAGTGATGTCCTAGTACCGTGTTCTGTGGCATTCCTTGGGGGAGGCCCGAGTTCAGCAGTGGACTTGTGAAGGGCTGTAATGGTAATGCTATTAGTAGCAGGGGTATCCAAACGAGCATTGAGTCCATCCCATAGTAAAAGTATGCCTTGGACTATGGATTCCATACATCTATCCTCGAAAAAGAATAATAGTTTCTATAGGTTGTCTGTCACCTGGGAGGACTAAGATGGAACGCCATGTTACTAGTAATAAGGATCTCCGGTTCTCACCATTTTCCATACGACACACAGCAGCACTATGTTCCTGTTTTCCACTTGTGGGAGTGTGGTCTGATCGAGCCGTCACATTCGTGTTCAATCTATAATACAGCTGCAGTGTGACTATCACATAAAAATTGTTTTTGAATTAGGGATTTAGGTAACAAAATACTATATAATATAGTAGATTCCAGTCCTTTCATATAGAGGAAGGTAAGATATGACAACTTTTTGTCTCATGTGAATTGTTTCACTTCAAGCTGATTAACGGAAACATTGGGATAATCTGTAAGTACTTCCGGTAGATTTGTTTCATGATTTTCGTAATGTAAGGCCCGCTTTCTAGCTACGAAAGGATCCTACAGCATTAATTAATCTCCGCACATTAATTAACTGTGACAGCTTGGCAGTATGTCAACGTCATCTGTTCTTGCGGTAGCGTCGACAAATTTGGTCTTCACATACTAATAAACAGGAAAAGTGTTATCGGGACGGTTGGTTTTTTAGACTACTTACTCCGAAGGGAACGCATTTCAATTAATATTTTTGTAGATTTAAAGCTTTGCGGCATATTTGCACAAGAAGAAGATATTGCTGCTCGCCTTCTTCTGCAAATATACCGCAAAGACGCCGTAACATAGGACCGAGGCAGGACCAGAGGAAGTGGAACTAAAGAAGGGCTAAATATTTATTATATTTATATATTTATTGGATTTTTATTAGGTTAGGTATTATATTCTTAATAGTCCGTCTGAGTACTGCAGCATACCTTCTGATACTGCACTGACATGCATTCCGTCAAAATTATCAGAGATAATTCATTCATTCATCCATTGATCACAGCTTATCTAAAGTTCACTACTGATGGCTAATATGTCATAGTTGGCTCACTTGGCTGCCGGGTTAGTAACCGCGATTTCTTATTATTTTGAATTGTTAAAAGAAAAATGCTACTGCCGATCTCCGGCTTTTCCCTCTGTCTCCTCTTACGACACCCATGGGATTATATAGGGTTATTGATTCTCCTACGCCGCCACTACTCGTATATCAGAGGAAATAACCTATCTTAAGTTTTTGTCACTTTTCATCAGGTGCAATATTAGATTGCTTTTCACTTTAATATGATGTCTTAAAAATAATATATGAAATATTATGGCACCATTTGTAGAATGTTGACTTCGTAATCTAAATTCCTATAAGGACGTTTATTCTACATTCTGCAAAATATATCGCATTCAAATACATTTTCTGTATATTAATTTGCCTATTACCAACACTTGTGCAAATATACGACATTTATATTACAAATCGTCGCTGTTTGAATTGTTTTAATAACTACTTACATCGGCGATTCAGTGGTAGAGGCAGCCACACGTTGCATAAAGTCCAGTACACACTGAATACGGATGCGATCGCTTGCGTTCCAACAGACGTTGAGTTATAATGTACGAACATTGATTTAACATGATACCCGATAAATACAGTGTATAAAATTAATTTACATTCAATGAAATGAGTGAGAATGCTGTCTAGTATTATTAAACGAGATGCTTATACTACCATATATCAGAAGTCGTAAGGGCTTTATTTCTCTGGCATTGCCCATAGACGCGACTTACTACATCCAGAGGACGAAATTCCGTGATGGATACCACACGAGAAGAGTCCATTCTTTTTTAAATAGTAACAAAATTCACATCGACGCCACTTCAACCTTCAAAAACGCATGTCTTTGCAATGCTTGTTAGTATAGCGTGCTTGTGTAACTCTTCACGTACTGTAGATAAAGCGCATCGTGTACATCGCACACGGATCGCATTTGATGTGTCTCAGCCATTACGATGATAGCGCATTATCGCAATAGTTGCGCCAAACAGCCGGAGTCACGATTTAACACAACGTTGAATAACAGTAGATGATAAGACATTAGGTCTTTTACTGAAAGCCTATTAAACTTTGTGGAGTTACGGCGTCTCATGTTCGCCATGCATGTCTCATCTATGACGTGATGACGTGTTACCACAGCGTGTTTTTTTTTTTACAATACAATACCTTTTATTGTACATTAAGAAAACATGCCCGTTGTCGGGCATTAATAATATTATTACTACTCAGTATTTTTCATAATTCCAACTTAGTGTATTGAAATTAAAATATGCATTCAAAAACAGTGTTATTTTAATGATTATTAATGTTATGCTATTGAGGGAAAACAGTATTTAGATTGATTACAATAATTGTGACCTGACATCATTTTATTACGACCCGGTTCATAATGATGCAGATGATGACTAGTAAAAAAACGAATACTTGTTAATAATGATTGTGAAAAGTTTTTTATCTATACTATAATTGATTTAAGCTTATTATTAAATCAATTTAATTTTTAATTTTAGACGAGAGTATTATTTGATTGCTTGCTTAAGAAATTATTGTGATAATATTTTTATAAAAAAATTAAGTTCATTACGTATTTTTGACATTTTTTGAGTATTTTTGGATTTTTGACAACTCTGACACATATATTCAAGTTTGTATGAAATATTGAAAAATGGGAGGGCAACTTTGCCACAAGAGTGAACTTTACTATTTACAACACAATTAAAGGAGCAAATCATAACTCTGAGTGTTGATTATTATAATATAAGATAAACTTACCTTCACCCTTGAAGTCAAATCCTATTATTTTCATTACAAAACCCGATGGCAAAGTTGCCACAAAGTGAGGTTAACTTTGCCATTTTCTTTTTTGAGTATTTTGTCTATTTAATGTTAGTATTTGCTTAAATCTATACAAGTAAATAAAATTGAAGTGTCTATTTATAATATCAAAATAACAGCCTTTTACCAGAAATATTTGAAAGTGTATATGGTACTTATATCAAAAACCCAATTTTTAAAATTTTTGTCTGTCTGTCTGTCTGTTTGTTCTGGCTAATCTTCGAAATGGCTGGATCAATTTTGAAGGGACATTCACTGCTAGATAGCTGATGTTATAAGGAGTAACTTAGGCTACTTTTATTTTAGAAAATGAGTTAGGGTTCCGCGCAAAAAATTAAAACCCTAAATTGAACGCGGGCAAAGTCGCGGGGAACAGCTAGTTACTAACAAATACCAAATCTATGAAGAATATAATGTCACATTTAACATTAACGCCCAGTCTGAAAATACATTTTTTGTTGGAAAATTTGTCCAACACTTTTAAGTCCTTCCAAAAACGGCAAAGTTGTCAGGTTTCACGGTACTTTATTTTTTTTAAATATAATTAAAGTGGCAAACGTACTTAAAGCACAACTGAGTAACAAACTGTTGGATGAATGAAAGACGGAATGCCTCACATCCAGTAATCTACCCAGACGGGTTTCTAGGCAGTAAAGCAATCCTACCAGCTCTTAAGGGTACAGGTTTGTATGGTATGTACCACACTCATGCACCACGCTGTTGTCGAAATTTTCGCGTGGCCTCACACACAGATTGCCAGGTTCGGACTAGCCGGTTATATTGGTATAATTTCCTATAAATTAATATATATATATATATATATACTAGCTGACCAGGCAGACGTTGTTCTGCCCTTTCCGAACGACCATTTGCTTTCCCAAAAAAAAACTCCTGAAATTAGCAATAAAAAAATTGAGGGTCACTTATCGGGATAAAACTATCCTATCTCTCAAGTTGGACCGAACTGCACACAATCCGAAAAAAATTTTTTGAAATCGGTTCTATCTGTTGAATACTTACAGCAACACGTGGTGGGTATACTACTAAATTGTAGCTTATATTAAACGTTTGTATTTTTAACATAGCGCCATCTATTAAATATTTACTCAATCCAGTCAACAGATATCGTCATCTGACAGAATCGTTTGGAGCTAATGTACGAAGTACATGTATTTCCATGGAGCTAACAGATAATTGTGACTGTCAAATAATAGACAAATAATTTTCAATAAAATAATATTGTATTGCGACTATAAATTGAGATGTAAGCTATCCTATCTTTTAAGTTGGACCAAACTGCACATTGACCAAAAATTTCATTGAAATCAGTTCAGTAGTTTAGAAGTCCATCGCGGACAAACAACGTGACACGTACTTTTTATATATAAAGATATATATATATATATATATATATATATATATAATATAAATTTAAATGTGCGAAGTGAATAATGCTATATCAAAATTAGAGCGTTGGTTTAACGTTAATAATCTGCATTTGAACGGAAATAAAACTAATTGTGTTAAATTTACAACAACGAATGTTAAAAATCTGAATACCAATGTATTTTAAATGGGGAGGAATTGAGCCCTGTTGTATCGACTGTTTTTCTTGGCATCACTCTCGACGCAAAGCTTCAGTGGGGCCCCCATATATCCAAATTAGCAAGCAGACTAAGTTCTGCAGCCTATGCTGTAAAAAAGATTAGAGGTCTCACTAGTGTCGAGACAGCTACATTAGATTATTTCAGTTATTTTCATAGAATAATGTTTTATGGGATTTTGCTATGGGGAAATGTGGCTGATTCAGAAACTATTTTCGTTTTACAGAAGAGGGCCATTAGAGCTATTTACAATCAAAAACCGAGAGTCTCTTAGAGATAAATTTAAAGCAATAAATATATTAAGTTTGGCCTCCCAGTATATTTACGAAAATTGTAGTGTTATGCTACTTACATATCATTTTACACTATTTTTCCATTCTGTTTTTGATTTTCTGCATTCATATTTTGCATCACTTTTCACGCTAGCAGTTATGCTACTTACATATCATTTTACACTATTTTTCCATTCTATTTTTGATTTTCTGCATTTATATTTTGCATCACCTTTATTTCCATAGGATCCTGTAACGTTTTTACACAATAACAAATCATTTTTACTTCGTATTTTCACGCTATCAGCACTTTCTAAATCGCTGTCAATGGAGTCTTACCTTTTTCGATCTTTTATATAGTTCTCCGTAACTCTGCAATTTCGGGTTTTGTGCGCGCTGCTGCACTATTTTTTTTTCCTATATCAATAATATCTCATTTCTTACTTAAATGTTACTGTTTTTCAATTATATGCCTAAAACCAAAAATTTATATTTTTGACAACCGTTATTTATTTCGTTGTCATGGCAATTTTTATTCAAATTCGTTACCGGTATGATGTTTTATCTCGATATTTCCACATAAATACTCTTTTGCTCTAGGTCATTTACCAAAAATTTCCTTTTAATTTAAATAATTTCTCGTTCTCTCTAAAAAGGTATAAAAGCCGAACCATCGGAGAATACAGGGAGTCTCGCTTCAGTTTTCAAACGAGAAGCATCTACTAAAGGCCTTATCCCGGGGCCGCACTGCCCCGGGATCCTGCAGGCCAGGCGCTGCTGACGTTGAGAAGATCCTGCAAGCCACCGGGATCCTGCAAACTTCTATCTACACCTGAAGTCGTCGGTGTAGTCTACTTCAAGCGCGGGGCCGCACTACTCCGGAATCCTACAAGCCTTTACTTTCTTCTGGAGTCATCACCTGCGCCTCCACCTGCTAGTGCCCGTGCTACCTTTGGGCGCTGCGACTGCTTGCTCCAGGCGCTGAGAGCACCTACTCCAGGCGCTACGTGCGCCGGCTCCGGACGCTGCGTGTGCCTAGACCAGGCGCTGCGTGCCATCACCGCCAAGAAACTACAAGCTCAGCGTGTGCCTACTCCTACCCCAAGCGCAGCGTGTGTCACTTCGACCTTTAGGCTCCACTACAATATTCTCCTATCTTTATTTTTTTATCTAATTGTAATTTCGCGTCATCCATCACCATCATCATATTTCATTTTTTTTATAAATAATTGTAAATATTTTTTAAAATTTTAAATATATTATTTTCTGGTTCTATTTTTGTTGTTTTGTTGTTCTTAGGTTAGGTTTTTTTTAATTGTCGCTTCACGACAAAATTTAATGTATGTTCACAAAAACAAAGGTCGTTTTAGTAAAAAAAGTGAAACACATTCTGCAAACACTAGGAACATACACAAGCTAGTGATGCCAGTTTCTCGGCTCCACAGAGTCAGTAATTCATTCTTGGGGCAATGTATACGCTATTACAACTAGGTCCCGGAAAGTGTACAGGTTCTCTCTATTACAAAGTTTAAATGTTTGATTAAGCTGAAACTGTATAAAGAGGGTTATTATAGTATAAATTATTACATGGTTGATAATAACCCCTGGGAATGAGGTGGTCGCTTCCAAGCAGTTTCTAAAATAAATTTTGTAAATAGTTCGTAATCATTTATATTGTAAAATTTATTTAAAAAAAAAGTCCCGCTGGGTTTCTTGCTGGTTCTTCCCAGGACAGAGGGTTTTACGAACCAGAGGTAAAGTAAAAAATGACTTTCAATAAGAATTACACATGTAATGTATATTGAATAAAAAAATATTCTATTCTATTCTATAATACACACGATATAAAGATATACTAGATAAGAGTCAGGGATTCAGCGTTCGACGTTAATTTTATAGTACGCAAGCAACCAGAGTGTGACCCTTCCAGCGTCACCTTTTGTTAATCCTGACTTACCACCTCTTTAGCTCTGAAGGAGGACGTGTTGAGAAAACCGGGTGACCTTTGACCATGTCTTGGTGGTGTAAGAATATCCACTACTCCATATCATCCGTGGGTGTCAGAACAAAAATCCTCCCTATGAGGCAATGTATGGAAGATGTTTAGCCGTAGACTTGATACGTAGTACTTGACGTAGATAGATTGATGTACTTAATAAATGAATAATTAATTTATGGAGCAATTTTTTTATAGGATAAGAATGACAAACGAGCACACAGTCCACCTGATGGTAAGTGGTTGCTGCGGCCTATAGACATCTACATCAATCCTCTATTACAAATCAAAATGTAGATGCGTTGTCACCCGTGAGGACTAAGATGGAATGCCTCATTTCTAGTAAAAGGGGCCTCCGGCCACCTGCACTCACCAAGCGAAATTCAGAGGTAAACCTCTACTTCACGCTGGTTTTCTGTGAGGTCGTGGTAGACCCCGGTTCGAGCCGGCCCATCCGTGCGACAGCAAAAGCTGCCGCATGGCTCTACCACTGTTAAAATATAGTATAGTATTATTTTTACCCTACATTAAATAAAAAAGTTTGTTTCTATTTCTGTTTCTATTAATATTCAGATCAAAGGCCGCTGTGGTTACAGTTAGCTTCAAAGCGCTTACACACAAGTTCGTCTAAATTCTAAAGACCACTCTACCGCTATATTAGTTGTGACACAAATAGGTCGGCTATACCGGGGTACGCTCTTATAGAATCTAGCGTAAAATAGCAGCTTAACGCTGTTGTGTTTTGTATGGTTAGTGTAGAGAACTGGAGATCTGCTTTACTGGAAACGAGACATTCCATGTTAGTCCTCAAGGGTGACAACGCATCTGCATTTCTATTTTTAATCGAGTCTAAATGTAGATGTCTATGGGCTACATCATCATGTGGACTGTGTGCTCGTTTGTCACCCTTATTCTAAAAAGAAATGTGGGAATAAAATGTGAAATACGTACAATAGGAACGATAAAATTATAAATATTAAATGATTCCAACTAATCTTATGCACACATTTCTGTTTTTAACCAAGTTAAAAAAACCGGCCAAGTGCGAGTTAGACTCGCGCACCGAGGGTTCCGAACAAATCCGTTGGTATAAAAGTTTAAAATTATTAAAAATATTTTTATTATATGATGTAACTAAAAATTTATGCTTTTTGTGCAATATTTCCTTTCGCTGTGCTATAATACGTTGCTTCGTACCAAATTTTAAGATTCTGAGTTCACGGGAAGTACCCTGTAGGTTTTGATTCCCTTGCGAATGTCGAAAATTTGCGGCATAAACGGCGTATCTTTTGATTGCGTTGGCTTAGAAGTTTGATTTTTTCACAGCTCCAAGGGATAGTAAACTTGAGTATTTGATATGAATTTTAGCTTGATACTTCCTCGCGTTCCTGAGAAAAAGGGTCTTGACAGACAGACAGACAGACGGACAACAAAGTGATCCTATAAGGGTTCCGTTTTTTCCATTTGAGGTACGGAACCCTAAAAAACCCCGGCAGATGTGTGTGCAGAGTAGTGAGTGTAGAGAACTGGAGACCCTTTTTACTGGAAAGGAGGCATTCCATCTTAGTCCTCACGGGTAACAACGCATCTGCATTTTGATTCGTAATCGAAGATAGATGTAGATGTCTATGGGCCACAGCAACCACTTACCATCAGGTGGACTGTGTGCTCGTTTGTCATCCTTGTCCTATAAAAAAAATCATACCTGACACCAGCTTTCTACGCTGGGGGGTAAGTGGCCACCGCTTACTTCGACTTTCGGAAAGCTTTTGATACCGTGGATAGCGATATCCTTTTAGAAAAAATTGCGGCGATTGGTTTCACACCGCATATTTTAAAATTTTTCGCGAGTTATCTTGGTGAACGCAGGGAGTACGTCTAGTTTGCGGTGTATGTATCCGAACCTTACTTCACGTTTTCGGATGTGAGCCAGGGGAGTAATTTGGGTCCCTTGGAGTTCATATTATTGATAAAGGATCTGCCAGAGGTCGTCTCGAAATGTCTCCTATTTGCATATGACTTAAAACTCTTTTTGTCGGTAGCGGATGTTTCGGATTGTGCGCAACTTCGGCGAGATATCGATAGAGTTGTGCAGTGGAGTGCAATTAATAAGTTATATTTTAACACGTCGAAGTGTGAGGTGATAAGTTACGGGCGCAGATAGGCGCCGCTGCAATACTGGAACGAGGTTGACGGAACGGTAACGCCGCGCTTTACTTTCGTACATGACTTAGGTGTGCAGAATTAACATTTCGTATGCATATTGCAGATATATGCAGTAACGCCTTCCGAAACTTAGGTTTTAACCTAAGGAATTTCAGGGGTTTCCTTAGTACGGGAATAATTATAGTTTTATACAGTGCACTTGTTCCTAGCCGGCTGGAAATGAGTGCAATTATTTGGAATCCCCATGAAGAGAAATATATCAACATGGTGGAAAAATTCAAAATAAATTCACGCGATTGCTTTATTTAAAGGACTACGGAATCTACCCTTTCTACCCGCTGATGTACTCGAGCTTATTCGTGATCGACATGGTCGGGTACAGCTAGCTTTGTGTGAGGCTTTTAATGTTATGATGCTGTTACTGTTTATGTAACAAATAAATATATAAACAAAAAATAAAATAATAAATAATAAGTTACTCCCCGAGATGGAGTTCGATAGATGTCGTCAGTGCCATTTTTAAGGATATATCTCTGATGTTGGTCTTAGTTACCTGATCCTGTACCGCACCGACATAACCTAGGTTTGCCCAAAGAGGTCCTCGAAACGTAACCTAACGTGTAGGGGGGACACTGTCTTTATGAAAGGCACACGTAGAGTCTTGTAGGACCTCCAATAAAGCTCCCGCTGCTTCCACATGGTCTCCGGGTCAAGAACATTTTGTACTTGCCGGGTTCTGTCACATCTCGTTGACTGAGAATCTCTATCCTTAGTAAACGAGATGAAGACTGCAGACGACCCAAGTAGTGCCAAACGTCTCGCAACTTGATGCTGTTGCCCATCGTTGTTCCGAGTATTTTACGTCTGGTGACTCTGGTGTCACATTAATTTAAATTAATACAAGCATCGGTGGTTCAGTGGTAGAATGCTCGCCTGCCACACGGGCGGCCCGGGTCCGATTCCCGGCCGATGCAAATTTTTCTCACTATTTTTTTTTCTTAAACTTCGTCATTATAATCTATCTCATTAATATAATATTATTTTTGTATGTGTTATTGTTAACAAATTGTGAATTTAAAGAGTATACGTTAATATCAATCAAAATGGCTAAGATTTTTGTAACTTATTAAAAGCCAGTGCTCGACCACAATCCCACCTGGTAGTAAGTGGTGACGAAGCCCTAGATCGTAAATCACACTGTTTTAGCGTAACATGCAGCCTTTTGCCTTGCACTTTTATCTTGAATTACATTGATGCCGCCTAGATAGTCGGAGGGAATGACAGACATCGGCAGATTATTTCACTAGTTTGCTGTATGCATTACGAAAGTTCTGCTTTATTGTTTTCTATTTAACTTTTACTGTTACCGTTACAGCCTATCCAAAGTCCACTGCGGAACATAGGTCTCCCATATATATTATCTCATATCGGGAATTTTTTCTGTAGTCGCCACGGTAAATATTTGCAACCTCAGTAATACTATTTTGAGTTTGTTATCTTGGAGTATGTTATCTAGGGTCTTGTTAGTATATTAGAAAGACGCTGCTGCTCATCTTCTGGGTTGTTCCTCTATCATCTCTTACCACACCCACGGGATAATATAAGGTAGTGGATATTCTCACACCGCGACTACACGGTAAGGGTAACTTAATAAGCTATTCAACTTGCGGTTCTTGATTAAGCTGATATGTTGTGCTGAGAAGCCAAGAAATGTGTTTGGATGGCAGAACAACGCTACAGAATACGTATTGACGATGCAGAATTTATGAATCGGTTTGACCGTGGAGAGACCACACGTTAATACACAATACCGAAATAAAATAGCAGCAAAATGCTGCCGTGTTAATACTCGTATATCTTACTCCTCAGAAATCATAATGTCGCGACGTATGTCTGTGGTGAACGTATTTTAGAAAATAAATATAAAATATAAAAAAATTGCATCGGCCGGGAATCGAACCCGGGCCGCCCGCGTGGCAGGCGAGCATTCTACCACTGATCCACAGATGCTCATACTATACATATTTAATTTAGGAAATTATAATAATATTACATCTATAAATAAAAGAGAGGCTAAAATAGAAACGTCTGAGTTTGATTAGTCACGCTACGTTTTCATAACATTGTAACTATGCACTTACTGTAATTAGTTATCATTATCAGTCATTGTGTCTATAATATTATATAAGATGTAATCTTATTTTAAGTTCAGATAAGCTTTGAATAAGACGGATAAATAATAAAAAAAAGTGAGGAGCTAGTAAGACATGCAGGAAGTCGATGGATGGAGATACCTTAGCACCGTGTTCTGTGGCATTCCTTGGCCCGAGTTCAGCAGCGGATTTGTGATGGCATTACCATTACAGCTCGCCACAAGTAGCAGGGGTCTCCAAACGAGCATAGAGTCCATTGCATAGTAAATATATGCCTTGGACTATGGTTTCTATACATCTATCCTTGATAAAGAATAATAGTTTCTATAGGTTGTCTGTCACCTGGGAGGACTAAGATGGAACGCCATGTTACCAGTAATAAACCTAACAAGCTAACAGCATAGCAAAGTGGCGAAGCAATCAGCTTTGTAGCGGTTTTTAACGGTTGCCGTTGAGCAATCAGTTTCAAAATAGGAGGTTCAGATGCCTGGGTGATCAGTAATCGATTGCTGAAAACAGAATTTGAAAATTCGAAACCGTTCTCGAGATAATCATGGGACAGACGGACAGACGGACAGACATCGTGAAATCAATAAGTGTCTTCGCAAGCTTCGCCACTTAATAAGGATTTCCGATTCTCACCATTTTCCATACGACACACAGCAGTACTATGTTCCTGTTTTCCACTTGTGGGAGCGTGGTCTGATCGAGCCGTCACATTCGTGTTGAATCTATAATACAGCTGCAGTGTGACTATCACATAAATTTTTTTTTGAATTAGGGATTTAAGTAACAAAATACTATATGATATAGTAGATTCCAGTCCTTTGATATAGAGGAAGGTAAGATATGACAAATATTTGTATCGTTGAAATTCTTTCACCAAGCTGATTAACGGAAACAGTAGGATAATCCGTAAGTACTTCCGGTAGATTTGTTTCATGATTTTCGTAATGTAAGGCCCGCTTTCTAGCTACGAATGGATACTACAGCATTAATTAATCTCCGCACATTAATTAACTGTGACAGCTTGGCAGTATGTCAACGTCATCTGTTCTTGCGGTAGCGTCGACAAATTTGGTCTTCACATACTAATAAACAGGAAAAGTGTTATCGGGACGGTTGGTTTTTTAGACTACTTACTCCGAAGGGAACGCATTTCAATTAATATTTTTGTAGATTTAAAGCTTTGCGGCATATTTGCACAAGAAGAAGATATTGCTGCTCGCCTTCTTCTGCAAATATACCGCAAAGACGCCGTAACATAGGACCGAGGCAGGACCAGAGGAAGTGGAACTAAAGAAGGGCTAAATATTTATTATATTTATATATTTATTGGATTTTAATTAGGTTAGGTATTATATTCTTAATAGTCCGTCTGAGTACTGCAGCATACCTTCTGATACTGCACTGACATGCATTCCGTCAAAATTATCAGAGATAATTCATTCATTCATCCATTGATCACAGCTTATCTAAAGTTCACTACTGATAGCTAATATGTCATAGTTGGCTCACTTGGCTGCCGGGTTAGTAACCGCGATTTCTTATTATTTTGAATTGTTAAAAGAAAAATGCTACTGCCGATCTCCGGCTTTTCCCTCTGTCTCCTCTTACGACACCCATGGGATTATATAGGGTTATTGATTCTCCTACGCCGCCACTACTCGTATATCAGAGGAAATAACCTATCTTAAGTTTTTGTCACTTTTCATCAGGTGCAATATTAGATTGCTTTTCACTTTAATATGATGTCTTAAAAATAATATATGAAATATTATGGCACCATTTGTAGAATGTTGACTTCGTAATCTAAATTCCTATAAGGACGTTTATTCTACATTCTGCAAAATATATCGCATTCAAATACATTTTCTGTATATTAATTTGCCTATTACCAACACTTGTGCAAATATACGACATTTATATTACAAATCGTCGCTATTTGAATTGTTTTAATAACTACTTACATCGGCGATTCAGTGGTAGAGGCAGCCACACGTTGCATAAAGTCCAGTACACACTGAATACGGATGCGATCGCTTGCGTTCCAACAGGCGTTAAGTTATAATGTACGAACTTTGATTAAACATGATACCCAATAAATACAGTGTATAAAATTAATTGACATTCAATGAAATGAGTGAGAATGCTGTCTGGTATTATTAAACGAGATGCTTATAATACCATATATCAGAAGTCGTAAGGGCTTTATTTCTCTGGCATTGCCTATAAACGCGAATTACTACATCCAGAGGACGAAATTCGGTGATGGATACCACACGAGAAGAGTCCATTCTTTTTGATATAGTAACAAAATTGACATCGACGCCACTTCAACCTTCAAAAACGCATGTCTTTGCAATGCTTGTTAGTATAGCGTGGCGTTGTGTAACATTTCACGTACTGTAGATAAAGCGCATCGTGTACATCGCACACGGATCGCATTTGATGTGGCTCAGCCATTACGATGATAGCGCATTATAGCAATAGTTGCGCCAAACAGCTGGAGTCACGATTTAACGCCGCGTTAAAGTAACAGCAGATGATAAAACGTTAGATTTTTCACTGAAAGCCTATTAAAGTTTGTGTAGTCACGGCGTCTCGTGTTCGTCATGCACGTCTCATATGGACGAGGTTATACAAAAACGTTCCAACCCACAAGTCATGCAAAAATGAGTTCTTCTTCTTCTTCTTTACTTTTTGGCTTCGCTTAAAAGAATTCTGCCAATGTCAAGTCAGTCATGGGAGTGACAATAAAAAATAAGTTAAATATACAGATCTACTTATTTTGACATGTACGCGAAGATGTCAAAATAAGTAGATCTGTTTATTTAACTCATTTTTGAATGACGAGTGGGTTGGAACGTTTTTTTATAACTACGTCCATATATGTCAATGACGTGTTACCACAGCGTGTTTTTTTTACAATACTAGTAATATACAATAATACCTTTTATTGCACACTAAGCAAACATGACTGTTGTCGGGCATTAATAATATTATTACTACTCAGTAATTTTCATAATTTCATCTTAGTGTATTGATATTAAAATATGCATTCATAAACAAAATTAGTCCAAAATTTTTAAGTCCTTCCAAAAACGGCAACGTTGTCAGGTTTCACGGTTCTTTAATTTTTTTTTAATATAATTAAAATGGCAAACGTACTTAAAGCACAACTGAGTAACAAACTGTTGGATGAATGGAAGATGGAATGCCTCACGTCCAGTAATCACACTGACACTTTCAACTCTTGAGGTCGGAACACAGCAGTGTAGTGCACTGATGCTTGGCGGTAGGTGTAGGTAAGACGGTGGTATCTACCCAGACGGGTTTCTAGACAGAAAAGCAATCCTACCAGCTCGTAAAGGTACAGGTTTGTATGGTATGTACCACGCTCATGCGCCACGCTGTCGTCGAAATTTTCGCGTGGTTTCGCTCACAGTTTGCCAGGTTAGGAACTAGTCGATCATATTGGAATAATTTCCTATAATACACACGATATAAAGATATACTAGATAAGAGTCAGGGATTCAGCGCGCGACGTTAATTTTATAGTGCGCAAGCAAACAGAGTGTGATCCCTTCCAGCATCGCCATATTGTTAATTCCACTTTTTAATCCTGACTTACCACCTGTTTAGCCATTAAGGAGGACGTGTTGAGAAAACTGGGTGACCTTTGACCATGTCTTGGTGGTGTAAGAATATCCACTACTCCATATCATCCGTGGGTGTCAGAGCAAATATCCTCCCTATGAGGATATGGAAGATGTTTAGCCGTAGACTTGATAAGATAGATTGATGTAATAAATGAATAATTCATAAATAATTAATTTATGGAGCAATGTATACTTTCCAGAAAATGTACAGTCTGTATAGCACCAAGTTGAACATTATTATAAAATTATTAAATAATGGTTATTATACAACTAAGAGTACATGATTGATAATAACCCCCGGGAAGGAGGTGAGCGCTACCATGTTGTTTCTAAATGTTTTCATATTATTTGTATAAAATAATAAATTGTAAATTAATTTTAATAAAAAAATCCCGCTAATATTTTTGCTGGTTCTTCCAAACACAGAGGTTTTTTTCGAACTAGTGGTAAAAGTAAAAAAATACTTATAATAAGAATGACACGTAATTTTCTATTTATATTGTATAAAAATTATTCTATTAAATAAAAACTGTATAAAAACTAGCCGTTTATCTCAATGAATACATCGGGGAAACGGGGAAAAATAACTCTTGGGAATCAATGGGTTGCTACAAAGCTGTTTCGAAAAATGTGTTATAAATATTTGTACAATATATTGTAAACTTTTAATTGAAAATAGAATAAAGTTACACTGGATTTTTTGCTGATTTCTCTCAGGAGAAAGGGATTTACAGAGCAGGGTATAAAGTTGGAAAAGTTGGGCAAGTGTGATTACGGTAAATTCCCTCAAATTATGTTAGATAGGTATTTTGTTAAATAGTGGAATGTTTCATGCTGACAACGATAAGGACGATGATGAAGAACGAGTTCTAGTTGAAGCAGGAAATCGACCCGGAAAACATTTAGAGGAAACTTAAAGCATATTTTTTGACGACTTCGTGTCGCAGTGGCTTCGTATTGAGTTGCAGTTCTGAGTGCTGCAGGTTCGAATCCCGCACGGAACATGTTTTTGATTGAATTTAAATTATGAAAAAAATATCTAAATAAATTAGTTGCATAAATATGTGTACCTACGTAACTAGAACATCCTGACTACATTACTCAAACGCTGTTATGGATTATAGATTATTACTAGGAATTACGAGCGCTTGACGATGAATGCCGGTGTACGGACCAAATCCACCGAGTTTTTGTTACACTATAACAGGAATATTGTAACGCATAATAAGATTATTATTTTATTAATTGACAAATAAATTATACATAATTTATTTGTCAATTAATAAAATAATAATAAAGTGAAGGGCGTGAAATAGCAGCATAAGGCCGGTCTTACTCACATACGGAATTACAATTGGGGATATCGAACGCAGCAAATCCAAATAAAATCAAGGACCCGTTATACACGTACAGTAGTTTTCCGTTCGAAATTTTGCGAGCAAAACGGAATTCCGAATGTATGTGGCGGGCCTAAGTCCTTTGGGTTACAACGCATCTGCTTTCAAGTACGAATAATTGATAACTAAAATGGTCTTTGATTCTTATTTTAAATAACTTCACATTAATGAACTCTATCCAGGCGAAGCCCGGGCGGGTCGCTAGTACTAAATAATATTATGTCCATTTAAACGAGCATCGGTGGTTCAGTGGTAGAATGCTCGCCTGCCACGCGGACGGCCCGGGTTCGATTCCCGGCCGATGCATTTAATTTTTATATATTTTTACTTTAATCATATGGCTACCTAATGCCCACCTCCTGTTTCATTTGTTTTATCCTTTGATATTTCGCTAAATTCGAAATTCAAGTGTCATCATATGTCTACGTTTTTAGATTATCGTCCCATCCATCGTCTGTCGTCCCGTCCCATTTATTGATTATCGAGACCAGTGTTTTTCAACGTTTTTGAATTCGCCACACCTTTGAAAGTATTAAAAAAATTGGCAACCAAACTGTTTCTATAATAAAACTATGTCAGCGATTTAAAAACGACGTTCTATTTAATTATAACTATCCTGAGGATGGAATTTCAGCGATGCTTCTGAAAGAGGGTGGAAAACCGGTACTTGATGTCCTTCAGAGGCTCTTTAATTCCGTCTTCCATGATGGCACTACTACGGAGGCGTGGAGCAGAAGTGCGGTGGTCTTGTTCTTCAAGAAAGGTGATAAAGGTCTCTTGGAGAACTACAGACCGATTTCCCTTCTGAGCCGCGTCTAGGTGCTGTATTCGAGAGTGCCACTTTGCCTTGCGTATGGGGACTATGAGTAAGCCTTTGATTCCGTCGAAATTTGAGCGGTGTTAGAGTCCCTTCAGCGGTGCCAAGTTGACTGTCGTGTCGAAGTGCTGAAGTGTTTGTACAGTAGGGCTACGATGGCTATCCGAGTACAGAATCAGAGGACGGAACCTATCTAACTGCAGAGATGTGTAAGACAGGCTGATGTTTTATCCCCGAAACTCTTCACTGCTGCATTGGAAGACGTTTTCAAGCTACTGGACTGGAAAGGATACGGTATTAACATCAATGGCGAGTACATTACTCACCTTCGATTTGCCAACGATATAGTCTTTATGGCAGAATCACTGGAGGACCTAAGCACTATGCTCAATGACTTCCATAGTGTCTCCCAACGGATAGGTCTTAAGATGAACATGGACAAAACAAAGATCATGTTTAATGTCCATGTCACACCTATACCGGTTGTTGTTGGGAGTACTAAGCTCGAAGTTGTTGACGAGTATGTGTACGACTAGGTAAGTCCAACTTTGACCGAGAGGTCAATCGACGGATTCAACTCGTTTGGGCAGCGTTCGGGAAATTTTTTTTAACAGTGATAGAGCCAAGCGGTAGCTTTTGCTGTCGCACGGATGGGCCAGCTCGAACCGGGGTGGTACCACGACCTCACAGAATACCAGCGTGAAGTAGAGGTTTACCTCTGCGTTGCGCTTGGTGAGTGCAGGTGGCCGGAGGCCCAATCCCCCCCCCCCTTCAACATGGTAGTGGAATTAAATAAAAGACTACCCCAGGAGGGTACCAGCACCCCTGGAGAATCCCTCGCTGAGCATCCACGACCAAACTACTCCACTCCTGGGCGTGGGTGCTCAGGCTGCCCCGCGTATTCTGGGGGGGGGGGGGGGCGAAATTCCGCTTAAGACGAAACCTGCTCGGGGCAAACGGAGCAAGAAGACAAAGGCAACCCCTGCCACGCTTACTGTGGATTTCTGCAATATCAGGGGACTTCATTCAAACCTTAACGCCGTCCATTACCATCTGGAGATAGCTAAGCCGGCCTTGCTCTTTCTAACCGAGACACAGGTGTCCTCTCCGGCTGATACTTCGTATCTCTCCTACCCGGGGTACAAATTGGAACACTCGTTTGTGCCCCGGGCTGGAGTTTGCGTGTATGTCAGAGAGGACATCTGTTTTCGACGCCTCGGCAGTCTTGAAGGTACGGACCTGTCCATCCTATGGCTGCGCGTAGACAGCGACGACCATCCGCGCGTCTACGGGTGCCTCTATAGGTCCCATAGCGGTAATGCCGGCATAGACCGACTCATCGATCACGTCCAAATGGCTGCAGACTCCGTGCTACAACAGGTCCCATCCGCAGAGATCGTGATACTCGGTGATTTCAACGCCCACCACGCTGAATGGCTTGGTTCTCGTTTAACCGATCATGCGGGTAGATCTGTCTATGACTTTGCTTTGGTATATGGTATAACACAACTGGTTACTTCACCTACGCGGATCCCAGATGTGGAAGACCATGTACCTTCCCTGTTGGACCTTCTGCTGACCTGTCATCCGGACGGATATCAGGTCTCCGTCGATGCCCCTTTGGGCTCTTCGGACCATTGTCTGATCCGGAGTACGGTGCCACTCACGCTTCAATCGCAGTTGCGATCTACAGCTTGTCGCCGTGTTTGGCACTATAGGTCAGCTGATTGGGACGGGATGCGGTCTTTTTTTGCATCCTACCCTTGGGGGCGGGTTTGCTTTTCGCCGGAAGATCCCAGCGTTGTTGCCGATTCTGTTGCTGATGTGGTACTTCAGGGTATGGAACTTTTTATTCCATCCTCTGTGGTGCCCATCGAAGGCAGATCCCAGCCATGGTTTGGTCGCTCCTGTAAAATAGCATCACGCTATAAGCAGGAGTGCTACCAGGCCTGGGATGACGCATCAACGTCTCCGGATGTAAACACCAGCGCACTTAAAAAGAAGTATAAATCCGCCTCCAGGTCCTTCAAAAGCGTCATTGCCAAGGCAAGGTCTGAGCACATCGGCAGAATTGGTGAGAAGCTAGTTCGCCTTCCTTCGGGAACCCGTGCATTCTGGTCTCTCGCCAAGGCTGTCCAAGGGAACTTCTGTCAGCCATCTCATCCATCTCTGCACAGAGAGGACGACTCACTGGCCCATGCCGCAAAGGAGAAAGCCGATCTGTTGAGCTCTCTTTTTGCGTCCAACTCGACTCTAGATGACAGGGGGAACACACCGCCGACCACCCCGCGATGTGAGTGCTCCATGCCGGATGTGCGATTTACACAGCGCTCGGTCCGGAAAGCACTCTTCTCCCTGGACGTCAGCAAGTCGAGTGGGCCATTTGGAGTCCCTCCCATTGTGCTGAAGACGTGTGCTCCGGAGTTGGCACCGGTTTTAACGCGTCTTTTCCGGTACTCCTACTCCCAAGGCGTAGTCCCCAACTCATGGAAGACAGCTTTGGTGCACCCGATCCCTAAAAAAGGCGACCGCTCAGACCCGTCCAACTACAGGCCTATCGCCATCACCTCCTTGTTCTCCAAAATAATGGAAGCCGTTATAAACTGCCAGCTCATGAGGTACCTTGAGGATCACCAGCTGATTAGTGACCGCCAGTACGGTTTTCGTCGGGGTCGATCAGCTGGTGATCTTCTAGTCTACTTAACTCATAGATGGGCGGAGGCAGTAGAGTCCAAGCGGGAGGCATTAGCCGTTAGTTTGGACGTAGCAAAGGCCTTTGATCGGGTCTGGCACAAAGCGCTTCTTTCGAAGCTTCCTGCCTATGGGCTTCCCGAGAAATTGTGCAAATGGATCACCAGTTTCCTTGCTGATCGGAGCATCAAGTTCGTAGTAGACGGTGCATGCTCTGATCTCAAGCCTATCAACGCTGGTGTTCCACAAGGCTGCGTGCTATCACCAACGCTGTTTGTCCTGCATATCAATGATATGTTGCTAACTGGTAGCATTCATTGCTATGCGGACGACAGCACTGGTGATGCCTTATATACCGGCCGTGCCAATATTTCTCGGGAAAACGTCGCCGAGTACCGGAACAAACTTGTGTCTGAAGTCGAGTCTTTGCTTAACAAATTCTCGGATTGGGGCCGACTAAATCTAGTCCAGTTCAGTCGCCAGAAGACACAAGTTTGCGCGTTTACCGCTAAAAAGAACCCCTTTGTCGTATCTCCTCAGTTTCAAGGCACTCCCCTTGCTGCCTCAGCCAGCATCGGAATCCTTGGCGTCGACATATCGAATAGTGTGCAGTTTCGTGGTCACTTGGAAGGGAAGGCCAAATTGGCCTCTAAAAAGCTTGGCGTGCTCAGCAGAGCGAGACAGTATTTCATGCCGGCACATCGCTTGCAACTTTACAAAGCGCAAGTTCGGCCCCACATGGAATACTGTTCTCACCTCTGGGCCGGGGCACCCCAGTGCCAGCTCCTTCCACTTGACCGCATCCAGCGCAGAGCGGTTCGAATCGTCGACGACCGAGTTCTTTCTGATCGGCTCGATACACTGGCACTGCGTAGAGATGTTGCATCTCTTTGCGTATTTTATCGCATCTTTCACGGGGAGTGCTCTGAGGAATTGTTCGGACTAATTCCAGCCGCTCAATTTCACCATCGCACATCGCGTCAAAACTCGCGTTACCATCCATACCATCTGGATGATTGGCGGTCCACGACTGTGCGATTTAGAAGAAGTTTTCTCCCTCGCACGACTTCCTTGTGGAATCAATTACCACCAGCGAATTTTCCGGACCGATACGACTTAGGAACCTTCAAGAAAAGAGCTTACACCTTTCTAAAAGGCCGGCAACGCATCTGCAATTCCCCTGGTGTTGCGGTTGTTCATGGGCGGCGGTAGTCACTTACCATCAGGTGAGCCGCATGCTCGTCTGCCCCCTATTCCATAAAAAAAAATTACGGCACATCTTCTCGTCAGGTATACCTCAAAACTTGAATACGAGACTGTACAACCAATGCGTGTTGCCAGTGATAACCTATGGAACTGAGATGTGGTCTTCCACTGCTGGCCGAATGAGGAAGCTCAATGTCGCTCAGCGAGCTATAGAGAGAGCTATGCTCGGAGTTTCTCTGCGTGATAAACTTAGAAATGAAGATATTAGATGGAATATATACCAGCGTAAAATAGCAGCTTAATGCTGCTGTGTTTCGTATGGTGAGTGTAGAGAACCGGAGACCCTTTTTACTGGAAATTAGGCATTCCATCTTAGTCCTCACGGGTGACAACACATCTGCATTTTGATTCGCAAACGAGGATAGATGTAGATGTCTATGGGCTGCAGCAACCACTTACCATCAGGTGGACTGTGTGCTCGTTTGTCACCCTTATCCTATAAAAAAATATTGCAGCTTGGTAAGACATGGAGGAGGTCAATGGATGCAGGTGGCTTAGGACCATATTTATTAGCAATGAAACATTCAAAGCTGCGCATTGCTAACGTTTAAGGAAAATCTAGTGGCGAAATAAGACGAAATACAATCGGACTCTTCATCTTCATCAGCCTCTTTTTAGAGGATCCACTGTTAAGCGTGGGCCTCTCCCGTTGTAGGACGGTTATTTGCATTAATCGTCACGCTCGGCAGGTGGATCGACGTTCGCAGTTCCAGACGTTTGCACCCTACACCCTGCTGCCCGTCTTCGAACTAGATCAGTGTTTTTCATCAGGTGTTTGACGGTTGCCAATTTTTTTAATACTTCTAAAGGGGTGGCGAATTCAAAAGCATTGAAAAACACTGGGTCTAGATAATCAATAAATGGGACGGGACGACAGACGATGGATGGGACGATAATCTAAAAACGTATTGAATTTCGAATTTAGCGAAATATCAAAGGATAAAACAAATGAAACAGGAGGTGGGTATTAGGTAGCCATATTATTAAAGTATAAATATATAAAAATTAAATGCATCGGCCGGGAATCGAACCCGGGCCGCCCGCGTGGCAGGCGAGCATTCTACCACTGAACCACCGATGCTTGTTACTTCAGTCAGAAAATTTGTATTAATTTAATTCTATTTCATTACACTTTAGCAAATTGCTTGCGCAAGTGTTGACATTTAAATGGACATAATATTATTCAGTACTAGCGACGCGCCCGGGCTTCGCCTGGATAGGATTCATTAATGTGGTTTTATTTAAAACAAGCTGTTCCGCGACTTTGCCCGCGTGTTATTTTGGGGTTTTAATTTGTATGCGCGGAACCCTAATTCTTTTTATAGAATAAAAGTAGCCTGAGTTACTCCTTGTGACATCAGCTATTTGTCAGTGAAAATCCCGTCAAAATCAGTCCAGCCGTTTCGGAGATTAGCCGGAGCAAACAGACAGCCAGACGGGCAGACAGATAGACAGACAAAACTTTAAAAAATATTTTTGTTATAAGTACCGTATATACTTTCATATGTATTTAGTAATAAGCTGTAATTTTGACATTACAAACAGACACTTCAATCTTATTTATTTGTATAGAAGGAAGGAAAAAAAGGGAAGGTAAGAAGAAGTGTAATTTGGTCGCCAAAACTTCGCTTGTCAGTACGAGAGTGTCACTGAAGAACTTTTCTTTCTCATTGTGTTCACCTATTTCTCGGAAACGACTGATTCAATTTAAATGATTATTTTATTCAGTATTTCATAGGTCCAATAGTGGATATTTTTCCACTATTAACAACAACAGGGAACTAAGATTTAATGTAACTATATAAGCGACCGTGTAGTGGCGGTTAAGAAAATCCACTACCCCATAACTTCCCGTGGGTGTCGTAAAAGGCGACAAAAGGTAACAGGTAGGTTATGGGCAGCAGCATCTTCCTGGTAACAGCAAAAATTAGAATAAAAAAAACTGCGATTGCCAACCTTCCCGCCAAGCATGGCAACAATAGCAATATACCCCCCCCCCCCCCCCCCATGAGCAATGACATTAATAGACGTCCCCAGTCCCAGGCGGCCGCGCTATTCCTGGCTACGGTGGTGACCATGGTAACGGCGGGGCAGGGGGTGCTAAAAATCTCCGGTGGAGGTTCGGTTGCCACCTAAGACGACTCGACCTGGCAACATACAACGCACGCACCCTCAGGACTGATGAGAAAATCGTGGAGCTGGAAGAAGAGATAGACAAGTTACGCTGGCATATTATAGGATTATCCGAAGTCCAAAGAGAGAGGGAGGACACGGTAATCCTCGAATCCGGCAACTTGCTCTATCACCGGGAGGGCGACCATCTGTCCCAAGGAGGTGTCGGATTTACCGTCCACAACTCTCTCGTTAACAACGTTGTAAAGATTGAGAGTGTGTCGACGAGGGTTGCGTACCTTATACTCAGAATCACCAAACGGTATTCGCTGAAGGTCATACAGGTTTACGAACCAACATCGGAACACCCTGATGAGGAGGTGGAGGAAATGTATGAGGATATCTCTAGAGCCATGCATTCCTCCAAAACCCACTATACGGTGTTAATGGGAGACTTCAACGCAAAACTAGGCACAAGAGAGAACTGTGAGCTGAAAGTAGGGAAATTCGGAATAGGGCAACGGAACCCAAAGGGCCAGCAGCTGGCCGACTTCATGGAGAAAGAGGGACTCTTTATGATTAACTCTTTCTTCCAGAAGCGGCCCCACAGGAAGTGGACCTGATCGAGCCCCAACGGTGCGACAAAAATGAGATTGACTTCATAATGACGACCAGACGACAACTGTTCAGTGATGTCTCCGTGATCGCGAGGGTGAAAACTGGTAGCGATCACCGAATGGTTAGAGGCACACTGAACCTAAATGTTAAGTTGGAGAGGTCTCGTCTAATGAAGTCAACGCTCCCTCCCCCTCGTGCTCTGTTCCAAAAAAAAACCTTTCAGCTCGAGTTACAAAACCGTTTTCAGTGCCTAGAAGACTGCAATGAAGTGGACGATATGAATGACAAGCTCGTGGAAACTGTCCATGCGGTTGAAGCTAAGTTCTGCAAGACCCGCCGCAGACGAACACAAAAACTCTCCGATCACACTCTCAATCTCATGGCTGTTAGACGGTAGATGAAGCTACATTCTTCAACAGATTTGATAGCATACAGGCAACTGAACAGACAGATCTCCAAACGCATGCGGCGGGACTTACGCAACTTCAATACAGCTTGTATTGAAGAAGCGATCGAGCGGAACCAAGGCTCCAAAGTCTTTTCCAGAGATCTGTCTGCCAGAAAGAGCCAACTGTCAAAGCTGAAGACCGAATTTGGCAGCATCGTTTCCGGGTCACCTGAGATTTTGAGTGAGATTGAGAGGTTCTATGGGCAGCTGTACACGTCATCGTTGGAGCCACACGCAAGTGTGAGTAACGATCCAAGAGCCAGTCTTATCCTACACTATTCCGAAGATATCCCGGACGTCAGTCTGAGCGAGATTAGAATAGCTCTCCAGCACCTTAAAAACGGCAAGGCCCCAGGCGAGGATGGAATTACAGCGGAGCTTCTGAAAGCTGGTGGAAGACCGGTACTTAGAAGCTCTTTAACTCTGTCCTCCATGGTGGCGTTACACCAGAGGCGTGGAGCAGAAGTGCGATGGTTTTGTTCTTCAAGAAAGGTACAACGCTCTCTTGAAGAACTACAGACCGATTTACCTTCTGAGCCGCGTCTACGTGCTGTTTTTGAGAGTCATTACGAATCGTCTCGCGTGCAGACTTGACAACTTCCAGCCTACCGAACAAGCCGGTTTCCGAAAGGGCTTTAGCACCATAGACCACATACATACCCTTCGGCAAATTGTACAGAAGTCCGAAGATTACAATTTGTCACTACGTCTGGCGTATGTGGACTATGAAAAAGCCTTTGATTCCGTCGAAATTTGGGCGGTGCTGCAGTCCCTTCAGCGGTGCCAAGTTGACTGTCGGTATATCGAAGTGCTGAAGTGTTTGTACAGTAGATTTACGATGACTATCCGAGTACAGAACCAGAGTACGAAACCTATCCAACTGCAGAGAGGTGTAAGACAGGGTGATGTTATATCCCCGAAACTCTTCACCGTTGCATTTGAAGACGTTTTCAAGTTTCTGGACTGGAAAGGATGCGGTATTAACATCAATGGCGAGTACATCACTCACCTTCGATTTGCCGACGATATAGTCCTTATCGCAGAATCGCTGGAGGACCTAAGCACCATGCTCAATGACCTCAATAGTGTCTCCCAACGAATAGGTCTTAGGATGAACATGGACAAAACAAAGATCATGTTTAATGTCCATGTCACACCTATGCCGGTAGTTGTTGGGAACACTAAGCTCGAAGTTGTTGACGAGTATGTTTACCTGGGACAAATAGTCCGACTAGGTAAGTCCAACTTCGACCGAGAGGTCAATCGACGGATTCAACTCGGCTGGGCAGCGTTCGGGAAACTACGACACATTTTCTCGTCAGACATACCTCAAAACCTTAAAACGAAATTGTACAACCAGTGCGTGTTACCAGTGATGACTTACGGATCTGAGACGTAGTCCTTCACTGCTGGCCGTATGAGGAAGCTCAAGGTCGCTCAGCGAGCTATGGAGAGGGCTATGCTCGGGGTTTCTCTGCGTGTTAAACTTAGAAATTAGTATATCCGCAGTAGAACCAGAGTAACCGACATAGTCCAACGGATTAGTAAGCTGAAGGGGCAGTGGGCCGGCAATATAGCTCGAAGAACCGACAACCGATGGGGAAGAAAGGTTCTTGAGTGGCAGCCTAGTACCGGTAGGCGAAGTGTAGGGCGACCCCCCACGAGATGGAGTGACGACCGTTAAGACATGCAGGAAGTCGATGGATGCAGGTGGCTCAGGACCGTGCTTTGAGGCATTCCATGGGGGGAGGCCTATGTTCAGCAGTGGACTTATGAAAGGCTGTAATGATGATAATGATGATTTAAGCAACATTCTAATTGTTACTTCGAAATTCTGATTTTCCATAAATTACTTAAAAGGGTAAAATAAATATTTTATTTTTAATAAAAGAAACATTCTGACTTCAAAACAAAAAAAAGCAAGTATCAGCTTTAAAGTTTTTAAATTGCATTACTGTGTCGTGGAGGCAGTTTAGCTTTAGAGTTTAGAGCATTCTTCGTGCAATTTATGTTTGTAAACTGCCTCCACGACACAGGAGAAAATCCTAGTGAGGGGTAACGTTTAAAAAAAAACAATACTAAATAACTTTGAATTATTTCAGCGATGTCCTTTTATATGGTATACTTTTGGAGAATCGTGAATGATCGATCATAAACAGTTTTCATAATAGAAACAAATGAAAAATAAACAATAGTGAGTTTTTAGAAACATTTGGTTCTTGGAAATAATGACTAATTTTATATTAAAGGTGTAATATATTTTTGGAATATTAGCTTTTTAAGTAAATTTAAAATAAAAGTATTTGCATCGGCCGGGAATCGAACCCGGGCCGCCCGCGTGGCAGGCGAGCATTCTACCACTGAACCACCGATGCTTGTTGATATGTAATTAATTTTGTTATTTAAATATATAATTTGAGTTATTGAAGTGAACGCAAATGTTTTATTGTTAATTGTGCAATCAAATTTGTAGACTCATTGTCATGTAAAGCAGAAGTGCTGGCGTTTGAATTATACTTCACCTTTGTAAATTTTGTACATGATATCATGATTTTGTAAAATCATGCTGTAATACGAATGGAGTAACGTGCTCGCATAAAATATTAGCTTCAAATAGCAGCTTAATGCTGTCATGCTGTTATGTTCCGTATGATGAGTACCGAGAAGCGAAGATCCTTTATACCGCTAACGAGGTAATCAATTCCACCTTAACACCTACTCATCTCTCAACTCAGTAGATTTAGTGCACTACAGATCACAGAATCCCCTTATCATCAAGTGTGTTCGTGTGTTACAGTTACTTACTTGTATATATATATTTTTGGAATAAGGGTGACAAACGAGCAGAAACTTCACGTAATGGTAAATGAATGCTATGGTCCATAGACACCTACATCTATCCTCGATTAAGAATCAAAATGCAGATGCGTTGTCAACCTTGAGAAATAAGATAGAATGCCTCATTACTGGGAGAAAGTGTCTCCCGTTCTCTACAATCACCATATGACACACAGCAGCATTCAGCTTCTATTTGACGATGGTAATCTATGAAAGCGATATGTACTAGATAATATTATATCTATTTAAATAAAAACATTTGCGTTAACAATTTGCTCCACGTGTGATGATATGAAATTTAATTTATACACATTTTAAAACCGCAGTAATAAGCATCGGTGGTTCAGTGGTAGAATGCTCGCCTGCCACGCGGGCGGCCCGGGTTCGATTCCCGGCCGATGCATTCTCTTTTGTCTATAAGATAGAGATTTTCAATTAACAGTGTTAAACTAATCTTTTGTTTAGAGTAACGAGAAGTGGATACTCCTTGTATCAGTAATGAGGTTCATCTTAGTCTATTTCAACGTGGTAGAGCCATGATGTAGCTATATTTTGATTGTAGCATGAATGGGTCAGCTCGGCCGGCGAAAGATCACGATATCACAGAATACACATATAGAAATACCAGCGTAAAAGTGTAGCTTATCTTTCTGTGTTTCATATGGTTAATGTTGAAAAACTTTTCACTGAAACCGGGAGCATTCCATCTTAGTACTCAAGGGTTGCAAAGGATCTGCATTTTAATCACAGAATAGATGTTGATATTTATGGGACATAGCTCCCACGTTTGTCACCCTTTTTCTAAAATCGTTCCTGATTTGGCCTTGACTACCCGATCCTGTATCACACAGGCAATACCTTCGATTTGCCCAAATGCAGCCAGAAGTTGGTTGCGTCTATGAAACGCCCATGTAGAGCATTGTAGAAACTCCTAAGCAACCCCCCACTTTGTACGCTTTGTACTGCCGGATTGTTTATTATACATACGTAATGACGTCCGTAATTATAGACGCTGCACACTTCTTATTTTTGTATGATAAGGATGATTAATAAGTCACGCCCACAATTTTCCATGGCAACTATAGCCGATCTCTGATGGGACGTCCTAAAAGTGCGGGCTTTTTTGTCCAGGGCGTTAAGTTTGGTCTGATTCTACTTGAGTAAGTTCAAGGTATATAACATAAGAACGGACTGCGCCTATTTTATTCACGCCCGACAAGAATCTGCTCAGAACTTTTGTCTAGCGTGCAAAAACAGATCGCGAAATGGTTGTTGGATGGCCGCTTCATCGATACCTATGCTTTGTTTTTATTATTGCTATTGCCTATATGAATTAATATTAAATTTATTCTGAATTATTTCAGCGATTTATTTTTATATGGAATTCCTTTGGAGAATCAGTCAATGACAGAAGTTTTGAAGATTTTGCCGAAAACCGGTTTCATAAAATTAATCGAATTAAAAACAAACACTAATAAAAGTTTCTAGAAATATTTGGTTCTTGCAAAAATTTGTAATTTCTTAAATGCTGTAGCACGAATGTGCGAACGCGATCTTAAAATTGCAGCTTAATGCTGTCATGCTGTTATGTTCCGTATGCTGAGTGCCGAGAAGCGAAGATCCTTTATACCGCTAACGAGGTATTCAATTCCCAATTCCACCTTAATACTCATTCCCGAGTAATGTAGAACACTAAAAACCTTACAATCCCCTTTTTTAATTTTAATTAACTTCAAGTGGACAGCGTGCTTGTTTGTCACATTTTAGACAAACGAGCACAAAGTTCACCTAATGGTAAGTAGATGCTATGATCCACAGGCACCTTCAAATGTCTTTGATTAAGAGCGTAGACGGGCTGCAGTTTTTCCATACAAATGTATTCCCCTATTCTCTTCCCGGATAGTGCAAACATTTAGTTTCCCTAAAACCCTTTCAGAAATGAGAGAAGGCCTGTACCCAGCAGTGGGACGTACGTATTAAGTACGTATATAAATTGTATAGGCTGTAACTTTTGCATGATACAGAGCTTGCTTAATTTGGAAATAAAATTATTAGGTTATTTTTCCTGAACTTTAGCTTTGAAACGGATAATGAGCATAGATGTTATATTTGAGATATCTATGCCCACAGCCTTCTTAGTAAAATGTAGTGAAATAAAAAATTATATTTTTATTGTAGTGTAGGACTTACAACACTTATTTTTTAATTTTACCTAGCTTGCTATCACGAGCCACCAAGTATGACTTGGCGACCCATGTCAAAGTTGCGACCCACAGATTGAAAAACACTGACCGTCCGAAGACGGGCAACAGCGTATAATTTGCAAAAGTCTGGTACTGCGAACCTCGATCCACCTGCCAAGAGTGACGGATAACGCAAATAACCTTCTTATAACGGGAGATGCATATGTTTAGCAGTGTATTTCTAGAGGATGATAAAGAAGAAGAGTCTGATTGTATTTCGTTTTATTTCGCCACTAGTTTTTTCTTAAACTTAAGTTACCAGTGCATAGCTTTGAATATTTCATTGCCAATAAACATGGTCCTAAGCCACCTGCGTCCATTGACCTCCTCTATGTCTTACCAAGCCGCAACTCCATCTAGTGGGGAAAAAAGGGAAAGGAAGGAGAAGTAATTTGGTCGCCTAAACTTCGCTTGTCAGTATGAGAGTGCCGCTATAGAATTTATCTTTCTCATTGGTTATCGGTTTTTCGAGCTGCATGATATTTTTGTGGCATTCCTCGGGAAAGACATATAGTTCAGACTTGTGAAGGGCAGTAATGATGACAACATATTTTTCTCATATATCATAATAAGTTTGAACTTTCGGATTCGGTCTGCCTTTTATATTAATGTTCAGATCAACGGCCACTGTTGTTACAGTTAGCTTCGAAGCGTTTACACACAAGTTCGTCTTAATTCTAAAGAACACACTACAGTTATATTCGTTGTAGCACGAATGGGGCGGCTCGACCGGGGTAGGACCACACTCTCACACAATACTAGCATAAAATTGCAGCTTAATGCTGCTGCGTTTCGTATGTGAGTGTAGAGAGCCGGAGAGCCGTTTTGCTGGAAACGAGGCATTCTATATCTTAATACTCAGGGGTGACAACGCATCTGCATTTTGATTCTTTATCGAAGATAAATGTTGATATCTATGGACCACTGTACCCCCACTTACCATCAGGTGGACTGTGTGCTCGATTGTCGCCCTTATTCTATAAAATATTAAATAAAAAAATATGGGAATAGAATGTGACATATGTACAATAGGAACGCTAGAAGTATAAATATTAAATCTTTCAACTTACGAAGTCTCTATCGACCCGTTTGTTCTTTAATGTTCTCCGATTTCTCGGAAGCGACTGAATCAATTTAAACGATTCTTTTCATTCAATATTTCATATGTACAATTGTGGATATTTTTCCACTATTAACAACAACAAGGAACAATGATTTAATGTAACTATTTAAACGACATTCTTATTGTTACTTCGAATTTCTGTCATTACATAAATTAATTAAAAGGGTAAAATAAATATTTTTTTTTATAAAAAAAACATACTAACTCCATAAAAAAAAACAAGTATCGGCTTTAAAGTTTTTAAATAGCATAGAATCTTCGACATACACTACGTCTATGTTTCAAGCATTGACTTTATAAGCTATTATGCGAAAATAATTTTTTTTTTCATTTAGAAGTCAGTTTGTACTTTTTACATTAAGTTTAATTATACAGAAGTGCTTTAAACTGTCAACATCTTCCTTTTTTAACTAATTTCCCTATCATGTAGACGAAGTATTAAGGCCTAAAACTTGTATAAAGTTTATACTCAAAGGATATTCAGTGGCTTTCTTTGACATCGATTAACTGAAATGAGTTCCGAACTAATTCTATTTATACATTACATTTCTCAATGAAATTCTAGAGAAATAAAGTGTAAGTAAAATTTTTTTTAGTTATGTTCCGGTGACTTATTTGGATTTTTAAACCAAACGTTTAAAAAAGCAAATAAGTTGATTGTTTTTCCCTATAGTTTTCTATCCTACTATAAGGGAAAGAAGGTTTTTTGTCCATCACGCTGATAAGACATAATCAATTATTCCTTTGGTTATTTAAGATATTCGAATTAATTGAGCGATACTTGAAGTGATACTTTTAAAGCTAAACTCGAAGAGTGATGAGTGACAGAAATTTCGAAGATTTTTCGCTAGTATTTATAAAATATAATTTGGGCGTAACAATAGAGCACTCTACCTCTGATTCGATCCATGCTAGCCAGACTGAAATAAATTTTGTTATTAAACTAAATTAATAACGATATGTTCATTATGTGACTGCCTCGGGAGTCAAGTGGTCGTAAGCGAGACAGCTGATTATGTGGTCCCAGGTATGAATCCAATGCATTATTTTGGCCTAGGGTCGGGCCAAAATAATGCATTGGATTTTTCGTTGAAAAAATTTAGTAGTAGCACTTATTTCACTCCCGTGCCTCGGAAAGCACGTAAAGTGAGATAGTCCTACGCTTGATCTCTCTCTGATGGTGTTGGATTTCCGTCCGATTGGACTAAGAGTATACTTTCTGCATTTAAGCTCATCCGACGTCTCAGATGATCCAAGATACTGTGATCAACTCCTTCCTAAAAATGAGTACAGGAATAATTTCGATCAGCAGACAGTCCAACAAGTCAGCCATCTCGTAAGCCAGATCCAGACATTTTATTAACCGAGTTCAAAAAAAGGAGGAGGTACTCAAATCGACTGTATGTTTTTTATGTGTGTTTACCTCAGAACTTTTATCTAGGTTAATCGATTTTGATGATTCTTTTATTTGAAAGCTGGTGCTTCTCATGTGGTCCCATATAAATTCGATTAAAATCTGAGCAGTAGTATTTAAGTTATCCTTAATAATGCATATTTAATTGACTTGGCCTACATTGATGATATTCATACTTTATTTATATTGAAGTCGGTTGTACAAAATGTTTAAATTTATAATTTGTTTTTTCATTTGTTTTTACTTTTACGAGTTTCTCGTCATATGGAATGGTATGTCGATCAAAAATATCCTTGACTGTCCGGTCTATCACCGCAATATCACGTTTATTTATAAAAATAAGAACGCTTTATATTTGCCGCATTCTGCAATATCTCGTTGACTAAAGATAGATATTTTTTTATATATATTTTTAATTATAATATCTAATATAGATTCTTAGATAAAGAGTCCCCTCTGGGTTGTTGTTTAGGTAATAATTGGGTTAGTTCTTCATCACACGTAAGATGTCCGAGTAGAATGGGGGATCAGTTATCGAGATTATGTAATTATGGAGGCTAACACTTTACGTTTATTATGGTACGATTAATAAGTCACAGCCTATATGTTTCCGTGGCAAGTACAGCCTCATAACCGAACCGACGATATCGTGGGATTTCATAACAGTAATTTTTTAATCTTTTAATGTTAGGTTTGGTCTGACTCCACCTGAGTAAGACCAAGGTTTACATGAAAACGGGTATGACCCTACTGTTAGTTGCTCCTGTTTTATTCATGCTTGACAAGGGACAGCTCAAAATTTTTGTCAAGCGTGCAAAAACAGATAGAGAAAAAAATTGTTTCATGTCCGCTTCATCAACACCTATGTTTTGGTTTTAATCATCATCATCATCCTTACAGCCTGTCATAAGTCCACTGCTGAACATAGGCCTCCCCCAAGGAATGCCAAAAAGCACGATCCTGAGCCACCTGCATCCATCGACTTCCTGCATGTCTTACCAGGTCGTCACTCCATCTAGTGGGGGGTCGCCCTACACTTCGGTACGAGGCTGCCACTCGAGAACCTTACTTCCCCATCGGTTGTCGGTTCTTCGAGCTATATGGCCGACCAACTGCCACTTCAGCTTACTAATCCGTTGGGCTTTGTCGGTTACTCTGGTCCTACTGCGGATATCCTCATTTCTAAGTTTATCACGCAGAGAAACCCTGAGCATAGCCCTCTTCATAGCTCGCTGAGCGACCTTGAGCTTCCTCATACGGCCAGCAGTGAAGGACCACGTCTCAGATCCGTAAGTCATCACTGGCAACACAACACCGGTTTTCCACCCGCTTTCAGAAGCTCCGCTGTAATTCCATCCTCTCCCGGGGACTTGCCGTTTTTAAGGTGCTGGAGAGCCATTCTAATCTCGCTCAGACTGACGTCCGGGACGTTGGCTTTTTCTGGCAGACAGATCTCTGGCAAAGACTTTGGAGCCTTGGTTCCGCTCAATCGCTTCTTCAATACAAGCTATATTGAAGTTGCGTAAGTCCCGCCGCATGCATTTAGAGATCTGTCTGTTCAGTTGTAGAATGTAGCTTCAGTTTTTGTATTCTTCTGCGGCGGGTCTTGCAGAACTTATCTCCGACCACATGGACAGTGTTTAGGCCAAAATCGTAATATTTTAAAAACTTGCATCAAGATGCGCGCGCCGCACATCACCCGATGGTGTTGAGGTGAGGTAAACGCCGCCGGGGGAGGGGGCATGTGCCGCTTCCCGTCTTTCTGCCGCGTGGGCTAGCAAGAGTGCATTGAACGCCGCGGCATGGTCGACTAGTATTGTTTGCGACCGCTGGATCGGTTGCGCGCGGCCAGTGTTTATTTTTACGGTCTGAATTTTGAGTAATTGTGCGCGCCTAATTGACTATTGAATATTTGGGTCTCGGGTAAACCGCCTCGAAATGGTTTGTCTAATTTGTACGTTCCGTGACATGAGGCTTGTATTGAATTTGAGTGATTAAAGTAACTTCGTTTGCAAGTAATTTACGTCAATTTGTATAGTGATTGCATCTTGAACTGCATTTTGCAATATTTAATTTGCTTGTGTGACGCGGTCTCGTGCACGCACGCGGAGTCGAAGGACGGCCAATAATTGTTGCGCACATTCCATTTCGAGGGCGTGGCTCGGTTAATTGTTTTTGGAAGTTAATGTTGAATTGTAACGTCGCGTTAAGTGCCTTTTTGTGTGTTGACTATTTCGTTCGTTTTACGTGTCAACGAGGCGGATTTGGAGTTCTGATTGCGGGCGTGGTATTTTAATATCGTATGAAATAATTAAGCTTGTTGTGTGGATCGCTGAACTTTGAGACTCGAGAAGAGGCCGCGTTCGTTCCCGTGTTTGTAATTTTGTGCTAAATGAACCCGGAACATTGAATATTGAACTTTGGAAGACTGTTCGTTACTTGTGTCGTGTGTCACGTGTTTGATTACGATGAACGTTGAATTGGTTGACTTTGAAGTTAATTATAGTGTACAATAAGTTGATAAACTGAAATTGTGAAGTAACGTCAGACTTGAGTTCAAATAAAGTGAACTACCACTGGAGGATCGCACATTTGGAGAAACGCAGCGCCTGCGGATCTGCGGTCCGAATTCAACGGTTAAGTCAGGTTACACCTTGTACACACTACTACACACTACTTACATGCACCTCACTTACCACCTGACTGGTACCATGTGGTCAAACCTACCCCCGGAGATCGGTAAGTTGTGCTTGCTTAATTGTCAGCCGATTTAGAACATTTATCCATAGGCCATTTGGGCCCCGTCCACTGTTGCCCGTCGATTGGATTACTCATGGGCCCTAGTCCAGTCAACCTTTGTCGGGGCAATTCAGGGCGTGAACAGACAGTTTTCACGAGCTTGTCATTCATATCGTCCACTTCATTGCAGTCTTCTAGACACTGAAAACGATTTTGTAACTCGAGCTGAAAGGTTTCGGGATTTTGGATCACAGCATGAGGGGGACGGAGCGTTGACTTCATTAGACGATACCTCTCCAACTTAACGTTTACGTTCAGTGTGCCTTTAACCATTCGGTGATCACTACCAGTTTTCACCCTCGCGATCACGGAGACATCACTGAACAGTTGTCGTCTGGTCGTCATAATGAAGTCAATCTCATTTCTTGTCGAATCGTCAGGGCTCGACCAGATCCACTTCCTGTGGGGCCGCTTCTGGAAGAAAGAGTTCATCTTAAAGAGTCCCTCTTTCTCCATGAAGTCGGCCAGCTGCTGGCACCTTGGGTTCCGTTGCCCTATTCTAAATTTCCCTACTTTCAGCTCACCGTTCTCTCTTATGCCTAGTTTTGCATTGAAGTCTCCCGTTAACACCGTATAGTGGGCTTTGGAGGAATGCATGGCTCTAGAGATATCCTCATACATTTCCTCCACCTCCTCATCGGGATGTGCCGAGGTTTGTGCGTAAACCTGTATGACCTTCAGCGAATACCGTTTGGTGATTCTGAGTATAAGGTACGCAACCCTCGTCGACACATTCTCAATCCTTACAACGTTGTTAACGAGAAACTTGTGGACGATAAATCCGATACCTCCTTGAGACAGATGGTCGCTTTCCTGGTGATAGAGCAAGTTGCCGGATTCGAGGATTACCGTGTCCTCCCCCCTCTCTTCGGACCACCGAAAATCCTATAATATGCCAGAGTAACTTGTCTATCACTTCTTCCAGCTCCACGATCTTCTCGTCAGTCCTCAGGGTGCGTGCGTTGTATGTTGCCAGGTCGAGTCTTCTTAGGTGGCAACCGAACCTCCACCGGAGATTCTTAGCATCCCCTACCCCGCCGTTACCATGGTCGCCACCGAAGCCAGGAATAGCGGGGCCGCCGGGGACTGGGGGCCGTCTCTTTGTTACTCTCCTAATTGGGGGGTATTTGCCATAGTTGCTACGCTTGGTGAGCGGGTTGGCAACCGCAGTTTATTATTATAATTTTCTGTTATCAGGAAGATGCTGCTGCCCATCTCCTGCCTGTTTCCCTTTGTCGCCTTTTACGACACCCACTTTGCTTTTATTATTATTAAGTAAATTATTACATAATATAATAAATAAGTTCGAATTATTTCAGAGATGTCCTTTTATAAGGTATACTTTTGGAGAATCGAGAATGATCGATGAGTTTTCATAAAATAAAACCAATGAAAAATAAAATATAGTAAAAGATTTTTAGAATTATTTGGTTCTTGGAAATAATGAATAATTTTATATCAAAGGTGTATTATATTTTTGGGATGTTAGTGTTTTTAGGAAATTTAAAATAAAAGTATTTGCATCGGCCGGGAATCGAACCCGGGCCGCCCGCGTGGCAGGCGAGCATTCTACTACTGAACCACCGATGCTTGTTAACATGTAATTAATTTTGTTATTTAAATATATACTTTAAGTTATTGAAGTTAACGCAAACATTTTATTGTTAATTGTGCAATCAAATTAGACTCATTGTCATGAAACGTAGAAGTGCTGGCGCTTGAATTACTTCACCTTTGTAAATTTCGTACAAGATATCATGATTTTGTAAAATCATGCTGTAATACGAATGGAGGAATGCGCTCGCATGAAATATCAGCTAAAATAGCAGCTTAATGCTGTCATGCTGTTATGCTCCATATGATGAGTGCCGAGAAGCGAAGATCCTTTATACCGTTAACGAGGTATTCAATTCCACCTTAATACCTACTCATCTCTTAGTAGACGTAGTGCGGATCAATCACATCATCAAGTGTGTTCGTGTGTTACAGTTATTTCCTTCGATATTTTTTTTAGAAGAAGGGTGACAAAGGAGCACAAACTTTACGTAATGGCAAGTGAATGCTATGGCCCATAGACACCCACATCTATCCTCAATTAAGATTCAAAATGCAGATGCGTTGTCAACTTTGAGAAATAAGATAGAATGCCTCATTACCGGGGAATAGTGTCTCCCGTTCTCTACAATCACCATATGAAACACAGCAGCATTGAGCTTCTATTTTACGATGGTAATCTATGAAAGCGATATGTACTAGATAATATTATGTCCATTTAAATAAAAACACTTGCGTAAACAATTTACTCCACGTGTGATGATATGAAATTTAATTGATACACATTTTAAAACAGCAGTAATAAGCATCGGTGGTTCAGTGGTAGAATGCTCGCCTGCCACGCGGGCGGCCCGGGTTCGATTCCCGGCCGATGCATTCTCTTTTGTCTATTTGATAGAGATTTTTGACTAATAGTGTTAAACTATTTTTTCTGTTTAGAGTCACGAGAACTGGATACTCCTTGTATCAGTAATGAGGTTCGTCTCAGTCTGTTTCAACGTGGTAGAGCCATGCTGTAGCTATATTTTGATTGTATCACGAATGGGTCAGCTCGGCCGGGGAAGGATTACGCTATCACAGAATACACATATAGAAATACCAGCGTAAAAGAATAACTTAAATGCTGTGTTTCATATGGTTAATGCAGAGAAACTTTTCACTGGAAACGGGACATTCCATCTTAGTCCTCAAAGTTCGCAATGCATCTGTATTTTAATTACACAATATATGTTGATATGTATGGGCCATAGCATCCATTTACCATCAGGTGGACTGTGTGCTCGTTTGTCACCCTTTAAATATGCGAATCATTTATTGGGTTTTCTGTCCAAACATTTACAGCAGCGTAATGTGCCTCGTACCCCCCCCCCCCCCCTATCCTTGCATGGGATTTACTTCCCGAGACGGTAAAACGTTTGACAGGTGCCGACAGTGCTATCTTTTTGGATGTATTCCTGATTTTGGTCTTGCCAACCCGATCCTGTATCGCACAGAAAATACCTTCAGTTTTCCCAAAGAGCTACTCGAAATGCAGCCAGAAGTAGGCTGCGTCTATGAAAAGCCCATCTAGAGCATTGTACAAACTCCCATGGACTTCCTCGCCTCTTCTTCCACTCGGTATCTAGGTCAGGATCGCTTTGTACTGCCAGATTCTTTATTATTTAAACGTAATGACGCCCGTGTTGAATAGGTCATCTGATTTCATGAGGAAGTAATTATTGATGCTGCACACTTCTTATTTTTGTATGGGACGCTTAGTAAGCCACGTCCACCATTTTCCATGGCAACTATAACCGCTCTCTGATGGGACGTCCTAATAGTGTGGGCTTTTCTATCCAGGGCGATAAGTTTGGTCTGATTCTACCTGAGTAAGCTCAAGGTATATAACATAAGAACGGGCTGCGCCTGTTTTATTCATGCCCGATAATAAGTTCAGTTTCAGCCAGTTCAGTAGTTTAGGAGTCCATCGCGGACAAACAACGTGACACGTACTTTTTATATATAAAGATATAAATTTAAATGTGACGAAGTGAATAATGCTATATCAAAATTAGTGTAGTTTAGTTTGAACGGAAATAAAACTAATTGTGTTAAATTTACAACAACGAATGTTAAAAATCTGAATACCAATGTGTTTTTAAATGGGGAGGAATTGAGCCCTGTTGTATCCACAGTTTTCTTGGCATCACTGACAGATGAAAGAATTAAAATTCCGGAGAAGAGACCTGATTTCCATTTAAAAATCCTGAGATTTTTTTACAGTTTGAGAAGAAAACCTTACTTAAAAAGATATCTTCACATATAAAGTATGATAAAACTGTTTAAGTACCTACTTGGATAAATAAGTTTTGATTTTAATTGTGGAATTATTATCACAGGAAAATTATTTTTAGTTTGTTTAACTTTTTATTAGAGATCTTTAAAATGTAAGCTGTATTATATTGAAAGTTCTAACAATCCTGAGATTTCATGAGATTTGCAAAATCCAGCCGCAATCCTGATAAGAGTCTAAAAATCCTGAAATCTCAGGACAAATGCTGAGATATGGTAACGCTACTCTCGACGCAAAGCTTCAGTGGGGCGCCCATATATCTAAATTAGCAAGCAGACTAAGTTCTGCAGCCTATGCTGTAAAAAAGATTAGAGGTCTCACTAGTGTCGAGACAGCTAGATTAGTTTATTTCAGTTATTTCCTTAGCATAATGTCTTATGGGATTTTGCTATGGGGAAATGCGGCTGATTCAGAAATTATTTTTGTTCGACAGAAGAGGGCCATTAGACCTATTTACAATCTAAAACCGAGAGTCTCTTAGAGATAAATTTAAAGAAATAAATATATTAACTTTGGCCTCTCAATATATTTACGAAAATTTAATGAAGCACAAAAACAAAGGTCGTTTTAGTGAAAAAAGTGATACACATTCTGTAAACACTAGGAACAAACACAAGCTAGGGATGCCAGTTTCTCGACTCCACAGAGTCAGTAATTCATTCTTGGGGCAATGTATACACTATTACAACAAGGTCCCGGAAAGTGTACTGGTTCTCTCTATTACCAAGTTTAAATTTTTTATTAAAACTGAACTGAAACTGTATAAAAAGGGTTATTATAGTATAAATGAATACATGGTTGATAATAACCCCTGGAAATGAGGTGGTCGCTTCCAAGCAGTTTCTAAAATAAATTTTGTAAATAGTTCGTAATCATTTATATTGTAAAATTTATTTTAAAAAAAGTCCCGCCGGTTTCTTGCTGGTTCTTCCCAGGACAGGGGTTTTTTTCGAACCAGTGGTAAAGTAAAAAATGACTTTAAGAATTACACATGTAATGTATATTGAATAAGTGCGTGCGTGCGTGCGTGCGTGCGTGCGTGCGTGCGTGCGTGCGTGCGTGCGTGCGTGCGTGCGTGCGTGCGTGCGTGCGTGCGTGCGTGCGTGTGTGTGTGTGTGTGTGTGTGTGTGTGTGTGTGTGTATGTGTGTGTGTGAAGAAAAGCGTATGAGAATACGTGAAGAGGAATAAAGGTTGAGTACTACTTCGCTTACCTGTACGAGGTTGCCACTCGAGAACCTTTCTTCCTATTTTTTATCTGTTTTCCAAGTTATATAGCCAGCCCATTGCCATTTCACTGTAATATTCCGTTGGGCTATGTCAGTTACTCTGGTTCTATTGCGAATATCTTCATTTATAATTTTGTCACGTAGAGAAACCCCTCTCCAATTTAAATTTTTTACATTTTCTAGATGATAGTTTTTCTAACATAAAAAAAAACAAAACCCAAGAATGTCTTTATATAGTTATTTATACTTAGGGAAGCACCATTTTTTATTTATTTAAATTGTTTGATTTAATTTGATAACAGTGTACCTAAATGTAAGTATCTGTATCTATATTCCCCCCCCAATAATATTTTATAAAGTCATACTCATGAAAACAGCGTTTCATTGTAATACATATTATAAAATTACGTATCAACTAATTAAAAAAAATATGCAATAATAAAATTACATAGGTATTAAAAACTATCGAAATCTAAGAAACGAGAGCATGTTAGTCGCTCCACATCTAAATTATATAAAAGTGCATTTTTCAATTTCACTAATCAACGTCGCCGCGAAAATTTCTTCTTCTTTGGGCACTTTAAAAATTAATTTATTTAGAAAATAATATTTACAGTTACCAGTGTACAGATATTAACTAAATTATGTATTTCTAGTCATAAAAATATTTATAATTGAGTATAAACTTTTAAAAAACTAATATATATTTGAACGAAGTCGGTCCAACACCGATGCACGGTCCACCCTCAACGATGTGCGAAAACGGACTGTGACAGCCTGACAGAGCGACGGAGCATGCGCGCTCGCGTAAATATATTCAATTTCAGGGAAAAATGATATATTCTCTTATAAAACGGGGAATAAAAATAAAACTCTCAATTAAAAATATTAATATTTTTAAGACCTTTCTTTTAGTGTAAGAACTATTTAAAAAGCTTGTGCCGTTTTGGAGAAATTTTGCAAAATATTTTTGGGGATTTTTTTTCTAATAAGGAGTTGATAAAAATACAATTTTGTTCAATTAAAAACATTTACCAAATCCTCTTCTGTTACCCTGTATTTTTTCTTTATGGATTAAATGAACAGTTATTGAGATATTTTTACTTAAATATCCAAGATTTAGGCATTTCAACCACTGTTAAGGCCTTAATAATAATAGTTTTTTTTTCTTTTCTTTTTCTAGAAAAACGTTACCCTCACACTAGGATTTTCTACTGTGTCGTGGGGGCAGTTTACAAACATAAATTGCACAAGGACAAACATCCAGACCAGAACAATTATTTGTAGGCCATACAAATACTTGTTCCGTGCGGGATTTGAGCCCGCGGCCCCCAGCGCAACAACTAATTGCTAAGCCACTGCGCCACGGAGCCGTAAAAAAATAGATTATAAATATCTGTTACGTACATAAATATCTACTGTGCTTTTTTATTTATTTTTAACTGTTACATTAATTATAGGCTTCATTACATATCTTCGATATTATAGTGCGATGTTCGTACCTACATAAAACACACATAGCCAACCATATCCCCATACTCACATGCACACAAATGCACACGCCTCACATACACATTTTATACTCGTAGAATCAATAGGTACGTCAATATGAATGAAATATGAAATCTCCCACATTTTTTGGGTAATCGATTCGCACTGTTATTACCAAAGTCACGCACATTAATGCAGCCATGGTACGTAAGATATGCGCGTCATGTGGTACTCACGCACACATAAATCAAAGACTGGCATCACTATGAACGGTGCGGTTTGTTAGCAACACGGTATCTGGACCTATAAAATATCTTTGAGTCAAGGATTCCGCGCTCGACGTCAATTTTGTAGTACGCAAGCAACCAGAGTGTGACCCTTCCAGCATCACCTTTTGTTAATTCCTGCTTTAATCCTGACTTACCACCTCTTTAGCTCTGAAGGAGGACGTGTTAAGAAAACCGGGTGACCTTTGACCATGTCTTGGTGGTGTAAGAATATCCACTACTCCATATCATCCGTGGGTGTCAGAGCAAATATCCTCCCTATGAGGCAATGTATGGAAGATGTTTAGCCGTAGACTTGATACGTAGTACTTGTCGTAGATAGATTGATGTACTTAATAAATGAATAATTAATTTATGGAGCAATTTATTTTATACGATAAGGGTGACAAACGAGCACACAGTCCACCTGATGGTAAGTGGTTGCTGCGGCCTATAGACATCTACATCTATCCTCTATTACAAGTCAAAATGTAGATGCGTTGTCACCCGTGAGGACTAAGATGGAATGCCTCATCTCCAGTAAAAAGGGCCTCCGGCCATCTGCACTCCACAAGCGAAATGCAGAGGTAAACCTCTACTTCATGCTGGTTTTCTGTGAGATCGTGGTACCACCCCGGTTCGAGCCGGCCCATCAGTGCGACAGCAAAAGCTGCCGCGTGGCTCTACCACTGTTTAAAAACTTTAAATAAACTACTGTTTAAAAACTTTAAAATTTATACGCTTTAACAATAAACTTTCCAGAAAATGTACGTCTGTATAGCACCAAGTTGAATATTATTATAATACTAACTGTTCCCCGCGACTTCGCCCGCGTTACAATTGGATTTCATAGTTTTTAATTTTTTTTTTGCGCGGACCTTAATTTTTGTTGCGTGTGTTAAAGTTGCTTAAGTTACTCCTTATAATATCAGCTATCTGCCAGTGAAAATCCCGTCAAATAGGTCCAGCAGTTTCGGAGATTAGCCGGAACAAACAGACAGAGAGACAGACAAATTTAAAAAAATTGTTTTTTGTTATAAGTACCGTAAATACTTTCGCATGCTTTTAGTAAAAAGCTGTTATTTTGACGTTACAAACAGGCACTTCAATTTTATTTATTTGTATAGATTATTAACTAAAGATTATTATAATACTAAAGAGTAAGTACATGAGTGATAATAACTCCCGGGAATGAGGTGAGCGCTACCATGTTGTTTCTAAATGTTTTCATATTATTTGTATAAAATAATAAACTGTAAATTAATTTTATTAAAAAAAAATTCCCGCTAGGATTTTTGCTGGCTCTTCCAAAGACAGAGTTTTTTTCGAACTAGTGGTAAAAGTAAAAAATGTCTTTCAATAAGAATAACACGTAATTTTCTAATTATATTGAAAAAAATTATTCTATTCTATTAAATAAAACTGTACAAAAACTAGCTGTTTATCTCAATGAATACTTTGGGGAAATGAGCAAAAAATAACTCTTGGGGATCAATGGATTGCTACAAAGCTGTTTCGAAAAATGTTTGTAATAAATATTTGTACAATACACTGTAAACTTTTAATTGAAAACAAAATGAAAGTTACACTGGATTTTTGCTGATTTCTCTCAGGAGAAAGGGATTTACAGGACAGGGTATAAAGTTGGAAAAGTTGGGCAAGTGTGATTACGGTAAATTCCCTCAAATTATGTAAGGTAGGTGTTTTGTTAAATAGTGGAATATTTTATGCTGACCACGATAAGGACGATGATTTTTGTATAGAATTAGGGTGACAAACGAGCACACAGTCCACCTGATGGTAAGTGGTTGCTGTGGCCCATAGACATCTACATCCATCTTTTTTTGCGAATGAAAATGCAGATGCGTTGACAGCCATGAGGACTAAGATAGAATGCCTCTTTCCCAATAAAAAGGTTCTCCGGTTCTCTACACTCACCATACGAAACACAGCAGCATTAAGCTGCTACTTTACGCTGGTGTTCTGTGAGAGCGTGGTCCTTCCCCGGACGAGCCGACCCATTCGTGCTACAACTATACCAGTAATATAGCTGCAGCATGGCTCTACCACGTTTAGAAGAACGAGTTCTGGTTGAAGCAGGAAATCGACCCGAAAAACATTTAGAGGAAATTTAGAGCATATCTTTTGACAGCTCCGTGTCGCAGTAGCTTAGTATGTAGTTACAGCTCTGAGGGCTGCAGGTTTAAATCCCGCACGGAACAAGTATTAGTACAATTTATTAAATTAAAAAAAATATCTTTAAATAAATTAGCTGCATAAATATGTGTGCGTAACTAGAACATCCTGACTTCATTACTCAAAAGCATAACAATGCGAAATCGGTCTCACGAAATGTATAAGTGCAACGCAATGCAATCGTTTTTATTGCTTCCTTTGCAAATTACATTATTAGTTTAGTACTTATCTACCAACTGGCTAATATTTTTATGTTCATACGTAAATACTATGAATTTCGAGCGCTGGACTATGAATGCCGGTATACGGACAAAACCCATCGGGTTTTTATTACATTGTAACAGGAATATTGTAACGCATAATTAGAATGTATAATTTATTTTTTAATTGATAAAATAATATTAAAGTAAAGGGTGTGAAATAGTAGCACTGGGCTGGCCCCACTTACATATGGAATCACGATTCGGGATTCCGAACGCTGCAAGTCAAGAATCCGTTACACACGTACATTAGTTTTCCGTTCGAAAGAGCAATGGCAGAAAAATAGTTGAGAAAAATTATAGCGTCTAGAAATAAGTTATATATAAAATGAGTTTTATTATTTTTCTATGATTTTTCAAATAAAAATGTATTTTAATTAAAGCCACAGAAAAAAACAAACATTTTTGGGAATATCTAAAGACTTAAATCATTTTATTTATATTTCTATTCAAATGTTGCCATTTAGTATATTCATACTATTTTCGTATACACTTTGTAACACTACCAACACAACACACAAAATATTTTTATATTAAGTTATTATTAGTAATAACTGTACTATCAGTATTAATAACAATAAAAGTGATATGGCTGAGAATAAGTCTCATACAAAGAATTTCCTACAATAATACATTATCTCAATCATAGTACTATGTAACAATTCCATTTAATGTTATGCCAACACTAGCTAAAATAACATGTCACTGTTTTTTTTATTGGCTTTACGGCTCTGGGTTCTAGCCCTTCTGGGAATATTACTATGATACAAAAGCCCTGGAGCCAGAAATATCCATTCATAGTATGCAAATATATAATACAGATACAATAATCTAAAAACTCTCAATTATGTATTATTTATTAAGCTAACATCAAACAACCACAGGAAGCATGACTCTTTCCAAGTGACATAGGACATAACCTAAAAAGGTTCAAATGTAAATATCTTTTTTTGACGCCTTCTCAGTACAAAATTCTTTGACAGAGTTATTAAGGGAATGACGCTTAACATTTTAAGATATTTTTGGTATATAGACGCTACTATTTCTTCTCAACTAATTTTACGTATGAAAGTCTGCCATTGCTCTTTTGCGAGCAAAACGGAATTCCGAATGTATGTGGCGGGCCTAAGTCCTTTGGGTTACAACGCATCTGCTTTCAAGTACGTATAATTGACAACTAAAATGGTTGATTGTCCTTATTTTAAATAACTTCACATTAATGAACTCTATCCAGGCGAAGCCCGGGCGCGTCGCTCGTACTAAATAATGTTATGTCCATTTAAATGACAACACTTGCGCAAGCAATTTGCTAAAGTGTAATGAAAAAGAATTAAATTAATACAAATTTTCTGACTGAAGTAACAAGCATCGGTGGTTCAGTGGTAGAACCGGAGACCCTTTTTACTGGAAACGAGGCATTCCATCTTAGTCCTCACGGGTGACAACGCATCTGCATTTTGATTCGTAATCGAGGATAAATGTAGATGTCTATGGGCCACAGCAACCACTCACCATCAGGTGGACTGTGTGCTGGTTTGTCACCCTTATCCATTAAAAAAAATATTGCAGCTTGGTAAGACATGGAGGAGGTCAATGGATGCAGGTGGCTTAGGACCATATTTATTAGCAATGAAACATTCAAAGCTGCGCATTGCTAACGTTTAAGGAAAAACTAGTGGCGAAATAAGATGAAATACAATCGGACTCTTCGTCTTCATCAGCCTCTTTCTAGAGGATCCACTGTTAAGCGTGGGTCTCTCCCGTTGTAGGACGGTTATTTGCATTAATCGTCACGCTCGGCAGGTGGATCGACGTTCGCAGTTCCAGACGTTTGCACCCTAGACGCTGCTGCCCGTCTTCGGACTAGATCAGTGTTTTTCATCAGGTGTTTGACGGTTGCCAATTTTTTTAGTACTTCTAAAGGGGTGGCGAATTCAAAAGCGTTGAAAAACACTGGTCTAGATAATCATTAAATGGGACGGGACGACAGACGATGGATGGGACGATAATCTAAAAACGTAGCCATATGATGACACTTGAATTTCGAATTTATATAAATATCAAAGGATAAAACAAATGAAACAGGAGGTGGGCATTAGGTAGCCATATGATTAAAGTATAAATATATAAAAATTTAATGCATCGGCCGGGAATCGAACCCGGGCCGCCCGCGTGGCAGGCGAGCATTCTACCACTGAACCACCGATGCTTGTTACTTCAGTCAGAAAATTTGTATTAATTTAATTCTATTTCATTACACTTTAGCAAATTGCTTGCGCAAGTGTTGTCATTTAAATGGACATAATATTATTTAGTACGAGCGACCAGCCCGGGCTTCGCCTGGATAGAGTTCATTAATGTGGTTTTATTTAAAATAAGCTGTTCCCCGCGACTTCGCCCGCGTGTTATTTTGGGGTTTTAATTTGTATGCGCGGAACCCTAATTCTTTTTATAGAATAAAAGTAGCCTGAGACATCAGCTATTTGTCAGTGAAAATCCCGTCAAAATCAGTCCAGCCGTTTCGGAGATTAGCCAGAGCAAACAGACAGCCAGACGGGCAGACAGATAGACAGACAAAACTTTAAAAAATATTTTTGTTATAAGTACCGTATATACTTTCATATGTATTTAGTAACAAGCTGTAATTTTGACATTACAAACAGTCACTTCAATCTTATTTATTTGTATAAAAGGAAGAAAAAAGGGAAGGTAAGGAGAAGTGTAATTTGGTCGCCAAAACTTCGCTTGTCAGTACGAGAGTGTCACTGAAGAACTTTTCTTTCTCATTGTGTTCACCTATTTCTCGGAAACGACTGATTCCATTTAAATGATTATTTTATTCAGTATTTCAGAGGTCCAATAGTAATAATATTTTCCCACTATTAACAACAACAGGGAACTAAGATTTAATGTAACTATTTTAGCGACCGTGTAGTGGCGGTTAAGAATATCCACTACCCCATATCTTCCCGTGGGTGTCGTAAAAGGCGACAAAAGGAAACAGGCAGGTTATGGGCAGCAGCATCTTCCTGGTAACAGCAAAAATTAGAATAAAAAAAAATGAGGTTGCCAACCCGCTCGCCAAGCGTGGCAAATATGGCAATATACCCCCCATGAGCAATGACATTAATAAACGTCCCCAGTCCCAGGCGGCCGCGCTATTCCTGGCTACGGTGGCGACCATGGTAACGGCGGGGCAGGGGGTGCTAAGAATCTCCGGTGGAGGTTCGGTTGCCACCTAAGACGACTCGACCTGGCAACATACAACGCACGCACCCTCAGGACTGATGAGAAGATCGTGGAGCTGGAAGAAGAGATAAACAAGTTACGCTGGCATATTATAGGATTATCCGAAGTCCAAAGAGAGGGGGAGGACACGGTAATCCTCGAATCCGGCAACTTGCTCTATCACCGGGAGGGCGACCATCTGTCCCAAGGAGGTGTCGGATTTATCGTCCACAACTCTCTCGTTAACAACGTTGTAAAGATTGAGAGTGTGTTGACGAGGGTTGCGTACCTTATACTCAGAATCACCAAACGGTATTCGCTGAAGGTCATACAGGTTTACGAACCAACATCGGCACACCCTGATGAGGAGGTGGAGGAAATGTATGAGGATATCTCTAGAGCCATGCATTCCTCCAAAACCCACTATACGGTGTTAATGGGAGACTTCAACGCAAAACTAGGCACAAGAGAGAACTGTGAGCTGAAAGTAGGGAAATTCGGAATAGGGCAACGGAACCCAAAGGGCCAGCAGCTGGCCGACTTCATGGAGAAAGAGGGACTCTTTATGATTAACTCTTTCTTCCAGAAGCGGCCCCCTCAGGAAGTGGACCTGATCGAGCCCCAACGGTGCGACAAAAATGAGATTGACTTCATAATAACGACCAGACGACAACTGTTCAGTGATGTCTCCGTGATCGCGAGGGTGAAAACTGGTAGCGATCACCGAATGGTTAGAGGCACACTGAACCTAAATGTTAAGTTGGAGAGGTCTCGTCTAATGAAGTCAACGCTTGGTCCCCCTCGTGCTCTATTCCAAAGACCCGAAACCTTTCAGCTCGAGTTACAAAACCGTTTTCAGTGCCTAGAAGACTGCAATGAAGTGGACGATATGAATGACAAGCTCGTGGAAACTGTCCATGCGGTCGGAGCTAAGTTCTGCAAAACCCGCCGCAGACGAACACAAAAACTCTCCGATCACACTCTCAATCTCATGGCTGTTAGACGGTAGATGAAGCTACATTCTTCAATAGATTTGACAGCATACAGGCAACTGAACAGACAGATCTCCAAACGCATGCGGCGGGACTTACGCAACTTCAATACAGCTTCTATTGAAGAAGCGATCGAGCGAAACCAAGGCTCCAAAGTCTTTGCCAGAGATCTGTCTGCCAGAAAGAACCAACTGTCAAAGCTGAAGACCGAATGTGGCAGCATCGTTTCCGGGGCAACTGAGATTTTGAGTGAGATTGAGAGGTTCTATGGGCAGCTGTACACGTCATCGTTGGAGTCACACGCAAGTGTGAGTAACGATCCAAGAGCCAGTCTTATCCTACACTATTCCGAAGATATCCCGGACGTCAGTCTGAGCGAGATTAGAATGGCTCTCCAGCACCTTAAAAACGGCAAGGCCCCAGGCGAGGATGGAATTACAGCGTAGCTTCTGAAAGCGGGTGGAAGACCGGTACTTAGAAGCTCTTTAACTCCGTCCTCCATGGTGGCGTTACACCGGAGGCGTGGAGCAGAAGTGCGGTGGTCTTGTTCTTCAAGAAAGGTACAACGCTCTCTTGAAGAACTACAGACCGATTTCCCTTCTGAGCCGCGTCTACGTGCTGTTTTTGAGAGTCATTACGAACCGTCTCGTGTGCAGACTTGACGACTTCCAGCCTACCGAACAAGCCGGTTTCCGAAAGGGCTTTAGCACCATAGACCACATACATACCCTTCGGCAAATTGTACAGAAGTCCGAAGAGTACAATTTGTCACTATGTCTGGCGTATGTGTACTATGAGAAAGCCTTTGATTCCGTTGAAATTTGGGCGGTGCTGCAGTCCCTCCAGCGGTGCCAAGTTGACTGTCGGTATATCGAAGTGCTGAAGTGTTTGTACAGTAAATTTACGATGACTTTCCGAGTACAGAACCAGAGTACGAAACCTATCCAATTGCAGAGAGATGTAAGACAGGGTGATGTTATATCCTCGAAACTCTTCACCGCTGCATTTGAAGACATACCAGGCGGTCCCATTATGAACTGGCCTGATATAGTTCAAAGCGATATGTCGCTACATGTTGTGTTGCATTAAATAGTACGTTTATCGTGCACTTAATATAAGAAACATGCATCGACATGAAATGCTTAGTCTGAGTTTAACAGGCATTTGAATAACGAGAGTCGCGTATTTTTTCAAAATGTCGAAAACTGAGTATCGAAGTGTCATAAAGTTTCTGTTTAAAGAAGGTTTATCCCCTGCCCAAATAAAAGAACGATTAGATGGCGTGTATAAGGAGTCTGCCCCCTCCTATAGCACAGTGAAAAATTGGGTGAAAGAGTTTCGCCTCGGGAGAGAAACCGTCGAAGACTTTGGCCACGACGGTCGACCTGTGGAAGTGCTCACTCCTGAAACGATTGCTCTTATCGAAGAGGAGGTTCTGAGTGACCGCCGTTTGAAGATTAGAGAAATTGTAGCAAGGCTTGGGCTCTCTAAGAGTACCGTTCATCGCGCGATCCATGAACATCTTCACATGAAAAAAGTGAGTGCAAGATGGGTACCGAAACTTCTTTCAGCGGTACAGAGACAGGAAACAGTGCGCTGCGCTTCGGAGGTTTTGGATCTTTGTGGCGAAAATCCAAAGACTGTGATCGAGCGGCTAGTGACTGGTGATGAAACTATGATCTTGTATTATGATCCACAAAGCAAGCGCGAGTCAATGGAATGGCGTTATAAGGGTGAAAATCCCCCTAAAAAGGCAAAGGTGCAACAATCGACTAAAAAACTGATGTACACAATATTTTGGGATTTTCAAGGCATTTTGATGGTGGATTTTAAAGAACGTAATACAGTCGTGAACGGCGAATATTATGATTCTTTAATATATAAATTACGAGACAAGATAAAGGAAAAACGAAGAGGCAAGCTGTCTAAAGGTGTCCTGTTGCTCCATGACAACGCCCCTGTTCATACCGCTGGTGTTTCGAAGGATGCAGTTCGTCAATGCGGGTTCACAGAAGTTCAACATCCACCTTACAGTCCAGACATGGCCCCGTCCGACTATTATTTATTTCCAAATTTAAAGCGGGACTTAAGAGGAAGAAAATTTTCAAACGATGAAGAGTTGCAGGCGGCCGTCTTCAGTCATTTTGAGGATAAAAAATGTGATTATTTTTATAAAGGTTTATAGATGTTGATTCACAGATGTCAGAAGTGTGTTAGTATTCATGGTGATTATGTTGAAAAATAAAATTGGTTTCGTTTCATTTCCTTCATTATTTCATAGTTAGGCCAATTCATTATGGGACCGCCTACGTAGTGAGTTTTTAGAAACATTTGGTTCTGGGAAATAATGATTTATTTTATATTAAAGGTGTAATATATTTTTGGAATATTAGCTTTTTTAAGTAAATTTAAAATAAAAGTATTTGCATCGGCCGGGAATCGAACCCGGGCCGCCCGCGTGGCAGGCGAGCATTCTACCACTGAACCACCGATGCTTGTTGATATGTAATTAATTTTGTTATTTAAATATATAATTTAAGTTAATGAAGTTAACACAAATGTTTTATTGTTAATTGTGCAATCAAATTTTTAGACTCATTGTCATGTAAAGCAGAAGTGCTGGCGCTTGAATTACTTCACCTTTGTAAATTTTGTACAAGATATCATGATTTTGTAAAGTCATGCCGTAATACTTAATGCTGTCTTGCAGTTATGTTCCGTATGACGAGTGCCGAGAAGCGACGATCCTTTATACCGCTAACGAGGTATTCAATTCCACCTTAATACCTACTCATCTCTTAGTAGATGTAGTACACTACGGGTCATAGAATCCCCTTACCATCAAGTGAGTTCGTATGTGATAGTTACGTACTTGTATATATTTTTTTTTGGAATAAGGGTGACAACCGAGCACAAACTTCACGTAATGGTAAGTGAATGCTGTGGTCCATAGACACCTACATCTATCCTCAATTAAGATTCAAAATGCAGATGCGTTGTCAACCTTGAGAAATAAGATAGAACGCCTCATTACTGGGAGAAAGTGTGTCCCGTTCTCCACAAATACCATATGAATCACAGCAGCATTGAGCTTCTATTTTACGATGGTAATCTATGAAAGTGATATGTACTAGATAATATTATATCTATTTAAATAAAAACATTTGCGTAAACAATTTGTTTCACGTTTTAACAGTGGTAGAGCCACGCGGCAGCTCTTGCTGTCACACGGATGGGCCGGCTCGAACCGGGGTGGTACCACGACCTCACAGAAAACCAGCGTGAAGTAGAGGTTTACCTCTGCGTTTCGCTTGGTGAGTGCAGGTGGCCGGAGGCCCTTTTTACTGGAAATGAGGCATTCCATCTTAGTCCTCACGGGTGACAACGCATCTACATTTTGACTTGTAATTGAGGATAGATGTAGATGTCTATGGGCCGCAGCAACCACTTACCATCAGGTGGACTGTGTGCTCGTTTGTCACCCTTATCCTATAAAAAAAAAAAAAAAAAAACGTGTGATGATATGAAATTTAATTGATACACATTTTAAAACCGCAGTAATGAGCATCGGTGGTTCAGTGGTAGAATGCTCGCCTGCCACGCGGGCGGCCCGGGTTCGATTCCCGGCCGATGCATTCTCTTTTGCCTATTAGATATTTTAGAATAATAGTGTTAAACTAATTTTTTGTTTAGAGTAGCGAGAACTGGATACTCCTTGTATCAGTAATGAGGTTCATCTTAGTCTGAATCAACGTGGTAGAGCCATGCTGTAGCATTTTGATTGTAGCACAAATGGGTCAGCTCGGCCGGGGAAGGATCATGCTATTACAAGAAACACATATAGAAGCACCAGCGTAAAAGGGTAACTTATTTTGCTGTGTTTCATATGGTTAATGTAGAGAAACTTTTCACTGGAATCGGGAGCATTCCATCTTAGTCCTTAAGGGTTGCAAAGGATCTGTATTTTAATCACACAATAGATGTTGATATTTATGGGTCATAGCTCCCACGTTTGTCACACTTTTTCTAAAATTGTGCGAATCATTTATTGGGTTTTCTGTCCAAAAATTTACAGCAGCGCAATGTAGATCGTAATCACCTTGCCTCGGAGGGAACCACCGGGATGGTAAAATGTTTAACAGGTGCCGACAGAACAGGACCTTTTAGGATGTATTCCTGATTTGGTCTTGACTACCCGATCCTGTATCACACAGGCAATACCTTCGATTTGCCCAAATGCAGCCAGAAGTTGGTTGCGTCTATGAAACGCCCATGTAGAGCATTGTAGAAACTCCTAAGCAACCCCCCACTTTGTACGCTTTGTACGGCCGGATTGTTTATTATACATACGTAATGACGTTCGTAATTATAGATGCTGCACACTTCTTATTTTTGTATGATAAGGACGCTTAATAAGTCTACTAAGAGATGAGTACTACTATACTACATCTACTAAGAGATGAGTAGGTATTAAGGTGGAATTGAATACCTCGTTAGCGGTATAAAGGATCGTCGCTTCTCGGCACTCGTCATACGGAACATAACTGCAAGACAGCATTAAGTATTACGGCATGACTTTACAAAATCATGATATCTTGTACAAAATTTACAAAGGTGAAGTAATTCAAGCGCCAGCACTTCTGCTTTACATGACAATGAGTCTAAAAATTTGAATGCACAATTAACAATAAAACATTTGTGTTAACTTCATTAACTTAAATTATATATTTAAATAACAAAATTAATTACATATCAACAAGCATCGGTGGTTCAGTGGTAGAATGCTCGCCTGCCACGCGGGCGGCCCGGGTTCGATTCCCGGCCGATGCATTCTCTTTTGCCTATTAGATATTTTAGAATAATAGTGTTAAACTAATTTTTTGTTTAGAGTAGCGAGAACTGGATACTCCTTGTATCAGTAATGAGGTTCATCTTAGTCTGAATCAACGTGGTAGAGCCATGCTGTAGCATTTTGATTGTAGCACAAATGGGTCAGCTCGGCCGGGGAAGGATCACGCTATTACAAAAAACACATATAGAAGCATCAGCGTAAAAGGGTAACTTATTTTGCTGTGTTTCATATGGTTAATGTAGAGAAACTTTTCACTGGAATCGGGAGCATTCCATCTTAGTCCTTAAGGGTTGCAAAGGATCTGTATTTTAATCACACAATAGATGTTGATATTTATGGGTCATAGCTCCCACGTTTGTCACCCTTTTTCTAAAATTGTGCGAATCATTTATTGGGTTTTCTGTCCAAAAATTTACAGCAGCGCAATGTAGATCGTAACCACCTTGCCTCGGAGGGAACCACCGGGATGGTAAAATGTTTAACAGGTGCCGACAGAACAGGACCTTTTAGGATGTATTCCTGATTTGGTCTTGACTACCCGATCCTGTATCACACAGGCAATACCTTCGATTTGCCCAAATGCAGCCAGAAGTTGGTTGCGTCTATGAAACGCCCATGTAGAGCATTGTAGAAACTCCTAAGCAGCCCCCCACTTTGTACGCTTTGTACTACCGGATTGTTTATTATACATACGTAATGACGTCCGTAATTATAGATGCTGCACACTTCTTATTTTTGTATGATAAGGACGCTTAATAAGTCACGCCCACAATTTTCCATGGCAACTATAGCCGATCTCTGATGGGACGTCCTAAAAGTGCGGGCTTTTCTGTCCATGGCGTTAAGTTTGGTCTGATTCTACTTGAGTAAGCTCAAGGTATATAACATAAGAACGGACTGCGCCTATTTTATTCACACCCGATAAGAATCTGCTCAGAACTTTTGTCTAGCGTGCAAAAACAGATCGCGACATGGTTGTTTGATGGCCGCTTCATCGATACCTAGGCTTTGTTTTTATTATTGCTATTGCCTATATGAATTAATATTAAATATATTCTGAATTATTTCAGCAATTTACTTTTATATAGAATTCCTTTGGAGAATCAGTCAGTGATAGAAGTTTTGAAGATTTTGCCGAAAACCGTTTTCATAAAATTAAACGAATGAGTAACAAGCACTAATAAAAGATTCTAAAAATATTTGGTTCTTGCTAAAATTTGTAATTTCATAACAAAAGTCTATTATGTTTTTTGAAATAAAGGATAGTTGTTTTTTCAAGAAATGTAAAGTAAAATAAATGTATCTGCATCGGCCGGGAATCGAACCAGGGTCGCCCGCGTGGCAGTGCGATCAAATTTTTAGACTCATTGTAAATGAACATCACGTTGTAACGTAGAAGTGCTGGCGCTTGAATTCTTTCAACTGCGTTAATTAGTTCAACATATTATTATAACTTGGTATTGTTATGCTGTAACACGAATGTGCGAACGCGCTCACGTAAAATACTATCTTAAAATTGCAGCTTAATGCTGTCATGCTATTATGTTCCGTATGCTGAGTGCCGAGAAGCGAAGATCCTTCATACCGCTAACGAGGTATTCAATTCCTAATTCCACCTTAATACTCATTCCTGAGTAATGTAGAACACTAAAAACCTTACAATCCCCTTAAATTCAAGTGAACTGCGTGCTTGTTTGTCACATTTTAGACAAACGAGCACAAAGTTCACCTAATGGTAAGTAGATGCTATGATCCACAGGCACCTTCAAATGTCTTTGATTAAGAGCGTAGATGGGCTGCAGTTTTTCCATACAGATGTATTCCCCTGTTCTCTTCCCGGATAATGCAAACATTTACTTTCCCTAAAACCCTTTCAGAAATGAGAGAAGGCCTGTACCTAGCAGTGAGACGTACCTATTACGTACGTATATAAGTTGAATAGGCTGTAACTTTTGCATTATACAGAGCTTGCTTAGTTTGGAAATAAAATTATTAGGTTACTTTCCTGAACTTTAGCTTTGAAACGGATAATGAGCATAGATGTTATATTTGAGATATCTATGCCCACATGCCTTTTTAGTAAATTGTAGTGAAAAAAAAGTTATATTTTTATTGTAGTGTAGGACCTACAACACTTATTTTTTACTTTTACCTAGCTTGCTGTCACGAGCCACCAAGTATGACTTGGCAACCCGCCTCGAAGTTGCGAACCACAGATTGAAAAACACTGACCGTCCGAAGACGGGCAACAGCGTATAAAGTGCAAAGTTCTGCTACTGCAAACCTCGAACCACATGCCAAGAGTGACGGATAACGCAAATAACCTTCTTAAAACGGGAGATGCATATGTTTAACAGTGTATTTCTAGAGGATGATAAAGGAGAAGAGTCTGATTGTATTTCGTTTTATTTCGCCACTAGTTTTTTCTTTAACTTAAGTTACCAAGTTTTAACAGTGGTAGAGCCACGCGGCAGCTTTTGCTGTCGCACGGATGGGCTGGCTCGAACCGGGGTGGTACCACGACCTCACATAATACCAGCGTGTAGTAGAGGTTTAACTCTGCGTTTCGCTTGGTGAGTGCAGGTGGCCGGAGGCCCTTTTTACTGGAAATGAGGCATTCCATCTTAGTCCTCACGGGTGACAACGCATCTGCATTTTGATTCGCAAACGAGGATAGATGTAGATGTCTATGGGCCGCAGCAACCACTTATCATCAGGTTGTCGTGAAGCGACAATTAAAAGAGAAAGAACCTAACCTAAGAACAGCAAAACAACAAAAGTAGACCAAGAAAATAATATATTTAAAGTTTTAGAAAAGTATTTACAATTTTATAAAAAAAAATGAAATATGAAGATGATGGATGAAATGAGATTACAATTAGGTTTTTAAAAATAATAAAGATAGGAGAATAGGACAATATAGTTTTATAGTGGAGCCTGGAGCCTCGCTGCTTTTGTAGAAATAGGCACACGCAGAGCTTGAGGTTTCTCAGCGGCGACGGCACGCAGCGCCTGGACTGGGCACACGCAGCGTCCGTAGCCGGCGCACGTAGCGCCTGGGGTAGGTGCGATCGGTACTTGGAGAAGTAGTCGCCGCGCCCAGAGGTAGCGCGGGCAGTAGGTGCGCTCGGCGCCTGGAGCAAGCAGTCGTAGCGTGCCCGAAGGTAGTGCGGGCAGTAGGTGCACTCGGCGCCTGGAGCAAGCAGTCGTAGCGCGCCCGAAGGTAGTGTGGCCCCGCGCTTGAAGCAGACTGCCGACGACTTCACGTGTAGATGGAGGCTTGCAGGATCCCGGGGCAAAGCGGCCCCGGGATAAGGCCTTTAGTAGATGCTTCTCCTTTGAGAACTGAAGCGAAACTGTCCTGTATTCTCCAATTGCTCGGCTTTTATACCCTTTTAGAGAGAACGAGAAATTATTTAAATTAAAACGAAATTTATTGTAAACGACCTACAGCCAAAGAGTATTTATGTAGAAAGAACATCATACCAGAGACGAATTTGAATAAAAGTTACCATAACAACGACATAAATAATAGTTGTCATATTTAGCGATTTTTGGTTTTTGGACTATTATTAAGAAAATATTACATTATAGTAAGAAATGAGATATTATTCACATAGGAAAAATTATTGCACGGCAGCGTGCACGAAGCCTGAAATTGTAGAGTTACAGAGAATTCAATAAAAGACCAAAAAAGGTAAGACTCCATTGACAGCTATTTTAAAAGTACTAAATAGTGTGAAAATACGCAGTAAAATGATATGTTATTGTGTTAAAATGTTACAGGATCCTATATAAATAAAGGTGATGCAAAATATAAATGCAGAAAATCAAAAACAGAATGAAAAAAATAGTATAAAGTGATGCAAAACATGAATGCAGAATATCAAAACAGAATGGAGAATTAGTGTACAATGAAATGTAAGTAGCATAACACTACAAGGTGGACTGTGTGCTCGATTGTCACCCTTATCCTATAAAAAGAAAAAAAAACCCAATGCATAGCTTTATAATTTCATTGCCAATAAACATGGTCCTAAGCCACCTGCGTCCATTGACCTCCTCTATGTCTTACCAAGCCGCAACTCCATCTAGTGGGGAAAAAAGGGAAAGGAAGGAGAAGTGTAATTTGGTCGCCTAAACTTCGCTTGTCAGTATGAGAGAGTGCCACTATAGAACTTATCTTTCTCATTGGTTATCGGTTTTTCAAGCTGCATGATATTTTTGTGGCATTCCTCGGGAAAGACATATAGTTCAGACTTGTGAAGGGCAGTAATGATGACGACATATTTTTCTCATATATCATAATAAGTTTGAACTGGATTCGGTCTGCCTTTTATATTAATGTTCAGATCAACGGCCACTGTTGTTACAGTTAGCTTCGAAGCGTTTACACACAAGTTCGTCTTAATTCTAAAGAACACACCACAGTTATATTCGTTGTAGCACGAATGGGGCAGCTCGACCGGGGTAGGACCACACTCTCACACAATACTAGCATAAAATAGCAGCTTAATGCTGCTGCGTTTCGTATGGTGAGTGTAGAGAGCCGGAGAGCCGTTTTACTGGAAACGAGGCATTCTATATCTTAGTACTCAGGGGTGACAACGGATCTGCATTTTGATTCTTAATCGTAGATGTCTATATGGACCACTGTACCCACTTACCATCAGGTGGACTGTGTGCTCGATTGTCGTCCTTATTCTATAAAATATTAAATAAAAAATGTGGGAATAGAATGTGACATATGTACAATAGGAACGCTAGAAGTATAAATATTAAATCTTTTCAACTTACGAAATTTCTATCGACCCGTTTGCTCTTTAATGTTCTCCGATTTCTCGGAAATTACTGAATCAATTTAAACGATTCTTTTCATTCACTATTTCATAGGTATAATAGTGGATATTTTTCCACTGTTAACAACAACAGGGAACAAAGATTTAATGTAACTATTTAAGCGACATTCTTATTGTTACTTCGAACTTCTGACATTCTATAAATTAATTAAAAGGGTAAAATAAATATTTTTAAATAAAAGAAACATATTGACTTCATAATAAAAAAAAAACAAATATCGGCTTTATAGTTTTTAAATAGCATAGAATCTTCGACATACACTATGTGTATATTTCAAGCATTGACTTTATAAGCGAAAACTATTTTTTTAAATTTTGAAGTCAGTTTGTACTTTTTACATTAAGTTTAATCATACAGAAGTGCTTTAAACTGTAAACGTCTTCCTTTTTTTAACTCACACTAAAACACAAACACTCACGCCTGTCACCCAGAGGGGTAGGCAGGAGCTACGGATTTCCATTTGGCGCGATCCTAACACACCTCTCTCGTCTCCTTTACATCTATATATCTACGCATACACGCTCGTCGGTTAAGGGTACCCCTGATCTGGCCCATTTTCAATGTATCGCCGATTTGGTCGATAAATCTTCGTCTAGGGCGACCCTTCCCGACTCTGCCATTCACTTCTGAAACATAAATTTACTTTGTCACTCTTTCCTCGTTCATTCTTTCTACATGACCAAACCACCGAAGCATTCCTTTTTTAATCCTGGTCACAACGTCATCTTGCAAACTACACTTTTCTCTTATCACACTATTTCTCACCTTGTCATTTAGATTCAGCCCTAGCATACTCCTTAATGACCGCATTTCTACAGAATTTATTCTACTCTCATGTTTCTTCTGCCAGACAAAAATTTCACTACCATACGTCAAAGTAGGGACTAACACAGCATTATGAATTGCCATACATGCTTTCTTTTGCCATATTCTGACTCTTCATAATATTTTAACTCATTTCCCTATCATATAGACGAAGTATTAAGGTCCAAATCTTGTTTAAAGTTTATACTCAATGGATCTTCAGTGGCTTCCTTTGACATCGATTAACTCAAATGAGTTCCGAACTAATCCTATTTCTACATTACATTTCTCAATGAAATCCTAGGGGAATAAAATGTAAGTTAAATTTTTCCTTGTTATGTTGCTCCGGTGACTTATTTGGATTTTTAAACCAAACGTTTAAAAAAGCAAAGAAGTTGATTGTTTTTCCATATAGTTTTCTATCCTACTATAAGGGAAATGAGGTGTTTTTGTCCATTTTTTTTTATAGAATATGGGTGACAAACGAGCACACAGTCCATCTGATGGTAAGTAGTGTCTGTGGCCCATAGACATCTACATCTATCCTCTATTACTAATCAAAATGCAGATGCGTTGTCAGCCTTGAGGACTAAGATGGAATGCCTCGTTTCCAGTAAAAAGGGTCTCCGGTTCTCTACACTCACCATACGAAACACAGCAGCATTAAGCTGCTACTTTACGCTGGTATTCTGTGAGAGCGTGGTCCTTCCCTGGTCGAGCCGTGGAAATAATGACTTATTTTATGTCAAAGGTTATAATAATTTTGGAATATTAGTTTTTGAAGGAAATTTAAAATAAAAGAATATGCATCGGCCTGGAATCGAACCCGGGCCGCCCGCGTGGTAGGCGAGCATTCTACCACTGAACCACCGATGCTTGTTAATATGTAATTAATTTTGTTATTTAAATATATAATTTAAGTTATTGAAGTATATAAAAATATTTATTTTATATACAATACTAAAAACTATAATAATAATAAAAAAAAAACTAAAACCAGAAACTTAAATATCATATAGTCCTACTCCCCGCGGTATCGTGCCAAGAACGCTGGCTGCGTTTCCCCGCTGAATGGCTATACTTAGCCTTTGAGCAAGGAAAGAACCAGCCCTCTTATCACCAGCAGCAACGACCAGCCGCGGATGGAGTTCCTTTAGGAACTCCACCGCACGTGGACCCCACGGACCGATAGTCTCTACAACAAATGGCACAAATATGTAGTCATCTCTGTTCAATTAGGGAACATGAATAAAATAGGCGACTCACACGATAGGCAAATTGTATATTTAAAAGGAATAAAAAATACAAAATATTTGGTGGCGATCGGGTCGCGAGCTAGCGGCGAGTGCCGGTCTTAGGCGCGGTGGTGAGAAACCCCCACGCACTTCACATACTCCCCGCAAACACCGTCGGTGCTGTCGTAACGGCGCCGACATACTCCCGGCGCTGGAAAGCTTAACAGCTTTCAAGATCTTCCAACTCATCGGGCTTCGGTAGTAGGACGATTCTGTTTAGGGCGCGCCGCACAATTACTCTTGCAGTGTCTATATCTGCGACGCGTGTCAATCCGTCAGATCCCGTGAAGAGTTTTCTTACACGTCCGAGACGCCAATAGAGCGGTAGAGCGTTTTCCTCTTTCAAGAGGACTAGGTCGTCAATTTGTAGGCTCTCTTTGGACTTCGTGCGCCACTTCGTCCTCAACTGCAGCTCCGCAATGTACTCGTGCCTCCAGCGTCGTCAAAAGTGTTGCTTAAACTGCTCGATGCGCTGGAATCTGTCGAGACGATTGGCATTAGCGGATTGTAGACACGGAGATGGCAGCGAGCTTAGTGGTCTACCAATTAAAAAGTGGCCCGGAGTTAAGGGATAATAGTCAGTGGGAGAGGAACTTAATGGACATAGGGGGCGGCTATTTAGGATACATTCTATTTGTGTGAACAAAGATGACAATTCCTCATAGGTTAGGTGCGTAGTCCCTAATATCCTAGCCAGGTGGAATTTGGCTGACTTTACACCGGCCTCCATCAAACCATTGAAGTGAGGAGCGCATGCAGGCGAAAAACAAAATTCAACGCCTTCGTTAGCGGCAAAATTAGCGATAGTTTTGGCATTAATTTCAAAAAACTCTCTAAGTTCCTTTGAAGCAGCTACAAAGTTTCCACCATTGTCGCAGAATATCTGCTTTGGTAGCCCTCTCCGTGAAACAAAGCGTCTCAAAGTTAATATAAAAGCATCCTTGGACAGCTCACTAACAGCCTCCAAATGGATGCACTTATACCTAAAACATATGAAAATACACAAATAACATTTTGTAATTTTACAACCACGACCTTTGCGATCCGTGACCATAAATGGCCCAGCGAAATCAGTCCCTACTGTAATAAAAGGAAAGTCAGGCATTAGTCTTTGAGCAGGTAGGTTGCCCATTATGTTTTTCATAGACTGACCCTTAAAACGCCTACATACGGTGCAATTATGCACAGTACGTCTAGCCAGACTTCTTCCACTAATGGGCCAAAAACGCGTTCTAATAGAAGCCAGTAAGGCTTGGGGCCCTAGATGTAGAAGCCGTACGTGTTCTTGTTGGAATAAAAGTTGAGTAAAATGGTGTTTAGAGCTTAACAACATGGGATGCTTCATATCGAAACTATATTCAGAAGCCTGAATTCGACCACCTACTCTTATCACTCCTTTATGTAAAAATGGATTAAGTGCCGAAATGTGCGACTTAGGACTTAGGGAATTTCCTTTTTATAATAAATCGTATTATTTAGGGAATGCCTCTAATTGGGAAATATACACTAATGAATTAAGAGTTTTATTGAGCTCGGCGGTAGTCAAGGAACCTGTAATTTTAGTTTTAGAATTTTTACAGTTATTAATAAATCTATGTACATAGGCTAAAATGTGTTGTAATTGTTTTAATTTAGAATATTTGTTAAAGTTAATAATTGATTGATAATTATCACAAATAGCAACTGGATGTGCTTTAACTTCCGGCAAATTCTTCATCTCAATAATAGTCTGCGACTGCATAGAAGGCCACTCGGACTCTGGCAACGATAAAAACTTAGGTCCATACCACCACATATCACATGCAGCGATCTGTTGTGGGTTCACGCCACGGGATAGCAGGTCAGCTGGGTTGTGTTCTGTAGGAACGTGGTGCCATGAATTTGCGTCAGTCAACTCTCTAATGGCGGCGACTCTGTTGGCAACGAATGCTTTCAAGTTAGAAGAACCGCAGCGCAACCAACTAAGAACTACGCTTGAGTCAGTCCAATAGACATGACGCGATATTTTACGTCGCAAGGCTTTGGTCACAGATGAGCTCATTTCAGCTGCCAGAAGAGCACCTGAAAGCTCCAAACGAGGAATTGTAATAGGGCTGGATGCTGGGGCAACGCGAGATTACGCACATAAAAGTTGGACATGTATTTGTTCTTCTTTATTTGTAGAGCGAAGGTACAAACATGCACCATAGGCGCGTTGCGATGCATCGCAAAAACAGTGGATTTCAGCAGAGACTGGATATTCTATTGATACCCATCTAGGTATATTTAGTGAAAAAAGGCATTTAAGTCCATCAATTAAAGGTCTCCAGACATCGACAATATCCTTTGGAGCGGGCTCATCCCAGTCCAATTTGAGAGACCATAAGGTCTGAATTAAAATTTTGGGAACGATAGTGGACAAGGATAGGAGGCCCAAGGGATCGAAGATCTTGAAAGTTGAAGAAAGTATAGTGCGCTTAGTGACGACCTCAGACTGATCCACTGCAATGGGAAAATTAATGCTGTCGGTCGAAGGACTCCAATCTAGGTCCAGCGTATTTGTAGACTGACTCAATGTCAGGTTGCCGGATGACTGGACAACGTCTGAAGGCAGTAAAGAAGGTAAGTTGGATCGGTACTTACGTAAATCAAAACCAGCCATAGAAAGAGCCACGTGTGTTGATTTCTGTATAGACCGTAATTGATCTTCATCATCGCTAGAAGTTAGTAAGTCATCAACATATATGTCCTCCTGTATGACTGCCTTAATAACGTCATCGTCACACTCCTCGCCCACTTGCCAGAGACACCTGGTGGCAAGGAAACTAGCGCTAGCAAATCCGTAGGTGACCGTGTTAAGCCTGAGTGTCTGTAATGGTTTGTCCTCCGCATCACGCCATAAAATCAGCTGTAGGTTTCGGTCAGACTCATCTATTAAAACCTGCCAAAACAAACACATAACGATATTGCCGGAACCGGATGAGGATATTGAAAAGAGAGTCTTGAACTGTAGGGCCTATCATTTGAATGTCGTTTATAGACAAACCAGATGAAGTGCGAGCTGATGCGTCAAAAACGACGCGTAGACGTGTTGACTCACTGTCTTCACGAATGACAGGATGATGCGGAACAAAATAGGCAAGCTCAGGTCGGTCTACCTCAGATATTGCTAGATGTCCTAGTTTGCGATACTCCTCAATGAAATCAACATAGGTGGACTTAAGTTCCGGTTGCTTGCGAAAGCGACGTTCCAGGTTTATAAATCGCCGCCTGGCCATGAAATAGGAAGTGCCTAGGCAGTCTGGTTTGTCGATCAATGGCAGCTTGACACAAAAACGACCTTCTTCAGTGCGTTTTGTGTGCTGTAAAAAATGTTGTTCGCAAGCTTTCTCTTGGTCTGTAAGAAGGGGCTTTTGTAGCAAGCTTTCAAGCTCCCAAAACCTGTTGCTTTCAATACTTACAAAATTACATTTCACTGGGGAATTTAAATTGAGATTGTCATTTTGAATATGGTGCATGGGACCTGCGATAAGCCATCCTAATTTAGACTCATGTAGAATAGGATTTCCTTTGCCTAAAGAGTGCTGTTTGGTTCCAATAATGGACCAAAATAGGTCAGCACCGATGAGCAGTCCTATGTCAGACGGCTCATAAAAGCTGGGGTCTGCTAATGCAAAGGACTTCAGGTTAAGGTGTGTAATAGACACAAGAGACTTACCTGATATTTGGGGTATGACTAAACATGACGTCATAACGCTGAAAGAACCTACCTTTGAATGAATTCGAACATTGCAACGTTCAGAATTAAGCTTGACAATAGTGTTACATATGCCAACCACATTCCTAACATCAGACGTGGAGTTAAATTTAACTTTGATTTAAGTGCTTCTGTAATAAAGCTAGACTGACTACCGTTGTCTAAGAGAGCTTTAGTGGTAATGTAATTGATTGTTTTGGGATTAAAAATATCAACCAAAGCCGTACATAGTAGTGTCCCAGAAGCAGAAACAGCTGACATTGAAACTGGCTCAGAGACTGCAACATTAGTGACTGCCACATTGGTATCAGAATCCGTAGGTTTGTGTAAAAAGGTATTGTGACGTTTTTTGCATATTTTGCTCGTACCTGGAAGCTTGCATGCGCGCGTATTATGCCCTTTGCGCAAACAGTTGGGACACAACTTTAGCTCGGACACTAATGAAAGTCTATCATCAATAGATTTCGATTGAAATTGTGAGCACTCATAATTACGATGACCTTGACCACAGAAAATACACTTGTGAGAGGCAGTTGATGATGAGTCGCCCTGCTCAGCGCTGACGAATGACTTAGTATGAGAAACGGGATTTTGTTTGACGCCTTGATTGTGATTCGGGTTTGACTTTATATTTTTGTCTTGTTTACTGCGATAAACAGACTCTAAAACTTCAGCGTGGCCCTTAATAGAAGTCATGAAATCATCTAGGCTAGGCATATCCGAAGCATTAACATTAGCTTGAATGTACTCCTCCCATTTAACACGCGTGTTGCTGTCTAATTTCGCTGAGACTATGAATATGATCAGGGTATCCCAATGATCAGTTGGCTGTTTTAAAGTATTTAAAGCACGTAGGTTTTTTGTGACGTGGTCTACTAGAAATCTTAATGACTTGTCAGACTCACGCAACGGCTCAATATTAAACAAAGATTTTAAATGATTATTTATTAATTGACGAATATTATTAAAACGCTCACAAAGAAGACTCCATGCCTCAGGATAATTATTGTCGCAAACTTCTAAATTACATATTACACGAGCAGCTTCACCTTCTAGATAGGAAATTAAATAATGAAATTTGTGTATATTTTTATTTTTGTATTATTATGTATCAGAGAACTGAACGTATCACGAAATTCCAACCATTTGTTGAACGTACCATCAAACTTATTAATTTTAATGACTGGTAAACGAAAGCCGATAACTTCGTGATCATCTTCATCAGCTGTGTAAATACTGCTATGCTGAAGCGACGACTTTTTTGTCGTACTGCTTACGGAAATAATTTCCTGAGCCAATGCGATCGAATTGTGGAAAGCTTGTTCGATAACTTCTCTGGTATCCAATTCTAAGCTTAAATTATTTTCCTCCAATGCTTCAATCTGATTTTGCACGTTATCGAATTCGCCAAATAAAGTCTCAAGTTTAACTAATCGCTGCGATAGCACGCTAACTTCCGCAGGAGTAAGCTTTTTACCTTTTAATTCTTCTAAATGGTTATTAAATTTCGTAACACGGCCTCTAATTGAAGCGCGTTTTAAATTAAGAGTTTTGTACTTTGCCTCCATACTAGCAAAGTTAACGCGCAGACAATCAAAACAACTAGTTATGCGCTGTACTAATCAAATAAATAAGAATTGCATACAATACGCTCCTCGCTTCGTAGCCGCTGTGACGGAAACCGGTTCAAAATCAGCAGAAGCGCGGTGAAAGGTGGGATTGATGACGCGCGACGCCCGCGGTCCAATACCACGACGTGAGCCCGCAGTGCTGGCAGTGACACGGGATGCGATGATAGTCTCGAGCGACCGCTGCACCGTAGCTGAAATTGATTGTTGGAATGCTTTGCAGATATCTACGTACATAACATAATAACGGGAAGCAAGGTTGATCGTAAATTTAATTGATTTGTGCAAATAATGGTTTAATTAGCGTAATATAGGGCTTAGCGAATGATTATGCTATAGTGATGACTAATTTATTTGCGTGCATAAACAGCTAACAGTGAATAGCGAGAAGTGAATTTACTTGCATTGAGAAGTTAAGCTCAAATTTTTGCGTAGCTATGTACATATGTATGCTTACGTTTAAAGAAATAGGTTCAGCTATTTAAATTCTAACTATTTAACAGTGGCTACTAACTAATTAAATGCTAGTGAAGACTTTCAAGTCGTAAAATAGGCGCAATGAATGCAAATTATAGGCGGCTTGAAAAATAGCACTGATTGCCTAGCAAATGATACGGCTAAATAATAGTAATAAATAATAGACAATTAGCTGATAGGTAAGCAATTAGGTGTAAATAGGTGATTTTAACTCGTTAGGTATGTAAATTGTCGGTAGGTTTATCTAGGTAATTCTTTTAGGATTGTTTTAATAGGTATTTTATTTGGTAGGATTATTGAGTAGGAATAGTTTATTTAGATTAGCAGTTTTATATACGAAAGGGTATAAAATAGACAAGGAATATAAAGGATGTTGCTTAAGAATAGGTAGGTAGGGTAAGGCAACAAAAAATAGGATTTGATTCCTTGTTTCCCTGTTCACACAAATAGAATTTTTAGGAATAGTGGGACACGAAGGGGTTAAATAACAGGAACGGGCTCACTTTTAGCTGGCAAAACCGCTGCTGTGGCGCGTAGACTCCGCTGGACCTCAGCTTGGCCGGTTCTCGATAGCTGCCCTCTTGTCTTCTCTCCGCTCCAAATGAATCCTTCTTGACTGCTTCGTTGTTCTTAGCAATCGGGATGTGGCTTCCTTTGTACTCGTAGCCCGTAGTACTTGCGTTCGCGACGTTGTAAACGCGGGGTAAGTGCTACGAACTTTGGACCGTGTTACGCGGCGGAATCGGAATTTTGTTTTAATTTATCACGGTCGCCACTATGTTCAATTAGGGAACATGAATAAAATAGGCGACTCACACGATAGGCAAATTGTATATTTAAAAGGAATAAAAAATACAAAATATTTGGTGGCGATCGGGTCGCGAGCTAGCGACGAGTGCCGGTCTTAGGCGCGGTGGTGAGAAACCCCCACGCACTTCACATACTCCCCGCAAACACCGTCGGTGCTGTCGTAACGGCGCCGACAATCTCTCAGAGACTCATATTTGCGCCACTTACTCAGTTCAGCTGCCTCTGATGCCGCCCCGGCTCTAAACGAGGTACCCCTGAGATGAGAGACCGCCAGAGTGTCTACGCAAGTAGCATCCCACACTAGGGCTTTACCTCTCTCCCAAGGGACCAATGTCATACCGTCGGGTCTCCTGCCATCGTCTCTAAACATTCCACAAGGCTCTAAAACCGAGGGAACATTTATAGAGACAAGAGCCCTTCGGATGACATCGTTCAAAGAACTGTGTCGTGAAAATCTACCAGCGCTTTCCTTACATGACAGTCCGTGGAGCCCAAACTTGTCGACGCTGCTACCACAGGGACACTGATGGGGTTGACAAATCGCCGCTCCTAGTCGGATTCATACGGCAATGCGTAAGCTTTCCGCATCAAGTAATGTGCCGAGATTACTTGATGGTAAATCATGTAACCAGTGACTAGATTCCTTAGTCGAAACAGCTAGAAGGCGTGCCTTATCTAGGTCACTATGGAGATTATGAAACAAATCCTTCTGCACGCCCTGCACCAATGGAATATCCCACTGTTTTTGTTGGTTAACTTCCAGTGGAACATTTTCACCAGGACAGAGCGTTTGCCATGTCTGCCCTGCCTCCGCAGCAAAGCATAGGTCTGCTTTATTATTTAAAATTATATTACATAAGTCACCGACACTATGTACGGAAGCAAGGAAAGCAGGCAATGCAATGCTAGAAAGATTTCTTACACCAAAGCCACCAAATTTTATAGGTAAAGTAGCATGAGTCCAGGCTGTTGTATTTAAAGTTAAATTTAGAATTTTTTCTATAGCTATTTTAAGATTATTATGAATATCTTGTAAAATATCCGAATATTTCCAGACTGGACTCGAGCGGAGTAAGTATGTAAATCTAGGTACAAGAAGACAATATTTTAAAATAGTAAGAGCTATGTGGGGGTTTAATTTATACAATTTATCAACGTAGTTTAAAAACTGATCAAATTTTGTTTTTAAAACAGGTTTAATACTATCGAAAAACAACGGGGCACCTAGCAGGTATAGTGATTCCGTACTGACAGTTTTTATTCCTGGACAAATATGATTAAAATTTTGAATTTAAGTGTCTCTATGAGAAGTAGATAAATTATTGGAAAAAAATATTTCACATTTATTGCTATTTGGTTCAAGACCAATATTTTTAAAATTTTGAAAAATATGAGTAAGATCATTGAGGACGTCATCTGCTCTACCTCCCAGTGTACCGTCGTCTAGGTACCAGACATTCAGCTTGGATTTCAAATTTGAAATAATTGGTTGAATTCCCAAACTGAAAAGTGCTGGACCCAGTGGGTCACCCTGCTGAACACCGACAGCGGAATCGATAACATGGTTTTCGTAAGACAAGTTAGTATTTTGACTATAACATTGCCAAACGTAATGATAAATTTCGGGGGTATTATTAGCCACTTCTTTCAGCAAGGTTACCCTATCGATAGAGTTAAAAGCATTCCTTAGGTCAACCTTCACAAGAACATCTGCATCAGAGCTTGTTAAAAATGTACGCACTGAATGTACCGCCGCCTCACAGCTACCTCTAGTGCCAAAACCTAGTTGAGTAGGCTGAAATTTGGTCTTAAGGTTAGAGATTATGTGTCTGCAAGCTAATTTTGAAGTTAAACGTCAAAATGTGGAACCAACGGCAATAGGACGGATACCGTTATCCTTTTTTTTGAAGGCACATAATCTTGCCCCATATAAGAATGGAATGAAATTTGGATTAACATTACCAGAAAACATAAAGTTACATAATTTTGTAATGTCTTTAAGAAGTACTTCGCCGGCGTCACCGGCAGAAGCGCTTACAAGATCTTTAAGATGTTGAGGCGTAATTCCGTCAATGCCGCCAGCAGAGCCATTCGAAAATGACATAATTGCTTCTAAAGTGTCTTTTTCCGAAATTTGTAAAGGTTGCATAGAAGTCCTGGGAGGCAGCGGTAAACTCTGAGGATGTTTGACCGAAGGATGCTTTTGACGAAGGATTTCAAGTGTTTCGACATTACGAGGAGCCAGGATGTCGTCTGAGAATAAAATACGGGATGCATTTTTTAAGTCGCCATCCATTACTTTCGACTCAACTACTTTTTTTAAATCAAATTTAGGACGTGGTCGAGATAAATGAGTATTAATTGGGTAATCTAAATTTTGAAAAGATGTATCTTTTAGTTGAGACGTAATTGATTTATTTATTGTTTTATCAAAATGAAAATGGGAATACGCGAAAGTAAATAATTTTTGCCAAATATTTTCACTATTAGTGAAACAATTTTGAATAGTGCATGACAATGCTTTAGCAAGCTGCATCCTCGCATCTCTAGGAATTCTTTTAATTTCAGTTATTGAAGTGAACGCAAATGTTTTATTGTTAATTGTGCAATGACTCATTGTCATGTAACGCAGAAGTGCTAGCGCTTGAATTACTTTACTATCATCATCAATCAATCACCATATGAAACACAGCAGTATTGACAACAACATTTTACGATGGTAATCTATGAAAGCGATATGTACTATATTTTTTTTATAGGATAAGGGTGACAAACGAGCACACAGTCCACCTGATGGTAAGTGGTTGCTGCGGCCCATAGACATCTACATCTATCCTCGTTTGCGAATCAAAATGCAGATGCGTTGTCACCCGTGAGGACTAAGATGGAATGCCTCTTTTCTAGTGAAAAGGGCCTCCGGCCACTTGCACTCACCAAGCGAAACGCCGAGGTAAACCTCTACTTCACGCTGGTATTCTGTGAGGTCGTGGTACCACCCCGGTTCGAGCCGGCCCATCCGTGCGACAGCAAAAGCCGCCGCGTGGCTCTACCACTGTTATATTATATAATATTATGTCCATTTATATAAAAACACTTGCGTAAACAATTTCCTCCACGTGTGATGATATGAAATTTAATTGATGCACATTTTAAAACTGCAGTAATAAGCATCGGTGGTTCAGTGGTAGAATGCTCGCCTGCCACGCGGGCGGCCCGGGTTCGATTCCCGGCCGATGCATTCTCTTTTGTCTATTAGATAGAGATTTTCAATTAATAATGTTAAACTAATATTTTGTTTAGAGTAACGAGAACTGGATACTCCTTGTATCAGTAATGAGGTTCATCTCAGTCTGTTTCAACGTGATAGAGCCATGCTGTAGCTATATTTTGATTGTAGCATGAATGGGTCAGCTCGGCCGGCAAAAGATCACGATGTCACAGAATACACATATAGAAATACCAGCGTAAAAGGGTAGCTTATTTTTCTGTGTTTCATATGGTTAATTTTGAATAACTTTTCACTGAAACCGGGAACATTCCATCTTAGTACTCAAGGGTTGCAAAGGATCTGCATTTTAATCACAGAATAGATGTTGATATTTATGGGCCATAGCTCCCACGTTTGTCACCCTTTTTCTAAAATCGTTCCTGATTTGGTCTTGACTACCCGATCCTGTATCACACAGGCAATACCTTCGATTTGCCCAAATGCAGCCAGAAGTTGGTTGCGTCTATGAAACGCCCATGTAGAGCATTGTAGAAACTCCTAAGCAGCCCCCCACTTTGTACGCTTTGTACTACCGGATTGTTTATTATACATACGTAATGACGTCCGTAATTATAGATGCTGCACACTTCTTATTTTTGTATGATAAGGACGCTTAATAAGTCACGCCCACAATTTTCCATGGCAACTATAGCCGATCTCTGATGGGACGTCCTAAAAGTGCGGGCTTTTCTGTCCATGGCGTTAAGTTTGGTCTGATTCTACTTGAGTAAGTTCAAGGTATATAACATAAGAACGGACTGCGCCTATTTTATTCACACCCGACAAGAATCTGCTCAGAACTTTTGTCTAGCGTGCAAAAACAGATCGCGACATGGTTGTTTGATGGCCGCTTCATCGATACCTAGGCTTTGTTTTTATTATTGCTATTGCCTATATGAATTAATATTAAATATATTCTGAATTATTTCAGCAATTTACTTTTATATAGAATTCCTTTGGAGAATCAGTCAGTGATAGAAGTTTTGAAGATTTTGCCGAAAACCGTTTTCATAAAATTAAACGAATGAGTAACAAGCACTAATAAAAGATTCTAAAAATATTTGGTTCTTGCTAAAATTTGTAATTTCATAACAAAAGTCTATTATGTTTTTTGAAATAAAGGATAGTTGTTTTTTCAAGAAATGTAAAGTAAAATAAATGTATCTGCATCGGCCGGGAATCGAACCAGGGTCGCCCGCGTGGCAGTGCGATCAAATTTTTAGACTCATTGTAAATGAACATCACGTTGTAACGTAGAAGTGCTGGCGCTTGAATTCTTTCAACTGCGTTAATTAGTTCAACATATTATTATAACTTGGTATTTTTATGCTGTAACACGAATGTGCGAACGCGCTCACGTAAAATACTATCTTAAAATTGCAGCTTAATGCTGTCATGCTATTATGTTCCGTATGCTGAGTGCCGAGAAGCGAAGATCCTTCATACCGCTAACGAGGTATTCAATTCCTAATTCCACCTTAATACTCATTCCTGAGTAATGTAGAACACTAAAAACCTTACAATCCCCTTAAATTCAAGTGAACTGCGTGCTTGTTTGTCACATTTTAGACAAACGAGCACAAAGTTCACCTAATGGTAAGTAGATGCTATGATCCACAGGCACCTTCAAATGTCTTTGATTAAGAGCGTAGATGGGCTGCAGTTTTTCCATACAGATGTATTCCCCTGTTCTCTTCCCGGATAATGCAAACATTTACTTTCCCTAAAACCCTTTCAGAAATGAGAGAAGGCCTGTACCTAGCAGTGAGACGTACCTATTACGTACGTATATAAGTTGAATAGGCTGTAACTTTTGCATGATACAGAGCTTGCTTAGTTTGGAAATAAAATTATTAGGTTACTTTCCTGAACTTTAGCTTTGAAACGGATAATGAGCATAGATGTTATATTTGAGATATCTATGCCCACATGCCTTTTTAGTAAATTGTAGTGAAAAAAAAGTTATATTTTTATTGTAGTGTAGGACCTACAACACTTATTTTTTACTTTTACCTAGCTTGCTGTCACGAGCCACCAAGTATGACTTGGCAACCCGCCTCGAAGTTGCGAACCACAGATTGAAAAACACTGACCGTCCGAAGACGGGCAACAGCGTATAAAGTGCAAAGTTCTGCTACTGCAAACCTCGAACCACATGCCAAGAGTGACGGATAACGCAAATAACCTTCTTAAAACGGGAGATGCATATGTTTAACAGTGTATTTCTAGAGGATGATAAAGGAGAAGAGTCTGATTGTATTTCGTTTTATTTCGCCACTAGTTTTTTCTTTAACTTAAGTTACCAAGTTTTAACAGTGGTAGAGCCACGCGGCAGCTTTTGCTGTCGCACGGATGGGCTGGCTCGAACCGGGGTGGTACCACGACCTCACAGAATACCAGCGTGTAGTAGAGGTTTAACTCTGCGTTTCGCTTGGTGAGTGCAGGTGGCCGGAGGCCCTTTTTACTGGAAATGAGGCATTCCATCTTAGTCCTCACGGGTGACAACGCATCTGCATTTTGATTCGCAAACGAGGATAGATGTAGATGTCTATGGGCCGCAGCAACCACTTATCATCAGGTTGTCGTGAAGCGACAATTAAAAGAGAAAGAACCTAACCTAAGAACAGCAAAACAACAAAAGTAGACCAAGAAAATAATATATTTAAAGTTTTAGAAAAGTATTTACAATTTTATAAAAAAAAATGAAATATGAAGATGATGGATGAAATGAGATTACAATTAGGTTTTTAAAAATAATAAAGATAGGAGAATAGGACAATATAGTTTTATAGTGGAGCCTGGAGCCTCGCTGCTTTTGTAGAAATAGGCACACGCAGAGCTTGAGGTTTCTCAGCGGCGACGGCACGCAGCGCCTGGACTGGGCACACGCAGCGTCCGTAGCCGGCGCACGTAGCGCCTGGGGTAGGTGCGATCGGTACTTGGAGAAGTAGTCGCCGCGCCCAGAGGTAGCGCGGGCAGTAGGTGCGCTCGGCGCCTGGAGCAAGCAGTCGTAGCGTGCCCGAAGGTAGTGCGGGCAGTAGGTGCACTCGGCGCCTGGAGCAAGCAGTCGTAGCGCGCCCGAAGGTAGTGTGGCCCCGCGCTTGAAGCAGACTGCCGACGACTTCACGTGTAGATGGAGGCTTGCAGGATCCCGGGGCAAAGCGGCCCCGGGATAAGGCCTTTAGTAGATGCTTCTCCTTTGAGAACTGAAGCGAAACTGTCCTGTATTCTCCAATTGCTCGGCTTTTATACCCTTTTAGAGAGAACGAGAAATTATTTAAATTAAAACGAAATTTATTGTAAACGACCTACAGCCAAAGAGTATTTATGTAGAAAGAACATCATACCAGAGACGAATTTGAATAAAAGTTACCATAACAACGACATAAATAATAGTTGTCATATTTAGCGATTTTTGGTTTTTGGACTATTATTAAGAAAATATTACATTATAGTAAGAAATGAGATATTATTCACATAGGAAAAATTATTGCACGGCAGCGTGCACGAAGCCTGAAATTGTAGAGTTACAGAGAATTCAATAAAAGACCAAAAAAGTAAGACTCCATTGACAGCTATTTTAAAAGTACTAAATAGTGTGAAAATACGCAGTAAAATGATATGTTATTGTGTTAAAATGTTACAGGATCCTATATAAATAAAGGTGATGCAAAATATAAATGCAGAAAATCAAAAACAGAATGAAAAAAATAGTATAAAGTGATGCAAAACATGAATGCAGAATATCAAAACAGAATGGAGAATTAGTGTACAATGAAATGTAAGTAGCATAACACTACAAGGTGGACTGTGTGCTCGATTGTCACCCTTATCCTATAAAAAGAAAAAAAAACCCAATGCATAGCTTTATAATTTCATTGCCAATAAACATGGTCCTAAGCCACCTGCGTCCATTGACCTCCTCTATGTCTTACCAAGCCGCAACTCCATCTAGTGGGGAAAAAAGGGAAAGGAAGGAGAAGTGTAATTTGGTCGCCTAAACTTCGCTTGTCAGTATGAGAGAGTGCCACTATAGAACTTATCTTTCTCATTGGTTATCGGTTTTTCAAGCTGCATGATATTTTTGTGGCATTCCTCGGGAAAGACATATAGTTCAGACTTGTGAAGGGCAGTAATGATGACGACATATTTTTCTCATATATCATAATAAGTTTGAACTGGATTCGGTCTGCCTTTTATATTAATGTTCAGATCAACGGCCACTGTTGTTACAGTTAGCTTCGAAGCGTTTACACACAAGTTCGTCTTAATTCTAAAGAACACACCACAGTTATATTCGTTGTAGCACGAATGGGGCAGCTCGACCGGGGTAGGACCACACTCTCACACAATACTAGCATAAAATAGCAGCTTAATGCTGCTGCGTTTCGTATGGTGAGTGTAGAGAGCCGGAGAGCCGTTTTACTGGAAACGAGGCATTCTATATCTTAGTACTCAGGGGTGACAACGGATCTGCATTTTGATTCTTAATCGTAGATGTCTATATGGACCACTGTACCCACTTACCATCAGGTGGACTGTGTGCTCGATTGTCGTCCTTATTCTATAAAATATTAAATAAAAAATGTGGGAATAGAATGTGACATATGTACAATAGGAACGCTAGAAGTATAAATATTAAATCTTTTCAACTTACGAAATTTCTATCGACCCGTTTGCTCTTTAATGTTCTCTGATTTCTCGGAAATTACTGAATCAATTTAAACGATTCTTTTCATTCACTATTTCATAGGTATAATAGTGGATATTTCTCCACTGTTAACAACAACAGGGAACAAAGATTTAATGTAACTATTTAAGCGACATTCTTATTGTTACTTCGAACTTCTGACATTCTATAAATTAATTAAAAGGGTAAAATAAATATTTTTAAATAAAAGAAACATATTGACTTCATAATAAAAAAAAAACAAATATCGGCTTTATAGTTTTTAAATAGCATAGAATCTTCGACATACACTATGTGTATATTTCAAGCATTGACTTTATAAGCGAAAACTATTTTTTTAAATTTTGAAGTCAGTTTGTACTTTTTACATTAAGTTTAATCATACAGAAGTGCTTTAAACTGTAAACGTCTTCCTTTTTTTAACTCACACTAAAACACAAACACTCACGCCTGTCACCCAGAGGGGTAGGCAGGAGCTACGGATTTCCATTTGGCGCGATCCTAACACACCTCTCTCGTCTCCTTTACATCTATATATCTACGCATACACGCTCGTCGGTTAAGGGTACCCCTGATCTGGCCCATTTTCAATGTATCGCCGATTTGGTCGATAAATCTTCGTCTAGGGCGACCCTTCCCGACTCTGCCATTCACTTCTGAAACATAAATTTACTTTGTCACTCTTTCCTCGTTCATTCTTTCTACATGACCAAACCACCGAAGCATTCCTTTTTTAATCCTGGTCACAACGTCATCTTGCAAACTACACTTTTCTCTTATCACACTATTTCTCACCTTGTCATTTAGATTCAGCCCTAGCATACTCCTTAATGACCGCATTTCTACAGAATTTATTCTACTCTCATGTTTCTTCTGCCAGACAAAAATTTCACTACCATACGTCAAAGTAGGGACTAACACAGCATTATGAATTGCCATACATGCTTTCTTTTGCCATATTCTGACTCTTCATAATATTTTAACTCATTTCCCTATCATATAGACGAAGTATTAAGGTCCAAATCTTGTTTAAAGTTTATACTCAAGGGATCTTCAGTGGCTTCCTTTGACATCGATTAACTCAAATGAGTTCCGAACTAATCCTATTTCTACATTACATTTCTCAATGAAATCCTAGGGGAATAAAATGTAAGTTAAATTTTTCCTTGTTATGTTGCTCCGGTGACTTATTTGGATTTTTAAACCAAACGTTTAAAAAAGCAAAGAAGTTGATTGTTTTTCCATATAGTTTTCTATCCTACTATAAGGGAAATGAGGTGTTTTTGTCCATTTTTTTTTATAGAATATGGGTGACAAACGAGCACACAGTCCATCTGATGGTAAGTAGTGTCTGTGGCCCATAGACATCTACATCTATCCTCTATTACTAATCAAAATGCAGATGCGTTGTCAGCCTTGAGGACTAAGATGGAATGCCTCGTTTCCAGTAAAAAGGGTCTCCGGTTCTCTACACTCACCATACGAAACACAGCAGCATTAAGCTGCTACTTTACGCTGGTATTCTGTGAGAGCGTGGTCCTTCCCCGGTCGAGCCGTGGAAATAATGACTTATTTTATGTCAAAGGTTATAATAATTTTGGAATATTAGTTTTTGAAGGAAATTTAAAATAAAAGAATATGCATCGGCCTGGAATCGAACCCGGGCCGCCCGCGTGGTAGGCGAGCATTCTACCACTGAACCACCGATGCTTGTTAATATGTAATTAATTTTGTTATTTAAATATATAATTTAAGTTATTGAAGTATATAAAAATATTTATTTTATATACAATACTAAAAACTATAATAATAATAAAAAAAAAACTAAAACCAGAAACTTAAATATCATATAGTCCTACTCCCCGCGGTATCGTGCCAAGAACGCTGGCTGCGTTTCCCCGCTGAATGGCTATACTTAGCCTTTGAGCAAGGAAAGAACCAGCCCTCTTATCACCAGCAGCAACGACCAGCCGCGGATGGAGTTCCTTTAGGAACTCCACCGCACGTGGACCCCACGGACCGATAGTCTCTACAACAAATGGCACAAATATGTAGTCATCTCTGTTCAATTAGGGAACATGAATAAAATAGGCGACTCACACGATAGGCAAATTGTATATTTAAAAGGAATAAAAAATACAAAATATTTGGTGGCGATCGGGTCGCGAGCTAGCGGCGAGTGCCGGTCTTAGGCGCGGTGGTGAGAAACCCCCACGCACTTCACATACTCCCCGCAAACACCGTCGGTGCTGTCGTAACGGCGCCGACATACTCCCGGCGCTGGAAAGCTTAACAGCTTTCAAGATCTTCCAACTCATCGGGCTTCGGTAGTAGGACGATTCTGTTTAGGGCGCGCCGCACAATTACTCTTGCAGTGTCTATATCTGCGACGCGTGTCAATCCGTCAGATCCCGTGAAGAGTTTTCTTACACGTCCGAGACGCCAATAGAGTGGTAGAGCGTTTTCCTCTTTCAAGAGGACTAGGTCGTCAATTTGTAGGCTCTCTTTGGACTTCGTGCGCCACTTCGTCCTCAACTGCAGCTCCGCAATGTACTCGTGCCTCCAGCGTCGCCAAAAGTGTTGCTTAAACTGCTCGATGCGCTGGAATCTGTCGAGACGATTGGCATTAGCGGATTGTAGACACGGAGATGGCAGCGAGTTTAGTGGTCTACCAATTAAAAAGTGGCCCGGAGTTAAGGGATAATAGTCAGTGGGAGAGGAACTTAATGGACATAGGGGGCGGCTATTTAGGATACATTCTATTTGTGTGAACAAAGATGACAATTCCTCATAGGTTAGGTGCGTAGTCCCTAATATCCTAGCCAGGTGGAATTTGGCTGACTTTACACCGGCCTCCATCAAACCATTGAAGTGAGGAGCGCATGCAGGCGAAAAACAAAATTCAACGCCTTCGTTAGCGGCAAAATTAGCGATAGTTTTGGCATTAATTTCAAAAAACTCTCTAAGTTCCTTTGAAGCAGCTACAAAGTTTCCACCATTGTCGCAGAATATCTGCTTTGGTAGCCCTCTCCGTGAAACAAAGCGTCTCAAAGTTAATATAAAAGCATCCTTGGACAGCTCACTAACAGCCTCCAAATGGATGCACTTATACCTAAAACATATGAAAATACACAAATAACATTTTGTAATTTTACAACCACGACCTTTGCGATCCGTGACCATAAATGGCCCAGCGAAATCAGTCCCTACTGTAATAAAAGGAAAGTCAGGCATTAGTCTTTGAGCAGGTAGGTTGCCCATTATGTTTTTCATAGACTGACCCTTAAAACGCCTACATACGGTGCAATTATGCACAGTACGTCTAGCCAGACTTCTTCCACTAATGGGCCAAAAACGCGTTCTAATAGAAGCCAGTAAGGCTTGGGGCCCTAGATGTAGAAGCCGTACGTGTTCTTGTTGGAATAAAAGTTGAGTAAAATGGTGTTTAGAGCTTAACAACATGGGATGCTTCATATCGAAACTATATTCAGAAGCCTGAATTCGACCACCTACTCTTATCACTCCTTTATGTAAAAATGGATTAAGTGCCGAAATGTGCGACTTAGGACTTAGGGAATTTCCTTTTTATAATAAATCGTATTATTTAGGGAATGCCTCTAATTGGGAAATATACACTAATGAATTAAGAGTTTTATTGAGCTCGGCGGTAGTCAAGGAACCTGTAATTTTAGTTTTAGAATTTTTACAGTTATTAATAAATCTATGTACATAGGCTAAAATGTGTTGTAATTGTTTTAATTTAGAATATTTGTTAAAGTTAATAATTGATTGATAATTATCACAAATAGCAACTGGATGTGCTTTAACTTCCGGCAAATTCTTCATCTCAATAATAGTCTGCGACTGCATAGAAGGCCACTCGGACTCTGGCAACGATAAAAACTTAGGTCCATACCACCACATATCACATGCAGCGATCTGTTGTGGGTTCACGCCACGGGATAGCGGGTCAGCTGGGTTGTGTTCTGTAGGAACGTGGTGCCATGAATTTGCGTCAGTCAACTCTCTAATGGCGGCGACTCTGTTGGCAACGAATGCTTTCAAGTTAGAAGAACCGCAGCGCAACCAACTAAGAACTACGCTTGAGTCAGTCCAATAGACATGACGCGATATTTTACGTCGCAAGGCTTTGGTCACAGATGAGCTCATTTCAGCTGCCAGAAGAGCACCTGAATGCTCCAAACGAGGAATTGTAATAGGGCTGGATGCTGGGGCAACGCGAGATTTCGCACATAAAAGTTGGACATGTATTTGTCCTTCTTTATTTGTAGAGCGAAGGTACAAACATGCACCATAGGCGCGTTGCGATGCATCGCAAAAACAGTGGATTTCAGCAGAGACTGGATATTCTATTGATACCCATCTAGGTATATTTAGTGAAAAAAGGCATTTAAGTCCATCAATTAAAGGTCTCCAGACATCGACAATATCCTTTGGAGCGGGCTCATCCCAGTCCAATTTGAGAGACCATAAGGTCTGAATTGAAATTTTGGGAACGATAGTGGACAAGGATAGGAGGCCCAAGGGATCGAAGATCTTGAAAGTTGAAGAAAGTATAGTGCGCTTAGTGACGACCTCAGACTGATCCACTGCAATGGGAAAATTAATGCTGTCGGTCGAAGGACTCCAATCTAGGTCCAGCGTATTTGTAGACTGACTCAATGTCAGGTTGCCGGATGACTGGACAACGTCTGAAGGCAGTAAAGAAGGTAAGTTGGATCGGTACTTACGTAAATCAAAACCAGCCATAGAAAGAGCCACGTGTGTTGATTTCTGTATAGACCGTAATTGATCTTCATCATCGCTAAAAGTTAGTAAGTCATCAACATATATGTCCTCCTGTATGACTGCCTTAATAACGTCATCGTCACACTCCTCGCCCACTTGCCAGAGACACCTGGTGGCAAGGAAACTAGCGCTAGCAAATCCGTAGGTGACCGTGTTAAGCCTGAGTGTCTGTAATGGTTTGTCCTCCGCATCACGCCATAAAATCAGCTGTAGGTTTCGGTCAGACTCATCTATTAAAACCTGCCGGTACATTTTTTCAATATCCACTGACAACACATAACGATATTGCCGGAACCGGATGAGGATATTGAAAAGAGAGTCTTGAACTGTAGGGCCTATCATTTGAATGTCGTTTATAGACAAACCAGATGAAGTGCGAGCTGATGCGTCAAAAACGACGCGTAGACGTGTTGACTCACTGTCTTCACGAATGACAGGATGATGCGGAACAAAATAGGCAAGCACAGGTCGGTCTACCTCAGATATTGCTAGATGTCCTAGTTTGCGATACTCCTCAATGAAATCAACATAGGCGGACTTAAGTTCCGGTTGCTTGCGAAAGCGACGTTCCAGGTTTATAAATCGCCGCCTGGCCATGAAATAGGAAGTGCCTAGGCAGTCTGGTTTGTCGATCAATGGCAGCTTGACACAAAAACGACCTTCTTCAGTGCGTTTTGTGTGCTGTAAAAAATGTTGTTCGCAAGCTTTCTCTTGGTCTGTAAGAAGGGGCTTTTGTAGCAAGCTTTCAAGCTCCCAAAACCTCTTCAAATCATTGTGAAGCTCAACTAAAGTATTGTTGCTTTCAATACTTACAAAATTACATTTCACTGGGGAATTTAAATTGAGATTGTCATTTTGAATATGGTGCATGGGACCTGCGATAAGCCATCCTAATTTAGACTCATGTAGAATAGGATTTCCTTTGCCTAAAGAGTGCTGTTTGGTTCCAATAATGGACCAAAATAGGTCAGCACCGATGAGCAGTCCTTGAATTCTTTCAACTGCGTTAATTAGTTCAACATATTATTATAACTTGGTATTTTTATGCTGTAACACGAATGTGCGAACGCGCTCACGTAAAATACTATCTTAAAATTGCAGCTTAATGCTGTCATGCTATTATGTTCCGTATGCTGAGTGCCGAGAAGCGAAGATCCTTCATACCGCTAACGAGGTATTCAATTCCTAATTTCACCTTAATACTCATTCCTGAGTAATGTAGAACACTAAAAACCTTACAATCCCCTTAAATTCAAGTGAACTGCGTGCTTGTTTGTCACATTTTAGACAAACGAGCACAAAGTTCACCTAATGGTAAGTAGATGCTATGATCCACAGGCACCTTCAAATGTCTTTGATTAAGAGCGTAGATGGGCTGCAGTTTTTCCATACAGATGTATTCCCCTGTTCTCTTCCCGGATAATGCAAACATTTACTTTCCCTAAAACCCTCTCAGAAATGACAGAAGGCCTGTACCCAGCAGTGGGACGTACGTATTAAGTACGTATATAAATTGTATAGGCTGTAACTTTTGCATGATACAGAGCTTGCTTAATTTGGAAATAAAATTATTAGGTTATTTTTCCTGAACTTTAGCTTTGAAACGAATAATGAGCATAGATGTTATATTTGAGATATCTATGCCCACAGCCTTCTTAGTAAAATGTAGTGAAATAAAAAATTATATTTTTATTGTAGTGTAGGACCTACAACACTTTTTTTTTTAATTTTACCTAGCTTGCTATCACGAGCCACCAAGTATGACTTGGCAACCCGCCTCGAAGTTGCGACCCACAGATTGAAAAACACTGACCGTCCGAAGACGGGCAACAGCGTATAACGTGCAAAAGTCTGGTACTGCGAACTTCGATCCACCTGCCAAGAGTGACGGATAACGCAAATGACCATCTTAAAACGGGAGATGCATATGTTTAACAGTGTATTTCTAGAGGATGATAAAGAAGAACAGTCCGATGGTATTTCGTTTTATTTCGCTACTAGTTTTTTCTTAAACGTGAGTTACCAATGCACAGCTTTGAATATTTCATTGCCAATAAACATGGTCCTAAACCACCTGCGTCCATTGACCTCCTCCATGTCTTACCAAACCGCAACTGCATCTAGTGAGGAAAAAAGGGAAGGGAGGGAGAAGTAATTTGGTCGCCTATACTTCGCTTGCCGGTACGAGAGTGCCACTCAAGAATCTTTCTTCCTCATTGGTTATCGGTTTTTCGAGCTGCATGACATTTTTGTAGCATTCCTTGGGAGAAACATATTGTTCAGCAGTAGACTTGTGAAGGGCTTGTGATAACCACATATTTTTCTCATATATCATAATACGTTTAAACTGGATTAGTTCTGCCTTTTATATTAATATTCAGATCAACGGCCACTGTTGTTACAGTTAGCTTCGAAGCGTTTACACACAAGTTCGTCTTAATTCTAAAGAACACACTACAGTTATTTTAGTTGTAGCACGAATGGGGCGGCTTGACCGGGGTAGGACCACACTCTCACACAATACTAGCATAAAATTGCAGCTTAATGCTGCTGCGTTTCGTGTGGTGAGTGTAGAGAGCCGGAGAGCCGTTTTGCTGGAAACAAGGCATTCTATATCTTAATACTCAGGGGTGACAACGCATCTGCATTTTGATTCTTTATCGAAGATAAATGTTGATATCTATGGACCACTGTACCCCCACTTACCATCAGGTGGACTGTGTGCTCGATTGTCGTCCTTATTCTATAAAATATTAAATAAAAAATGTGGGAATAGAATGCGACATATGTACAATAGGAACGCTAGAAGTATAAATATTAAATCTTTCAACTTACGAAGTCTCTATCGACCCGTTTGCTCTTTAATGTTCTCCGATTTCTCGGAAGCGACTGAATCAATTTGAACGATTCTTTTCATTGAATATTTCATATGTACAATTGTGGATATTTTTCCACTATTAACAACAACAAGGAACAATGATTTAATGTAACTATTTAAACGACATTCTAATTGTTACTTCGAATTTCTGTCATTACATAAATTAATTAAAAGGTTAAAATAAATATTTTTTTTATAAAAAAAACATACTAACTCCATAACAAAAAAAAAACAAGTATCGGCTTTAAAGTTTTTAAATAGCATAGAATCTTCAACATACACTATGTCTATGTTTCAAGCATTGACTTTATAAGCTATTATGCGAAAATATTTTTTTTTTCATTTAGAAGTCAGTTTGTACTTTTTACATTAAGTTTAATTATACAGAAGTGCTTTAAACTGGCAACATCTTCCTTTTTTAACTAATTTCCCTATCATGTAGACGAAGTATTAAGGCCTAAAACTTGTATAAAGTTTATACTCAAAGGATATTCAGTGGCTTTCTTTGACATCGATTAACTCAAATGAGTTCCGAACTAATCCTATTTGTACATTACATTTCTCAATGAAATTCTAGAGAAATAAAGTGTAAGTAAAATTTTTTTTTAGTTATGTTTCGGTGACCAAAACCAAACCAAACGTTTAAAAAAGCAAATAAGTTGATTGTTTTTCCTTATAGTTTTCTATCCTACTATAAGGGAAAGAAGGTTTTTTGTCCATCACGCTGATAAGACATAATCAATTATTCCTTTGGTTATTTAAGATATTCGAATTAATTGAGCGATACTTTAAGTGATACTTTTAAAGATAAACTCGAAGAGTGATGAATGACAGAAATTTCGAAGATTTTTCGGTAGTATTTATAAAATATAATTTGGGCGTAAGAATAGAGCACTCTACCTCTGATTCGATCCATGCTAGCCAGACTGAAATAAATTTTGTTATTAAACTAAATTAATAACGATACGTTCATTATGTGACTGCCTCGGGAGTCAAGAGGTCGTAAGCGAGACAGCTGATTATGTGGTCCCAGGTATGAATCCAATGCATTATTTTGGCCTAGGGTCGAGCCAAAATAATGCATTGGAATTTTCGTTGAAAAAATTTAGTAGTAGCACTTATTTCACTCCCGTCCTCGGAAAGCGCGTAAAGTGAGATAGTCCTATGCTTGATCTCTCTCTGATGGTGTTGGATTTCCGTCCGATTGGACTAAGAGTATACTTTCTGCATTAAAGCTCATCGGACGTCTCAGATGATCCAAGATACTGTGATCAACTCCTTCCTAGAAATGAGTATTTTTTTTTTTTTTATAGTAGAGGGGGCAAACGAGCATGCGGCTCACCTGATGGTAAGTGACTACCGCCGCCCATGAACAACTGCAACACCAGGGAGGGAATTGCAGATGCGTTGCCGGCCTTTTAAAAAGGAGTACGCTCTTTTCTTGAAGGTCCCTAAGTCGTATCGGTCCGGAAAAATCGCTGATGGTAATCGATTCCACAAGGAAGTCGTGCGAGGAAGAAAACATCTTCTAAATCGCACAGTGGTGGACCGCCAATCATCCAGATGGTGTGGATGGTATCGGGAGTTCTGCCGCGATGTGCGTTCGTGAAATTTGGCGGCTGGGCTTAATCCGAACAATTCCTCAGAGCACTCCCCATGGTAGATGCGAAAGAAAATGCAAAGAGATGCAACATCTCTTCGCAGCGCCAATGAGTCGAGCCGATCGGAAAGAACTCGGTCGTCGACGATTCGAGCCGCTCTGCGCTGGATGCGGTCAAGTGGAAGGAGCTGGCACTGGGGAGCCCCTGCCCAGAGATGGGAACAGTATTCCATGTGAGGCCGAACCTGCGCCTTGTAAAGTTGCAGGCGGTGTGCCGGCATGAAATACTGTCCCGCTCTGCTGAGCACGCCAAGCTTTTTAGGGGCCAATTTGGCCTTCTCTTCCAAATGACCACGAAACTGCACGTCACTCGATATGTCGACGCCGAGGATTCCGATACTGGCTGAGGCAACCAGGGGAGTGCCTTGAAACTGAGGAGATACGACAAAGGGGTTCTTTTTAGCGGTAAACGCGCAAACTTGTGTCTTCTGAGGATTAAACTGGACTAGATTTAGTCGCCCCCAGTTCGAGACTTTGTCCAGCAAAGACTCGACTTCAGACACAAGTTTGTTCCGGTACTCGGAGACGTTTTCCCGAGAAATATTAGCACGGCCGGTGTATAGAGCATCACCAGTGCTGTCATCCGCATAGCAATGAATGTTACCAGTTAGCAACATATCATTGATATGCAGAAGAAACAGCGTTGGTGATAGCACACAGCCTTGTGGAACACCAGCGTTAATAGGCTTGTAGTCAGAACATGCACCGTCTACAACAACCTTGATGCTCCGATCTGCAAGGAAGCTGGTGATCCAATTGCACAATTTCTCGGGAAGCCCATAGGAAGGGAGCTTCGAGAGAAGCGCTTTGTGCCAAACCCGATCGAAGGCCTTCGCAATGTCCAGACTAACGGCCAACGCCTCCCCCTTGGACTCTACTGCCTCCGCCCATCTATGGGTCAGGTAGACCAGAAGATCACCAGCTGATCGACCCCCACGAAAACCGTATTGGCGATCACTAATCAGCTGGTGATCCTCAAGGTACCGGATGAGCTGGCAGTTGATAATGGATTCCATTATTTTGGAGAACAAGGAGGTGATCGCGATAGGCCTATAGTTGGACGGGTCTGAGCGGTCGCCTTTTTTAGGGATCGGGTGGACAAAAGCTGTCTTCCATGAATTCGGGACTACGCCTTGGGAGTAGGAGTACCGAAAAAGACGCGTTAGGACCGGTGCCAACTCCGGAGCACACGTCCTCAGCACAATTGGGGGGATTCCGTCAGGCCCACTCGACTTCTGGATGTCCAGGGAGAGAAGTGCTTTGCGAACCGAGCGCTGTGAGAACAGCACATCCGGCATAGAGCACTCACACCGCGGGATGGTCGGCGGTGTTTTCCCCCCGTCATCAAGAGTCGAGTTGGACGCAAAAAGGGAGCCTAAAAGGTCGGCTTTGTCTTTTGCGTCATGGGCCAGTGAGTCGTCCTCCCTGTGCAGAGATGGTAGTGATGGCTTACAGAAATTCCCTTGGACAGCCTTGGCGAGAGACCAGAATGCACGGGTTCCCGAAGGAAGGCGAACTAGTTTCTCGCCAATTCTGCCTATGTACAGGAATAATTTCGATCTGCAGACAGTCCAACAAGTCAGCCATCTCGTAAGCCAGATCCAGACATTTTATTAACCGACTTCAAAAAAAGGAGGAGGTACTCAAATCGACTGTATGTTTTTTATGTGTGTTTACCTCAGAACTTTTATCTAGGTTAATCGATTTTGATGATTCTTTTATTTGAAAGCTGGTGCTTCTCATGTGGTCCCATATAAATTCGATTAAAATCTGAGCAGTAGTATTTAAGTTATCCTTAATAATGCATATTTAATTGACTTGGCCTACATTGATGATATTCATACTTTATTTATATTGAAGTCGGTTGTACAAAATGTTTAAATTTATAATTTGTTTTTTCATTTGTTTCTACTTTTACGAGTTTCTCGTCATATGGAATGGTATGTCGATCAAAATTATCCTTGACTATCACGTTTATTTATAAAAATAAGAACGCTTTATATTTGCCGCATTCTGCAATATCTCGTTGACTAAAGATAGATATTTTTTTACATATATTTTTAATTATAATATCTAATATAGATTCTCAGATAAAGGGTCCCCTCTGGGTTGTTGTTTAGGTAATAATTGGGTAAGTTCTTCATCACACGTAAGATGTCCGAGTAGAATGGGGGATCAGTTATCGAGATTATGTAATTATGGAGGCTAACACTTTACGTTTATTATGGTACGATTAATAAGTCACACCCTATATGTTTCCGTGGCAAGTACAGCCTCATAACCGAACCAAAGATATCGTGGGATTTCATAACAGTAATTTTTTAATCTTTTAATGTTAGGTTTGGTCTGACTCCACCTGAGTAAGACCAAGGTTTACATGAAAACGGGTATGACCCTACTGTTAGTTGCTCCTGTTTTATTCATGCCTGACAAGGGACGGCTCAAAATTTTTGTCAAGCGTGCAAAAACAGATAGAGAAAAAATTGTTTCATGTCCGCTTCATCAACACCTATGTTTTGCTTTTAATCATCATCATCATCCTTACAGCCTGTCATAAGTCCACTGCTGAACATAGGCCTCCCCCAAGGAATGCCAAAAAGCACGATCCTGAGCCACCTGCATCCATCGACTTCCTGCATGTTTTACCAGGTCGTCACTCCATCTAGTGGGGGGTCGCCCTACACTTCGGTACGAGGCTGCCACTCGAGAACCTTACTTCCCCATCGGTTGTCGGTTCTTCGAGCTATATGGCCGACCAACTGCCACTTCAGCTTACTAATCCGTTGGGCTTTGTCGGTTACTCTGGTCCTACTGCGGATATCCTCATTTCTAAGTTTATCACGCAGAGATACCCCGAGCATAGCCCTCTTCATAGCTCGCTGAGCGACCTTGAGCTTCCTCATACGGCCAGCAGTGAAGGACCACGTCTCAGATCCGTAAGTCATCACCGGCAACACAACACCGGTTTTCCACCCGCTTTCAAAAGCTCCGCTGTAATTCCATCCTCTCCCGGGGACTTGCCGTTTTTAAGGTGCTGGAGAGCCATTCTAATCTCGCTCAGACTGACGTCCGGGACGTTGGCTTTTTCTGGCAGACAGATCTCTGGCAAAGACTTTTCGAGCCTTGGTTCCGCTCAATCGCTTCTTCAATACAAGCTATATTGAAGTTGCGTAAGTTCCGCCGCATGCATTTAGAGATCTGTCTGTTCAGTTGAAGAATGTAGCTTCAGTTTTTGTATTCTTCTGCGGCGGGTCTTGCAGAACTTATCTCCGACCACATGGACAGTGTTTAGGCCAAAATCGTAATATTTTAAAAACTTGCATCAAGATGCGCGCGCCGCACATCACCCGATGGTATCGAGGTGAGGTAAACGCCGCCGGGGGAGGGGGCGTGTGCCGCTTCCCGACTTTCTGCCGCGTGGGCTAGCAAGAGTGCATTGAACGCCGCGGCATGGTTGACTAGTATTGTTTGCGACCACTGGATCGGTTGCGCGCGGCCAGTGTTTATTTTTACAGTCTGAATTTTGAGTAATTGTGCGCGCCTAATTGACTATTGAATATTTGGGTCTCGGGTAGACCGCCTCGAAATGGTTTGTCTAATTTGTACGTTCCGTGACATGAGGCTTGTATTGAATTTGAGTGATTAAAGTAACTTCGTTTGCAAGTAATTTACGTATAGTATATAATTACGTACAATTTGTATAGTTATTGCATCTTGAACTGCATTTTGCAATATTTAATTTGTTTGTGTGACGCGGTCTCGTGGGCGCACGCGGAGTCGAAGGACGGCCAATAATTGTTGCGCACATTCCATTTCGAGGGCGTGGCTCAGTTAATTGTTTTTGGAAGTTAATGTTGAATTGTAACGTCGCGTTAAGTGCCTTTTTGTGTGTTGACTATTTTGTTCGTTTTACGTGTCAACGAGGCGGATTTGGAGTTCTGATTGCGGGCGTGGTATTTTAATATCGTATGAAAGAATTTAGCTTGTTGTGTGGAACGCTGAACGTTGAGACTCGAGAAGAGGCCGCGTTCGTTCCCGTGTTTGTAATTTTGTGCTAAATGAACCCGGAACATTGAATATTGAACTTTGGAAGACTGTTCGTTACTTGTGTCGTGTGTCACGTGTTTGATTACGATGAACGTTGAATTGGTTGACTTTGAAGTTAATTATAGTGTACAATAAGTTGATAAACTGAAATTGTGAAGTAACGTCAGACATGAGTTCAAATAAAGTGAACTACCACTGGAGGATCACACATTTGGAGAAACGCAGCGCCTGCGGATCTGCGGTCCGAATTCAACGGTTAAGTCAGGTTACACCTTGTACACACTACTACACACTACTTACATGCACCTAACTTATTACCTGACTGGTACCATGTGGTCAACCCTACCCCCGGAGATCGGTAAGTTGTGCTTGCTTAATTGTCAACCGATTTAGAACATTTATCCATAGGCCATTTGGGCTCCGTCCACTGTTGCCCGTCGATTGGATTACTCATGGGCCCTAGTCCAGTCAACCTTTGTCGGGGCAACTCAGGGCGTGAACAGACAGTTTTCACGAGCTTGTCATTCATATCGTCCACTTCATTGCAGTCTTCTAGGCACTGAAAACGGTTTTGTAACTTGAGCTGAAAGGTTTCGGGATTTTGGATCAGAGCATGAGGGGGACGGAGCGTTGACTTCATTAGACGATACCTCTCCAACTTAACGTTTAGGTTCAGTGTGCCTTTAACCATTCGGTGATCACTACCAGTTTTCACCCTCGCGATCACGGAGACATCACTGAACAGTTGTCGTCTGGTCGTCATAATGAAGTCAATCTCATTTTTTGTCGAATCGTCAGGGCTCGACCAGATCCACTTCCTGTGGGGCCGCTTCTGGAAGAAAGAGTTCATCATAAAAAGTCCCTCTTTCTCCATGAAGTCGGCCAGCTGCTGGCCCCTTGGGTTCCGTTGCCCTATTCTAAATTTCCCTACTTTCAGCTCACCGTTCTCTCTTGTGCCTAGTTTTGCATTGAAGTCTCCCGTTAGCACCGTATAGTGGGATTTGGAGGAATGCATGGCTCTAGAGATATCCTCATACATTTCCTCCACCTCCTCATCGGGATGTGCCGAGGTTTGTGCGTAAACCTGTATGACCTTCAGCGAATACCGTTTGGTGATTCTGAGTATAAGGTACGCAACCCTCGTCGACACACTCTCAATCCTTACAACGTTGTTAACGAGAAACTTGTGGACGATAAATCCGATACCTCCTTGAGACAGATGGTCGCTTTCCTGGTGATAGAGTAAGTTGCCGGATTCGAGGATTACCGTGTCCTCCCCCCTCTCTTCGGACCACCGACAATCCTATAATATGCCAGAGTAACTTGTCTATCACTTCTTCCAGCTCCACGATCTTCTCGTCAGTCCTTCAGTCTTCCAGTCAGTCAGGGTGCGTGCGTTGTATGTTGCCAGGTCGAGTTTTCTTAGGTGGCAACCGAACCTCCACCGGAGATTCTTAGCATCCCCTACCCCGCCGTTACCATGGTCGCCACCGTAGCCAGGAATAGCGGGGCCGCCGGGGACTGGGGGCCGTCTCTTTGTTATTCTCCTAATTGGGGGGTATTTGCCATAGTTGCTACGCTTGGTGAGCGGGTTGGCAACCGCAGTTTATTATTATAATTTTCTGTTATCAGGAAGATGCTGCTGCCCATCTCCTGCCTGTTTCCCTTTGTCGCCTTTTACGACACCCACTTTGCTTTTATTATTATTAAGTAAATTATTACATAATATAATAAATAAGTTCGAATTATTTCAGCGATGTCCTTTTATAAGGTATACTTTTGGAGAATCGAGAATGATCAATGAGTTTTCATAAAATAAAACCAATGAAAAATAAAATATAGTAAAAGATTTTTAGAATTATTTGGTTCTTGGAAATAATGAATAATTTTATATCAAAGGCGTATTATATTTTTGGAATGTTAGTGTTTTTAGGAAATTTAAAATAAAAGTATTTGCATCGGCCGGGAATCGAACCCGGGCCGCCCGCGTGGCAGGCGAGCATTCTACCACTGAACCACCGATGCTTGTTAACATGTAATTAATTTTGTTATTTAAATATATACTTTAAGTTATTGAAGTTAACGCAAACATTTTATTGTTAATTGTGCAATCAAATTAGACATTGTCATGAAACTGCTGGCGCTTGAATTACTTCACCTTTGTAAATTTCGTACAAGATATCATGATTTTGTAAAATCATGCTGTAATACGAATGGAGGAATGCGCTCGCATAAAATATCAGCTAAAATAGTAGCTTAATGCTGTCATGCTGTTATGTTCCATATGATGAGTGCTGAGAAGCGAAGATCCTTTATACCGTTAACGAGGTATTCAATTCCACCTTAATACCTACTCATCTCTTAGTAGACGTAGTGCGGATCAATCACATCATCAAGTGTGTTCGTGTGTTACAGTTATTTCCCTCGATATTTTTTTTAGAAGAAGGGTGACAAACGAGCACAAACTTTACGTAATGGCAAGTGAATGTTATGGCCCATGGACACCCACATCTATCCTCAATTAAGATTCAAAATGCAGATGCGTTGTCAACTTTGAGAAATAAGATAGAATGCCTCATTACCGGGGGAAAGTGTCTCCCGTTCTCTACAATCACCAAATGAAACACAGCAGCATTGAGCTTCTTTTTACGATGGTAATCTATGAAAGCGATATGTACTAGATAATATTATGTCCATTTAAATAAAAACACTTGCGTAAACAATTTACTCCACGTGTGATGATATGAAATTTAATTGATACACATTTTAAAACAGCAGTAATAAGCATCGGTGGTTCAGTGGTAGAATGCTCGCCTGCCACGCGGGCGGCCCGGGTTCGATTCCCGGCCGATGCATTCTCTTTTGTTTATTTGTTAGAGATTTTTGACTAATAGTGTTAAACTATTTTTTCTGTTTAGAGTCACGAGAACTGGATACTCCTTGTATCAGTAATGAGGTTCGTCTCAGTCTGTTTCAACGTGGTAGAGCCATGCTGTAGCTATATTTTGATTGTATCACGAATGGGTCAGCTCGGCCGGGGAAGGATTACGCTATCACAGAATACACATATAGAAATACCAGCGTAAAAGAATAACTTAAATGCTGTGTTTCATATGGTTAATGCAGAGAAACTTTTCACTGGAAACGGGACATTCCATCTTAGTCCTCAAAGTTCGCAATGCATCTGTATTTTAATTACACAATATATGTTGATATTTATGGGCCATAGCATCCACTTACCATCAGGTGGACTGTGTGTTCGTTTGTCACCCTTTAAATATGCGAATCATTTATTGGGTTTTCTGTCCAAACATTTACAGCAGCGTAATGTGCCTCGTACCCCCCCCCCCCCCTCTCCCCTCTCCTTGCCTGGGATTTACTTACCGAGACGGTAAAACGTTTGACAGGTGCCGACAGTGCTATCTTTTAGGATGTATTCCTGATTTTGGTCTTGCCAACCCGATCCTGTATCGCACAGAAAAAACCTTCAGTTTTCCCAAAGAGCTACTCGAAATGCAGCCAGAAGTAGGCTGCGTCTATGAAAAGCCCATCTAGAGCATTGTACAAACTCCCATGGACTTCCTCACCTCTTCTTCCACTCGGTATCTAGGTCAGGATCGCTTTGTACTGCCAGATTCTTTATTATTTAAACGTAATGACGCCCGTGTTGAATAGGTCATCTGATTTCATGAGGAAGTAATTATAGATGCTGCACACTTCTTGTTGAGGACAGCTAGAGACCCGCCGCCTCGTCGCCCCTTCGTACCCCGCTACCCCCCGCGCACCCCGCACACCGGCGCCGACCCAGTGATGTCGGCGTCCAATCAGCGCGCGTGTGGCTTCATTTGTCGTCGCACGGCACTACTCACAGACTGAGGCACCTTCTTGCGAGATATAAGAAGGGCGTCTCGGTCTGTGAGCTGTTCATTTCACTTCGGAGCGGCACTTAAGAAGAAACCTGAAGAAGACTCAAGACTCCAATTCAAGACCTCCCTCTGTACATAGTGTTAGACATAGTTAGTCAGTGCCGAATCATTGTAAATAGTTAATACAGTATATTAAAAAGTACCATCTTTTCTTCAAGCAGTCCCCTTGTATAGCTAACCTCAGATTAGTCGTTAAGTAATCAGTCAGAAATAAATATACAGTCCACTGTTCATCCATTATATTCTTGGTCCATCGCCGCCGGATTCAAGCCAGAAGAAAGAAGCAAGAAGTAAGAAGAAACAAGAAAGAAGCCAATTATAGAAGAAAGAACATAATTATAGAAGAAAGAACATAATTATAGAAGAGAGAAGATCATTATAGAAGATCTTCAAGGAAGAAAGAAGTTCGTCGACGAAGAGAGAAGATCGTCGGTACTAATTTCTTCCCTGTTTCTTGTTACGATTACGTCACATACGTCTATTGTCTGTTTCCAGACAATTTCTTGTTTCTTTAACCGCGTTTACGCGGCCAGTGGTCACTCCCTAACGGTGCCAAACTGTGACCATCTGGTAACGCCCTTGTGGCGGGAACGACATCCATACGTGTGTCTTTTTAAAGACTGTACGTACGTCTTTTTGAAGACGACCGGAGGTCGCAACGTGGGACAATGAGGAAGTCACGAAGCCAGAAGACACGGAACGATGATGACACGCCGGTAGGAATGCGCATATTCGAAGAAGCACCCGCGTCCCCGTCCGATTATCTCGCGATGGCACAAGCGCCCTCCGCCGCGCCCGCGCTCCAGGCCCCGCCCGCGCCCGCATCTACGCCCGCGCCCGCGCCCCCGCCGCCGCGCCCCGCTATGTCCGTGTCCACGACCGATCGTTTGGGAGAGGTTAGCACTTCCGCGCCGCGTACAGAGACACTCGCCGCGATTATTGAAGATCTTCCGTCTACAGAGATTAGTTCGATAGTACGTACCGTCGCGCCTGTAACAGACGTACATAGGCCCGCACCCCGCGCCCCGTCGGTTCGCTCGTTCAGCCCGGTCGACGGCTAGTGCGATAGCTAAATTAAAGCAAATTGAGTATAACGCCGCGGAGGAACTAGCTGCAATTAGGAGGAAGCAATTGCAGTTGGAAGAAGATCTTATTAGGAAGAAGTACGCTAGGGACGTCGCGCAACTGCAAGAAGAAACAGATAGGGAAAGTGTCAACGAAGACGAGTTAGTTGAAAATAGGGTACGCGTTGATAGGTGGTTAGAGAACGTAGAGACTGTGCGGGGGGAGTCGCCTCCCCGCCCCTCTCAGCCCGCGCCCCGCATCGAGTTAGAGCAGACCCTACCGAACAGGGTAACCGGTTACGACCACAGTGAAGATGCCCAGGGGAGGACGGAAGCGAATAACGTTCAACCGCGCCGCATAGATTCGGTACAGAGGGAAGATGGAGTCGCCGTAGGAATGAACCAGGTGGATCGTCGTGTACGGGTTACGTCGCCGTCGCGCGTCCAACGCCGCACTCTATCGCCTACACATAGATCGCCACATCGCCACGCGGATCGTAGATCACCGTCGCCGTATAGGGATGTAGGTGTACATAGATCGCCATCGCCACATCGCCACGCGGATCGTAAATTATCGTCGCCGTGTCATAGGGATGTAGGTGTACATAGGACGCCAGCGCCACAGCGTAGGCTAGAGAGAGATAGGGATAGAGATAGGTCGCTTACTCCGCGAGGGAAAGATAGGGGTATAGAGCGACTAGCGGAAGCTCTGGAGAATATGGTCAGAGTTAGGCCCGCTGCCGCGAAGCAGACGCAGGACTTGCCTATTTTTAACGATTCGGCCGCGGAATGGTTAGCGTTCAAAGCCGCGATGAAAGAATCCACGCGTCTATATGGATTCACAGACACGGAAAATATGGCAAGGTTAAGAAACTGTCTACGCGGTGAAGCTAGGGAAGTAGTATCGGCACTGCTGTTTACCGCGAAGGATCCAGCAGATATTATGCGAACATTAGAGCAGTGTTTCGGCCGCCCGGAAGTAATTATCGATCGAGCGTTAGAAGAATTGAAACGCCTTCCGCGCCCGGGTCAAACCGCACAGGAATTAAATGCGTTCGCAATAAAGTTGCAAAATATCGTGTGCATTTTGCAAAACGTCGACGGCAAGGGATATCTGCAAAATCCAATGCTTACTAGGGAAGTAACGAGTAAGTTAAGCCCTCACTTACGGTCGCGTTGGTGTGATTATGCGGAGCACTACGGAAGTGCAGACGAACCGGACATCGTTACACTGTCCAGGTTCATGATGAGAGAGGCTGATCGTGCGTTGAGTCATGCCTATACGTCCGTAGAGCCGACTAAGGAATCGCCCGTAAGACGAGAGGCGCCGTCGTCGAAAAGGATAGTGACACGCCGCGTAGAGAATAGGGCTCGCGACGTAAAAACGTTCACCGCCCAGGAGGACACCGGTAGTGCCTCTTGTATGTGTTGCGGGGGTGAACACGTGATCGCTAAGTGTAGAAAGTTAGCGCAAATGGGTGTGGACGACCGGTGGAATTGGGTAAAGGAAGGTGGGGTATGTTTTCTGTGTTTAAGTAGTAAACACCGACGGTTTAAATGTAGAGCGAAGAAATGCGGCGTCGACGGCTGCAACGCCCCCCACCATGCCCTCCTTCACACCCGCAAGACCCGCGCACCCGAGACATCGGCAAAACCGGATGAGACCGTGCTCGTCGCGTCTAACGTCGGTAGTAATGCGTCCGTATTATTGAAAGTGTGTCCCATTACGTTACGTGGACCACGCGGTAGGGAAATAGATACGTATGCGTTGCTTGACGAAGGCTCGACCATTTCGTTGATCGACGACGACTTAGCGCGCGAGTTAGGAGCGGAAGGACCGGTAAAGCCGCTGAATATTAGAGGAGTAAGCAATAGTCAGCGCGAAGCCGATAGCAGGCTAGTTAACATAGGCATACGTGGCAAGACGCGCAGCGAAATGTATAGAATAAATGCGCGTACAGTAACAAATTTACAGATAGGTTCGCAGTCGGTAAATAAAGAGTGTTTACGGTTGAAACACTTACGTAACCTACCGAGCTCGGTTTGCTACGAGGACGCCAAACCGAGGTTATTATTAGGCGCCGACAACTGGCATTTAATAATCACCCGTAATTTAAGGATAGGACGTCGAAGACAGCCTATAGCTGCACGAACGTTATTAGGATGGGTGATACAGGGAACCGTGCCGCGATTCACGTGTAGGGAGGACGGTGAAACCGTATTACACGTCGTAAGCAGTAGCGGACGGTTAGATAGGGACATTCGAACGTTCGCCAGTCAGGACGAGGAGTTAACGGAACTCCTTAAACGGCAGTACGAGATCGATTCCATCGGTATCTCGCTAAAGAGTAGGCCGCGACGGGAAGAGGAGCGCGCTGTCGAGATATTCCGGCGCACCGTCAAGAAGGTCGGCGAGCAATACCAGGTGGGACTGCCATGGAAGGGCGACGACGTGCGGATGCCTCCCAGCTACGAGATGGCTGCTCGAAGACTGCGGACGATCGAGAAGAAGATGGACAAATCGCCGGAGTTTCGAGACGCCTATACAGCACAAATAGACAACCTCCTGGCGAAAGGATACGCAAGGGAAGCCGAAGGGACAGAGAGAGAGGACCCCAAGAGCTGGTACCTGCCCCACTTCGCAGTACGGAATCCGAACAAGCCTGGGAAGACAAGAGTGGTTTTCGACGCGGCAGCGCGTGCGTCCGGTAAATGTTTGAACGATTATTTACTTGACGGCCCCGACTTGTTACGGAACCTACCGGGCATACTGTTTAGATTTAGGGAGAACGAAATAGCCGTGTCCGCGGATATTAGGGAAATGTTTTTACGCGTAAAGATAGGCCGTCGCGACCAACCCGCGCAATTGTTTCTGTGGCGAGGTAACGAGCGATCCAGCCCACCGCGGGAATACGTTATGACATCGATGATTTTCGGTGCGAGGAGCTCGCCGTTTCTCGCACATAGTGTTAGGGATCATAACGCGCGCGCACACGCAGAGACACATCCGTTGGCACTTATCGCTGTCGTACGTAGTCACTACATGGATGACTACCTAGACAGTTATGCTACGGTAGAGGAAGCGGTAAATACTGCGAGGCAGGTTATGGAAGTACACCAGCAGGCCGGCTTCACCTTAGCAGGCTGGAATTCGAACCACGCAGCCCTACTAGAAGACAAGCCGGAGGAATTACTAGCGAGCAAGCCTAAGGAGGTAGGCTTGAGACAAGACAGCCCAGGCAGAACCCTAGGGCTATTATGGATGGCCGATGAAGATGCCTTAACGTTCAACACATCCATGAACAGGGTACCGAACGAAGTGAAGACGCTGCAGAGGCCACCGACCAAGAGAGAGGCGTTAAGTGCAGTCATGTCGGTCTTCGACCCGCTGGGACTGCTGAGCTACCTCACCATCACCGCCAAGATCCTGCTGCAAGACCTATGGCGGATGAAGAAGGTCGGATGGGACGACGAACTACCCGAGGAGGCAGCTGAGGAATTTCAGAGGTGGCTGCGAGTCGTCGAGGAAGTATCACGACTGCGGCTGCCTAGGTGCTATGCTCCTACGGGGGGAGTGGTAGAGCGTCAGCTTCACGTGTTTAATGACGCAAGCGAACGTGCGTACGCATCCGTGGCGTATTGGCGATTACGATACCGCGACGAAACGGTTAAGGTACGATTAGTGGCGGCCAAGGCGAAAGTCGCCCCGATAAAGGCGCAAAGCATTCCGCGGTTAGAGTTACAGGCGAATCTAATAGGCGCGCGACTCGCGGAATTCGTGCAAGGCGAGCACAGAGTGGTAGCCGATAGGGTAGTTTATTGGACAGACTCCACTACGGCGCTCCATTGGATTCAGAACGATACGGCGCGTTACACCCCATACGTAGCACATAGATTAGGGGAGATATCGGAGAAGACGTCACCCGAGCAATGGAGGTGGATACCGACCGCAGACAACATCGCGGATCAGGCAACGCGCATTAATTATACGTACAAGGAAGAGAGCGACAAATGGTTTACGGGACCACCATTCCTGTACGAAGATGAAGATCGATGGCCTCGACGTCGGGAAGAGAAGGCAGGGGATGAAGATGACGAGCTGGAGGAAGTCGTGGCGCACCAGAGCGACACCAGGGACGCTCCACACCTGCCAGACATCAAGGAGGTTCTCTTCTTACGAGAGATTGGTCAGGGCCACCGCTCGCATATTACAGTTCGTCGATGCCATGAGAGGAAAGGCGCACGGACTAACATTGGACCACATCCAGAAAGCAGAACGGATGTGGATAGAGCGAAGTCAACAAGACAGTTTTGCTGAAGACATCAGTCGACTGCAGAAAGGAAGGAACTTGGCAACCGGCAGCGCGTTGAGGAAGCTCGACCCCATATTCGAAGATGGCATACTGCGAGCTAGAGGACGGATTGACGCAGCCGATGTGGACAGTCAAATGAAGAGCGCACACCTGCGCCACTGCAGGTGCAATGGTGCAGGTGTGCGGAACACGTGTAATTTACAAGAATTCTGTCTAACTGCACCGACGGCTACCGCGCCGCACGTGCAATGGTGCTGGTCCCGTCAGATTTATATTGGCTTTCATTTTCGGATTTGTGTATTTTCTTGCATCGGTTTGTTGATTTGGTTGGTATTCCTTTTCATACATATTTATACTCTGGCTTTGATTTTGCATTTTGTTTATTTAGAATCGTGAATTGGTTTTCGTTGTTTTAGATTGTTTAACAATATTTCAAAGGAATATTAATAGTATAGATAGTGTATACGGTACCTATACACTTACTTCTTTTTTCGTTGGTTATATTTATATTGACTACAGCTTTCGATTTCGGTTTTCTGCGATTTGTTTTGTGATTTGGTTTAAGTTGGTTCAATTTTTTTGGCTATCGTTTTCGGATTCGTGTTGTGTCTTGAATTGGTTTTGTTGTTTTGATTTTAATTTGTTGTTTTGATTTTTTGAGAAAAGAACACAAAAGAATCTAGTTTTTTTTAGTTATTATTAAATAAAATAAAATACAACTCAAACTTTTTTAATTGTTTAATTATTTTCTGCAATAATTAATAAAATATCATCTAGAAAAGCAACTTTAGGCTGTATATTGTCTGTTCTATTTCCCTCAAAACCCAAGTAACACATTATTGTCATTATGTGGGCGCAACCACCTACTGTAATCCAAATCGAGAGAAAAGCCAAGGGTCAAGTTAAATTAATTCACGAAAATAAAAACACGCAATATATCCACAAACAACCACAATGCCAAACGCGCATGACAAGTTTTTAACTCGAACTTGCCAAGTTATGTCTCCTTCGAAACAGGCAATAAACCTTACAGCCTATTTTATGATGTCCGATATTATTCAAATATTTTGTTTAGTTTAATAATGTAGCCTATTCAATCGATTTTCTAAATAGATTTCTTTTATTCAGTATTAATTTCTACAGATTAACCTCAATGTTTCGATATTATGAGTTTTTTTTGATACTGAAGGCTGTCTACAAAAATAGCCTTCATTATCTAATGCCATAAACAAAATACATAAAAATATTTAAAAACGTTTTGTTTTTGCCATGGTAACAGCATTAGCTTTCGTTTTTCAGTTTAAAAAACTTTTTTATGATTGTCCCATACATTACAGAAATAAAAACCATTTAATTGTGCTAAAAATTCATCTTTATATTACCTACATATTTTTGTATAACTGTTACGAACGATGTCAAGCATCCAATTTTATACAACTTCTTTGGAAGATTTTTCGGTAGTTTTTATAAAATACTAACTGGCCAGGCAGACGTTGTTCTGCCCTTTTCGACGACCCTTCATATAAAAATTCCTGAAATTCGTAATAAAAAAATTTTGAGTGTCACTTATCAGGACAAAAACTATCCTATGTCTCAAGTTGGACGAAACTACACAGAGTGTGCAAAATTTCATTTAAATCTGTTCAGTAGTTTAGGAGTTCATCGCAGACGAACAACGTGACACGTAATTTTTATATATAAAGATAATTTGGCCGTAACAGTCGAGCATTCTACCACTGATTCAATTCAGTGTTACTAAACCACCGATGCTAGTTAGTATAAAATAAATTTTGTTATTAAACTAAATTAATAACGTTACGTTCATGTTATTATGTGACTGCCTCGGGGGTAAAGTGGTCGTAAGCGCGACAGTTGATTATGTGGTTCTAGGTATGAATTCCAGGGTCGGGCCAAAATAATGCATTGGATATTTCGTTAAAAAAATCAGTAGCAGTCCGTATTTAAACACCGTGCCCCGGAAAGCACGTAAAGCGGGATGGTCCTACGCTTTATCTCTCTCTGATCGTGTTGAACTTCCGTCCAATCAGACTATGAGTGTACTTTCTGCCTTCAATGATTCAAGAGACTCTGGGATTAACCCATTCGCAGAAATGAGTATAGTAATAATTTCGATCAGCACACAGTCCAACAAGTCGGACATCTCGTAAGCCAGGTCAAGGTATTTTATTAACTGACTTCAAGAAAAGGAGGAGGTACTCAATTCGACAGTATGTTATTTATTATGTGTGTTACTACAGAACTTTTTTCTAGGTGAACCGATTTTGGTGATTCTTTTATTTGAAAGGTGGTGCTTCTCATGTGGTCCCATATAAATTTATACAAGATCTCACCCGTAAATTTTGAATATAAAAATATGCTTGACTGTCCGGTCTACCACCGCAATATCACGTTTATTTGCAAAAATAAAAACGCTTTATACTTGCCGGATTCTGCCACACCTCGTTGTCTAAAGATAGATATTTTTAAGTAATAATTATAATATCTAATAAAGATTCTTAGATAAAGGGTCCCCTCAGGGTTAGTTCTTCATCACACGTAAGATGTCCGAGTAGAATGGGGGATCCGATATCGAGATTATCTAATTATGGAGGTTGCTCACTTTACGATTAATAAGTCCACCCACACACCCACCAAGTTTCCGCGGCAAGTACAGCCTCATTACCAACGATAATGTGGGATGTCATAACAGCGCGGAATTTTAATCTTTTAATGTTACTTTTGATCTGACTCCACATGAGTAAGCCTAAAGTTAAGTATACTTGAAAACGGGTATGACCCTACCGTTAACTGCACCTGTTTTATTCATGTATGACAAGGGACGGTTCAAAACTTTTGTCAAGCGTGCAAAAACAGATCGCGAAATAATTGTTTCATGACCGCTTTATCAACACTTATATTTTGTTTTTAATATTATTGAGTGATTATAAAATATACTAAATAAGTTTGAATTATTTCAGCGATGTCCTTTTATATGGTATACTTTTGGAGAATCGTGAATGATCATAAAAAGTTAGATCAAAAAATGAAACCAATCAAAAATAAGCAATAGTAAAAGATTTTTAGAAACATTTGATGCTTGGAAATAATGACTAATTCTATGTCAAAGGTTATAATATTTTTGGAATATTAGTTTTTAAAGGAAATTTAAAATAAAAGTATTTGCATCGGCCGGGAATCGAACCCGGGCCGCCCGCGTGGCAGGCGAGCATTCTACCACTGAACCACCGATGCTTGTTAATATGTAATTAATTTTGTTATTTAAATATATAATTTAAGTTATTGAAGTGAACGCAAATGCTTTATTGTTAATTGTGCAATCAAAGACTCATTGTCATGTAACGCAGAAGTGCTGGCGCTTGAATTACTTTACCTTTGTAAATTTTGTACAAGACATCATAACCTGTAAAGTCATGCTGTAGTAATACGAATTGAGGAATGCGCCCGCCTAAAATATCAGCTTAAATAGCGGCTTAATGCTGTCATGCTGTTATGTTCCGTATGATGAATGCCGAGAAGCGACGATCCTTTATACCTATAACGAGGTATTCAATTCCACCTTAACACCTACTCATCTCTTAGTAGACGTAGTGCACTATATGGATCACAGAATCCCCTTACCATCCAGTGTGTTTGTGCGTTACAGTTACTTACTTGTATGTACTTTTTTACTTTTTTAGAATACGGGTGACAAACGAGCACAAACTTCACGTAATGATAAGTGAATGCTATGTATGGCCCATAGACACCTAGATCTATCCTCGATTAAGAATCAAAATGCAGATGCGTTGTCACCCGTGAGGATTAAGATGGAATTCCTCTTTTCTAGTGAAAAGGGCCTCCGGCTACTTGCACTCACCAAGCGAAACGCATAGGTAAACCTCTACTTCACGCTGGTTTTCTGTGAGGTCGTGGTACCACCCCGGTTCGAGCCGGCCCATCCGTGCGACAGCAAAAGCCGCCGCGTGGCTCTACCACTGTTATATTATATAATATTATTATGTCCATTTAAATAAAAACACTTGCATAAACAATTTGCTCCACGTGTGATGACATTATGAAATTTAATTCATACACATTTTAAAACCGCAGTAATAAGCATCGGTGGTTCAGTGGTAGAATGCTCGCCTGCCACGCGGGCGGCCCGGGTTCGATTCCCGGCCGATGCATTCTCTTTTGTCTATTAGACAGAGATTTTCAATTAATATTGTTAAACTAATCTTTTGTTTAGAGTAACGAGAACTGGATACTGCTTGTATCAGTATTGAGGTTCATCTTAGTCTGTTTCAACGTGGTAGAGCCATGCAGTACTTATATTTTGATTGTAGCATGAATGGGTCAGCTCGCCGGCGAAAGATCACGATATCACAGAATACACATATAGAAATACCAGCGTAAAAGTGTAGCTTATCTTTCTGTGTTTCATATGGTTAATGTTGAAAAACTTTTCACTGAAACCGGGAGCATTCCATCTTAGTACTCAAGGGTTGCAAAGGATCTGCATTTTAATCACAGAATAGATGTTGATATTTATGGGCCATAGCTCCCACGTTTGTCACCCTTTTTCTAAAATCGTTCCTGATTTGGTCTTGACTACCCGATCCTGTATCACACAGGCAATACCTTCGATTTGCCAAAATGCAGCCAGAAGTTGGTTGCGTCTATGAAACGCCCATGTAGAGCATTGTAGAAACTCCTAAGCAACCCCCCACTTTGTACGCTTCGTACTGCCGGATTGTTTATTATACATACGTAATGACCTCCGTAATTATAGACGCTGCACACTTCTTATTTTTGTATGATAAGGACGCTTAATAAGACGCCCACAATTTTCCATGGCAACTATAGCCGATCTCTGATGGGACGTCCTCAAAGTGCGGGCTTTTTTGTCCAGGGCGTTAAGTTTGGTCTGATTCTACTTGAGTAAGTTCAAGGTATATAACATAAGAACGGACTGCGCCTATTTTATTCACACCCGATAAGAATCTGCTCAGAACTTTTGTCTAGCGTGCAAAAACAGATCGCGACATGGTTGTTTGATGGCCGCTTCGTCGATACCTAGGCTTTGTTTTTATTATTGCTATTGCCTATATGAATTAATATTAAATATATTCTGAATTATTTCAGCAATTTACTTTTATATAGAATTCCTTTGGAGAATCAGTCAGTGATAGAAGTTTTGAAGATTTTGCCGAAAACCGTTTTCATAAAATTAATCGAATTAAAAACAAACACTAATAAAAGTTTCTAGAAATATTTGGTTCTTGCAAAAATTTGTAATTACATATCAATCTTAAAATTGCAGCTTAATGCTCTCATGCTGTTATGTTCCGTATGCTGAGTGGCGAGAAGCGAAGATCCTTTATACCGCTAACGAGGTAATCAATTCCCAATTCCACCTTAATACTCATTCGTGAGTAGTGTAGAACACTAAAAACCTTACAATCCCCTTAACTTCAAGTGGACTGCGTGCTTGTTTGTTACATTTTAGACAAACGAGCACAAAGTTCACCTAATGGTAAGTAGATGCTATGATCCACAGGCACCTTCAAATGTCTTTGATTAAGAGCGTAGACGGGCTGCAGTTTTTCCATACAAATGTATTCCCCTGTTCTCTTCCTGGATAATGCAAACATTTACTTTCCCTAAAACCCTCTCAGAAATGACAGAAGGCCTGTACCCAGCAGTGGGACGTACGTATTAAGTACTTATATAAATTGTATAGGCTGTAACTTTTGCATGATACAGAGCTTGCTTAATTTGGAAATAAAATTATTAGGTTACTTTCCTGAACTTTAGCTTTGAAACGGATAACGAGCATAGATGTTATATTTGAGATATCTATGCCCACAGCCTTCTTAGTAAAATGTAGTGAAATAAAAAAATATATTTTTATTGTTGTGTAGGACCTACAACACTTATTTTTTACTTTTACCTAGCTTGCTATCACGAGCCACCAAGTATGACTTGGTGACCCTCCTCGAAGTTGCGACCCACAGATTGAAAAACACTGACCGTCCGAAGACGGGCAACAGCGTATAAGGTGCAAAAGTCTGGTACTGCGAACCTCGATCCACCTGCCAAGAGTGACGGATAACGCAAATAACTTCTTATAACGGGAGATGCATATGTTTAGCAGTGTATTTCTAGAGGATGATAAAGAAGAAGAGTCTGATTGTATTTCGTTTTATTTCGCCACTAGTTTTTTCTTAAACTTAAGTTACCAGTGCATAGCTTTGAATATTTCATTGCCAATAAACATGGTCCTAAGCCACCTGCGTCCATTGACCTCCTCTATGTCTTACCAAGCCGCAACTCCATCTAGTGGGGAAAACAGGGAAAGGAAGGAGAAGTAATTTGGTCGCCTAAACTTCGCTTGTCAGTATGAGAGTGCCGCTATAGAACTTATCTTTCTCATTGGTTATCGGTTTTTCGAGCTGCATGATATTTTTGTGGCATTCCTCGGGAAAGACATATAGTTCAGACTTGTGAAGGGCAGTAATGATGACAACATATTTTTCTCATATATCATAATAAGTTTGAACTTTCGGATTCGGTCTGCCTTTTATATTAATGTTCAGATCAACGGCCACTGTTGTTACAGTTAGCTTCGAAGCGTTTACACACAAGTTCGTCTTAATTCTAAAGAACACACTACAGTTATTTTAGTTGTAGCACGAATGGGGCAGCTTGACCGGGGTAGGACCACACTCTCACACAATACTAGCATAAAATAGCAGCTTAATGCTGCTGCGTTTCGTATGGTGAGTGTAGAGAGCCGGAGAGCCGTTTTGCTGGAAACGAGGCATTCTATATCTTAGTACTCAGGGGTGACAACGCATCTGCATTTTGATTCTTTATCGAAGATAAATGTTGATATCTATGGACCACTGTAGCCGCACTTACCATCAGGTGGACTGTGTGCTCGATTGTCGCCCTTATTCTATAAAATATTAAATAAAAAATATGGGAATAGAATGTGACATATGTACAATAGGAACGCTAGAAGTATGAATATTAAATCTTTCAACTTACGAAGTCTCTATCGACCCGTTTGCTTTTTAATGTTCTCCGATTTCTCGGAAGCGACTGAATCAATTTAAACGATTCTTTTCATTCAATATTTCATATGTACAATTGTGGATATTTTTCCACTATTAACAACAACAAGGAACAATGATTTAATGTAACTATTTAAACGACATTCTAATTGTTACTTCGAATTTCTGACATTACATAAATTAATTAAAAGGGTAAAATAAATATTTTTTTTATAAAAGAAACATACTAACTCCATAACAAAAAAAAAAACAAGTATCGGCTTTAAAGTTTTTAAATAGCATAGAATCTTCGACATACACTATGTCTATGTTTCAAGCATTGACTTTATAAGCTATTATGCGAAAATAATTTTTTTTCATTTAGAAGTCAGTTTGTACTTTTTACATTAAGTTTAATTATACAGAAGTGCTTTAAACTGGCAACATCTTCCTTTTTTAACTAATTTCCCTATCATGTAGACGAAGTATTAAGGCCTAAAACTTGTATAAAGTTTATACTCAAAGGATATTCAGTGGCTTTCTTTGACATCGATTAACTCAAATGAGTTCCGAACTAATTCTATTTGTACATTACATTTCTCAATGAAATTCTAGAGAAATAAAGTGTAAGTAAATTTTTTTTTTGTTATGTTCCGGTGACTTATTTGGATTTTTAAACCAAACGTTTAAAAAAGCAAATAAGTTGATTGTTTTTCCCTATAGTTTTCTATCCTACTATAAGGGAAAGAAGCTTTTTTGTCCATCACGCTGATAAGACATAATCAATTATTCCTTTGGTTATTTAAGATATTCGAATTAATTGAGCGATACTTGAAGTGATACTTTTAAAGCTAAACTCGAAGAGTGATGAGTGACAGAAATTTCGAAGATTTTTCGGTAGTTTTTATAAAATATAATTTGGGCGTAACAATAGAGCACTCTACCACTGATTCGATCCATGCTAGCCAGACTGAAATAAATTTTGTTATTAAACTAAATTAATAACGATACGTTCATTATGTGACTGCCTCGGGAGTCAAGTGGCCGTAAGCGAGACAGCTGATTGTGTGGTCCCAGGTATGAATCCAATGCATTATTTTGGCCTAGGGTCGGGCCAAAATAATGCATTGGATTTTTCGTTGAAAAAATTTAGTAGTAGCACTTATTTCACTCCCGTGCCTCGGAAAGCGCGTAAAGTGAGATAGTCCTACGCTTGATCTCTCTCTGATGGTGTTGGATTTCCGTCCGATTGGACTAAGAGTATACTTTCTGCATTTAAGCTCATCGGACGTCTCAGATGATCCAAGATACTGTGATCAACTCCTTCCTAGAAATGAGTACAGGAATAATTTCGATCTGCAGACAGTCCAACAAGTCAGCCATCTCGTAAGCCAGATCCAGACATTTTATTAACCGACTTCAAAAAAAGGAGGAGGTACTCAAATCGACTGTATGTTTTTTATGTGTGTTTACCTCAGAACTTTTATCTAGGTTAATCGATTTTGATGATTCTTTTATTTGAAAGCTGGTGCTTCTCATGTGGTCCCATATAAATTCGATTAAAATCTGAGCAGTAGTATTTAAGTTATCCTTAATAATGCATATTTAATTGACTTGGCCTACATTGATGATATTCATACTTTATTTATATTGAAGTCGGTTGTACAAAATGTTTAAATTTATAATTTGTTTTTTCATTTGTTTTTACTTTTACGAGTTTCTCGTCATATGGAATGGTATGTCGATCAAAAATATCCTTGACTGTCCGGTCTATCACCGCAATATCACGTTTATTTATAAAAATAAGAACGCTTTATATTTGCCGCATTCTGCAATATCTCGTTGACTAAAGATAGATATTTTTTTATATATATTTTTAATTATAATATCTAATATAGATTCTTAGATAAAGAGTCCCCTCTGGGTTGTTGTTTAGGTAATAATTGGGTTAGTTCTTCATCACACGTAAGATGTCCGAGTAGAATGGGGGATCAGTTATCGAGATTATGTAATTATGGAGGCTAACACTTTACGTTTATTATGGTACGATTAATAAGTCACACCCTATATGTTTCCGTGGCAAGTACAGCCTCATAACCGAACCGACGATATCGTGGGATTTCATAACAGTAATTTTTTAATCTTTTAATGTTAGGTTTGGTCTGACTCCACCTGAGTAAGACCAAGGTTTACATGAAAACGGGTATGACCCTACTGTTAGTTGCTCCTGTTTTATTCATGCCTGACAAGGGATGGCTCAAAATTTTTGTCAAGCGTGCAAAAACAGATAGAGAAAAAATTGTTTCATGTCCGTTTCATCAACACGTATGTTTTGCTTTTAATCATCATGATCATCCTTACAGCCTCTCATAAGTCCACTGCTGAACATAGGCCTCCCCCAAGGAATGCCAAAAAGCACGATCCTGAGCCACCTGCATCCATCGACTTCCTGTATGTCTTACCAGGTCGTCACTCCATCTAGTGGGGGGTCGCCCTACACTTCGGTACGAGGCTGCCACTCGAGAACCTTACTTCCCCATCGGTTGTCGGTTCTTCGAGCTATATGGCCGACCAACTGCCACTTCAGCTTACTAATCCGTTGGGCTTTGTCGGTTACTCTGGTCCTACTGCGGATTTCCTCATTTCTAAGTTTATCACGCAGAGAAACCCCGAGCATAGCCCTCTTCATAGCTCGCTGAGCGACCTTGAGCTTCCTCATACGGCCAGCAGTGAAGGACCACGTCTCAGATCCGTAAGTCATCACTGGCAACACAACACCGGTTTTCCACCCGCTTTCAGAAGCTCCGCTGTAATTCCATCCTCTCCTGGGGACTTGCCGTTTTTAAGGTGCTGGAGAGCCATTCTAATCTCGCTCAGACTGACGTCCGGGACGTTGGCTTCTTCTGGCAGACAGATCTCTGGCAAAGACTTTGGAGCCTTGGTTCCGCTCAATCGCTTCTTCAATACAAGCTATATTGCAGTTGCGTAAGTCCCGCCGCATGCATTTAGAGATCAGTCTGTTCAGTTGAAGAATGTAGCTTCAGTTTTTGTATTCTTCTGCGGCGGGTCTTGCAGAACTTATCTCCGACCACATGGACAGTGTTTAGGCCAAAATCGTAATATTTTAAAAACTTGCATCAAGATGCGCGCGCCGCACATCACCCGATGGTATCGAGGTGAGGTAAACGCCGCCGGGGGAGGGGGCGTGTGCCGCTTTCCGTCTTTCTGCCACGTGGGCTAGCAAGAGTGCATTGAACGCCGCGGCATGGTCGACTAGTATTGTTTGCGACCGCTGGATCGGTTGCGCGCGGCCAGTGTTTATTTTTACGGTCTGAATTTTGAGTAATTGTGCGCGCCTAATTGACTATTGAATATTTGGGTTGTCGTGAAGCGACAATTAAAAAAAAAAAGAATCTAACCTAAGAACAACAAAACAACAAAAATAGAACAAGAAAATAATATATTTAAAAATTTTAAAAGATAATTGTAAATATCTTTTATAAAAAAATGAAATATGATGATGGTGATGGGTGACGTGAAATTACAATTAGATAGAAAATAAAGATTAGGAGAATATGGTAGCGGAGCCTGAAGGTCAAAGCGGCACACGCTGCGCTTGGAGTAGGAGTAGGCACACGCTGAGCTTGGAGTTTCTTGGCGGCGGTGGCACGCAGCGCCTGGTCTAGGCACACGCAGCGTCCGGAGCCGGCACACGTAGCGTCTGGAGTAGGTGTTCTCAGCGCCTGGAGCAAACAGGTCGCAGTGCCCAAAGGTAGCACGGGCACTAGCAGGTGGAGGCGCAGGCGACGACTCCAGATGAAAGTAAAGGCTTGTAGGATCCTGGAGTAGTGCGGCCCTGCGCTTGAAGTAGACTACGCCGACGACTTCAGGTGTAGATAGAGGCTTGCAGGATCCCGGAGCAGTGCGGCCCCGCGCTTGAAGTAGACGACGCCGACGACTTCAGGTGTAGATGGAGGCTTGCAGGATCCTGGGGCAGTGCGGCCCCGGGATAAGGCCTTTAGGTGATGCTTCAAGTTTAGAAGCTGAAGCGAGACTCCCCGTATTCACCGATAGTTCGGCTTTTATACCTTTTTAGAAAGAACGGGAAATTATTTAAATTAAAAGGAAATTTTTTGTAAATGACCCAGAGCAAAAGAGTATTTATGTGGAAATATTGAAATAAAACATCAGACCGGTAATGAATTTGAATAAAAATTGCCATGACAACCAAATAAATAACGATTGTCAAATATGTAAATTTTTGGTTTTAGGCTTGTTATTAAGAAACGGCAAGTTTTATGTAAGAAATGAGATATTATTTATATAAGAAAAAAAAATTGCGCAACAGCGCGCACGAAACCCAAAATTGCAGAGTTACGGAGAACTAAATAAAAGATCGAAAAAGGTAAGACTCCATTGACAGCGATTTAAAAAATGATTTGTTATTATGTAAAAACGTTACAGGATCCTATGGAAATAAAGGTAATGCAAAATATGAATGCAGAAAATCAAAAACAGAATGGAAAAATAAACTTAAAATAGTGTAAAATGATATGTAAGTACCATAACACTACATTTTCCAATGATATGTAAGTACCATAACGCTACATTTTCCCCCCGACCCTGGAAAATTTTTGACTCAGCAAAAATTTTGACATGTACATTCTAAAATAAACCATAAAAACACAGCTTTGCAGAAACAGACATCAACAGGCAAAATCAGATATCTATCTCTTACATTCATCATCTGCATTCAGGTAAGGGTGGAGTTCACATTCAATGACTACCACTCTAAAAGTGTGTTTTCGAAAGGACATTCAGGCTTATTTAAGGAGTAGTCATCCGCTCCGTCTTCGAGTCATAGGCAATGGACCCATAAGATCTAAGGATATAGTTTGAAAAGGTCTGGAGCAAAGTTTGGGTTTACCCATAAGACCATAGGGAGAATTATTAGGGTGTTTGTAGGTTAAACAGGTTTCACAAGTCGAGATTAATTTGGCAATGTCCTTAAACATACCAGGCCAATAGTATTTTAAAGATATTTTCTTGAATGTCTTGAAGATACCAAGATGGAGTTCTGAAGGGGAACCAAGGTTAGTTTCAATCTATATATATATAGTCTATCTTGAGGTAGTGGAACTTCTTTCCAAATAAAGTCATCGTTTAAACGATTGGGAGAATGGATGGAGCGGTAAAGTTTGTTATCCCTGATAGTGTAGTTGGGATATGCGTCTGGGTTGTTGGAGCATCTGAGAAAAATCTTGTTGTAGTGCTCAAGTCTACGATCAGGTGGTTCTTCAATCGTAATAGGATGTACGCCTTGAGGTGAAGTTTCTCGTGTATCATGACGTTCTTGATTCTTATGTCTTGATAATAAATCTGGAACAACGTTATCCTTTCCTTTTTTATGTTTTAGGACAAAGCTAAAGCATGATAAGCGTAAAGTCCAGTGAGCAAGTCTTCCTGATGGATTTGATAAGTTCTGAAACCATTTAAGTGCAGCATGGTCAGTATATATTGTAAATTCTTTACCATTGTCTAGGTAACATCGCCAATGTTCTAATGCAGTTATTACAGCCAATGTTTCTCTTTCAGTAGTTGAGAAGTTCTGTTGATTTTTGTTTAGTGCTTTACTCATGTTAGCAATCACGACTTCTTTGTCATCTTGATGTTGAGTAAGCATTGCTCCTATGCCATAATTTGATGCATCACAATGTACAGAGAAAGGTAGTTCGAAGTTAGGGCAAGCAAGGACAGGAGCAGTTACCAAAGCTTCTTTAAGTTTCTGGAAAGCAGCTGCAGCTTGTGGATTCCATAAAAATTTAGGAGCGTTCTTCCCAGAACAGGTTAGTTGGTTGAGTGGAGAGGCAATAGTGCTAAAGTTTGGAATGAATCTTCTGAACCAGCTGCAGGTGCCTATGAATCTTCGTACTTCTTTTCTGCAAGTAGGTACAGGATATTCTAAAATAGCTTTTATTTTATCTGGATCAGCACGTAGACCATACTCGTCCACTAGAAAACCAAGGTATTTCAGTTCTTTCTTGAAGAATTGAGTCTTCTCAAAGTTAATAGTCAGATTAGCATATGAAAGTTTTTCATGAACTTTCATGAGAAGCGATATGTGTTCATCAAAAGTCTCACTAATAATAACGATGTCATCCAGATAGCAAAATAACTTGTTCTCAAATTCAGGAGTAAAAAGCATATCCATTAATCTTTGTAGAGTTGCAGGTGAGTTGGTGAGACCAAAAGGCATTACCTTGAATCTAAACATACCTCTTCCAGGTACATAAAATGCAGTTTTATCTTTATCAGCAGGATTCAAGGGAATTTCCCAAAATGCTTTCGCAATGTCGATGCTTGATAAGTATTTGGCATTCTTCAGGTTGTCCAAAATTTCGCTTATTAGTGGCAGACTATAAGCATCACGACGTGTAACTGAGTTAAGCTTCCTGCTGTCTACGCAGAAACGCCATTCACCATTCTTCTTCGGAGTGATGAGAACTGGAGATAACCAAGGACTTTCGCATTGTTCAATGACCTTCCATCCCAGCATCTTGTCAACTTCTTTAATTAACGCCTTTTGTTTTTCAGGAGACAGTCTGTAACATCTTTGTTTGATTGGAAGAGAATCACCAGTATCAATCTTGTGGGTGATTAAGTGTGTGCTTCCCAGGATACCTTTTTCTTCAAAAGAAATTGTCTTGAAGCGTTGGATGATGTCGTTAGCGATGTTCTTTTGGTTAGGAGTTAAATGCTCATAAGGTAAAACTTTAATATCTATAGTTTCGATAGCAGAGCATTTAGATTCTGTAAAGTTAAGAGAAGATAAAACACTAGGTAAAAGATTAAATTTTCTCCAAAAGTCAATACCTATAGTATGTGCCATATCGATTGAGAAAAACGGACAATGACCTCAGATATGAGCCGAGTGTCAAAAGGCGTAACTTACAAAATCTCAATTTAGATGTGATAACAATATTTAAATATTGATATTATTCCCACTTCTAGGTCAGCACATATGTTTTGTTTTTTTGTTTCTTAAATAATATTGTCTGTGGTTCCTATAAACATAGTAAAATCTTACGGTACATCGCGAAAAATGTGTTATATTTTATATTTCAATTTATGGTAAGTAACGCAGCAATTCATTTAATAACAGTTTCATATTAAAAAAATATTTGAAGCAATATAATCACCATATTGAGCTTTTGCAAATTCATCCCTTTAAAATAAACAAAACGCGCGTTACGTCAGTTCGTTCTAAAAGAAACGTGACAATGGCAGCCAGAGATGCGTCACCTTTTTTGGGCCGGTCCGCCATTTTGTTTTCATTCGTGTTCGGATAGCGCTTGCGTGTGTACGTCTCGGGTAATTCATAGCATTCATTGCATTGTTTTAGTTGAGTTTTTACTGTTAAATTTGTTATATCGTTAAGTTTTTGTTTTTTGAATCTGTTATATTAGTTTTACTGTGACGGTCGTTACTAAATCGACATGAGTTCAGGAGAATTTGGTGAAGGACCCGGTCCTTCAACATCAAGTGGAAAGAGACGTCGCCGACCCATAATAAACGTAGCAGGTACGTACAAATAGGTACAAATGCGACGACGTAGCCTTTCTATTTCTTAAAGCGCTCTTTTTATGTGACCATGTGGTATTTATTTTCTAAAACAATATGTATTTATGTGATGTAGTACTATGGTAGTATATTTTTGTCATTTATTTACAGGCCCATCTTCTGGAGCACCTTTAACGTCACCAGTAAAAAAGAGAAAACCTACCACTTTGTCGGTCGGGGAACAAGAGATTATCATTAATGTATACAAATATGTCAAAAACACCTGGCCCGAAGACGTGTATCCTTCAAACGTTAATATGGTAGAAAAGGTTTCGGAGATCGCAGGAGTCAGCAAGAGCACTATATATCGCGTATTAAGCGTGTATAGAGATTCCCATAAAATACCAGAAAAGGGAATAATTAATAAAAGAAAAAAGTCTGTAATTGACAAGTTGGACGATTTTGATAAATCGGCTATAAGAGCGAAAGTGCATCAGTTCTTTCTTGCAGGAGAATTACCGACTTTAGACAAAATTTTGCTCAGTATAAATCAAGATGACCAGTTGCCAAACTTGAGCAAAACTTCCCTGCGACGTGTGTTGCGCCATTTAAAATTCAAATATATAAAGAGAAACAGAAAAAGTGGTCTAATAGATCGCCCAGAGATAGTTCTGTGGCGTACCAGATATTTGAGAGAAATACAAATATTAAGAAACGAGGGACGTAACATTTTTTACCTTGACGAAACATGGATTAACGCAGGTCATACTATGGGAAAGGTATGGGAAGACACCACAATTGAATCTTCTCGTCAATCACGGTTAGAAGGCTACTCTACTGGCGCGAAAGCCCCTTCGGGTAAAGGAAAGCGATTAATAGTTGTACACGTTGGCAATGAAAATGGCTTTTTGGAGGGATGTGATTGGGTATTTGAATCATCATCTACTGGTGACTACCATGAGAGTATGGACGCTCTCCATTTCGAGGACTGGTTTAGAAAAGTAATAGAAAAACTGCAAAGCGGCGATGTCATAGTTATGGATAACGCTAGTTACCACTCCAGACGTTTAGAAAAAACCCCAACAATGTCTTGGCGGAAACAAAATATGCAGGAATGGCTAGAATCTAAACAGATCGCATACGTGCCCTCGGACACAAAGACCCACTTAATGGAAAAAATAAAGGCAGTTAAAGATAACTATCGAAGTTACGTCACCGACGAGATGGCAAAAGAAAAAAGCATCACAGTGGTAAGGTTACCTCCTTATCACTGTGAGCTTAACCCCATTGAACTTGTGTGGGCAGATGTGAAAGGGTACGTTGCACGAAAAAATACAACTTTCAAGTTAAAAGATGTTAAAAATTTACTTAAAGATGGTTTAACTCAAATCACGCCAGATAAATGGAAAAACTGTGTTCAGCATGTCCTTAAGGTTGAACAAAAAATGCGTGGCATGGATGATAGAATTGACCAAACTGCAGATCGCTTTATAATTAATGTTACAGATAGTTCATCAAGTGAAGATACGAGTGATGATTGCACCGAATAAAAATAAAGTTCTTATATAATATTAAAAATAAAGTTTTATCTTTTGCATAAGTACGTACTTATTCGGTGTCGTTATCACTCGAATCTTTATATGTGTTATAAATTAATGTTTTTTGTTGTTAAATGAATAAAGTACTTTATAACAATAGATGATTTTTCTTCTACAGCGATCTTTCACATAACTTTTTAATAATAGTTAATAAATATATATTATATCAATGATTATAAAAAAATCATTATAAATAAAGAAAGTACTACATATAAAATGTGCCTATATATTGAAGGTTTGTAACCCCTGGTTAAACGACCGAAAGGTCATTGTCCGTTTTTCTCAATCGATTTGGCACATACTATAGTATTAGCGAAGGAAATATTTCAGGGAAAACATAAGCTTTAATCAAATGAGTTTGATTATTGAAATGAACAGGTAAGTCAAAATAACCCAAGGAATTAACTTTTTGATTATTAGCAGTAGAGACAGTAATAAGATCTGACTTGAAAAGTTTACAGCCCAGTTTAAGAATTTCTAAATGAGAATTATTACCCAGAATAGTTACTGAGCTGCCAGAATCTAGTAAACCAGATAAAGTTAAGTCATAAATTTTGACATTAACGAATGGACGATTAAGATCTTGTTCTTTAGAGTAGAGTGTAGAAGAGATTTTGTAACAAGAAAAGAAGTTTTGAATTGTTTTAATCCAACTAGTCCAATCGTCATTATCAAAGTTAAAGTTACTTTTTAAGTCAGCAGTTAGTTTTTTTGAACTAGTATGTGGTCTGGTAGAACAAGTAGGGCAATCTGCAGTTTTAAAACCTTTAAGACCACATTTGAAACAAATCACGAATCGTGGTTGAGTACAAGTGTTCAAAGTATGACCTTGTTTACGACAGCGAACACAAAAAGAGCTTTCTTGAGGAGCTTTAGTTTGAGAGAGTCTAGTAACTTGTCTAGAAGGGTATTTGTAGGATGAAGTGAATTTATTCATGAAGGGAGGAGAAGGTCGTGAGTTATTGGAAGAATTTGGAGAGTCAACTGAACTTGAAGTGGAATGCTTGTAGTTAAATTCAGAAATAAGAGGACTTTGTTGTACATTTGGTTCTTTAAATTGTTTGTCTTTGTCTAGGAACTTTTCATAGTTTTGGCAAGTAGCCAGAAGAGAGTCGACAGAGTCAATGTCTTGTAGAGCTACGAAGACTGAATAACATGGGTGAATATTCCTCAGAATAATCTCCAATTGATCTATTTCAGAAAGTTTCTTCGAAAGACGAGAGAACATTCCAGACATAATGGAAATTTAGATGACGATAGGTTCATCACGGCCTTGAGTTCGATTCCTAATCGCTTCTAGAAGTTTATAATCATAATCAAAACCACCAAAGCCTTTGATTAGTAATGAAGAAAGTTCGTTCCAAGTTAAGTTTGGATTCTGATTATATCTAAATCTGAACCAATGAAGAGCATTGTCGGTGAAAATTTCGAACGCTTGAGAAATCAACAAGTCTTTGGACAAGCCACGAGCTAAGCAGTATTCTTCAAGTTTTTGAAGAAAGGATCTTGGACAGCTTTTACCATTGAAGGTGTGTCTTTTTAGACGTTAATTGGAGAAAAAGATTGAGGTGGTGGTGAAGGATACGGGGTATGGATCATAACAGAAGTTTGAGAAACAAAAGGAGGTTCCATGACAGTCGGGTCAACAGGAGGGTCAAGTGATGGAGAGTCATTTTCAGTTGAAGGTGGAGTCAAGGATTCGAATTGTTTAGTAATAGCGTCAAATTTCATCTTCAAAGTATCGAAATTAGCTTTAAAGTCTGGATATAAGTCAGTATCTATTCGCTCTAATCTGTAAAAAACATTAGTCGTAAGTATTTGATTTCACCTTGTAAAAATTTTTCAATTTTACAGTTCAGGTAGGTCAAAGTAGAACCAATTTGAGACAAGTCATCCTCGATCGGAATTGGAGAAGTCAGAATATCTTCAGGGTGAGAATTCGCAACTAAACGCAAAACCTGTTTTTTTAGAAGCAAAACAGTATTAGCTGGTTCCTCACATCTAATCTTCACTTCGTATTCGAGTTCGGCCTTGTTAAGGAATTCGTACTTAATAACCCTTTTCAATAACTCCGAGCATAGCCCTTTTAGGCTATGCTCGGAGTTTCTCTGCGTGATAAACTCAGAAATGAGGATATTCGCAGTAGAACCAGAGTGACCGACATAGCCCAACGGATTAGTAAGCTGAAGTGGCAGTGGGCCGGCCATATAGCTCGAAGAACCGACAACCGATGGGGAAGAAAGGTTCTCGAGTGGCAGCCTCGTACCGGTAGGCGAAGTGTAGGGCGTCCCCCCAAGAGATGGAGTGACGACCTGGTAAGTCATGCAGGAAGTCGATGGATGCAGGTGGCTCAGGACCGTGCTTTGTGGCATTCTTTGGGGGAGGCCTATGTTCAGCAGTGGACTTGTGAAGGGCTGTAATGATGATGAACCCTTTTCATTGTTATAATTAAGTGCAAAGTTAAGTTTCAGAAATAAAAATTTAATTAAAAATTGTACCTCTTTAAGTTATCTAGAGTAAAAATATTAAAGTGATGAATGTAAGTGAAGTGTTATATGTAGGTCTAAATATAATCCAGATAAGTTGAAAAATTAGATGAAGTTTTGTTTTAGAATTTGGAAGATATGAAAAGGATGAATAAATGAATGATGAATAATTAGTTAAGAACGAAAGGGAAAGCAATTAAATCAAAAGGGAATGGACAAGGCGCAGTAAAGGTGAAGAAAAGAGAAAAGAAAATTAAGAGAGAAAGAGAACTTTTACGTTGGGCGCCAAAATGTCGTGAAGCGACAATTAAAAAAAAAAGAATCTAACCTAAAAACAACAAAACAACAAAAATAAAAATAATATATTTAAAATTTTTAAAAGATAATTGTAAATATCTTTTATAAAAAAATGAAATATGATGATGGTGATGGGTGACGTGAAATTACAATTAGATAGAAAATAAAGATTAGGAGAATATGGTAGCGGAGCCTGAAAGTCAAAGCGGCACACGCTGCGCTTGGAGTAGGAGTAGGCACACGCTGAGCTTGGAGTTTCTTGGCGGCGGTGGCACGCAGCGCCTGGTCTAGGCACACGCAGCGTCCGGAGCCGGCACACGTAGCGTCTGGAGTAGGTGTTCTCAGCGCCTGGAGCAAACAGTCGCAGTGCCCAAAGGTAGCACGGGCACTAGCAGGTGGAGGCGCAGGCGACGACTCCAGATGAAAGTAAAGGCTTGTAGGATCCCGGAGTAGTGCGGCCCCGCGCTTGAAGTAGACTACGCCGACGACTTCAGGTGTAGATAGAGGCTTGCAGGATCCCGGAGCAGTGCGGCCCCGCGCTTGAAGTAGACTACGCCGACGACTTCAGGTGTAGATGGAGGCTTGCAGGATCCCGGGGCAGTGCGGCCCCGGGATAAGGCCTTTAGGTGATGCTTCAAGTTTAGAAGCTGAAGCGAGACTCCCCGTATTCACCGATGGTTCGGCTTTTTAGAGAGAACGGGAAATTATTTAAATTAAAAGGAAATTTTTTGTAAATGACCCAGAGCAAAAGAGTATTTATGTGGAAATATTGAAATAAAACATCAGACCGGTAATGAATTTGAATAAAAATTGCCATGACAACCAAATAAATAACGATTGTCAAATATGTAAATTTTTGGTTTTAGGCTTGTTATTAAGAAACGGCAAGTTTTATGTAAGAAATGAGATATTATTTATATAAGAAAAAAAAATAGCGCAACAGCGCGCACGAAACCCGAAATTGCAGAGTTACGGAGAACTAAATAAAAGATCGAAAAAGGTAAGACTCTATTGACAGCGATTTAAAAAGTGCTGATAGCGTGAACATACGAAGTGAAAATGATTTGTTATTGTGGAAAAACGTTACAGGATCCTATGGAAATAAAGGTGATGCAAAATATGAATGCAGAAAATCAAAAACAGAATGGAAAAATAAACTTAACATAGTGTAAAATGATATGTAAGTACCATAACACTACATTTTCCAATGATATGTAAGTACCATAACACTACAGGGTCTCGGGTAGACCGCCTCGAAATGGTTTGTCTAATTTGTACGTTCCGTGACATGAGGCTTGTATTGAATTTGAGTGATTAAATTAACTTCGTTTGCAAGTAATTTACGTCAATTTGTATAGTGATTGCATCTTGAACTGCATTTTGCAATATTTAATTTGCTTCTGTGACGCGGTCTCGTGCGCGCACGTGGAGTCGAAGGACGGCCAATAATTGTTGCGCACATTCCATTTCGAGGGCGTGGCTCGGTTAATTGTTTTTGGAAGTTAATGTTGAATTGTAACGTCGCGTTAAGTGCCTTTTTGTGTGTTGATTATTTTGTTCGTTTTATGTGTCAACGAGGCGGATTTGGAGTTCTGATTGCGGGCGTGGTATTTTAATATCGTATGAAAGAATTTAGCTTGTTGTGTGGAACGCTGAACTTTGAGACTCGAGAAGAGGCCGCGTTCGTTCCCGTGTTTGAAATTTTGTGCTAAATGAACCCGGAACATTGAATATTGAACTTTGGAAGACTGTTCGTTACTTGTGTCGTGTGTCACGTGTTTGATTACGATGAACGTTGAATTGGTTGACTTTGAAGTTAATTATAGTGTACAATAAGTTGATAAACTGAAATTGTGAAGTAACGTCAGACTTGAGTTCAAATAAAGTGAACTACCACTGGAGGATCGCACATTTGAAGAAACGCAGCGCCTGCGGATCTGCGGTCCGAATTCAACGGTTAAGTCAGGTTACACCTTGTACACACTACAACACACTACTTACATGCACCTCACTTATCACCTGACTGGTACCATGTGGTCAAACCTACCCCCGGAGATCGGTAAGTTGTGCTTGCTTAATTGTCAGCCGATTTAGAACATTTATCCATAGGCCATTTGGGCCCCGTCCACTGTTGCCCGTCGATTGGATTACTCATGGGCCCTAGTCCAGTCAACCTTTGTCGGGGCAACTCAGGGCGTGAACAGACAGTTTTCACGAGCTTGTCATTCATATCGTCCACTTCATTGCAGTCTTCTAGGCACTGAAAACGGTTTTGTAACTCGAGCTGAAAGGTTTCGGGATTTTGGATCAGAGCATGAGGGGGACGGAGCGTTGACTTCATTAGACGATACCTCTCCAACTTAACGTTTAGGTTCAGTGTGCCTTTAACCATTCGGTAATCACTACCAGTTTTCAACCTCGCGATCACGGAGACATCACTGAACAGTTGTCGTCTGGTCGTCATAATGAAGTCAATCTCATTTTTTGTCTAATCGTCAGGGCTCGACCAGATCCACTTCCTGTGGGGCCGCTCCTGGAAGAAAAAGTTCATCATAAAGAGTCCCTCTTTCTCCATGAAGTCGGCCAGCTGCTGGCCCCTTGGGTTCCGTTGCCCTATTCTAAATTTCCCTACTTTCAGCTCACCATTCTCTCTTGTGCCTAGTTTTGCATTGAAGTCTCCCGTTAACACCGTATAGTGGGCTTTGGAGGAATGCATGGCTCTAGAGATATCCTCATACATTTCCTCCACCTCCTCATCGGGATGTGCCGAGGTTTGTGCGTAAACCTGTATGACCTTCAGCGAATACCGTTTGGTGATTCTGAGTATAAGGTACGCAACCCTCGTCGACACACTCTCAATCCTTACAACGTTGTTAACGAGAAACTTGTGGACGATAAATCCGATACCTCCTTGAGACAGATGGTCGCTTTCCTGGTGATAGAGCAAGTTGCTGGATTCGAGGATTACCGTGTCCTCCCCCCTCTCTTCGGACCACCGAAAATCCTATAATATGCCAGAGTAACTTGTCTATCACTTCTTCCAGCTCCACGATCTTCTCGTCAGTCCTCAGGGTGCGTGCGTTGTATGTTGCCAGGTCGAGTCTTCTTAGGTGGCAACCGAACCTCCACCGGAGATTCTTAGCATCCCCTACCCCGCCGTTACCATGGTCGCCACCGAAACCAGGAATAGCGGGGCCGCCGGGGACTGGGGGCCGTCTCTTTGTTACTCTCCTAATTGGGGGGTATTTGCCATAGTTGCTACGCTTGGTGAGCGGGTTGGCAACCGCAGTTTATTATTATAATTTTCTGTTATCAGGAAGATGCTGCTGCCCATCTCCTGCCTGTTTCCCTTTTTCGCCTTTTACGACACCCACTTTGCTTTTATTATTATTAAGTAAATTATTACATAATATAATAAATAAGTTCGAATTATTTCAGCGATGTCCTTTTATAAGGTATACTTTTGGAGAATCGAGAATGATCAATGAGTTTTCATAAAATAAAACCAATGAAAAATAAAATATAGTAAAAGATTTTTAGAATTATTTGGTTCTCGGAAATAATGAATAATTTTATATCAAAGGTGTATTATATTTTTGGAATGTTAGTGTTTTTAGGAAATTTAAAATAAAAGTATTTGCATCGGCCGGGAAACGAACCCGGGCCGCCCGCGTGGCAGGCGAGCATTCTACCACTGAACCACCGATGCTTATTAACATGTAAATAATTTTGTTATTTAAATATATACTTTAAGTTATTGAAGTTAACGCAAACATTTTATTGTTAATTGTGCAATCAAATTTGACTCATTGTCATGAAACGTAGAAGTGCTGGTGCTTGAATTACTTCACATTTGTAAATTTCGTACAAGATATCATAATTTTGTAAAATCATGCTGTAATACGAATGGAGGAATGCGCTCGCATAAAATATCAGCTAAAATAGCAGCTTAATGCTGTCATGCTGTTATGTTCCATATGATGAGTGCCGAGAAGCGAAGATCCTTTATACCGTTAACGAGGTATTCAATTCCACCTTAATACGAGTACCTATTCATCTCTTAGTAGACGTAGTGCGGATCAATCACATCATCAAGTGTGTTCGTGTGTTACAGTTATTTCCTTCGATATTTTTTTTAGAAGAAGGGTGACAAACGAGCACAAACTTTACGTAATGGCAAGTGAATGCTATGGCCCATAGACACCCACATCTATCCTCAATTAAGATTCAAAATGCAGATGCGTTGTCAACTTTGAGAAATAAGATAGAATGCCTCATTACCGGGGAAAAGTGTCTCCCGTTCTCTACAATCATCATATGAAACACAGCAGCATTGAGCTTCTATTTTACGATGGTAATCTATGAAAGCGATATGTACTAGATAATATTATGTCCATTTAAATAAAAACACTTGCGTAAACAATTTACTCCACGTGTGATGATATGAAATTTAATTGATACACATTTTAAAACAGCAGTAATAAGCATCGGTGGTTCAGTGGTAGAATGCTCGCCTGCCACGCGGGCGGCCCGGGTTCGATTCCCGGCCGATGCATTCTCTTTTGTCTATTTGATAGAGATTTTTGACTAATAGTGTTAAACTATTTTTTCTGTTTAGAGTCACGAGAACTGGATACTCTTTGTATCAGTAATGAGGTTCGTCTCAGTCTGTTTCAACGTGGTAGAGCCATGCTGTAGCTATATTTTGATTGTATCACGAATGGGTCAGCTCGGCCGGGGAAGGATTACGCTATCACAGAATACACATATAGAAATACCAGCGTAAAAGAATAGCTTAAATGCTGTGTTTCATATGGTTAATGCAGAGAAACTTTTCACTGGAAACGGGACATTCCATCTTAGTCCTCAAAGTTCGCAATGCATCTGTATTTTAATTACACAATATATGTTAATATTTATGGGCCATAACATCCACTTACCATCAGGTGGACTGTGTGCGTTTGTCACCCTTTAAATATGCGAATCATTTATTGGGTTTTCTGTCCAAACATTTACAGCAGCGTAATGTGCCTCGTACCCCCCCCCCTCTCCCCTCTCCTTGCCTGGGATTTACTTACCGAGACGGTAAAACGTTTGACAGGTGCCGACAGTGCTATCTTTTAGGATGTATTCCTGATTTTGGTCTTGCCAACCCGATCCTGTATCGCACAGAAAAAACCTTCAGTTTTCCCAAAGAGCTACTCGAAATGCAGCCAGAAGTAGGCTGCGTCTATGAAAAGCCCATCTAGAGCATTGTACAAACTCCCATGGACTTCCTCACCTCTTCTTCATCTTGGTATCTAGGTCAGGATCGCTTTGTACTGCCAGATTCTTTATTATTTAAACGTATTGACGCCTGTGTTGAATAGGTCATCTGATTTCATGAGGAAGTAATTATAGATGCTGCATACTTCTTATTTTTGTATGGGACGCTTAGTAAGCCACGTCCACCATTTTCCATGGCAACTATAACCGATCTCTGATGGGACGTCCTAATAGTGTGGGCTTTTCTATCCAGGGCGAAAAGTTTGGTCTGATTCTACCTGAGTAAGCTGAAGGTATATAACATAAGAACGGGCTGCGCCTGTTTTAATCATGCCCGATAAAAAGTTCAGTTTCAGCCAGTTCAGTAGTTTAGGAGTCCATCGCGGACAAACAACGTGACACGTACTTTTTATATATAAAGATATAAATTTAAATGTGACGAAGTGAATAATGCTATATCAAAATTAGTGTAGTTTAGTTTGAACGGAAATAAAAGTAATTGTGTTAAATTTACAACAACAAATGTTAAAAATCTGAATACCAATGTGTTTTTAAATGGGGAGGAATTGAGCCCTGTTGTATCTACAGTTTTCTTGGCATCACTCTCGACTAGGGTTACCAGATGAAACAATTAAAATTCCGGAGAAGAGACCTGATTTCCATTTAAAAATCCTGAGATTTTTTTACATTTTGAGAAGAAAACCTTACTTAAAAAGATATCTTCACATATAAAGTATGATAAAACTGTTTAAGTACCTACATGGATAAATAAGTTTTGATTTTAATTATGGAATTATTATTACAGGAAAATTATTTTTAGTTTGTTTAACTTTTTATTAGAGATCTTTAAAATGTAAGCTGTATTATATTGAAAGTTCTAAGAATCCTGAGATTTCATGAGATTTGCAAAATCCAGCCGCAATCCTGATAAGAGTCTAAAAATCCTGAAATCTCAGGACAAATGCTGAGATATGGTAACCCTACTCTCGACGCAAAGTTTCAGTGGGGCGCCCATATATCTAAATTAGCAAGCAGATAAGTTCTGCAGCCTATGCTGTAAAAAAGATTAGAGGTCTCACTAATGTCGAGACAGCTAGATTAGTTTATTTCAGTTATTTCCATAGCATAATATCTTATGGGATTTTGCTATGGGGAAATGCGGCTGATTCAGAAACTATTTTTGTTCGACAGAAGAGGGCCGTTAGACCTATTTACAATCTAAAACCGAGAGTCTCTTAGAGATAAATTTAAAGAAATAAATATATTAACTTTGGCCTCTCAATATATTTACGAAAATTTAATGTATGTTCATAAAAACAAAAGTCGTTTTAGTAAAAAAAGTGATACACATTCTGTAAACACTAGGAACAAACACAAGCTATTGATGCCAGTTTCTCGACTCCACAGAGTCAGTAATTCATTCTTGGGGCAATGTATACGCTATAACAACAAGGTCCCGGAAAGTGTACTGGTTCTCTCTATTACCAAGTTTAAATGTTTTATTAAAACTGAACTGAAACTGTATAAAAAGGGTTATTATAGTATAAATGAATACATGGTTGATAATAACCCCTGAGAATGAGGTGGTCGCTTCCAAGCAGTTTCTAAAATAAATTTCGTAAATAGTTCGTAATCATTTATATTGTAATATTTATTTTAAAAAAAAGTCCCGCTGGCTTTCTTGCTGGTTCTTCCCAGGACAGAGGGTTTTTTCGAACCAGTGGTAAAGTAAAAAATGACTTTCAATAAGAATTACACATGTAAGGTATATTGAATAAAAAATTATTGTAATCTATTCTATAATACACACGATATAAAGATGTACTAGATAAGAGTCAGGGCAAAGATGTTGACCTATAAAACATCTTTGAGTCAGGGATTCCGCGCTCGACGTCAATTTTGTAGTACGCAAGCAACCAGAGTGTGACCCTTCCAGCATCACCTTTTGTTAATTCCTGCTTTAATCCTGACTTACCACCTCTTTAGCTCTGAAGGAGGACGTGTTAAGAAAACCGGGTGACCTTTGATCATGTCTTGGTGGTGTAAGAATATCCACTACTCCATATCATCCGTGGGTGTCAGGGCAAATATCCTCCCTATGAGGCAATGTATGGAAGATTTTTAGCCGTAGGCTTGATACGTAGTACTTGTCGTAGATAGATTGATGTACTTAATAAATGAATAATTAATTTATGGAGCAATTTATTTTATACGATAAGGGTGACAAACGAGCACACAGTCCACCTGATGGTAAGTGGTTGCTGCGGCCTATAGATATCTACATCTATCCTCTATTACAAGTCAAAATGTAGATGCGTTGTCACCCGTGAGGACTAAGATGGAATGCCTCATTTCCAGTAAAAAGGGCCTCCGGCCACCTGCACTCACCAAGCGAAATGCAGAGGTAAACCTCTATTTCACGCTGGTTTTCTGTGAGATCGTGGTACCACCCCGGTTCGAGCCAGCCCATCCGTGCGACAGCAAAAGCTGCCGCGTGTCTCTACCACTGTTTAAAAACTTTAAAATTTATACGCTTTAACAATAAACTTTCCAGAAAATGTACGGTCTGTATAGCACCAAGTTGAAAATTATTATAATACTAGCTGTTCCCCGTGACTTCGCCCGCGTTACAATTGGATTTCATAGTTTTTAATTTTTTTGCGCGGACCTTAATTTTTGTTGCGTGTGTTAAAGTTGCTTAAGTTACTCCTTATAATAGCAGCTATCTGCCAGTGAAAATCCCGTCAAATCGGTCCAGCAGTTTCGGAGATTAGCCGGAACAAACAGACAGAGAGACAGACAAATCTTAAAAAATTGTTTTTTGTTATAAGTACCGTAAATACTTTCGCATGCATTTAGTAAAAAGCTGTTATTTTGACGTTACAAACAGACACTTCAATTTTATTTATTTGTATAGATTATTAACAAAAGATTATTATACTAGTAAAGAGTAAGTACATGAGTGATAATATCCCCCGGGAATGAGGTGAGCGCTACCATGTTGTTTCTAAATGTTTTCATATTATTTGTATAAAATAATAAATTGTAAATTAATTTTATTAAAAAAAAATTCCCGCTATGATTTTTGCTGGTTCTTCCAAAGACAGAGTTTTTTTCGAACTAGTGGTAAAAGTAAAAAATGTCTTTCAATAAGAATAACACGTAATTTTCTAATTATATTGAATAAAAATTATTCTATTCTATTAAATAAAAACTGTACAAAAACTAGCTGTTTATCTCAATGAATACATTGGGGAAATGAGGAAAAATAACTCTTGGGGATCAATGGATTGCTACAAAGCTGTTCCGAAAAATGTTTGTAATAAATATTTGTAAAATACACTGTTAAAAACTTTTAATTGAAAACAAAATGAAAGTAACACTGGATTTTTGCTGATTTCTCTCAGGAGAAAGGGATTTACAGGGCAGGGTATAAAGTTGGAAAAGTTGGGCAAGTGTGATTACGGTAAATTCCCTCAAATTTATAAGGTAGGTATTTTGTTAAATAGTGGAATATTTTATGCTGACCACTATAAGGATGATGATTTTTTTTATAGAATTAGGGTGCCAAACGGGCACACAGTTCACCTGATGGTAAGTGGTTGATGTGGGCCATAGATATCTACATCTATCTTTGAATAGAACTAGAATAGAATGCCTCTTTTCCAGTAAGTAAAAAGGGTCTCCGGTTCTCTACACTCGCCATACGAAACACAGCACCATTAAGCTGCTATTTTACGCTGGTATTTTTTGAGAGCGTGGTCCTTCCCCGGTCGAGCGGACCCATTCGTGCTACAACTATACCAGTAATATAACTGCAGCATGGCTCTACCACGTTTAGAAGAACGAGTTCTTGTTGAAGCAGGAAATCGATCCGGAAAACATTTAGAGGAAACTTAGAGCATATTTTTTGACAGCTCCGTGTCGCAATGGCTTAGTATGTAGTTACAGCTCTGAGGGCTGCAGGTTCAAATCCCGCACGGAACAAGTGTTAGTATAAATTTATTAAATTAAAAAAAATATCTTTAAATAAATTAGTTGCATAAATATGTGTACGTAGCTAGAACATCCTGACTACATTACTCAAACGCTGTTATGTGAAATCGGTCTCACGAAATGCATAAGTGCAACGCAATGCAATCGTTTTTATTGCTTCCTTTGCAAATTACATTACTAGTTTAGTACTTATCTACCAACTGACTAATATTTTTATGTTCATACGTAAATACTATGAATTCCGAGCGCTGGACTATGAATGCCGGTGTACGAACAAAACCCATCGGGTTTTTGTTACACTGTAACAGGAATATTGAAACGCATAATTAGAATGTTTAATTTATTTTTAATTGATAAAATAATAAAAAAGTGAAGGGTGTTAAATAGCAGCATAAGGCTGGCCCCACTTACATATTGAATACTGATATATATATATATATATATATATATATATATATATATATATATATATATATATGATGTTTATATTGATGATATACGGATGTTTTTCCGCGGAAAAAAGTAACCTACTTTTTTCCGCACAAAAACATCTCATTCCCGTGGGAAAATAGAATATGTTGCAAAAGTTTGTCCTTCTTTCACGTCGCAACAGAGCGTCGGCATGGCATGAATTTTGGTATGGGGATAGTTCGGTGGCTGTATAGTGACATAAGCTACTTTTTTCCACGGAAAAACATCTCATTCCCGTTCCCGTGGGAAATAATCTATTTTCCCATGGAAATGAGATGTTTTTCCGCGGAAAAAGTAGCCTATGTCACCCTGCAGACTCTTTCCCGTGGGAAAATACAATATGTTGCACAAGTTTGTCCTTCTTTCACGTCGCAACAGAGCGTCGGCATGACATGATTTTTTGTATGGGGATAGCTCGGTGGCTGTAGTGACATAGGCTACTTTTTTCAGCGGAAAAACATATCATTCCCGTGGGAAAATCGAATATGTTGCAAAATTAAATTCAGCTAGCTGGCGACACCGTGATTCTACAAGACGGACGACGGTACGATGGACGAACACAGAAGATCAGAATATCTGGATTATTATGTCTTTTTACCAAAATTAAGATAAAAATGTATGGATCTGTATTTTTCCACGCAGGAGCGGAAAGAGAGCGATAAAAAACATAAAATTCACCAGCTGATTTTCTTCAAACAATTTGGTGCATTGTAATTCACAGAATAGGCGATAACCTCGCAGACGATATTAAGTAATCCGTTGATGCTTTGCCTACCCCGCAAGGGTTACAGGCGTGATTACAAGTATGGATCAGAAATACTATCACCACCTGTCACGCTTTCACCCTTAACTATTACTTAACTGTGGTAGAAACAGTTCTTAGTAAGCCTTATTAATAAGCCTTAGTAATATTTATTTAACGAAAATGAATACAGTTCGTATATGTGGTTATGAATGAATGGGTATTACAATAAGAAAAATTGTGCAAAATTATAAGAAAAATATTTTTTGAGAGTTCTTATTAACTAACGTATAGATAGTTTAAATTGATTCCGCTAGATGTCGTTACTAGGTTTTTAAAACGCGGTAACGAAATGTTTCCTGACATGTACTTAACTCCCGCCGTAGAGCCGCGCGTCAACTTATAGTGCATACGGTACCTATACGCTTAAATTGTTTCTATTTCGTAGCTTATTCGAGTACCTGCTTTCGATTTCGGTTGTTTGTTATTTGCTTTGTGATTTGGTTAAGGTTGAATGGATTTATATTGGCTTTCATTTTCGGATTTGTGTATTTTCTTGGATCGGTTTTGTTGATTTGGTTGGTATTCCTTTATACATATTTATACTCTGGCTTTGATTTTGCATTTTGTTTATTTAGAATCGTGAATTGGTTTTCGTTGTTTTAGATTGTTTAACAATATTTCAAAGGAATATTAATAGTATAGATAGTGTATACGGTACCTATACACTTACTTCTTTTTTCGTTGGTTATATTTATATTGACTACTGCTTTCGATTTCGGTTTTCTGCGATTTGTTTTGTGATTTGGTTTAAGTTGATTAAATTTTTTTTGCTATGTTTTTCGGATTCGTGTTGTGTCTTGAATTGGTTTTGTTGTTTTGATTTTAATTTGTTGTTTTGATTTTTTGAGAAAAGAACACAAAAGAATCTAGTTCTTTTAGTTATTATTAAATAAAATAAAATACAACTCAAACTTTTTTAATTGTTTAATTATTTTCTAAAAGCAACCTTAGGCTGTATATTGTCTGTTCTATTTCCCTCAAAACCCAAGTAACACATTATTGTCATTATGTGGGCGCAACAACCTACTGTACTCCAAATCGAGAGAAAAGCCAAGGGTCAAGTTAAATTAATTCACGAAAATAAAAACACGCAATATATCCACAAACAACCACAATGCCAAACGCGCATGACAAGTTTTTAACTCGAACTTGCCAAGTTATGTCTCCTTCGAAACAGGCAATAATCAACAACCTTACAGCCTATTTTATAATGTCCGATATTATTCAAATATTTTGTTTAGTTTAATAATGTAGCCTATTCAATCGATTTTCTAAATAGATTTCTTTTATTCACTATTAATTTCTACAGATTAACCTCAATGTTTCGATATTATGAGTTTTTTTTTGATACTGAAAGCTGTCTACAAAAATAGCCTTCATTATCTAATGCCATAAACAAAATACATAAACATATTTAAAAACGTTTTGTTTTTGCCATGGTAACAGCATTAGCTTTCGTTTTTCAGTTTTAAAATATGTTTTTATGATTGTCCCATACATTACAGAAATAAAAACCATTTAATTGTGCTAAAAATTTATCGTTTTATTACCTACATATTTTTGTATAACTGTTACGAACGATGTCAAGCATCCAATTTTATACAACTCCTTTGGAAGATTTTTCGGTAGTTTTTATAAAAGACTAGCTGGCCAGGCAAATGTTGTTCTGCCCTTTTCGACGACCCTTCATATAAAAATTCCTTAAATTCGTAATAAAAAAATATTGAATTTCACTTATCAGGATAAAAACTATCCTATGTCTCAAGTTGGACGAAACTGCACAGAATGTGCAAAATTAAATTGAAATCTGTTCAGTAGTTTAGGAGTTCATCGCAGACAAACAACGTGACACGTAATTTTTATATATAAAGATAATTTGGCCGTAACAGTCAAGCATTCTACCACTGATTCAATTCAGTGTTACTGAACCACCGATGCTAATTAATATAAAATTAATTTTGTAATTAAACTAAATTAATAACGTTACGTTCATGTTATTATGTGACTGCCTCGGGGGTAAAGTGGTCGTAAGCGCGCTAGTTGATTATGTGGTTCTAGGTATGAATTCCAGGGTCGGGCCAAAATAATGCATTGGATATTTCGTTAAAAAAATCAGTACCAGCCTGTATTTAAACCCCGTGCCCCGGAAAGCACGTAAAGCGGCATGGTCCTACGCTTTATCTCTCTCTGATCGTGTTGGATTTCCGTCCAATTGGACTATGAGTGTACTTTCTGCCTCCAATGATTCAAGAGACTCTGGGATTAACCCATTTGCAGAAATGAGTATAGTAATAATTTCGATCAGCAGACAGTCCAACAAGTCGGACATCTCGTAAGCGGTCAAGATATTTTATTAACCAACTTTAAGAAAATGAGGAGGTACTCAATTCGACAGTATGTTATTTTTTATGTGTGTTACTACAGAACTTTTTTCTAGGTGAACCGATTTTGGTGATTCTTTTATTTGAAAGGTGGTGCTTCTCATGTGTTCCCATATAAATTTATACAAGATCTCACCAGTAAATTTTGAGTTATCCTTAATAATGCGTATTTAATTGCCTTGGACTACATTGATGATGTTCTCACTTTATTTATATTGAAGTCGGTTGTACAAAATGTTAAATTTTGCCATTTGTTTTCTCATTTGTTTCTACTTTTACGAGTTTTTCGTCATATGGAATTGTATGTTGACCAAAAATATCCTTGACTGTCCGGTCTACCACCCCAATTACACGTTTATTTGCAAAAATAAAAACGCTTTATACTTGCCGGATTCTGCCATACCTTGTTGTCTGAAGATAGATATTTTTAAGTAATAATTATAATATCTAATAAAGATTCTTAGATAAAGGGTCCCCTCAGGGTTAGTTCTTCATCACACGTAAGATGTCCGAGTATAATGGGGGATCCGATATCGAGATTATCTAATTATGGAGGTTGCTCACTTTACGATTAATAAGCCACACCCACCAAGTTTCCACGGCAAGTACAGCCTCATAACCGACGATAATGTGGGATGTCATAACAGCGCGGAATTTTAATCTTTTAATGTTACTTTTGATCTTACTCCACATGAGTAAGCCTAAAGTATACTTGAAAATGGGTATGACCCTACCGTTAACTGCACCTGTTTTATTCATGTATGACAAGGGACGGTTCAAAACTTTTGTCAAGCGTGCAAAAACAGATCGCGAAATAATTGTTTCATGTCCGCTTTATCAACACCTATAATATTATTGAGTGATTATAAAATGTACTAAATAAGTTTAAATTATTTCAACGATGTCCTTTTATATGGTCTACTTTTGGAGAATCGTGAATGATCATAAAAGTTAGATCAAAAAATGAAACCAATCAAAAATAAGCAATAGTATAAGATTTTTAGAAACATTTGATGCTTGGAAATAATGACTAATTTTATGTCAAAGGTTATAATATTTTTGGAATATTAGTTTTTAAAGGAAATTTAAAATAAAAGTATTTGCATCGGCCGGGAATCGAACCCGGGCCGCCCGCGTGGCAGGCGAGCATTCTACCACTGAACCACCGATGCTTGTTAATATGTAATTAATTTTGTTATTTAAATATATAATCTAAGTTATTGAAGTGAACGCAAACATTTTATTGTTAATTGTGCAATAATAATAGGCAGAGACTACGGACTTCCATTTGGCACGATCCTGACACACCTCTCTCGCTTCCTCCACGTCCATATACCTACGCATACACGCTCGTCGGTTAAGGGTACTCCTAATCTGGCCCATTTTTAATGTATCGCCGATTTGGTCGATAAACTTTCGTCTAGGGCGTCCCTTCCCGACCCTGTTGTTATTTAAATATATAATTTATGTTATTGAAGTGAACGCAAATGTTTTATTGTTAATTGTGCAATCAAATTTGACTCATTGTCATGTAACGCAGAAGTGCTGGCGCTTAAATTACTTCAGCTTTGTAAATTTTGTACAAGATATAATAATTTTATAGTCATGCTATAATACGAATGGAGGAATGCGCTCGCATAAAATATCAGCTTAAATAGCGGCTTAATGCTGTCATGCTGTTATGTTCCGTATGATGAATGCCAAGAAGCGACGATCCTTTATACCTATAACGAGGTATTCAATTCCACCTTAATATCTACTCGTCTCTTAGTAGATGTAGTGCACTACGGATCACAGAATCCCCTTACCATCAAGTGTGTTCGTATGTTACAGTTACTTACTTGTATGTAATTTTTTTTTAGAATACGCGTGACAAACGAGCACAAACTTCACGTAATGATAAGTGAATGCTATGTATGACTCATAGACACCTACATCTATCCTCGATTAAGAATCAAAATGCAGATGCGTTGTCAACCTTGAGAAATAAGATGGAATGCTTCATTATCGGGAATAGCGTTTCCGTTCTCTACAATCACCATATGAAACACAGCAGTATTGACAACAACATTTTACGATGGTAATCTATGAAAGCGATATGTACTATATAATATTATGTCCATAATAAAATCACTTGCGTAAACAATTTCCTCCACGTGTGATGATATGAAATTTAATTGATACACATTTTAAAACCGCAGTAATAAGCATCGGTGGTTCAGTGGTAGAATGCTCGCCTGCCACGCGGGCGGCCCGGGTTCGATTCCCGGCCGATGCATTATCTTTTGCCCTATTAGATAAAGATTTACAACTAATAGTGTTAATTTTTTTTTAGAGTAACGAGAACTTGATACTTCTTGTATCAGTAATGAGGTTCATCTTAGTCTGTTTCAACGTGGTAGAGCCATGCTGTAGCTATATTTTGATTGTAGCACGAATGGGTCAGTTCTACTGGGGAAGGAACACGCTATCACAGAATACACATATAGAAATACCAGCGTAAAAGATTAGCTTACTTTGTTGAGTTTCATATGGTTAATGTAGAGAAATTTAATGTAACTTAATGTAGAGAAACTATTCCTGGAAACGGGGCATTCCATCTTAGTCCTCAAAGTTTGCAACCCATCTGCATTTTAATTACACAATAGATGTTAATATTTATCGGTCGTAGCATCCACTAAGCATTAGGTGAATTGTGTGCGTTTTCAAACTTTGTCTTTTGTCAACCTTATTCTAAAATTGTGGTCCTGGGTTCGATCCTTTAATGGGTTTTCTGTCCAAAAATTTACTGCAGCGTAAATTGCCTCGAAGTGACTCCCTGGGATGGCAAAAAGTTCGACAGCTGCCGACAGTACCATATTTTAGGATGTATTCCCGATTTATGGTCTTGATAACCAGATCCTGTATCGCACAGACAAAATCTTCGGTTTGCCCAAAGAGCTCCTTTAAAATGCAGCCAGAAGTTGGCTGCGTCTATGAAAGGACAGCTACGTGGCGTAGTGGCTTAGCAATGAGTTGCAACGCTTGGGGCCGCGGGTTTGAATCCCGCACGGAGCAAGTATTTGTATGGCCTACGAATAATTGTTCCGGGTCTGGATGTTTGTCTTTGTGCAATATATGTTTGTAAACTGCCTCCACGATACAGGAGAAAATTCTAGTGTGGGGGTAACGTTTTTAAAAAAAGAAAAATAATAAAAAAAAGGCCCAGGCATTGTAGAACCTTCCATGGAACTCCTTACCTCTCCTTCCACTCGGTATCTTGGTCAGGAACGCCTTGTACTGCCGGATTCTTTATTATTCCTTTTATAATGATGTCCGTGTGTATAGGGCATCTGATTTCACGAGGAAGTATTTATAAACGCTGCACACTTCTTATTTTTGTACGGTAAAGACACTTAATAAGCCATGCCCACCATTTTACATTGCAACTTCAGCCGATCTCCGATAGGAGGTCCTAAAAGTGCGAGCTTTTCTATCCAGGGCGTTAAGTTAGGTCTGATTCTACCTGAGTAATCTCCAAAGGTATATAACAAAAGAACGGGCATTACTCAACCTTTTTCTAGGTCAACCGATTTTGATGATTCTTTTATTTGAAAGTTGGTACTTCTTATGTGTGTTCATATAAATTTGATCAAGATCTGACCAGCAGTTTTTGATATATCCTTAATAATGCGTATTTAATTGACTTGGACTACATTGATTTTGTCACTTTATTTATATTCAAGTCGGTTGTACAAATTTTTAATTTAACCATTTGTTTTCTCATTTGTTTCTACTTTTACGAGTTTCTTGTCATATGGAATGGTATGTCGACCAAAACTATCGTTGACTGTCCGGTCTATCACCGCAATATTACGTTTATTTGTAAAAATAAGAATGCTTTATAGTTGCTGGATTCTGCCATATCTCGTTGACTAAAGAAAGATATTTTTAAGTAATAATAATAATATCTAATAAAGATTCTTAGATAAAGGTTTAGTTCTTCATCACACGTAAGATGTTCGAGTAAAATGGGGATCGATATCGAGGTTATGTAATTATGGAGGCTGCACACTTTACGTTTATTATGGTAATAACGATTAATAAGCCACACCCACCATATTTTCGCGGCAAGTACAGCCTCATAAGTCATAACTTACAATATCGTGGGATGTCATAACAATAATTTTTTAATCTTTTAATGTTAGGATTGGTCTGACTCCACCTGAATAAGCCCAAGGTATACATGAATAGGGTAAGAATCTACCGTTAACTCATCATCATCATTTCATCATCATTACAGCCCTTCACAAGTCCACTGCTGAACATAGGCCTCCCCCAAGGAATGCCACAAAGCACGGTACTGAGCCACCTGCATCCATCGACTTCCTGCATGTCTTACCAGGTCGTCACTCCATCTTGTGGGGGGACGCCCTACACTTCGCCTACCGGTACGAGGCTGCCACTCGAGAACCTTTCTTCCCCATCGGTTGTCGGTTCTTCGAGCTATATGGCCGGCCCACTGCCACTTCAGCTTACTAATCCGTTGGGCTATGTCGGTTACTCTGGTTCTACTGCGGATATCCTTATTCCTAAGTTTATCACGCAGAGAAACTCCGAGCATAGCCCTCTCCATAGCTCGCTGAGCGACCTTGAGCTTCCTCGTACGGCCAGCAGTGAAGGACCACGTCTCAGTTCCGTAAGTCATCACTGGCAACACGCACTGGTTGTACAATTTTGTTTTAAGGTTTTGAGGTATTTCTGATGAGAAGATGTGTCGTAGCTTCCCGAACGCTGCCCAGCCGAGTTGAATCCGTCGATTGACCTCTCGGTCGAAGTTGGACTTACCTAGTCGGACTATTTGTCCCAGGTAAACATACTCGTCAACAACTTCGAGCTTAGTGCTCCCAACAACTACCGGCATAGGTGTGACATGGACATTAAACATAATCTTTGTTTTGTCCATGTTCATCTTAAGACCTATCCGTTGGGAGACACTATTGAGGTCATTGAGCATAGTGCTTAGCTCCTCCAGCGATTCTGCCATGAGGACTATATCGTCGGCAAATCGAAGGTGAGTGATGTACTCGCCATTGATGTTAATTCCGTATCCTTTCCAGTCCAGAAGCTTAAAAACGTCTTCCAATGCAGCGGTGAAGAGTTTCGGGGATATAACGTCACCCTGTCTTACACCTCTCTGCAATTGGATAGGTTTCGTACTCTGGTTCTGTACTCGGATAGCCATCGTAGCTCTACTGTACAAACACTTCAGCACTTCGATATACCGACAGTCAACTTGGCACCGCTGAAGGGACTGCAGCACCGCCCAAATTTCGACGGAATCAAAGGCTTTCTCATAGTCCACATACGCCAGACATAGTGGCAAATTGTACTCTTCGGACTTCTGTACAATTTGCCGTAGGGTATGTATGTGGTCTATGGTGCTAAAGCCCTTTCGGAAACCGGCTTGTTCGGGAGGCTGGAAGTCGTCAAGTCTGCGCGCGAGACGATTCGTAATGACTCTCGAAAACAGCACGTAGACGCGGCTCAGACGTCCGGGATATCTTCGGAATAGTGTCGAATAAGACTCGCTCTTGGATCGTTACTCACACTTGCGTGTGGCTCCAACGATGACGTGTACAGCTGCCCATAGAACCTCTCAATCTCACTCAAAATCTCAGGTGCCCCGGAAACGATGCTGCCACATTCGGTCTTCAGCTTTGACAGTTGGCTCTTTCTGGCAGACAGATCTCTGGCAAAGACTTTGGAGCCTTGGTTCCGCTCGATCGCTTCTTCAATACGAGCTGTATTGAAGTTGCGTAAGTCTCGCCGCATGAATTTGGAGATCTGTCTGTTCAGTTGTTTGTATGCTGTCAAATCTGTTGAAGAATGTAGCCTCATCTCCCGTCTAACAGCCATGAGATTAAGAGTGTGATCGGAGAGTTTTTGTGTTCTTCTGCGGTGGGTCTTGCAGATCTTAGCTCCGACCGCATGGACAGTTTCCACGAGCTTGTCATTCATATCGTCCACTTCATTGCAGTCTTCTAGGCACTGAAAACGGTTTTGTAACTCGAGCTGAAAGGTTTCGGGACTTTGGATTAGAGCACGAGGGGGACGGAGCGTTGACTTCACCAGACGAGACCTCTCCAACTTAACATTTAGGTTCAGTGTGCCTCTAACCATTCGGTGATCGCTGCCGGTTTTCACCTTCGCGATCACTGAGACATCACTGAACAGTTGTCGTCTGGTCGTCATAATGAAGTCAATCTCATTTTTTGTCGAACCGTCGGGGCTCGACCAGGTCCACTTCCTGTGGGGCCGCTTCTTGAAGAAAGAGTTCATCATAAAGAGTCCCTCTTTCTCCATGAAGTCGGCCAGCTGCTGGCCCCTTGGGTTCCGTTGCCCTATTCCAAATTTCCCTACTTTCAGCTCACCGTTCTCTCTTGTGCCAAGTTTTGCATTGAAGTCTCCCATTAACACCGTATATTGAGTTTTGGAGGAATGCATGGCTCTAGAGATATCCTCATACATTTCCTCCACCTCCTCATCGGGGTGTGCCGAGGTTGGTGCGTAAACCTGTATGACCTTCAGCGAATACCGTTTGGTGATTCTGAGTATAAGGTACGCAACCCTCGTCGACACACTCCCGATCTTTACAACGTTGTTAACGAGAGACTTGTGGACGATAAATCCGACACCTCCTTGGGACAGATGGTCGCCCTCCCGGTGATAGAACAAGTTGCCGGATTCGAGGATTACCGTGTCCTCCCCCTCTCTTCGGACTTCGGATAATCCTATAATATGCCAGCGCAACTTGTCTATCTCTTCTTCCAGCTCCACGATCTTCTCGTCAGTCCTCAGGGTGCGTGCGTTGTACGTTGCCAGGTCGAGTCGTCTAAGGTGGCAACCGAACCTCCACCGGAGATTCTTAGCACCCCCTGCTCCGCCGTTACCATGGTCGCCACCGTAGCCAGGAATAGCGGGGCCGCCGGGGACTGGGGGCCGTTTATTATTGTCATTGCTCATGGGGGGTATTTTGCCATAGTTGCCATGTTTGGCGAGCGGGTTGGCAACCGCAGTTTTTTTATTGTATTTATGCCGTTACCAGGAAGATGTTGCTGCCCATCTCCTGCCTGTTTCCCTTTGTCGCCTTTTACGACACCCACGGGAGGATATGGGGTAGTGGATATTCTTGACCGCCACTACACGGCAAATATAACCGTTAACTGCACCTGTTTTATTCATGTATGACAAGGGACGGTTCAAAACTTTGGTCAAGCGTGCAAAAACAGATCGAGAAATAATTGTTTAGTGTCAGCTTTATCCACACCTACGTTTTGTTTTTAATATTATTAAGTAAATAATTTATATAATATACTAAATAAGTTTGAATTATTTCAGTGATGTCATTTTATATGGTATACTTTTGGAGAATCGTCAATGATCATTAACAGTTTTCATAAAATGACACCAATGAAAAATAAACAATAGTGAAAGATTTCTAGAAAGAAACATTTGGTTTTTGGAAATAATGAATTATTTTATATCAAAGGTTATGATATTTATGGAATATTAATTTCTTAAAGGAAATTTAAAATAAAAGTATTTGCATCGGCCGGGAATCGAACCCGGGCCGCCCGCGTGGCAGGCGAGCATTCTACCACTGAACCACCGATGCTTGTTAATATGTAATTAATTTTGTTATTTAAATATATAATTTAAGTTATTGACGTGAACGCAAATATTTTATTGTTAACTGTGCAGTAATTTTTTTTTGAATTACTTCACCTTCGTAAATTATTTACAAGATGTCATAACTCCGTAAAGTCATGCTGTAATACGAATGGAGAAACGCGGTCGCATAAAGTATTAGCTTAAAATAGCAGCTTAATGCCGTCGTGCCGTGTTTCGTATGATGAGTGCCGAGAAGCGAAGATCCTTTATACCTTATAACGAGGTATTCAATTCACCTACTCATCTCTTAGTAGATGTAGTGCACTACGGATCACAGAATCGCCTCACCGTCAAGTGTATTCGTGCGTTACAGTTACTTACTTGTATATATTTTTTTAGAATAAGGGGGACAAATCAGCACAAACGTCATGTAGTGGTAAATTAATGCTATGTATGGCCCGTAGACACCAACATCCATCCTCGATTAAGACTCAGAATGCAGAAGCGTTGTCAACCTTTAGAAATAAGATAGAATGCCTCATTATCGGGAAAAGCTTCTCCGTTCTCTACAATCACTATATGAAACACAGCAGCATTGAGCTTCTAATTTACGATGGTAATCTATGAATGCGATATGTACTAGATAACATTATGTCCATGTAAATAAAAACACTTGCGTAAACAATTTGCTCCACGTGTGATGATATGAAATTTAATTGATACACATTTTAAAACCGCAGTAATAAGCATCGGTGGTTCAGTGGTAGAATGCTCGCCTGCCACGCGGGCGGCCCGGGTTCGATTCCCGGCCGATGCATTATCTTTTGTCCTATTAGATAGAGATTTACAACTAATAGTGTTAAATTTTTTTTTAGAGTAACGAGAACTTGATACTTCTTGTATCAGTAATAAGGTTCATCTTAGTCTGTTTCAACGTGGTAGAGCCATGCTGAAGTTATATTTTGATTGTAGCACGAATGGGTCAGTTCTACTGGGGAAGGAACACGCTATCACAGAATACACATATAGAAATACCAGCGTAAAAGACTAGCTTACTTTGTTGAGTTTCATATGGTTAATGTAGAGAAACTTAATGTAACTTAATGTAGAGAAAGTTTTCACTGGAAACTGGGCATTCCATCTTAGTCCTCAAAGTTAGCAACGCATCTGCATTTTAATTACACAATAAATGTTAATATTTATGGGCCATAGCATCCACTTACCATTTGGTTAATTGTGTGCTCGTTTGTCACCCTTATTCTAAAATTGTCATTCTGGGTTCGAATCATTTATTGGGTTTTCTGTACAAAAATTTACAGTAGCGTAAATTGCCTCGAAGTGACTAGAATAGAATGGAATAGAATATTTTTTATTCAATATAGATCACACGTGTAATTCTTATTGAAAGTCATTTTTTACTTTACCACTGGTTCGAAAAAAAACCTCTGTCCTGGGAAGAACCAGCAAGAAACCCAGCGAGACTTTTTTTTAATAGCAAATTTTACATTAATGGTTGTACAAACTATATAAGTACAAAATTTATTTTAGAAACAGCTTGGAAGCGACCACCTCTTTCCCAGGGGTTATTATCAACCATGTATTCATTTATACTATAATAAACCTTTTTATACAGTTTCAACTCAACAAAATATTTAAACTTAGTAATAGAGAGAGCCTCTACACTTTCAGGGAGCTTGTTGTAATAGCGTATACATTGCCCCAAGAATGAAACTGACTCTGTGGAGTCGAGAAACTGGTATCACTAGCTTGTGTTTGTTCCTAGTGTTTACATAATGTATATCACTTTTTTACTAAAACTACCTTTGTTTTTGTGAACATACATTAAATTTTCATAAATATACTGAGAGGCCAAAGTTAATATATTTATTTCTTTAAATTTATCCATTAAGGACTCTTTCGGTTTTAGGTTGTAAATAGCTCTAATGGCCCTCTTCTGTAAAACAAAAATAGTTTCTGAATCAGCCACATTTCCCCACCGCAAAATCCCATAAGACATTATGTTATGGAAATAACTTAATGTCTTTTGGGATTATATAACTCCTTGGAATGGCAAAAAGTTCGACAGGTGCCGACAGTGCCATATTTCAGGAGGTATTCCTGATTTTGGTCTTGACAACCCGATCCTGTATCGCACAGGCAAAACCTTCAGTTTGCTTAAAGAGTTCCTCGAAATGCAGCCAGAAGTTGGCTGCGTCTATGAAAGGCCCATGTAGAGCATTTTAGAAACTCCCTTGAAACTAGTCACTTCTCCTTCCACTCGGTATCTTGGTCGGGAACGCTTTGTACTGCCAGATTCTATATTATACATACGTAATGACGTCCTTGTGGAATAGGGCATCTGATTTCATGAGGAGGTAATTATAGACGCTGCACACTTCTTAGTTCTGTATGGTAAGGACCATTTTCCATGGCAACTACAGCCGATCTCCGATGAGATGTCTCAAGGTATATAACATAAGAACGAGCATGACTCAACCGCTGCGCCTGTTTTATTCACGCCCGACAAGAAACTGCTTAGAACTTTTGTCTAGCGTGCAAAAACAGATCGCGACATGGTTGTTTGATGGCCGCTTCATCATATGAATTATTATTAAATATATTCTGAATTATTTCAGCGATTGACTTTTATATGGAACACTTTTGGAGAATAAGTCAATGATAGAAGTTTTGAAGATTTTGGTTTGATGCTATGCATGCTAAAATAACCGTGCTAACATTTAATTCTTATTGAAAAAGGCTTTAAGGTACTATTTTGTGCAATAGGTCTAAGAGAACTGAATTTGTAGACCCATTGGTCGGCCCCGGACATGAAATTACATTTGTACGCGGCTGACTACTGGTAAAATACACTTTTCGAGTTAAACCCAAAGTAATGAGCAAAATTGGTACTATTCGTTTAGTTAATTTCAACTGTATATAAGAAAATCACGAAAAAACCAGTAGTCAGCCACTTATGGCTGAGTACTGGATCTACTTTAAAAATTCGAAATCCACTAGTCGGCCACCTAAATTACAACATATTAAACAAATAAAATGCATGTAACAGTTAATTTTATTACAAAAAAAAACATTTTATTGTAACACAGTATAACAATCTACCACAAATTACAGCAAATACACTCAAAAACTTACCAAATACTTGAGCAGGTTTCCTTAAGAAAAAAATTGCAACAGCGACGCATCTAGTCATGTCTTTGGCAGCAGTGCAAATTAATGAGTGTAACTCGTGAACCTGACATGCTATTTGTTAGTAGGTGTGCGTATTAGTCAATAAGGAGACACAGGTTCAATTAAACGTTATTTTAACGGTATAAACAAATTTCAACACTATTTATATGGAAATAATGTCTGTAAAGGCTGACTACTGGTGCGGGGCTGAATACTAGGTATTTTACACTACGCTCTTAAAAATCAAAATGCAAATGCGTTGTCACCCCTGAGGACTAAGATAGAATGCCCCGTTTCCAGTAAAAAGTGTCTTCGGTGCTCTACACTTACCACATGAAACACAACATTGTGCTGTTATTTAACGCTAATAATAATCTATGACAGCAATATGTCCATACTAGATAATATTAGGTCTTCACCTATGAAATTGCGGTTTTTTTATGAAATAAGTTCACGATTGTTTTTTATTTCTCTTTATCAAATTAATCACCCATGCAATCGCATCGACCTCTCGATCGATCGATCTGTTGTACAGTATGAGGTCGCACGTCTGTATCATTGTGTTCGGTTCTTCACAGTACACATCTGCAGTAATGCTCATTCCGTTTGGTAAGAAGCTGTGATATTATTACACCAGTGTTAGACAACTAAACATTGACCATAACTTTTCTAGGGGTACGTTTTAGTTTGAGGTATGGTTTAGGTGCTGAACCAGGATACAACCAACTTGCTGAGTGCTTGCGATTGTCAAACAGAATTCATTTTGCGTCGCAGGTAACAATGCGGTTCAAAATTCCTTCATTTCTGTGCCTGTTAATCAGTGCAAGACACGGCTCGACGAGCACAACGCGCTAGCGATCATTGAGTTTGTGGGGCACCCATTTTTCAAGCCTTTTTTACCTTGAAAATTTCACGCGAATGGACCAATATTGTTTTGATGCTAACGTCGAAAGCTGCTGCTAATTCAGCCGTAGATTCAGTACCATCAGCTTCCACAATCGCCTTTAATTCGTCATTGTCGACCAAATGTTTGTAGTATTAGCTCCGTAAACGTCCTTGATGTTGCGTGCCGCTTGTGCCGCGTTGCTGCCTAGATGGTATTCATATTCCATAACTACTCGTATTTTTACATAGCCATGATGACGAAAAAGATTCAAATGAGATGAAAACATAACGCTTATCAATGAACAAATTACTATTTACAAGTATAAAATTTAAAAATTCTGTGCAACGGACAATATATCTGTGCAATATATCTATATATATATATATAATTTATTGTTGATTTTCTAAATCGATCAACCGACTTTGATAATGTTTAAATGGGACCATCTGATTACCCTTTGAAACAAAAAAGAAAGAATTTTTTAAATCGGTTCAGGCGTTTTCGAGTAATCGGTGAACATACACGAAAAAAAGATTCCAACGAATTGTTAACCTCCTTCTTTTTGAAGTCGGTTTATTAATTTGAAATTAGAATTCTTAGCCAAACGAAAATTATTTTGATTTGAAATGGCCAGTACTGCATAACGGTAATTTCATAGATAAAGGCCTACTCGTATTATAATTTCCATATAAATAACAACATTTGCGTAAACAATTTACTTCAAGTGTGATGAGCCCGGGTTCGATTTCCGGCCGATGCAAAATTACCTTTTGTCTATTAGGTAGATATTTTTGACAAAATAGAGTTTAAAATATAATTTGGTAATGATGACCGGGTCGAGTCGAGCAATTTTACAAATGCAGCACGTATGAGGAGGGACGAGAATTGGATAACCCTTTTATTTTTTTTATAGGATAGGGTGATAAACGAGCATACAGCCCACCTGATGGTAAGTAGTTGCTGTGACCCATAGACATCTACATCTATCCTCAATAAAGAATCAAACTGCAGATGCGTTGTCACCCGTGAGGACTAAGATGGAATGCCTCTTTACCAGTAAAAAGGTTCGTCGGTTCTCTACACTCATCACAAGAAACAAAGCAGTGTTAAGCTGCTATTTTATTCTGGTATTCTGTGCGAGCGTGGTCCTTCCCCGGCCGAGCCGACCCATTCGTGCTACAACTATACTTCTAATATAGTTGCAGCATGGCTCTACGACGTAAACTTTTTTACTAGTAACGAGGTCCATCTTAGTCATTTTCAACTTGGTAGAGTCATGTTGCATCTATATTATGATTGTATCACGAATGTAGCTTAACCAGAGAAGGACCACGCTATCACAGAATACCAGCGTAAAATAGTAACTTAATATTCGACGGTAATATGAAATTTAAATCTTTAATTTAAATTTACTTAATTTCATAAACTTTTGAAAGTGTAATACCACATGTTTTTTTTACAGCAGAGAAATATATTCTTGCAGCAGAAATAGATAATTGGTCAGCAAACCATGGCTAGCAAGCATTATTAAATCAACCGGCAATTTTTAACATTCTGGACGGCTGTAAATTTTTTAGTACAGCAGATTAATTATATAAGCTGCAATGAGTGACTCGTGTTTAGAAAATTTGGATAACACTTAGAAGGTAAGCAACTAAACAATAATAAAGATCATGATTATTAATAAAAAAATGTACGCGGCTTTGGAGTGGCCCAGTGGCCATCCCAACCGCACCTTAATTTACTGACGCTGTTATTACTTGATACGTATTTCCGTATTTTTACAAATTTTACAGTACACTTCAATTTAACCAACTACTGCTGGCCGCACCTAGTTCTTGCCGGCTAGAACTAGGTGTAACCGCACTTCAGCTTTTAGCCGTAACATATTTTTACAAATTTAACAGTACACCTAAATTTAACCAACTACTGCTGGCCGTACAACAAATTATAACTTGGTAGAGTTATGCTATAGCACGAATGTGAGAACGCGCTCACATAGTATACTTCAAAAAGCAGTTTAATGCTGTCATGCTGTTATGTTTCGTATGATGAGTGCCGAGAAGCGAAAATCCTTTATACCACTAACGAGGTATTCCATTCCACCGTAATACTCATCTCTGAGCAGATGTACCGCACTATGGATCACAGAATCCCCTTACCTTCAAGTGGACTGTGTGCTCGATTATTACAGTTAGTTATATATTTTTTTAGAATAAGGGTGACAAACGAGCACAAACTTCACCTAATGGTAAGTAGACGCTATGGCCCATGTATTTTGAATCTTAATCAGGGATAGATGTAGGTACATTTATTCTCGATCAAAAAATATGTAAGTGCGTTGTCATCCTTGAGGACTAAGTTAGTAAGCCACGTTACCAGTGAAAAGAGTCTCCGGTTCTCTACACTCACTATACAAAACGCAGCAGCATTTTTTTTTTGCGGATGGTAAATCATCAAATGACGCCTTTCGCTCTGGGTGGAGCGGAAGGGAGTGTCAGACTTTTACTGACTAAACACCATCCGTGTTCCTTCAGTGCCCTTACGTTCCGGAGCCGCGGTATCTCTTTCGAACAGCCCGCAGCCCCGGCAGGCGTCGGCCCTTGCGGGCCCCTTCACGATGCTGACAGCTCTTTGAGGCGCGCGTGGAACAAAACGCGCCGTCGACACGGCCTGTCGTCGTTAGACGGACGGACGGCGAGCTACCCATTGCTCGCCATCCACAGGCCCGCGCCTACGGTGGCCGGGGGACACGACGTAGCCCCCGACGCCCGGGGCGTCTCCCGCGGCGGCCGGGAAGGAAAGCTGCTGCTCTCTTCTTCTCCCGCTCCGCCACCTCATTCGCTAGCATCACTGCTTCGCAGAAGGTGGTGACGGCATCCCATTTCGTCTCGCTCCGGACCATGGCTTCGACCGGGGCCGGACGCGAGAGGTCGCCGCCGCCTATCGCCGCTACGAGGACACGGCGGTGCTCCGCCCAAGCAGGGCACACCTCCACGGTGTGCTCCACCGTGTCCTCCGGTCGATCCTCGCAGTGGAAGCACCCGGGCGTTTCCTCCCGCCCGATTCGGTGCAGGAACCTCCCGAACACACCGTGTCCGGTGAGGACCTGCGTCAGGCGGAAGGTGAGGACGCCGTGGCGCCTCTCAAGCCACTCCTCAAAGAGGGGTCTTATCGCCGCTATAGTGGCGTGCCCAGCACGGGGTTGCGACAGTCGCTCTCTCCATGTCGCCATGAGATCACGCCGCAAGTCTGTCCGCTGCACGACAACTTGCCGCGGCAGCGGGGTTTCCCCCCGGCATAGTGCCTCCGTGCGCCATTCGTGCAGGGGCGCGAGGACTATCGCCTCCAGATCCCATGGCGGCAATCCGGCAAGGAGGCACGCCGCCTCGCGGGAGATCGTGCGGTAGCCGCGAACCATTCTTACGGCGACCACCCTTTGGGGCGCGTTCAGGTGGTGGACGGCAAGCCGCGCCAAACCACGCGCCCACACCGGGGCCCCGTAAAGGGCCATGGACCGCACAATCCCCACGTAGAGCCTCCGGCAGGAGGCGTTTGGCTCCCCCAGGTTCGGCAGGAGCCGCCTGAAGGCAGCCCCGGTCCGTTCCAGTTTGGGAGCCAAACGTCGGAAGTGCTCAACGAAGTTCCATCGGCCGTCGAGGACGAGTCCTAGGTACTTCAACGTCAACTCGACGCCGACGGATACCCCTCCTACCATCACTGAGGATCCCGGTGGTGGCCTGTTCCGAGGACCATGGAAGTGCATGGCCTCGGACTTGTGCAGAGCCACCTCAAGACCCAGCTGCCGAATCCTCTCAACGACTATCGCAACCCCGCGTGTCATATTTTCCGCCGCCGCCTCGTACGACCCCCCCCTGTGCCAGTACCAGCGTGTCGTCAGCGTAGCAAACTACGCTGACGCCGGTAGGGAGGTCGGCGCGCAGCACCCAGTCGTAACCGATGTTCCACAGGGGCGGCCCCAGAACCAAACCCTGTGGGACACCGCACGACATTTCTCGCCGGTTCCACTCACCATTGCGACCGGGGTAGATGACGGCCCTGTCCGTCAGATAGTCCCCAACTATACGACGGAGATAGGTCGGCACCCGGTGATACCGGAGTGCCTCCCTAATGCAGCTCCAGGGCATGGAGTTGAAGGCGTTGGCGATGACGAGGGACACCGCCAAAACAACCCCCCCCCTGGCCACTGCATCCCCCGTCGTGAGGGCTCTCACGCGCATGATGGCGTCCACCGTAGAGCGCCTCTTGCGGAAACCAAACTGGTGTTCCGCAAGATCCGGCCCCGGTCCCGCAAGGTGCTCGGCGAGGCGGTTTGCAATGACTCTTTCAAAGAGCTTGCCCACCTCGTCGAGCAGCACCACGGGCCGGTATGCGGACGGAGAGTTCGCAGGGCGCCCCGGCTTCCAAATGAGGACCAGCTTCCCCGTCTTCCAACGAAGCGGGAATTGGCCTCTCTTCAAGCATGCGCTTAGGAGCCCCTCCAGTCGGGGCCCGAGAGCTTCCGAGGCCAGGACCCAGGCTTTGCCAGGCAAGCCATCGGGTCCTGGGGTGGTATTCCTGGCCTTGAGCCTACGTACCGCCACTCTCAGGTCTACCCCGGTCCCTTCCGGGATGTCGTCGTCGTCGTCCTGGTGGTCCGCTTCCGGCACCGCAGGTGGCGTAGCCATAGGCGGGGGCGGATGTTCCCCTCGCGCAGGGAACAGAGCGCTTACCACGTCCTCCACGAGCTGAGGCCGGAGACTCTGCGTCAGCGGGGGGGCCCAGGTGCGGAGTTTATCCCGCACCATCTTGTAAGGGCGCCCCCACGGATCTCTGTCGAGAGTCTCCAGCATCTCCTCACGGGCCCGATCCCGGGCCCGCATGACAGCCTCCCGGAGGGCGGTTTTCGCCGCTCTGTATCCCTCGTACAGCTCCGCCTCAATGGCTGCCGCATTCGGTGGACGAATGCGGAGCCTGCGATGCCTGGCGTACAGGTGCCTGAGTTGCTATTTTACGTTGTTAGTTTGTGAGAGTGCGGTCTTTCCCCGGTCGAGCCCATTGCTGCTGCAAACATGTAATAGCTGTTGCGTGCCTTTATCGTGTCAGAAATAAATTGTTATTGTATAGTAATAACGTAGTCTACAGTTTAACATATCAGTGTCAAGACAAAGTATTTGCGTATAACTTAATTGAGAGCGCAATGAGTCCAGTGTGACGGACTTTACATTGCTCCCGATTTTGTAATGTTATTTAATAAAACTGAAGTCACAATAATAACTTACAAGGAACGGCAGTGTTTTATCTGCGTCCATCGACTACCTGCATATATTACCAGATCGTACTCCATCTAGTGAGGAGACGCTCTACCCTTAGCTTACTGGCACGACACTGCCAGAACCTGTCTTCTCCGTTTGCCTCAAATTTCGATACGTTATTTATTTATTTATTTATTTATTCTTCTTTACATCTACCTTATAATAAGGGATATAAAGGGCGGACTTAATGCCTTGTGGCATTCTCTACCAGTCAACCCTGGATGATTTGAGAAGCTGTGGTAGGTGCAACCACTCCATAAATTAAAAATAAGTAAAAAAACATTATATCTCAACATAAACATTATATCAAAAAGCAAATAAATAAAATATTTTTAAACTATACAACTCAATATTATCTACTTTGTAATAAAGAAAAAAAAATAGTAAATATAAACGGACGCTTATATATACAAAATCTCTAAATAAATATAAAATAATACAACACAAAAATAAAATAACATGATGCATATTATATAAAATACATATTATACAAAATATCAATTACAAAGCGAAAGACGGAGAAAAACAAAAATCGGATATATCAGATGGTATTATTTCTGTTAAAGAATTCTCGTACTAGTCTTTTAAAATAATATTTGTTACTGGTTTTTTTTTATATCAACAGGCAAGGCATTCCAGAGCAGTATGGACTGCACAGTAAAAGAGGAATTAAAGAAACCACTCTTATGTGGTGGAATACGAATTTTAAGACTATTTTGGGAACGGGGAACTCTATCATGAGTAGAATATTGGTACTGAAAGTTATCCTTAAGATAAGAAGGAGAATTTGGGTCATTTAAAATTGAATATAGTGCTTGTAAAATTTGGGAGCTACGCCCTTGACGAATAGAAAGCCATTTAAGCTTAGTACGGTACTGAGAAACATGGTCATACTTACGTAAGCCGAAAATGAACCTAATGCAATTGTTGAGAAGGCGCTCCAACTTATCGAGAAGATATTGAGATAGATCTGGGTAACACACATCCGCATAATCAATAATGGGTAATATCAAAGTCTGGACAAGTAGAAGTTTAGTTTTAAAAGGCAGAAAATTTTTGAAACGGCAAAGAGAACGTAAGGTGGCAGTAACTTTACGGCTTATTTCAGAAACTTGAACTCCCCAGCTTAAGGTATGATCTATATGTAAGCCAAGATTTTTTACAGATTTACAAAATGGCAGCAATGTTCCATTGTAAAATACAGGAGAAAGATCATCGTTATTAATCTTGGCTAACATTCTGCTACTACCTATAACCATTACCTTACATTTGGAAGGGTTAACCGAAATACCATGTCTGTATGACCAATCTCTTATGGCATCAAGGTTGTGGTTGATTTTCTTAATATTATGGTTAAGGTCATTAACACTAGATTGCACATAGAGCTGAAGATCATCTGCATAGAGATGGTACGAACAGTTGAGAACTGAAGTAATAGAATTTATAAATAAAGAAAACATTATAGGAGAAAGTATTCCGCCTTGCGGCACGCCTGTTTCAATGTTAGCCCATGTAGAAGACTGTTGTCCTATTCGAACTGATTGCTGGCGGCCGCGAAGATAGGATGAAAACCATTCCAAAGCTGGGATTGAGAATCTAAGATTAGCTAGGAAGGCTATAAGGATATCGTGGTCGACTGTGTTAAAAGCATTTGAAAAATCAACAAGCACTACCACTGTAAGCTTCTGCTCATCCATTCCCATTCGAATGTCATCTGTGACTTTTATCAAGGCAGTGGTAGTACTGTGACCTGCGCGAAAGCCTGACTGATATTTATTCAGCAGTTTATGTTTTGTTATGAACATAGAGATTTGCTTGTGAACACAGGCTTCCAGAACTTTAGATAGGTATGGCAAAATTGAGATTGGTCTAAAATGGGCAGGTAATAAGGGATTAGGTATTTTAGGAAGTGGTCGCACAAATGCTTTTTTCCACTGAGTAGGATATTGGCCTGAGTCAAGGGAAAAGTTTACGATGTGTGTGATTGCAGGCAAAAGGCACTCAAGGATCATGGATATCATAACCTTACTAACCTCATCGCAACCCACAGCCTTGGATTTAATAGCTAATACTGATTTCTGGATCTCATCCTCAGTCACAGGTAAAAAGTGAAAAAAAGGAATAGGAGGAGAAGGCATGGATTGAATGGAAGCTATTGTTGTAGAACGAACTGAGGGATCCATAGGAGAGATAGAGATAAAGTGATGATTTATTTCATCCAGAGTGATTGATGGACCATGATCAGAAGTAACAGCCTTACTAATACCCAGTGTTTTAAGAAATTTCCACACATCGGCGGTCGAAGAATTTGTAATATTGCTATGGATATAACGGCGTTTAGCATTTCGTACCATCTTATTGCATCTGTTTCTTAGCATTTTGTAGCAATCCCAGCTCTCCTGAGTACGATGCTTCTTAAATTTCACAAATGCTCGATCTCGCCTGGTCATTGCCACCTTTACGGCCCTAGTCATCCACGGAGCTGGTGGATGCTTTACTCTTACTGGATGTTTAGGACAATGATTGTTGTACAGACTAAGAACTATATTATTAAGTACGGACACTTTATCGTCAATAGAAGTTGATTTAAAAACAGGGGTTAAGTCCATACGATATGCGTCACTTTTAAGTTTATCAGAATCCATTTTAGCGAAATTACGAATATATAGTACTGCGGGATTGTGCTTAGGAGAAACAAGCTTATATGATATATAAGTAAGGTCGTGTCGTGAAAAAGCAGGAGCCGATAGTTGTCCGTGCTTAATAACATAATCGGGAGAAGCTGTGATAATATGATCAATCCATGAGTCATCAGTGTCAAAGTTGTGGTGAGTTGCCTCTAAGGGGAGAATGTGGAGATTGACTGACTCTATGACTGACCGAAATTTTTGAGAACGAGAAGAATTTCTCAACAAATCAGTATTGAAATCACCCATTATTATGCAGTGCGTGTATTCAGATGAAATGGTAGAGAGAGCGCTTTCAAAAGCGTTGAAAAAGTTAATAGCAAGTGGACAGTATACTACCCCAAGAATTGCCTTTACACCTTTGATATCGATTTCCAGAAACAGAAACTCCAATGAGGCAGAATAAGGAGATGGTGAAGCTAAAATTGTTTTATAAGGAATATTTGCTTTTAGATATATGGCGACACCTCCACCTCCTTTTTCAGTCCCGTCGTTACGCACAAGAACAAAGTTATTTAAGGGATACATGTTGGACATTAATGAAGGCTTTAGCCAACTTTCTGATACTAAGATTGCATGAACACAATCTATAGAAAAAACTTCTTCAATATAAGAGTAATGACCCGGTATGCTCTGAGCATTAATATGACATACATTTAGAAAATTTTTACGAGGAGTAAGTAAATTGAGTGAGGGCAAGCTATTAGTATAATTACAAGACTCGAACGAGACATCTGAATCATGTGCAGAATAAAAAGATTTATCATCCGACGTAGCTGACATTAATAATAATATGTATATGATAAATATAAAACAATATGTTAAAAAAATAGTTATATAACACAGAATATAAATTACTTAAACTAAATAATAAAAATACGACTCAATTCATATATATCACCCAACAGTTAACTGATTGCAAAAAGCATAATGAATAAAATATACAAAGATAATAATAATAACAAAAGGTAATCAACACAAACTAAGACTACTTGATAACAAGACCACTAAAGTTTAAAAATTGATCTAAGTAGGTAGTTTAGTGACTAAAATAACAAGATAATTTAATAGAATTATTTAAAAGCAAATTAACCAGTTGTAAACAGTATTGCAAAAAAAAAAACTTTAAAGTATTTTTACAGTGTGACACAAAAAAGCAAAAAGTTGCTAACAATGCAGGAAGTAGGTGCAATACAAAAAGGGAATACAAAATTATTAAGTTTCGACATACAAGATTAATATTATTGTGAAGCAGTGTACTATGAATGATAATTATTATACATTGTAACTTCAGGCTCAGAAGGGCTAGAACCCAGACCTATAAAGCCAATTACAATAAAAAACACTCTTTGTGCTGTCAGATCTTCAGTTGATTTTGGACCTTTTGTTGACATTTGACATAAACGTTATTACATTATTGCATATTGTATACCTACTCTATTGTAGAACTTGTGTGTAATCAGCTTAACGTAAATAATACAATTACCTTCATCTAATGATAACTGATAATGACAACAAACAACGAAACAACAAAAAAAGAGAAAATAAAAAAAAAACTTAAGAATCGAAGATACAATACACAAACTGCCGACGACAGTGGAATTATTTTTTGGGCACCACACGACGTGTCTTCTTGCTTTCCACACTTTGAACGGCCTGGATGACTTGTTTACGCCTGGCCCCATCTTGCTGACAATTGGGTTCTAATGGGCCTTGCTGCACAGTGTCAGACGTGGAACTAGGCTGGGGCCATTTAGTAAGAAGGATATCAAACTCTTCCTCAGTGAAAATTTTTATGCGGGTACTATCCGGAAGTTTAATGTTTATGGTTCCATCAAGAGTCCAAACATTCTTCATGCCGAAATGTCTGCGAGCCTTCTTATATGTACTCTATCGCAAACGTAAGAAAAGTTTTTAGTAAGAAACTCTGATACCGTGTATGATGTATTCTTTAATTTAGCCTTAGATCTCCAGACTTCGGATTTAGTATCGCGATTATGAAAATGGACAAGTACAGCTCTTACCCGATCACTTCCCGGAGCTCCCAATCGATGGCAGCGTTTCAAGGAAGACTTGCTTATATGTGAAAGGCCCATTTTATTATTAATAAGTGCAAGTACCTCTTGTTCCTCATTTAATCCAGGCTCTTCAGGAATACCATTAAAAAGAAGCACCTTACGCCTTTGTCGCATATCTATTTCATCAACTACATTAGTACACCTTTGAAATTGTTGCTGCAGAAGACTAAACATGTTGCTCACTAGATCTTTAAAAGCATAAAATTCCTCACTTAGCTGGACCAAAGTTGGATTGGATGGGACTAATGCAGCTTTTAAGCGTTTTTCAAACTCTGTCATCTTTTGCATCCAGCTAACTTCGAGTTCCTTCTGCATCAGATCAACTTTAGTGACATTTGCCATTATGTGATAATTACTTCAAATGTGTAGTTATAGATATTCACTTGTAAGCTAAGTTGAGCTGTAGGGTGATGCAAGTAAGTTCTTAAATCTTCTTTAAACACATATGTTTATAATATTAATATAATCTAAAATGTGTAAACTCACTGATTTGAATGTAATTTAACTTAAATTTGATTTTAAATGATTTTTAATTGAATAAATAAACTGGAGCTATCAAATCAGCTGTTGACTATTTCACACCTACCCACCGAAAAAAAATATTGTATGAAACTAACGCGACAAACGAACCTACCGTCTACCTGATGTTAAGTGGCTACTGCAGTTTATCGCCAACTGCATCAAAATTCAAACAAAGGAAGCTTCATATGCGTTGTTACCTCGGACTAAGATGGAATTACTACGTAAAATTATATTGGCTCTCTTTATACTGTTACGAGCTTGGGATTCGAGACAATTAAAACTGCCGATTAAATTACCAAAATTGACACTTTAATCACACAACACTAATTACAATCTAAAACCACACTAATAATAAAACACAATCACTTTAGTTCGCAGTTATTTCGCTTCGAAGTATTCTTTTATATCGCCAATTCAATACTGCCTCGGTCGTGGTCTATACCAGCCTTATATAGGGCCTGAGATAGTTTCTAGAACATTCTACTGTAGCGACATCTAATCTAATCTAATGTTCGAGTACATATCGGTTCCGAAATTTCTGGAAGGATCTTGACTCTCCTAGTTCTGCTACTCGACACTAGAGGGCGCTAGTGTAACTAGTGTTGCCATGTAGAAGACATTAATAGTGGCGCGCAACACTGCCCTCTCCTAAGACATGCTCGTCCCGAGCATTATTGGCCCCATAATAACGCGCCAGTCGATCCACATGGACGATCTTAGGAGTACCTGTGGCACCTTTCTGTATCCGGTAGGTTACGTCATTGATCCTTGTCACAATCTGGTACGGTCCGTCCCATTTAGCTTGAATCTTAGGAGATTTCCCTTTGCTGCGAACTGGACTGTGTAACCACACTAGTGAACCTTCGTCAAACCCCTTGTTGTTCATTTTGCGGTCATACCGTGTTTTCATCTTCTCAGACGTTTGCTGGCCCGTCTGTCTGACGTGCTCATAAATGTCATTCATTTTGTTCCGCAAGTCATTTGCATAATCGGTTATACTGCGTGGGGCATCAGGTGGTATTACGGTGATCAACTCTGCAGGCAGCCGTAATTCTCTCCCAAAGTTTGCGAAAGCTGGTGTCACTGATGTACTTTCGTGAACAGCGCTTCGATATGACAACAAAAACGGTTGTATGTGCCTGTCCCAGTCTCGTTGCCGTTTTTCCACAACTTTTGCTAGGTACTTCTCCAATGTCTGATTAAATCGTTCTACCATTCCATCGGATTGTGGGTGGTAAGAAGTTCTTCGTGTTTTATGAGTACCCATAACTCGGCAAGTTTCCTGAAATATTTGAGACTCAAAATTCCTTCCTTGATCGCTGTGAATCTCTAAAGGTACTCCAAAACGACAGAAGATTTCATGAACCAGTTTATCTGCAACTGTTGAAGCTTCTTGATTTGGAATGGCGAAGTTTTCTGGCCACTTAGTAAAGTAATCCATAACAACCATTAAATACTTGTTACCACTTTCACTTTCCGGAAACGGCCCCGCAACGTCAATGGCTATCCTCTTCCATGATGCACCAACATTGTACAATTTCAATGCGCCTCTACTACGAATTTGAGGTCCCTTTACAGCCGCACAACTTGTACATTTGCGGCACCAGTCCTCGACATCGTCACGACAGTGGACCCAGTAAAACCGTTCTCGGATCTTCAGTAGAGTTCGTTTAACTCCCAGGTGGCCTCCTGAACAACCACTATGGTACAGCTGTAGAACATCCGGTACTTTAGCTTTAGGGACAACCATTTGCAAATGACATCTGTCTCCCCGACCATTTTTCCATTTACGGCACAGGACTCCATCCTGAATCAGCAAGCTGTCCCATTGGGCCCAATAGTTTTTCGTGGTCGAACTCATTGCTGCGACGTCGCTCCACTTGGGCTTAGGGGCACTGGCCTTCATCCATTCCAGAATCAGCTTAATGTCCGAATCTTCCTGCTGTGCATGTTGTAGGCTGTCCTTCCACTCATTGCTGAGCTGGTCTATCCTGAGCATCCTCACAGATACCAATTCCTTACCTTCTTGCCTAGTACAATGCTTGCAATCTTCAGGGCAAGGTTTTCTTGACAATGCATCTGCATTGCCAAGAGTTCTCGAGATCGATTACCTTCCCTTTCTACAGTTCGCTTAGGGCAGCTGAATCGAAAATGGCCCATCTCCCCACAGCCGTAGCACCTAGGTCTGTATCTTTTACTGCGGTCACGAACTGTAGCTGCTGCAACCTCCCTGACGCGATAGGAACGATGATCCTGTCGCACGGCTTCCACCTCCAGTGCATGGGCCAACGTGTCCTTAAGCGTCTCATGGTGCCCGAGCCTCACAGCAGCTCTGATTTCAAGGTCGTGGATGCCGTTGATGAATGTCTGCACCAGGTTCCCTACAATGAGCGCAGGTACAGACTGGTACGCTTTTCGAACCAGCTTCTCCACCTCAAGGGCCCACTGCTGCAGGTTTTCGTTACTGCGTTGCACGCGATCTTTGAGCTGCGCATGAAAGACGTATTCCAGGTGAGCGTCGCCATATCTCGCCTCCAATGCCTCAAGGAGCTGCTCGTAAGTCACTTCCTTACCGAGAGCTTCCAGAACAGTTAAGGCCTGGTCGCGTAGGCCTAGGGTGAGAGCAGTCATGGCCTGACTTTTATTCCAGCCGTTCGCTTTCATGACAGCCTCGAACTGGATTTTGTAGGCCGACCAGGAAGAAGTCCCGTCGAACGGTGGCACTTTGAATCCACGTAGCGAAGGTATTGTAGCTACCACGGGAGCTGTAACTCCATCCCCAATTTTGAGGTCATTCAGCGTTTTCTTCACGTTAACCATCACGTTGTCAACCCGATTGTTCACTTGGTCGATTCGGGTTTCAGCTTCCGACAGGTGGTTGTTATGTTCAGCAACCCTATCCTTCACCTCCCTTAACTCTTTCCCTAAGGTAGCGTGAAGGTCCTTCATGAGAAGAAGCTGCTCTTCCAACCGACGGCGCTGTTCCTCCTGTTGGCGGGCCTGTTCCTCCTGTCCGCGCTGCAGCTGCTCTTCCAACCGACGGCTCTGTTCCTCCTGTCGGCGGACCTGTTCCTCGTGTCGGTGAGCCTGATCCTAGGTTAGCTAATTACGTAATAACTTAAGACAGAAGGACCCTTAAGTAGGGACTGAATAAATTAACCGACTTGGTATTACATGGATTTCACAACTTTTTACGGTAGAAGAACTGAGTTGTGAGACTTGGTTTTTTTAAGTTATGTTTTTGATGGCATTCAATATTTCAAAGGTGCAATGGTGGGAAAATAGGGAACAAAGATTCTAATTAAGACGACATTCTAATTGTAATTTCGAACTTGTGACATTCCACAAACTACTCAATAGAGTAAAATAAATAAAAATTCTAATAAAAGGAGCGTACTGACTTCAAAATTAAAAAAAAGCTTTAGAGTTCATAAACGGCTGTTGTGTTGTAAGCTGAAGTGGCAATAGGCCGTCCATATAGCTCGAAGAACCGACAACCGATGGGTAAAAAGGTTCTCGAGTAGCAGCCTCGTACGGGTAGGCGAAATGTAGGGCGACCCCCACTAGATGGATTGACGACCTGGTAAGACATGCAGGAAGTCGATGGATGCAGGTGGCTCAGGACCGTGCTTTGTGACATTCTTTGGAGGAGGCCTATGTTCTTTAGCGGACTTGTGAAAGGCTGTAATGATGATGATGATGATAGAATCTTCGACCATACATTTTGTCTATGTTTTAAACACAGACTTCAGAAGCTATTATGTGAAAACTTGAACTTCTCTTTTAACTTTGAAATCAGTTTGTACTTTTTACTTTAAGTTTAATCATACAGAAGTGCATTAAACTGTCAACATCTTCCTCTTTTTACTAATTCCCCCATTACATAGACGAAGTATTAAGGCTCAAAACTTGTTTAAAGTTTATACTCAAAGGATCTTCAGTGGCTTTCTTTGACATCGATTAACTCAAATGAGTTCCGAACTAATTCTATTTGTATTTTACATTTCTCAACGCAATCTCATGATTGATCATCTCAGTCATGATTCTGTAAACGATATCGAATGACAGATCGGCGCAATCCGGCACGCAAGAAATAGTTCCTAGAAGATATTTTGTAATTTTTTGAGTGTAATAGTGGTTATTTTTAGTACGTCACTTTTTTCTAAAATGGTTATTTGTTCTGTGAATGATTGTTATAATATATAATAACTGTTATAATCATAGAAATAATCCTGATAATTGCACATTTTACAGGTATATTCTAAAGACCTCGTCAATGTTATGACGCGGTTATTTTTGGTTAAAATTTATGTTATATACTGCTTAAAATGTAGAATGTTTTCAATTATTTTGTTATTTTTGATATTTTGCAAAGAAAAAAGTCACGTTGTTGATAATTTGCAAGAATTTGGTAAATACATTTTTATACTAAACTAGCTGTTACCCGCGGCTTCGCCCGCATGGTCACTGGGAAATGAACTATCCATTGCTTTTTGAATTGAAAGAAAACTGAGTTTTATAGATTTGTCAGAGATGCAGCCATTAGAAGGAAACTGAGCAAAATTGATTCGTCAGCCTATTTAAATGTTTTGAAATGCAGCGTATAGGAAAGCATGAAAATAGCCTGTTTATTCCAAATGGAAATGGGATATTTTTTTTAATTAAAGGAAACTGAGCATAATTATCCGTCAGGGATACAGACTTTTGAAAAGAAACTGAGCTAAATTGATTCGTCAGAGATGCAGTTTTCTGAATTGAAAGGAAACTGAGCCAAATAAAAGATCCGTCAGAGATGCAGCCTTTTGAGTTGAAAGGAAACTGAGCTTAATAGGTCCGTCAGAGTTGCAGCATTTGGAATTGAAAAGAAACTGAGCTAAATAGGAAATTTTGAATTGAAAGGGAAGATTTGTGGGAATTCTGATTAATTGATTGTGGGAATTTTGGAAAAAAAACTAACTGAACACTATTATAAGACGCTACTATACACAATGTTATATGTTTTTCCATTCGGGGAAAGAATGTGGAGATTCTGGGCATTTGACACACGCGAACATGCTACATACAGCTGACCATGAGAGAAACACGGTTTTTCTAAGTTGACCCCCGCTACCTGTAACGTTTGCCCTTGCGCTTTATTAATTGTCATTGCAAAACTGAGCTTAATAGGGAACTGCAACCTTTTGAATTGAAAAGGAAGATCTGTGGGAATTATAGGGATCCGTGGTATAATAACATTTTCACCTTTTCCTACGCCTGTCAAAATTGTAGCACCGATTATGTTCCGTCCAAGATGTGTCACACGCAGCCTTGTCCCGTTACATAACCGAGGAGCATCTAAATTTCGCATTAGCATGAATGGGACGCCTAATTTTAATTGAATCTTATTTGAGGGCACACCTGACAACTCTAGAGAATTTAGAAACTCTACGGGATATGAAGTGCTCTGTTCTGTGTTCATAACTGTGTCTACTGACAAATACTCTGTTATTTCTCCTGCTACTTCGCTTAATATATCTGAATTTATTTTGTTAACGCTGACATTTTTGGTGCAAGAATCGCCCTTTCACATAACCATTTGTCTTCATGCATGTTGTTCGTTAAATCTGAATAAACGCTCGCAGTTAATTCGGAATAACTCTGTACTAAATTACAAAAATCTCTCGTCAATTTAACGCAGCCCTCAGCATCCGTTTCCAACCGCCCATCGCCAATTTTTAATAGTGTGTCAGCATAGTTTCCAGCATTGATATCATTATACAAATGCACTCTCATATTCATAGTTAAACTGAATTTTGTTACCTTGTTCCATAAAATAGACGACTTGAGGCATGCTTTAATTTCATCTGCAGGTGTGCCCTTTTGAATGACAGGTAAAGTTTGGCGAAAGTCACCAGCCAGTAAAACCACCATTCTTCCCATTACATCGGTATTGCTGCGCAAATCCTGGAGCGTTCGATTTAGTGCTTCTACAGCTTTTTTATGCGACATTGTACTTTCGTCCCACACTAAAAGTTTGCATTGTCGTAGCATTATACCTCGTGCACTATTTTTGCTAATGTTGCAGATCGGCGATTCTTCCTGGGCTAGATTTAGAGGGAGTTTTAAAACAGAATGTGCAGTGCGGCCCCCGCTTAATGCACTGCACCTTTCCGAAAATTTTCCCTATGTTAATTACATACATTAATTTTTGTACTTTTAACCTAAATACTCTAGCAACTAAATCGTGTCTGTCACTACTTTTTTGGCCCGGCATTAGCTCCTCGGTTATTTCTTTCCATGTGGGATTGCAAGTAAAAGTAACAAAAAGATCAGGTCTTCCGTAAGTTCGTACATAGGCGAATGCGTCTTGTGTATACTCATGTAGGTAGCGGGGACTGTAAACGAATGATGAGGGCAGAATTACCATTTTACCTAAATCTCTGGGGTTTACATTGGCGTCGCTAGAAACTGCATCTTGTAAATGTTTATAATTCTCAACGCGCAGCTTTTTTTGATTTAAAGATATATGTATAACGGAGACGTTCACTTTCTACCTTCACATAAATGTCTACCAAAAATTGATGAAATAATTGTCTACACCGGGTTAAGAGGTTAAAATCATTTTCTCGCAACATCATATGATACGCATAAAAATCCATACATGATACTTTTTTGTTCGGAGTAGGCTCCTTTGTGACCGGGTTAATGAGTGGAATTTGAAAATGATAACCCTCTTGTCCTTTGCAATAAATCAATGGGTATTGCAGAGCGTCATAAAACTTGTGTGTATCGGCTACGCGTTGCAACGTATCATGACGTGCTCGAAAGACAATGTCTTGTGAAGAAAATTGATCACCACTAATTACGGCTGCTATTTTGTTTATCAAAGGTGCATTGTAGCGCCTTTCATGTTCTCTTCGAGGGGTCCGATCTGCGTGAATGACGACTTTATAATCCTCTTCAGGTAGGTTTTCTAAAGCAGTTTTAAATGTTTTGACCAAAATGTTACGTTCATGCAAGAATCTTTGAATTTTGAACTTTGTGTCTCCCTCAACTCCCTGGATAAATTGGCAGCGACGGTCTACCTCAATTTCTTCGTTACCCATAAAATATACTTGTAAAAATTTATGCTGTTCGTGTTTAGCTGGAAAAAGTGAACCTATTCTATGACAAATTTGCCCTTGCAGCGTAAATGTAGGCGAAAACCCCGGCATTATTATTTCCCGGTCAACTCCGAAGGACGTCATTTGAAAGCATGAGTTATATTTCCGGATCCTGTTTAAAAAGCGCCGTGACTCATTAACATCATATAAAAAGAGAGTTTCCAAAGTTTCTTCTGGTTCCCCAAGTAACGGAAGAGACACTTTGCCATTGGAACAGTACATGCCTGCGGTCTCATCTTTCCATTTTAACGCGCTGCAAAATCGACACGCCTTGTCCATCAGTCCGATAACAACTAACCTGTGTTTTTTATAATCAATCAAGGGATCATAATTGAATGCTGCTTCATTAAAAACCGACCAATTGCTTCTTTGAAAATTTTGTCGACGTTCAGCTTGGAGCTATGCATCTCTTCGCGCCTGTGTCTGTTCTGGTGTTTCAGATGTCCTTATAGTAGGTTGACGTTCAGCTTGCTCAATGAGTCTGTGTTGAGTTTCATCAGGTGTTTCCACGGCTCTTAAGGCGGCCTGACGTTCCGCTTGTTCGAATAGCCTTTGCTGACTTTGAGCAGGTGTTTCAGTAGCTCTTAAAGTAGATTGAAGCTCTGCCTGTTCAAAACGCCTTTCCTGACTTTGATCAGGTGTTTCAGTAGCTCTTAAAGTAGCTTGACGCTCTGCCTATTCAAGACGCCTTTGTTGACTTTGAGAAGGTGTTTCAGAAGCTCTTAAAGTAGCTTGACTCTCTGCCTGTTCAAGACGCCTTTCCTGACTTTGAGAAGGTGTTTCGGAAGCTATTAAAACAGCCTGACGCTTTGTCTGTTCAAGACGCCTTTGCTGACGTTGAGAAGGTGTCTCAGATGCTGTAAAAGCAGCCTGACGCTCTGCTTGTTCTTGCCTTCTCAGTTCAGCAACTTCTAAAGATTCTAGCGATCGAGCTAATCTTTTCGCTTGTCTTTGAGAAGATACTCTTGAAAGGCTGGACGTTTGCGAGGCATTATGAAGTAACAAAAAACTTATTTATAAAAGAACGCGTTAAAATAACTGAAAGGAATTAAATTTCCTTTGTAATATTTTTTTTTTAAAGCAAATCCAAAATATCTAAAAGGAATAAATATTCCTTTTTATTATTTTTTAAAATCAAAACAACAAAACCAATTCAAGACACAACACGAATCCGAAAACGATAGCCAAAAAAATCGAATCAACTTAAACCAAATCACAAAACAAATCACAGAAAACCGAAATCGAAAGCAGTAATCAATATAACCAACGAAAAAAGAAGTAAGTGTATAGGTACCGTATACACTATCTATACTATTAATTTTCCTTTGAAATATTGTTAAACAACCTAAAACAAGGAAAACCAGTTCACGATTCTAAATAAACAAAATCCAAAATCAAGAGTCTAAATATGTATAAAGGAATACCAACCAAATCAACAAAACCGATTCAAGAAAATACACAAATCCGAAAATGAAAGCCAATATAAATCCATTCAACCTTAACCAAATCACAAAGCAAATAACAAACAACTGAAATCGAAAGCATGTAGTCGAATAAGCTACGAAATAGAAACAATTTAGGCGTATAGGTACCGTATGCACTATAAATTGACGCGCGGCTCAACGGCGGGAGTTAAGTAAATGTCAGGAAACATTTCGTTACCGTGTTTTAAAAACCTAGTAACGACATCTAGCGGAATCAATTTAAGCTATGTATACGTTAGTTAATAAGAACTCTCAAAAAATATTTGTCTTATAATTTTGCACAATTTTTCTTATTGTAATACTGATTCATTCATAACCACATATAAGAACTGTATTCATTTCCGTTCAATAAATATTACTAAGGCTTATTAATAAGGCTTACTAAGAACTGTTTCTACCACAGTTAAGTAATAGTTAAGGGTGAAAGCGTGACAGGTGGTGATAGTATTTCTGATCCATACTTATAATCACGCCTGTAACCCTTGCGGGGTAGGCAGAACATCAAAGGATTACTTAATATCGTCTGCGAGGTTATCGCCTATTCTGTGAATTACAATGCACCAAAACGTTTGAAGAAAATCAGCTGGTGAATTTTATGTTTTTTTATCGCTCTCTTCCCGGTCCTGCGTAGAAAAATACAGATCCATACATTTTTTATCTTAATTTTGGTAAAAAGACATAATAATACAGATATTCTGACCTTCTGTGTTCGTCCATCGTACCGTCGTCCGTCTTGTAGAATCACGGTGGCGCCACCTAGCTGAATATAATTTTGCAACATATTCGATTTTCTCACGGGAATGATAGGCTTTTCCGCTGAAAAAAGTAGCCTATGTCACTCTACAGCCATCGAACTATCCTCATACAAAAAATTATCCCATGCCGACGCTCTGTTGCGACGCGAAAGAAGGACAAACTTGTGCAACATATTCGATTTTCCAAAGGGAATGAGATGTTATTCCGCGGAAAGTAAAGAAAAATAAAAGGAAAGTAGCCTATGTCACTCTACAGCCACCGAACTATCCCCATAACAAAATTCATGCCATGCCGGCGCTCTGTTGCGACGTGAAAGAAGGACAAACTTTTGCAACGTATTCTATTTTCTCACGGGAAAGAGATGTTTTTCCGCGGAAAAAAGTAACCTATGTCACTTTACAGCCAACGAACTATTCCCATACAAAAATTCATGCCATGCCGACGCTCTGTTGCGACGTGAAAGAAGGACAAACAAACAAACAAATACACTCTCGCATTTATAATATTAAGTATGGATATTTTACATGTACGCTAGAGATTGACTCAGCTATATCAAAACTAATGTCGATATTTATCATACATGTTTATAATAAATCGATAGACTTGCCAACACAACAAGAAAATTAATTCTCGGTTTGCGCTCTATAAACGTAATTTTATTTTGCCGATTGTCAAACAGATTGCCTCCGAATTCTATAATTAGAAAGAAATGGTTAAGGTTAATCGAACGGGTTGGTTGGAATCCAAAAAAAAAAACTCAACAATTTGCAACATTTACTCGAGAAATATATAGTATAAAAGAAATAGTAGGACAAATAAAATTAGCCTTTTCTACATTATTTGTACCAGTAAGTATAATATTGTTATAATAAGACTTCAAAAATTTAACTTTCAAAACTTTAGATAAAAATGGAGACAGATTTTATAAATATAAAACGTAGTACATTAAAGATAAAAAATCTTGAGATTATCCTATTTAAGACATTATGAACCCAACTATTTATTTATTAACCAAAAAAATGTACAACCTTACTTTACCTACCGCATCTCACGGTTACATTAGTGCAATATTCATAGCATCAGGCTATTTTCCCCAAGGGGTTGTGCGGAGCTTCGGATTATATTCCCAAGTCACAATGATACATCTTTTAGCGTAGATACATATTATATATTTAGTAATGCTCTCGAAGCACCACTAGACTCCCGCGCATGAGACGCGCGGTTCAATGTGCCAGGATGGTATAAATTTCATAGTATTTGTTACTCACAACGCTCGATGCCTGATTCATGCTTGATGGCCGGTGACATTGTGTCTAAGGCTTAAATAGCGTGGTTCATCGCCTACAGCGTTAGTCGTAGAGAAGATTAACTCGTGGTTAAGTAATAGCTGCGCGGATCAAAAGATTTGCGAGATTAAGTTGCACTTGCCGAGGTCATTCCATGAATGAGTGACCATTTTCTTTACACACCGAGATTGAGAGAACAGAGCGTGCATCTCTATCCTCAGACACTTGGTGTATTTTATTTACTATGTTAAGATCATTATGTTTTTTAAATTCATGCAGCTAAAATGTTAATATGTTTATTATTACTTTTCAGGGACAAATGAAAGAATATAAACATGAAGCATGCCTCATAAACATATCGGCCTTTAAACAGAGCAATATTATTTACATCTGCTTTTTGTTATGTCATTTGTATATTTGTTCGTGCTGTACAATAAAAGTGTATTCATTCATTCACTTCTTTACTTAAATTATTAAGTTTATATTCATATTTAAGTCAAATTTTATATTCAATACAAACATTTAATAATTAATTTAATTATTAATTATTAAATGTTTGTAATTATCAAAAGTATTCTTATATGAAAAATAGAACAGCTATTACATAATATTTTATAAAATATATAAAATATAAATAGGTATATACTTAGTTATGTATGTATTTATTTAGATTAACAATATGTTAAAAAAGAAATTCCGAGGAAAGTGTCCATTGCAGTAAATAATTTTCTCCAAAGATCATAACTCGGAAATACAACTTTCCGATCTGATTCTTGGGGAGTTTATCGGTAGAGTCACCAGGGATTTTTTACATTTGAATTAAAATCCAACAAAAGGCAGGTAGGTTCAGTTTATTCCTAGGAACATGTTGTGTGAATATTTTTTAATTATTTTAGAACTATTATGGTGAAAATTCTGTAAATTTTTGAAGTTATTCAATTTCGTGTACTAAGTAATTTTTTTAAATGTGTTTACCGCTTCCTTAACAATCATTTTTCGATAGTCCTTTAAATAAAATGTACATCACTAGGTAACGCATACAATGACTAATTAAAATTAGTCATGCATTTTCGGGCTGTCAGATACGCCAGTATATTCTAAGTCTACGTTAGAAAATATACTAAATTAGGTTCAATTATTTCAGTGAAGTCCAAAAGTGAAGGTATACTTTTGGAGAATCGTTAATGATCATAAAAAGTTTTCATAAAATGAAACCAATGGAAAATAAACAATAGTGAAAGATTTTTAGAAACATTTGGTTTTTGGAAATAATGAATAGTTTTATATCAAAGGTGTATTATATTTTTGGAATATTAGGGTTTTAAGGAAATTTAAAATAAAATTATTTGCATCGGCCGGGAATCGAACCCAGGCCGCCCGCGTGGCAGGCGAGCATTTTGACACACACTGAACCACCGATGCTTGTTAATGTGTAATTAATTTTGTTATTTAAATATATAATTTATGTTATTGAAGTGAACGCAAATGTCATGTAACGCAGAAGTGCTGGCGCTTGTATTACTTCACCTTTGTAAATTTTGTACAAGACATCATAACCACAGTCTATATTATACTGTGTCATAACTTTGTAAAGTCATGCTGTAATACAATTGGAGGAACGCGCCCCCATAAAATATTAGCTTCAAATAGCAGCTTAATGCTGTCATGCTGTTATGTTCCATATGACGAGTGCCGAGAAGCGAAGATCCCTTATTGTGCTAACGAGGTATTCAATTCCACCTTAATACCTACTCATCTCTCAACTCAGTAGATGTAGTGCACTATGGATCACAGAATCCCCTTACCATCCAGTGTGTTCGTGTGTTACAGTTACTTACTTGTATATATATTTTTAGAATAAGGGTGACAAAACTGCACAAACTTCACGTAATAGTAAGTGAATGCGATGTATGGCCCATATACACCTACATCTATACTCGATTACTTTAACTTTGAGAAATAAGATGGAATGCCTCATTACCGGGAAAAAGTGTCTCAAGTTCTCTACAAATACCATATGAAACACAGCAGCATTGAGCTTCTATTTTATGATGGTAATCTATGAAAGCGATATTTACTAGATAATAATATGTCCATTTAAATAAAAACATATGCGTAAACAATTTACTCCACGAGTGATGACATTATGAAATTTAATTGATACACATTTTAAAACCGCAGTAATAAGCATCGGTGGTTCAGTGGTAGAATGCTCGCCTGCCACGCGGGCGGCCCGGGTTCGATTCCCGGCCGATGCATTCTCTTTTGTCTATTAGACAGAGATTTTCAACTAATAGGGTTAAAATATTTTTTTTGTTTAGAGTAACGAGAATTAGGTACTCCTAGTATCAGTAATGAGGTTCGTCTTAGTCTGCTTCAAAGTAGTAGGACCATGCTGTAGCTATATTTTGATTGTAGCACGAATGGATCAGCTCGACCGGGGAAGGATCACATTATCACAGAATATACAAATAGTAATACCAGCGTAAAAGAGAAGCTTATTTTGCTGGGTTAAAGCTTGCAACGCATCTGTTTTCATAAAGTTAAACGAATGAAAAACAAACATTAATAAAAGATTCTAGAAACATTTAGCTCTTGCAAAAATTCATAATTTCATATCAAAAGTGTATTATATTTATTGAAATAAAGGATAGTTGTTTTATTGGAAATGTAAAGTAAAATAAAAGTATCTGCATCGGCCGGGAACCGAACTCGGGCAGCTTGCGTGGCAGTAGTAGTAAGAATAAATATTAAATCGTTCCAACTAATGTTATGCACACATTTCCCTTTTAACCAAGTAAAAAAACGAACGGAAAACGAAACGCCTGAATTAATTGAAATTATTCTTTTTATTCAATATTTCAAAGGTGCAATGGTGGAAAAATAGGCAACAAAGATTTTAGTGTATCTATTAAGACGACATTTTAATTGTTACTTTGAATTTGTGACATTCCACAATCTACTCAAAAGGGTAAAATAAATAAAAATTCTAATAAAAGGAACATACTGACTTCAAAGCTAAAAAAACATCGGCTTTAGAGTTTATAATGGGCATAGAATCTTCGGAAAAAAACGGATAAGTAAGCTGAAGTGGCAAAAGGCCGGTCATATAGCTCGAAGAACCGACAAACGATGGGGAAAAAAGATCCTCGAGTGGCAGCCTCGTATCGGTGGCCAAGTGTAGGGCGACCCTCCACTAGATGGAATGTCGACCTGGTAAGACATGCAGGAAGTCGATGGATGTAGGTGGCTCAGGACCGTGCTTTGTGGCATTCTTTAGGGCAGTTCTATGTTCAGTAGTGGACTTGTGAAAGGCTTTAATGATGATGAAGATGATTTTCGACCATACACTTTGTCTATGTTTTAAGTACAGACTTCAGAAGCTATTATGTGAAAACCATTTTTTAACTTTGAAGTCAGTTTGTACTTTTTACTTTAAGTTTAATCATACAGAAGTGCATAATACTGTCAACACCTTCCTCTTTTAACTAATTCCCCTATCACATAGACGAAGTATTAATGCCCAAAACTTGTTTAAAGTTTATACTCAAAGGATATTCTGTGGTTTTCTTTGACATCGATTAACTTAAATGAATTCCGCACTAATCCTACTCTACTAATCCTTCTTGTACATTACATTTTTCAACGAAAAATAATTCCTAGGGGAATAAAATGTAAGTAAAATTTTTCCTACTTATGTTGTTCCGGTGACTTATTTGGATTTTTAAACAAACGTTAAAAAAGCAAATAAGTCGATTGTTTTTCCATACAGTTTTCAATTCCACTTTAATGGAAATAAGGTCTTTTTGTCCATCACACTGATAAGACATAATCAATTATTTATTTGGTTATTTAAGAAACTCGAATTGACGGAAGGATACTGTAAGTTTAAGTAATACTTTTAAAGATAAATTCGATGAGTGATGAATGATAGATATTTGGTAGAATTTTCGGTAGTTTTTATAAAATACGAGGGCGGCACTGAAAATTTCGGAAATTAAAGAAGTCACACATTATTACTATTTAAAAATGTATTAATTGCTTTTCGAAGTATTCTCCGCGAAATTTGACACATTTTTCCATACGATGGAACCAATCATTGAGGCAACCATTCCATTGGGAAGTTGGGGTCTCAAAAATGGCCGTTTTGTAGGCGTCCACAGCTTCTTCAGGTGATGAAAATTTCTGTCCACGCAATTTATTCTTTATTTAAGGGGGAGTATAGAAATTATTAGGGCTTAGGTCGGGGCTGTACGGCGGATGGTCTAATAATTCAATGTTCTTTTGCTCTAAAAACTCTTTTGTTGTGTGTGCGGTGTGAGAACTCGCATTGTCGTGATGGAGGATGATGCGGCGGTTGCAGTTCTCTTTACGGAGTTCAGAAACGACCTGTGGCAAACAAATGCTAGCATACCATTCTGCATTAACCGTTATTTGTTCCTCAAGAGGAATAGTCGTAACATGGCCGGTTTTGGAGACAAACGTGGCCACCATTTTTTTGCAACACTCCGTGAACGAACAATTTTTGTTGGTTTTAACTCATTTTCGAACACCCAAACTCGTGACTGGTTTTTTGTTTCGGGTTCGTACGCGTATATCCAGGATTCATCACCTGATACGATGTTGTTTACAGCATTTGAGGATCCTGCGTGAAATCTTTCGATAGTTCTGACGCACCAAGTAACGCGAGCCGCTTTTTGCTCTTCACAGAGCGAATGCGGTATCCATCGGGAAAACAACTTTTTTACACCTAATTCTTAGTGCAAGATAATTTGTATTTGACTCATGCCACTGTTCAAAGTTGCTTGGATTTCGCGGTATGTCACATGTCGATCTTTCTCAATCAGCTAGCGCACAGCATCAACGTATTCTTGGGTGACTGCAGTTTTTGGACGACCTTGACGGGGATCATCACTGAGCTTGACACGTCCACGTTGAAATTCAGCAAACCAGCGATAAATTGTGGTTTTGGATGTGGCTTCATCACCAAATGCAGAAATCATCCGGTCAACACATTGTTTTTGTGTTAAACCACTTCGAAAGTCATAATAAATCATCGCTCTTGAATTTTCTCGAGTCAATTCCATTTTCTCAACGACTAAACAAGTTTGACAAAACCTTGTGACAAGACCGAGAATCTTTTTTTAAATAAATAAATGGTATTCTAGTTTTAAAACCAAGGTCGTTTCAATTAAAAAGATTTTAATATAACAGGAACAGTGGAAATATTCCATTCCCGATACTTTTAGTGCAGCCTATGTATAATTTGGGCGTAACAGACAAGCATTCTACCACTGATTCAATTCAGTGGTACTAAACCACCGATACCAGTTAGAATAAAATAAATTTTGTTATTAAACTAAATTAATAACGTTACGTTCATGTTATTAAGCGACTGTCTCGGGGGTCATGTGGTGTAAGCGAGACAGCAGATTATGTGGTCCCAGGTATGAATCCCAGGATCGGGCCACAATAATGAATTGGATATTTCGTTAAAAAAAATTAGTGGCTGCCCGTATTTCACTCCTGTGCCTCGGAAAGCACGTAAAGCGGGATGGTTCTACGCTTGATATCTCTCTGATCTTGTTGGATTTCCGTCCAGTCGGACTAAGAGTATACTATCTGGCTCAGATAATTCAAGATGCTCAGGGATTAACCCATTTGCAGAAAAGAGTACAGGAATAGTTTCGATCAGCAGACAGACCATTAGGGCGGCCATCTCGTAAGCCAGGACTAGATATGTTATTAACCGACTTCAAAAAAAGGAAGAGGTTTTCAATTCGATTGTATGTTTTTTAGGTGTGTTACCTTAGAACTTTTTTATAAGTAAACCGATTTTGATGAATATTTTATTTGGAAGCTGGTGCTTCTCATGTCATGTCATTCATATATGGAGCTATGGATAGGGCTAATCTCGGTGTTTCTCTGCGTGATAGACTTAAAAACGAGGATATCCGCAGTAGGACCACAGTAACCAACATAGCCCAAAGAATTAGTATGCTGAAGTGGGAATGGGCCGGCCATATAGCTCGAAGAACCGACAACCGATGGGGAAGAAAGGTTCTCGAGTGGCAGTCTCGTACCGGCAGGCGAAGTGTATGGCATCCCCCCGCTAGATGGAGTGACGAACTGGTAAGACATGCAGGACGTCAATGGATGCAGATTGCTCTAGACCGTGCTTTATGGCATTACTTGGGAGGCCTATGTTCAGCAGTGGACTTGTGAAGGGGCTAATGATAATGATGATGACAAGGGACAGTTCAAAACCTTTGTCAAGCATGCAAAAACAGATCGAGAAATAATTGTTTAATGTCCGCTTTATCAACACCTATGTTTTGTTTTTAATATTATAAAGTGAGTGATTATAAAATATACTAAATAAGTTTGAATTATTACAGCGATGACTTTTTATATGGTATACTTTTGGAGAATAGTGAATGACTGAATGATCATTAACAGTTTTCATACAATGAAACCAATGAAAAATAAACAATCCTGAAAGATTTTTAGAAATATTTCGTTTTTGGAAATAATGAATAATTTTATATCAAAGGTTATGATATTTTTGGAATATTGGTTTTTTAAGGAAATTTAAAATAAAAGAATTTGCATCTGGGCCGCCCGCGTGGCAGGTGAGCATTCTACCACTGAACCACCGATGCTTGTTAATATGTAATTAATTTTGTTATTTAAATATACAATTTAAGTTATTGAAGTGAACGCAAATATTTAATTGTTAACTTAGCAATACATTTTTTTTAATTACTTCACCTTCGTAAGTTTTGTACAAGATGTCATAACTTTGCTTTTGATTTGCTTTGTAACATGCTGTAACACGAATGGAGAAACGCGCTCGCGTAAAGTATTAGCTTTAAATTGCAGTTTAATCCTTTTATGTTGTTATGTTCCGTATGATGGGTGCCAGAGAAGCGAAGATCCTTTATACCGCTAACGAGGTATTCAATTCCACCTTAACACCTACTCATCTCTCAACTCAGTAGATGTAGTGCACTATGGATCCCCTTACCATCAAGTGTGTTCGTGTGTTACAGTTACTTACTTGTATATATATTTTTAAAATAAGGGTGACAAACGAGCACAAACTTCACGTAATGGTAAGTGAATGCTATGCCCATAGAACCATGAAGAATGCCCATAGACACCCATATCTATCCTCGATTAAGAATGAAAATGCAGATGCGTTTTCAACTTTGAGAAAAGCGTCTCCAGTTCTCTGTAGTCCCCATATGAAACACAGCAGCATTGAGCTTTTATTTTACGATGGTAATCTATAAAAGCGATATTTACTAGATAATATTATGTCCATTTAAATAAAAACACTTACGTAAACAATTTGCTCCACGTGTGATGACATTATGAAATTTTATTAACACACATTTTAAAACCGCAGTAATAAGCATCGGTGGTTCAGTGGTAGAATGCTCGCCTGCCACGCGGGCGGCCCGAGTTCGATTCCCGGCCGATGCAAAATTACCTTTTGTCAATTAGGTAAAGATTTTTCACGAAATAGAGTTTAAAATATAATTTGGTAACGATGACCAGGTCGAGTCGAGCAATTTTAAAAATGCAGCACGTATAAGGAGGGACGTGAAATGGATAAACCTTTTATTTTTCAATAGGAAATATTTTTAATATGAATAATAAATATTTTTTATAGGATAGGGTGACAAACGAGCGCACAGCCCACCTGATGGTAAGTGGTTGCTGCGACCCATAGACATTTACATCTATCCTCAATAAAGAATCAAACTGCAGATGCGTTGTCACCCGTGAGGTCTAAGATGGAATGCCTTTTTTCCAGTAAAATGTTCTCCGATTCTCTACACTCACCATAAGAAACACAGCAGCGTTAAGCTGCTATTTTACGCTGGTATTCTGTGAGAGTGTGGTCCTTCCCCGGCCGAGCCGACCCATTCGTGCTACAACTATACCAGTAATATAATATAGCTGCAGCATGTCTCTACCACGTAGAAAATCACTGGGTACTACTCACTTACCTGTATCTGCCATTAAACACCAGTGCAGGCACTGCCGTGTTCCGTTATAAAAAATAAAGAGAGCCAATATAATTTCACGTAGTGATTTCATCTTAGTTAGTTAGTTAGTGATTAAAATAGAGAATATAAAAGTATAAATATTAAATCTTTCCAACTAATGTTATGCACACATGTCTGTTTTTAACCAAGTTACAAAACGAATGGAAAACGAAACGGCTGAATCGATTTAAATGATTCTTTTTATCTGGGGGCACGGTAGTGCCCCCGCCAAGTCGAGCAAAATAGCGGCACGGCCGTACCGTCCTTTTCTCGAAGCATTTCAGGCCATTTTCGAAACCCTATATCTTCGTTATGAATAAAACTAGAAACCTGAATTTTCATTAAGCAAGGAGGCATTGTATAAACTCAGAATATTTCAAATTTAATTAAATTTGAACCAGTAGTTTAAGAAATATAACTAGTCAAAATTTCTTAATTTTGTCACTCACTGACTGACCGATCATCAAAACTCTAAGGCACTTCTACCAGACATAGAAGCTTCAAATTTGGAATAAAATTATTGTTTAGTATATAAATCAAGGAAAAATTAAAATATTTTGCAATTTCAGTCCAGTTTTCAAGATACACCAACTGCATAAATAACTTTGTAATCCCATATAAATATATAAGATTAAACTAAACTATCCAATTAAATATAATATGTATTACTTGAAAGATACATTGTGTTTTCATGCGATGGCCAAGTCAATCTATTTATTTAAAACATAAAAGATTTTTAATATTTATATGATTACTATAAGATGCTGTTAGGTTAGCTAATTACGTAATAACTTAAGACAGAAGGATCCTTAAGTAGGGACTGAATAAATTAACCGACTTGGTATTACATGGATCTCACACTTTTTATGGTAGAAGAACTGAGTTGCGAGACTTGGTTTTTTTTACAAGTTGTTTTTGATGCCATTCAAATATTTCAAAGGTGCAATGGTGGAAAAATAGGTAACAAAGATTCTAATTAAGACGACATTCTAATTGTAATTTCGAACTTGTGACATTCCACAAACTACTCAATGGGGTAAAATAAATAAAAATTCTAATAAAAGGAACATACTGACTTCAAAAATAAAAAAATATCGGCTTTAAAGTTCATAAAGGGCTGTGTTGTAAGCTGAAGTGGCAATAGACCGGCCATATAGTTCGAAGAACTGACAATCGATGTGTAAAAAGGTTCTCGAGTAGCAGCCTCGTACGGGTAGGCGAAGTGTAGGGCGGCCCCCACTAGATGGATTGACGACCTGGTAAGACATGCAGGAAGTCGATGGATGATGGTTGCTCAGGACCGTGCTTTGTGACATTCTTTGGAGGAGGCCTATGTTCTTTAGCGGACTTGTGAAAGGCTGTAATAATGATGATGATGATAGAATTTTCGACCATACACTTTGTCTATGTTTTAAACACAGACTTCAGAAGCTATTATGTGAAAACTTGACCTTCTCTTTTAACTTTGAAATCAGTTTGTACTTTTAACTTGAAAAAATAAACAAAAATCGGCTTTAAAAGTTTTAATCAAAAATAATTTAATGAACAAAAAAACTTTAAGTTTAATCATACAGAAGTGCATTAAACTGTCAACATCTTCCTCATTTTACTAGTTACCCTATCACATAGACAAAGTATTAAGGCTCAAAACTTGTTAAAAGTTTATACTCAAAGGATCTTCAGTGGCTTTCTTAGACATCGATTAACTCAAATGAGTTCCGAACTAATCCTATTTGTATGTTACATTTCTCAAAGCAATCTCATGATTGATCATCTCAGAGTCATGACTCTGTAACTGATTTTGAATGACGATCGGCGCAATTCGGCACGCAAGAAATAGTTCCTAGAAGATATTTTGTAGTTTTTTGTTAATCATAGAAATAATCCTGATAATTGCACATTTCACAGGTAAATTCTAAACACGTCGTCAATGTTATGACGCGGTTATTTTTGGTTAAAATTTATGTATATATATATTTATATACATACTGCTTAAAATGTAGAATATTTTCAATTATTTTGTTATATTTGAATATTTCGCAAAGAAAAAAGTCACGTTGTTGATAATTTGCATGAATGTGGTAAATACATTTTTATACTAAATATTTTACATGTACGCTAGGGATTGACTCAACCATATCAAAATTAATGTCGATATTTATCTTGCATGTTTATATTGAATCGATAGACTTGCCAACACAACAAGAAAATAAATTCTCGGTTTGCGCTCTATAAACGAAATTTTATTTTGCCGATTGTTAAACAGATTTCCTCCAAATTCTGTAATTAGAAAGAAATGATTAAGGTTAATTGAACGGGTGGGTTGGAATCCAAAAAAAAAAAAAAAACTCAACAATTTGCAACATTTACTCTAGAAATATTTTATTTTTATAGGATAAGGGTAACAAACGAGCACACAGTCCACCTGATGGTAAGTGGTTGCTGCGGCCCATAGACATCTACATCTATCCTCTTTTGCGAATCAAAATGCAGATGCGTTGTCACCCGTGAGGACTAAGATGGAATGCCTCATGTCCAGTAAAAAGGGCCTCCGGCCACCTGCACTCACCAAGCGAAACGCAGAGGTAAACCTCTACTTCACGCTGGTATTCTGTGAGATCGTGGTACCACCCCGGTTCGAGCCGGCCACTTACATGTACCACTGTTAATAGTATAAAAGAAATAGTAGAACAAATAAAATTTTATTAAAAGGAGCCATTTCTACATTATTTGTACCAGTAAGTATAATATTGTTATAATAAGACTTCAAAAATTTAACTTTCAAAGCTTTAGATTAAAATAGAGACAGATTTTATAATTATAAAACGTAGTACATTAAAGATAAAAAATCTTGAGATTATCCTATTTAAGCCATTATGAACCCAACTATCTATTTATTAACCAAAAAAATGTACAACCTTACTTTACCCACCGCATCTCACGGTTACATTAGTGCAATTTTCCCCAAGGGGTTGTGCGGAGCTTCGGATTATATTCCCAAGACACAATGATAAATCTTTTAGCGTAGTTACATATAATATATTAAGTAATGACTCCCGCGCATGAGACGCGTGGTTCAATGTGCCAGGATAGTATAAATTCCATAGTATTTGTTACTCACAACGCTCGATGCCCGATTCATGCTTGATGGCCGGTGAAATTGTGTCTAAGGCTTAAATAGCGTGGTTCATCGCCTACAGCTTTAGTCGTAGAGAAGATTAACTCGTGGTTAAGTAATAGTTGCGTGAATCAAAAGATTTGCGAGATTAAGTTGCACTTGCCGCGGTCATTCCATGAATGAGTGACCATTTTCTTAACACACCGAGATTGAGAGAAGAGAGAGTACATCTCTATCCACAGACACTTGGTGCACTTTATTTGCTATGTTAAGATCATTATGTTTTTAAAATTCATGCAGCTAAAATGTTAATATGTTTATTATTACTTTTCAGGGACAAATGAAAGAATATAAACCTGAAGCATGCCTCATAAACATATCGGCCTTTAAACAGAGGAATGTTATTTACATCTGCTTTTTGTTATGTCATTTGTATATTTGTTCGTGCTGTACAATAAAAGTATATTCATTCATTCATTCACTTCTTTACTTAAATTATTAAGTTTATATTCATATTTAAGTCAAATTTTATAATAAACTTCTATATACATTATATAAGTTTATTATAAAATTTGACTTAATAATCAATACAAACATTTAATAATTAATTTAATTATTAATTATTAAATTTTTGTAATTATCAAAAGTATTATTATATGAAAAATAGAACAGCTATTATATACTCCGTGTCTCCGTTTTTACTTACCCATCAAAATATTTTATAAAATATATAAAATATAAATAGGTATATACTTAGTTATGTATGTATTTATTTATATTTACAATATGTTAAAAAAGAAATTCAGAGGAAAGTGTCCATTGCAGTAAATAATTTTCTCCAAAGATCGTAACTCGGAAATACAACTTTCCGATCTGATTCTTGGGGAGTTTATCGGTAGAGTCACCTGGGATGTTTTACATTTGAATTAAAATCCAACAAAAGGCAGGTAGGTTCAGTTTATTTCTAGAAACATGTTGTGTGAATATCTTTTAATTATTTTAGAACTATTATGGTGAAAATTCTGTAAATTTTTGAAGTTATTCAATTTCGTGTACTAAGTAATTTTTTCAAATGTGTTTACCGCTTCCTTAACAATAATTTTTCGATAGTCCTTTAAATAAAATGTACATCACTAGCTAACGCATAGAATGACTAATTAAAATTAGTCTATACGCCTGTATATTCTAAGTCTATGTTAGAAAATATACTAAATAAGGTTGAATTATTTCAGTGATGTCCTTTTATATGGTATATTTTTGGAGAATCGTGAATGATCATAAAAAGTTTTCATAAAATGAAACCAATGGAAAATAAACAATAGTGAAAGATTTTTAGAAACATTTGGTTTTTGGAAATAATGAATAATTTTATATCAAAGGTGTATTATATTTTTGGAATATTAGGTTTTTAAGGAAATTTAAAATAAAATTATTTGCATCGGCCGGGAATCGAACCCGGGCCGCCCGCGTGGCAGGCGAGCATTCTACCACTGAACCACCGATGCTTGTTAATATGTTATTAATTTTGTTATTTAAATATATAATTTATGTTATTGAAGTGAACGCAAATGTTTTATTGTTAATTGTGCAATCAAAAAACAATGCCCATTTTTCACCTGACATTGTATAGAAATGAAATAAATCTTAAAATTCAGCTTATTGAATTGTAAATTAATTACGCTTATCACAATGTTACAAGAAACGCAGGAAAAAATATTTTTACATATTTCCATAAGCCTATTCTACGTCAAGGGTAAACGTACGAGTTATATATTTTGAACGCATCTCAACTACTCTTTTTCTAGGACGTTCTATTTTATACACTGCTACTTTCCTTTTTTTTAACTCTGTTTCTGAGTTTTATACATTATTTTATGTTTCATTTAATCAGTAAGTATTTATTTATTTGTATTTGTATAGTACATATTAATATAAAATAATAAAATTAATTAATCATTCAGTATATCATCGAGTGCGGACGAATGAAACGGATTTTTTTTTGAAATTTGACAGTTCTGCAATTGGCATCGGCGCAGTTCTTCGTTGTTGCGTTTGCGTCTCGTTGTGTACATTTTGTTTGTGTTACTTCTTTCTACAACCCTATATAGTATCAAGAAAATATTTTTGCTTCAGCAGAATTTCTGGATGATGTAGTGGTAAGAGATTTAAGTGAAAATGATGATAATTAATAAACCATGCCACTTTAACATAGTATTTTATATGTTTATCCCACCCATTTTGTTCATCAGGTATGTATGTAAGTATGTACCATAGGCCAATGAAATGTGTTTGGTTGATAAGTGATCATTTTGACAATACAAGATGAACTAAATGTAGTTAGTAAGTATTTATGTGTGCTGAAGAAATAGCAGATAGAGATAGACACTCAATTTATGGTGACAATCATCGAGAGTAAGTGGTGACTTAGGGGCCGTTGGTTTCAAGAAATTCACAAAATAAAAAAGATATTTTAGACCATAACTAGATAATTATTGCTATCTTAACTTCGAGCGTTAATAATAAGTTATAGCACATTTATTTCTTTATTACCTATTTGGTTACGGCAAATCCTAACCTAAAAAGTGACATTAGTATTTTTTGGGATTCGTAGCGTTTAAATCGTAAAAATGACTATATGACATTATTTTCCAAGCTTACATGTAGGTTTTCTACTATACTTTATAATTATACATCAACTTTCACTATCAGGTTTTTAAATGTATGGAAAGTGGGCATGATTCTTTTAAGACTGTCATGTAACGCAGAAGTGCTGGCGCTTGTATTACTTCACCTTTGTAAATTTTGTACAAGACATCATAACCACAGTCTATATTATACTGTGTCATAATTTTGTAAAATCATGCTGTAATACAATTGGAGGAACGCGCCCCCATAAAATATTAGCTTAAAATAGCAGCTTAATGCTGTCATGCTGTTATGTTCCATATGACGAGTGCCGAGAAGCGAGGATCCTTTATACCGCTAACGAGATATTCAATTCCACCTTAACACCTACTCATCTCTTAGTAGCTGTAGTGCACTAGGGATCACAGAATCCCCTTACCATCCAGTGTGTTCGTGTGTTACAGTTACATACTTGTATATATATTTTTAGAATAAGGGTGACAAATCAGCACAAACTTCACGTAATAGTAAGTGAATGCTATGTATGGCCCATAGGCACCTACATCTATCCTCGATTAAGAATCAAAATGCAGATGCGTAGTGAACTTTGAGAAATAAGATGGAATGCCTCATTACCGGGAAAAAGTGTCTCAAGTTCTCTACAAATACCATATGAAACACAGCAGCATTGAGCTTCTATTTTACGATGGTAATCTATGAAAGCGATATTTACTAGATAGTATTATGTCCATTTAAATAAAAAAAAAACATGTGTAAACAATTTGCTCCACGTGTGATGACATTATGAAATTTAATTGATACACATTTTAAAACCGCAGTAATAAGCATCGGTGGTTCAGTGGTAGAATGCTCGCCTGCCACGCGGGCGGCCCGGGTTCGATTCCCGGCCGATGCATTCTCTTTTGTCTATTAGACAGAGATTTTCAACTAATAGGGTTAAATTATTTTTTTGTTTAGAGTAACGAGAATTGGGTACTCCTAGTATCAGTAATGAGGTTCGTCTTAGTCTGCATCAAAGTGGTAGGACCATACTGTAGCTATATTTTGATTGCAGCACGAATGGATCAGCTCGACCGGGGAAGGATCACGTTATCACAGAATATACAAATAGTAATACCAGCGTAAAAGAGAAGCTTATTTTGCTGGGTTTCATTTGGTTAAGAGAAACTTTTCACTGGAAACGGGGCATTCCATCTTAGTCCACAAAGCTTGCAACGCATCTGCATTTTAATTACACAATAGATGTTAATATTTATGGGCAATAACATCCACTTACCATTAGATGGATTGTGTGCTCGTTTGTCACCCTTATTCTAAAATTCTGGTCCTGGGTTTGAATCATCTCTGGGTTTGAATCATCTGGTGACTCTCTGGGATGGCAAAAAGTTCGACAGGTGCTGACAGTGCCATATTTTAGGAGGTATTCCTGATTTTGGCCTTGACAACCCGATCCTGTATTGCACAGGCAAAACCTTCGGTTTGCCCAAAGAGCTCCTCGAAATGCAGCCAGAAGTTGGCTGCGTCTATGAAAAGCCTATTGTAGAGCATTTTAGAAACTCCCATGAAACTCCCCACCTCTCCTTTCACTCGGTATCTTTGTCGGAGACGCTTTGTACTGCCGGATTCTTTATTATACATACGTAATGACGTCCGTGTGGAATAGGGCATCTGATTTCATGAGGGAGTAATTATAGAAGCTGCACACTTCTTATTTTTGTATGGTAAGGATGCTTAATAAGCCACGCCCACCATTTTACATTGGGATGATCCATTCCGATTGGACGTCCTAACAGTTTGGGCTTTTCTATCCAGGGCGTTAAGTTAGGTCTGTTTCTACCTGAGTAATCCCCGAGGTATATAATATAACCACGGGCTTGACTCAACCACTGCGTCTGTTTTATTCACGACCGACAAGAAACTGCTTAAAACTTTTATCTAGCGTGCAAGCAACGTATTTAGTTATTAAATCTATATATTGATTCTATATCGTATATCCGATATCGGCCTAACCAAAAACTATATATCGGACGAAACACTATATTGCTTGTGCCCGACAGCCGATCGCGATTTGCGACGATATTGTATCGCAGTGGTATCGAAATCTGAAGTCAAACCGTATCCATACAAGTGTATTATCCATGTGTCAACCATAACCATAGACCAAAACTGCTATAGATTCAGTTTTTTTGAGCTTTGGATTCTAGGGTTTCGGCCTAATTAATGCCATCTCTACAACGCTGAAGAAAACTAGCCTACAAGTTTATGTTAGTAGTTACTACTAACTAACTACCTAGTTCACTAGAGGGCAGAACTTTCAATGCATTTTTTATTCTTGTAAATTTGTATGGATGATCATCTAAACTTCTTTTTAGATATTTTAGGACTACAAACAAATAAACGGTATTACAATCATCTGTGTCATTTGTAGTTCATTCGGGTGATATTCTCGGTCTTGTCACAAGGATTTGTCAAACTTGTTTAGTCGTTGAGAAAATGGAATCGACTCGAGAAAATTCAAGAGCGATGATTTATTATGACTTTCGAAGTGGTTTAACACAAAAAAAGTGTGTTGACCGGATAATTTCTGCATTTGGTGATGAAGCCCCATCCAAAACCACAATTTATCGCTGGTTTGCTGAATTTCAACGTGGACGTGTCAAGCTCAGTGATGGTCCCCGTCAAGGTTGTCCAAAAACTGCAGTCACCCAAGAAAAAGTTGATGCTGTGCGTAAGCTGATTAAGGAAGATCGACATGTAACATACCGCGAAATTCAGGCAACTTTGGACATTGGCATGAGTCAAATACAAATAATCTTGCATGAACAATTAGGTGTAAAAATAGTTGTTTTCCCCGATGGATACCGCATTCGCTTTGTGAAGATCAAAAAGCGGCTCGCGTTACTTGGTGCGTCAGAACTCTCGAAAGATTCCACGCAGGATCCTCAAATGCTGTATACAACATCGTACCAGGTGACGAATCCTGGATATACGCGTACAAACCCGAAACAAAAAACCAGTCACGAGTTTGGGTGTTCGAAAATGAGATAAAGCCAACAAAAATTGTTTAGTCACGGAGTGTTGCAAAAAAAGTGGTGGCCACGTTTGTCTCCAAAACCGGCCATGTTACAACTATTCCTCTTGAAGGACAAAGAACGGTTAATGCAGAATGGTATGCTAGCATTTGTTTGCCACAGGTCGTTTCTGAACTCCGTAAAGAGAACTGCAACCGCCGCATCATCCTCCATCACGACAATGCGAGTTCTCACACCGCACACAGAACAAAAGAGTTTTTAGAGCACGAAAACATAGAATTATTAGACCATCCGTCGTACAGCCCCGACCTAAGCCCTAATGATTTCTATACTTTCCCTAAAATAAAGAATAAATTGCGTGGACAGAGATTTTCATCACCTGAAGAAGCTGCGGGCACCTACAAAACGGCCATTTTGGAGACCCCAACTTCCGAATGGAATGGTTGCTTCAATGATTGGTTTCATCGGAAAAATGTGTCAAATTTCGCGGAGAATACTTCGAAAAGCAATAAACACATTTTTAAATAGTATTGTTGTGTCACTTCCTTGATTCGCGAAATTTTCAGTACAATCATCTACAAATGATTCTTAACGCATTGGTAATCAAGATTTTTCGAAAATAATTATATTTCATGAAAAATTACAACCTTTAGTGATTTTCAGAAGATTTTTCAAGACTACAAACGAATGAAGGTTATTACAATCACCTGCTTTGTTAGTAGAATATGTATCAATTTTTATTATCTTTACAATTTTTTCAAATTATAACTCTTTTTAGAATAAAATATCTACAATAAAAATCTTTTAGCATTACAATCATCTACAAACGATTATTAACGCATTGGTAATCAAGGTTTTTCGAAAATTATTATATTTCATGAAAAATTACAACTTTTAGTGATTTTCAGAAGATTTTTCAGGACTACAAACGAATGAAGGTTATTACAATCATCTGCGTTGTTTGTAGAATATATATCAATTATTAATATATAATTTTTTTTAGATCGGGTTCCAAGTTCACAGAGCTGGTTAAATTTTGTATATTTTCTGAAATTTTGTTGTAAAAGCGTATACATCGCCCCAAGTATGAATTACTGACTCGATGGAGTCGAGTAACTGGTACTACTAGCTTGTGTCTGTTCCTAGTATTTACAGAATGAATATAACTTAGTTTTGTAAAACTACTTTTATTTTTGTGTACGTACATTACATTTTTATAAATGTATTGAGAGGCCAAAGTTAATATATTAATTTCCTTAAATTTTTGTCTCACTGACTCTTTCGGCTTTAAATCATAAATTGCTCTTATGGCCTCTTCTGTTAACAAATATAATTTCAGTGTCAGCTGCGTGTCCCCATAGTAAAATACATACGACATTATGCTATGGAAATAGCTAAAGTAAACTAGCTATTTCAACACTAGTTAGACTTCTAATCTTTTTTACGGCATATGCTGCAGAACTAAGTCTGCTTGCTAGTTTTGATATATGGGGGCTCCATTGAAGTTTTTGCGTCAAGTGTGATTCCAAGAAAAATGGTGGTATCTACAAGACTCAGTTTCTCCCCATTTAAAATTACATTAGTATTTAATTGTTTGACATTTGGAGTCATAAATTTCATACATTACTTTAAATTTATATTAGGATACATAGGATAGGATTACAAGGTGTGCCGGATTAGACAGGGGCCGGATTACCGGGGTCCACTGTATTTGTATGGCCTACAAATAACTGTTCCGGGTCTGAATGTTTGTCCTTGTGCAATTTGTGTTTGTAAACTGCCTCCACGATACAGGAGAAAATCCTAGTGTGGGGGTAACGTTTTTTAAGAAAAAAATTGTTTTTATATCTATATTATTAAGATTCACTTTATATAATACGTTTGGAGAAACAGTCTATGTAATAGAAGTTTTGAAGATTTTGCGAAAAACAGTTTTCATAAAGTTAAACGAATAAAAAACAAACATTAATAAAAGATTCTAGAAACATTTGGTTCTTGCAAAAATTTGTAATTTCATATCAAAAGTGTATTATATTTTTTGAAATAAAGGATAGTAGTTTTATGGAAAATGTAAAGTAAAATAAAAGTATCTGCATCGGCCGGGAAGCGAACTCGGGCCGCCCGCGTGGCAGGAGTAGTAAGAATAAATATTAAATCGTTCCAATTAATGTTATGCACACATTTCCCTTTTAACCAAGTAAAAAAACGAACGGAAAACGAAACGCCTGAATCAATTGAAATTATTCTTTTTATTCAATATTTCAAAGGTGCAATGGTGGAAAAATAGGCAACAAAGATTTTAGTGTATCAATTAAGACGACATTTTAATTGTTACTTTGAACTTGTGACATTCCATAATCTACTCAAAAGGTTAAAATAAAAAAAAATTATAAAAAAGGAACATACTGACTTCAAAGCTAAAAAACATCGGCTTTAGGGTTTATAATGGGCATAGAATCTTCGGAAAAAACGGATAAGTAAGCTGAAGTGGCAAAAGGCCGGTCATATAGCTCGAAGAACCGACAACCGATGGGGAAAAAAGGTCCTCGAGTGGCAGCCTCGTATCGGTGGCGAAGTGTAGGGCGACCCTCCACTAGATGGAATGTCGACCTGGTAAGACATGCAGGAAGTCGATGGATGTAGGTGGCTCAGGACCGTGCTTTGTCGCATTCTTTGGGGCAGGTCTATGTTCAGTATTGGACTTGTTAAAGGCTGTAATGATGATGATAGAATCTTCGACCATACACTTTGTCTATGTTTTAAGTACAGACTTCAGAAGCTATTATGTGAAAACCATTTTTTAACATTGAAGTCAGTTTGTACTTTTTACTTTAAGATTAATCATACAGAAGTGCATAAAACTGTCAACACCTTCCTCTTTTAACTAATTCCCCTATCATATGACGAAGTATTAATGCCCAAAACTTGTTTAAATTTTATACTCAAAGGATATTGTGTGGCTTTCTTTGACATCGATTAACTCAAATGAATTCCGCACTAATCCTACTCTACTAATCCTGCTTGTACATTACATTTTTCAACGAAAAATAATTCCTAGGGGAATAAAATGTAAGTGAAATTTTTCCCAGTTATGTTGTTCCGGTGACTTATTTGGATTTTTAAACCAAACGTTAAAAAAGCAAATAAGTCGATTGTTTTTCCATACAGTTTTCAATTCCACTTTAATGGAAATAAGGTCTTTTTGTCCATCACGCTGATAAGACATAATCAATTATTTCTTTGGTTATTTAAGAAATTCGAATTGACTGAGGGATACTTTAAGTTTAAGTAATACTTTTAAAGATAAATTCGATGAATGGTGAATGACAGATGTTTGGTAGATTTTTCGGTAGGTTTTATAAAATATAATTAGGGCGTAATAGACGAGCATTCTACCACTGATTTAATTCAGTGGTACTAAACCACCGATACCAGTTAGAATAAAATAAATGTTGTTATTAAACTAAATTAACCCTACAGCGCATAGTGGGACACTTGTGGCACATACCTAAAAAACCTCTATATTTCCGTACTCGAAATAAGTAGCGTCATCTAGTCAAAAGTAAACTAACTATAAAGGAATGGTCAATCAAATTTAGTACTAAAAATTTTTGGTTTGATGTCTCTGAATGAATGTTTGTTTACATTTTGTTCAAAACCAACGGTATTTTGAAAGTGATCGACAGGTTGCACAAGAAAAAAACAAAAAAACTGATAAATTTGAATAGTTTGTATACGAAATAATTTGTAGAGGTAAGTTTATGTATCTATTTGTTATTTTTTTTAGTTATTTGTAATTTCATAAATAAATAGTGCATAGAAATACGACATTTTTGTATGTGACAGATGTGGCACACGATGCAATAAGTGTCTTCAAAATATTTGTATTGTTTCTAGATGAGCCGAAGGAAAAATTTGAATTCTGATGATATTCAACAGTTTCTCGAAATTCCTTCCGGTAGTGAAGATGACCTGGAACTGTCTGATGAGGACAGCGATGACAACTTGATCAGAATCCAGGATTTGGTGTTGAACGAAGTGGAGACGTGCCCTGAAGTACTACAGGATGATTTCTTCGATGAGAACGTGAGCATACCTAGTCCAAGGTCAAGCAGTAGTATGTTAGTGATTCAGCCCACAAGCAGTTCTTCTAACACAGCCAACGTTGCATCACAACTTAGTACTTCCAGGCAAGTAAATCCTAGATCCAGCCGAGTAGCATCACGACCTCAAGCAGTACCTACTCCCCGCATCATTTTACCTTCCCCACAGCCTGTCAGGCCTGCCAGGCCAAAACCTAAGAGAGAATACATATGGCGGAAGATGGACTTTCAGCCACCTGATACCACATTTACTGGCGTTGACGTGTTGGAACAACCATATACTACATTTGAAACACCTTTGCAGTACTTTTTGCACTTTTTTGACGAAGATTTGTTGGATCACATTGCTGAAGAATCTACTAAATACAGCATACAGAAGGATTGCTCAAAGCCAGTTTTGGTTACAAAGACGGAACTCAAAATATATTTAGGCATCTGTCTCTTGTTAGGACTGGTGCCACAGCCAAACATTCGCATGTTGTGGAATTCTATATTAGGTATACCACTTATAATTGAAACGATGACACTCGGTAACTTTGAAAAATTACGAAGTGTCATACATTTCAATGACAACATAAATTACAAACGTAGAGGAGAGCCAGGACACGACAGACTTTTCCGTATTAGACCCTTATTGGAAACATTGAGAAAGAAATGTCAAGCTGTGCCGAAACGAGAGACACTTTCGGTGGATGAGCAAATGTGCGCTACCAAAGCCTGCAACTTCCTCCGCCAGTATCTCCCGAACAAACCTCATAAGTGGGGATACAAGTTGTTGGTGTTGTGTGATGATAAAGGTTTTGCTTATGACTTTGAAATCTACTCCGGCGCAGAAAATGATCCTGAGCTGAGGCTGCCCTACGAATGTGATTTAGGAGCGAGTAGCAACATTGTTGTACGCCTGTCGCATGTCGCAATGTTCCAAGAAATCAAAATTATAAGATCTTTTTCGATAATTATTACACGTCTCCTGAACTGATTTCTTACTTGGCTATAAAGGCATTCATACATTAGGCACCGTGAACAAGGGTCGTATGGGGATGACTTTGAAAATGCCATCTCAAAAAGAATTGACGGCCGCTAAAAGGCCGCGTGGTTATTCAGAAGGATGGGTGGCTACTGTTGATGCAGTACCAGTCTCAGCAGTGCTGTGGCTAGACAGCAAATCTGTTGTTCTCGCATCTTCTTTTGTCGGTGAACAACCTAAATATAAAGTAAAACGTTTCTGTAAGAAACGTAAACGCCCCAAATATTATTGGACATTACAATCGGCATATGGGCGGAGTAGATCTCCTTGACTCTTTCATAGGAAAACACAAAATAAAAATGCGTACAAGAAAGTGGTACATGAGAATATTCTATCATTTGATAGACGTGATGGTGATAAATAGCTGGCTTTTATATAAAAGAGTAGAGACGCAGAGGGAAAACACAAAAATGATGAAGTTACGAGAATTCCGACTGGAGGTGGCCAAAGCACTGTGTTGGTGTGGACCGTCAATAATAAAGAAAAGAGGAAGACCCTCCTCATTTGTATCTGACATGCTTGATGAAAGAATCAAAAGGAAGCCAAAACTCAATGTACCACCAAAAGAAGACAGGACCGATGGAATGGAACACTTTGCTATTTGGTCTAACATTAGAAAGCGATGTAAGTTACCTGCTTGTAAGGGGAAATCTTTTGTAATTTGCCAGAAATGTAACCAGGCACTCTGTCTCAACAAGGAAAAGAACTGTTTTTTGTCATTCCACAAATAGTTTCGAAATTGTTGTTTTTGTTCTATATTTTATTCTATTTTTCACAAAAAGTTCCTAGTTTTATAATTATATATAAGTACAAATACTTTGATTGTAAGGCTCCTTAACCTAAGGTTAAATTAGTTGTTATAAAACATAATTTTCATGAATAAAGTTTGATTACTATGAGTTTATTTCATTCATAACTATTCCTAAAACATTACTACGGATTTACATTATACTGCACGATGTGCAATATGTGGGCCATACGAAAAAACTTACATAAGTATGTTTCTATGGAGTTGCGATTTTTTTAAATATTTTTCCGAGCTATAGTATTATATTTTCTAGGTAATATATATTTTTTAAGCCGAAAAAAAAATCATGCACTGTAGGGTTAATAACGTTACGTTCATGTTATTAAGCGACTGTCTCAGTTGTCATGTGGCGTAAGCGAGACAGCTGATTATGTGGTCCCAGGTATGAATCCCAGGATCGGGCCACAATAATGAATTGGATAATTCGTTAAAAAAAATTTAGTAGCTGCCCGTATTTTACTCCCGTGCCTCGGAAAGCACGTAAAGCGGGATGGTTTTACGCTTGATCTCTTTCTGATCGTGTTGGATTTCCGTCCAGTCGGACTAAGGGTATACCATCTGGCTCAGATAATTCACGAGACTCAGGGAATAACCCATTTGCAGAAATGAGTACAGGAATAGTTTCGATCAGCAGACAGTCCATCAGGGCGGCCACCTCGTAAGCCAGGACTAGATATGTTATTAACCGACTTCAAGAAAGGAAGAGGTATTCAATTCGATTGTATGTTTTTTAGGTGTGTTACCTTAGAACTTTTTTATAAGTAAACCGATTTTGATGATTCTTTTATTTGAAAGCTGGTGCTTCTCATGTAGTTATCCTTAATAATGCGTATTTAACTAACTTGGACTACATTGATGATGTGCTCACTTTATTTATATTGAAGTCGGTTGTACAAAATGTTCAATTTTACCATTTATTTTCTCATTTGTTTCTACTTTTACGAGTTTCTCGTCATATGGAATGGTATGTCGACCAAAAATATCCTTGACTGTCCGGTATATCCCCGCAATATCACGTTTATTTGCAAAAATAAGAACGTTTTATTCTTGCTGAATTCTGCCATATCTCGTTGACTAAAGATAGATATTTTTAATTAATTATAATAATATCTAATAAAGATTCTTAGATAAAAGGTCCCCTCTGGGTTAGTTCTTCATCACACGTAAGATATCCGAGTAGAGTGTGGAATGCGATATCGAGATTATGTAATTATGGAGGCTGCACACTTTTCGTTTATTATGGTAATAATGATTAAAAAGCCACACCCACCATGTTTCCGTGGCAAGTACAGCCTCATTACCGACGATATTGTGGGATGTCATAACATTAATTTTTTAATCTTTTAATGATAGGTTTGGTCTGATTCCATCTGAGTAAGCCCGAGGTATATATGAAAACGGGTATGACTCTACCGTTAACTGCACCCGTTTTATTCATGTATGACAAGAGACTTACGCAACTTTAATTGTGCTCGTATCGAAGAATCAGCGAAAAATCGAGCGGAACCAGGGCTCTAAAGTCTTTGCCAGAGATCTGTGTGCCAGAAAGTGCCAAATGTCGAAGCTGAAGACCGAATGTGACAGCATCATTTCCGAGACACCTGAGATTTTGAGTGAGATTGAGAGGTTCTATGGACAGCTGTACACGTCATCGTTGGAGCCACACGCAAATGTGAGTAACGATCCAAGAGCAAGTCTTATCCGACACTATTCCGATGATATCTCGGACGTCAGTCTGAGATTAGAATGGCTTAAAAAAGGCCTTAAAAACGGCCAGTTCCCGGGCGAGGATGGAATTACAGCGGAGCTTCTCATAGCGGGTGGAAAACCGGTACTTAAAGTATTTCAGAAGCTCTTTAATTCCTTCCTTCATGGAATTACTACTCCGGAGGCGTGGAACAGAAGAGCGGTGGTCTTATTCTTCAAGAAAATCTTCAACGCTCTCTTGAAAACTACAGACCGATTTACCTTCTGAGTCGTGTCTACGTGCTGTTTTCGAGAGCCAATACGAATCGTCTCGCATGCAGACCCGACGACTTCCAGCCTCCCGAACAAGCCGGTTTCCAAAAAGCCTTTAGCACCATAGACCACATACATACCCTTCGGCAAATTATATAGAAGATTAATGCGTACAATCTGCCACTTTGTTTTGCGTATGTTCACTATGAGAAAGATTTTGATCCCGTTGAAATTTCGGCAGTGCTGCAGTACTTCCAGCGGTGCCAAGTGGACTGTCAGTATATCGAAGTGCTGAAGTGCTTGTACAGTAGGTCTACGATAGCTATCCGAGTACAGAACCAGAGCACGAAACCTATCCAACTGCAGAGAGGTGTAAGACCGGGTGACGTAATATCCCCGAAATTCTTCACCGATGCATTGGAAGACGTTTCCATGCTACTGGACTGGAAAGGATACGGAATTAACATCAATGGCGAGTACATCACTCACCTTCGATTTGCCGACGATATAGTCCTCATGGCAGAATCGCTGGAGGAGCTAAGCACTATACTCAATGACCTCAATAGTGTCTCCCAACGGATAGGTCTTAAGATGAACATGGACAAAACAAAGATTATGTTTAATGTCCATGTCACACCTATGCCGGTAGTTGTTAGGAGCACTAAGCTCGAATTTGTTGATGAATTTGCTTACCTGGGACAAATAGTTAGACTAGGTAGGTCGAACTTCGACCGAGAGTTCAATCGACGGATTCAACTCGGTTGTGCAGCGTTCGGGAGATTACGACATATCTTCTCGTTAGACATACTTCAAAACCTCAAAAATAGATTGTTAAACCAGTGCGTGTTGCCAGTGATGACCTATGGAACTGAGACGTGGTCCTAAACTGCTGGCCGTATGAGGCAGCTCAAATTCGCTCAGTGAGCTATGGAGAGGGCTAATCTCGGCGTTTCTCTGCGTGATAGACTTAAAAACGAGGATATCCGCAAGAGGACCACAGTAACCAACATAGCCCAAAGAATTGGTATTCTGAAGTGGCAATGGGCCGGCCATATAGCTCAAAGAACCGACAACCGATGGGGAAGAAAGGTTCTCGAGTGGCAGCCTCAAACCCACAGGCGAAGTGTATGGCATCCCCCCGCTAGATGGACTGACGACCTGGTAAGACATACAGGAAATCAATGGATGCAGGTTGCCCGGGACCGTGCTTTGTGGCATTACTTGGGGGAGGCCTATGTTCAGCAGTGGACTTGTGAAGGGCCGTAATGATAATGATGATGACAAGGGACAGTTCAAAACCTTTGTCAAGCATGCAAAAACATCGAGAAATAATTGTTTAATGTCCGCTTTATCAACACCTATGTTTTGTTTTTAATATTATTAAGTGAGTGATTATAAAAAATACTAAATTAGTTTGAATTATTACAGCGATGTCTTTTTATATGGTATACTTTTGGAGTATAGTGAAAGACTGAATGATCATAAACAGTTTTCATACAATGAAACCAATGAAAAATAAACAAACGTGAAAGATTTTTAGAAATATTTAGTTTATGGAAATAATAAATAATTTTATATTAAACCTTATAATATTTTTTTCATATTCGTTTTTAAAAGAAATTTAAAATAAAAGCATTTGCATCGGCCGGGAATCGAACCCGGGCCGCCCGCGTGGCAGGCGAGCATTCTACCACTGAACCACCGATGCTTGTTAATATGTAATTAATTTTGTTATTTAAATATATAATTTAAGTTATTGAAATGAACGCAAATATTTTATTGTTAACTGTGCAATATTTTTTTTTAATTACTTCACCTTCGTAAGTTTGTACAAGATGTCATAACTTTGTCAAGTCATGCTGTAACACGAATGGAGAAACGCGCTCGCGTAAAATATTAGCTTAAAATTGCAGTCTAATCCTTTCATGTTGTTATGTTCCGTATGATTAGTACCGAGAAGCGACGATCCTTTGTACCGCTAACGAGGTATTCAATTCCACCTAAATACCTACTCATCTCTCAACTCAGTAGGTGTAGCGCACTATGGATCACAGAATCCCCTTACAATCAAGTGTGTTCGTGTGTTACAATTACTTACTTGTATTTTTTTAGAATGAGGGTGACAAACGAGCACAAACTTCACGTAATGGCAAGTGAATGCTATGTATAGCCCATAGACACGTACATCTATCCTCCATTAAGAATCAAAATGCAGATGCGTTTTCAACTTTGAGAAGAGCGTCTCCCGTTTTCTACAGTCACCATATGAAACACAGCAGCATTGAGCTTCTATTTTACGATGGTAATCTATGAAAGCGATATGTACTAGATAATATTATGTCCATTTAAATAAAAACACTTACGTAAACAATTTGCTTCACGTGTGATGACATTATGAAATTTAATTAACACACATTTTAAAACCGCAGTAATAAGCATCGGTGGTTCAGTGGTAGAATGCTCGCCTGCCACGCGGGCGGCCCGGGTTCGATTCCCGGCCGATGCAAAATTACCTTTTATCTATTAGGTAGAGATTTTTCACGAAATAGAGTTTAAAATATAATTTGGTAACGATGACCGGGTCGAGTCGAGCAATTTTAAAAATGCAGCACGTATAAGAAGGGACGAGAAATGTATAATACCTTTTATTTTTTAATTTTTTTTATAGGATATGGTGACAAATGAACACACAGCCCACCTGATGGTAAGTGGTTGCTGTGACCCATAGACATTTACATCTATCCTCAATAAAGAATCAAACTGCAGATGCGTTGTCACCCGTGAGGACTAAGATGGAATGCCTTTTTTCCAGTAAAATGTTTTCCGATTCTCTACCCTCACCATAAGAAACACAGCAGCGTTAAGCTGCTATTTTACGCTGGTATTCTGTGAGAGCGTGGTCCTTACCCGGACGAGCCGACCCATTCGTGCTACAACTATACCAGTAATATAGCTGCAGCAAGGCTCTACCAAGTAGAAAACCACTGGGTAATACTCACTTACCTGTATCTGCCATTAAACACCAGAGCGTGCACTGCCGTGTTACGTTCTAAAGAATAAAGAGAGCCAATATAATTTCACGTAGTGATTTCATCTTAGTCCGAAGTAATAACGAATATGACGCTTTCTTTGTTTGATGTTTAATGCAGTTGACCATATACTGCATTAGCCACTTACCATCAGGTAGACTGTGGGTACGTTTGGCGCTTTAGTTTTATACAATAATGTATCAAAACTGGAGGCAAATGGAGAAGACGGGTTCTGACAGTGTCTTGCCAGTAAGCTAAGGTTAGAGCGTTTCCTCACTAGATGGAGTACGATCTGGTAATATATGCAGGAAGTCGATGGACGCAGATAAAACACTGCCGTTGCTTGCAAGTTATTATTGTGACTTCAGTTTTATAAAATAACATTACAAAATCGGGAGCTGTGTAATTCCGTCAGCTTACACTTAACTCATTGTGCTCTCAATAAAGTGTTAGTAGTTAGTTAAGACACTAACATGTTAAACTATACGTTCTTCAATCCATTTATTTTTGACATGAGCTATATCATGTTTGCAGCAAGAATGAGCTTAACCGGGATAGGACCGCACTCTCACAAACTAACAACGTAAATTATTGTGAAAAAGCTCAACACGTGTTGAATAAGCAATTCAAACAGGCAATTTGCTTGTGTGCCCACTTGTTTGATTGGTAAATTTTTGTGGTATTCCTTGGGGGAGTCATATAGTTCAGCAGTAGACTTGTGAAGGGCAGTAATGATGACGACATATTTTTCTCATATATCATAATAAGTTTGAACTTTCCGATTCGGTCTGCCTTTTATATTAATATTCAGATCAACGGTCCCTGTTACAGTTAGCTTCGAAGCGTTTATACATACATACATGCATATAATCACGTCTCTTTCCCGTAGGGGTAGGCACAGACCACTTCTTTCCACTTGCTACGATCCTTACATACTTGTTTCGCTTCGTCCACTTTCATTATTCCCTTCATACATGCTTTACGGTTTAGGGTACTCTTGAACTGGCCTTTTTTCAAGACGTCCCTGATTTGGTCTAGAAATGTCCGCCTAGGTCTACCCCTTCCAACACTTTCATTCACACTCGCCTTATACACTTTTTTCGTCAACCGTTCTTCATTCATTCTCTCGATATGGCCAAACCATCTCAGCATATCTTTCTCAATTTTTGTCACTACATCTTCTTTCAGACCACAACGTTTCCTTATCTCATTATTTCTTATCCTGTCACTCAGTTTAACTCCTATCATACTTCTTAATGCTCTCATCTCAACTGCATTTATTCTGCTTTCATGTTTCTTCTGCCATACCCAACTTTCACCCGTACATGAGTGTCGGAACCAACACCCCCTCATGCACAGCCAAACGAGCCTTGTTAGACACCTTCCCACTCCTCATAAAGGAGTGCCAAGCTCCATTCACCATGTTTCCTGCATTCACTCTTCTTTCGATATCACTCTCACATTTTCCATCCCTTGTAAACTTTGAACCCAGATACACAAACTCTTTCACCTGTTCAATTTGTTCACCTTCAATCACGATATTGCAGTCTGTCACTGCCTCATCTTTTTCAAACACCATCACTTTCGTCTTCCTTACATTCATCTTCATTCCCTTTCTAACAAAAGCTCCACTCATAGCAGTTACCATCTCCTGCAACTCCTCGGCCGAACACGCAAGTAATACTTGGTCATCAGCATAGAGAAAACATTTGACGAGTAACTCATTCATTCTCAACCCACTTTCATTCTCTTTTAAATCTATCAAACAATTGTCCATGAACAGAAGAAAACAGCCACGGTGACGCTACACATCCCTGTCTAACACCTTTTTCGATATTAAACCATTCAGTGTATGCCCCGTTTATCCTTACATAAGGGATTCTTACATAATGGATTATAGGGATTCTATCCCTATAAAGAGATTGCAATGCTCGTATACTGCTATACTGCTCACACCGTTCACGGATGATGATACATGAGTTTTCATTAAGTCTAAAGACCACGCTGCAGCCATATTAGTTGTCGCAAGAATGGTTCGGCTCTACCGGGGTAAGACCACGCTCTCAAATAATACTAGTGTAAAATTGCAGCTTAATGCTGCTGTGTTTCGTATGTGTGTAGAGAACCGGTGATGCATTTTACTGGAAACGAGGCATTCCATCTTAGTCCTCGGGGTGACAACGCATTTTGATTCTTAATCGAGGATAAATGTAGATTTCTATGGGCCACAGCATCTACTTACTATCAGGTGGACTGTGTGCTCGTTTGTCACCCGTATTCTATCAAAATTTTTTAAATAATAAAATTAGTAATATAGAAACGATAAAAATATAAATATTAAATCTCTCCGACTAATGTTATGCACACATTTCTGTTTTTAACCGAGTTACAAAACGAACGGAAAACGAAACGCCTGAATCAATTGAAATTATTATATTTGTTCAATATTTCAAAGGTGCAATGGTGAAAAATAGGCAACAAATATTTTTGTGTATCTATTAAGACGACATTTTATTTGTTACTTGGAACTTGTGACATTCCACAATCTACTCAAAAGGGTAAAATAAATAAAAAATTCAAAAGGAACATTCTGACTTCAAAGCTAAAAAAAATATCGGCTTTAGAGTTTATAATGGGCATAGAATCTTCTGAAAAAACGGATAAGCTGAAGTGGCAAAAGGCCGGTCATATAGCTCGAAGAACCGACAACTGATAGGGAAAATAGGTTCTCGAGTGGCAGCTTCGTATCGGTGGCGAAGTGTAGGGCGACCACCCACTAGAGGGAATGTCGACCTGGTAAGACATGCAGGAAGTCGATGGATGTAGGTGGCTCAGGACCGTGCTTTGTGGCATTCTTTGGGGCAGGTCTATGTTCAGTAGTGCACTTGTGAAAGGCTGTAATGATGATGGTGATGATCTTCAACCATACACTTTGTCTATGTTTTAAGTACAGACTTCAGAAGCTAATATTATGTGAAAACCATTTTTTTAACCTTGAAGTCAGTTTGTACTTATTACTTTAGTGCATTAAACTGTCAACATCTTCCTTCCTTCCTTTTTAATTATTTTACCTATCACATACACGAATTATTTAAGCCCAAAACATGTTTAAAGTCTCTACTCAAAGGATATTCAGTGGATTTCTTTGACGTCGATTAACTAAAATGAGTTCCGAACTAATCGTATTTGTATATTACATTTCTCAACGAAATCCTATGGGAATAAAATGTAAGTAAAATTTTTCCTAGTTATGTTGCTCTGGTGACTTATTTGGATTTTTAAACCAAAGGTTTATAAAAGCAAATAAGTCGATTATACTTTCATACAGTTTTCTATCCTACTGTAAGTGAAATAAGGTCTTTTTGTCCATCACGCTGATAAGACATAATCAATTATTTCTTTGATTATTTAAGAAATTCGAATTGATTGCGGCATACTTTAAGTGATATTTTAAAGATAAACTCGAAAAGTGATGAATTACAGAAATTTCTAAGATTTTTCGGTAGTTTATATAAAATATAATTTGGGCGTAACAGTCGAGCATTTTACCACTGATTCAATTCAGTGGTACTAAACCACCGATGCTAGTTAGAATAAAATAAATTTTGTTATTTAACTAAATTAATAACGTTACGTTCATGTTATTATGCGACTGCCTCGGGGGTCATGTGGTGTAAGCGAGACAGCTGATTATGATTATGAGGTATGAATCCCAGGGACGGGCCAAAATAATGCATTGGATATTTCGTTAAAAAAATCGGTAGCAGCCTGTATTTTACTCACGTGCCTCGGAAAACACCTAAAGTGAGATTGTCCTACGCTTGTTGTCTCCCTGATCGTGTTGGAATTCCGTCCAATCGGACTAAGAGTATACTTTCTGCATTTAAGCTCATCGGAGTCCCAGACGCCTCAGATGATCCAAGAGACCCCGGGATTAACACATTCGCAGAAATGAGTACTGGAATAAATTCGATCAGCAGACAGTCCAACAAGTCGGCCATCTCGTAAGCCAGGTCCAGATATTTATTAACCGGATTCAAAAAAAGGAGGAGACACTCAATTCGACTGTATATTTTAAATGTGTGTTACCTCAGAACTTTTTTATAGGTGAACCGATTTTGATGATTCTTTTATTTGAAAGCTGGTGCGTCTCATGTGGTCCCATATAAATTTGATCAAAATCTGACCAGTAGTTTTTAAGTTATACTTAATAATGCGTATTTAATTGACTACAATATGATGATATTCTCACTTTATTTATATTCAAGTCAGTTGTACAAAATGTTCAATTTTCCAATTTGTTTTCTCATTTGTTTCTACTTTTACGAGTTTGTCGTCATATGGAATGGTATGTCGACCAAAAATATCCTTGACTGTCCGGTCTATCACCGCAATATCACGTTTATATGCAAAAATAAGAACGCTTTATAGTTGCCGGATTCTGCCATATCTCGTTGACTATAGATTTTTAGAAGACATTTTTAAGTAATATTAATAATATCTAATGAAGATTCCTAGATAAAGGGTCCATTCTGGGTTAGTTCATCATCACACGTAATGGGGGATCCGATATCGAGATTATGTAATTATGGAGGCTATAACACCATATTTCGCGGCAAGTACAGCCTCATAACCGCCGATATCGTGGTATGTCATAATAGTAATTTTTTAATCTTTTAATGTTAGGTATGGGTAGACTCCACCTGAGTAAGCCCAAAGTTTACATGAAAACGGGTATGACCCTACCGTTAACTGCATCTGTTTTATTCATGTATGACAAGGGACGGTTCAAAACTTTTGTCAAGTGTGCAAAAACAGATCGAGAAATAATTGTTTCATGACCGCTTTATCAACACCTATATTTTGTTTTTAATATTATTATGTGAATGACAATAAAATATACTAAATAAGTTTTAATTATCTCAGCGATGTCCTTTTATATGGTATACTTTTGGAGAATCGTGAATGATCATAAAAAGTTTTCATAAAATTAAACCAGTGAAAAATAAACAATAGTGAAAGATTTATAGAAAGATTTGGTTCTTGGAAATGGGAAAATGAATAAATTTATATCAAAGCTTATAATATTTATGGCATATTAGTTTTAAAAAGAAATTTAAAATAAAAATATTTGCATCGGCCGGGAATCGAACCCGGGCCGCCCGCGTGGCAGGCGAGCATTCTACCACTGAACCACCGATGCTTGTTAATATGTAGTTAATTTTGTTATTTAAATATATAATTTCAGTTATTGAAGTGAACGCAAACATTTTATTGTTAATTATGCAATCAAATTAGACTCATTGTCATGTAACACAGCTGGCGCTTGAATTACTTCACCTTTGTAAATTTTGTACAAGACATCATAACATGTAAACTCATGCTGTAATACGAATTGAGGAACGCACCCGCATAAAATATTAGCTTTAAATAGCAGCTTAATGCTGTCATGCAGTTATGTTCCGTATGATGAGTTCCGAGAAGCGAAGATCCTTTATACCGCTAACGAGGTATTCAATTCCTTAACACCTACTCATATCTTAGTAGATGTAGTGCACTACGGTCACGGATCAAAAAATCCCCTTACCATCAAGTGTGTTCGTGTGTTACAGTTACTTATTTGTATATATATATATTTAGAATAGGGGTGACAAACGAGCACAAACTTTACGTAATGGCAAGTGAATGCTATGTATGGCCCATAGACGCCCACATCTATCCTCGATTAAGAATAAAAGTGCAGATGCTTTGTCAACCTTGAGAAATAAGATTAAATGCCTCATTACAATCACCATATGAAACATAGCAGCATTGAGCTTCTATTTTACGATGGTAATCTATGAAAACGATATTTACTAGATAATATTATGTCCATTTAAATAAAAACACTTGCATAAACAATTTGCTCCAAGTGTGATGATATGAAATTTAATTGATACACATTTTAAAAGGACAGTAATAAGCATCGGTGGTTCAGTGGTAGAATGCTCGACTGCCACGCGGGCGGCCCGGGTTCGATTCCCGGCCGATGCATTTTCTTTTCTATCTATTAGATAGAGATTTTAAACTAATAGTATTAAACTTATTTTTTGTTTAGAGTAACGAGAACTGGATACTCCTTGAATCAGTAATGAGGTTCGTCTGTTTCAACGTGGTAGAGCCATGCTGTAGTTATATTTTGATTGTAGCACGAATCTCATGGTAAGTTGATGCCATGGCCCATAGATTATTGCATTTTGGTTCTTAATCGGGGATAGATGTAGGTACATTTGTTGTCGATTAAGAAAAATGCTAGTGCGATGTCATCCTTGAGGACAAAGGTAGAAAGCCATGTTACCAGTGAAAAGGGTCTCCGGTTCTCTACACTCACTATACGAAACACAGCAGCATTGAGTTGCTATTTTACGTTGTTAGTTTGCGAGAGTGCGGACTTCTCTCCGGTCAAGCCCATTCCTTATGCAAACATGATATAGCTCTTGCGTGGTTTTATCGTGTCAAATATAAATTGATATTGTATAGAAATTACGTATAGTTAACATGTTAGTGTCAAGATAAATTCAAACTTAAAACAAAGGAGGCTTCATATGTGAAATTATATTGGTTCTCTTTATTCTTTAGAACGGAAAACGGCAGTGCACGCACTGGTGCTTAGTAGCAGATATAGGGAAGCGCGTAGTAGGGTAAAACACCCAGTAGTCAGCCCCGCACCAGTACTCAGCCTTTACAGACATTATTTCCATATAAATAGTGTTGAAATTTGTTTACACCATTAAAATAATGTTTAATTGAATCTGTGTCTCCTTATTGACTAATACGCACATTTCGAACCAATAACATGTCAGGTTCACGAGCTACACTCGTTAATTTGCACTGCTGCCAAAGGCATGACTAAATGCGTCGCTGTTGCAATTTTTTTCTTAAGGAAACCTGCTCGAGATTTTGGTAAGTGTTTGAGTGTATTTGCTGTAATTTGTGGTGGATTGGACTGTGTTACAATAAAATGTTTATTTTGTAATAGAATTAACTATTACATCCATTTCATTTGTATGTTGTAATTTAGGTGGCCGACTAAGAGGTTTCGAATTTTTGAGGTAGATCTAGTAGTCAGCCATAAGTGGCTGACTACTGGTTTTTTCGTGATTTTCTTATATACAGTTGAAATTAACTGAACGAATAGTACCAATTTTGCTCATTATTTTGGGCTCAACTCTTATAAGACGAAAAGTGTATTTTACCAGTAGTCAGCCGCGTACAAATGTAATTTCATGTCAGGGGCCGACCAATGAGTCTACAAATCAAGTTCTGTTTGTCCTGTTGCACAAAATAGTACCTTAAAGCCTTTTCAATAAGGGTTAAATGTATGCACGGTTTTTTGTGCATAAAAATCATTTGTTTTAGAATTCCATCATGTCAAAAATCCATCTATCAATACAAAGAAGAGGAATTAACACAAGTTATGGGGGCGATTAGAAATGGGATGAAACGAATAGGAGCTGTTTCTTCCTAAGAGTGAAGAAAATTCCAGAAACAAAAAGAAGAAGTGAAGCAACAGAAAAAGAATGATGTGTTGATTACGAAATTAAGAGATTTGAAGCTAAAACAAAGAAAGAAGAAGAAATTCAAAAAAAGAAAGCAGAATTACAAAGAAAGGAAAGCGTAAAAGCTGTTGAATTCCAAAAACAGCAAAAGGAGGAAGAAAAACATGATACATATCGTATTTTTAATTTAATACTATATGTACAATAAACAAAGCTGCAAAAACTGAAGAGTAATTGACTAGCGACACGAAACTTATGATTTAAAGAATATTGGATGTAACAATTGTCTTGCATGGTACATTTGAAATATACTGAATTCGCTGGGGACATATATGAAAATTGTGCTTACCTAGTCGGACTATTTGTCCCAGGTAAACATATTCGTCAACAACCTCGAGCTTAGTGCTCCCAAAAACTACCGGTATAGGTGTAACATGGACGTTAAACGTGATTTTTGTTTTTTTCCATGTTCATCTTAAGGCCTATCCGTTGGGAGACACTATTGAGGTCATTGCATAGTGCTTAGGTCCTCCAGCGATTCTGCTATAAGGACTATATCGTCGGCAAACCGAAGTCCAACTTCGACCGAGAGGTCAATCGGCGGATTAAACTCTGCTAGGCAGCGTTCGGGACATTACGACACATCTTCTCGTCAGGCATACTTCAAAACCTCAAAATAATATTATATAACCAATGCGTATTGCCAGTGATGACTTATACATCTGAGGCGTGGTCCTTCACTGCTGGCTGTATGAGCAAGCTCAAAGTCGCTCAGCAAGCTATGGAGAGGGCTATGCTCGGCGTCTTTTCTGTGTGATAGACTAAAAACCAGGATATCCGCAGTAGAACTAGAGTAACCGTCAAATCCCAAAGAATTAGTAAGCTGAAGTGGCAGTTGGCCGGCCATATAGCTCGAAGAACCGACAATCGATGGGGAAGAAAGGTTCTCGAGTGGCAGCCTCGTACCGGCAGGCGATGTGTAGGGCGTCTCTCCATTAGATGGAGTGACGACCTGGTAAGACATGCGGGAAGTCAATGGATGCAGGTGGCTCGGGACCGTGCTTTGTGATATTCCTTGGGGCAGTTCTATGTTCAGCAGTGGACTTGTGAAGGGCTGTAATGGTGATGGTGATGATAATGATGATGATGATGATGATATTTGAAAATGTGCATAATAAAGAATTTCTATGCCAAATATGCAAGAGTAAGTGAGATGCTGACTACAGGGTAAGACATGGCTGACTTGTGGGGAAATGAGGCTGACTACTGGTGAAAAGTGCCATAATTTGTTTAATGTTGATTTTTTATATGATTCTATTATAAATATAATGTTTTGTTGAGTTCTTTAGTAAATTTAATAAACAAACTTTTGGAGAATAATGATTGTTTTTATACATAATGTATAATATTTAAAATACAGTTGAATCAAATTTTTGTCCTCACTAAAAGGCTGACTACTGGGTGTTTTACCCTACCTACTCCTAGGTAAAAAGGCTCCCTGCCACGTTGTAAAATAAATATATTTCATTTTTCAGACATGTATTTGTGCCAAAGCGCAATACGTGTTGAATAAGCAATTCAAACATGCAATGTGCTTGTGTGCCCACTTGTGTTTGATTGGGAAATACATCATCTGTTTTGTTACCCCCTGTTGTCTCTCACGAAACCCACGGGACGCGTCACGGAATTTTTGAGACATTACATAACGTCGGGAGTTCGAAATAATTTAAAAAACGCGATAAGAATTCATAAAATTAGTTTTATTTAATGTGTATCATTATAGTGTAAGAAATTATATAATATGTAATATTCCAATAGTAAACACATGTGCAAACAAGTTACTTTAATTCACTCACGTTTGTGATGTAACTAATTTATTTAATAACAAAATTTAATGTTCATTAACATGCATCGGTGCTTCAGTGGTAGAATGCTCGCCTGCCACGCGGGCGACCCGGGTTCGATTCCCGGCCGATGCATTCACTTTTGTCTATTACATTCAGATTTTTAACAAAGTTGTGTTATAATTATAATTATGACTGGGTCGAGTCGAGGTATTTTGCAACTGCAGCACGTACGGAGAGTGACGAGAACTAGATACTACTTTTACTAATAACGAGCTCCATCTTTTTCTTTTAAACGTGGTAGCGCCACGCTTTAGCTATATTATGATTGTAGCACTAAAAGGTTAGCTCGAACAGGAAAGGACCACGCTTTCACAGAATACCAGCGTAAAATACCAGCTTGACGCTGCTATTTTACGCACCATTTTATTTTTTATGGCTCGTATGGTGAGTGTAGAATATGGTTTCGTAGACATCCGGGAGACTCTTTTCGCTGGTATCGGGTAAGATGTCTGACATCGCCGTCTTCAATCGTGACTCTAGCGTGATGATCAAGAAAAATCGTCATAACAGCGGAAGAGATCTATGTCTAGCAGTGGACTTTTACAGGCCAATATTTTTTTTAAACTTATTTTATAAAACTGAAGTAGCGAACGAATTTACAGTACACCTATAGTGGGTGGCTACTGCCGCCTGTGGACAGCTGGCTGCAGCCAACTTCATAGAAAGAAAACTACAGATGCGTTGTCACCCCTGAGGACTAAGATGGAATACCTCACAGCCTGTTACTGTACTGACTCTCTATACGCTTCAAACCGGAACACAGCCATGGAAATAAGATAAAGAAAGAAAGGTTGTATTTGTTTCGGCTAATATTTAAAGACGAATATTTCTTGCAGAAGGCTCCATGATTTAGGTCATAAGTATTATTATAGAGAAGTGCTGAAAATATAAAAGTTTTCCATATGAGTAGAGTATTTTCAGCTTACGTTCAGATTTCGGAACTAAAACATTTTGTAGGAAATAATTTATTACTGCTTTTATATTAGATATAGCAGCTGCTTTTGCAGTCACCTGTGACTTTGCACTTGTCTTCTGGACACAAAGTAAGACATAATAAAATTATTCAATGAAGTGTTCCAAATATTTTCTTTTAAATTCTTTTATTTCACAACTTTGAATATTAATTTGTAAATGTATAAAAAAAGAGTAAACCTACTTAATAAAACATTAAAACGGAATTTTTAAAATTGCCTTGTAGTAATTGAATGACGATGACGTACCGGGAAAAGCTATAAACGAGGTTGTGAAAGCAGTTAATTGAACTGAACATTGAAAAAGCATTACCTATCCTATGAAATTAGTGGAGCAATTAGTGCTGCTCCAGTGTGTTAGAGGAATTAAATAATTCGAGTTCATGTAGAACTCGAATTATTTTATTTTACGCAGATATTTTCACGATGTTTTCTATCATCGAACGACTTTATAATGTGAAAACGAAATTTAAATCTTTAATTTAAATTTACTTAATTTAAATTATTTTCAAATGAAACTTTAAGCTTTATTTGACGAATAACTTGACTACAGGAGTAATAACTGTATTACCTTTAATAACGGCAGCTAAGTAGGTTTTTCTTTATTCACCATGGGTGACCAAACCACGGTTATTAAGCTGCTATGTCAGACTTCCTCTTCAAGCGATGGGACCTGCTCCTAACACGACCATTTTAATCTTATCTGGAGTAGATGACGGGAGTAGTTATGGTAATACCATTGTATTGCTAATATTTTTTAATAAAAAAAGTTAATCAATTTGTTCTTACCTAACACAGTACGCTAATAACCAGGGTTCGATCTCCATCGCCAACAATGAAATTGCTACTTACAGTTTTAAGTGCTGATTTGCCACGTGCTCGGCGGTAAAGGAAAACATCGTGAGGAAACTGGAATGTCTAAGAAATAAGAAAAAATATATTTTGAAGACATGTGAAGTTCGCATTCGGGCAGCGCGGCGGACATTTCCTTGCCCTGAAACCTTATCAGAAATGAGAGGAAGTCTGTATCCATTAGTGGGGCGAATAGAGGCTGTAACTTTTTTTGTTTTACATGGGAAAATGCCTACGCATACCCGCCTCGCAGGTTCTTGGACTGGTTATGTCGGACTCACACCGACTAAAACCCGATGGCGTTCCACCTTCGTCGCATATTGGCAGGACCACGGGAACGCTTTCACATACATCCGCGGCCCCACCAGCGTTGGGCACCCCAAGGCGGCCCATCTACTCCTTCCCCATCTCCTTGTCAGGTAAGGCGCACTAGAACACATGGCGCGTCCTACACCACGGCCTCTAACTGTACCTGCGCATTGGACAACTCTGTTTCCGATGCGCGAAGGCCATGGGGCAGGAAAAACGAGCATACAGAAGCACTAGCCCTCCTAACTCCATTGGTGGATCTGGTCTATGGCTTTGCTGCTAACCAAGATTCGAATGCGGAGGGTAGGAAGAGCGGCGCCTTGCAATACCGACACTCTTCTACCCACGCAGCCCCACCACCACCGCATCGATCAACGGTGCGGCCCCGTCAGAGTCACGGAGGACAGGGCGAGCGGCGCATCGTGATACCAACACTCCTCGGCCCTCACCTCGCTAAAGCGGTAGGGGGAGAGCTCGAAGTTGGACATCCGAAGTTGGCTCGTCAAGGTCACTCGGAGTAGCCACCTCAGGCCGGCCCTTCACCTAGGGCTAGAAATGTGGGTTCCTGGAACACAAATTGAGGAACCCACGCATAAACTTATAATTAACTTTCTTTATACGTGGTAGACTCATGCTGCAGTAATATTATGGTTGTAGCACGAGTGAGACGGCTCGACCGGGGACGGACAATGCTCTCACAGAATACCAGCGTAAAATAACAGCTTAACACTGCTGTTTTTCGTATGGTGAGTGAGAGAACCGGAGGCCTTTTTTACTGGAAACGAGGCATTCCATCTGAGTCCTTACGGGTGACAACGCACTTGCATTTTGATCCGTAATGGAAGATAGATGTAGATGTCTATGGGCCACAGCAACCACTTACCATCAGTAAAAATGGTGCAGTCCACACTGTGTGCTCGTTTGTCACCCTTATCCTATAAAAAAAAACTTAGTCTAACAACATTTTTACCAACTTTACCTGTATGTGTATGAATCTATGTTTATATGTATTTAGGTGTATATGAATCAAAGAGTTTACTATAGAGCGGACATTGGGAACATTTATATACAAAAATTTGAGCTAGTGCGCGTGTGGCACCCTCTCGCTAAAAATAGCAAAACAACGCTAAGCATTTATTAAGACAACATTTTAGCTATTCCCCAGTAGGTGACGCTAATAAATATAACGTTGTTTTAGGAATGTTACCGATTCGATATCAAAGTATCGATTATGTCGTTGAAGATTACTAAGTTTGAAATGCTTTTCGATTTAATAATAGGAAATATACATGATTGTTTTATTGTATAAATCTATTTATCATGACTTCCATCACACGAAAAAATCATATTAACTTTTTACGCCCCTTTAGTGTCATGATATAAAATATTTAATTTCCAATAACTAAGAATCAATTCAAATAGCAGTCACTTTGGTTGCCATCTTGGTGGCATGACGTCATTCGGTCCATTAGCTGCTATAATAATAGCATATGATTGATCGGTCGGCGTTAAAGACACATCGAGAAACGCCAAATCCAATAAGAGAGCGCCTCTATGATTTTAAATATTTTAGGGAAACACTGAACTTAAAAGCCGTTTCACGATTTTTTGCGTTTCATCAGCTGCAGTACTTAAATACACTATTCACATCAATAAAATTTGTTATTTTAAGTTTTTACCTTATGTTTTAACTCAGGCTTAATCTACAACTTCTTGCATTTAATATCTTTAACAGTACAAATTGCCTCTATTGACCTCTCCTATCGTTGTAAGCGAGGATCTATAATGGCTTTGTCCTTGAAAACCACCAGACAATGAAGCACGATGCAAAACCACCAGACAATGAAGCCTGGTATGTTAAAGAGAAGACTTGCTGTATTGCTAAACATCAACATAGCAAGTATCCTCAGCATGCTCATAAGCAAAACAGAAAATTTCATCAGCATGCCTAAAAAAAAATTCTCACTCTTGCTCCACATAAAGTAGGTACTTAGCATAGTTGGTATATGCTACTCATTTTTGTTGGTATGGGTACAGTATCGTTGACTGTTTTACCTCCTTAAATATTGTAAAGGATTATATCGGCATGCTGTATGTTTTTTTATCGATAATCCAAAACGATAAACGTCGTCAATCACTAACTTTAAAATTGGTAACTAAATAGTGAAGTTTATTGGATAACAGAGGGCGCTTGTTACAATAAAAATAAATGTTCAAGAACAATCTACTAGAAGTAATAAAATTTAAAGATAGTTCTGTAAATATATGTTATATTTACGATAATAAACCTAAATCACGTTCATTTCTTGCTCCATATCGTGACTTACAATATCTTAATGTACAAGCGGGCATATTTTCTTTAAAAATTTTTTTTAAAAATTTTAAATATATGAAACGAATACGTCTTAACTTTTTGACGATGTCACTAAGACTAAATGACAAAAATCGGAGATATATCCTATAAGACATAAGTTACAAACAACAATTTTGCTACTGATGTCCGGTCTATTACTACTACTACTTAAATGTCTTTGATATGAACGTAATGGACTTTTAAAATTCGCCCACTTCCAGACGTCTGAATAATTTGAAATTTTGCAGACGTATTAGGAACCGATGTCAATGCAATAAATTCACAACTATCAACTAGTATTGTAACTAGAGCTAAGATGGTCGTTTATGTTTTTTAAGTAATATTTTTCTATTTGTAAACATAAACGCCAATTAATATCAGTCATACAGTCACGTACGCATTGCTTGGGAGACGTGTCGAGTCGTTACATCGTACATACAGATGCAAGTATCAGGGTTAATGTTTAAAGATTCATCTCGTAACATGACTCGATATTATACCCGTAGTTTAATTTTGTTTACGACGGGCTACTTTCCACAACTCAACGTCTAAGAGTGTATTTCGCTATTGTGGGCAGGAATATTGTAATTATTTAAGCCATGAAATCTCCTCGAAGATGTTCAGCAATGCTTTGTTGTTGCTGACAACCTCAGCAAATAACAATCATTGGTGGCGGTGGAGATCGAACCCGGGTTACTCGCGTACTGTGTTAGGTAAGAACAAATTAATCAACGTTTTTTTATTAAAAATACTAGCAATACATTAGTATTACCATAACTGCTCCAGTCATCTACTCCAAATAAGATTAAAATGGTTGGGTTAGGAGCAGGTCGCTCGAAGAGAAACTCTTTGACATGGCAGCTTAATAGCCGTGGTTTGGTAACCCATGGTGAATAAAGAAAAACCTACTTGGCTGGCGTTATCAAAGGTAATACAGTTATTACTCCTGTAGTCAAGTTATTCGTCAAATAAAGCTTAAAGTTTCATTTAAAAATAATTTAAATTAAAGATTTAAATTTCGTTTTCACATTATAAAGTCGTTCGATGATAGAAAACATCGTGAAAAATTTGCGTAAAATAAAATAATTCGAGTTCTACATGAACTACCGAATTATTTAATTCCGCTAACACATTCTGGAGCAGCACTAATTGCTCCACTAATTTCATAGGATATGTAATCCCTTTTCAATGTTCAGTTCAATTCACTGCTTTCACAACCTCGTTTATAGCTTTTCCCGGTACGTCATCGTCATTCAATTACTAAAAGGCAATTTTAAAAATTCCTTTCTAATATTTTATTAAGTAGGTTTCTGTTTTTTTATACATTTACAAATCAATGACAAATCATTTATTAAAATGTAAAATTAATATTCAAAGTTGTGAAATAAAAGAATTTAAAAGAATATATTTGGAACACTTCATTGAATAGTTTTATTATGTCTAAATTTGTGTCCACAAGACAAGTGCAAAGTCACAGGTGACTGCAAAAGCAGCTGCTATATCTAATATAAAAGCAGTAATAAATTATTCCCTACAAAAAGTTTTAGTTCCGAAATCTGAAAGTAAGCTGAAAATACTCTACTCATATGGAAAACTTTTATATTTTCAGCACTTCTCTATAATAATACTTATGACCTAAATCATGGACCCTTCTGCAAGAAATATTCGGCTTCAAATATTAGCCGAATAATACAACCTTTCTTTCTTTATGTTATTTCCATGACTGTGTTTCGGGTTGAAGGATATAGAGAGTCAGTACAGTAGTTAGTTAGTTAACAGCAGTTAGTCCTCAGGGTGACAACGCATCTGTATTTTTCTTTCTATGAAGTTGGCTGCAGCCAGTTGTCCACAGGCTGCAGTAACCACCCACTATAGGTGTACTGTATGTAGTGTTATGGTACTTACATATCATTTTACACTGTTATCTGATGTTTTTATTTCAATATTTCCACATAAATACTCTTTTGCTCTGGGCCATTTACAAAAATTTGCTTTTAATTTAAATAATTTTCCGTTCTCTCTAAAAAGGTATAAAATAGAATAGAAGAGAATAATTTTTTATTCAATATTGATTATTACATAATTCTTATTGAAAGTCATTTTTTATTTACCACTGGTTCGGAAAATACCTCTGTCCTGGGAAGAACCAGCAAGAAACCCAGCGGGACTTTTTTTTTCAAACATATTTCACTTAACAATAATTTTATTTATACAATTTTTAAATGATTTTTAATAGAACCAGCATGGTGGCGATCACCTTGTTCCCAGGGGTTATTTTTATTCATGTATTCCTTGATATTATAATAATCCTTTTTGTACAGTTTTTCTTTAATAAAACTTTTAAACTTGTTTATTGATAAACTTTGAATATGTTCTGGGATTTTGTTGTAAAAGCGTATACATTGCCCCATAAATGAATTACTGATCCTGTGGAGTCTAGTAACTGATATTACAAGCTTATGTTTGTTCCTAGTGTTTAACGAATGCACATCCTTATTTTTATTAAAGCTATTTATGTTTTTATGTACATACATTAGATTTTCATAAATATATTGCGATGCCAAAGTTAATATGTTTATTTCTTTAATTTTTTGTCTGACGAACTCTTTACAATTTAGGTTATAAATCGCCCGAACGGCTCTCTTTTGCAAAACAAATATAGCTTCAATATCAGTCGCATTACCCCATAGCAAAATTCCATATGACATTACGCTATGAAAGTAATTAAAATACACTAATCTAGCTGTCTCAACATCTGTGAGACTTCTAATCTTTCTTACAGCATATGCTGCAGAACTAAGTCTGCTTGCTAATTTAGACATATGGGGGCCCCATTAAAGTTTCGCGTCAATAGTAATACCGAGAAAAACAGTGGTATCCACAAGACTCAACTCCTCCCCATTTAATAGCACATTGGTATTCGAATGTTTTACATTAGCTATTGTAAATTTAATACACTTTGTCTTTTTGCCGTTTAAGAGCATATTTTTGGCGTTAAACCAATGTACTAATTTCGATAGAGCATTATTTACATCGTCATAATTAATTAACTGCCAAAATTCGTCATAATTAATTAAAAGCCGAATCATCGGTCAATAAAGACAGTCTCGCTTCAGCTTCCAAACTTGAAGCATCTACTAAAGGCCTTATCCCGGGGCCGCACTGCCCCGGGATCCTGCAAGCCTCGGTCTTCACCTGAAGTCGTCGCCTAGTCTACTCCAAGCGCGGGGCCACACTGCTCCGGGATCCTGCAAGCCTCTGTCTTCACCTGAAGTCGTCGACGTAGCCTACTCCAAGCCCGGGGCTGCACTGCCCCGGGATCCTGCAAGCCTCTGTCTTCACCTGAAGTCGTCGGCGTAGCCTACTCCAAGCACGGGGCCGCACTGCTCCGGGATCCTGCAAGCCTCTGTCTTCACCCGAAGTCGTCGCCTAGCCTACTCCAAGTGCGGGGCCGCACTACTCCAGGATCCTGCAAGCCTTTGCCTTCATCTGGAGTCGTCGCCTGCGCCTCCACCTACTAGTGCCCGTGCTATCTTTAGCCACTGTGCGTGCTTGCTCCAGGCGCTGCGAGACTCCAAGCTCAGCGTGTGCCTACTCCTACTCCAAGCGCAGCGTGTGCCACTTTTTGACCTTCAGGCTCCGCTTCAATATTCATCTATCTTTATTTTCTATTTAATTGTAATTCACGTCACCCAGCACCATCATCATACTTCATTTTTTTATATAAAACTGTAAATATCTTTTTTAAATTTTAAATATATTATTTTCTTGTTCTATTTTTGTTGTTTCGTTGTTGTTAGGTTAGGTTCTCTTTTTTTTATTGTCGCTTCACGACATGTAAATGCGTTGGTTACTTCAGTTTTATAAAATAAGTTAAAATAAAATATTGGCCTGTAAAAGTCCACCGCTAGACATAGATCTATTCCGCTGTAATGACGATTTTTCTTGATCATCACGCTAGAGTCACGATTGAAGATGGCGATATCAGACGTCTTACTCGATTCCAGCGGAAAGAGTCTCCCGGATCTCTACGAAACCATATTCTACACTCACCATACGAGCCATAAGAAATAAAATGGTGCGAAAAATAGCAGCGTTAAGCTGTTATTTTACGCTGGAGTTCTGTGAAAGCGTGGTCCTTCCCTGGTCGAGCTAACCTTTTTGTGCTACAATAATAATATAGCTAAAGCGTGGCGCTACCACGTTTCAAAGAAAAAGATGGAGCTCGTTATTAGTAAAAGTGGTATCTAGTTCTCGTCACTCTCCGAACGTGCTGCAGTTGCAAAATACTTCGACTCGACCCAGTCATAATTATAATTTTAACATAACTTTATTAAAAGTCTGAATGTAATGGGCAAAAGGGAATGCATCGGCCGGGAATCGAACCCGGGTCGCCCGCGTGGCAGGCGAGCATTCTACCACTGAACCACCGATGCTTGGTAAGGAACATTAAATTTTGTTATTAAATAATTAATTACTTCACAAACGTGAGTGAGTTAAAGTGAATTGTTTGCACATGTGTTTACTATTGGAAAATTACATATTATATAATTTCCTACACAATAACCATACACATTAAATAAAACTAATTTTATGAATTCTAATCGCGTTTTATTTTAACTAATTATGAACACCCGACGTTATGTAATGAATCAAAAACGCCGTGACGCGTCCCGTGGGTTTCGTGAGTGACAACTGACAACAGAGGGTAACAAAACAAAAGATGTATTTACCAATCAACCACAAGTGAGCACACAAACAAATTACCTGTTTGAATTGCTCATTCAACACGTGTTGAACTTTATTACAAATACATGTCTGAAAAATAAAATAATTTTTTTTATAAATTGGCAGGGAAACCTTTCTGCCTAGGAGTAGGTTTTTTTTATAGGATTAGAGTGACAAACAAGCAACAACAACAGTCCACCTGATGGTAAGTGGTTGCTATGGCCCACAGACATCTATCTTCTCTTATCATCTATCTTCGATTACGAATCAAAATGCAAATACGTTGTCACTCGTGAGGACTAAGATGAAATGTCTCGTTTCCAGTAAAAAGGGTGTCCGTTTCTCTAAACGCACCATACGATACAGAGCAGCGTTAAACTGCTATTTTTTTAAAAAAAATTACGTTGATATTCTGTGAGAGCGTGGTCCTTTCACGGCCGAGACGACCCATTTATGCTACAACTATACCAGTAATATAGCTGCAGCATGGCTCTACCACGTAGAATACTACTGGGTACTACCCTCTTACCTAAATCTGCCACTAAACACCAGTGCGTGCACTTCGGTGTTCCGTTCTAAAGAATAAAAAGAGCCAATATAATTTCACGCAGTGATTCCATTTTAGTCCGAGGTTACAACGCATATAAAGCCGCCCTCGTATGAAGATGATGCAGTTGACCATAGACTGCAGTAGCTACTTACCATCAGGTACACTCTAGGTTCGTTGGTCACTTTAGTTTTATACAAGAATGTATCAAAATTGGAGGCAAAGATGGAGTACGATCTGGTAGCATATGCAGGAAGTCGATGGATGCAGATAAAACACTGCCGTTGCTTGTTAGTTATTATTGTGACTTTAGTTTTATAGAATGACATTACAAAAACGGGAGCAATGTAAAGTCCGTCAGCTCACACTGGACTCATTGCGCATCACATCATGGCTCTACCAAGTTGAAACAGACTACGATGAACCTCATTACTGATATAAGGAGTATCCAGTTCTCGTTACTCTAAACAAAAAAATAGTTTAACACTATTAGTTGAAATTCTCTATCTAATAGACAAAAGAAAATGCATCGGCCGGGAATCGAACACGGGCCGCCCGCGTGGCAGGCAAGCATTCCACTACTCGACCACCAATGCTTATTAATGCAGTTTTAAAATATGTATCAATTAAATTTCATATCATCACACGTGGAGTAAATTGTTTATGCAAGTGTTTTTGTATAAATGGACATAATATTATCTAGTACATATCGCTTTCATAGATTACCATCGTAAAATAGAAGCTCAATGCTGCTGTGTTTCATATTGTGACTGCAGAGAACTGGAGACGCTTTTCTCAAAGTTGAAAACGCATCTGCATTTCGATTCTTAATCGAGGATAGATGTGGGTGTCTATGGGCCATACATAGCATTCACTTGCCATTACGTGAAGTTTGTGCTCGTTTGTCACCCTTATTCTAAAAATATATATACAAGTAAGTAACTGTAACACACGAACTCACTTGATGGTAAGGGGATTCTGTAATCCGTAGTGCACTACATCTACTAAGAGATGAGTAGGTGTTAAGGTGGAATTGAATACCTCGTTAGCGGTATAAAGGATCTTCGCTTCTCGGCACTCATCATACGGAACATAACTGAATGACAGCATTAAGCTGCTATTTTAAGCTAATATTTTATGCGGGCGCGTTCCTCAATTCGTATTACAGCATGGCTTTACAGGTTATGATGTCTTGTACAAAATTTACAAAGGTGAAGTAATTCAAGCGCCAGCACCTCTGTGTTACATGACAATGAGTCTAATTTGATTGCACAATTAACAATTAAATGTTTGCGTTATTTTCAATAACTTAAATTATATATTTAAATAACAAAATTAATTATATATTAACAAGCATCGGTGGTTCAGTGGTAGAATGCTCGCCTGCCACGCGGGCGGCCCGGGTTCGATTCCCGGCCGATGCAAATACTTTTTTTTAAATTTCTTTTTAAAAAAAATATGCCAAAAATATTATAAGCTTTGATATAAATTTATTTATTTTTCCCATTAACAAGAACCATATCTTTCTATAAATCTTTCACTATTGTTTATTTTTCACTGGTTTCATTTTATGAAAACTTTTTATGATCATTCACGATTCTCCAAAAGTATACCATATAAAAGGACATCGCTGAAATAATTAAAACTTATTTAGTATATTTCATAATCATTCACATAATAATATTAAAAACAAAATATAGGTGATAAAGCGGTCATGAAACAATTATTTCGCTATCTGTTTTTGCACGCTTGACAAAAGTTTTGAACCGTCCCTTGTCATACATGAATAAAACAGATGCATTTAACGGTAGAGTCATACCCATTTTCATGTATACTTCGGGCTTACTCAGGTGGAGTCAACCCATACCTAACATTAAAAGATTAAAAAATTACTATTATGACATACCACGATATCGGTGGTTATGAGGCTGTACTTGCCGCGAAACATGGTGTTATAGCCTCCATAATTACATAATCTCTATATCGGATCCTCCATTACGTGTGATAAAGAACTAAACCAGAGGGGACCCTTTATCTAGGAATCTTTAGTAGATATTATTAATATTACTTAAAAATGTCTATCTTTAGTCAACGAGATATGGCAGAATCCGGCAACTATGAAGCGTTCTTATTTTTGCAAATAAACGTGATATTGCGGTGATAGACCGGACAGTCAAGGATATTTTTGGTCGACATACCATTCCATATGACGACAAACTCGTAAAAGTAGAAACAAATGAGAAAACAAATGGTAAAATTGAACATTTTGTACAAATGACTTGAATATAAATAAAGTGAGAATATCATCATATTGTAGTCAATTAAATACGCATTATTAAGGATAACTTAAAAAACTACTGGTTAGATTTTGATCAAATTTATATGGGACCACATGAGATGCACCAGCTTTCAAATAAAAGAATCATCAAAATCGGTTCACCTATATAAAGTCACAAATAAGTAATAAAAATTGTTTACACCTGGTGCATCAAAATATACAAGGCATGTTGGGCAAAGAATTGGAAGTTGAATTGTTTTTAAATAGTAACAATATACACATCCTTTGTATTACTGAACATTGGCTAAAAGATTATAATTTCATGTTTAATTTCAGAAATCACCAGGTGGTCAGTTCCTTCAATAGAGAAAAAAGTTTACGTGGTGGCTCCTTAATATTAGCAGATAAATCATTATTATATAAAGAACGTAAGGATATTGTGAGCCTCTCTGTTGAACGAACTGTAGAAATGGCTTGTGTCGAGCTCGAGCACCTCATTGTTGTAGGTGTTTACAGACCCCCATGTGCAACTTATGACCATTTTGAAAGGATTGTGGAAGAAGTTTTACTCAAACTTAGCAAACAGAACAAGTCTGTTGTAATATGTGGAGACTTTAATATCAATCTCCTTGAAACTTCTTCCATTAGTATTAAGTTTAGCTCATTGTTTAAATCATATAATCTTGTAAATTTATTCTTAGAACCAACACGTATTGCTGGGCCGAGTGCGACCTGTATAGATAACATTTTTACAGATGTTAAGCCCTTGCATAAATCAATTATTCAAAATTTAAGTTCAGATCACTGTGGACAGTTGGTATCACTACCTTACATACACAAAACACAGAAAAATAAGAAAGTTGTGTTTGTTCCAATAAATGAACATCGCTTGGAGAGGTTTAGAAGTAATGTAATAAAAAGACTTCCATCACTTTCGTTTAAAAATAGTGCTAATTATATGTATGCTACATTATTTAAAATTATAAGTTGTGAATTTAGTAGAATATTTACTTCTAAAACTTTCTCTTTTAACAGTCGCAAATCATTTAATGAATGGGCGACAGTAGGAATTTATAAAAGTAGGCGAAGGTTATACGAGCTTTATGATGAAAGATCATATAATAGTAGTGTTATATTTAGAGATTATGTAAAAACATATTCTAAAATATTTAAAAAAGTGTGCTCCACTGCTAAGGCTTTACATTTAAGCAACAAAATTAAAACTGCATCCGACAAAATTAAAATGACCTGGAGAATAATAAATAGTGAAACGGGCAAGGTCAAACCGCGCAACTCGGATTTTCAATTGAATATTAACAATAATTTAACGCGATCTGATCAAGAAGTTGCTATGGCTTTTGAGAAACATTTTACTGATGTTCCTTTTTTGACAACAAAATCATTAAATTCTTCTCCTACTGTCGCCGAATCATTGCTCAAACAAAATGTAAAGGCTTGTTCTAATACTTTTAAATTCCATAGAGTACTGCCAAAAGATATCGTTAAATATTTTAAAGCTATTGATGTTAAGAAAACGGCAGATTTATGGGGGATCTCCGTTAAAGTTATTTTATCTATAATAGATATATTAGCACCTTATCTAGCCACTATATTTAATATAAGCGTCGAATCTGGTGTGTTTCCTGATTTAATGAAACATAGTAAAGTCATACCTATATTTAAATCTGGTAGTACAATAGACCCCGCCAATTTTAGACCAATTTCTGTACTACCAACATTAAGTAAAATTTTTGAAAAAATTATTTTAGATCAGATGTTAAGTTTTTTTAATATTAATAAATTGCTACATAAAAATCAATTCGGTTTTACAAGGGGTCGCTCGACAACTGACGCTGGAGTTGAGCTTATTAAACATATTTTTGTGCATGGGAGAATTCAGAGGATGCTTTGGGTATATTTTGTGACCTTTCCAAGGCCTTCGACTGTGTTCACCATGAGACATTAATCAGGAAGCTACAGTACTATGGTGTCAAGAACACAGCGCTTAAACTTATTATTTCATATTTAAGTAATAGAAAGCAGAAGGTTATTATCAATGGTAAAAGTTCTTCCGGGTCACCTGTACTAATGGGTGTTCCTCAGGGCTCGATTCTCGGCCCATTCCTGTTTCTGGTGTATATTAATGACTTACCTCACCTTGTAGGGGATAGTCATGATATAGTATTATTTGCTGATGATACTTCCTTGATTTTTAAACTTAAACGTCAATCATTTAAATGTGACGAAGTGAATAATGCTATATCAAAATTAGTGCATTGGTTTAACGTTAATAATCTGCATTTGAACGGAAATAAAACTAATTGTGTTAAATTTACAACAACGAATGTTAAAAATCTGAATACCAATGTGTTTTTAAATGGGGAGGAATTGAGCCCTGTTGTATCTACTGTTTTTCTTGGCATCACTCTTGACGCAAAGCTTCAGTGGGGCCCCCATATATCCAAATTAGCAAGCAGACTAAGTTCTGCAGCCTATGCTGTAAAATAGATTAGAGGTCTCACTAGTGTCGAGACAGCTAGATTAGTTTATTTTAGTTATTTCCATAGCATAATGTCTTATGGGATTTTGCTATGGGGAAATGCGGCTGATTCAGAAACTATTTTTGTTTTACAGAAGAGGGCCATTAGAGCTATTTACAATCTAAAACCGAGAGAGTCTCTTAGAGATAAATTTAAAGAAATTAATATATTAACTTTGGCCTCTCAGTATATTTACGAAAATTTAATGTATGTTCACAAAAACAAAGATAGTTTTAGTAAAAAAAGTGATATACATTCTGTAAACACTAGGAACAAACACAAGCTAGTGATGCCAGTTTCTCGACTCCACAGAGTCAGTAATTCATTCTTGGGGCAATGTATACGCTATTACAACAAGGTCCCGGAAAGTGTACAGGTTCTCTCTATTACCAAGTTTAAATGTTTTATTAAGCTGAAACTGTATAAAAAGGGTTATTATAGTATAAATGAATACATGGTTGATAATAACCCCTGGGAATGAGGTGGTCGCTTCCAAGCAGTTTCTAAAATAAATTTTGTAAATAGTTCGTAATCATTTATATTGTAAAATTTATTTTAAAAAAATTGTCCCGCTGGGTTTCTTGCTGGTTCTTCCCAGGACAGAGGGTTTTTTTTTCGAACCAGTGGTAAAGTAAAAAATGACTTTCAATAACAATTACACATGTAATGTATATTGAATAAAAATTATTCTATTCTATTCTATTCTATTCTATAAAAAAGTGCTGAGGTAACGCACATTAAAAATAACATACAGTTGAATTGAGTACCTCCTCCTTTTTTCAAGTCGGTTAATAAAATATCTGGACCTGGCTTACGAGATGGCCGACTTGTTGGATTGTCTGCTGATCGAAATTATTCCTGTACTCATTTCTGTGAATGTGTTAATCCCAGGGTCTCTTGGATCATCTGAGGCGTCTGGTACTCCGATGAGCTTAAATGCAGAAAGTATACTCTTAGTCCGATTGGACGAAAATCCAACACGACCAGGGGGACATCAAGCGTAGGACTATCTCACTTTTAGTGTTTACCGAGGCACGTGAGTAAAATACGGGCTGCTACCGATTTGTTTTAATGAAATATCCAATGCATTATTTTGGTCCGTCCCTGGGACCACAAAATCAATTGTCTCGCTTACGACCACTTGACTCCCGAGGCAGTCGCATAATAACATGTACGTAACGTTATTAATTTAGTTTAATAACAAAATTTATTTTATTCTAACTAGCATCGGTGGTTTAGTATACCACTGAATTGAATCAGTGGTAGAATGCTCGTCTGTTACGCCCAAATTATATTTTATATAAACTACCGAAAAATCTTCGAAATTTCTGTCATTCATCACTCTTCGAGTTTATCTTTAAAAGTATCACTTAAAGTATCCCTCAATCAATCCGAATTTCTTAAATAACCAAAGAAATAACTGATTATGTCTTATCAGCGTGATGGATAAAAAGACCTTATTTCCCTTATAGTAGGATAGAAAACTATATGAAAGAACAATCGACTTATTTGCTTTTTTAAACTTTTGGTTTAAAAATCCAAATAAGTCACGGGAGCAACATAACTAGGAAAAATTTTACTTACATTTTATTCTCATAGGATTTCGTTTAGAAATGTAATATACAAATAGGATTAGTTCGGAACTCATTTTAGTTAATCGACGTCAAAGAAATCCACTGAATATCCTTTGAGTAGAGACTTTAAACAAGTTTGGGCTTAAATAATTCGTCTATGTGATAGGGGAATTAATTAAAAGGGGAAGATGTTGACAGTTTAATGCACTACTGTATGATTAAAAAAATGGTTTTCACATAATAGCTTCTGAAGTCTGTACTTAAAACATAGACAAAGTGTATGGTCGAAGATCATCTTCATCATCATTACAGCCTTTCACAAGTCCACTACTGAACATAGAACTGCCCCAAAGAATGCCACAAAGCACGGTCCTGAGCCACCTACATCCATCGACTTCCTGCATGTCTTACCAGGTCGACGTTCCATCTAGTGGAGGGTCGCCCTACACTTCGCCACCGATACGAGGCTGCCACTCGAGGACCTTTTTTCCCCATCGGTTGTCGGTTCTTCGAGTTATATGGCCGGCCTTTTGCCACTTCAGCTTACTTATCCGTTTTTTCCGAAGATTCTATGCCCATTATAAACTCTAAAGCCGATGCTTTTTTTAGCTTTGAAATCAGTATGTTTCTTTTATTAGAATTTTTATTTTATTACCCTTTTGAGTAGATTGTGGAATGTCAGAAGTTCCAAGTAACGATTAAAATGTCGTCTTAATAGATACACAAATATCTTTGTTGCCTATTTATCCACCATAGCACCTTTGAAATATTGAATAAAAAGAATAATTTCATTTGATTCAGGTGTTTCGTTTTCCGTTCGTTTTGTAACTCGGTTAAAAACAGAAATGTGTGCATAACATTAGTCGGAAAATTTAAATTTTTATACTTTTATCGTTTCTATATTATTAATTTGATTATTAAAAAAAATTGATAGGATACGGGTGACAAACGAGCAAACAGTCCACCTGATAGTAAGTAGATTCTGTGGTCCATTAACATCTACATTTATCCTCGATTAAGAATCAAAATGCGTTGTCACCCCGAGGACTAAGATGGAGTGCCTCGTTTCCAGTAAAATGCATCACCGGTTCTCTACACACATACGAAACACACCAGCATTAAGCTGCAATTTTACACTAGCATTACTTGAGAGCGTGGTCGTACCCCGGCAGAGCCGACCCATTCTGGCGACAACTAATATGGCTGCAGCGTGGTCTTTAGCCTTAAGGCAAACTCATGTATAAACGCTTCGAAGCTAACTGTAACAGGGACCGTTGATCTGAATATTATTATAAAAGGCAGACCGAATCGGAAAGTTCAAACTTATTATGATATATGAGAAAAATATGTCGTCATCATTACTGCCCTTCACAAGTCACAAGTTTTTCACAATAATTTACGTTGTTAGTTTGTGAGAGTGCGGTCCTTTCCCGGTTAAGCTCATTCTTGCTGCAAACATGATATAGCTCATGTCAAAAATAAATTGATTGAAGAACTTATAGTTTAACATGTTAGTGTCTTAACTAACTACTAACACTTTATTGAGAGCACAATGAGTTCAGTGTAAGCTGACGGAATTTACACAGCTCCCGATTTTGTAATGTTATTTTATAAAACTAAAGTCACAATAATAACTTGCAAGCAACGGCAATGTATTACCTGCATCCATCGACTTCCAGCATATACTACCAGATCATACTCCATCTAGTGGGGAGACGCTCTACCCTTAGCTTACTGGAACGACACTGCCAGAACCTGTCTTCTCCATTTGCCTCCAATTTTGATACATTATTGTATAAAGCTAAAGCGCCAAACGTACCCACAGTCTACCTGATGATAAGTGGCTAATGCAGTATATGGTCAACTGCATTAAACATCAAACAAAGGAGGTGTCATATGCTTTGTTACCTCGGACTAAGATGAAATCACTACGTGAAATTATTTTGCTCTCTTTATTCTTTAGAACGGAACACGGCAGTGCACGCTCTGGTGTTTAATGGCAGATACAGGTAATTGGGTAGTACCCAGTAGTTTTCTACGTGGTAGAGCTATGCTGCAGCTATATTACTGGTATAGTTGTAGCACGAATGGGTCGGCTCGGCCGGGGAAGGACCACGCTCTCACAGAATACCAGCGTAAAATAGCAGTTTAACGCCGCTGTGTTTCTTATGGTGAGTGTAGAGAATCGGAGAACATTTTACTGGAAAAAAGGCATTCCATCTTAGTCCTCACGGGTGACAACGCATCTGCAGTTTAATTCTTTATTAAGGATAGATGTAGATGTCTATGGGTCACAGCAACCACTTAGCATCAGGTGGGCTGTGTGCTCGTTTGTCACCCTATCATATAAAAAAAAATAAAAGGTTTATCCATTTCTTGTCCCTCCTTATACGTGCTGCATTTTTAAAATTGGTCGACTCGACCCGGTCAATGTTACCAAATTATACCTGACAGACAAAAGGTAATTTTGCATCGGCCGGGAATCGAACCCGGGCCGCCCGCGTGGCAGGCGAGCATTCTACCACTGAACCACCGATGCTTATTACTGCGGTTTCAAAATGTGTATCAATTAAATTTCATAATGTCATCACACGTGGAGTAAATTGTTTACGCATGTGTTTTTATTTAAATGGACATAATATTATCTAGTACATATCGCTTTCATAGATTACCATCGCAAAATAGAAGCTCAATGCTGCTGTGATTCATATGGTGATTGTAATGAGGCATTTAATCTTATTTCTCAAGGTTGACAACGCATCTGCATTTTGATTCTTAATCGGGGATAGATGTGGGTGTCTATGGGCCATACATAGCATTCACTTGCCATTACGTGAAGTTTGTGCTCGTTTGTCACTCCTATTCTAAATATATATATACAAGTAAGTAACTGTAACACCCGAAGTCACTGGATGGCAAGGGGATTATGTCACAGTAAATAAATATGAACAGTATGGAAACTATGCCTAGTTGAGGACATAACTACCTACGCTCCATTGAAGCAATAGGGTTGAACTTTTAATGTTTTTGATATTGCTTTTTTTATACTTTTGTTTTTTAATGATCAATCAATCGAATCTAAATAACTAGCTTACAAATACAAATTAAATATGTAATCTCATGGCGTCGGGTAATCTCAGCAAAAGACGATAGTTTAAACACTGAAAACAATTTAATATTAACTTGTAGAACTATAGATCTAACTTTCTCATTACGGCGTCACCTTTTACAAGTTTCGGCGGGAGCGTACGCGAGCTGCGGTTGGACGAAAACGTACCTTTATTCATCATTATTACAAATTCTTCACAGAGAAATATTTTCGTCTGCTACGACAAGTTCGGAATTCTTTATTATTGAATTTAATTGTGTAAAAAATTATCATTCTAATGAACAGGTTTTTTAAATAAACAGTTGGGAAACAAGGACAGGGTACTATCAAACCGATTTTGTTTATATTTTTTGTAAATTAGATCAGCTACTTTGCAGTTTACGTGTTCTTTTTTAAAGCAACAACGAAACATCGGTTTCAACACCCTCAAAAACTATGAAAATGACACCCATGACGAAAACATTAACACCTATTGCAGCCGTCATCTTGGATTTACATTTCAACAGCACTATCGGCTTCAATATACTCAAAAACTATGAAAACGACACCCATGACGAAAAAACTCATACCTATTGCAGCCGCCATCTTGGATTTAAATTTCAATGGATTTGCACTATCGGCTTCAACACCCTCGAAAACCATGAAAATGACACCCATATTTTTTATTAGTGATCGATGCACCCATGACGAAAAAAGTTATACCTATTGCAGACGCCATCTTGGATTTAGATTTTGATAGCACTATCGGCTTCAACACCCTCGAAGACTATGAAAATGACAACCATGTTTTTTATTAGTGATCGATGCACCCATGACAAAAAAATTGATACCTATTGCAGTTGTCATCTTGGATTTACATTTCAATAGCACTATCGGTTTCAACATACTCAAAAACTATGAAAATGCCACCCATGACGAAAAAATTGAAACCTATTGCAGCCGCCATCTTGGATTTATATTTTGACAGCACTATCGGCTTTAACACCCTCGAAAACCATGAAAATGACACCCATGTTTTTTATTAGTGGTCGATGCACCCATGACGCAAAAATTGATACCTATTGCAGCCGCCATCTTGTATTTACATTTTGCCAGCACTCTACTTCAACGAGGTTTCAACACGCTCGAAAACCATGAAAATGACACCCATGACGAATAAATTGATACCTATTGCAGCCGCCATCTTAGATTTACTTTTCGACAGCACTATCGGCTTCCACACCCTCGAAACCCATGAAGATGCCACCCATGATGAAAAAAATTATACCTATTGCAGCCGCCATCTTGGATTTACTTTTTGTTACCACTATTGCACTATCAGCTTTATATAATAGCCTCAAAACCGCCGCATTCTGGATTTACTAATAAGTTCACGAATTCATTATGATCACACACACGGACTTATAATTCGATAACGATTATAACAATGACAATACAACTCATTTTTACCTTTCAAAATCAGCAGGAAGCTTAAAATACGATGGCTCCGGTTTTATTGAAACCGAGTTCAAACAGCCGTATACTACGCAATACGCTCGTGGCATTTTTAGTCTTGACGCGGCACTCGCTGCTGAGAGCACCGCGACGAGCGCTTAGAAATCTCGTCGTTGCGCATGTTTGTGTGAGTGTGCCGTTTCGAGCGTTTGTAGGGAGTTTCCTTACTGTTCCTACTATATAGTTATACTGTGATTATGTGATCCGTAGTGCACTACATCTACTAAGAGATGAGTAGGTATTAAGGTGGAATTGAATACCTCGTTATAGTAATAAAGGATCTTCGCTTCTCGGCACTCATCATACGGAACATAACTGCATGACAGCATTAAGCTGCTATTTCAAACTAATATTTTATGCGGGCGCGTTCCTCAATTCGTATTACAGCATGACTTTACAGGTTATGATGTCTTGTACAAAATTTACAAAGGTGAAGTAATTCAAGCGCCAGCACTTCTGTGTTACATGACAATGAGTCTAATTTGATTGCACAATTAACAATAAAATGTTTGCGTTCCCTTCAATAACTTAAATTATATATTTAAATAACAAAATTAATTACATTTTAACAAGCATCGGTGGTTCAGTGGTAGAATGCTCGCCTGCCACGCGGGCGGCCCGGGTTCGATTCCCGGCCGATGCAAATACTTTTATTTTAAATTTCTTTTAAAAACGAATATACCAAAAATATTATAAGCTTTGATATAAATTTATTCATTTTTCCCATTTCCAAGAACCAAATCTTTCTATAAATCTTTCACTATTGTTTATTTTTCACTGGTTTCATTTTATGAAAACTTTTTATGATCATTCACGATTCTCCAAAAGTATACCATATAAAAGGACATCGCTGAAATAATTAAAACATATTTAGTATATTTTATAATCATTCACATAATAATATTAAAAACAAAATATAGATGTTGATAAAGCGGTCATGAAACAATTATTTCGCGATCTGTTTTTGCACGCTTGACAATAGTATTGAACCGTCCCTTGTCATACATGAATAAAACAGATGCAGTTAACGGTACGGTCATACCCGTTTTCATGTAAACTTTGGGCTTACTCAGGTGGAGTCAACCCATACCTAACATTAAAAAATTAAAAAATTACTATTATGACATACAACGATATCGTAGGAATCTTTATTAGATATTATTAATATTACATAAAAATGTCTATCTTTTGTCAACAAGATATGACAGAATCCGGAAACTATAAAGCGTTCTTATTTTTGCAAATAAACGTGATATTGCGGTGATAGACCGGACAGTCAAGGATATTTTTGGTCGACATACCATTCCATATGACGACAAACTCGTAAAAGTAGAAACAAATGAACAAACAAATGGTAAAATTGAACATTTTGTACAAATGACTTGAATATAAATAAAGTGAGAATATCATCATACTGTAGTCAATTAAATACGTATTATTAAGGATAACTTAAAAAACTACTGGTCAGATTTTGATCAAATTTATATGGGGCCACATGAGATGCACCAGCTTTCAAATAAAAGAATCATCAAAATCGGTTCACCTATAAAAATGTTCTGAGGTAACGCACATTAAAAATAACATACTGTTGAATTGAGTACCTCCTCCTTTTTTGAAGTAGGTTAATAAAATATTTGGACCTGGCTTACGAGATGGCCGACTTGTTGGATTGTCTGCTGATCGAAATTATTCCTGTACTCATTTCTGCGAATGTGTTAATCCCAGGGTCTCTTGGATCATCTGAGGTGTCTGAGACTCCGATGAGCTTAAATGCAGAAAGTATACTCTTAGTCCGATTGGACGGAAATCTAACACGACCAGGGAGACATCAAGCGTAGGACTCATAGATCTCACTTTTAGTGTTTTCCGAGGCACGTGAGTAAAATACGGGCTGATACCGATTTTTTTTAACGAAATATTCAATGCATTATTTTGATCCGTCCCTGGGACCACAAAATCAGTTGTCTCGCTTACGACCACTTGACTCCCGAGGCAGTCGCATAATAACATGAACGTAACGTTACTAATTTAGTTTAATAACAAAATTAATTTTATTTTAACTGCTATTGGTGGCTTAGTACCACTGAATTGAATCAGTGGTAGAATGCTCGACTGTTACGCCCAAATTATATTTTATATAAACTACCGAAAAATCTTCGAAATTTCTGTCATTCATCACTCTTCGAGTTTATCTTTAAAAGTATCACTTAAAATATCCCTCAACCAATCCGAATTTCTTAAATAACCAAAGAAATAACTGATTATGTCTTATCAGCGTGATGGATAAAAAGACCTTATTTCCCTTATAGTAGGATAGAAAACTGTATGAAAGAACAATCGACTTATTTGCTTTTTTAAACTTTTGGTTTAAAAATCCAAATAAGTCACGGGAGCAACATAACTAGGAAAAATTTTACTTACATTTTATTCTCATAGGATTTCGTTTAGAAATGTAATATACAAATAGGATTAGTTCGGAACTCATTTTAGTTAATCGACGTCAAAGAAATCCACTGAATATCCTTTGAGTAGACACTTTAAACAAGTTTGGGCTTAAATAATTCGTCTTTGTGATAGGGGAATTAAGCTTCTGAAGTCTGTACTTAAAACATAGACAAAGTGTATGGTCGAAGATCATCTTCATTATCATTAAAGCCTTTCACAAGTCCACTACTGAACATAGACCTGCCCCAAAGAATGCCACAAAGCACGGTCCTGAGCCACCTACATCCATCGACTTCCTGCATGTCTTACCAGGTCGACGTTCCATCTAGTGGAGGATCGCCCTACACTTCGCCACCGATACGAGGCTGCCACTCGAGGACCTTTTTTTCCCATCGGTTGTCGGTTCTTCGAGCTATATGACCGGCCTTTTGCCACTTCAGCTTACTTATCCGTTTTTTCCGAAGATTCTATGCCCATTATAAACTCTAAAGCCGATGTTTTTTTAGCTTTGAAATCAGTGTGTTCCTTTTATTAGAATTTTAATTTTATTACCCTTTTGAGTAGATTGTGGAATGTCAGAAGTTCCAAGTAACGATTAAAATGTCGTCTTAATAGATACACAAATATCTTTGTTGCCTATTTATCCACCATAGCACCTTTGAAATATTGAATAAAAAGAATAATTTCAATTGATACAGGCGTTTCGTTTTCCGTTCGTTTTGTAACTCGGTTAAAAACAGAAATGTGTGCATAACATTAGTCGGAAAGATTTAATATTTATACTTTTATCGTTTCTATTTTATTAATTTGATTATTAAAAAAAATTGATAGGATACGGGTGACAAACGAGCAAACAGTCCACCTGATAGTAAGTAGATTCTGTGGCCCATAAACATCTACATTTATCCTCGATTAAGAATCAAAATGCGTTGTCACCCCGAGGACTAAGATGGAGTGCCTCGTTTCCAGTAAAATGCATCACCGGTTCTCTACACACATACGAAACACACCAGCATTAAGCTGCAATTTTACACTAGCATTATTTGAGAGCGTGGTCGTACCCCGGCAGAGCCGACCCATTCTGGCGACAACTAATATGGCTGCAGCGTGGTCTTTAGCCTTAAGGCAAACTCATGTATAAACGCTTCGAAGCTAACTGTAACAGGGACCGTTGATCTGAATATTATTATAAAAGGCAGACTGAATCGGAAAGTTCAAACTTATTATGATATATGAAAAAAATATGTCGTCATCATTACTGCCCTTCACAAGTCTACTGCTGAACTATATGACTCCCCCAAGGAATACCACAAAAATTTATCAATCAAACAAGTGGGCACACAAGCAAATTGCCAGTTTGAATTGCTCATTCAACACGTGTTGAGCTTTTCCACAATAATTTACGTTGTTAGTTTGTGAGAGTGCGGTCCTTTCCCGGTTAAGCTCATTCTTGCTGCAAACATGATATAGCTCATGTCAAAAATAAATTGATTGAAGAACGTATAGTTTAACATGTTAGTGTCTTAACTAACTACTAACACTTTATTGAGAGCACAATGAGTTCAGTGTAAGCTGACGGAATTTACACAGCTCCCGATTTTGTAATGTTATTTTATAAAACTGAAGTCACAATAATAACTTGCAAGCAACGGCAATGTATTACCTGCATCCATCGACTTCCAGCATATACTACCAGATCATACTCCATCTAGTGGGGAGACGCTCTACCCTTAGCGTACTGGCACGACACTGCCAGAACCTGTCTTCTCCATTTGCCTCCAATTTTGATACATTATTGTATAAAACTAAAGAGCCAAACGTACCCACAGTCTACCTGATGATAAGTGGCTAATGCAGTATATGGTCAACTGCATTAAACATCAAACAAAAGAGGCGTCATATGCGTTGTTACCTCGGACTAAGATGAAATCACTACGTGAAATTATTTTGCTCTCTTTATTCTTTAGAACGGAACACGGCATTGCACGCTCTGGTGTTTAATGGCAGATACAGGTAATTGGGTAGTACCCAGTAGTTTTCTACGTAGTAGAGCCATGCTGCAGCTATATTACTGGTATAGTTGTAGCACGAATGGGTCGGCTCGGCCGGGGAAGGACCACGCTCTCACAGAATACCAGTGTAAAATAGCAGTTTAACGCCGCTGTGTTTCTTATGGTGAGTGTAGAGAATCGGAGAACATTTTACTGGAAAAAAGGCATTCCATCTTAGTCCTCACGGGTGACAACGCATCTGCAGTTTAATTCTTTATTAAGGATAGATATAGATGTCTATGGGTCACAGCAACCACTTAGCATCAGGTGGGCTGTGTGCTCGTTTTTCACCCTATCATATAAAAAAAATAAAAGGTTTATCCATTTCTTGTCCCTCCTTATACGTGCTGCATTTTTAAAATTGGTCGACTCGACCCGGTCATTGTTACCAAATTATACCTAACAGACAAAAGGTAATTTTGCATCGGCCGGGAATCGAACCCGGGCCGCCTGCGTGGCAGGCGAGCATTCTACCACTGAAACACCGATGCTTATTACTGCGGTTTCAAAATGTGTATCAATTAAATTTCATAATGTCATCACACGTGGAGTAAATTGTTTACGCATGTGTTTTTATTTAAATGGACATAATATTATCTAGTACATATCGCTTTCATAGATTACCATCGCAAAATAGAAGCTCAATGCTGCTGTGATTTATATGGTGATTGTAATGAGGCATTTAATCTTATTTCTCAAGGTTGACAACGCATCTGCATTTTGATTCTTAATCGGGGATAGATGTGGGTGTCTATGGGTCATACATAGCATTCACTTGCCATTACGTGAAATTTGTGCTCGTTTGTCACTCCTATTCTAAAAAAATATATACAAGTAAGTAACTGTAACACCCGAAGTCACTGGATGGCAAGGGGATTATGTCACAGTAAATAAATATGAACAGTATGGAAACTAAGCCTAGTTGAGGACATAACTACCTACGCTCCATTGAAGCAATAGGGTTGAACTTTTAATGTTTTTGATATTGCTTTTTTTATACTTTTGTTTTTTAATGATCAATCAATCGAATCTAAATAACTAGCTTACAAATACAAATTAAATATGTAATCTCATGGCGTCGGGTAATCTCAGCAAAAAACGATAGTTTAAACACTGAAAACAATTTAATACTAACTTGTAGAACTATAGATCTAACTTTCTCATTACGGCGTCACCTTTTACAAGTTTCGGCGGGAGCGTACGCGAGCTGCGGTTGGACGAAAACGTACCTTTATTCATCATTATTACAAATTCTTCACAGAGAAATATTTTCGTCTGCTACGACAAGTTCGGAATTCTTTATTATTGAATTTAATTGTGTAAAAAATTATCATTCTAATGAACAGGTTTTTTAAATAAACAGTTGGGAAACAAGGACAGGCTACTATCAAACCGATTTTGTTTATATTTTTTGTAAATTAGATCAGCTACTTTGCAGTTTACGTGTTCTTTTTTAAAGCAACAACGAAACATCGGTTTCAACACCCTCAAAAACTATGAAAATGACACCCATGACGTAAACATTAACACCTATTGCAGCCGTCATCTTGGATTTACATTTCAACAGCACTATCGGCTTCAACATATTCAAAAACTATGAAAACGACACCCATGACGAAAAAACTCATACCTATTGCAGCCGCCATCTTGGATTTACATTTCAATGGATTTGCACTATCGGCTTCAACACCCTCGAAAACCATGAAAATGACACCCATATTTTTTATTAGTGATCGATGCACCCATGACGAAAAAATTTATACCTATTGCAGACGCCATCTTGGATTTAGATTTTGATAGCACTATCGGCTTCAACACCCTCGAAGACTATGAAAATGACAACCATGTTTTTTATTAGTGATCGATGCACCCATGACAAAAAAATTGATACCTATTGCAGTTGTCATCTTGGATTTACATTTCAATAGCACTATCGGTTTCAACATACTCAAAAACTATGAAAATGCCACCCATGACGAAAAAATTGATACCTATTGCAGCCGCCATCTTGGATTTATATTTTGACAGCACTATCGGCTTTAACACCCTCGAAAACCATGAAAATGACACCCATGTTTTTTATTAGTGGTCGATGCACCCATGACGCAAAAATTGATACCTATTGCAGCCGCCATCTTGTATTTACATTTTGCCAGCACTCTACTTCAACGAGGTTTCAACACGCTCGAAAACCATGAAAATGACACCCATGACGAATAAATTGATACCTATTGCAGCCGCCATCTTAGATTTACTTTTCGACAGCACTATCGGCTTCCACACCCTCGAAACCCATGAAGATGCCACCCATGATGAAAAAAATTATACCTATTGCAGCCGCCATCTTGGATTTACTTTTTGTTACCACTATTGCACTATCAGCTTTATATAATAGCCTCAAAACCGCCGCATTCTGGATTTACTAATAAGTTCACGAATTCATTATGATCACACACACGGACTTATAATTCGATAACGATTATAACAATGACAATACAACTCATTTTTACCTTTCAAAATCAGCAGGAAGCTTAAAATACGATGGCTCCGGTTTTATTGAAACCGAGTTCAAACAGCCGTATACTACGCAATACGCTCGTGGCATTTTTAGTCTTGACGCGGCACTCGCTGCTGAGAGCACCGCGACGAGCGCTTAGAAATCTCGTCGTTGCGCATGTTTGTGTGAGTGTGCCGTTTCGAGCGTTTGTAGGGAGTTTCCTTACTGTTCCTACTATATAGTTATACTGTGATTATGTGATCCGTAGTGCACTACATCTACTAAGAGATGAGTAGGTATTAAGGTGGAATTGAATACCTCGTTATAGTAATAAAGGATCTTCGCTTCTCGGCACTCATCATACGGAACATAACTGCATGACAGCATTAAGCTGCTATTTCAAACTAATATTTTATGCGGGCGCGTTCCTCAATTCGTATTACAGCATGACTTTACAGGTTATGATGTCTTGTACAAAATTTACAAAGGTGAAGTAATTCAAGCGCCAGCACTTCTGTGTTACATGACAATGAGTCTAATTTGATTGCACAATTAACAATAAAATGTTTGCGTTCCCTTCAATAACTTAAATTATATATTTAAATAACAAAATTAATTACATTTTAACAAGCATCGGTGGTTCAGTGGTAGAATGCTCGCCTGCCACGCGGGCGGCCCGGGTTCGATTCCCGGCCGATGCAAATACTTTTATTTTAAATTTCTTTTAAAAACGAATATACCAAAAATATTATAAGCTTTGATATAAATTTATTCATTTTTCCCATTTCCAAGAACCAAATCTTTCTATAAATCTTTCACTATTGTTTATTTTTCACTGGTTTCATTTTATGAAAACTTTTTATGATCATTCACGATTCTCCAAAAGTATACCATATAAAAGGACATCGCTGAAATAATTAAAACATATTTAGTATATTTTATAATCATTCACATAATAATATCAAAAACAAAATATAGATGTTGATAAAGCGGTCATGAAACAATTATTTCGCGATCTGTTTTTGCACGCTTGACAATAGTTTTGAACCGTCCCTTGTCATACATGAATAAAACAGATGCAGTTAACGGTACGGTCATACCCGTTTTCATGTAAACTTTGGGCTTACTCAGGTGGAGTCAACCCATACCTAACATTAAAAAATTAAAAAATTACTATTATGACATACAACGATATCGGCGGTTAAAAGGCTGTACTTGCCGCGAAACATGGTGTTATACCCTCCATAATTACATAATCTCGATATCGGATCCCCCATTACGTGTGATGAAGAACTACACCAGAGGGGACCCTTTATCTAGGAATCTTTATTAGATATTATTAATATTACATAAAAATGTCTATCTTTTGTCAACAAGATATGACAGAATCCGGAAACTATAAAGCGTTCTTATTTTTGCAAATAAACGTGATATTGCGGTGATAGACCGGACAGTCAAGGATATTTTTGGTCGACATACCATTCCATATGACGACAAACTCGTAAAAGTAGAAACAAATGAACAAACAAATGGTAAAATTGAACATTTTGTACAAATGACTTGAATATAAATAAAGTGAGAATATCATCATACTGTAGTCAATTAAATACGTATTATTAAGGATAACTTAAAAAACTACTGGTCAGATTTTGATCAAATTTATATGGGGCCACATGAGATGCACCAGCTTTCAAATAAAAGAATCATCAAAATCGGTTCACCTATAAAAATGTTCTGAGGTAACGCACATTAAAAATAACATACTGTTGAATTGAGTACCTCCTCCTTTTTTGAAGTAGGTTAATAAAATATTTGGACCTGGCTTACGAGATGGCCGACTTGTTGGATTGTCTGCTGATCGAAATTATTCCTGTACTCATTTCTGCGAATGTGTTAATCCCAGGGTCTCTTGGATCATCTGAGGCGTCTGAGACTCCGATGAGCTTAAATGCAGAAAGTATACTCTTAGTCCGATTGGACGGAAATCTAACACGACCAGGGAGACATCAAGCGTAGGACTCATAGATCTCACTTTTAGTGTTTTCCGAGGCACGTGAGTAAAATACGGGCTGATACCGATTTTTTTTAACGAAATATTCAATGCATTATTTTGATCCGTCCCTGGGACCACAAAATCAGTTGTCTCGCTTACGACCACTTGACTCCCGAGGCAGTCGCATAATAACATGAACGTAACGTTACTAATTTAGTTTAATAACAAAATTAATTTTATTTTAACTGCTATCGGTGGCTTAGTACCACTGAATTGAATCAGTGGTAGAATGCTCGACTGTTACGCCCAAATTATATTTTATATAAACTACCGAAAAATCTTCGAAATTTCTGTCATTCATCACTCTTCGAGTTTATCTTTAAAAGTATCACTTAAAGTATCCCTCAACCAATCCAAATTTCTTAAATAACCAAAGAAATTACTGATTATGTCTTATCAGCGTGATGGATAAAAAGACCTTATTTCCCTTATAGTAGGATAGAAAACTGTATGAAAGAACAATCGACTTATTTGCTTTTTTAAACTTTTGGTTTAAAAATCCAAATAAGTCACGGGAGCAACATAACTAGGAAAAATTTTACTTACATTTTATTCTCATAGGATTTCGTTTAGAAATGTAATATACAAATAGGATTAGTTCGGAACTCATTTTAGTTAATCGACGTCAAAGAAATCCACTGAATATCCTTTGAGTAGAGACTTTAAACAAGTTTGGGCTTAAATAATTCGTCTTTGTGATAGGGGAATTAATTAAAAGGGGAAGATGTTGACAGTTTAATGCACTACTGTATGATTAAAAAAATGGTTTTCACATAATAGCTTCTGAAGTCTGTACTTAAAACATAGACAAAGTGTATGGTCGAAGATCATCTTCATTATCATTAAAGCCTTTCACAAGTCCACTACTGAACATAGACCTGCCCCAAAGAATGCCACAAAGCACGGTCCTGAGCCACCTACATCCATCGACTTCCTGCATGTCTTACCAGGTCGACGTTCCATCTAGTGGAGGATCGCCCTACACTTCGCCACCGATACGAGGCTGCCACTCGAGGACCTTTTTTTCCCATCGGTTGTCGGTTCTTCGAGCTATATGACCGGCCTTTTGCCACTTCAGCTTACTTATCCGTTTTTTCCGAAGATTCTATGCCCATTATAAACTCTAAAGCCGATGTTTTTTTAGCTTTGAAATCAGTGTGTTCCTTTTATTAGAATTTTAATTTTATTACCCTTTTGAGTAGATTGTGGAATGTCAGAAGTTCCAAGTAACGATTAAAATGTCGTCTTAATAGATACACAAATATCTTTGTTGCCTATTTATCCACCATAGCACCTTTGAAATATTGAATAAAAAGAATAATTTCAATTGATACAGGCGTTTCGTTTTCCGTTCGTTTTGTAACTCGGTTAAAAACAGAAATGTGTGCATAACATTAGTCGGAAAGATTTAATATTTATACTTTTATCGTTTCTATTTTATTAATTTGATTATTAAAAAAAAATGATAGGATACGGGTGACAAACGAGCAAACAGTCCACCTGATAGTAAGTAGATTCTGTGGCCCATAAACATCTACATTTATCCTCGAGTAAGAATCAAAATGCGTTGTCACCCCGAGGACTAAGATGGAGTGCCTCGTTTCCAGTAAAATGCATCACCGGTTCTCTACACACATACGAAACACACCAGCATTAAGCTGCAATTTTACACTAGCATTATTTGAGAGCGTGGTCGTACCCCGGCAGAGCCGACCCATTCTGGCGACAACTAATATGGCTGCAGCGTGGTCTTTAGCCTTAAGGCAAACTCATGTATAAACGCTTCGAAGCTAACTGTAACAGGGACCGTTGATCTGAATATTATTATAAAAGGCAGATCGAATCGGAAAGTTCAAACTTATTATGATATATGAGAAAAATATGTCGTCATCATTACTGCCCTTCACAAGTCTACTGCTGAACTATATGACTTCCCCAAGGAATACCATAAAAATTTACCAATCAAACCAGTGCCCACACAAGCAAATTGCCAATTTGAATTGCTCATTCAACACGTGTTGAGCTTTTTCACAATAATTTACGTTGTTAGTTTGTGAGAGTGCGGTCCTTTCCCGGTTAAGCTCATTCTTGCTGCAAACATGATATAGCTCATGTCAAAAATAAATTGATTGAAGAACGTATAGTTTAACATGTTAGTGTCTTAACTAACTACTAACACTTTATTGAGAGCACAATGAGTTCAGTGTAAGCTGACGGAATTTACACAGCTCCCGATTTTGTAATGTTATTTTATAAAACTGAAGTCACAATAATAACTTGCAAGCAACGGCAATGTATTACCTGCATCCATCGACTTCCAGCATATACTACCAGATCATACTCCATCTAGTGGGGAGACGCTCTACCCTTAGCTTACTGGAACGACACTGCCAGAACCTGTCTTCTCCATTTGCCTCCAATTTTGATACATTATTGTATAAAGCTAAAGCGCCAAACGTACCCACAGTCTACCTGATGATAAGTGGCTAATGCAGTATATGGTTAACTGCATTAAACATCAAACAAAGGAGGCGTCATATGCTTTGTTACCTCGGACTAAGATGAAATCACTACGTGAAATTATTTTGCTCTCTTTATTCTTTAGAACGGAACACGGCAGTGCACGCTCTGGTGTTTAATGGCAGATACAGGTAATTGGGTAGTACCCAGTAGTTTTCTACGTGGTAGAGCCATGCTGCAGCTATATTACTGGTATAGTTGTAGCACGAATGGGTCGGCTCGGCCGGGGAAGGACCACGCTCTCACAGAATACCAGCGTAAAATAGCAGTTTAACGCCGCTGTGTTTCTTATGGTGAGTGTAGAGAATCGGAGAATATTTTACTGGAAAAAAGGCATTCCATCTTAGTCCTCACGGGTGACAACGCATCTGCAGTTTAATTCTTTATTAAGGATAGATGTAGATGTCTATGGGTCACAGCAACCACTTAGCATCAGGTGGGCTGTGTGCTCGTTTTTCACCCTTATTTTTTTTTTATTTTTTTTTTTGCGGATGGAAAATCATCAAATGACGCCTTTCGCTCTGGGTGGAGCGGAAGGGAGTGTCAGACTTTTACTGACTAAAAACCATCCGTGTTCCTTCAGTGCCCTTACGTTCCGGAGCCGCGGTATCTCTTTCGAACAGCCCGCAGCCCCGGCAGGCGTCGGCCCTTGCGGGCCCCTTCACGATGCTGACAGCTTTTTGAGGCGCGCGTGGAACAAAACGCGCCGTCGACACGGCCTGTCGTCGTTAGACGGACGGACGGCGAGCTACCCATTGCTCGCCATCCACAGGCCCGCGCCTACGGTGGCCGGGGGCCACGACGTAGCCCCCGACGCCCGGGGCGTCTCCCGCGGCGGCCGGGAAGGAAAGCTGCTGCTCTCTCCTTCTCCCGCTCCGCCACCTCCTTCGCTAGCATCACTGCTTCGCAGAAGGTGGTGACGGCATCCCATTCCGTCTCGCTCCGGACCATGGCTTCGACCAGGGCCGGACGCGAGAGGTCGCCGCCGCCTATCGCCGCTACGAGGACACGGCGGTGCTCCGCCCAAGCAGGGCACACCTCCACGGTGTGCTCCACCGTGTCCTCCGGTCGCTCCTCGCAGTGGGAGCACCCGGGCGTTTCCTCCCGCCCGATTCGGTGCAGGAACCTCCCGAACACACCGTGTCCGGTGAGGACCTGCGTCAGGCGGAAGGTGAGGACGCCGTGGCGTCTCTCAAGCCACTCCTCAAAGAGGGGTCTTATCGCCGCTATAGTGGCGTGCCCAGCACGGGGTTGCGACAGTCGCTCTCTCCATGTCGCCATGAGATCATGCCGGAAGTCTGTCCGCTGCGCGACAACTTGCCGCGGCAGCGGGGTTTCCCCCCGGCATAGTGCCTCCGCGCGCCATTCGTGCAGGCGCGCGAGGACTATCGCCTCCAGATCCCATGGCGGCAATCCGGCAAGGAGGCTCGCCGCCTCGCGGGAGATCGTGCGGTAGCCGCGAACCATCTTTACGGCAACCACCCTTTGGGGCGCGTTTAGGTGGTGGACGGCAAGCCGCGCCAAACCACGCGCCCACACCGGGGCCCCGTAAAGGGCCATGGACCTCACGATCCCCTCGTAGAGCCTCCGGCAGGAGGCGTTTGCCCCCCCCCAGGTTCGGCAGGAGCCGCCTGAAGGCAGCCCCGGTCCGTTCCAGTTTGGGAGCCAAACGTCGGAAGTGCTCAACGAAGTTCCATCGGCCGTCGAGGACGAGTCCTAGGTACTTCAACGTCGACTCGACGCCGATGGATACCCCTCCTACCATCACTGAGGATCCCGGTGGTGGCCTGTTCCGAGGACCATGGAAGTGCATGGCCTCGGACTTGTGCAGAGCCACCTCGAGACCCAGTTGCCGGATCCTCTCAACGACTATCGCAACCCCGCGTGTCATAGTTTCCGCCGCCGCCTCGTACGACCCCCCTTGTGCCAGTACCAGCGTGTCGTCAGCGTAGCAAACTACGCTGACGCCGGTAGGGAGGTCGGCGCGCAGCACCCAGTCGTAACCGATGTTCCACAGGGGCGGCCCCAGAACCGAACCCTGTGGGACACCGCACGACATCTCTCGCCGGTTCCACTCACCGTTGCGACCGGGGTAGATGACGGCCCTGTCCGTCAGATAGTCCCCGACTATACGACGGAGATAGGTCGGCACCCGGTGATACCGGATTGCCTCCCTAATGCAGCTCCAGGGCATGGAGTTGAAGGCGTTGGCGATGTCAAGAGACACCGCCAACACCCCCCCCCCCCCTGCATCCCCCGTCGTGAGGGCATGATGGCGTCCACCGTAGAGCGCCTCTTGCGGAAACCAAACTGGTGTTCCGCAAGATCCGGCCCCGTCCCCGCAAGGTGCTCGGCGAGGCGGTTTGCAATGACTCTTTCAAAGAGCTTGCCCACCTCGTCGTGCAGCACCACGGGCCGGTATGCGGACGGAGAGTCCGCAGGGCGCACTGGCTTCCAAATGAGGACCAGCTTCCCCGTCTTCCAACGAAGCGGGAATTGGCCTCTCTCCAAGCATGCGCTTAGGAGCCCCTCCAGTCGGGGCCCGAGAGCCTCCGAGGCCAGGACCCAGGCTTTGCCAGGCAAGATATCGGGTCCTGGGGCGGTATTCCTGGCCTTGAGCCTACGTACCGCCACTCTCAGGTCTACCCCGGTCCCTTCCGGGATGTCGTCGTCGTCGTCCTGGTGGTCCGCTTCCGGCACCGCAGGTGGCGGAGCCATAGGCGGGGGCGGATGTTCCGCTCGCGCAGGGAACAGAGCGCTCACCACTTCCTCCACGAGCTGAGGCCGGAGACTCTGCGTCAGCGGGGGGGCCCAGGTGCGGAGTTTATCCCGCACCATCTTGTAAGGGCGCCCCCACGGATCTCTGTCGAGAGTCTCCAGCATCTCCTCACGGGCCCGATCCCGGGCCCGCATGACAGCCTCCCGGAGGGCGGTCTTCGCCGCTCTGTATCCCTCGTACAGCTCCGCCTCAATGGCTGCCGCATTCGGTGGACGAATGCGGAGCCTGCGATGCCTGGCGTACAGGTGCCGCGCGGCGACACAAACCTCGCGCAGACACGTCAGCTCACGCGACCACCAATACACCTGACGCCGGGCGCTTCCTGGCCGGACGCAGGGCATTGCCACGTCACATATCTCGGACATGGCCTCCTGGAACCACCCTGCCTCATCATTGACGTCGGCAGGCCTATCCGGTGATGACACCCAGGCCTGCACGATCGAGGCTTCCAGGAGGAGCTCCCGGTCCAGCTGCTTCAGCGCCCAACGCGGACCACTCGGGGCCTGTTGGACTGGCGCGCTCGAGGGCTGGGTGGAGACGTCAAACCGGATGTACCGGTGGTCGGAGTAGGTCTCCACCCCCTCCATGACTCGCCAGTCAATGGCACGCGGCGACAGAGCGGGGCTAGCGAATGAAATGTCCACCACCGACTCGCCCCGCATCCGCACACACGTGGGGACAGAACCCCGATTTAGGACGACCAGGCCTGTCTCCAGAGCCCAGTCTTCCACCATCCTACCCCGCACATCTGTACGACGAGAACCCCAAGCCAAGTTCTTGGCATTGAAGTCCCCGAGGACAAGTACGGGGAGGGGATAGCTTCCGACGACGACTGCTCTCAGCTCTGCAAGAGAGTTATGGAGCTCGGCGAGAGATCGGTTCGGGGAGAAGTACACCCCCACAACGACGAACTCCCCGAACCGTGCTGCTACGCACCCCTGACCCCTCCTGACACCTTCAAGGGTCGGAGTACCGGCGGCGGCCGAAGAAATGATGGCCACTGAGCCGTTAAGGTCCGCCACCCAGTCATCCCTAGGCCAGACAAAATACGGCTCAGCGACCACAGCGATGTTAATCGACCACTGCGCCATGCTCTGGAGCAACAGATCCTGAGCGCAGGCGCAGTGGTTGATATTCGCCTGGAGGAAGCTTAATGGGGCCGTTATAGGCATTCCATTTCAGCTTCCTCCACGGGGCGCCCCTCTGCGGGCGTCGGTGTCGCGGCGACGGCGGCGGCAACAGTGACAGCGGCGGCGGCGGCAGTTGCGGCTGCGGCGGTGGACATAGAGGCGGTGGCAGCGGAGGAGGGCCCTCCCCTACCCGCGGCCTTGGCCTTGGCGGGTGGCACGCAGGCCCTGCTTCCGGCCCAGTGATCGGCTGGCTTGCCGGTCGCCGCACATGCATCACAGTGCGGCGTGGCGCAGCAGGTCGCCGATTTGTGTCCGGGCTGACAGCAGCGGAAGCAAAGGCCACTGCGGTCAACCTCCGAGACGCATTTCACTGACACGTGATGTCCCACGAGACAGCGGTAGCACCTCAGAGGTCTGGGCTCCAGCAGCTTAACCTGCGCTGAGACCCAGCCCACCAGAAGCCTTCGGCCCTCCACTATGGCTTTGGCCGCCGTAACAGGGCAGCACACCGTGGCGGCATGCATACCCTGTTGTCCGGGCGTATAGCGCCTGACCTGACCTGGTCAGTAGTGCACCCCCCGGACCTGGCGACGGCGGCCACCAACTCCTCCTCCGATACCGAGTCGTCCAGACCCATGATGCGCAGGTCTGCGCATCTGACGGGCCTGGACACTCGGGCCTCGTCCGCATTCAGGGACGCTCTGAGCATCGCAGCCAGAGCGTCCGCGGTCGCACCACTGGATTCCCCAGGAATCTCCAGCATACGAGCCCCCGTCTGGGTGACTTTGAGCCGGAGGCCCCCGGTGATCCCGAGCTCCCCGAGATCCACCGCCTCTTTCGCCTTCGCGAGCAGATCGCGGTAGGTAACGCCCTTCTTTTCCGCGTCCGGCTGTAGTGTAATCACTACAGCTGCGGTCTTCGGGGCGCGGAGCCTAGCCGCGATCTTGCGCGCCCTGAACTGGCGCTGCCGCTCCTGCTCCTTGTCCTTTTTGGCTGCCTTCTTCCCCTTTTTTTTGTCCCTGACAACCTGCCAACCGGCTTCAGCCGCGGGAGGTGTAGGGAGCTGGGGGGGCGGTGGCGGCGGCGGCAGCTGGCTTGCCGCTGGCGCTGGCCCATTCACCGTAGGCACTGGGGCTGGCGCAGCCACTACCTGTGCTGCCGCCTTGCCCTTTTTTGCCTTCGCCTTGCCTCTCTTTCCCGTCGCCGGCTTAGCCGGAGCCGGTTTAGCCGGTATCGGTTTTGCCGGAACCGGCTTTTCAGGAGGGGGAGGGGCAACTGCAGCCCCGTCCGAGGGCTGGCTGGACGGCCCCGGCCTGGATGCTGCAGCCGTGGCCGCCGCGTACGAGACCGTTGCCGGCCTCGCCGCCGTCTTGTTTGCCCCTAGGGGAGGGCGCAGGACGATGCCCTCCAGCACGGAGAACCGGTGCTGGAAGGCAGCCAGCTCCTGCCGGACCAGGTTCAGAACCTGGTTCTCCACCGGCACGGGCTGGCTTGGGCAGTGCGTCTGGGGCGCCGCGCGAGAGGCAGGCTCATGTAGACTGGCCAGGTCTGCGCGGAGCTTCTCATTCTCCTTCTGGAGAATCTCCATGGCGGATGTCAGGCGGGCCACGTCCGCCCGCAGCTTCGCCACCTCGTCCGCATTAGGCCCGGACCCAACAAAGTTGGCCTCCGCAGCCGCCATGATGGAGGCGGAGGCCGCGGGAATGGCCTTTAACTTCGAGGAGGCCTTTTGCTTGTGGGCCACGACCTTGATCGCGGCCTCCACCTCCTTTACAAATCTGGCCTTACGCTCCACCTCGGAGCCGCCAGTTGCATCCGTCTCTTCGCCTGAGACCCGAGCCGTATCGTCCGGGTGGCGCCCCTTCTCGGCAACCTTTCACCCTATCATATAAAAAAAATAAAAGGTTTATCCATTTCTTGTCCCTCCTTATACGTGCTGCATTTTTAAAATTGGTCGACTCGACCCGGTCATTGTTACCAAATTATACCTGACAGACAAAAGGTAATTTTGCATCGGCCGGGAATCGAACCCGGGCCGCCCGCGTGGCAGGCGAGCATTCTACCACTGAACCACCGATGCTTATTACTGCGGTTTCAAAATGTGTATCAATTAAATTTCATAATGTCATCACACGTGGAGTAAATTGTTTACGCATGTGTTTTTATTTAAATGGACATAATATTATCTAGTACATATCGCTTTCATAGATTACCATCGCAAAATAGAAGCTCAATGCTGCTGTGATTCATATGGTGATTGTAATGAGGCATTTAATCTTATTTCTCAAGGTTGACAACGCATCTGCATTTTGATTCTTAATCGGGGATAGATGTGGGTGTCTATGGGCCATACATAGCATTCACTTGCCATTACGTGAAGTTTGTGCTCGTTTGTCACTCCTATTCTAAAAATATATATACAAGTAAGTAACTGTAACACCCGAAGTCACTGGATGGCAAGGGGATTATGTCACAGTAAATAAATATGAACAGTATGGAAACTAAGCCTAGTTGAGGACATAACTACCTACGCTCCATTGAAGCAATAGGGTTGAACTTTTAATGTTTTTGATATTGCTTTTTTTATACTTTTGTTTTTTAATGATCAATCAATCGAATCTAAATAACTAGCTTACAAATACAAATTAAATATGTAATCTCATGGCGTCGGGTAATCTCAGCAAAAGACGATAGTTTAAACACTGAAAACAATTTAATATTAACTTGTAGAACTATAGATCTAACTTTCTCATTACGGCGTCACCTTTTACAAGTTTCGGCGGGAGCGTACGCGAGCTGCGGTTGGACCAAAACGTACCTTTATTCATCATTATTACAAATTCTTCACAGAGAAATATTTTCGTCTGCTACGACAAGTTCGGAATTCTTTATTATTGAATTTAATTGTGTAAAAAATTATCATTCTAATGAACAGGTTTCTTAAATAAACAGTTGGGAAACAAGGACAGGGTACTATCAAACCGATTTTGTTTATATTTTTTGTAAATTAGATCAGCTACTTTGCAGTTTACGTGTTCTTTTTTAAAGCAACAACGAAACATCGGTTTCAACACCCTCAAAAACTATGAAAATGACACCCATGACGAAAACATTAACACCTATTGCAGCCGTCATCTTGGATTTACATTTCAACAGCACTATCGGCTTCAACATATTCAAAAACTATGAAAACGACACCCATGACGAAAAAACTCATACCTATTGCAGCCGCCATCTTGGATTTACATTTCAATGGATTTGCACTATCGGCTTCAACACCCTCGAAAACCATGAAAATGACACCCATATTTTTTATTAGTGATCGATGCACCCATGACGAAAAAATTTATACCTATTGCAGACGCCATCTTGGATTTAGATTTTGATAGCACTATCGGCTTCAACACCCTCGAAGACTATGAAAATGACAACCATGTTTTTTATTAGTGATCGATGCACCCATGACAAAAAAATTGATACCTATTGCAGTTGTCATCTTGGATTTACATTTCAATAGCACTATCGGTTTCAACATACTCAAAAACTATGAAAATGCCACCCATGACGAAAAAATTGATACCTATTGCAGCCGCCATCTTGGATTTATATTTTGACAGCACTATCGGCTTTAACACCCTCGAAAACCATGAAAATGACACCCATGTTTTTTATTAGTGGTCGATGCACCCATGACGCAAAAATTGATACCTATTGCAGCCGCCATCTTGTATTTACATTTTGCCAGCACTCTACTTCAACGAGGTTTCAACACGCTCGAAAACCATGAAAATGACACCCATGACGAATAAATTGATACCTATTGCAGCCGCCATCTTAGATTTACTTTTCGACAGCACTATCGGCTTCCACACCCTCGAAACCCATGCAGATGCCACCCATGATGAAAAAAATTATACCTATTGCAGCCGCCATCTTGGATTTACTTTTTGTTACCACTATTGCACTATCAGCTTTATATAATAGCCTCAAAACCGCCGCATTCTGGATTTACTAATAAGTTCACGAATTCATTATGATCACACACACGGACTTATAATTCGATAACGATTATAACAATGACAATAAAACTCATTTTTACCTTTCAAAATCAGCAGGAAGCTTAAAATACGATGGCTCCGGTTTTATTGAAACCGAGTTCAAACAGCCGTAAACTACGCAATACGCTCGTGGCATTTTTAGTCTTGACGCGGCACTCGCTGCTGAGAGCACCGCGACGAGCGCTTAGAAATCTCGTCGTTGCGCATGTTTGTGTGAGTGTGCCGTTTCGAGCGTTTGTAGGGAGTTTCCTTACTGTTCCTACTATATAGTTATACTGTGATTATGTGATCCGTAGTGCACTACATCTACTAAGAGATGAGTAGGTATTAAGGTGGAATTGAATACCTCGTTATAGTAATAAAGGATCTTCGCTTCTCGGCACTCATCATACGGAACATAACTGCATGACAGCATTAAGCTGCTATTTCAAACTAATATTTTATGCGGGCGCGTTCCTCAATTCGTATTACAGCATGACTTTACAGGTTATGATGTCTTGTACAAAATTTACAAAGGTGAAGTAATTCAAGCGCCAGCACTTCTGTGTTACATGACAATGAGTCTAATTTGATTGCACAATTAACAATAAAATGTTTGCGTTCCCTTCAATAACTTAAATTATATATTTAAATAACAAAATTAATTAAATTTTAACAAGCATCGGTGGTTCAGTGGTAGAATGCTCGCCTGCCACGCGGGCGGCCCGGGTTCGATTCCCGGCCGATGCAAATACTTTTATTTTAAATTTCTTTTAAGAACGAATATGCCAAAAATATTATAAGCTTTGATATAAATTTATTCATTTTTCCCATTTCCAAGAACCAAATCTTTCTATAAATCTTTCACTATTGTTTATTTTTCACTGGTTTCATTTTATGAAAACTTTTTATGATCATTCACGATTCTCCAAAAGTATACCATATAAAAGGACATCGCTGAAATAATTAAAACATATTTAGTATATTTTATAATCATTCACATAATAATATCAAAAACAAAATATAGATGTTGATAAAGCGGTCATGAAACAATTATTTCGCGATCTGTTTTTGCACGCTTGACAATAGTTTTGAACCGTCCCTTGTCATACATGAATAAAACAGATGCAGTTAACGGTACGGTCATACCCGTTTTCATGTAAACTTTGGGCTTACTCAGGTGGAGTCAACCCATACCTAACATTAAAAAATTAAAAAATTACTATTATGACATACAACGATATCGGCGGTTAAAAGGCTGTACTAGCCGCGAAACATGGTGTTATACCCTCCATAATTACATAATCTCGATATCGGATCCCCCATTACGTGTGATGAAGAACTACACCAGAGGGGACCCTTTATCTAGGAATCTTTATTAGATATTATTAATATTACTTAAAAATGTCTATCTTTAGTCAACAAGATATGACAGAATCCGGAAACTATAAAGCGTTCTTATTTTTGCAAATAAACGTGATATTGCGGTGATAGACCGGACAGTCAAGGATATTTTTGGTCGACATACCATTCCATATGACGACAAACTCGTAAAAGTAGAAACAAATGAACAAACAAATGGTAAAATTGAACATTTTGTACAAATGACTTGAATATAAATAAAGTGAGAATATCATCATACTGTAGTCAATTAAATACGTATTATTAAGGATAACTTAAAAAACTACTGGTCAGATTTTGATCAAATTTATATGGGGCCACATGAGATGCACCAGCTTTCAAATAAAAGAATCATCAAAATCGGTTCACCTATAAAAATGTTCTGAGGTAACGCACATTAAAAATAACATACTGTTGAATTGAGTACCTCCTCCTTTTTTGAAGTAGGTTAATAAAATATTTGGACCTGGCTTACGAGATGGCCGACTTGTTGGATTGTCTGCTGATCGAAATTATTCCTGTACTCATTTCTGCGAATGTGTTAATCCCAGGGTCTCATGGATCATCTGAGGCGTCTGAGACTCCGATGAGCTTAAATGCAGAAAGTATACTCTTAGTCCGATTGGACGGAAATCTAACACGACCAGGGAGACATCAAGCGTAGGACTCATAGATCTCACTTTTAGTGTTTTCCGAGGCACGTGAGTAAAATACGGGCTGATACCGATTTTTTTTAACGAAATATTCAATGCATTATTTTGATCCGTCCCTGGGACCACAAAATCAGTTGTCTCGCTTACGACCACTTGACTCCCGAGGCAGTCGCATAATAACATGAACGTAACGTTACTAATTTAGTTTAATAACAAAATTAATTTTATTTTAACTGCTATCGGTGGCTTAGTACCACTGAATTGAATCAGTGGTAGAATGCTCGACTGTTACGCCCAAATTATATTTTATATAAACTACCGAAAAATCTTCGAATTTTCTGTCATTCATCACTCTTCGAGTTTATCTTTAAAAGTATCACTTAAAGTATCCCTCAACCAATCCGAATTTCTTAAATAACCAAAGAAATTACTGATTATGTCTTATCAGCGTGATGGATAAAAAGACCTTATTTCCCTTATAGTAGGATAGAAAACTGTATGAAAGAACAATCGACTTATTTGCTTTTTTAAACTTTTGGTTTAAAAATCCAAATAAGTCACGGGAGCAACATAACTAGGAAAAATTTTACTTACATTTTATTCTCATAGGATTTCGTTTAGAAATGTAATATACAAATAGGATTAGTTCGGAACTCATTTTAGTTAATCGACGTCAAAGAAATCCACTGAATATCCTTTGAGTAGAGACTTTAAACAAGTTTGGGCTTAAATAATTCGTCTTTGTGATAGGGGAATTAATTAAAAGGGGAAGATGTTGACAGTTTAATGCACTACTGTATGATTAAAAAAATGGTTTTCACATAATAGCTTCTGAAGTATCTACTTAAAACATAGACAAAGTGTATGGTCGAAGATCATCTTCATTATCATTAAAGCCTTTCACAAGTCCACTACTGAACATAGACCTGCCCCAAAGAATGCCACAAAGCACGGTCCTGAGCCACCTACATCCATCGACTTCCTGCATGTCTTACCAGGTCGACGTTCCATCTAGTGGAGGATCGCCCTACACTTCGCCACCGATACGAGGCTGCCACTCGAGGACCTTTTTTTCCCATCGGTTGTCGGTTCTTCGAGCTATATGACCGGCCTTTTGCCACTTCAGCTTACTTATCCGTTTTTTCCGAAGATTCTATGCCCATTATAAACTCTAAAGCCGATGTTTTTTTAGCTTTGAAATCAGTGTGTTCCTTTTATTAGAATTTTAATTTTATTACCCTTTTGAGTAGATTGTGGAATGTCAGAAGTTCCAAGTAACGATTAAAATGTCGTCTTAATAGATACACAAATATCTTTGTTGCCTATTTATCCACCATAGCACCTTTGAAATATTGAATAAAAAGAATAATTTCAATTGATACAGGCGTTTCGTTTTCCGTTCGTTTTGTAACTCGGTTAAAAACAGAAATGTGTGCATAACATTAGTCGGAAAGATTTAATATTTATACTTTTATCGTTTCTATTTTATTAATTTGATTATTAAAAAAAAATGATAGGATACGGGTGACAAACGAGCAAACAGTCCACCTGATAGTAAGTAGATTCTGTGGCCCATAAACATCTACATTTATCCTCGAGTAAGAATCAAAATGCGTTGTCACCCCGAGGACTAAGATGGAGTGCCTCGTTTCCAGTAAAATGCATCACCGGTTCTCTACACACATACGAAACACACCAGCATTAAGCTGCAATTTTACACTAGCATTATTTGAGAGCGTGGTCGTACCCCGGCAGAGCCGACCCATTCTGGCGACAACTAATATGGCTGCAGCGTGGTCTTTAGCCTTAAGGCAAACTCATGTATAAACGCTTCGAAGCTAACTGTAACAGGGACCGTTGATCTGAATATTATTATAAAAGGCAGATCGAATCGGAAAGTTCAAACTTATTATGATATATGAGAAAAATATGTCGTCATCATTACTGCCCTTCACAAGTCTACTGCTGAACTATATGACTTCCCAAAGGAATACCATAAACATTTACCAATCAAACCAGTGCGCACACAAGCAAATTGCCAATTTGAATTGCTCATTCAACACGTGTTGAGCTTTTTCACAATAATTTACGTTGTTAGTTTGTGAGAGTGCGGTCCTTTCCCGGTTAAGCTCATTCTTGCTGCAAACATGATATAGCTCATGTCAAAAATAAATTGATTGAAGAACGTATAGTTTAACATGTTAGTGTCTTAACTAACTACTAACACTTTATTGAGAGCACAATGAGTTCAGTGTAAGCTGACGAAATTTACACAGCTCCCGATTTTGTAATGTTATTTTATAAAACTAAAGTCACAATAATAACTTGCAAGCAACGGCAATGTATTACCTGCATCCATCGACTTCCAGCATATACTACCAGATCATACTCCATCTAGTGGGGAGACGCTCTACCCTTAGCTTACTGGAACGACACTGCCAGAACCTGTCTTCTCCATTTGCCTCCAATTTTGATACATTATTGTATAAAGCTAAAGCGCCAAACGTACCCACAGTCTACCTGATGATAAGTGGCTAATGCAGTATATGGTCAACTGCATTAAACATCAAACAAAGGAGGCGTCATATGCTATGTTACCTCGGACTAAGATGAAATCACTACGTGAAATTATTTTGCTCTCTTTATTCTTTAGAACGGAACACGGCAGTGCACGCTCTGGTGTTTAATGGCAGATACAGGTAATTGGGTAGTACCCAGTAGTTTTCTACGTGGTAGAGCCATGCTGCAGCTATATTACTGGTATAGTTGTAGCACGAATGGGTCGGCTCGGCCGGGGAAGGACCACGCTCTCACAGAATACCAGCGTAAAATAGCAGTTTAACGCCGCTGTGTTTCTTATGGTGAGTGTAGAGAATCGGAGAACATTTTACTGGAAAAAAGGCATTCCATCTTAGTCCTCACGGGTGACAACGCATCTGCAGTTTAATTCTTTATTAAGGATAGATGTAGATGTCTATGGGTCACAGCAACCACTTAGCATCAGGTGGGCTGTGTGCGCGTTTGTCACCCTATCATATAAAAAAAAATAAAAGGTTTATCCATTTCTTGTCCCTCCTTATACGTGCTGCATTTTTAAAATTGGTCGACTCGACCCGGTCATTGTTACCAAATTATACCTGACAGACAAAAGGTAATTTTGCATCGGCCGGGAATCGAACCCGGGCCGCCCGCGTGGCAGGCGAGCATTCTACCACTGAACCACCGATGCTTATTACTGCGGTTTCAAAATGTGTATCAATTAAATTTCATAATGTCATCACACGTGGAGTAAATTGTTTACGCATGTGTTTTTATTTAAATGGACATAATATTATCTAGTACATATCGCTTTCATAGATTACCATCGCAAAATAGAAGCTCAATGCTGCTGTGATTCATATGGTGATTGTAATGAGGCATTTAATCTTATTTCTAAAGGTTGACAACGCATCTGCATTTTGATTCTTAATCGGGGATAGATGTGGGTGTCTATGGGCCATACATAGCATTCACTTGCCATTACGTGAAGTTTGTGCTCGTTTGTCACTCCTATTCTAAAAATATATATACAAGTAAGTAACTGTAACACCCGAAGTCACTGGATGGCAAGGGGATTATGTCACAGTAAATAAATATGAACAGTATGGAAACTAAGCCTAGTTGAGGACATAACTACCTACGCTCCATTGAAGAAATAGGGTTGAACTTTTAATGTTTTTGATATTGCTTTTTTTATACTTTTGTTTTTTAATGATCAATCAATCGAATCTAAATAACTAGCTTACAAATACAAATTAAATATGTAATCTCATGGCGTCGGGTAATCTCAGCAAAAGACGATAGTTTAAACACTGAAAACAATTTAATATTAACTTGTAGAACTATAGATCTAACTTTCTCATTACGGCGTCACCTTTTACAAGTTTCGGCGGGAGCGTACGCGAGCTGCGGTTGGACCAAAACATACCTTTATTCATCATTATTACAAATTCTTCACAGAGAAATATTTTCGTCTGCTACGACAAGTTCGGAATTCTTTATTATTGAATTTAATTGTGTAATAAATTATCATTCTAATGAACAGGTTTTTTAAATAAACAGTTGGGAAACAAGGACAGGGTACTATCAAACCGATTTTGTTTATATTTTTTGTAAATTAGATCAGCTACTTTGCAGTTTACGTGTTCTTTTTTAAAGCAACAACGAGACATCGGTTTCAACACCCTAAAAAACTATGAAAATGACACCCATGACGAAAACATTAACACCTATTGCAGCCGTCATCTTGGATTTACATTTCAACAGCACTATCGGCTTCAACATACTCAAAAACTATGAAAACGACACCCATGACGAAAAAACTCATACCTATTGCAGCCGCCATCTTGGATTTACATTTCAATGGATTTGCACTATCGGCTTCAACACCCTCGAAAACCATGAAAATGACACCCATATTTTTTATTAGTGATCGATGCACCCATGACGAAAAAATTTATACCTATTGCAGACGCCATCTTGGATTTAGATTTTGATAGCACTATCGGCTTCAACACCCTCGAAGACTATGAAAATGACAACCATGTTTTTTATTAGTGATCGATGCACCCATGACAAAAAAATTGATACCTATTGCAGTTGTCATCTTGGATTTACATTTCAATAGCACTATCGGTTTCAACATACTCAAAAACTATGAAAATGCCACCCATGACGAAAAAATTGAAACCTATTGCAGCCGCCATCTTGGATTTATATTTTGACAGCACTATCGGCTTTAACACCCTCGAAAACCATGAAAATGACACCCATGTTTTTTATTAGTGGTCGATGCACCCATGACGCAAAAATTGATACCTATTGCAGCCGCCATCTTGTATTTACATTTTGCCAGCACTCTACTTCAACGAGGTTTCAACACGCTCGAAAACCATGAAAATGACACCCATGACGAATAAATTGATACCTATTGCAGCCGCCATCTTAGATTTACTTTTCGACAGCACTATCGGCTTCCACACCCTCGAAACCCATGAAGATGCCACCCATGATGAAAAAAATTATACCTATTGCAGCCGCCATCTTGGATTTACTTTTTGTTACCACTATTGCACTATCAGCTTTATATAATAGCCTCAAAACCGCCGCATTCTGGATTTACTAATAAGTTCACGAATTCATTATGATCACACACACGGACTTATAATTCGATAACGATTATAACAATGACAATACAACTCATTTTTACCTTTCAAAATCAGCAGGAAGCTTAAAATACGATGGCTCCGGTTTTATTGAAACCGAGTTCAAACAGCCGTATACTACGCAATACGCTCGTGGCATTTTTAGTCTTGACGCGGCACTCGCTGCTGAGAGCACCGCGACGAGCGCTTAGAAATCTCGTCGTTGCGCATGTTTGTGTGAGTGTGCCGTTTCGAGCGTTTGTAGGGAGTTTCCTTACTGTTCCTACTATATAGATATACTGTGATTATGTGATCCGTAGTGCACTACATCTACTAAGAGATGAGTAGGTATTAAGGTGGAATTGAATACCTCGTTATAGTAATAAAGGATCTTCGCTTCTCGGCACTCATCATACGGAACATAACTGCATGACAGCATTAAGCTGCTATTTCAAACTAATATTTTATGCGGGCGCGTTCCTCAATTCGTATTACAGCATGACTTTACAGGTTATGATGTCTTGTACAAAATTTACAAAGGTGAAGTAATTCAAGCGCCAGCACTTCTGTGTTACATGACAATGAGTCTAATTTGATTGCACAATTAACAATAAAATGTTTGCGTTCCCTTCAATAACTTAAATTATATATTTAAATAACAAAATTAATTAAATTTTAACAAGCATCGGTGGTTCAGTGGTAGAATGCTCGCCTGCCACGCGGGCGGCCCGGGTTCGATTCCCGGCCGATGCAAATACTTTTATTTTAAATTTCTTTTAAGAACGAATATGCCAAAAATATTATAAGCTTTGATATAAATTTATTCATTTTTCCCATTTCCAAGAACCAAATCTTTCTATAAATCTTTCACTATTGTTTATTTTTCACTGGTTTCATTTTATGAAAACTTTTTATGATCATTCACGATTCTCCAAAAGTATACCATATAAAAGGACATCGCTGAAATAATTAAAACATATTTAGTATATTTTATAATCATTCACATAATAATATCAAAAACAAAATATAGATGTTGATAAAGCGGTCATGAAACAATTATTTCGCGATCTGTTTTTGCACGCTTGACAATAGTTTTGAACCGTCCCTTGTCATACATGAATAAAACAGATGCAGTTAACGGTACGGTCATACCCGTTTTCATGTAAACTTTGGGCTTACTCAGGTGGAGTCAACCCATACCTAACATTAAAAAATTAAAAAATTACTATTATGACATACAACGATATCGGCGGTTAAAAGGCTGTACTAGCCGCGAAACATGGTGTTATACCCTCCATAATTACATAATCTCGATATCGGATCCCCCATTACGTGTGATGAAGAACTACACCAGAGGGGACCCTTTATCTAGGAATCTTTATTAGATATTATTAATATTCAAGGATATTTTTGGTCGACATACCGTTCCATATGACGACAAACTCCTAAAAGTAGAAACAAATGAACAAACAAATGGTAAAATTGAACATTTTGTACAAATGACTTGAATATAAATAAAGTGAGAATATCATAATACTGTAGTCAATTAAATACGTATTATTAAGGATAACTTAAAAAACTACTGGTCAGATTTTGATCAAATTTATATGGGGCCACATGAGATGCACCAGCTTTCAAATAAAAGAATCATCAAAATCGGTTCACCTATAAAAATGTTCTGAGGTAACGCACATTAAAAATAACATACTGTTGAATTGAGTACCTCCTCCTTTTTTGAAGTCGGTTAATAAAATATTTGGACCTGGCTTACGAGATGGCCGACTTGTTGGATTGTCTGCTGATCGATATTATTCCTGTACTCATTTCTGCGAATGTGTTAATCCCAGGGTCTCTTGGATCATCTGAGGCGTCTGAGACTCCGATGAGCTTAAATGCAGAAAGTATACTCTTAGTCCGATTGGACAGAAATCCAACACGACCAGGGAGACATCAAGCGTAGGACTCATAGATCTCACTTTAAGTGTTTTCCGAGGCACGTGAGTAAAATACGGGCTGATACCGATTTTTTTTAACGAAATATTCAATGCATTATTTTGATCCGTCCCTGGGACTACAAAATCAGTTGTCTCGCTTACGACCACTTGACTCCCGAGGCAGTCGCATAATAACATGAACGTAACGTTACTAATTTAGTTTAATAACAAAATTAATTTTATTTTAACTGCTATCGGTGGCTTAGTACCACTGAATTGAATCAGTGGTAGAATGCTCGACTGTTACGCCCAAATTATATTTTATATAAACTACCGAAAAATCTTCGAAATTTCTGTCATTCATCACTCTTCCAGTTTATCTTTAAAAGTATCACTTAAAGTATCCCACAACCAATCCGAATTTCTTAAATAACCAAAGAAATAACTGATTATGTCTTATCAGCGTGGTGGATAAAAAGACCTTATTTCCCTTATAGTAGGATAGAAAACTGTATGAAAGAACAATCGACTTATTTGCTTTTTTAAACTTTTGGTTTAAAAATCCAAATAAGTCACGGGAGCAACATAACTAGGAAAAATTTTACTTACATTTTATTCTCATAGGATTTCGTTTAGAAATGTAATATACAAATAGGATTAGTTCGGAACTCATTTTAGTTAATCGACGTCAAAGAAATCCACTGAATATCCTTTGAGTAGAGACTTTAAACAAGTTTTGGGCTTAAATAATTCGTCTTTGTGATAGGGGAATTAAGCTTCTGAAGTCTGTACTTAAAACATAGACAAAGTGTATGGTCGAAGATCATCTTCATTATCATTAAAGCCTTTCACAAGTCCACTACTGAACATAGACCTGCCCCAAAGAATGCCACAAAGCACGGTCCTGAGCCACCTACATCCATCGACTTCCTGCATGTCTTACCAGGTCGACGTTCCATCTAGTGGAGGATCGCCCTACACTTCGCCACAGATACGAGGCTGCCACTCGAGGACCTTTTTTCCCATCAGTTGTCGGTTCTTCGAGCTATATGACCGGCCTTTTGCCACTTCAGCTTACTTATCCGTTTTTTCCGAAGATTCTATGCCCATTATAAACTCTAAAGCCGATGTTTTTTTAGCTTTGAAATCAGTATGTTCATTTTGTTAGAATTTTAATTTTATTACCATTTTGAGTAGATTGTGGAATGTCAGAAGTTCCAAGTAACGATTAAAATGTCGTCTTAATAGATACACAAATATCTTTGTTGCCTATTTATCCACCATAGCACCTTTGAAATATTGAATAAAAAGAATAATTTCAATTGATACAGGCGTTTCGTTTTCCGTTCGTTTTGTAACTCGGTTAAAAACAGAAATGTGTGCATAACATTAGTCGGAAAGATTTAATATTTATACTTTTATCGTTTCTATTTTATTAATTTGATTATTAAAAAAAAATTGATAGGATACGGGTGACAAACGAGCAAACAGTCCACCTGATAGTAAGTAGATTCTGTGGCCCATAAACATCTACATTTATCCTCGATTAAGAATCAAAATGCGTTGTCACCCCGAGGACTAAGATGGAGTGCCTCGTTTCCAGTAAAATGCATCACCGGTTCTCTACACACATACGAAACACACCAGCATTAAGCTGCAATTTTACACTAGCATTATTTGAGAGCGTGGTCGTACCCCGGCAGAGCCGACCCATTCTGGCGACAACTAATATGGCTGCAGCGTGGTCTTTAGCCTTAAGGCAAACTCATGTATAAACGCTTCGAAGCTAACTGTAACAGGGACCGTTGATCTGAATATTATTATAAAAGGCAGACCGAATCGGAAAGTTCAAACTTATTATGATATATGAGAAAAATATGTCGTCATCATTACTGCCCTTCACAAGTCTACTGCTGAACTATATGACTTCCCCAAGGAATACCATAAAAATTTACCAATCAAACCAGTGCGCACACAAGCAAATTGCCAATTTGAATTGCTCATTCAACACGTGTTGAGCTTTTTCACAATAATTTACGTTGTTAGTTTGTGAGAGTGCGGTCCTTTCCCGGTTAAGCTCATTCTTGCTGCAAACATGATATAGCTCATGTCAAAAATAAATTGATTGAAGAACGTATAGTTTAACATGTTAGTGTCTTAACTAACTACTAACACTTTATTGAGAGCACAATGAGTTCAGTGTAAGCTGACGAAATTTACACAGCTCCCGATTTTGTAATGTTATTTTATAAAACTAAAGTCACAATAATAACTTGCAAGCAACGGCAATGTATTACCTGCATCCATCGACTTCCAGCATATACTACCAGATCATACTCCATCTAGTGGGGAGACGCTCTACCCTTAGCTTACTGGAACGACACTGCCAGAACCTGTCTTCTCCATTTGCCTCCAATTTTGATACATTATTGTATAAAGCTAAAGCGCCAAACGTACCCACAGTCTACCTGATGATAAGTGGCTAATGCAGTATATGGTCAACTGCATTAAACATCAAACAAAGGAGGCGTCATATGCTTTGTTACCTCGGACTAAGATGAAATCACTACGTGAAATTATTTTGCTCTCTTTATTCTTTAGAACGGAACACGGCAGTGCACGCTCTGGTGTTTAATGGCAGATACTGGTAATTGGGTAGTACCCAGTAGTTTTCTACGTGGTAGAGCCATGCTGCAGCTATATTACTGGTATAGTTGTAGCACGAATGGGTCGGCTCGGCCGGGGAAGGACCACGCTCTCACAGAATACCAGCGTAAAATAGCAGTTTAACGCCGCTGTGTTTCTTATGGTGAGTGTAGAGAATCGGAGAACATTTTACTGGAAAAAAGGCATTCCATCTTAGTCCTCACGGGTGACAACGCATCTGCAGTTTAATTCTTTATTAAGGATAGATGTAGATGTCTATGGGTCACAGCAACCACTTAGCATCAGGTGGGCTGTGTGCTCGTTTGTCACCCTATCATATAAAAAAAAATAAAAGGTTTATCCATTTCTTGTCCCTCCTTATACGTGCTGCATTTTTAAAATTGGTCGACTCGACCCGGTCATTGTTACCAAATTATACCTGACAGACAAAAGGTAATTTTGCATCGGCCGGGAATCGAACCCGGGCCGCCCGCGTGGCAGGCGAGCATTCTACCACTGAACCACCGATGCTTATTACTGCGGTTTCAAAATGTGTATCAATTAAATTTCATAATGTCATCACACGTGGAGTAAATTGTTTACGCATGTGTTTTTATTTAAATGGACATAATATTATCTAGTACATATCGCTTTCATAGATTACCATCGCAAAATAGAAGCTCAATGCTACTGTGATTCATATGGTGATTGTAATGAGGCATTTAATCTTATTTCTAAAGGTTGACAACGCATCTGCATTTTGATTCTTAATCGGGGATAGATGTGGGTGTCTATGGGCCATACATAGCATTCACTTGCCATTACGTGAAGTTTGTGCTCGTTTGTCACTCCTATTCTAAAAATATATATACAAGTAAGTAACTGTAACACCCGAAGTCACTGGATGGCAAGGGGATTATGTCACAGTAAATAAATATGAACAGTATGGAAACTAAGCCTAGTTGAGGACATAACTACCTACGCTCCATTGAAGCAATAGGGTTGAACTTTTAATGTTTTTGATATTGCTTTTTTTATACTTTTGTTTTTTAATGATCAATCAATCGAATCTAAATAATTAGCTTACAAATACAAATTAAATATGTAATCTCATGGCGTCGGGTAATCTCAGCAAAAGACGATAGTTTAAACACTGAAAACAATTTAATATTAACTTGTAGAACTATAGATCTAACTTTCTCATTACGGCGTCACCTTTTACAAGTTTCGGCGGGAGCGTACGCGAGCTGCGGTTGGACGAAAACGTACCTTTATTCATCATTATTACAAATTCTTCACAGAGAAATATTTTCGTCTGCTACGACAAGTTCGGAATTCTTTATTATTGAATTTAATTGTGTAAAAAATTATCATTCTAATGAACAGGTTTTTTAAATAAACAGTTGGGAAACAAGGACAGGGTACTATCAAACCGATTTTGTTTATATTTTTTGTAAATTAGATCAGCTACTTTGCAGTTTACGTGTTCTTTTTTAAAGCAACAACGAAACATCGGTTTCTACACCCTCAAAAACTATGAAAATGACACCCATGACGAAAACATTAACACCTATTGCAGCCGTCATCTTGGATTTACATTTCAACAGCACTATCGGCTTCAACATACTCAAAAACTATGAAAACGACACCCATGACGAAAAAACTCATACCTATTGCAGCCGCCATCTTGGATTTACATTTCAATGGATTTGCACTATCGGCTTCAACACCCTCGAAAACCATGAAAATGACACCCATATTTTTTATTAGTGATCGATGCACCCATGACGAAAAAAATTATACCTATTGCAGACGCCATCTTGGATTTAGATTTTGATAGCACTATCGGCTTCAACACCCTCGAAGACTATGAAAATGACAACCATGTTTTTTATTAGTGATCGATGCACCCATGACAAAAAAATTGATACCTATTGCAGTTGTCATCTTGGATTTACATTTCAATAGCACTATCGGTTTCAACATACTCAAAAACTATGAAAATGCCACCCATGACGAAAAAATTGAAACCTATTGCAGCCGCCATCTTGGATTTATATTTTGACAGCACTATCGGCTTTAACACCCTCGAAAACCATGAAAATGACACCCATGTTTTTTATTAGTGGTCGATGCACCCATGACGCAAAAATTGATACCTATTGCAGCCGCCATCTTGTATTTACATTTTGCCAGCACTCTACTTCAACGAGGTTTCAACACGCTCGAAAACCATGAAAATGACACCCATGACGAATAAATTGATACCTATTGCAGCCGCCATCTTAGATTTACTTTTCGACAGCACTATCGGCTTCCACACCCTCGAAACCCATGAAGATGCCACCCATGATGAAAAAAATTATACCTATTGCAGCCGCCATCTTGGATTTACTTTTTGTTACCACTATTGCACTATCAGCTTTATATAATAGCCTCAAAACCGCCGCATTCTGGATTTACTAATAAGTTCACGAATTCATTATGATCACACACACGGACTTATAATTCGATAACGATTATAACAATGACAATACAACTCATTTTTACCTTTCAAAATCAGCATGAAGCTTAAAATACGATGGCTCCGGTTTTATTGAAACCGAGTTCAAACAGCCGTATACTACGCAATACGCTCGTGGCATTTTTAGTCTTGACGCGGCACTCGCTGCTGAGAGCACCGCGACGAGCGCTTAGAAATCTCGTCGTTGCGCATGTTTGTGTGAGTGTGCCGTTTCGAGCGTTTGTAGGGAGTTTCCTTACTGTTCCTACTATATAGTTATACTGTGATTATGTGATCCGTAGTGCACTACATCTACTAAGAGATGAGTAGGTATTAAGGTGGAATTGAATACCTTGTTATAGTAATAAAGGATCTTCTCTTCTCGGCACTCATCATACGGAACATAACTGCATGACAGCATTAAGCTGCTATTTCAAACTAATATTTTATGCGGGCGCGTTCCTCAATTCGTATTACAGCATGACTTTACAGGTTATGATGTCTTGTACAAAATTTACAAAGGTGAAGTAATTCAAGCGCCAGCACTTCTGTGTTACATGACAATGAGTCTAATTTGATTGCACAATTAACAATAAAATGTTTGCGTTCCCTTCAATAACTTAAATTATATATTTAAATAACAAAATTAATTACATTTTAACAAGCATCGGTGGTTCAGTGGTAGAATGCTCGCCTGCCACGCGGGCGGCCCGGGTTCGATTCCCGGCCGATGCAAATACTTTTATTTTAAATTTCTTTTAAAAACGAATATACCAAAAATATTATAAGCTTTGATATAAATTTATTCATTTTTCCCATTTCCAAGAACCAAATCTTTCTATAAATCTTTCACTATTGTTTATTTTTCACTGGTTTAATTTTATGAAAACTTTTTATGATCATTCACGATTCTCCAAAAGTATACCATATAAAAGGACATCGCTGAAATAATTAAAACATATTTAGTATATTTTATAATCATTCACATAATAATATCAAAAACAAAATATAGATGTTGATAAAGCGGTCATGAAACAATTATTTCGCGATCTGTTTTTGCACGCTTGACAATAGTTTTGAACCGTCCCTTGTCATACATGAATAAAACAGATGCAGTTAACGGTACGGTCATACCCGTTTTCATGTAAACTTTGGGCTTACTCAGGTGGAGTCAACCCATACCTAACATTAAAAAATTAAAAAATTACTATTATGACATACAACGATATCGGCGGTTAAAAGGCTGTACTAGCCGCGAAACATGGTGTTATACCCTCCATAATTACATAATCTCGATATCGGATCCCCCATTACGTGTGATGAAGAACTACACCAGAGGGGACCCTTTATCTAGGAATCTTTATTAGATATTATTAATATTACTTAAAAATGTCTATCTTTAGTCAACAAGATATGACAGAATCCGGAAACTATAAAGCGTTCTTATTTTTGCAAATAAACGTGATATTGCGGTGATAGACCGGACAGTCAAGGATATTTTTGGTCGACATACCATTCCATATGACGACAAACTCGTAAAAGTAGAAACAAATGAACAAACAAATGGTAAAATTGAACATTTTGTACAAATGACTTGAATATAAATAAAGTGAGAATATCATCATACTGTAGTCAATTAAATACGTATTATTAAGGATAACTTAAAAAACTACTGGTCAGATTTTGATCAAATTTATATGGGGCCACATGAGATGCACCAGCTTTCAAATAAAAGAATCATCAAAATCGGTTCACCTATAAAAATGTTCTGAGGTAACGCACATTAAAAATAACATACTGTTGAATTGAGTACCTCCTCCGTTTTTGAAGTAGGTTAATAAAATATTTGGACCTGGCTTACGAGATGGCCGACTTGTTGGATTGTCTGCTGATCGAAATTATTCCTGTACTCATTTCTGCGAATGTGTTAATCCCAGGGTCTCTTGGATCATCTGAGGCGTCTGAGACTCCGATGAGCTTAAATGCAGAAAGTATACTCTTAGTCCGATTGGACGGAAATCTAACACGACCAGGGAGACATCAAGCGTAGGACTCATAGATCTCACTTTTAGTGTTTTCCGAGGCACGTGAGTAAAATACGGGCTGATACCGATTTTTTTTAACGAAATATTCAATGCATTATTTTGATCCGTCCCTGGGACCACAAAATCAGTTGTCTCGCTTACGACCACTTGACTCCCGAGGCAGTCGCATAATAACATGAACGTAACGTTACTAATTTAGTTTAATAACAAAATTAATTTTATTTTAACTGCTATCGGTGGCTTAGTACCACTGAATTGAATCAGTGGTAGAATGCTCGACTGTTACGCCCAAATTATATTTTATATAAACTACCGAAAAATCTTCGAATTTTCTGTCATTCATCACTCTTCGAGTTTATCTTTAAAAGTATCACTTAAAGTATCCCTCAACCAATCCGAATTTCTTAAATAACCAAAGAAATTACTGATTATGTCTTATCAGCGTGATGGATAAAAAGACCTTATTTCCCTTATAGTAGGATAGAAAACTGTATGAAAGAACAATCGACTTATTTGCTTTTTTAAACTTTTGGTTTAAAAATCCAAATAAGTCACGGGAGCAACATAACTAGGAAAAATTTTACTTACATTTTATTCTCATAGGATTTCGTTTAGAAATGTAATATACAAATAGGATTAGTTCGGAACTCATTTTAGTTAATCGACGTCAAAGAAATCCACTGAATATCCTTTGAGTAGAGACTTTAAACAAGTTTGGGCTTAAATAATTCGTCTTTGTGATAGGGGAATTAATTAAAAGGGGAAGATGTTGACAGTTTAATGCACTACTGTATGATTAAAAAAATGGTTTTCACATAATAGCTTCTGAAGTCTGTACTTAAAACATAGACAAAGTGTATGGTCGAAGATCATCTTCATTATCATTAAAGCCTTTCACAAGTCCACTACTGAACATAGACCTGCCCCAAAGAATGCCACAAAACACGGTCCTGAGCCACCTACATCCATCGACTTCCTGCATGTCTTACCAGGTCGACGTTCCATCTAGTGGAGGATCGCCCTACACTTCGCCACCGATACGAGGCTGCCACTCGAGGACCTTTTTTTCCCATCGGTTGTCGGTTCTTCGAGCTATACGACCGGCCTTTTGCCACTTCAGCTTACTTATCCGTTTTTTCCGAAGATTCTATGCCCATTATAAACTCTAAAGACGATGTTTTTTTAGCTTTGAAATCAGTGTGTTCCTTTTATTAGAATTTTAATTTTATTACCCTTTTGAGTAGATTGTGGAATGTCAGAAGTTCCAAGTAACGATTAAAATGTCGTCTTAATAGATACACAAATATCTTTGTTGCCTATTTATCCACCATAGCACCTTTGAAATATTGAATAAAAAGAATAATTTCAATTGATACAGGCGTTTCGTTTTCCGTTCGTTTTGTAACTCGGTTAAAAACAGAAATGTGTGCATAACATTAGTCGGAAAGATTTAATATTTATACTTTTATCGTTTCTATTTTATTAATTTGATTATTAAAAAAAATTGATAGGATACGGGTGACAAACGAGCAAACAGTCCACCTGATAGTAAGTAGATTCTGTGGCTCATAAACATCTACATTTATCCTCGAGTAAGAATCAAAATGCGTTGTCACCCCGAGGACTAAGATGGAGTGCCTCGTTTCCAGTAAAATGCATCACCGGTTCTCTACACACATACGAAACACACCAGCATTAAGCTGCAATTTTACACTAGCATTATTTGAGAGCGTGGTCGTACCCCGGCAGAGCCGACCCATTCTGGCGACAACTAATATGGCTGCAGCGTGGTCTTTAGCCTTAAGGCAAACTCATGTATAAACGCTTCGAAGCTAACTGTAACAGGGACCGTTGATCTGAATATTATTATAAAAGGCAGACCGAATCGGAAAGTTCAAACTTATTATGATATATGAGAAAAATATGTCGTCATCATTACTGCCCTTCACAAGTCTACTGCTGAACTATATGACTTCCCCAAGGAATACCATAAAAATTTACCAATCAAACCAGTGCGCACACAAGCAAATTGCCAATTTGAATTGCTCATTCAACACGTGTTGAGCTTTTTCACAATAATTTACGTTGTTAGTTTGTGAGAGTGCGGTCCTTTCCCGGTTAAGCTCATTCTTGCTGCAAACATGATATAGCTCATGTCAAAAATAAATTGATTGAAGAACGTATCGTTTAACATGTTAGTGTCTTAACTAACTACTAACACTTTATTGACAGCACAAGGAGTTCAGTGTAAGCTGACGGAATTTACACAGGTCTCGATTTTGTAATGTTATTTTATAAAACTGAAGTCACAATAATAACTTGCAAGCAACGGCAGTGTATTACCTGCATCCATCGACTTCCAGCATATACACCAGATCATACTCCATCTTGTGGGGAGACGCTCTACCCTTAGCTTACTGGCACGACATTGCCAGACCCTGTCTTCTCCATTTGCCTCCAATTTCGATACATTATTGTATAAAACTAAAGCGCCAAACGTACCCACAGTCTACCTGATGGTAAGTGGCTAATGCAGTATATGATCAACTGCATTAAACATCAAACGAAGGAGGCGTCATATGCGTTGTTACCTCGGACTAAGATGAAATCACTACGTGAAATTATTTTGCTCTCTTTATTCTTTAGAACGGAACACGGCAGTGCACGCTCTGGTGTTTAATAGCAGATATAGGTAATTGGGTAGTACCCAGTAGTCTTCTACGTGGTAGAGCCATGCTGCAGCTATATTACTGGTATAGTTGTAGCACGAATGGGTCAGCTCGGCCGGGGAAGGACCACGCTCTCACAGAATACCAGCGTAAAATAGCAGCTTAACGCTGCTGTGTTTCTTATGGTGAGTGTAGAGAATCGGAGAACATTTTACTGGAAAAAAGGCATTCCATCTTAGTCCTCACGGGTGACAACGCATCTGCAGTTTAATTCTTTATTAAGGATAGATGTAGATGTCTATGGGTCACAGCAATTACTTAGCATCAGGTGGGCTGTGTGCTCGTTTGTCACCCTATCATATAAAAAATATTAAAAAAATAAAAGGTTTATCCATTTCTCATCCCTCCTTATACGTGCTGCATTTTTAAAATTGCTCGACTCGACCCGGTCATTGTTACCGAATTATATTTTAAACTCTATTTCGTGAAAAATCTCTACCTAACAGACAAAAGGTAATTTTGCATCGGCCGGGAATCGAACCCGGGCCGCCCGCGTGGCAGGCGAGCATTCTACCACTGAACCACCGATGCTTATTACTGCGGTTTTAAAATGTGTATCAATTAAATTTCATAATGTCATCACACGTGGAGTAAATTGTTTACGCATGTGTTTTTATTTATATGGACATAATATTATCTAGTACATATCGCTTTCATAGATTACCATCGCAAAATAGAAGCTCAATGCTGCTGTTTCATATGGTGATTGTAGAGAACGGGACGCACTTTTCTCAAAGTTGAAAACGCATCTGCATTTTGATTCTAAATCGAGGATAGATGTACGTGTACTATGGGCTATACATAGCATTCACTTACCATTACGTGAAGTTTGTGCTCGTTTGTCACCCTTATTCTAAAAAAATATATGCAAGTAAGTAACTGTAACACACGAACACACTGGATGGTGAGGGGATTCTGTTATCCATAGTGCACTCTCTCTACTGAGTTGAGAGATGAGTAGGTATTAAGGTGGAATTGAATACCTCGTTAGCGGTATAAAGGATCTTCGCTTCTCGGCACTAATCATGCGGAACATAACAACATGAAAGGATTAAGCTGCAATTTTAAGCTAATACTTTACAAAGTCTTGTATAAAACATACGAAGGTGAAGTAAATAAAAAAAATATTGCACAGTTAACAATAAAATATTTGCGTCCACTTCAATAACTTAAATTGTATATTTAAATAACAAAATTAATTATATATTAACAAGCATCGGTGGTTCAGTGGTAGAATGCTCGCCTGCCATGCGGGCGATTGCCGTTACAGTTATTGCGTCCATAATAGATTTAATTGCACCTCATCTTGCTATTATTTTTAATACTTATATCGATTCTGGTGTGTTTCCTGATTTAATGAAGTATAGTAAAGTAATACCTTTATTTAAATTTGGTAGTACATTGGACCCCGCTAATTTTAGACCTATTTCTGTACTACCAACTCTCAGTAAAATTTTTGAAAGAATAATTTTGGATCAATTGTTAACTTTTTTTAATACAAATAAATTACTTCATAAAAACCTATTTGATTTTACAAGGGGTCGCTCGACGTCTGACGCCGGCGTTGAGCTTCTGAAATATATTTTTAATGCCTGGGAGAATTCACAAGATGCCTTAGGCATTTTCTGTGATCTTTCCAAGGCTTTCGATTGTGTTCATCATGAGACATTAATCAGGAAACTACAACATTACGGTGTAAAAAATTTAGCGCTTAGATTTATTACTTCATATTTAAGTAACAGAATTCAAAAAGTAGTGATTAATGGTAAAGGTTCCTCCGGATCGATAGTATCAATGGGCGTTCCACAGGGCTCGATTCTTAGCTCATTCTTGTTTTTAATCTATATTAATGACTTATCTTATCTCGTAGGGGACAATCACGATATAGTATTATTTGCTGACGATATCTCTTTAATTTTCAAACTCAAACGACAGTTAATTAACTATGACGATGTAAATAATGCTCTATCGAAATGGGTAAATTGGTTTAACGCCAACAATATGCTCTTAAACGGCAATAAGACAAAGTGTATTAAATTTACAATACCTAATGTAAAACATTCTAATACCAATGTGCTCTTAAATGGGGAGGAGTTGAGTCTTGTGGATACCACTGTTTTTTTTGGTATTACTATTGACGTGAAACTTCAATGGGGACCCCATATATCTAAATTAGCAAACAGACTTAGTTCTGCAGCATATGCTGTAAGAAAGATTAGAAGTCTCACAGATGTTGAGACAGCTAGATTAGTATATTTTAGTTACTTTCATAGCGTAATGTCTTATGGAAGTTTGCTATGGGGTAATGCGGCTGATATTGAAGCTATATTTGTTTTGCAAAAGAGAGCCGTACGTGTGATTTATAACCTAAATTGTAAAGAGTACCTCGGAGAAAAATTTAAAGAAATAAACATATTAACTTTGGCATCGCAATATATTTATGAGAATGTAATGTATGTGCATAAAAACATTAATAGATTTAATAAGAATAAGGATGTGCATACTTTAAATACTAGGAACAAACATAAGCTTGTAATGCCAGTTACTAGACTCCACAGAATCAGTAATTCATTTATGGGGCAATGTATACGCTTTTACAACAAAATCCCAGAACATATTCAAAGTTTGTCAATAAACAAGTTTAAAAGTTTTATTAAAGAAACACTGTACAAGAAGGGTTATTATAATATCAAGGAATAAATGAATGAAAATAACCCCTGGGAATAGGGTGATCGCCACCATGCTGGTTCTATGAAAATATCATTTTAAAATTGTATAAACAAAATTATTGTTAAGTGAAATTATGTTTAAAAAAATGTCCCGCTGGGTTTCATGCTGGTTCTTCCCAGGACTGAAGTATTTTCCGAACCAGTGGTAAATAAATAATGACTTTCAATAAGTATTATGTAATAATCAATATTGAATAAAAAATTATTCTATTCTATTCTATTATATTTCATATAAAATTATTCATTATTTCCAAAAACGAAATATTTCTAAAAATCTTTCACGATTGTTTATTTTTCATTGGTTTCATTGTATGAAAACTGTTTATGATCGTTCAGTCATTCACTATTCTCCAAAAGTATACCAAATAAAAGGATATCGCTGTAATAATTCAAACTAATTTAGTATTTTTTATAATATTAAAAACAAAATATAGGTGTTGATAAAGCGGCCATTAAACAATTATTTCTCGATCTGTTTAATATTGGCAAGGCCGGTATATAAGGCATCACCAGTGCTGTCATCTGCACAGCAATAAATGCTATCAGCTTGCAACATATAATTGATGTGCAAAAGTAACACTGATGGCGATAGCAGCCTTGTGGAACACCAGCGTTAGTAGGCTTGTAATCAGATCATGCACTGTCTAATTAGACCTTGATGCTCCCATCAAAAAGGAAATTGGTGATCCAATTGCACAATTTCTCGGGAAGCCCATAAGAAGGGAGTTTCGAAAGAAGCGCTTTGTGCCAGACCCGATCGAAGGCCTTCGCTATGTCTGAAATATCGGCCAATGCCTCCCCCTTGGACTCTACTGCCTCCGCCTATTTATGACACAACTGTGCGATACAATTGGATTTACCAATATATTTGCTTATTTGCTATATTTACCACGATTTTCTAGAGGTAACTTCAAAATGCTACTGCCCATCTCTTGTTTCTGACGCCACTTATGACACCCACGGGATGATATCATTATCATTACAGCCCATGACGTGTCCACTACTAAACATAGGAATCCGCAAAACACGGTTCTAAGCCGAACGCAGGTGTTAGTCAACTTTCTTTCAGAGGCTGCTATTCGAGAACCGTCTTTCCCTAAGAACAGACGCGATATGGGCAAGTGGAATCTCCTACGCCGCCATAATAGAGCGATTACTTATAACAATGTATATTTAATTAGTATATCAAAGATTTCCACAAAAATGTTGACTGCGTCCTAGGAATTTTAGTGTGTTTAGTAAAACTGTTGTGGCGGATTGGGATTATTTTATTAGGTATTGTGGACTGTATTGAGATTCTATATCCCATGAAACGTTCAGTTACCGCACTCACAAAATTACTCCTAGAAAACAATAAACTACTCACGGTCTTATTAGCCAGCCTCTCAAGATCAGCAAACGTTGACAGCTCCTGGTAGCTTCTTCTACACGGTAGAATACACTAGCAATTATATTGTACACGGTACACTCTGGAGTAATCCTTTTAAAGTTTTTTGGAGAGATATTCACATCACGATAACACAAAGAGAATGTATAACCGATCTCACGCTTCATACCCTCTTATTTTATTTTAACTCCACAGATTATATTACAACGCATGTTACATCGCAATGTTGCCATGATGTAAAACCGGTGCTCAGATCGCAGCAGATCATTGTGCCTCGGTATAAATATTGCGAGTTGCGAATTATTACTGAATAACTGTGTTAGTCTTTAAATCGAAATATATGTCTTTTAGCAATATTATTCAGAACAACTCACCACACCCTTCTTCTTCACTAGCCCGCAAAAGTTCATGGCTGGAAATGCACGGCTCCCGTAGGGAGAATTTACCTCAATCACCACGCTTGGTAGGAAAATTAGCGAATTTAATACCAAACGCCTTCATACATTTGACACTGCTCAACTTCAATCATTTTATTTTACACTACGCTCTTACTTGTATAAAAACCATGAATCGTACCGGAAAATCTGACCTAGTCGTCCTAGTGTGACTCCATCGGAAACGATTAGAAGTAGATACGGACAAACATTGTTAAAAAAAGTTAATCATTCATTTGTTATTATCGATCGTAATAAAGTTAAGTAATAGCCTAAAGTCTTAGTCTTATTTCAACTTTCGATGGAAATAAAACATTTAAATATTTGTTAAAAATTACGAGATAAAAACTAGAAAGTTATAATGTTATTGCACCCTCCTTCCTTATATAATTCCCGGGTCCCTGTTCAATAATTACATTTATCTTGTTGGATTTATTACTCAAAAGGTCCTTTTAATACATGACGATGAAAAAATAATATATAATTTGAAAAATTGACCGGGTTTCGCCAAAATGTTATTTTAATTTTAGATTATGTATTATTATGATTATAATCTTCTAGGACCTAGAATCTAGGTGGCAGGCTGTGAGGCGTTCCATCTTAGCCCTCAGGGGTGACAAGGCATCAGCTTTTTGATTCTTAATTTAGGATAGATGTAGATGTACAGGGATTGCAGTAGTCTCCGCCAGGTGGACTGTAACGTAGCTTCTCGTATCAATTTAAAAAAAAAACCTAATATAAAATGTGTGCTGTGGTGGCAGTGTCAAATAACTCACTTATTATTACCCTGTGGGTGTCGTAAGAGGCGACAAAGATAAACTGAAACAGGAGATGGGCAGCAGCATCTTACTGATCTCAAAATAATAAAAAGATGCGGTTGCCAACCCACCTGCCAAGCGTGGTAACTATAACATGAAGCAACTTGTGGTAAAGGTGTGGATGTGTGCGCGCGCACGTATGTGTGTGTGTGTGTGTGTGTGTGTGTGTGTGTGTGTGTGTGTGTGTGTGTGTGTGTGTGTGTGTGTGTGTGTGTATGTGTGCGTGTGTGTGCGTGTTTGTGCGTGTGTGTGTGTATGTGTGTGTGTGTGCGTTTAGCTGTGTAACTAAGATAGGCTGTAATGGTTACTCACCATTTCAGCCTATGTGAGAGAAGGTGATAGAAACGCACATTTAATTTAAACACAAAAAAAAACATCGATTAAAATGGTATTAGTTACATTCATCATATTATGAACAAAATAATGTTAGTGCAGGTGAGCATTCTACCACTGAACCACTGATGGCTGATGATTTTATGTCTAATAATTGTATTAATTTATGTAGAAAGGTGATAACCACGAGGAATCCAGCCATAATTAAAATAGAGTTATTTTTGCTAATCATTGGTAACTGCATTTTTCGCGTATTTCGTAAAAACATAAACATAACATAAACACTCACGCCTGTCACCCAGAGGGGTAGGCAGAGACTATGGAATTCCATTTGGCACGATCCTGACACACCTCTCTCGCTTCCTCCACATCCATATACCTACGCATACACGCTCGTCGGTTAAAGGTACTCTTAATTTGGCCCATTTTCAATATATCGCCTATTTGGTCGATAAACTTTCGCCTAGGGCGACCCTTCCCGACTCTGCCATTCACCTCTGCAACATAAATTTGCTTTGTCACTCTTTCCTCATTCATTCTTTCTACATGACCAAACCACCGAAGCATTCCTTTCTTAATCCTAGTCACAACATCATCTTGCAAACCACACATTTCTCTTATCACACTATTTCTCACCCTGTCATTCAGATTCAGCCCTAGCATACTACGTAATGACCGCATTTCTACAGCATTTATTCTACTCTCGTGCTTCTTCTGCCACACCCAACTTTCACTACCATACATTAAAGTAGGCACTAACACAGCATTGTGAATTGCCAAACGTGCCTTTTTGGACACATTCTGACTTTTCACAATAGAGTGTAGAGCCCCATTCAATCTATTTCGTAATAAGTGTTTATGCGAAGGTTTCAATGTATAATACCTACAAATATTTGTAGGTAGTGTTATCATTTAGTCAATACCTAGAAAGACCTAAAATCAACATAATTTCACTGCTGTGAATTGTAAATGCCTTTGTTCTTGATAGCATTTCTTTTTGCAAAGCGATAAAAAAAATAAAACACGATAGTGTCCATAAAATAATAATTACTATAATGGAATTTGTATACTTTTTGTGTAAATATAAGAATTTATATAAGTACGTTTCCAATTATTAAAACACGTGTGCAAACAACTCACGTTACTATTGTGGTATAAGCAAGATATAATTAATTAATTTAATTACCTTTAACAAGCATCGGTGGTTCAGTGGTAGAATGCTCGCCTGCCACGCGGGCGGCCCGGGTTCGATTCCCGGCCGATGCATAATAACCCTTTTGCCTATTAGATAGATATTTTTGATAAAATGCTGTTAAACTATAATTTAGTGATGACAATCTATATTTCACAACTGCAGGACGTATGGAGTGAGAGGAAAATTGGATACCCTTTTTATTTTTTACCCATCAACTGTCTGGTCTTTAGTGACACTTATTTGTTTAAAGCCCACATTTACGTTATAAGGTAGAAGCTTTAATTCATTACAACTCCTTCTGCCCCCCTCGCACAACGTCTTCCCTTGTATCGATAGGTCGTTGTCATATACATAAATTGCACAGGCCTACTAGACCAATTTCAATTATTATAATGTATACTATGCGCGAATCGATTTTGTGACCCGCAGCACCATAGCCAAATGCTTAGCCATCATATTGTCAAGTTGCAATTATAGTGCATTTATATATATTATATATCACTCAGAGTAAGTTGTAAAACAAAACGAATGTTGAGATTTAAATGTTATAAAAATAAAAGTAATTTTAACAAAATAAATTACTTGTCATATAAATATCACAGTCACTTTGACATGAAGTGACAAAGACAGCACGAGACCAGCATCTTAAAATTGAACAACCCTTGAGTATTTGGGCAATAGTCACGTACGCGTTAATTATAAGACTTGTCAAGTCGTTACTGGCTACATATAGACTGACGTGTCAGGGTTTATATTTATCGATTAATCTTGTAACTTGACTCAATTTGACCGTAGTTTAGTTAGGTTTACCCTTAGAATAATATACTTAGTGAATGGATGTCACAGCACATCAGAGTAATACAAGAAACATAATAACATTACATTTCACGTGTAAGTAATACTTTTGAACTTATATTTTTACGTAAAACATTCATCAAAAATAAATATGAATTTCTAAAAACTGACACATGACATTGTAATATGCCTATATGGAAATGTTGTCAGTGGTAGGAAAAATCTCCCACTTTTTGTCGTGTTATTAAAAATAAAACACGTCAATAGGAATTAAATACTTATAATAATAATACTTCATTTTCCGAAAGATTTGATGATGAAGATAAAGAATTGACTCAACACTTATTGAAAACACTGATTCCAAATGATGTCGGATTTGAAATAACACGGGGTAACGATGATCCTAACTGCAGAAACCACATTGTTGGCTATATAGCTGGAAAGATATCTCACAACCCGAGTAAAATGTAAATATTGCATTGATAACATGCTTGCAAAAGAGAAATTTTGGTTTCATAAATCGGTATGTATGAGGGATAAAGGTGGATTGGTTTACGCCTCAAGAGAAGTTTATTCTATTTGTAGTGTTGCTGAAACTGATCTGAGACGTTATCTAAAAGAAAATTCAGGCAATATTTTCGAAAAAGAAGTCACACTTCAAATTATGAGAAGATTCATAGGAGGAACTCGTATTTTTTCTATAGAACACGTTAACTCCCACTTCCATGATTCGAATTTGACGAGACTTATTGTCGAGCGCTAGTTAAGAATTAGACTGTTCAAAAATCCAAAAAAGAAAATACTTTACGATTCGTATCATCAAAGCGGCAGTTGTTCAGGAAACAGTTTCAGTTACAAGGCTACTGATATAAATGATTTTAATATTCATTTGTGTTTTTCTTATAAACTTTTCTCAATAACTTTAAGCTGGAATGCATCTACTGTGTAAAACCTGCCAAAATTAAAATTTTCTTATGTTTTTCGTATTGTAGCTTACGTTATGCATGCAGTGAGGCGCGATGCACCATTATTCGACGATTATTAAAAACAAATTAGTTAAAACAAACTGAATAATGCATACTGAATTCACCAATCGTTCGTCGAACAGTCGTGTGTCCGCCATCGGGCGGGTGTGTATATTGGAACTTGCATTAGTCATAATTATAACGTCTCTATTCAGTTACAAAGAAAAATATGCTACAATCACATTTCGATGGCTCATAAAAGTGCTTGGCTAGACAGGCAAATACCTTATTCAAGAATGTTTTGAATTTGGCGGACTACACTTCGATAACAGAATTCGAACAAACTTATTTTCACATTTGTATCAGTAATACGTTACGTCGTAACTGTTAGTTTAATATAGTTTCAACTTCCCTACTTTTGGGGAAAAATTTAATGTATTGGGAACATTGTTTTTTCACTTGTGTGCGTTTTGTCTAGCATAAACACAACTTGCTTACGCAAACATAAATTTGTTCTTGCCTCATGTTTGAACGTCCGCTTTGTAGGGAACTATCGTTCTATTGTTATTATTCTAAGGGTTTACCGCTATTTTTCAAAATTCTACGTATAAGAGCGTATTTTCGTGTGGGCTGAGATATTGTGATTATTAGGGTGCGTTTCCACGCTTGCCAAGCCTCGGCAAACGTCTTCAAGCCCCAAGCGTCCACAAGTCTCGTTTGGCGTTTGAAAGTTGTTTACACGCTTGTCAATGCGTCAGTGTGCTACGTATATCCAAGCATGGCGGACACCGAACTTGTGTCGGCTATTGCGTTTGGTTTAATATACTTTTATTTGAAATACAAAAACAAGGAAATTTTTGGCTTTTAATTCTTTTACTGGCTTTCCCGTTAACTCGGCAAGACGACTCCAAGCATTTGCAACTTTCTAGAACAAAGAACTAAACATGCGCTCGTCGCGAAATCACAATGGTTACTAAACGCGCACCAACGTGTGAATGCGTTGCAAGCGCTTGCCGCAAGCGCCCTTTGATCTGTGTCCAAAAACCGACACTGGTTCGGATCGGCGACAAGCGTCCACGAGCTCACGCAAGCCAAGCCAAACGCCCTCTTTACACACTTGTGCTTGTGGACGCTTGCCGAGACTTGGCAAGCGTGGAAACCCGGCATTAGAGCCATCAACCAAAATCTCCTCGGAGAAGTTGCCAACAAATTCGGGGAGTGACCTCGGCTTGCCAAGATACAAAACTAAATTTGTATGCGGTGACCTCTGGACACGCCAGTTCCTCCTCTTTCATATATGCCCTGCATAGGGGACTGTCTGTAACAAACATGACCAAATTCAACTTAATATTTTATTTTATTAAAAAAAACGATTAAATATGGCTTAAGATCCGTATTTGATCAGTACACTAAAAGTTAAAAGTATAGTTATATTAAAGTTCGGATTAGGACTATTCCTTCCAACAACGGAAGAGGCCCATGTCTAGCAGTGGATCGTTAAGGGCTGATCATGAAGAAGAAGATATAGGTCTCACCTAGGCTCTTAAGTGATATGTCATCATCATCGTCATTACAGTCTATCAAAAGTTCATTGCTAGGCCTCCCATATATATTTGCCACGGTTGCCACGCCTGACAGGCGTGTATTAAACCGCAGATGTTACTGCCCGTTTCTGTTCCCTTGTTACTGCCCGTTATGTTCTGCTAGCGCCTGCCGCGTCTCCACCAAAAATGTTGACAACATTTATGTTTCCAACTGTTGACAAATCAACAAAAGTTGACAACATTTGTTTCCGAAAATGTTTCAAAATGTTCCAAGAAGCGTCTCCACCGAGGGAACAAATATTTGGAACAAGCGTATGCCTTTGATGTTGCCGCCGAAAATGGAAACACGATTCCCGACATTGTTTCGTTTTGTTGCTAAAACTAGGCGATTACAGAAACATTTGTTGGCAAAACGTGTTGACAACAAAACTTTGGTGGAGACGCGCCAGATTCCAACATTTTGTCGAATGAAATCGTATCTAACAATCATATTGAACATAAAAATGATATAAAAATCATATTGTCAGAAAGATAACTGATTGTTGAACTAATGTATTTTTTTTAAATAAAATATTTAAATTAAATATTTTTACATAAAAATAGTGGTTTTAGTATCATATGGTGTAGATTTATCACGTCCGCATGGAGGGGTAAACACGATAACTTTTAATTGTTCAACACAATCTAATTTTTATCTCTTCATCTATCATCTGGGAAGCCATGGAATCTAAATGACAGTTTAATTTTGTTTTGTTTAGTTATAATTTTTTTTCGACTGAGAAATCCTAAGGAATTTTTAGTTCCTTCGGATTTCTCAAAAATATTCTACAAATCCAAAAAGATTCTACAAAAAAATAACAATTTTTTTATAGTCATAATCTTTTTCTGAGAATGAGTCACCGTGTCTTTTTTCATCGATTCCTTTTTGACAGAAGATCATTAAAAAGGAACATGGTTTTGTCACCCGTAAAAATTGAATCAAAAACTTCTTTCTGTAGGCCTTTACAAAAGGATGAAAACTGAGTACAGAACTCAACTCGTTCTTGTTTTTATATAGCGGAAAGAAGTTTTTAAATCCACCTATCACTGGCCTTATTCGTACCCAAATATTCATGTAGCATTCCAAGCACTGCTGTTTTTGAAAGACCCGTCATAGTTGCTAATTCTTTAGGCTTTAGCCGTCTGTTTTTCCGAATTGTCATCTACACAAATTTAGTGTTTTCATCCGCAATGGCCTCGGATGGTCGTCCGCGGCTCAACATCAATTGAATCTCTTCGAAATTGTTTCGCTCATTATTTTACAGTAGAGTACGAAGAGATGGACGTACACAGCATCCAAACGTTGTTTAATTTTCGCAAGTGTCTTCCCCTTTTTTGTCAAAATATGTATTTTAATAAAATATTCCACTTCTGATATTGGACTAAACTATTCTCAAAATGATTTAAATAACAGAATTTAATGAGTTCACCTAAGCAAACCATCATGAGAACGGGAATGACCCAACGTTGAATGTACTTGTTTTATTCATATATCCGACAAGAGACTGTTTATGATTTTCGTCAAGCGTGCAAAAACAAATAACGTAACAATTGTTTTACATCCGCCTCATTGATACCTATGATTCGTTTTAAATAATATTATTTGAACTATTATAAAATATATTTATTTATTTACTCATTATTGCACTCCTTAATACAAAATAATACAAAGGGCGGACTTAAGGGGCTACTCCATGCGAACGACCTTGAGCATTTGCCCTGCGCGCCGCTCGGAACAATATATTGCGTAGGTAGTATTATTTTTCAACATCAATAAACTATTTTATGGAAATACACACAGCGTACAGCGATAAATGTATTTTAATTTTTTTATTCGGTATATTAGTTGCATTATATTAGAATTATGTATTTTCATATATTATTATCTAGTTATGAAATTTTATAATTAATTATATATTAAAAATGAAGCATTGAATATTGTGAGTTTAAAAGATACCCATTCACTATAGGTAAATAAATAGATAGCTCGCCTTTTGTACAAATATTTAGTGCAATAAAGAATAAATAAATAAATAGGATGTTTCGCAGATGTGTTTTTGATTATTGTTAATTTTTACGTGTCGCGTATTGAAAAGTAACATACCTACCCACCTACTAATTTTTGAACTGAGCACCTTGTAACTTAGCCTGCTTATTACTTATGCTGGCAAACATTATCCTCACCCCAATGATTTATGAGGATGAAAATCAATTTTATTTCTACATACATAATTATATTTATTTATAGATAACGGTAACTTTAATAAAGGTAATACAAAAACCAACAACAAGTATAAGGGTTCAATCTTTCAATTTCAATTGTAAAAAAACGTTACTCCCACACTAGGATTTTCTCCTGTGTCGTGGAGGCAGTTTACAAACATAAATTGCACAAGGACAAACATCCAGACCCTGAACAATTACTTGTAGGTCATACAAATACTTGTTCCGTGCGGGATTCGAACCCGCAGCCCCCAGCGCAACAAATGATTGCTAAGCCACCGCGCCACGGAGCCGTCACCGGGTTATAGCTAAAGTGACCATACGTCCCGTTTTGAACGGGACTGTCCCTTTTCTTGGTCACTTGTCCCGTTGTCCCCAAACAAAGCTCCGGGACACAAAATTGTCCCGTAACTCGTTGGATAGAAGTATTCAAAGTCAACAATCTTCAACAATTTTTTTTAATCGAATATATTTTATGTCTGCCTGGTACAAATGCTCCAGTAGAAAGAGTATTTTTTTTATTTTGAATAAATTGTGGACGTCTGAAAGAAACACTTACGGTTCCAGTTCTAAAGACGATGTTGACAAAAGAATTAGGGTGGAAGCCCCTAATACCAGTCATGTATATTCCAGACATGTATAATTCCAGTCTTTTCGCCTTTTTACTCCATAAATAAGATTTCTAGTAGTCTTTAACTACAAATATTGTCACCTAAAAAATTCTTTGTACCTAGAGGAAAGTATATTAATTCAAATATTACCTCGCAGTTTTAAACCTAACAGTGTTAAAATCAAAACAGGTACACAACGAAAAACGATAATTTTCCTAATTATTTGACAAGTTATGATCCCGGTAAAATTATGCTTACTTTACATTATCTCATATATAGGCTTTTTGATTTGTATGAATACGACTATAGACATAGTAATGCAGTTATTTTTGTTTGAATTTACATGTTATTTATTTCTTTTAGTGGAAATTAATAGGGCTGTAATTAGATATAAGAAATGTATGGAGTGCATAATGTCTGCCGCACGGCTGTTATTTGGTTTGACCATTTTGACGTACCTAATAAGAAGTACCTAATTTCAGCCACGTAATATAAATCAGGGCTGCCATAAACTGATATAAATACCATTAATTAGATCATAACTTATTTTATAGGTAAGGGAGTTATGATCAATTCGTCTGTTTTAAAATTGGTTTTAGATTTTAAAGTTCAGCAAAAGATGTACTAGCTTTTCTCTGACATTCGGCGTATGAAATTGATTTTAGAACATCTTATGTACTCAATTATTTTTTGAAAAAGAAGAAAAAAACAAGCAATAAATAATATACTATATTTTAGCAATAAACTATAACTTAGTAATACTAATAATAACTTAGAACATAAATGAAAAACTCATAACTGACTTTTTGGCCCGACCCGGGATTTGAATCCGAGACGTCATGATCAGCAGTCGCACTACTACAACCACTAGACCAACGAGGCAGTGCTATGCCTGATAAGATATTGTGATTGGGTATTAGGATTATTTTTTAACTGTATACTATGCTGATAATATTGAATTAGCCTTTTATAGTGTAAATTATAATATTTGTCGAAATGTTAATTATGGATTCGAACCTTACATGCTAATGATGCTTAATTTTTTTATTTGCATTTACTTCAAAGAAAATACACGCAAAAAGCTTTATCGCGCAGTAAAAAACACAACAAATATGTGTATAACTAATACGAAAAATTATACACAAAACAAACAAATAATACTACCTATAAATAACCTAATAAGTAATAATAATATTATAGATTGATAAGATGACGTCAGCGAGCATGTGCGCTGGCTAACACCCAGCCTACAAAAATGGGGTAAATAAAATAAAAAAATACCAACAGACGTATTTTAAATAGCACTTTCCAAAATTGTTTATTATTGTAATAGCACCCCCGTAGATTGTGAATAAAAAATAGGTAAAGATTGTAGTGTTATGCAACTTACATTTCATTGTACACTAATTCTCCATTCTGCTTTGATATTCTGCATTCCTGTTTTGCATCACTTTATACTATTTTTTTCATTCTGTTTTTGATTCTCTGCATTTATATTTTGCATCACCTTTATTTATATAGGATCCTGTAACGTTTTTACACAATAACATATCATTTTACTGCGTATTTTCACACTATTTAGTACTTTTAAACTAGCTGTCAACGAAGTCTTACCTTTTTTTTGGTCTTTTATTGAATTCTCTGTAACTCTACAATTTCAGGCTTAGTGTACGTTGTCGTGCATTAGTTTTTCCTATGTGATTTTTATCTCGTTTCTTACTTAAATGTAATAGTTTCTTAATAACAGTCCTAAAACTAAAAATTCCTCAATTTGACAACCATTGTTTTTGTGGTTGTTATGGTAACTTTTATTTAAATTCGTCTCTGGTATGATGTTCTTTCTACATAAATACTTTTTGGCTGTAGGTCATTTACAATAAATTTCGTTTTAATTTAAATAATTTCTCGTTCTCTCTAAAAAGGTATAAAAGCCAAACAATTGGAGAATACAGGACAGTCTCGCTTCGGTTCTCAAACGAGAAACATCTACTAAAGGCCTTATCCCGGGGCCGCTTTGCCCCGGGATCCTGCAAGCCTCCATCTACACGTGAAGTCGTCGGTGAATTCTAATTCAAGTGCGGGGCCACACTACTCCGCGCGCTACGACTGCTTGAACCAGGCGCTGAGTGCAGCCTACTGCCCGCGCTACCTTCAGGCGCGCTTCGACTGCTGGCTCCAGGCGCTGCGTCCCTACTGCCCGCGCTACCTCTGGGCGCGGCGACTACTTCTCCAAGAACTGAGCGCACCTACCCCAGGCGCTACGTGCGCCGGCTCCGGACGCTGCGTGTGCCCAGTCCAGGCGCTGCGTGCCGTCGCCGCTGAGAAACCTCAAGCTCTGCGTGTGCCCATTTCTACGAAAGCAGCGAGGCTCCAGGCTCCCCTATAAAACTATATTGTCCAATTCTCCTACCCTTGTTTTTTTAAACCTAATTGTAATCTCATTTCATCCATCACCTTCATATTTCATTTTTTTTATAAGATTGTAAATACCTTTTTAAAAAAAATTATAATATATTATTTTCTTGGTCTATTTTTGTTGTTTTGCTGTTCTTAGGTTAGGTTCTTTCTCTTTTAATTGTCGCTTCACAACAAGATCACGCATCTTATAACGTCGATACCACTTGAAATAATTAAAATTTTGTAGGTTTGCAACTTAAAAAAACTTCACCCTTCGTGAATTAAACTTCACCACCATCGAAAATCCATAAAATGCAATATTAAGTGCAATTATTTAATAAAACCTATTTTGTCAATTGCCGAATGCACATGGAGTGTTGGCGCATGCGCAGCACATATAATCTAGGGTTTTTCTTCGGAGGATCTTTCGCGGCAAGTTCACGCCTATCTCTATTTTCTCTATTTGAATAGTAAATTGCGTGTAAGAGATTAACTCATACGTTTCTATCTTAATCTTAATTAATAAATTAAGCTGAAGAAGAAAATTACAAATCTATTCAAGAAAAAGAAATCATATCTGTGGGCAAATTTTGAATGACAGTAATAAACCATCTCTCTTCGAGAGATACCTAGCATTATTCTCATTAAGAAATTTGAGAACAGAGGAAAGTGTTCTTTACCTTTTTGCAAAAGGTTATTATAAATGACAACATGGATGATACCATTGCTGATGATGATGATGATGCCTTTTCTTTGATTCATGTAATCACAAACAATATATCGCACACCTAGATCTAAACAGAGTTAACTCAAAAAAACAGTTTTTTCAGAAAAGGCGAAAAACTGATTACCGTATTACTGTGCACTGCAGGAGTTTTCTGTATTGATCAATGCTTTTTAAATGCAGATAGAAGATAGATGTTATAGAAATCTTGTGTTTTAATCGTTTATTGTGGCTGAAAATTGGATTTTTGTAGTTATTTCCGTATTGTTTAACAAATGTATGTATATTTTTTTGGTATTTAGAGTTGAACCTGTGTTGGTGAATTTAGTTTTTAGTTGACTCCCTTTTGAAGAATCAATGTAAATTTAAACGTAACAGCATTTTGAATTTATTTATAATAATCCAACTAATATAGGGGTCTGTGATCAACAATAGGAGAACATAGGCTAATGAATTAACAAGAAAACGTTAAATTAAGTACTCAAAACAAACATATTTTTACTTAATAGTATAATATATAACAATATTACATTAAAAAAGTAAAAAATTATGACAGCCTTTTACGTTCTTTAAGTATATACTTCAAATAAAATTATCTTATAAAATAGTAACGCAACACAAAATATATAGGAAACTTCCATTCTATGAAAAACATCTAAAATCACATTTGACTCATATTTATGACATTTTTCTAATAGATAATAAGGAGAATAAGGCCATTATTGCAGAACGAAACTCAGGACTCTGTTAAAAGTCAAGAGCAGTTTTAATAATTTGCTTAGTCAAACTCTGAGGTCAACAAATCATAGCACTAGAATTGTTCTTGAGTTAGAATAAAGTTTTGAGCACCGTAATATTGGGATGACATTAATGTGGCTCAGGACCGTGCTTTGTGGCATTCTTTGGGGGAGGCCTATGTTCAGCAGTGGACTTGTGAAGGGCTGTAATGATGATGATGATGATGATGATTAATGCCCAAATATTGAAACGATTCTCAATTTTAAGATGCCGCTTAGTCTCGTGTTGTTTCTATCACTTTTAAGATTTGCGAGTCCGAAAAAGGTGTCAAAAAGCAATTGTCTTGATATTTCATCACTCTTATCTTTAGATTTTGGCCGACATTTTTCTCCACAGAAGCTCCAACTTTTCACTCTGGCGTTCTTGTCATTCTTATATATTCGACTTAGGCAGACTTTTTCTCCACAGAAGCTCCAACTTTTCACTCTGGCGTTCTTGTCATTCTTATATATTCGACTTAGGCAGACTGGTAGACTTAACCAGGATCTCTCGGCACTTTTGCAACTTTCGATTTCCGGACCGTTAGTTTTCGTACTCTCTATTTACCCCTTTTTATTCTATTAAGGGCCTTGGGCACTAATTTCAGCAACCGTAGCATTTTGAGGGTTGAGTTGTACAAGGGCACTATCATTTTCGGTGTCCGACGAACTACTAGAACTTGATAAACTCTTGGAGCTACTACTGCTGGTACTGCACTAAGACAACGATGAATTTTGACTTTAATGAATCAGTCAGAAATTGGGATCTTTATCTGAGTTATCAATGCAACTTTTGTCAATTCGGATTGGTGAAATGTAATCATTTCTTGCACCATTTTAACGTGGTAGCACGTTAAAATGATGCAAGAATAGAGAAGCAAGACTAGAAAAGAATAAATACTTGTAGCACGAATTGGTCGTTTTGACCGAGGAAGGACCACGTTCTCACAGAATACCAGCGTAAAAGAGCAGCTTAAAGCTGTTGTGTTTCGTTCCGTAAGTGTAGAGAACTGGAGATTCTTTTTACTGGAAAGGAGACATTCCATCTTAGTACTCACCCTTATCCTATAAAAAAAAACATTCTGCTGTTGTTTAGACGTACTCGAAGGTCTAGTACTTATAAGGTTGCATATTTCCACATGTGGTACAACAGTGGTAGAGCCAGGCGGCAGCTATTGCTGTCGCATGGATGGGTCGGCTCGAACCGGGGTGGTGCCATGACCTCACAGAATACCAGCGTGAAGAAGAGGTTTACCTCTACGTACCGCTTGGTGAGTGCAGGTGGCTGAAGGCCCTTTTTACTGGAAATGAGGCATTCCATCCTAGTCCTCACGGGTGAAACTGTCAATCGACGGATTCAACTCTGTTGGGCAGCGTTCGGGAAATTACGGCACATCTTCTCGTCAGGTATACCTCAAAACTTGAAAACGAGACTCTACACCCAGTGCGTGTTGCCAGTGATGACATACGGAACTGAGACGTGGTCCTTCACTGCTGGCCGGATGAGGAAGCTCAAAATCGCTCGGCGAGTTATGGAGAGGGCTATGCTCGGAGTTTCTCTGCGTGATAAACTCAGAAATGAGGTTATCCGCAGTAGAACCAGAGTGACGGACATAGCCCAACGAATTAGTAAGCTGAAGTGGCAATGGGCCGGCCATATAGCTCGAAGAACCGACAACCGATGGGGAAGAAAGGTTCTCGAGTGGCAGCCTCGTACCGGTAGGCGAAGTGTAGGGCGTCCCCCCACTAGATGGAGTGACGACCTGGTAAGATATGCAGGAAGTCGATGGATGCAGGTGGCTCAAGACCGTGCTTTGTGGCGTTCTTTGGGGGAGGCCTATGTTCAGCAGTGGACCTGTGAAGGGCTGTAATGATGATGAATGATGAAGCTGGGGCTAATGTTTTATTTGCCCCTCTCTTTAACCATATTTACTAAAACCTGTTCACGATAAATTATTTTTCTGAAATGGAAAATGTAAATTTTACTAATCATCAGGTCCAGTACGCCACATCGATTAAATAAGCAATAAATTTAATGCTTCGATCTCATGAACTTGATGCGGTGTATTGTAGCCCATCTAAACAGCTCTAACTTCAAAACTGTTCAACAAAAACACAACAACTGTGTAATTGCTATTATGAAAATAATATATACATTAAGATGAAAAGACTTATTCACCACTAGCAAAAAAGTTAAATTTCCTTTGCTTTTTAAAGAAATATAAGAGTTTAAAAAATTACTCGACAAAATAGAGTCAACTACAAATACAAAAATTTTTCAATAACACGGTAACAATTCTAAATGAAATCAAAAACTCTGCTCACTTTACTAACAACATTGGTTCAACTCAAAATGTAGCTTTAAGTTACTCAGCACTCACCATCAAAACGGTGACAACTCAAAATAATCTTAATATAGTTTCCTGATTTAACTGAACAACACGGAATTAAATGAAAATAACTCTAATTTGTTTATGAAGGGCACGTGTGTTCCGCTTGTAATATTGACTGCTTTGACTGCAACTAGCGATGTCCCTGTTTTGATGGGAAAGGAGTGGGCCTTGCTCGTTCAACTAAAGGGACTTCTACCGTCACCTAGCTTTGAGTTATAGAGCTATTTTTGAATCTGTTTTATTGGTCGCTAGGTAGTGACTTAAGGAATTCGATGGTATGTATAACTCAAAAATTGAAATTTTTGAGTTAGCTCTCTTTAGATCTAGGTGTGCGATATTATTTTATACAAGATGTACTGTTATAAAAAGTGTCAAAGTTCTTTTCACGGAAAAATTAGTGAAATCCCAGGTAACTAAACTTACTATATAGTTTTTCTTTAGAATTATGTTTTTGTCTATTTAATTCCCAACATTTTTTGCTATATCAAACGATATTTGTTGTTGATCAGAAATAGACAGGGTTGACACTTATACATGTTTCTACAGAAAAGGAAGTTACAGCCTATCTAAAATAAATTTTCTTAACGATTTGGTAGTCGCGGATTGCTTTAATATTTTTTAAAACCACATGGGTCCATTTTGAAATTGAATTGAAGTAAAAGAATACATGGAAATAAAAGAACACTTATTATTTAATATAACTGGACTCTGGAGGATAACAATAACTTGTGTTTTAATCTAATTTTTAGTAAGAAGGTTATTTCTGCTTAAGAATATGTAAGAAAGTGTCGTTGCCTTGTGTCTAATTTCATTTGCAGCTGCTACATATCTCTGTGCATCGAGTTGTTTTTTACAATGCAAAGCAGAAGTAATTTGTAATGTTTAATCTTTTACAATTTTTTGTTTTAATTGACACTAAAACTGAGAAAACTGATTTACAGAGATTTGTAGCCATAAACGAAATTAGGGAGAGATATGGCTTGTTTAACAAGCTTGTCCTAAAGAACAACAAAAGTTGCTAACATTCTTTGCATTGAATTCAGTTTGCAATACCTCTTTGGATTTTAAGTCAATGAGATCTTCACTATTAACATTATACCAATAAATCATTAGAGCCGTGGTATCTCAGATGGTAAGTGCTCGATGTAACTTTCACAGTACACAAGCAACCTGGGTTCGATCCCCGCCGGCATGAATGAAATTGATAATTGCAATTTTAAGTGCTGATTTACCAAATGCTTGGCGGCGAAGGAAAATACTGTGAGGAAACCTGCATGTCTAAGAAATAACAAAAAAAATATTTCGAAGAGATGTGAAGTTTACTAAAATGCATTGGGGACAGCGCAGTGGACATTTCCTTGCCCTAAAACCCTCTCAGAAATGAGAGGAGACCTGTGCCCAGCAGTAGGACGTATATATATATTTATTTATTTATTTAGAACTTCATATACACATGTGGTATATAGGCGGACTTAATGATGCCTAAGGCATTCTCTACCAGTCTAACGGCATGGCCACGGGGATCGGCGGCACGAACGGCGAAGCGGCAGGCGGGGCGACAATTCGCGCGGCGTGGTTTGAGGGCCACGGGCAGTCAGGTTTGCCGCCACGACCAGATAGGCGAAGAGCGAAATGTCTTTATCAAAGTTATCTCGATATTGTTTAGAAAGTAATCGTTTTTTGGTTCAACACATAATATTTGGAAGAGATTGTGGAGTACATGAATTGAATAGGAATCGGGTGATAGATAGAGAACTCCACAAGAAGTACGAGAAGTACAGAATGTATCCAGAATTTTTTTTCGAATATACCAGAATGAGTGTCGAAACCTTCGATTATATTCTTGTTAATAATAACTACTATTTCCAAAGCTGCTAGCAGGCCTAGCATACTTGCCGAGATACTTCTCGGCAATAAAAGTTTCACTATTCATTTTTCGCCGCGAAAACAACTAAAATATTTTGTTTCCTATACTATTCGCCGCGTCTGCCGCTCGTTTCCGTGGCTTGCGTCGTGCTAATTCATGCCTTTGTTTCAGTCGCCCGCCGCGCCGCCAGTCGCCCGTGCGATTCGCTCGGTAAATTTCGCCGGTCGCTTCGCCACTCGCCGCTGCGCGTGGCTTGATCCGTACATTTCTATACATTTATTTTAGTCGCTAGACGCCTCGTCGTTCGCACCGCGCGAATTTTGCTATGGCGAATGTCCCGTGGCCAGGCTGTAACTTGGGATGATGCAGAGATAGAATAAAGTAGGTGTAATAAAAAGTAATATAGTTCTATCTCTTAAAATAACAAAAAAGCAATTTTAGCATGGAAATAAGTTATAAATGGGTGGGCACAATAAGTTACATACATACATATATACGCACGCGCACGCGACGCGCACGCGCACACACTTCATACACACTTCATACACACTTCATACACACTTCATACACACTTCATACACACTTCATACACACTTCATATACACTTCATACACACTTCATACACACTTCATACACACTTCATCAACACTTCATACAAACTTCATACAAACTTCATACACAATTCATACAAACTTCATACAAACTTCATACAAATTTCATAAATACTTCATACAAACTTCATACAAATTTCATACTAACTTCATACACACTTCATACAAACTTCACACAAACTTCATACAAGCATCATATACACTTCATACATACTTCATACAAACTTCATACATACTTAATACAAACTTCATACAAATTTCATACAAACTTCATTCATACTTCATACAAATTTCATACAAACTTCATACACACTTCATACAAACGTCACACAAACTTCATACAAACATCATACACACTTCATACACACTTCATACACACTTCATACACACTTCATGCACACTTCATACACACATCAAGCACACTTCAAACACACTTCAAACACACTTCATACAGACTTCATTCACACTTCATACACTCTTCATACGCACTTCATACACACTTCATACACACTTCATATACAATTCATACACACTTCAAACACACTTCAAACACACATCAAACACACTTCAAACACACTTCACACTTCAAACACACTTCAAACACTTCATACACTCTTCATACACACTTCATACACACTTCATACACACTTCATACACACTTCATTCACACTTCATACACACTTCATACGCACTTCATACACACTTCATACACTTCATACACACTTCATACACACCATCAATACATCATACAAACTTCATACAAACATCATAGAAACTTCATACAAACTTCGTACAAACTCCATACAAACTTCATAAAAACTTCATACAAACTTCATTCAAACTTCATACAAATTTCATATAAACTTCATACACACTTCATACAAACTTCACAAAAACTTCATACAATCATCATACACACTTCATACACACTTCATACACACTTCATACACACTTCATACACACTTCAAACACACTTCAACAACACTTCATTCACACTTCATACACACTTCATACGCACTTCATACACACTTCATACACTTCATACACACTTCATACACACCATCAATACATCATACAAACTTCATACAAACATCATAGAAACTTCATACAAACTTCGTACAAACTCCATACAAACTTCATAAAAACTTCATACAAACTTCATTCAAACTTCATACAAATTTCATACAAACTTCATACACACTTCATACAAACTTCACAAAAACTTCATACAATCATCATACACACTTCATACACACTTCATACACACTTCATACACACTTCATACACACTTCATACACACTTCAAACACACTTCAACAACACTTCATACAGACTTCATACACACTTCATACACTCTTCATACGCACTTCATACACACTTCATACACACTTCATATATACTTCATACACACTTCAAACACACTTCAAACACACATCAAACACACTTCAAACACACTTCAAACACTTCAAACACACTTCAAACACACTTCATACACACTTCATACACACTTCATTCACATTTCATACACACTTCATACGCACTTCATACACTCTCCATACACACTTCATACACACCATCAATACTTCAAACAAACTTCATACAAACATCATACAAACTTCATACAAACTTCGTACAAACTTCATACAAACTTCATACTAACTGCATATAAGCTTCATACAAACTTCATACAAACTTCATACAAACTTCATATAAACTTCATACAAACTTCATACAAACTTCATACAAACTTCAACAAACTTTATACAAACTTCATACAAACTTCATACAAACTTCATACAAACTTCATACAAACTTAATACAAACTTCATACAAACTTCATACAAACTTCATACAAACTTCATACAAATTCCCACAAACTACATACAAGCTTCATACAAACTTCATACAAACTTCATACACGCTTCATACAAACTTCACACAAACTTCATACAAACATCATACACACTTCATACATACTTCATACACACTTCATACACACTTCATACACACCTCATACACACTTCATACACACCTCATACACACTTCATACAAACTTCATACAAACTTCATACACATTTCAAACAAACTTCATACAAATATCAATCAAACTCCATACACTTCATACAAACTTCATACAAACTTCATACACATTTCATACACACTTCACACTCACATACACACTTCATTCACACTTCATACACACTTCATACACTTCATACACACTTCATACACACTTCATACACACACCATACACACTTCATACATACATCATGCGCACTTCATACACACTTCATACACACTTCATACACACTTCAAACACACTTCAAACACATTTCAAACACACTTCAAACACACTTCATACACACTTCATACACTCTTCATACACACTTCATTCACACTTCAAACACACTTCAAACACACTTCATACACACTTCATACACTCTTCATACACACTTCATACACACTTCATTCACACTTCATACAAACTTCATACAAACTTCATACAAACTTCATACAAACTTCATACAAACTTCATACAAACTTCATACAAACTTCATACACTCTTCATACAAACTACACACAAACTTCACACAAACTTCATACAAACTTCATACAAACTTCATACAAACTTCATACAAACTTCATACACACTGCATACACACTTCATACACACTTCATACGCACTTCATACACACTTTACACACACTTCATACACACTTCAAATACACTTCAAACACACTTCATACACACTTCATTCACTCTTCATACATACTTCATACACACTTCATACATACATACATACATACATACATACATACATAAATACATAAATACATACATACATAAATACGTACATACATAAATAATATTGAGGTCAAGTGCGACAAGGAGCTTAGGTTACCTTGACTAAAAGCGATCCAAGGCTCAACAGATCCTTGTTGCGCTGGACTATCTATCTAATCATGTAGTACGTGGGTTTTCTAATAAAAAAAGAAAAGTAATAAAATATTTTATTTTTTATAATAGTTGTGGTCCATTAGTGGTGCTATGCTAATTCATCAGAATCATCAGAATCAGATAACTCTGAATGACTGCTATCCAAATTGATCAAAAATAGTTCCATAGTTATTTCATGACGGTTGTCTGTACGTCGATTATTATCTTCAGTATTTTTGACATGACTGCAGTGTTTCTCCAACTCTATAGCAGTTATTTTATAAAATGCGTTATGGATTCGCTGCTCCATATATTCAGAGAGGCCTGTGATATTCGAATATGCGAATATTCTTTTAAAATAATTCAATAAAATCATTTTCTACCAGTCGACACATGGAGTGGTGAGAATTTGACGTAGGTGTGGCAATATAGAATAAAAGAACACTACACAAATCATAATTAAGTACATAATATAAACATTTTACTAATAAATAAACTATACATATATGACCTGTACATACATATATACAGATTACAGATATATGTATAAATACATGCATATACATACAAATATACATATTTAAATACATATGTAATTAGTACATACAAATAACTCTGAATATATGCGTCTGTTTAGCAATACATATTAAATGGATGCATCATGTAAAATGCGTTGTCTTCAATAGATGATTACGGACCAATTTTTTAAAAGCGTACTTAATGGGAGCTTTTCTCATGTCATCGGGCAAGGAGTTCCAAAGGCGTGTAGCCTGAACTGTGAAGGAGTTACCATAGAACTCGGTGAAGTGAACAGGAATACAGATTTTGTTGTTAGAAGAAGAACGTAGGACCCTATGATGAGGAGAAATAGTGAAATTTAATCTTAAGATAAAAAGGCGAAGATGCGCCATTTAAAATGGAAAGAAGAACAAGCAATATTTTGGGATAGCACCTCTGTCGGATTGTAAGCCAATTTAGCTTAGATCTATATTGCGACATATGGTCATACTTACGAAGCCCGAAAAAAAAACTTATACAGTTATTGAGAAGGCGTTTCAGCTTGTTCAGCAGATCTTGGGACATTTGAATTATTTCAGCGATGTACTTTTATGTCCGATGTGTTTTCATCTTTGGAAAAACGTCAATAGTATGACTGTAGAAGATTTTGCAGAAAACAGTTTTCATAAATTGAAATGAATGAAAAATGAACACTAACAAAAGATGTTTAGAAACATGTGGTTCTTGGAAATAATGAATAATTGTATATTAAAGGTGTGTTATATTTTCTGGACTAAAGGTTAGTGTTTTTGAAGAAATTTAGTACAATAGTACATATAGGATAAGATAAAGATAGGATAAAAAGATAACGGTAGGATAAAAGTAGGTATCTGGATCGGTCGGGAAAACTCGGGCCGCCCGCGTGGCAGGCGAGCATTCTACCACTGAACCACCGATACTTGCAGATATATTATAAATTTTGTTATTTAATTAAATTATTTACGTTACTGCAATAAACACAAATGTTTTATTACTCATTGTGATATTATGGTTATCGTAGGAGGCGACTATGGTAAAGACCAAAAAGACCTTACGGATGATGATGTCAAACTATTCGTATGAATGAGGAGTCCATATTTAACATTTTACTAGGTGGTAGGCATTCTTTTTTTTCTAGGAGCCCAACTGGATAGGTACTAGTACCGTCGCCCTACCTATTTCTGCAGCCAAACAGCATTGCACTGCTGTTCCTAAAGGAGGAAAAGAACGCGTATGGTAACAGGTAACTCCGCCTTAGTTCTCAGAAGTGACAGCGAAGTGTAATTTTCTGTTTGAAGTTGGCTGCAGCTGTCCATGGACTACAGCAGCCACTCACTATCAGGTGGACTAAGTTATGTGGGTAAGTTTGTTTGTAACTGCAGAAACATAAATTTAATTAATTCACAGTGGTAGAGCCACGCCTTTTTTTTATAGGAGAGGGGGCAAACGAGCATGCGGCTCACCTGATGGTAAGTGACTACCGCCGCCCATGAACAACTGCAACACCAGGGACGGAATTGCAGATGCGTTGCCGGCCTTTTAAAAAGGAGTACGCTATTTTCTTGAAGGTCCCTAAGTCGTATCGGTCCGGAAAAATCGCTGATAGTAATCGATTCCACAAGGAAGTCGTGCGAGGAAGAAAACATCTTCTAAATCGCACAGTGGTGGACCGCCAATCATCCAGGTGGTGTGGATGGTATCGGGAGTTCTGCCGCCGAACAAATCCTCAGAGCACTCCCCATGGTAGATGCGAAAGAAAATGCAAAGAGATGCAACATCTCTTCGCAGCGCCAATGAGTCGAGCCGATCGGAAAGGACTCGGTCGTCGACGATTCGAGCCGATCAGAGATCAGAGATGGGAACAGTATTCCATGTGAGGCCGAACCTGCGCCTTGTAAAGTTGCAGGCGGTGTGCCGGCATGAAATACTGTCCCGCTCTGCTGAGCACGCCAAGCTTTTTAGAGGCCAATTTGGCCTTCTCTTCCAAGTGACCACGAAACTGCACGTCACTCGATATGTCGACGCCGAGGATTCCGATACTGGCTGAGGCAACCAGGGGAGTGCCTTGAAACTGAGGAGATACGACAAAGGGGTTCTTTTTAGCGTTAAACGCGCAAACTTGTGTCTTCTGAGGATTAAACTGGACTAGATTTAGTCGCCCCCAGTTCGAGAATTTATCGAAGGGTCGATTTCCGAGCTGGGCATTTTTTGTTGATCGACCGTGATGTGTGTCTTCGTTTATGTATCTTTCGTATTGTAATTTGTATTTGAACTGAAGAGTAGTAATTTGTATTTACGTAATTTGAATTTAACTTGATTTGATCGCACTAGTATTTGTTATTGTTAATTTGATTTGTCTTTTCTTTTGTACTAACTTGTATTTGATTTGATAAGTAGCGGTTCTTATTTGTTTAATTTCTATTCAACTCGATTTGATAGGAACTGCATTTGTTAAGTGTTAATTTTTTTTGTATTTGTTATTTGTCATTTTTGTAAATGTGCTCGAGCCGCGTCGTAATTTGTATTTAGTAGTGATGTCCTCGCCCAAGATGCTAATCCGTTGCCTGCGGACTGAGTTACGCTGGGCCACCAGCGCCCATGCTTTGATAGGTCGACCGGATAGGGTCCATAACTTGATGAAGCGGTTCGAGCAGGTCGATGCTCGAAGGGCTGCAGTGGAGGAGGCTTACGCTGAGCTCGAGGATTCAGATGTGGAAAAGGGAGTCCTGGACTCCTGCTTCGCAGACTACGAGCAGTTCTTTTCCGGAGTTCTTAGCCGGAGCTGTTGGGACGACTCCCAACTCTGGACTTGCCAAGGTTCTCCGGGGTCCTTTCCGAATAGCTGACCTTCGTTGGTCTTTTCGACGGCCTAGTGGACGCCCGGAGTGACTTGACCCCGAGCCAGAAGATGGCATACCTCCTGGCCTCACTGGAGGGGGAGGCCCTGGGCGTTGTCAGCCATTTGAGCTTGTCGGACGACGCCTACCAGACTGCTCGGGACCTCCTAGCCAGAAGATACGCCAACGTCCGGCGAATTGCTGATGAACATGTTAAGCAGCTTCTGAGCCTCCCGCTGCTTAGTGACCGGGCCCGTCTACGTCCGGACCTGTTGGATCCAGTCTTGGTGGCCTGTAATATGTTGAGGCGGCTGGATTTACCAGTGGGCGAATGGACCTTCTTGTTGCTCCGCATCGTGCTGTCCCGTCTACCTCTCGACCTTCGAATGCATTTTGAGGAGAGGTACGGCGGGGACGAGGCCTCCTATATTCTGCCCTTCCTGCTGCGGTTTTTGGAGGAGCAGTGCCGGCAGATTGAGAACGCGGCGGGCACCGTTGACGACTTACTAGCCGTGCCCAGTGAGAGGCGGAATCCGCCGGGCAAGTCGTCGTCAACCCCCCCCCCCCCTGCTCCTATTGTCGAGCATCTGATCACCGGGTAACGTCTTGCCCGAAATTATTAAGTAAGCCAGTTCCGGTGAGGCGAACTATCGCCAAGGAGCGCCGCTGGTGCTACTCATGTGTGGAAGGGCACCTCCAGCGAGACTGTCCGCACCGGCGGCCCTGTCTGCATTGCCAGGGCAATCACCATGCCGTACTGTGCCTGGGTGCAAACGGCGTCTCCTCTCGTGGCGCTGCCAGGCCCTCGACCCCCACGGGCGGGGGCGCTCCGCCACGCCCTCTGACGGGCGACGCTCGGCGCCCGCCGGCTAGCCACCAGGCCCCTAGGTTTGAAAGGGGTCCCTCCCCCATACAGTCGGGGGGTAATTCCCCCAGGGGCGGGGGTGCCATCACCCCCCCCTCAGCGTGCGGAGAGGAACTTCACGGCCACTCATCAGTCCGCTGGACCCTTCTCACTCCCGTTAGCTGAGTGGCCGCGACTGGTGTACCACTGTACCCCATTTGATGGAGGCGGCCCTAGCTAGCTGCCGCCTTAGCTCCTACCACGGCCGCCTCTACTGAGCCTTAAGCCGTCAACAGTCCACTTGTCAAGCTGTTCTTTTGCCGACGGCCTCAGTGAGAGCGTACAACCCGAGTGGCGACTGTTAGCAGTTGCGCTCTGTTAGTCTCGGGTTCATGCGGTGTGGCCTCAACTTGGTGGTGGGAAGATTAGGGCCCCCTGGAGCGTTGAATCACGCTCTCAAGGGGTATTAGATTTGGTTTGGTCGAGCACTTAGTTAAAAATTCTTTAAATTAAAATTAAAATGCTTTTGGGTTTTCCGCGAAATTCATATTGTAGCGGTTGTGATTTAAAAAATTGAATTTTAAATACTCCTTTAAATGCTGCAGCATATGTTTTGTAAATACATTTGATCACTGCGTTTGTTGTTGCACGGAAAATTGAGATTAAGTTGTGTGCCCTTTTTAATGCTTGTGCGTATGCTTTGTAATTGTATTTGATTGTCGCGTCTGTTGCTGAAAGAAAAGTTTGAATTCATTTGAAATTGAATGACGCGCTTTTTTTTTGCTTTGTGATAAGGAAGGTTGAAATTAGATAACCCTGTTTGTGCCAAAGGGAATAAGAGTCAATTCTCTTTTGGTTTAGATTTTGTTGGCACTGTCTAAGATATTTATTTGAAATAAGAAATAGGTCTGTCTCTTACGTTTATTGTTTTGTTTACTTTGTCAAGTTGACAGAGTCGGTGATTACTTTTTTTAATTAATTCTGTAATTGAACATTGATGCTTTTGAAAAATTTGTTGAGATATGAGCATAGGACTACCTGCCTAAAGGGCTATCTGGTTTGTAGATTATCAGATGGAAATCAGCTGTCGCACCATTTGGTAAATGATTGTAGGTGGATGGCTTGGTTATGCCTACTTGTTTGAAAATTCATACTAGGGACTATCTGTGCGTTTCGTTCGGCACTCCACAGACGAAGTTCATGGGGAATTTGGGGGTGCGCTCTGCACTGAAACTTGGGAGGTCCCTTTGGGCCGCTTCGTGTCGCGTCGCTGTTTGCGGACCTGATCCGGTCGGATTGCGGAACTAATCATAAGAGCGCAGATAGGTGTTTGAAGGAGGTCGTCGGACTTTTGTCTAGGAATAGGACTTATTTATGTGCTGCGATGTCCAGGAAGGGCATCAAGTTCGACCCTCCGGCTAGCCCAAGTTGGGGCTGTAATTTTGAGGCGTTGGTTAGGGTTGCAAGATCTGATGGGCTGCGTAAGGTGGCCTGGTTTGGTTGTAGATTCGGTCTTGCAACTGGCCGTCGCGACCCTGTCCCGCTGACCGGTTTGCTCGCGGACCTAAATCCTTATGTCCGGGACGGGGGTCTGTTCGCGCAAAAACGCTAATGTCAAGCATCGACGTTAGATGGCACTCGGCTCGGCCGACACGGGATGAAGTTCATGCGTGTTGAACGTCCGAGCTTGTTGAACGGTGGGAGTCGAGAGCGCCCTAGAAAAATTAAGAGTCCAATTCATCGCGTCGAGAGATAAGCACGCGGTCCGTTTTGTCGGGAGCTCGTTTATGATAGGCGCGTATAGTAAATATACCACTGGGAATTGTAGCGCGTATGCCTTGCTGAGAGTTTCACCCGGGACTTTTAGGTTTAACGCTGAGTCCGTATAAGTGGATTCGACTGTATTAGTTACTAGTGCAGTATTTGATATTCTAGAAATAACGGTGACCTTTGATCCGTACATTCTGTGTTCATTTCGCAAGTCAGGCGTTATAATATACAAACGAGAGTTAGTGGCTTCTGTAAGGTAGTTAATCGTACGACAGAGTTAAAGAACTGTCATCGTAGAAAACGAAGATAGTGACTGCGGAAGGCGACCGTAGTTTGGAGAGGTGCTGAGGGCCGAACTGCTGCAGAGGGTAACGGTCTAATAAGATCAATAACACTACCAGCCACACCCAGATACACATCACTGACCCTTACTTTCCTAGCACTATACATCCACACGCGACCTGACCGAATCCTGAGGGACCAGTCGCCTTGGATAGAAGTAAGTAAGCTCTGTTTAATAGAATGTAACGCTCCCCCCTAATCGTTTATTGTAATTAGAAACTTAACCCTTGGCGTTAGGACGCCCGACCTGTACCTGCTTGTAGGTCCTTCCGTTAATGGGCCGCGGAAGATCCTACTCCTGGGATAGGTAGTTGCAGGCCGTAACACTCACCATACGAACACAGCAGTGTCAAGCTGCCATTTTACGCTGGTATTCTGTGACAGCGTGGTCCTTCCCCGGTCGAGCCGACTCATTCGTGCTACAGCTATACTACTAATATTATAGCTGCAGAATGGATCTACCACTTATATAATTATACCAACCATTTCATTTACGCGTTTCGTCCGCAATACACAAGAAGTCTGACACTACGATCGTAGATTGTTACGCCAAGCGCGGCGATCAAGACAAACCCTCCTCACAACGGGTGCTTCTCATGTTTAGTAGTGGACTATGACGTACCAATATTTTTTTAATGAAACTGAGATGACAAATGAATTTCCAGTCTTCGGACATCTGCAGCCAACTTCAAACAAAAAATACTGCAGATGCGTTTTCACCTTTCAGGACTAAGATGGAATGTCACACAACCTGTAATTATACTGGCTCTCAATACCCTTGACTCTATACTCTTCAAACTGAAACACGGCTAATAAGATAAAGAAAAGAAAAGTTTACATTAGTTTAGGCTGGTATCTGAAGCTTGTGATTGGCTTTAATCAGCGCAATGTCAGTTGATGTTCAAATAATATTTTTTGCAGAAGGCTCCATGATTTAGGTCAGAAGTGGTATTAAAGAGAAGTGCTAAGTAAGTGAAGTCTATCCCTATATTAAGTAAGGTATTTTATGCTTATGTTCCGATTTCTGAACTAAAATATTTTAAGAGATAATTTATTATAAATTTAATATTAGGAAAGGCACTGCTTTTGCAGTCACTTGTTACTCTGCGCTCGCCTACTGGTCACAAAGCTAGGTTTGATAAATCGATTCAATGAAAGTTTACAAATATTTTCTTTTTTAATTTAAATTTTAGTTCACAACCTTTTTCTTATCGCTGGAGGACCTAAGAACTATGCTCAATGACCTCAATAGTGCCTCCCGACGAATAGGTCTTAAGGTGAACATGGACAGAACAAAGATCATGTATAACGTCCATGTCACACCTATGCCGGTAGTTGTTGGGAGTACTGACCTCGAAGTTGTTGACGAGTATGTTTACCTGGGACAATGAGTATGTTTTGGAATAAAGGGTAGTGTTTTTTCAGGAATTGTAAATTAAAATAAAAGTGTTAGCATCGACCCGCAACCCGGACAGTCTGCGTGGCGCCCGAGGATATACTGACCTACCGATGCTTGTTGTAACATTCTATCATCATCATTACAGCCCTTCACAAGTCCACTGCTGAACATAGGCATCCCCCAAAGAATGCCACAAAGCACGGTCCTGAGCCACCTGCATCCATCGATTTCCTGCATGTCTTACCAGGTCGTCACTCCATCTAGTGGGGGGACGCCCTACACTTCGCCTGCCGGTATGAGGCTGCCACTCGAGAACCTTTCTTCCCCATCGGTTGTCGGTTCTTCGAGCTATATGGCCAGTCCATTGCCACTTCAGCTTACTAATCCATTGGGCTATGTCGGTCACTCTGATTCTACTGCGGATATCCTCATTTCTGAGTTTAACACGCAGAGAAACTCCGAGCATAGCCCTCTCCATAGGTCGCTGAGCGACCTTGAGCTTCCTCATCCGGCCAGCAGTGAAGAACCACGTCTCAGTTCCGTATGTCATCACTGGCAACACGCACGTGTACAGTCTCGTTTTTAAGTTTTGAGGTATACCTAACGAGAAGATGTGTCGTAATTTCCCGAACGCTGCCCAACCGAGTTGAATCCGACGATTGACCTCTCGGTCGAAGTTGGACTTACCTAGTCGGACTATTTGTCCCAGGTAAACATACTCGTCAACAACTTCGAGCTTAGTGTTCCGAACAACTACCGGCAAAGGTGTGACATGGACATTAAACATGATCTTTGTTTTGTCCATGTTCATCTTAAAACCAATCCGTTGGGAAACACTATTGAGGTCATTGAGCATAGTGCTTAGGTCCTTCAGCGATTCTGCCATAAGGACTATATCGTCAGCAAATCGAAGGTGAGTAATGTACTCGCCATTGATGTTGTTACCGTATCCTTTCCAGTCTAGAAGCTTGAAAACGTCTTCCAATGCAGTGGTGAAGAGTTTCGGGGATATGACGTCACCCTGTCTTACACCTCTCTGCAATTGGATAGGTTTCGTACTCTGGTTCTGTACTCGAATAGCCATCGTAGCCCTACTGTACGAGCACTTCAACACTTCGATATACCGACAATCAACTTGGCACCGCTGAAGGGACTGCAGCACCACCCAAATTTCGACGGAATCAAAGGCTTTCTCATAGTCCACATACGCCAGACATAGTGGCAAATTGTACTCCTCGTACTTCTGTACAATTTGCCGAAGGGTATGTATGTGGTCTATGGTGCTAAAGCCTTTTCGGAAACCGGCTTATTCAGGAGGCTGGAAGTCGTCAAGACTGCGCGCGAGACGATTCGTAATGACTCTCGAAAACAGCACGTAGACGCGGCTCAGAAGGGAAATCGGTCTGTAGTTCTTCAAGAGAGCGTTGTCGCCTTTCTTGAAGAACAAGACTACCGCGCTTCTGATTCACGCCTCCGGTGTAGTGCCACCATGGAGGACGGAATTAAAGAGCTTCTGAAAGACTTCAAGTGCCGGTTTTCCACCCGCTTTCAGAAGCTCCGCTGTAATTCTATCCTCGCCTGGGGCCTTGCCGTTTTTAAGGTGCTGGAGAGCCATTCTAATCTCGCTCAGACTGACGTTTGGGATATCATCGGAATAATGTCGGATAAGACTCGCTCTTGGATCGTTACTCACACTTGTGTGCGGCTCCAACAATGACGTGTACAGCTGCCCAAAGAACCTCTCAATCTCACTCAAAATCTCAGGTGCCCCGGAAACGATGCTGCCACAGTCGGTCTTCACCTTCGACAATTGGCTCTTTCTGGCAGACAGATCTCTGGAAAAGACTTTGGAGCCTTGGTTCTGCTCTATCGCTTCTTCAATACGAGCTGTATTGAAGTTGCGTAAGTCCCGCCGCATGCATCCCTTCCCTCCGGATCACTGTACAGTACAGACGTGTTTATAGTGAATCGTGTTTAAAATATTAATTAATATTGATTTAGAAAAAAAAACACTAAATTATCGAATACTAGGCGCGCATGAAGTATCCTAAGTTAACAGCGTAAGAAGAACAACATAATAAGTTATCTCCGTGAACCCTGTTACGTGAGTAATTAGCGAATAAGATTGCCCGCTGAGATATAACCCCGCCCCTATATACTAACGGAAATAAGATTTGCGCACGCTGGTTTGGTGTAGCGCCCACCACGCGCCACTAATGTGCCCGCCCAAATAGTGCTTACATACACGCTAAAGGCGGTGCACGTTGAACTACACCGATCACAGGTACCAGGGCATCAGAAGCACACATAAAAGTATACGTATTCGCTGCGCCGATTTTGTATGATTATATACTTATTATAATCATAAGAAACCCTAAAACTCCTGCTTTATAAACATGCCACTTAGGCGAACTCTACCACAAATAGCAACCTCGACGGAACCCAGGGAACCACAATATCATGGTTGCTCTGAACCCAACATTTCTACCTATAAAGAAGATTCTGATCTAAGAGATTTCTCCACTAACACGAGTACGCGTGCTACTAAACGTAAACATGATCAAGACTTCAAAGAGGAACTACAGGCATTTAAAGAAGATATCCTTAGCACCCTGAACTCTTGGAAGGATTCTCAAGCAAATAAGATGGAGACAATTCTTCAGACTATAAACGAGCTTCGTAACGAATATAAAGAAATACACACAAGCGTACAATTTATGAGCAGTAAATATGATGAGGTAAGGGAGAAAATTGCTGTACTAGATAAAGAAAAACGAGAACTACTAAAATATATTCGCGACCTCGAAAATAAGATAGAATCCATGGAGAGAACTCAAAAATATTCCACTATAGAAATTCGGAATATACCAAAACTACAAAAGACGGAAACAGCGGACGATTTAATTAACATAGTCCAAAATATTGGTAATTTATTAAATGTAGAAATACAAAAGCAAGGGATAAGAGATATATTTAGGGTAAATAATAAGGCAGATAACTATAAGCCTATAATTGTCGAGTTCACCAACAAAATATCAAAGGATAAAGTGATCTCAGCAGTAAAATCATTTAATCAGGAAAACGCAAATAATAAATTAAATACTACCCACTTAAAAAATAATCAGTCTCGTACACCAATATATGTAACAGAAACCTTGACAGCGAATGCTAGAAAGCTGTTTTACATGAGTAGAAAATTTGCGAAGGAATATGATAAATACACGTTCTGCTGGGTTTCGTTTGGACGCATATACTTAAGAAAAGAAGAAGGTATGAAACAAATTCGTATTGATTGCGAAGCTGATCTGCAAAAACTCAGAGAAAAATGAATGATCTTAATTTTTTGCATGCTTAAGTTAATATTTACAGTAGAAAGTAAGCTTAATTTTATAAAATTTAGTAATACTATATTCTATCTTTTCACAGGCCAGTTACTACATTTTGAAAAGCAAAATTATTTTCTTATGTACACTATAACAAAATACTACTACTACTACTACCACTACACACCACACAATGTTACACATCTTTTTATATATATCTCATTAAAATATATAATCTATAAACATTTACATATTGTAAAGCAAGTGTTCATTTCAAAACGATTTCGAACTGTTATTTATGCTCTTATATTAGTGTACCATTTTTATGACACTTTGACGTTTGCTACTAATTACCAAATGGCAAATAAAAAAAACGGCAAAGATATGAAACTAAGTATTTATACAATTAAAATTCAATCCCTTTAATAATAATATTATATCTGACTTGGATAAAAATCAAGCCAACTGTACTCTGATTGACGATGTGTCGCAGTGCTCACAACTTTTACAATGTGATGATGGTTCCGAATCTTTTTGCATCCTTACTGCAAATATACGTAGTATAAACCGCAACTTCGATCTGTTACTGGCTTTTTTATCGGCACTTGATAAAACAATAGATATGATAGTTTTAACCGAATGCTGGTCAAGAAAGGATATCCCTCCCCCAAATATAACCGATTACAGTGTTTATTACTCTAAAAACCTTTTAAACCAGAACGATGGCATAGTGGTATATGTTCGTAAGGTCTTTACAGTTATCGCCTCTGAACCGGTTTTAATAGAGGGTAACTGCCTTCTACTTAATGTTGATGGGTTTTCGATCATCTGTTCATATCGACCACCCTTGTTACGCTAACCCTCGACGATATCTAGAATCCTTAGATAGCTTATTACAAAAATACTCTAGCAGAAACGTCATATTTACAGGTGATATAAACATTAATACGATGTCTTTTGACATTCACAATAATCATTTACACGAATATCTGTGCATATTAGCTACTCATGGCTTAGAACAAGGTGTTACACACCCAACGAGGCTTAACAACTGTGTCGATCACTTTATGATAAAGACGACTGAAAAATGGTAAACCATGGTTTTTCCACCATTAACAGATCACAGTCCTATCCTGTTACAAATAAAAAAAACTCGATTGTCGAAGACAAAAAACACACACACCAAACAGGTATTAGACTACGCCCGAGCGTTAAATAATCTAAGTGTCACAGACTGGTCAAACTATTTTATGTTGCGTGATGTAAATCAAACTGCGGAACATCTTGTCAAAACTGTTACAAATATCATTAACGAGTGCACAAGCACTAGGTACATATCCAAAAAGAAAGCACCTCTTAAGCCTTGGATTACGATAGGCGTTGTGAGATCAATTCGCAAAAGAGATAAGTTGCATAAAAAGGCCAAACTACGACCGAATGATGATACAATTAACACATATATAAAATATAGGAACACTTGCAATAAAATAATAAAATCTTTGAAGCAGCAGTATTATCAAAGGGAACTAATAAAAAGTGAGAAAAATATTAAAAAGACCTGGAATGTGATAAAGGACATATGCAATATGAAAACGAAAAACAAAGTGCCCCCAGAGTTGCTTAAAATTGGGAGCACTACAAAAGAATCACTAAACAAAATTAATACCTACTTTACAACTATTGGTAAAAGTCTGGCGGATATTATCCTACAGAAACTCAAAAAAACGGAGCTCGAATTAGCAAGGCAAGCATCTGTGCAATCAAACTCCCAGCTTCACTCTATGTCTTTCGCACCCACAGACCCTTATGAAATTAATAAATTAATAAACTAAAATTTGATAGTGCACCAGGTTATGACGGCATTCCCACTAGTTTTGTTAAACTAGCAAAGGAGTACCTTGTTTATCCAATTACACACCTTTGTAACCTTAGTTTAGAACAAGGAATATTTCCTGATTTATTTAAAACGGCTATCGTGTCTCCAATTTTTAAAATGGAGGACAAACAAGATGTCTCTAACTATAGACCGATTTCTATGCTGTCTACCATGTCAAAAATTGTGGAAGGATTGGTCAACAGTAGGCTGATTAGCTATTTAGAAAAAAACAAATTGTTAACTGATTTTCAGTATGGGTTTCGCAAAGGAACATCGACTGATGATGCCTTATTGAAGTTGACATCTTTAATTCACAAATACGTTGATAGAGGAGAGAAAGTCATTGGCGTTTTTCTTGACCTGAAAAAAGCTTTTGACACAGTATCAATTCCGATACTATTGTCAAAACTAGAGGGCTTGGGTGTCCGTGGTCATGTACACCAATGGTTCCGGAGTTACTTGGCGGGTAGACAGCAATACGTCAGAGTAAATAAAGACATGAGTGATGCCTCAACCTGTGGATTCGGTATTCCACAGGGCAGTACATTAGGCCCGACTCTCTTCTTGGCGTATATTAATAGTCTTCCAAACGCATTAACATCCAATACGGATGTACTAATATTCGCTGATGACACAGTCTTACTATTTCATGGTAAGAGTTGGAAACAAGTCCAAACCTTTGCAGAAACCTGTTTGGAGAATGTCTCAGCCTGGTTAGAGAAGAATTTGCTCACATTAAATATTTCAAAGACCAAATACCTCTGCTTCTCGAGATCTGCAACTTCAGGTCCAGCTCAAGACTTTACTATAACACTACATTCTTTGCCATGTAATGGAAAGCTCACTAACCAATGCAATTGTAGCACATTAACTAGAGCCAGATGTATCAAATATCTAGGTGTTCAAGTAGACGATAATTTGAGCTGGAAAGAACAGATCATTAGTGTCTGTTCTCGGGTTAGAAAACTTATATATATTTTCAGACAGTTAAGAACAGTCGCTAGTAAAAAAAATCTTATTCAAACTTATAAAGCGCTCTGCCAAAGTATCATTAATTATTGTGTGACGACGTGGGGTGGCGCGCCGAAAACAACAATGATTCAACTTGAACGTGTGCAAAGATCAATATTAAATGTTAAATGCACCTACCATACCGACATCCTACTAATAAAGTCTACAAAGAGACTCAGGTACTCTCAGTTCGCAAGTTGTTTATAACTCAAGCTCTCCTGAGATACCACCGTGAAACTGCCTATTCACTACCACGAACCAGTAAAAGAAAATTACGGTGCCCTATACCTATTACCAAAACTACTTTTATGCAACGCCACTACAATTTCATAGCTCCATACATTTATAATAAAATTCCCACCGAGAATATTGTTAGCCTTATAACTATAAAAACCAATAGATTTAAAAAATATATACTGAAATGGCTGCAAGATCTTGATTATGTCCAAACTGAAAATCTTCTTACAATATTAAAATAAAATATAATCAATATTAAAATTCTACTATTAAAACACGCACATACACATAGAAAAACATAGATACACACACTCACACACATACACACACGCGCAAACACACACACACACACCACATTAAACATTACCTAGCAGTAACCGCCATAAAATAATATTAATTAAGGAATAATGAATCATCTTTTGTACTTACCGAATATGGACTTAGCACTAAGAATTAGGGAAGGCACTGTTTCCTGAGATACAGGTGATAACCTAGTTCAGGAGACAGAGCTCCTTTGTATCTAGAAAAAATTGGTTGCTAATAAACGTTATTTTATTTTATTTATTTATTTATTTGGAGATCTGTCTGTTCAGTTGCCTGTATGCTGTCAAATCTGTTGAAGAATTTAGCTTCATCTCCCGTCTAACAGACATGAGATTAAGAGTGTGATCGGAGAGTTTTTGTGCTCTTCTGCGGCGGGTCTTGCAGAACTTAGCTCCGACCGCATGGACAGTTTCCACGAGCTTGTCATTCAAATCGTCCACTTCATTGCAGTCTTCTAGGCACTGAAAACGGTTTTGTAACTCGAGCTGAAAGGTTTTGGGACTTTGGATTAGAGCACGAGGGGGACGGAGCGTTGACTTCATTAGACGAGACCTCTCCAACTTAACGTTTAGGTTCAGTGTGCCTCTAACCATTCGGTGATCGCTGCCGGTTTTCACCCTCGCGATTACTGAGACATCACTGAACAGTTGTCGTCTGGTCGTCATAATGAAGTCAATCTCATTTTTTGTCGAACCGTCGGGGCTCGACCAGGTCCACTTCCTGTGGGGCCGCTTCTGGAAGAAAGAGTTCATCATAAAGAGTCCCTCTTTCTCCATGAAGTCGGCCAGCTGCTGGCCCCTTGGGTTCCGTTGCCCTATTCCAAATTTCCCTACTTTCAGCTCACCGTTCTCTCTTGTGCCTAGTTTTGCATTGAAGTCTCCCATTAACAACGTATATTGGGTTTTGGAGGAGTACATGGCTCTAGAGATATCCTCATACATTTCCTCCGCATCCTCATCGGGGTGTGCCGAGGTTGGTGCGTAAACCTGTATGACCTTTAGCGAATACCGTTTGGTGATTCTGAGTATAAGGTACGCAACCCTCGTCGACACACTCTCAATCTTTATAACGTTGTTAACGAGAGATTTGTGGACGATAAATCCGACACCTCCTTGGGACAGATGGTCGCCCTCCCGGTAATAGAGCAAGTTGCCGGATTCGATGATTACCGTGTCCTCCCCCTCTCTTCGGACTTCGGATAATCCTATAATATGCCAGCGAAACTTTTCTATCTCTTCTTCCAGCTCCACAATCTTCTCATCAGTCCTCAGGGTGCGTGCGTTGTATGTTGCCAGGTCGAGTCGTCTTAGGTGGCAACCGAACCTCCACCGGAGATTCTTAGCACTCCCTGCCCCACCGTTACCATGGTCGCCACCGTAGCCAGAAATAGCGGGGCCGCCGGAGACTGGGGGCCGTCTCTTCTTAACTTTCATCATGAGGGGTATATTGCCATAGTTGCCACGCTTGGCGAGCGGGTTGGCAACCGCAGTATTTTTATTGTATTTTTGCCGTTACCAGGAAGATGCTGCTGCCTATGTCCTGCCTGTTTCCCTTTGTCGCCTTTTACGACACCCACGGGAAGATATGGGGTAGTGGATATTCTTGACCGCCACTACACGGCACTCTATACTTCTATTCTTTCTTTACTTAAATATAATAATTTAAGTTATTGCAGTGAATGCAAAGATTCTGTTAACTGTGCAATCAAATTTTTAGACTCAACGTAAATGAAGGTTATGTAACGCAGAAGTGCTGGCGCGTGAATTCCTTCTACTATGTACATTTGTACAACATATCATAACTTCAGCGTTGCCAACTCTACGCATTTTCGGTAGATTTACGGAATTGTATCATAGTCTATGGAACTACGAAATTTGAGTTGAAATCTACGAAATTTGATTTCCATGTTGATTAATTTTTTTTGTACTTCGCAGTCCTATATAAAAAAATAATAAAAAACAAATTTTTATCATGAGTGTGAACTTAGCCGACAACCAACAATCGAAAATTTTAACAATCGATGCCTGTCCTGTCCTGTGTGATGCTGCAATAGGGGAATAATAAATGTTTTCTTACTGTCCTGTAATTTTTTGAAAAATTGAGGCTCGCCCTTTTGCGCCGTCAATGACGAATTTTAATGTTCCTTGATATAACGAATTACTAACAATTTTGCCGCCATATTTTGTTTTTCTTTTGTTTTTTTATATACGTATTTAAATTTTGAAAATAGAATAAAAGAGGATTCCATTTGTATATAAACTTTTTATGGAAAATAAAAGATCTTAAACTATAAAGTCGTAACTAATTTAGGATTAAGGTATCCCTAGATTCTGTTGGTGTGTGTATATTATAATTTTTTTTAAGAACGGAGAATGTATTAAAAAAATAATATAAAATCGATTATTAATTACAATATAATACTTATTTTTATCTTCAATATTAAAACTATGATAATAAAAAAATAACTAAAACTAGAAACTTAATTATCATCTAGTCCTACTCCCCGCGATATCGTGCCAAGAACGCTGGCTCCGTTTCCCCGCTGAATGGCTATACTTAGCCTTTGAGCGAGGAAAGAACCAGGCCTCTTATCATCAGCAGCAACGACAAGCCGCGGATGGAGTTCCTTTAGGAACTTCACCGCACGTGGACCCCACGGACCGATAGTCTCTACAGCAAATGGCACAAATATGTAGTCATCTCTCAGAGACTCATATTTTCGCCACTTACTCAATTCAGCTGCCTCTGATACCGCCCCGGCTCTAAACGAGGTACCCCTGAGATGAGAGGCTGCCAGAGTGTCTACGCAAGTAGCATCCCACACTAGGGCTTTACCTCTCTCCCAAGGGACCAATGGTATACCGTCGGGTAAATACATACTCTTGCCATCGTCTCTAAATATTCCACAAGGCTCTAAAACCGAGGGGACATTTATAGAGACAAGAGCCCTTCGGATAACATCGTTCAAAGAACTGTGTCATGAAAACCTACCAGCGCTTTTCTAACATGAGAGTCCGTGGAGCCCAAACTTGTCGACGCTGCTACCACAGGGGCACTGATGGGGTTGACAAATTGCCGCTCCTAGTCGGATACCTACGGCAATGCGCAAGCTTTCCCCATCAAGCAATGTGCCGAGATTACTTGATGGTAAAGCGTGTAACCAGTGACTAGATTCCTTAGTCGAAACAGCTAGAAGGTGTGCCTTATCTTGGTCACTATGGAAATTATGAAACAAATCCTTCTGCACGCCCTGTACCAACGGAATATCCCACTGTTTTTGTTGGTTAACTTCCAGTGGAACATTTTCACCAGGACAGAGCGTTTGCCATGTCTACCCTGCCTCCGTAGCAAATTTTAGTAGACCTATCTACTTTATTATTTAAAATTATGTTACATAAGTCACTGACACTATGCACGGAAGCAAGGAAAGCAGGCAATGCAACGCTAGAAAGATTTCTCACACCAATGCCACCAAATTTTATAGGTAAAGTAGCTTGAGTCCAGGCTGTTGTATTTAAAGTTAAATTTAGAATTTTTCCTATAGCTATTTTAAGATTATTATCAATATCTTGTAAAATATCCGAACATTTCCAGACTGGACTCGAGCGGAGTAAGTATGTAAATCTAGGTACAAGAAGACAATATTTTAAGGTTTAATTTATACAATTTATCAACGTGGTTTACAAAGTGATTAAATTTTGTTTTTAAAACAGGTTTAATACTATTGAAAAACAACGGGGCACCTAGCAGGTATAGTGATTCCGTACTGACAGTTTTTATTCCTGGACAAATATGATTAAAATTTTGAATTAAAGTGTCCCTATGAGAAGTAGATAAATTATTGGAAAAAAATATTTCACACTTATTGCTATTTGGTTCAAGACCAATATTTTTAAAATTTAGAAAAAAATGAGCAAGATCGCTGAGGACGTCATCTGCTCTACCTCCTAGTGTACCGTCATTTAGGTACCAGACATTCAGCTTGGATTTCAAATTTGAAATAATGGGTTGAATTCCCAAACTGAAAAGTGCCGGACCCAGTGGGTCACCCTGCTGAACACCGACAGCTGAATCGATAACATGGTTTTCGTAAAACAAGTTAGTATTTTGACTATAACATTGCCAATCGTAATGATAAATTTCGGGGGAATTGTTAGCCACTTCTTTCAGCAAGGTAAACTGTGAAAAAAATGTCTTTAATTTGTATATAAAATACGATGAAACTTTTCCCCCGACCTAATATTAACTTTGGCTGGTATTTGAAGCCATGGTCAGTTTAACTCAGCTTCATGTCAGTCGATGGTCAAATAATATGTCTTGCAGAAGGCTCAGGCAGACAGAAGGTCAGAAGTGTTATTATAGACAAGTGCTAAAAATATGACAGTTTTCCTTGTGAGTAGAGTATTTTCTACTAACTTTCAGATTTCAGAACTATAACTTTTTAGGGTACAATTTATTACTGCTTTTTTTTATAGGATAAGGGTGACAAACGAGCACACAGTCCACCTGATGGTAAGTGGTTGCTGCGGCCCATAGACATCTACATCTATCCTCGTTTCCGAATCAAAATGCAGATGCGTTGTCATCCGTGAGGACTAAGATGGAATGCCTCATTTCCAGTAAAAAGGGCCTCCGGCCACCTGCACTCGCCAAGCGAAACGCAGAGGTAAACCTCTACTTCACGCTGGTATTCTGTGAGGTCGTGGTACCACCCCGGTTCGAGCCGGCCCATCCGTGCGACAGCAAAAGCTGCCACGTGGCTCTACCACTGTTAATTAGATAAGACAACTTGCTTTGATATTAGATAAGACAACTGCTTTTGCGGTCACCTCCAACTTTGCACTAGTCACATAGGTATGATAAAACTATTCAATTAAGGTTTCCAAATATTGTCTTTTAAATTCGTTTATTTCACATCTTTGTCTCTTAATTTTACATATGAATTAATATCTTAATATATTTTGTTGTTGATATGTAAATGTATAATAAATAGCAAGAAGTAACCTACTAAATAAAATATTAGCAATCAATTTAAATCTGCCTTTTAATTAAGTTGTAACTAAGAAAAGCCAGAAGCGAGGTTGGGAAAGCAGTGAATTGAAGTGAATATTGAAAAGGGATTACAAATCCCATAAAAACATCTAGTTACAGCCTGAGAGGGTTCTGAATGGGTTGTGGGGAATACCAGTGTGAAAAAGCAGCTTAATGCTGCTGTTTCGTATTGTGAGAACCGGAGACCCATTTCACTGGAAAGAAGATATTCTGTCTTAATCGAAGATAGATGTAGATATGTTGCCCATACTACACCATCTACTCACCATCAGTACTGTGTGGTATGTGCTCGTTTGCCAAACTTATTATATGAAAAAGAAGAGAAAAATAAATACAATTATTGGATGTAGCACCGATAAAACCAACCGATTTCCAACCCTCGGCAAGCTTGTAAAAGTTTAGTGTGTGTAGGCCCTTAAGAGACGATCCACAGCTGTTTCGGCCCCTGATGGTCCCTAGGTTTAATTTACAAAGTTAGTAGAATATTAAGCGCACACACTTCTACGCACGTAATGCTCACACGAGAGTTCAAACAATGATGGATAAATTTGATTTTATATAATTGCAAAGTTAAAGTGCAGTCCACTTACAGCAGCTACAGCAGCCCATGGGCATTTACGAACAACTTCAAATAAAAAAGCTACCGGTGAATTGTAACTCGTGTGGACTATTTTGAAATGTTTCATAGCTTGTAATTAAACTGTATTCGGTAAGAAAGTAATGTCTACCTGGTCGGACACTTAAAAAGAAAAAAGACTGGACTAATATAAGGCAGCTATTTCGATTATACAAACAGACATTTTAATTTTATTATTATTAGACTAGAATAAAATAATCCGATGAAGCTGTAAAAGCCAACTGGCTAACAGCGCTAACACCACAGACACTAGTTACTTATAATTAAATATTCAGTGATGCAACAAGCATCGGTGGTTCAGTGGTAGAATGCTCGCCTGCCACGCGGGCGGCTCGGGTTCGATTCCCGGCCGATGCAAATTTGTTTTTGTTGTTTATCGCATTAACTTATTTAGGAATATTGAAAACCCGATTGAAATGTATATATTATATATTAAATAAATACATATTAATTTTAATTTTGCTCAATATTAATCTCTTTTTTTTTTGTCTTCGTAGTCATTACGGTAAGGACGCAGTTAGAAAGCGAGGCGGAGGGGAACCCAAAAAAAATGTTGACTGTGTCCAAGAAATTTTATTGTTTATAGTATGTTGTATTAATCTTTGAAGTGAATGTCTTTTAGCAAGATTACTCAAAAAACTCAATACATCCTTCTGCTTTATTAGCCCGTAAGCCGTTGTCCACAGCGGGGCATTGGCTTCACTCGTTTCAAGGAGAATTTACAGTTATCGATTCGTTTGGCAAGCGAATTTTTCATTGGATTCTCAGTCTAATAGTTTTTTTTATAGACGTAGGGCAAACGAGCATGCGGCATACCTAATGGTAAGTGTCGACCGCCGCCTACAATTTGCTATTTTATAATTGTTCGTTAATACTAGTATCATTAGATATTTCTTGGACATTATGTTTAATATATTGAGAATGTATAAAAAGCAAAATTACATAGAATGTCATATTATTTTATTGCTGGTACTACAAGGTGTACATACATACGTGTTTAGAAAATAAATATATGAAATTTTAAATTAAACAATTCTTAGGTTTATTCCCGCTGTCGCTCATGATTAATGTTAGTCCTTACTATCTACAAGGGTTACAGCTATAAAACAATCTGACACAGTAAGTTGCCTTCGGGTTGGATTTACGACTGTTTTTCCTTGACATTGATTGGTGTTGTTATGGTTTACCTTTTTTGTTATAGATCTATGATTTAGTGTAATTTAACCCAGATAGTAGTCAGTTAGCCGCTAGGCAGAAAAGGGACATTTCCTTTTACTACTTTTTTAGTTATTTCTACCGCCATGAATCAAAGCAGCCTCTGATGTCCATCTTAGTCGTCACGGGTGACAACGCATCTGCATTTTGATTCGTAATCGAGGATAGATGTAGATGTCTATGGGCCACACCAACTACTTATTAGGTGGACTGTGTGCTCGTTTGTCACTCTATTTCTATAAAAAAAAGTTGGAATAAGGTTACACGCGCACTATGATATTCAAAGACTTCAAGTCCGACATCGCACTGTTAAGCAGCGCGGTGAATTAATCGCCCCATTGCCCTCTCAGAAATAAGAGGAGAGGAGCTTAAACTATAACTTTTTTTTTTAATTAATGTATTATCTTTATATATAAATATTATGTACGTGTCAAAACATTGTTTGCCCGTGATGAACTCTTAAACTACGGAACTGATTTAAATGAAATTTTGTATATGTGTATTCCTTGCTCCAACTAACGAGATAGGATAGTTTTATCTCGGTAAGTGACCTCAGTATTTTTTATTTCGATTTTAAGGATTTTAATTCCACTGCTGGATAAAGTCCTTACTAATAATGTGCAAGCGCGCTGTTGGGTTCTTTGAGAAATTTGGGTTCAGACTTAGTAAAAGATTTTTATGGGGAAAAACGGTAAATATTTTTATTTCCAATAGATGAATTAATTATTTATTTTTGTAAATTCACTTCAAATACTTTTTAATTGACACACCACACGATAATTCTAAAGACAAGTGCAAAGAACTCGGGTACTGAGTAACAACTTAATTATATATGTATGTAGATAGATAATTCATCCATCTCGGGAATAAGTAAGGTAAGTGCTGATAATTGCCTTAACGCAAAGGTAAAGTTGGATTAAGGATGAACTTAACTTTGCAGAGTAAAAACCTTTTATACATTACGATGCTCTATTTTTCTGCGCCGCCTTTTCCCTAAAGAGGGTCGCTTCCGATTCGACAGAAAGGCCTCATAAGCGAATGCCAGTCTCACAGGTGGTGTTTAATGGGTAGGCACTTAGAGTGGTTATGTTAGTCGCAGTGAGTCCCACATAACCATGACATGACGGCTGTTGTGGTATGCTTAGAGCATTCCCCACCTCCCTTCCTCGTTTCCGGGGGGTAGTCCTTTCAATTGCTTCTGGGTGCAAAAAAATTTACTGTAAATCATACATTACGATGGTCTATTGTAAATGTAAGTGCATGAGTGCATAAAACAAAAATTATGTGATATAATAATAATAATAATAATAAATAATTTATTCATTGACCAAAATAAATAAAATATTTAAAAGTTAAACTAATACAAAAATGATATTTTTAGAAGGACAATGAAAGGGTTCTGACTCAGCATTTGTTACAGAGAATCTACAACGCTGTTATTCTGTTAGCACCGATATACCTACTTAGTGAGTGAGTTATACCTACTTAGTGAGAGAGTGAGACATCACTGATTATACATATTACAAATAGATTTTAGTGTTAAATTATTCATTTATTCATACAGCCAGTACAAGAACTATTTCATTTACCAGTACAAGTTTTCATGTTATTTTTATTAATAAATTGATAATTAATATTCATGTACAAAAGATAAACATAATATAAAGAAAATATAAACGAAATATAAACAAAAACATATGAAAAAAAAAATAATATTAAAAGTAAGAGCTACAGTAGTGATTTATTTATTCAACTAATTATAATAATTATGCTAGAGCAACATAATGGTTATTAAAAAGAATATTGGTAGTAAATGTAAGTTACATAATTGAATATAACTAAATATGGGATACTCAGCCCCCGCCGTTTTTTTTTTACTATACTATAAATTAACTATTTTAGAATTTTCGCCTTTACTTGCGATGGTGATAGACATTGGTACTTACCAAATTTCGTGATTCAACGGGAAGGTAGATAGGAAGTATTGATTCAGCGAGTTTGCGAATATCAATGTATGTGACGAAATGTGGTTCTTGGTACGAGATTGAGCTACGCTACAGTTATATTACATCTAGTTGTAGCACGACTGAGTAGGTATCAATCGGGGTAGGACCACGCCTTCACAGAATTACAACGCGAAATAGCAACTAAATGCTGCTGTTTCATTATTTACTCGAAACGAGGCATTCGTCTTAGGATGCCATGATGCAAATGTCTATGAGCTACAGCATCCGCTCAGCATCAGGTAGACTGTGGGCTGCTTTGTCATACTTTTCCTATAAACAAGAAAATTGATTACGTTGACTTTGAAGATTAAATTTTTAACTTTTGTAAGAGAAAGTATAGCTTAATATATGATATTAATTAAAACTTAATGCCTCTATTTGTTCCTGAGATAAACGGTCTAGACAGACTGACAGACGGACAAACTACAAAGTGATAAATATGTTTTTCCATTTGAGCTATGGAACTAGTAATTAAATTGTTTTGGCAAGCGCGTAGTCCAAAAGCTACCACAGCCATAGCATATTTGAATATTTACAATGAAAACGTAAAAGCGCACGAAGCCCTGCTTTTAAAAACAAAAAAGAAAACAACAAAAGTCACTTTTAAGTGGTGTAACGCTTCCGTTCGAGGTGAAAGCAGAAAAGAAAAGCTTTTAGTAAAGATGCTCTTTACAGAAAATGTTGGAAAAAAATTGTTTCAACAAGGGAAGTTCGAGCGAAGCTTCGTCAGAGTGACGCTCTTTACACTTCGAGTTCACTATTTTAAGCCGGCGTATGCTTGTATAGCTAGCAAAATGCTAAAGAATAAAATAGGTTTTTTTATAGTATAGGGTGACAAACGAGCACACAGTCCACCTGATGGTAAGTGGTTGCTGTGGCCTATAGACATCTACAATTATCCTCGATTGCGAATCAAAATGCAGATGCGTTGCCACTCGTGAGGACTAAGATGGAATGCCTCGTTTCCAGTAAAAAGGGTCTCCGGTTCTCTACACTCACCATACGAAACACAGCAGCATTAAGCTGCTATTTGACGCTGGTATTCTGTGGGCGCGTGGTCCTTCCCCGGTCGAGCCGACCCATTCATGCTACAACTATACTACAGCTGCAGCATGGCTCTACCACGTATAATGTGGTGCTTGTATTAACGTTTTGTGACTGTTAAGGATTCCATTATCCACAAGGAATCCCAAAATATAGTTCCGTTTTTATTTTCTAGTTGCATAAATTAGATTATTATTCGTGATAAATGTATGTATATGCTATTGTCTTTATTAGATGTTGTAGTTTTACACACTTAACAATTTCTACGTGTGATTGGTCAGTTCGTTTGTCACTTTAGTTTTATAAATAAACAATAGAGAATTAATAAACTATCTTAGGCTAAAGTAATAAATCGTAATTATTTTAATGAGAAAAAAACTAAAATCCGGCTGGATATCGAGTTTGGGCCGCCCGTGTGGCAGGTGAGCATTTTTATACTCAACCACAGATGCTTGTTTAAGAGTACACAGTTATTAGTACTTGTAACATAAACAGTTTAAAGTATTTGTAATACGACGGTAAGAATAGTTTTGGAGTTCTCAAATAAATGCTTTCAAACCACATCATCACCTAATGACCGTCTTCAATTACCTTTTCATGTATGTTTACAGCAACGTCACACTTAGGAAGGACATTTGCTTTAGTTACCACGCTAGGCAAGAGGATTGGAGCCGCAGTTATCCATTAGTTATCAGGACACCGTAGTTATAAAGAAAATGCTGCTGAACATCTCTTGTTTCTTCTGTTTCTGACGCCTCTTATGACATCCACGGGATAGTAAGAGTTAGTGGAATGTCCTATGCCATCACTACAAGGAAACTAAGGCATAGGTGTAGGTTTAATTAAATTAGGACATCAAGTATGGATGTAGCTAGAAAGGGAGTGAAGTGGGGACACGAAAATTTCTTGGAAACCCACAAAAATTGAACTAATTTGTATTATGTAAAAGATCTGAAAAGACCGAGAATAAATCTGTGCGGCAGTAGTAGCAGTACAGGGCACGTGGATGGAGACAGATTACCATATTATCGTTCAGACTAAGTAAGTTTGAGCCGTGAGGCTTTAATGCGTGTGGCAAACGACTAAGTCTCGGCGTCTCTTCAGTACAAATTATATCAATGGCCTCCAAGGAGTTTTAGGGTATTTAGTGAGTTGTGTTGTCAAAACGAACTAGAAAATATCTTTTTACAATATTAAGAAAATAATTCACCACACCCTCACTAGCTCGCTAAATTCCACGGCCGAACATGCGTCTCTCTCTTTAGGAAGATTTGTCTCAATTGCCACACTTTGCAGGCGGGTTAGCGATAGTAGTACCAGACGCTCCGTACTTTGACGCTGGTTCCTGTAGATTGCCTATTATTTTGTTTTTACACAAACTTACTAGTATACAAGAGGTAACATTAAAAAAATCTACAACCGACTTCAATATAAATAAAATGAGAACATCATCAATGTAGTCGAAGTCAATTAAATAAGCGGTATTAAGGATAACTCAAAAACTACTGGTCAGATCTTGATCAAATTTATACGGGACCACAAAAGAAGAACCAGCTTTCAAATAAAGAATCATTAAAATCGGTTTAGCTAGAAAAAAGTTCTGAGGTATAACACTCATATAATACAAAAACCGGAAACCCTTTTTACTGGAAAACAGGCAAACCATCTTAGTCCTCACGGGTGACAACGCATCTGCATTTTGAATCTTTATTGAGGATAGATGTGGATGTCTATGGGTCACAGCAACCACTTATCATCAGGTGGACTGTGTGCTCCTTTGTCATCCTATTCTATAAAAAAAACCAATCGAATTGAGTACCTCCTCCTATTTTGAAGTCGGTTAAAATATGAATCGCACCGGAAAATCTGCTAGAGGTACTTTATCTATACTGTCTAGTCTGAGCCTGTTGGAAACGACTCGAAGTGTGAATCATTTATTGTTTTAAAGTTAAACTTATAGCCTATATACACGGCCCACTGCTGGGCACAGCCCTCTTCTCATTTCTGAGAGGGTTTTAGGGCAAGGAAAGTTCCACCGCGCTGCCCTAATGCGTGTTGGCGAACTTCACATGTCTTCGAAATATATATATTTTTTTCTTATTTGTCAGACATGCAGGTTTCCTCACGATGGTTACCTTCACCGCCGAGCACGTGGTAAATCAGCACTTAAAATTGCAATTAACGATTTCATTGGTGCTGGCGGGGATCGAACCCGGGTTCCTTGCGTACTGTGAAACTACAGCGAGCGCTAACCATCTGAGCTACCACGGCATGCTATTGTTTTAATAGATAGTAATAAAGTAATAGCCTAAATCCCATTACTGGGCATGGATCATCTATGGACAGCCCATTATTATAGATGGATATCGGCTCCCGTTGGGAAGAAATGTGTTAAATATTGAAATAATAATTTTATCGCACCATCCTTTCGTATATGATTCCCGGGTCCCGGTCCATTAATTAGATTTTGCTTGTTAGATATTCTACTTAAAAGGTCCTCTTTATACATGATGTACAAAAAATACAGCATAGTTTGAAAAATTGTAAAAAGAGGCGACAAAAGCAATTTATGGAAGTCAATTGTGGACTTTTGAAAGGCTGTAATGGTGAAAATTATGAAGATAATAGAAACGTACATTTTAATTAAACTTTTTATTAAAAAGAAAACATAGTTAAAAGAAAATATAGTATTACTTACATTCATCATATGAATAAAATTATCTTAGGGAACAAATACTTACTTTTTTAAATAAAAATGCAAAACTGCATCGGCCGGGAATCGAACCCGGGCCGCCCGCGTGGCAGGCGAGCATTCTACCACTGAACCACCGATGCCTGATGATACAATGTCCAATTATTGAATAAATTTTATAGGAAAGTGAGGATAACGTAGAGATCATGAATCAAATTTGCTTCATGGTAGAGCCACCCATAATTAAAAATAGAAGAAGTATCTTTGAAAATTATTGAACACTAACTTTTTAGCATATTTCGTAATTAAGTGACTGAGTTTCAATGTACAATACCGACAAATATTTTGTTGGTGGTATTATTATCATTTAGTCCGTAGAAATACCTAAAATCAGCATAAATTCACTGCTGTGAATGCTTTTTATTCTTGTTTAATTTATCGTTTAAAAGCTTGTAGCGACATCTAGCGTCAAGTGAAGATACGAGTTCATGCATTTTAATAGCTGACTCCATAGAATAATTAAATTCTATGAGCTGTTTCATTATTGAATACAATCGTCTCCATAGATAATCACTAAATACTAGCGCAGCTTGTTTGAAAAATATAAAATCACTAAAAGTATTCTACATTTTCAATTATTTGAACATGTATTAAACAATATTGTAATGTAGTTTGTATAATTTAATGCACATTTTCTCCATTTTTATAACTTTTAACGCTACAGTGTTCGTGTTTTTATCGTTATATTAGGTCGTACGGTATTCTATAAGAACTATTTTTCCTTTTTTTATTTAAAAACATTAGTTACATGCTTAACTTTTGTTTGCCAAAAAGCAAACGCACGCAGCGTTCTTTGTACAGTGAGGAGTATGTATTGATAAGGCCGAGTGGGCTTGGCGAGCCCACTTCGGATGTGTGTCGGTGGACTGCAGTGAGAGGGGTGTCTACTCCCCCAACCGCTGCAGCTTAGATGGAGTCGCGGAGGAGGAGGAGTGTTGGTATGGCGATGCGCCACTCGCCCTTTCCTCCGCGACTCTGACGGGGCCGCACCGTTGATGCGGTGGTGGCGGGGCTGTGGGGGGAGAGGAGTGTCAGTATTGCAAGGCGCCGCTCTCCCTACCCTCCGCGGTCGAAACTTGATTGGCGGTGGAGCCAGAAACCAGATCCGCTTTTGGGTTCGGAAAAGCGGGTGCTACTAAGCGCTCGTTTTTCCTGGCCCCATGGCCTCCGCGTATCGGACTCGGGGGGGGGGGGGGGGGGGTCCGATATTCGCCCTCGGTCTGTTAGAACTCCAGCAGTGATAAAAGCTGTGAAGGCGCGAATTCAAAGAAATCCCAAACGTAAGCAGAAACTGTTGGCCCTTCAGATGGGGTTAAGCAGAACCACGGTGAAAAGGGTGTTAAATGAAGACTTAGGGATTCGGGCATATCGAAGAAAAACAGGACATTGTTTGAATGCTCGTCTAATGGACCTGAGACTGAAGAGATGCCGCGCTTTGTTGAAGCGGTACGCGGGAAAAAAATATCGGGAAATTCTTTTTACGGATGAAAAAATTTTTACCGTAGAAGAGAGCTACAACAAACAAAATGATAAGGTGTACGCACACAGTAGTGTAAAAGCGAGCAACTGCATTCCGCGTACCCAACGAGGTCATTTTTAAAGAGTTGTTTATGAGTTATTATTCAGCACAAGCTGTATAAACTCTGTATTATAGGATCTAAGTAAGCTTAGGGTTCTTAATCAGAATATGAAAACTCTACTATACAACTTTAAGTATTTTGTAACACTTCAAACTGATTTTATCATTAAAGCTGTATAGAAGCTGTTTTTTGCATGCTGTCACTTGCTTATTACAGCTTTAAGTGTTATAATAGTATCATTCAAATATTATTTCTGCAAAATGGTGTATTTGAACTCCCTTCTAAAACTTATTCTTATGCCATAATTGTACACTCTTATAAATACAGTACTTTCATAATTTCCGTCTATGAGAGTGATATAAAATAAAAAATAAAAATAACAGCTATATAGTACAGATTAAGTCTGTATAAGTGATAGAATGTCGCCATTTTGAATGCGTAATTGCGTGTTTAATATATTGTGCTACAGTGAACAAATTAATTTGTTATCAATATGCGTAAAAAAAGAAAAAGATTGGGTGCAGTTAGAGGAAGGATTAAAAAGGGAATATTTAAATATTACAAATTATCAACGAAATAATAGTGATACTGAAGAATATAGAAAAATACTTTAATAAATCAGATAAGCTACAGTCAAGCGTCAATCCCATCGACGGCTAACAAAGAGGGTTCCGTAACAAAAACATTACACAGTGTTAATCATGATCACAGTTATGTCAAATGTAACTTAGTTTTCGGCACCTGATTATGATGATTTATCTTGCAGCAGCACAAGTAGTTCAAATGATGGTAACAGCGAATTTTCAAAAAATGCATTTATTTTGCCAGCAAATAGGGAATTGGTATTGGTTTTTAACAGTGGTAGAGCCACGCGGCAGCTATTGCTGTCGCACGGATGGGCCGGCTCGAACCGGGGTGGTACCACGACCTCACAGAAAATCAGCGTGAAGTAGAGGTTTACCTTTGCGTTTCGCTTGGTGAGTGCAGGTGGCCGGAAGCCCCTTTTACTGGAAATGAGGCATTCCATCTTAGTCCTCACGGGTGACAACGCATCTACATTTTGATTTGTAATAGGGGATAGATGTAGATGTCTATGGGCCGCAGCAACCACTTACCATCAGGTGGACTGTGTGCTCGTTTGTCACCCTTATCCTATAAAAAAAGAAAAAAAAATTGGGCCACAGAAAGAAATATATCTTAAGTAGCTTTAAATGATTTAGCTACAATTGCAAATTGTAGATTTTATAAGCTAGATATATTAGCATCTAATTGCTTTTTTGGCCATCTTAAAAAACCTTTTGATTCCCACAAACTTGGTACAATGAAAATGGAATTTTTCCCTTTCTCTATGGTTTCCAAAATTTTAAACGACATATTTTCCTAAAACGTAAAATAAAACCAGTATAATATACACAACACTCTCAAATTTCTTCACTATAAGTTAACTTATGTATCAAATAAAATATCTAACTCTTTTTGTTTTGCCGTACCTACGTGACGTAAGAGTATGACTAGAAAACAACATGTGTATGCGCTTGCCAGGAGTTACCTATCAACTAAACACCTTAACAGTAAACACAATAACAAAATAAATAGCATGCTCGTACTGGTACCGTAATGCTGAGCGAGATAAAATACTCTGTCATAAAATGTACCTTCCTTATTATTGTTTAGCAAAGTAAGAGATAGCTTTAATTCTTTACTCCACTTTTTAACTTTAGAAAGAAAAGATGTATAGGTAATCTTTATTTGCTAAAGGTCATATTTTTGGTTTGTTTTGTAAATTTAACTGAATCAAAGGGGTAGTAATTTATTGCCAATAAATACAATCATTTCGATTAAATCGCTGGTTTTAGGTTGGTACAAAAATGAAAAAAATATTTTTTCAATTTATTAACTTTTTCTGTGTGGCTTTATATAGTCTCTGTCTTAAAAGAAGTGAAAAAGTAAGCACACTTTTGTCCTTGTCCATAAAATAAAACAACGAAATTATTACTTAAATGAGATAAAGTGAAGAAGGGATAAAAGTGTTGTTTCTAAGTTAAAGGTTTTTCATCTTTTATACATATCTCTAAAGACAGTTATCTGTGATAGTTTAGAAACTACTATACAGCGTCAGTAATAAAAATATTCTATTACACAGCTGATTAAAAACTAATTGCTGTATGATAGAATCCATAACATACATAGTACATCAACTAAGATTATAAGACCCTCGAAATATCTTTTAGGCTGTTTAGCAAATTGTTGCCATTCTAGGACCTATAAAAACAAAATTTAAATTGTAAATTTTGATCACTGTGCCCCAATATGCATCCATATTCACTAATTTAATTATTATCTTATTCTAACCTATAAAATCAATATTTACTTACCATATTTAGTATTTTGTTCTTATATTATTTCGTTATTTTGCTGGCGCGGCAATTTTTTGATAGAAATCATATACAAGTTTACCATAAATCTAATTTTGCACTTTCTATTTACCAGTTATCACCCTCAAAACTCAACTTCTATCCAAGTAATATTAATATGTAATATAATCTTTCACTCACTAAATGTCGCCATCATTCAATAAAGTATATAAATAAATCTATTAAGGTATGTTTGTCATAAATTAATTTGTGATATATGTACCGTTCAAACACCAATTTAGAACGTTTATTTTTAATAAACGTTCTAAATTGAATATGTATTACTTGAGAGATACATTGTGTTTTCATAAGATGGCCAAGTCAATCTATTTATTTAAAATATAAAAGATTTTTAGTATTGGTGTGGTCACTATAAGATGTTGTTAGGTTAGCTCATTACGTAATAACTTAAGACAGAAGAACCCTTAAGTAGGGACTGAATAAATTAACCGACTTGGTATTACATGGATCTCACAACTTTTTACGGTAGAAGAACTGAGTTGCGAGACTTGGCTTAGCTAAAATATGTTTTGATGGTATCTCATTTCTTTTTGTAGATAATTATAGCTAGGTACCTATCTACACCTATTATTCCATTATATTATACACATATAGGTACACTGATTCATTCACTGCAAATGTATCTTTATAATCCTATATATTTATATGGGATTACAAAGTTATTTATGCAGTTGGTGTATCTCAAAAACTAGACCGAAATTGCAAAGTATTTGAATTTTTCCTTGATTTATATATTAAACAATAATTGTATTTCAAATTTGAAGCTTCTATGTCTGCTAGAAGTGCCTTAGAGTTTTGATGATCGGTCAATCAGTAAGTGACAAAATTAAGAAACTTTGACCAGTTATAATTCTTAAACTACTAGTTCAAATTTAATGAAATTTAAATATACCGATGTTATACAATGCCTACTTAGTAATTCAGGCTTCTAGTTTTATCCACAACGAAGTTATAAGGTTTCGAAAATGGCTTGAACTGCTTCGAGAAAAGGATGGTACTGCCGTGCCGCTTTTTTGCTCGAATTGGCGGGGGCACTGCCGTGCCCCAGATAACGATGATGATGAAATTTCGCAGACTTGTGAGATTCGGCAAGATGACCTGGACACGAACACGTGCTGAACATGGTAGACGCTTTCGTACTCCAAAACCCTCTAAAGTGAGAAGAGGTCTAAGATAGTGGGTCAATATAATTTAATATAAGTAGCTTGAAGGTTTTACTTTTTACGTAAACTGACACCTCTTCTACGAGACAGTATAAATCAAGTTGATATATAGAATTCCTTTTGAATTCTCCGAGTTTCTCAGTTTATCATTTAGTACCTGAGCTTTGCTCGGCGTTAGAAAAAAATATAATTTTCTTAGGGATTCACCTCTCTAGAAATACTTGTTTAATAAACAATTAACTAAGTACAACATTTTATTTACATTATTACAGTTAATTGAGAGAAACCAATTGCTTATAAATATAAATATTAATTAAATAGCATTATTATAAAATTAAAAGTATTATATAATTTTAATTGTTACATCGAGAAAATTATAATTTTTTGTAAATTTTTTTAACGTTACCTCCACTTTAGGATTTTCTCCCGTAACGTGCGGGCACGTTAAAAAGAAATCTAAACTCGGAACAATTATTTTTAAGCCATACAAATACTTGTTCTGTACGGGATTCGAATCTACGGCTCTTGGCACTGCAACTCATTGCTAAGCCACTGCGCCACGGATCCGTGGAAAATACTATAATCAAGCATTTTTGACCCAAGCGCTCTTTTAAAAAGTAGTTACGCATAACGCCGCAAATATATGCGCAAACAAAACATTTTATTAGTCTCCGTGTGGTCTTAAATACTAAAAGAATGAAATTTAGAGAAGAATGCAATTTAGACCAAATTCTTTACTTTTTATAACAATTTTTTTATATTTATAATTAAAAAACTTCGTCACGTTGCAGGATTTTGACTCTCATGCTTCGGTATAGTAGACCCTCGCTATAGCCATTGGTCTATTGAGAAGATGATTTTAGTGATGAAATTACCAATGTTATTTTTGGGCAAGTCAAATTTGTTGCTTTACGTGTGAAAACGGTGATAAAACAATGTTTTCTAGGAATTTCACTGGTAAGATCGATTTTTCGCACCCGTAATACTGTAAATTGTATCCAAATTTTAAAAGCCGTTTTAAAAAACTTGATTACAAACAAAAATTATACAGAGTTGCTCGTATATTGGTGTAGAATTCAGTGATTGGATCATACTACGTATTTATGTATTTATTACTACAGATTAATCTTATGTTATAAAAAAGTTATTTGTAAATGATTATCTCAATTATTTAAGACATAATGATTTCTTATATTTACGCGAACACCACACATTGAATAAAACTATTTTTTATGATTTTTATCGCGTTTAATATACTTATTAAGTGGCGAAGCCATTCTGTTTCCAGCAATCGATTACTGATCACCCAGGCATCTGAACCTCCTATTTTGAAACTGATTGCTCAACGGCAACCGTTAGAAACCGCTACAAAGCTGATTGTTTCGCCACTTTGCTATGCTGTTAGCTTGCTAGGTTTATTGATTTTACGATGTCTGTCCGTCTGTCCGTTTGTCCGTCTGTCCCACGATTATCTCGAGAACGGTTTCAAATTTTCAAATTTTGTTTTCAGCAATCGATCACTGATCACCCAGGCATCTGAACCTCTTATTTTGAAACTGATTGCTCAACGGCAACCGTTAGAAAGCGCTACAAAGCTGATTGCTTCGCCACTTTGCTATGCTGTTAGCTTGCTAGGTTTTTTTAATTCCCGACGTTTCGGGTGCTTTACAGCAACCCATGGTCAATGGGGGACTGAGATGTTTAACGTCTCGATGTCACAGTTAGCCCGGCTACCTTCAGTTTTTGAATATAAATTTTTGGTTCGATTCGATCGAGTATCTTGAAATCTTGTAGTGGTATGCTTGGGTTTGGATTTAATTTTGTTCATTATAAGATCCCAAGCAGATGGCAGCACCCACCCATCATCTTTATTGAAATTAGGATGTTTTTTAATTTCAGTAACCTTTCGTATCACCCTTGGTAGGAATTAGTGTTCTTCTGCGAAGATTTGTGGTCTATCGATCTAATGGCGGGGACGATCTTGAACATGTTCACAGATTGCAGATTTCCCAGAGCGTCGGTGCCTCACGTCAGCTATATGTTCTTTCACGCGGGTTGTAATGGAAAATTTTGTTTGTCCTATGTAAGAGAGATCACATTCGCAATTAAGTCTGTACACTCCTGCATCTTGTAGAGGCGTGTGCCTGTTGTACTACCTTGTGTCAGAGGAGTTCAATTAACTGTTCCGTACGGGGAATCAACATCGACTTTCATAAGAAGGGGGGAGTCTCAGTGACAGTTCAGCTATTATTTCGTAAAGACCTCTAATAATTAAGATGATGATGACTAACTAAATTGCGGTAGCTAATCAGATTTCTGCTGGCACATAAGCAGTCTCCTACGGGAGATCCAGTATTTGGCAGATTATAGATGACGCTTTATGAAAGACCTTCTTTTCCTTAATTTTTTTAACCAATTAAAACATAGCTGCACATGGGCCTCTCCTATTGCAGAGACATATTTTAATGATTTTTTTGCACCTTTTGGACCCGGTAGGTGGCGCTGCAGTCAAGATCCAAAAAGCATTCTTGTGAAGCCGGTTCGGATTGCTAGTCACAAATAAAAGCGTAAAAATCGTAAGTAAAAACGTTAAGTAAAAATTGACATTTATTGAGCATAAAATTAACAACATTGATTTTTGATTGTTCGGTAAAGCAGTGGTGTAAGAGACATGTTGCTTCACCACTCAGTTCAGTGAAAAACTCACAAATATCACAATCTCACGTATAAGATCACAAAATAACAATAACCGCATTTATTGTGTACTTAGAAAGTAACGTACGAGTATCAAGTAATTATTCGTTAAGCCAACAGATGGTGCTTTTTTCCCCATAAGTTGTCAGTTTTTCGAGCTATATGGCCTGTCCATTGCCCCTTTTACTTACTGATCCAATGGGCTGTGTCGGTAACTCTAGTTCTACTGCGGATATTCGGATAGGATTATCTTCTGTTGCGCAGATAAACTATTAGCGTAGTCCTCTCTTTAGTTCGCTGAACAACCTTAAGCCTCCTCAGATTCACTGGCAACAAGCAGAGTTTGTAAACTCGTGTTTTTAAGTTTTGAGGAGTATGCGACCAGTATACTCGTATGTAACGTAATCTGGCAAACGTTGCACAGCCCAGTTGTTGGATGTTGAGTTTACCTAGTCTGACAATTTCTTCAGGTAAACGTACACTTCGACAACTTCGAGTGTAGTGTTCCCAACAACTACCGGCATAGGAGTGACATGGACGTCACACATGACCTTTTTCTTGTCTTTGTACGTTCATTTTACATCCGATCTGTTGGGATAAACTATTGTATGATGTTTTATGTATTGTTTAATATGTTAAAATGTGGTATAATTTAGTTACAAAGGAATTGAAGTTTTCACATAAATTAAAGTAATTTGTTTCTACACATGTAAAAATTATTTCTATTTATGTACTTACAGAACTATTTAGGTCAATTCTATCTTTTGTTTTATGCAAATAAATTACACAATAATCTTATTATTGAATGGAGTGTCAGACTCAGCTAGATTAGATAATTTATTGCGATCGTACAAATTTTCATTCCTTTTTTATTTTTAATATTGATGTCTTTAATATTTTAGCATGTTATAAACAGGCATCGGTGGTTCAGTGGTAGAATGCTCGCCTGCCACGCGGGCGGCCCGGGTTCGATTCCCGGCCGATGCAAAGTTTTTTTTTAAACTTATTTTGTTATTTTTAAAAACTTTGCTTATGGTGAACTAAACTTTATTCTCATAAAACGACATTTTTGTTTGAAATGGATGAAGGTGGAAGAGGTTCGTTAAATATTAAAGCGATATTAATTTGCTTACCTTACAATGTTGACGCATTTGTTTTTTTTCTTATTTTAGTAAAAGGTGACGGACAGCCGCGTCAAAGGAGCGAGAAGTCTGCTTCTGCGGCAATATGCAAACGGTAGGGAGTACATTGGGAGAGGCCCACGACCAGTAGTGGACGTCTAGGCAGTGTGTTTTTTTTTCTATTTTACTGCTGCTATACATGCAGCACCTTATGTTTCTATCGCTTTTATGTACACTTTGTTGTTGCTACATTTTTTTATCATCATAATAGCTTAAAGTATACTTTTCTTTCTTAAGACTTAACTATGTAACAATGTTAACTATTTTTTACTTTTGTACATTGATATTATATTCTATTTTCATTCTTACAGTATTTTCTACTATTTAACATAACGTTTTCTTACAATTATTCTAAAGTTATTTAAAGTAAAGTCCTTAAATTAAGTCATTTAGTACGCCACCTGTTATCTAATTATTATTTTTCCTTCTTTCTTTCATACCTGTTTTTCTCCCATTTTATATTAATGCTTAGTAATGATCTTATCCGCTCCCTTATTTCAGCTGCCAGAAGATGAAGGGCAAGCTGTCGGTCAGACACAATAGAGCTGAACGTGAGTCGCTCAGGATTATTCCTTTCTTCAATTCGCCGAACTTGCACATAATTTCTATCGCTTTAAGTATTGCTCGTATTGTATTTAAGCTCTGCTTGGTTAACGCTACATTAACTATCTAGCCGAAAGGCAGATTTACGTATTTCGCTGCCACCTTTCCATACACTGACAGCGCCACCAAATTTCACTTCCAGCTTGCTGCTATCTGTGTGTGTGTGTGTGTGCCTTGACTTTAGGCAGTCAATTGCTTGTTCCTGATCTCGAGAGCTTATCAGCTCAAACGATATTCGACATCTGTACGGGCAAGCCATCATACATTCAAATTTATTTTGTGCTCACGCTTGCAATCTACTTTCGGGGCGTATGTTTAATTAGTAATAATTTTATTATATTTAACTTCAAATCAGTACGTCAACAACCGCTCGAATTATTATTAACTAAATTATAACGAATTATTATTATGGTATTAACACTTTTGTTTGGTTTCCTCTTGACGTGCTCATCAACAACTCCAACTCTACTTCTTGAAAATGTATGGCCCTGCAAACCATACAATATCTTTCAGTAGGTTGGGGTAGGCAAAATGTACTTATTGGTATTTTGATGTCTCTTCCCGGAAGTTGGTTCAGTGGCTTTCCTCGTTTTATTTTGTAGAGCGAAAGATGTTTTATTTAGTAGGGAATATCTCTGCCAGTATAACGCTAGACGTGAAGGAGACTGTTCTGTGACTTTTACGGATTTTGATTACGAATATTCTTGTTATGTGCTCCAGTCTTTTTTTCCATGAAGTTTCTTTAAATTGTAGATGAAGTATCTCACTTTAATTTTTCAATGATTTAAAAGAAGTTGAGGGAAATAATCATAATTGCGAAGGAAAATGTACTGTTAGCATAACAGTTTTCAATTAAAAACTTGTTATGGTTGCGTGTAAGTTAAATAATATAATAAATACCCTCAGAAAACTTTCCTCCGACCCAATTTTAATTAATTGGCAAAGTTCTAATTATTGGCTGTATCACAATAAATACCAAAATAATAACTTTTTGTTCCAAACATTTTAAAACTCTACCTAAAATTAAACTCAGCCTTTGTTTTTTTTTATACTGCTTCTAATATAGGTTTCTAACATTTTCTTGTTTCAACTTTTTGTATAGAAAGGTAAAATATAAATTTAGTGAAAGTAAATCATTTTAATATTTTTCCTTTTAACGTAAGAACCGGAAACTTTTCGCGCTTCTCTTTCTTATTTGTAATGTTGTTTATTTAGATATTACGTACAGGTTGGCGATTTAAGACGGGATATTAGTGAAATCATAAAATTAAAATAAGTCTCTGGTTGTCAATTTTAATAAAACTATAAGAACTGCCCTAAGGTTCACTGAAAAAAAAAATGCTGTTAATTGTTAACACATAAAATACTGTCGACACTTAAAATATTTATATTACTAAATTAATCCAAAATTGCATTTCCTTAGCACAGAACAGATTTTTTACGTGGTAGAGACATGCTGCAGCTATATTTGTAGTATAGTTGTAGCACGAATGGGTCGTCTCGACCGGAGAAGGACCACGCTCTCCCAGAATACCATCGTAAAAAAGCAGCTTAACGCTGCTGTGTTTCTTATGGTGAGTGTAGAAAACCGAAGACCTTTTTTACTGGAAATGTGGCATTCTATATCAGTCCTCACGGGTGACAACGCATCTACATTTTGATTTGTAATAGAGGATAGCTGTAGATGTCTATGGGCCTCAGCAACCACTTACCATTAGGTGGACTGTGTGCTCGTTTGTCATCCTTACCCTATAAAAAAAGATTTTTTTTTTAAATATTAAAGGTAAATACACTCATATTTTTCCCGATTGGAGTAGATCCAACCATAGACGTCTGAAACCAATTTCAACCAAAGATAAATAAAGACAGATGTATCGTCATGTCGCCGTCTTTAAGGACTAAGATTAGATTGCTCACGGAATGTAATTATGCTGATTTGATTACTTTTCAATAAGGATTTTTTTACCATTACGTGGATTGTGTGCTCGTTCGTCACCCTATCCTGTAAAAAAAGGAACTACTGTTTAGCGGTAGAAGAATACAGCACTAGTTTCCGCAGACATACTAGAGTCATTCTAGAGTGAAAGACGAAGAAAGGAATTTTTCATATTACTTTTACCGTTACCGTTACAGCCCATCAAAAGTCCACGGCTGAACAAAACCACTGAACAGATCTCCCCACATAATCGGTTAAATGTGAACCGAGCTATTCAGCGTGGTGGGCTTTAAAATCGCCAAGTATCACGATCTCTACGTATGGAATCTGTGGTAGTAAGAAGTCTGTAGCCATTTGGGCGTGGTTAATGGGTCGGTTTGTGTCGGCATTACTGCTATGGGACCTATACAGGCACTCGTAGACGCGGGAATGGTCGTCGCTGTCTACACGCAGCCAAAGGATGGACAGGTACCTTCAAGACTGCCCAGGCGTCGAGAACAGATATCCTCTCTGATGTATACCCAAAGTTTAGCCCGGGGCACAAAGAAGTGTTCTAAAATGTACCTCGGGTAGGACAGGTACGAAGTATCAGCCGGAGAGGACACCAGCGTCTCCGTCAAAAAGATCAAGGCCGGCTTCGCTGTCTCTAGATGGTAGTGAACGGCAGTAAGGTTCGAGTGAAGTCCACTGATGTTGCAGATGTCCACGGATAGCGTGGCAGGGGTCCCCATGGTTTTATCGCTCTGTTTGCCTCGTGCAGTGTTAGTATAGGGCGGGATTTTGCCTCCCCTCTTCCCTGCAGAATACGCGGGGCAGCCAGAGCACGCACGCTCAGGAGGTAGAGGGTAGCTTGACCGTGAATGCTCAGTGAGGAATTCTCCATTACCAGGAGTGCTCGTACCCTCCTGGGGTATTCCTTTCTTTTTAAATTCCGCTACCATGTTATGTTATTGGGGGGGGGGGGGGAATTTGGGCCTCCGGTGACCCGCACTAACCAAGCGAAACGCAGACGCATAGTTTTTACTTTACGTTGGTATTCTGTGAGGTCGTGGTACTGCCCCGGTTCAAGCCATCCATGCTACAGCAGAAGCTGCAGCGTGATTCTACCATTGTTGAAAAAAAATCTTTTGTTGGGTGTGAAAACAAACACACTGTCATGGTAACGATCGTACAATGTTCAAATAAGCGAAATTTTCTTAAAAACTTTGTGATATATTACTTGGGAGATAACTTCTCGTTAAATTTAAACCATGTAATTATAGAAAGTAGTTTATAATTAGATTAAGGCTTAGAGTCTCTTTTATTACGCAAAATAAAATGGAAAGTATTAGATTTGACAGCAAATGTCGAATTCGCGAAGACTGGCGCTGTGGCTATGAGAATTGTTTCGTGTGAAATATTCTTCTTAAATCATAGGAAGCTATAAATAAATCGAGTATTGTATAAGGCCGAAAAAGTTTATGCATTTTTGTGTATTATTTTTTAAGGCTGTGTCTCAAATGTGATTTGATTTAAGAATGGCTTTCTCAAACTTATAGCCCTATAAACTATTATTAAATTACCGAGATGGTGGCGATCACTTAAAAAACTGATCATAGTTTTTTTTTTAATTTAAAACGTAGTTACAAAGAATATATTTTAATTAGTGTGATTAGTTAAACGCCTTCGCTCCGCGGATCCTTTATTATTAAAACTATGTTGCAACGCAGCCGCAAGCACACGCGATTGTGGAGTTGGTAGCGCGCGCAATTTTTTTTACTGATATGAAATGAGGTGAAATATTTGACAGATTTCATAGTTCAATGTTTCTTTCTGTCCTATTAATTATATTTCATATCAAAGAAAATTTTAAAAAAGAAATAAAAAATGTGCAAAAAATTAAAGGGCGAACTACTGAGACATTTGTGTGTTTATATGATATTCTATTGAGATTTTATTTAAAATTAATTTCTTCATCATCATCATCATTACAGACCTTCACAAGTCCGCTGCTGAACATAGGCCTCCCCCAAGGAATGCCACAAATCACGGTCCTGAGCCACCTGCATCCATTCCATTCCCTGTGTAGTGGCGGGTAAGAATACTCACTCTCTCTCTTCCCATTCCTTCCATTTCCTTCTCTATTCCCATCTTCCTGCGGGTGTCGTATGAGGCGACAGAGGGAAACTGAAGCAGAGGATGGGCAGCAGTATCTTTCTGATAACAGTAAAACAACAAAAAATAACTGCGGTTGCCAACCCGCTCGCCAAGCGTGGCAACTATGGCAATATACCCCCCATGATAGTAACAAAATTAATTTCTTAATTAAATGAAATGATGTAACAAAAAACTTCACCTCAGTGTCGACTAACGACATCAAGTGACGCGTCATTTACTGACTGGTTGACTTGTTGGATGAAGCCAGTCAGCCACTACAAGATAAATCTTGTCGCAAAACCCTTACGATGAACTGGCGAAACCCTAGGGCCTTGGGGTTCAAGTACTTCACTTTGAGAAACCCTGATAAGGATACATTTTCTTTTAAATTGTTATTAGACCAGTCAACTTTTTTAAATCATCTTTCTTCATAAGTTCTGGAATGGCATTTTTATGATAAAAATAAAGTTTGTGTATTTTTATAACAGATTTTATCGTTTGGTATCATTTTTACAACAGCAAAATGTTATTCTATATATAAAGCAGTGATACATCAGAAGCTGAGCACTCGTTTTAGATTTCATAATAATATGCGAGCAACCAGTCGGATTTGGATTTGCTCCAGGCAGCTTATATTATCTTTCGAATTCAGTACGTTCCCCAAGGAGAGTCGAATTAGGTACGTTTTTCTAAAACCCTTACAAATGATAAATAAAATAGGACGTTGCAGTATTTTTAGGTTTCCGCACCCCAAGGGTAACCAACGGGACCCAATTACTAAGCCTCCGCTGTCCGTCAATTTTCACATAACGTGTACTTCAATATATATATTTTGAAAACCTATATATATATATATATATATATATATATAGGTTTTGATATTGCAAGGAATATAAAAACCTCTAGTGAAATACCTAAGCACTTTCAACTAGAGCCCCTTTCCTTCAATCACTTAGACAGGTCACTCCTTTATGAGATTGTAAATAACTACATCGATATCACCATCATCGGTAGTTACGAGTATATATGTGTAGATGTCCTTTAAGCATTTTCTAAACGGATGCAATCCAGCGTCCCAACAGATGTGACCTTGTTTGTTGCCATCCATCTAGACGGCAAAAATGTAATCCAAATTTTTATTTGACCTTCAACGTCCTTCGAACAAGGGCGCGCGCTCCCATCCGCAGTTGGACTTGGAGCTCGTGGATTACATCCGTTTAGCCGGCAGACTACATCTTACAAAAGAGCAAAAGACATTTGTGCTGCGGCATTCAGCGGGTATGCATGTAGGTATGCGGGTACAAAATGTCGTCTACGAACATTATAAATAAATAAATAAACAAATTGACAGCCGTTCTGAGGCCGATACAGTTGGTCTCATTTCTTTTTTTGTATGATAGATCGTACCGTTTCCAGTAACTCCTAAAAATTTACTCGTCCATTCTTAAAAAGTTATAAATCCCTTTCACGTCCAACAACTGCGAGAAGCTTAAATAGCTGAGAATTAATCGTCCCTTTTCTTTTTTGTTTTTCGTCTTCAATTGAGCACAAAACTGCTAAAGCAACACCTACCTTTTGTAATTTGGACAAATAAGGAGCTGTTTCTACAACTTAATATCACGCGAGCGCGATTCACAGTGAAGTTCAACCGTGTTGGCGCTTGTTGTTTGTGATCCGGGTAGCCGAAACACAATTTACGAATAGAAATCAAGCTATCAATTAAGGTCACCTCTGTTGGCACGCTAGATTACATCCGTCCGGAACATGCTTTAATGTTCAAATTACAATTAAGCATACCATCTAGAAATCCAAGATATCCGTGTGATTTCTCCAGCGATCCGTAGGGTCTCGTCTATACAAAACACACCAAATAATATATCCCGACAGTCACCATGGTAGATTCATTCCATTCATTACCAAATTAACAACGTTATTACAAAGCAGCTTTTGTTTTTTTTATTAACACTATTATTTGAGCAGTTAACTATGTATTCATTTATAATAAATTACATCGATCACTAATAGAAAACTAGATCCACAATGAGTGACAAAAATGTCCTTACCGAATGGGAGCCCAATCGAACATTTGGGTGCGCTTTTAATTTGTACGTAGCTTTGTGAATACAACTTTAGGCACTGCATTTAATGTGTAATTTACATTAATGTATATTTATTTCAAGTAGAATTACGTCAAAACAATTGGCGACAGTTTTTAGAGAACTTTTGCATGGGATTGTGTATCTAGTTTTTTATTAGCGATCGATGGTATTATAGCAGCAATGTATTATAATTAAAGACATTTAAGTAGTTACCTATATATTTAAATCTCTTTGATTATAATGTACTGTAAAGATACAAGTATTGCTGTTACAGTTGGCAATTCGAATAAATAAATAAAACTTTTATACACGAGCGCATAAACAAATACGTAATTTAAAACAATGTTTTATGTTACATTTAAAATAAATTCATACCTATGAGTATAAATATAATTGAAGTGTCTGTTTGTAAAATCGAAATAACTACTTTTTATCGAGCTCAGTGGGTTATTTGTATGCCATTAAGACACGAATAACCACTTTATAAAATGTTTGTATGTCTATTCGGACTAATTTTTAGAATGGTTCAACTGATTGTGATAAAACTTCATGAACATATAGAGAGCAAAGCCGGGAGTGATCGAAGCTATATTTTACTATATTTTGTCCTAAAAACTTAAAGATTTTTTTTTGTGAAAATAAAATATTGACAAAATAAATGCTTATTGATATTTATTTAACAAAAATCTAAATGAAGCCTCATCTAATAGATCTCATCCAGGCGAAGCGGGTTTATAATCAGATAATAAACATGAGAGTTTAGGTTAATTCTTTGTTAGTGAACATTTTTCACATCTGGCGTAAGTCACTTAGTAGCAGGTGTTACCAACATTTTACTCGCGCTTATTCTAATGAAAAATTTCATTTCACAAATTCGTTACACTTTATATTAAAAAAATTGTAGTATATTTGTAAAAAGCAATTCGAAGCTAAAGTCTGAGCCTTCGACGATGATGCCGTAGCCGGTGTGAATATTCTGTCTAGGGGTAAGAGATATGATTATACTACTATCTAGGAGAAACTATTAGCTTTTCTGGCACTACACACATAGAACGTAATGAGGCGATGGATTCTGTTACGGCATCACCAGACGGCATCCTTTGCTTAAATCTAAATCAAACATATTATGGTCTGATGGCGTTGGCAATAATCTCAAGCAGATAAACAATACCGAGGCAAACCTTTTTCAAAAGTATTTAAAAAGTTTAGACACTGTATGCTCTTAATGGGGCAAACTCTTGTCTCAAACTAAAGCACTGGCAGTGACGTGTAATAAATTCATGTCTCTCTGAAAGAGCTCGCGAATAACGTGCACTAAACTTAATAAGATACGTATATCCGAACGATTTCTAGTACATTGCACGTATAGAAAAAACCATATTTAGAGGTGTTATTCACCACAAAATAACATAATCTTACATTTTAAGTGATAGAGCCATGCTGCAGTTATATTATGGTTGCACCACGAATAGGTCAGCTCGACCGTGGAAGGACTACGCTCTAACAGAATACCAGCGTAAAATATCAGCTAAATGAACATTATGATGCGTATCGTATGGTGGATTTAAAGAACCGGAGACTCTTTTTAATGGAAACGGGGCGTTCTATCTTAGTCCTTAGGGGTGACAAAGTATCTGCATTTTGATGCTTAATCGACGATAAATGTAGATGTCTATGGGCCACAGCATCCAGTTACCATTAGATGTACTGTGTGCTTGTTTATCACCCTTACGCTATAAAAAAACAATTGCCGTGTGGTGACGGTGTAAGAGAATCCATTAACTCGTCTCGATATGATTTACGATAAACCACTATATACACATCCACCGTAAGTATGAGGAAAGGAAAATAAAATAGCAGCAGTAACTTCCTAATATAACAACTTAAGGTAATAAAAAACTGCGTTTGACAACCCGCTTGCCAAGCGTATTAACTTTGGCAAATATCCTCTGTATGAGGCAATCTATGGGTCATGGGTCCCCATGATGAGCAGATGACTCTTGATAGGCTATAAAGAATGAAAAAATTAATGAATATTAGATTTAAATACTTAAGGTACGTACATAATAAGTAGTCAAGTATAAAAGTTATAATTTGTCTATTAGCTTAGCACATTTATCACATTAATAGGCTTTCCTTAATTTTGAAAAATTTGCCCATAACGCTAACGTCAGGTATTTAATAAAAATAAGTTAATGAAACGCGATAGAATCCGTAAAAGTAGTTTAAATTAACTAGGTAATTAATACTATTTATGTACAAAACACTTGGATTTAAAGTAAAAATGTAAAGCTACAGCCTTTAAACTTCCCATTGCTGGGCACAGGTGTTCAAATGTTCACCGCGTTGACACAATGTGTGGATAAAAATTGTGTTGGAAAACTTCGCATGTCTTCAATTTTTTTTAAATCTATCAGTATTGCAGGTTTACTCACGATTATTTTCTTCACCGCTGAGCACGTGGAAAATCAGTACTTAAAATTAAAATTAACAATTTCATTGGTGTCGGCGGAGATTGAACACGGATTGTTATCGTACTGTGAAATTTATATCGAGAACTTAGCCCTTGAGCTACGGTTCTTGGCCTCCTCTGGTACACCTGGAGTACCTACATTATTTTCTGTGAAATTTATATTTGAAAGGATTCAAGGTATCAAAATCACAACTCAGTTATGCTGTGTACATAGGTTTAATAATAAGTCGGTGAAAATCTGTACTGCCAACAACTAATGAGACTCAATCGAGAAGTTGAGAAAAACGGCCGGAATTGATCAACAGAAAAGGAGTGGTGGATATTAACGCCAGACCACACACATCTTTGCCCACTCAGAAAAAATTAAGAGAGCTTGGTTGGGAAGTGTTAATGAATTCACCATATAGTCCAAAACTTTGCACTGTCAGATTTTCACTTGTTTCCATCTCTTCAGAATTCTTTGGGTAGTAGCGCACTAAACAATCTAATTTAATATAATATGTATTACTTGTGAGATATAATGTGTTTTCATGCGATTGCCAAGTCAATCTATGTATCAATCTATGGACTGAATAAATTAACCGACTTGGTATTACATGGATCTCACAACTTTTTACGATAGAAGAACTAAGTTGCGAGACTTGGCTTTTTTTTACAAGTTATGTTTTTGATGGCATAGAAAATGAACATGAACTAGAAACGCCCGTAGATATTGCGATAAGCAACTTTTGAGTTGCGCAACTTCAACGAACTTTCGTAGTTGTCAAGACTTCATTAAGTTAAACGAAGGAATAACTTTCTAGTATTTAAATAAAACTAATTTAACGGATTATAACGCGTATATTAACTTATTTAATATTCCCTTATTCTATAAACTTATTTTATAAGTTAATATACGCGATAAAATCCGTAAAATTAGTTTTATTTAAATATGTAGTGTTCGCGTAAATATACGAAATCATTATAACTTTCTAGTAGTTTAAATACCTCTTTGATGCGTTATATTTTATAACTTCGTAAACGTTTGAAAATATCAAAGAGTGATTGAGGGTTAATTATTATGTTATTTGGATTTAGGACTTAAATTATCGTATTTAGAATAATTTTCAACTCTCTGTGCATATAATAACTTTAACTTTACAATGCGGAATTTTTGGGGTTAAATTTCTTTTTTTCTTTACTTTCTTTCTTTTGCCCTCTATATTCCTTTCAATAATAGTTTTAACTAAGTTATCGTGTCATGTAATGCTTAAATTTTTACATTCATGTTTTTAGTTTGGTTACAGGTAACATATAAATATATTAATAAAACATTTAAAGGAAACCCTTATTATAATTGTTACTTATATAGTTGGGTTTAGAATTTTATAACAAATGAACGCAGGAACCTCCTTAGAACAAACGAGTAGAAAACTTGGATGCTTACGCTAGAACTGATGCCAAGTTTTATTTTCTCAATTTTCCTGTAGGAGTTGAGAACCACTTTTTTATGTTCTATTTTAAGTTTTCCCATTTAATGTTTTTTTGTTGTAAAACTTTTGCGCATTAGGTTTCCTTTCCTAAACGATTTTAGTGGTAAAACGCTTACTGGACAAGAGTCCACTTATGTAGGTACCATTCTCTTACCTGCATTCAGGACTCGATAAGTTTACCAAATTTTATTAAAACAGGACATTAATAACGTTATTTTCACATAAATACTTTTGTAATGGTAGTGTGCAATTAATTATTATGACCTTCTTATTCTAACGATGAAAAGACGTTATCAGTTCTTTCATTCTATAGAACAAAGGTGACAAACGAACGCACAGTTCACCTGATGGTAAGTGGATGCTGTGGCCCAGAGACATCTACATTTACCCTCGATTAAGAATCAAAATGCAGATGCGTTGCCACCACTGAGGACTTAGATAGAATGCCTCGTTTCCAGTAAAAAGGGTCTCCGGTTTCCTACACTCACCATATGAAATACAGCAACATTAAGCTTTTATTTTACGCTGGTATCTAATCTGAAAACGTGGTTCTACCCCGGTTGAGACGAGCCATTCGTGCTACAACCATAATTTAGCTGCACATTGGCCCTACCACGTATAGAATTCATGGGACGTCCCTCCATATAGAAAGGGTTTGCCTTAGTCGCCATGCTTGAGAGATGGATTGACGATTGCAGTACTAGACGTCATTTGCCTCGGGATGAAACGGAATGATGGATTTACTTAAGCCGTCACCACGCGACCACTTAACAGTAAAAACACTGAAATTTATCGAAGCAGTAAAAGTGTTTGCGTAAATTTACCTCCGATAATGTTTGAACGAAAACGTTCTCCATTATTCTCAAGGGTACAATTTATTATTTCGATAAAGTGTTCCAGTTGGCATTTATTATTGTTCTACAATTTATTATATTTACCTTGTTTTTGACCCAGTATTTGTATTAAGCCATATGTTTTATATGCCTCAATTTTTAATTTATTTATTGAATCAAGAAACTACTTTACAAAAGAATCTTATGGAAAAAATATTGACAAACACTTCATCTTCCTACTCACTTCAGTACTAGATTTATACTTTAACTTTTCAAACTTCGTCAGGTCATAGACCTGTGTTACAAAGTCCTTCCTAATTAATATGTTGGTGATGACGACCTTCCGTAAATGTCCCCGGGCTGGAAGTGTTATGATAAACATTAAGAATTATTTCTTTTATTATTTTTATAGTATAATGGTGACAAGCGAGCACACAATCCAACTGATGGTAAGTGCCTATAGAAAACTACATCTATACTCGTTTGCGAATCAAAATGCAGATGCGTTGTAAGCCGTGGGGAATAAAATGGAATGCCTTTTTTCCAGTAAAAAGGGTCTTCGGTTCTTTACACTCACCATACGAAACACTAGTATTAAGCTGCTAATTTACGCTGGTATTCTGTGAGAGCGTGGTCCTTCTCCGGTCGAGATAACCCGTTCGTGCTACAACTATACAATTAATATAGCTACAGCACGGCTCATTCACGTTTAAATTAAATTAACTGTTTGCTGAAATCACTTTATCTTTTTTAAAGTTGTTCTATACTAAAGAGGTTCTGTTCCTTAAAAAGACATAATATAATGTAAAACAGTTAACCCCTACAGTTGGTTACAGTACTTCTTTCTTTTGTAAGAGGGTTGGAAGAGGGCGGAGTCTACCACGTATTCATATTTTGTATAAAGTTTTGCTCTAATTTCGAAAAACATTTAGAATACCTATACACTTTAAATTTAATAGCACTAGACAACGAAGGTTCAGACTACGGACATAGCTTTGAAAACAATGATGAGAAAAAAATACTTTGGCTGCAGTTTCTCGGCGAGTATTCAAGTTTTATTGCTACTGTTTGCCAACTCACACCTAGATCTACGTCGTCTTGTTTACTTTTTACACAATCTTGAATCTTCTTACAATTCATAAAACTCCGCTGCCGGACATGAATCTCTCCCATTGGAGAAGGAATTTGTCATACCACACACGACAGACGGATTGGTTGAAGTAATCTTTGACGTCACTCTTCACTGTCACCGGCCTGGGAATTTCGCGTCTGACGCAGCTGAGATGGTTATACTGCCATCTGATGCAAGACTTAAGTTCTTTCTAATCTACATTGTCGCCTGTTACGACATCCACGTGACTATGAGTGTAATTATTTATAATACAAACTTAAATTGAGAGCTCATTTCAAACAAACCTCTTTTTTTTTACATGGGGAAATGCCTACGCATACCCGCCTCGCGGGGGCAAGGACGGGTTATGTCGGACTCGCACCGACTAAAACCCCATGGTGTTCCAACCTAGTCGCATATTGGCAGGGCCACGGGAACGCTTTCGCACACATCCGCGGCCCCACCTGCGCTGGCCGCCCCATGGCGGCCCCTCCTCGGGAGAGGAACACTCCTCCCCCATCTCCTTCTCCAGTAAGGTGCACCAGAACACATGGCGCGCCCTCCTCCTCGGCCTCCAATTTCACATGCGCAACCGACGCCCCCGTGTCCGATGCGCGAAGGCCATGGGGCCAGGAAAAACTAGCACTTAGGAGCACCAGCCTTCCTGACCCCAGCAGCGGATCTGGTCTATGGCTCCGCCGCCAACCAAAATTCGGCTGCGAAGGGTAGGGAGAGCGGCGCCTCGCAATACCGGCACTCCTCTCCCCCCGCAGCCCCACCACCACCGCATCAACGGTGCGGCCCCGTTTGAGTCGCGGAGGATAGGGCGAGTGGCGCATCGCCATACCAACACTCCTCTTCCCCCGCGACTCCACCCCGGCTGCAGAGGTAGGGGTGGGAAGGACACCCCTCTCGCAGCAGCCCACCGACACACATCCGAAGTGGGCTCATCAAGCCCACTCGGAGTGGCCACCTCGGGCCGGCCCTACACCACGGGCCAGCCAAGGGGTTCCTCTTTATTCACCGTGGGTGACCAAGCCACGGCTACTAAGCCCCCCCGCCACGACAAGGCGGGAACCCGTTCGGGGGGGTCAAACAAACCTCTAGCTTAAATGTTAAATTATATTAGCAAGCTCCAATACTCTGTTATGATTTAATATACGATCCAATTTACGTTTAATTTACGCACATTAATGTACGGCAAAGAGGATTCAACTCGTCTTAAAATGACATAGTTATTGGCCTAATATAAGGTTGTAAGAACCTCTTACATAAAGAAGCGTTGTTATTTAATATTGTTCTTTACGTATTATTAACCAACAGCACATCGTTTAAGCTAATTTCTTTCGCAATTTTTTTTAAATTTGAGAACCTGAGAATAACTACATTAGTTATAATTGTGGGATAGAATTTGAAAAAGCTTTTTAACTAAATAACTTAAAAGTAATTTATAACTTAGCGACTATTATGTTTTAAGCTCTCTAGGAAGTGTTCACAAATTTCTTCCAGTGTACAGTCAGTAATCGGTTAACAATAATTAGCAAATTCGAAGGAATGCTTGGGAAATGGGAAAAAGTTAACAACTTTTGTCGCACTTCTCTATGTTCCATAACGGCCTTACTAATAATGTCCTCCAGACCGAATTTAGGCGTCGGGAGCCGGTCTTAATGTTTGAGATATCTGCGCATGACAGCAACAGTATTATAATGCACGAGTGTGGACACAAGCATAACTGCCCTCTCTATTCTCTCACTCACGTATAGTCTAATGGGACGGCAATGTTATATGACTGGAGAGAGATTAGGCCTAGGAACAAGGCAGTTTGTGTACTGAGGGTGAAATACCGTTTACTTTCCGACTCCAGGCTGCTAATTATAAAAATTTCTTGACTGAAAAACTCAATAACTTATTTTGGCCTGGCCCAGGACCAGCAGTCGGCTACTAGTATGTAGTCAGCTTATAAAAAGCCCACTGATGGACACACTTGGCAAGCTTATTGTTTGTCAGGAATATGCGGCTGCCAGTCTCCTGTTTAATTTTCTTCTGTCACCTCTTACGACACCCGCGGGATGATATGCTGTCGTGGGATCTCATACGCCTCTACCCTAGTATGTAGAATTCACTAAATTAATAATTAATAGAATCAATACGGAAATTCAAGAAAGAGGGTAGTACCCACCCAGGCCTACTCGTAGGCAGAAAAGGACGTAGCAATTTGAAAGTAGTAATTTGAAAATTACCAAAAATACAAATATTTTATTTTGGGATAGACATTATAATAGTTGTCGCGTCGCTATTAATTATTTTATCAATAAACTTTGTTACATTGGAAAGAAGTTCACTTAAGTAATTTATGACAAACTTTTAATGCAACCGTAACAAGTTTGTAATTGGAAATTGTTGTGTAAATATTTATGCAAGCTGTGATATTTATATTATTTGTGTTCTTAATTATGCCAGTAATACAACTTGGTGTTTATACCTTTGAATAAATAAGCTACATACTTCTTTTTAAGCCATGCCAGTATTATTTAACGAGCAAAGAATATTAGGCAAAAAAGTAACATTCTATTTATGCGACTACTACTTCGGCCTACGAAGAACCGTATTCAGGCGATAAGATATTTATTTCGTTTCGTAGTAACCAAGCAAGCTGAGTTTGGTCCTTGTCGAAAATAACCAAATTGTCAAGCAAGCAAAGCAATTCAGTAGTGAAAGAAAATATCGTGAGAAAGTCTGTATGTCTGAGAAGTGAAAAAAATATGTATTTTACGATAATGTGGATGCCGCCAACACGCATGGGGACAGCGCAATGGACTTTTCATTGTCTTAAATTCCTTTTACAAAGAAGATCAGGCCGGTGCCCGATTTAACCAAATGTCATCTTAGGCTTAGTGTTAATAAGGTTTAATGTGGACTTTTCTTCTTCCTCTTTAACTGTGAAATGTTTATTCAATGGTATCAATATAACATGTGACATATGACATGTAACCGTCTTTTTGAAGTCGGTTCCTATTTTTATAAGTTTAATTACCTTTTTGAATTATCTAACGAATAGCATATGTTCAAGGTAACAATTAGGTAGTGTTACGGCCGGCAGCTGCCTATCCCAGGAGTAGAATCCTTCGCGGCCCATAGACGAAGAAGCTACAGGCAGATGCTGGTCGGGCGTCCTCACGCCACGGGTTAAAAGTCTAATTACACTAAATAATCCGGGGGGAGCGTTACAATTGTTGAACAGAGCTTACTTACCTCTATTCAAGGCGACTGGTCCCTCAGGATTCGGTCAGGTCTCGTGTGGGTGTATTGTGCTAGAAAGTAAAGGTCAGTGATGTGTATTTGGGTGTGGCTGGTAGTGTTATTGACCTTATTTGACCGTTCCCCCTGCAGCAGTTCGGCCCTCAGCTCCTCTCTAAGCTAAGGTCGCCTTCCGCAGTCACTTTCTTCCTTTGTTACGATTGACTCGCGAAAATGAACACAGAACGTACGGGTCAAAGGTCACCGTTATTTCTAGAATATTAACTACCGCACTAGTAACTAATACAGTCGAATCCACTTATACAGATTCTGCGTTAAACCTAAAGTCCCGGGTAAACTCTCAACACGCGCCACCATTCCCAGTGGTATATTTACTATACGCGCCTATCATAAAATTAAGAGCTCCCGACCAAAAAACGGACTGCCTTCTCCTTCGACGCGAAGAAGACTTCTAATCTTTCGCTCTCGACTCCCACCTTTCAGCAAGCTCGGACGTTCAACCCGCGCGAACGTCATCCCGTATCAGCCGAGCCGAGAGCCATCTAACGTCGATGCCTGACACCAACGCTTTTGCGTAAACAAACCCCCGTCCCGGACATAAGGATTTAGGTCCGCGAGCAAACCGGTCAGCGGGACAGGGTCGCGACGGCAAGTTGCAAGATCGAATCTACAACCAAACTAGGCCACCCTACGCACCCAATCAGATCTTGCAACCCTGATCAACGCCTCAAAATTACAGCCCCAACGTGGGCTAGCCGGAAAGTTGAACTGGATGCCCTTCCTGGGCATCGCAGCACATAAATAAGTCCTATTCCTAGACAGAAGTCAGACGACCTCCTTCAAACACCTATCTGCGCTCCTATGATTAGTTCCGCAATTCGACCGGATCAGGTCTGCAAACAGCGACGCGACACGAAGCGGCCCAGAGGGGCCTTCAAGCTTCAGTGCAGAGAGCACCCCCAAATTCCCCATGAACGTCGTCTGTGGAGAGCTGAACGAAACGCACAGATGGTCCCTAGCAGGTGATCCTATTGCTCATATTTCAACTAATTTTTCAAAAGCATCAATGTTCAATTACAGAATTAATTAAAACAAGTAATCACCGATGCACATAGGTCAACTGTGTCAAATGGCAAAGTAAACAAAACAATAAACGTAAGGGACAGCCCTATCTCTTATTTCAAATAAATATCTTAGACAGTGCCAACAAAATCTAAACCAAAAGAGAATTGACTCCTATTTCCTTCGGTAACCACAGGGTTATCTAATTTCAATCTTCCTTATCACAAAGCAAAATGATTAAACACTATCACAAACATATACATAATTTTCAAAATAGAGCGCCATTCAAATTTCAAATGAATTCAAACTTCCCTTCAGCACAGGCGCGACAATCAAATACAATTACAAGCATACGCCCAAGCATTCAAAAAGGGCACACAATTTAATCTCCATTTTCCGTGCAACAACAAACGCAGTGATCAAATGTATTTACAAAACATATGCAGCAGCATTTAAAGGAGTATTTTAAATTCAATTCTTTTAATCATAACCGCTACAATATGAATTTCGCGGAAAACCCAAAAGCATTTTAATTTAAATTTAAAGAATTCTTAACTAAGTGCTCGACCTAACCAAATCCTACACCCCTTGAGAGCGTGATTCAACGCTCCAGGGGGCCCTAATCTTCCCACCACCAAGTGGAGGCCACACCGCGTGAACCCGATACTAACAGAGCGCAACCGCTAACGGTCGCCACTCGGGTTGTACGCCCTCACTGAGGCCGTCGGCAACAGAACAGCTTGACAAGTGGACTGTTGACGGCTTAAGGCTCAGTAGAGGCAGCCATGGTGGGAGCTAAGGCGGCAGCTAGCTAGGGCCGCCTCCATCAAATGGGGTACAGTGGTACACCAGTCGCGGCCACTCAGCTAACGGGAGCGATAAGGGTCCAGCGGACTGATGAGTGGCCGTGAAGTTCCTCTCCGCACGCTGAGGGGGTGTGATGACACCCCCGCCCCTGGGGGAATTACCCCCCGACTGGTCGGGGGAGGGACCCCTTTCAAACCTAGGGGCCTGGTGGCTAGCCGGCGGGAGCCGAGCGTCGCCCGTCAACGGGCATGGCGGAGCGCCCCCGCCCGTGGGGGTCGAGGGCCTGGCAGCGCCCCGAGAGGAGACGCCGTTCGCACCCAGGCACAGTACGACATGGTGATTGCCCTGGCAATGCAGACAGGGCCGCTGGTGCGGACAGTCTCGCTGGAGGTGCCCTTCCAAACAGGAGTAACACCAGCGGCGCTCCTTGGCGATAGTTCGCCTCGCCGGAACTGGCTTACTTAATAATTTTGGGCAAGACGTTACCCGGTGATCAGATGCTCGACAATAGGAGCAGGGGGGGGTTGACGACGACTTGCCCGGCGGATTTCGCCTCTCACTGGGCACGGCTCGTAAGTCGTCGACGGTGCCCGCCGCGTGCTCGATCTGTCGGCACTGCTCCTCCAAAAACCGCAGCAGGTCATAGAAGGGCGGAATATAGGAGGCCTCGTCCCCGCCGTACCTCTCCTCAAAATGCATTTGAAGGTCGAGAGGTAGACGGGACAGCACGATGCGGAGCAACAAGAAGGCCCATTCGCCCAATGGTAAATCCAGCCGCCTCAACATATTACAGGCCACCAAGACTGGATCCAACAGGTCCGGACGTAGTCTGGCCCGGTCACTCAGCAGCGGGAGGCTCAGAAGCTGCTTAACATGTTCGTCCGCAATTCGCCGGACGTTGGCGTATCTTCTGGCTAGGAGGTCCCGAGCAGTCTGGTAGGCGTCGTCCGACAAGCTCAAATGGCTGACAACGCCCAGGGCCTCCCCCTCCAGTGAGGCCAAGAGGTACGCCATCTTCTGGCTCGGAGTCAAGTCACTCCGGGCGTCCACTAGGCCGTCGAAAAGACCAACGAAGGTCAGCCACTCGGAAAGGACCCCGGAGAACTTTGGCAAGTCCAGAGTTGGGAGTCGTCCCAACAGCTCCGGCTGAGGCTGCTTCCGAACGGACTCGGGCAGGCCACTCGTCCGAGCTTCACGCGCCTCTTCGGCATACCTGCCTTCAGCCTCGATCAACTCGTCCGTGAGCCACAAGAACTGCTCGTAGTCTGCGAAGCAGGAGTCCAGGACTCCCTTTTCCACATCCGAATCCTCGAGCTCAGCGTAAGCCTCCTCCACTGCAGCCCTTCGAGCATCGACCTGCTCGAACCGCTTCATCAAATTATGGACCCTATCCGGTCGACCTATCAAAGCATGGGCGCTGGTGGCCCAGCGTAACTCAGTCCGCAGGCAACGGATTAGCATCTTGGGCGAGGACATCACTACTAAATACAAATTACGACGCCGCTCGAGCACAATTACAAAAATAACAAATAAAAAATACAAAAAAATTAACAGCTAACCAATGCAGTTCCTATCAAATCGAGTTGAATAGAAATTACACAAATAAGAACCGCTATTTATTAAATCAAACACAAGTTAGTACAAAAGAAGGCAAATCAAATTAACAATAACAAATACTAGTGCGATCAAATCAAGTTAAATTCAAATTACGTAAATACAAATTACCACTCTTTAGTTCAAATACAAATTACAATACGAAAGATACATAACGAAGATACACATCAACAAAAAATACCTTGCTCGGAAATCGACCCTTCGATAAGTAATACACTACAACCATCCGACAACGATAATTAACCGATTACGTAAAAATAACAATCTACCTACATGACGCAATCTCCCGCTTGCGCGCGAACCGGGCGTGGTTTTCCAAATTTACCCGCAAACAACAAAGCAAGCTAACAAAGAAAGGAATTTTATTATTACGTATATAATAAAAAAAATATTTTTACGTATTACGGACGGGCGTGATTGTAGACACAAAATTAAACCAATCAACCCAACGCTCCCTGCCACCAAAATTATTTAATTTTTATCAAATACTATGGTCGGTGGATCGACCGGGAATCGATCCCAGAACCACGCTCTGCTACCAAATGTTACGGCCGGCAGCTGCCTATCCCAGGAGTAGAATCCTTCGCGGCCCATAGACGAAGAAGCTACAGGCAGATGCTGGTCGGGCGTCCTCACGCCACGGGTTAAAAGTCTAATTACACTAAATAATCCGGGGGGAGCGTTACAATTGTTGAACAGAGCTTACTTACCTCTATTCAAGGCGACTGGTCCCTCAGGATTCGGTCAGGTCTCGTGTGGGTGTATTGTGCTAGAAAGTAAAGGTCAGTGATGTGTATTTGGGTGTGGCTGGTAGTGTTATTGACCTTATTTGACCGTTCCCCCTGCAGCAGTTCGGCCCTCAGCTCCTCTCTAAGCTAAGGTCGCCTTCCGCAGTCACTTTCTTCCTTTGTTACGATTGACTCGCGAAAATGAACACAGAACGTACGGGTCAAAGGTCACCGTTATTTCTAGAATATTAACTACCGCACTAGTAACTAATACAGTCGAATCCACTTATACAGATTCTGCGTTAAACCTAAAGTCCCGGGTAAACTCTCAACACGCGCCACCATTCCCAGTGGTATATTTACTATACGCGCCTATCATAAAATTAAGAGCTCCCGACCAAAAAACGGACTGCCTTCTCCTTCGACGCGAAGAAGACTTCTAATCTTTCGCTCTCGACTCCCACCTTTCAGCAAGCTCGGACGTTCAACCCGCGCGAACGTCATCCCGTATCAGCCGAGCCGAGAGCCATCTAACGTCGATGCCTGACACCAACGCTTTTGCGTAAACAGGTAGAATGTCATTTAAATACAAAGGGTAGAATGTTCATTTATTATTTTTCCAATCTTACGGATGTATTTTTTTCTTTAAATTTGTATGCGTAAAATGCGTGAGTGTCGTGGAACACTCGGTTGGAACCTTAGAATAATAACACCTAGAACGATAGTTCCCTACAAAGCGGACGTTCAAACGTGAGGCAAGAAAAAAATTATGTTTGCGTAAGCAAGTTGTGTTTATGCTAGACGAAATGCACACAAGTGAAAAAACAATGTTCCCAATACATTAAATTTTTCCCCAAAAGTAGGGAAGTTGAAACTATACTAAACTAACAGTTACGACGTAACGTATTACTGATACAAATGTGAAAATAAGTTTGTTCGAATTCTGTTATCGAAGTGTAGTCCGCCAAATTCAAAACGTTCTTGAATAGGGTATTTGCCTGTCTAGCCAAGCACTTTTATGAGCCATCGAAATGTGATTGTAGCATATTTTTCTTTGTAACTGAATAGAGACGTTATAATTATGACTAATGCAAGTTCAATATACACACCCGCCCGATGCCCGACACACGACTGTTCGACGAACGATTGGTGAATTCAGTATGCATTATTCAGTTTGTTTTAACTAATTTGTTTTTAATAATCGTCGAATAATGGTGCATCGCACCTCACTGCATGCATAACGTAAGCTACAATACGAAAAACATAAGAACATTTTAATTTTGGCAGGTTTTACACAGTAGATGCATTCCAGCTTAAAGTTATTGAGAAAACTTTATAAGAAAAACACAAATCAATATTAAAATCATTTATATCAGTAGCCTTGTAACTGAAACTGTTTCCTGAACAACTGCCGCTTTGATGATATGAATCGTAAAGTATTTTCTTTTTTGGATTTTTGAACAGTCTAATTCTTAAGTAGCGCTCGACAATAAGTCTCGTCAAATTCGAATCATGCAAGTGGGTGTTAACGTGTTCTATAGAAAAAATACGAGTTCCTCCTAGGAATCTTCTCATAATTTGAAGTGTGACTTCTTTTTCGAAAATATTGCCTGAATTTTCTTTTAGATAACGTCTCAGATCAATTTCAGCAACACTACAAATAGAATAAACTTCTTTTGAGGCGTAAACCAATCCACCTTTATCCCTCATACATACCGATTTATGGAACCAAAGTTTCTCTTTAGCAAGCATGTTATCAATGCAATATTTACATTTTACTCGGGTTGTGAGATGTCTTTCCAGTATATAGCCAACAATGTGGTTTCTGCAGTTAGGATCATCGTTACCCCGTATAATTTCAAATCCGACATCATTTGGAATCGGTGTTTTCAATAAGTGTTGAGTCAATTCTTTATCTTCATCATCAAATCTTTCGGAAAATGAAGTATTATTATTATAAGTATTTAATTCCTATTGACGTGTTTTATTTTTAATAACACGACAAAAAGTGGGAGATTTTTTCTACCACTGACATTTCCATATAGGCATATTACAATGTCAGTTTTTAAAAATTCATATTTATTTTTGATGAATGTTTTACGTAAAAATATAAGTTCAAAAGTATTACTTACACGTGAAATGTAATGTTATTATGTTTCTTGTGTTTCTATGATGTGCTGTGACATCCGTTCACTGCAAAAACCGTCATTTTTAATTAAAATTTCGGGAACTGTTGTCAACACGACACGACCTTGAGCACTAACGGGCCGAGTATTGAACTAAGCCATACTGGCTTAGTTTGAGTTGCCTCGCATTACGGACGCGGACTCGGCTTCTAGGTGTTATTATTCTAAGGTTGGAACGAAGTTCCTTGCGTAGTATATTATTATTGATAAACGTAGATATTATATTATTGATTAACAAATACAAATAAATGAATTACTAGCGTCTATTAAAATGAAGCGTCATTTGAAATAAATAAAATAATATTTCTTTCATGGCAAGATAAGAAAAAGTGAGAGAGAGATGAATATTATTCCATCTCACTTCCTTATTTCGCCGCCAAGGCCGTCTACACTATGACACAAGGGGTAGTAACGAAAAAATCTTACACTTTTTGTCGCCTAGCTCCCATCCGCCAAACCCGTACCGTCCGATAAGGAACTTTGACCCAAAATCATTTAAATTATAAAAAATAGGCTCAGCTGTTTCTGCGCAATCGGTGCGTATACATAAAAAAGTTACTCGTTGAAAACATATAACCTCTTCAGTTTTTTGAACGTTTTATTTATTGATTTATGAGCATTGGTTTAGAAAATATTTAAGGAATATTTTATAAAAAGATATTTAAGTGCTACATTGGTTTTCTTGGCGAATTTATTACACTTATGTATGTAAAGAATAAAAACCCAACAGTGTTTGCGGTTACACCTTTACGGAATTTATCCTTTAAATAAAACCGTTTTAGATAGTGGCATTTTAGATAAATTAAGTCGTAACAGTTTAATGAAGTGAACGTGAAATATTCGGGAATTTGTGTAATTTATAAATAAAATCGTAGGATTTAAATTCAGCTCAACGGCACCCATGAGGATTAAAGCACAGATGCGATGTGACGTTAAAAGATTTCGGACGGAAATGAAATTCAAATTGGTCACAAATAGCTAATTTTTTTTAATGAGGCTTACCAAATAAATACATAAAAAGAACTTATAATATCTCGATTTTTTAAAAATACTTTATAGATATGCATTTAAATTAAAGGCACAATACAAATACAAATACAAAAAAAATTGTATACACAGAATTTTTTAATGATAAAAGACGTTGTTTTACATAATAAATATTAAGTTTTTTAATTTTCTTTAGTACAGAAAAAAATGAAAGAATTGGAAACCAAAATTAAAAACTAAAAACTGGCTCTTGCAACAATCCAAAAACGATTTTTTTAAAATTAGCAATTTTTCATTAAAAAGGATGCCTAAATTACAATTTTGAAATAAAAGTTATATTTTTTTACCAGTGTACAAATAAGAGAAGAACTACCATATTTCCTCCTTCTTAAGGAATTGAGAATAGTTTATAATTATGTAGACGAGCCGTAACTCTAGGAACTAATATATTAATTTGTGATAGCGGAAACGGACAATCTACTTCTACTTACGTTGGCTTAATGAAAGCATATTGAATTGGTTTAACCTTTCAGAATAACTATTAACGCTGCGGTAACTACCATTGATAAAAGAGATTCTATTCTCAGACTTTTTTGAATCTTTTCGATACGCTGAACATTATTCTGATAAAATGGATACCAAACAGAACTACAATAATCCACATGGCTACGCGCCTTAGTACAAATCTTTCATTGCCTGAACAGGTTTTAATTCTTTAGAATTTTTAAAGACACACGCTATCATTTTGAAACATCTGTTAATCGTGTTATTAATATTTTTAGTGTTTGTGAATCTCATTTCAGAATCGAGAGCAATACCCAAAATCTCTAATCTGATCGACTCTGTTTAAGATCGTTCCGTTTATGTTGTAAGAGCTTGGAAATTTGTTAAATTTTCGGGAAAATTTTATGTGATAACATTTATTAGTGTTCAAAGACATACCGTTTGGTCGATACCATTCCGTAACCCTGTCTATGTCCTCTTGAAGTTTTGACTCATCGACACTGTTTTTAACTGTTTTGAATAGCTTTAAATCATCTGCGTTAAGTTCAAATTCCGAGTTAAGAATACAATGTTTTATATCGTCAAGGAACATAACAAACAGAATCGGTCCGAGGTGTGGGCCTTGCGGAACTCCGTAGGTAGGGTGAACATCCCTAGATGTAAAACCATTTACTACTACTCGCTGTATACGACTACTTAAGTAAGAAGAGAACCAGTTCAAAAGTGGCCCATGTAATCCAAAAGTGTTCCTAAGTTTACGTATTACTATTACGTGTTTCACCGTGTCGAACGCTTTACTAAAGTCGGTATAAATTGCGTCTACTTCATTACCCGAGCTCATAATTGTAATTATTCTATCCACAAATGTTAAAAGGTTGGTTGCTGTAGAACGTTTTCGAAAAACTGGGAGAATACGAATGGGTCTATAGTTATTCACATTACATTTATCATCCGCTTTATGGATTGGAATAATTACAGCATCTTTCCACAACTTGGGGAAACAACCTTCCACAAGAGATCGATTATAAATGATATGCAAGGGTGTTGTTAAGTTGGTAGCATAGTTTTTAAGAAAGATTGGATGAATACCGTCGCTTCCTGGTCCCTTAATGGAATCACGAGCTTTTAACGACGTTTATATTCTATCACTAGTTATATATATCAGACCCAAAGTTATAGATACATGAGGCGTAGTTTCCTCAACTAAGACAGTATCATTAACCGTTTCATACGCCAAAGCGTAAATTGTCCGCAAAAAGATTGGTATTTTTTTATTATTATTCCCGGGTATCTATATAGTTTTCTCATCTGGTTGGGCTGTATAAATATATAATTTTAAATGAAAATGATAAACATACATAAATATCAACAAAATAAAATAAATACATAAAAAATACATAAATAAATAAAAACCCAACCAGATGGAAGCCCTCGGCAGGGGAGACCAAACGGCCGAGGGTTAGGGGGAGAGGGAAAGAAACCGGCGGACGATGCGGGCGGTATCGAGGAGCACCGCCTTCTGCATTTGAGCTTGGAGCGGTCCGTCACGGAGTCCCAGTCGCCTCAGATGACCGAGAGGCTGACTGGGATTAACCCGTTCGCAGAGACGACTACAGGTATAATTTCGGCCGGCAATCCACCCCACATGTCGGTCACCTCGTGAGCCAGGTCCAGATATTTAGTTAGTTTATCTGTTTCGGCTTTCACGAGGTTCTCGTCATAAGGAATGGTAATGTCGACCAAAAATATCCTTGACTGTGCCCGGTCCATCAGCACAATATCAGGCTTATTCGCAAGAATAGTCCTATCTGTGATGATGGCCCGGTCCCAGTAGAGCCTGGCGCGGTCATTTTCGAGCACGGCTTCCGGCAAGTACTTATAATATGGCAGTTTCCGATCCACGAGACCGTATTTCAGAGCGAGCTCCTGGTGTAGAATCCTGGCTACTAAGTTGTGCCTGTGCAAATACTCAGAGTTAGAAAGCGCCGAACAACCGGAGATGACATGCCTAAGTGACTCACCGGGATGGCGACAAGCTCGACAGACGTCAACGGTGCCATCCTTTAGGATGTATCTCCGATAATTGTTGGTCTTAATAACCTGATCCTGTATCGCACAGACAAAACCCTCGGTTTCCCCAAAGAGGTCACCGAAACGTAGCCAGTGGAGGGAGGCGACTGTGTCTACGAAAGGCTCATGTAGAGCCTTGTAGAACCTCCCGTGGAGCTCTTTCTCCTTCCATACGGTCTCCCGGTCGGAAATGCTCTGTACTGCCGGGTCTTGCCATTGCTCGTTGGCTAAGGACAGAGGGGTAAGTCCTTTATCACAACAAATAACGTCCCTATAGTATGGATCATCCGCTCTCGTCAGAAAGTAATTACGGAGGCTGCACACTTCGCGATTATGCATGGTAAGCGCGCTCAAAAAGCCGCGTCCACCATGCTTCCGCGGCAAGTACAGCCTCATTACTGACGATCTCGGATGATGCACCCTGTGGGACGTCATTATAGTGCGGACTTTTCTGTCCAGTGCGTTTAGTTCGGTCTGAGTCCACCTGAGTATGCCAAAGGTATACATGAGAACAGGCATGACCCAACCGTTATATGCGTGCGTCTTATTCACACCGGACAAAAGGCTGTTAAGCACTTTGGTCAAGCGTGCATAAAACACATCGCAAACTGACTGTTTCATACCCGCCTCATCTACACCGATGTTCTGTGACATACCCAGGTATCGGTATGTTTCAGCCTCGGAAAGGGTCCTTATGTTGATAGGCATAGATAAGTCTATGCCCTCCGAGTTAGCAACCCTTCCCCTTTCAACATGGAGGACCGCACACTTATTCGTCCCCAGCTCCATTCTAATAGAATTGCTAAAATCACAAGTGATGTTTAGCAATTCTATAAGATGAGAGCGACTGGAGGCGAATAACTTGAGATCATCCATATAGAAAAGGTGGGTCACTTTTGTACCTCCTCTCCGAAGCTGAAATCCCCTCCCGGAACCCTCCAGTAATGTACTAAGAGGGTTCAGAGAGAGGCAGAACCATATTGGACTCAAACAGTCGCCCTGGAAGATACCCCTTCTTATCCTTATGTGGTTCTCCGCAGCCATCATCCGCTCGCCTAGATGACAAAGGGTCGTACTCCACTGCCCCATACACTGCCCGAGGAAGTCTCGAACTGTACAGTCAACCCTGTACAGCTCGAGGACCCTCTTAAGCCATGTATGAGGCACCGAGTCGAATGCCTTTTTATAGTCTATCCAAGCGGCGGAGAGGTTCCGACGGTTGCGTTTAACCACTTTGCCAATGACCGCGTCAATGAGGAGTGATTCCTTGGTTCCACGACCACCGCACCGACATCCATTTTGAGCGCGCGACATCACCTGATTTGAGTTCAGGTGACGAGTGATTCTCGCGCTCAAAATGGATGTAAGTGTCTTGTATATGGTTGGTAGACACGTTATGGGGCGGTATTTGCTCGGGTCTGTGGAATCCCGGTCTTTAGGAACCAAATGAGTGATCCCAGTAGTGAAGAGGCTCGGGAGCGACTTCTGGTCGAGAGCCTCTTGAAACTGTCGGGCGAGCACAGCGTGACACACCACGAACCCCTTCAGCCAGTAGTGATGCAGTCCGTCGAGTCCCGGGCTTTTTCAGTTTGGAGCCCTACGGACCGCCTCAGCTACGTCATCCGGCGTTATGATGACGGGGTCCATGGGCGTAACATTCGCACACTGACTCGCCACAACTTCCGCCCAAGGGCCCTCGCTGTGGTTTACGGGCTCTGACCACAGGCCGCGCCAGAATGCGATAGTGTCGGCCTGATTCGGTGCTGGGCCCGTTCCACGTACCATTGGTCGCTCCAATGATTCATAGAGCCTCTTCTGATCACTCTGGAAGAGACGATTCTGGTTGAACCGTGTCGACCTCTCGGTATATCGCCGAATCCGCTTCCCCCAAGCAGCGACTCTCTGCTTCAGGTCGTCTATGCGCTCCGTCAGTTTTTGCGTTATATCCGGCTGGGACAAACTGATGTTTGTCCCAGCAAACGCCATCCTGACGGTGCGCACAATTCTCGGCCTATTATTGCCCGACCTGAAGCTTATCAGCCTGCCGATGAGGGCCCTTGCCTTTGCGATACGGTCCTCAATCCTTCTTCTCCAGGCTGGGATGGCGCTACTATGTCTAGTAGCGCGTCCAGCCGTGGGAAGTTTGGCGCCAATAATACGGCAAACTGCCAGTGCGGCGGCAAAAAGAATTGAGTCCGTATCGCAAAGGTCCCGGCTGGCTTCCAAATAGGTCACCAGCATTGGGTTGAGAGCCCTTACGACAGCCCGATTCCGCTTGCTTAGGGGTATACGGGGAAGTCGCGGTCGATTCTCGAGAGGCGTTCTGCGCGTTTCCCTAATCGCCTCTTCCAATATGCTCCTCATTTGCTCTTGTTCCTGGGCGACTATTCCATCGTCGCCTGAGTCAACCACAAGGAGATCTACGGCGGCATCTACATGTGTCGGTTGCTCTGCAACTCGTAGAGCCGCATCTCCTGTCGTAGTATTTTCATTCGACAAAGGAATAGCCTCACGTCGTAGCCGTTCGAGTTCGGCGTCATCAAATATTTTTGAACGCATGATGTACCGAACTCGGTCTGCCAGGTTTTGCTCGGTGACGGTTATAGATGGCTCCAGCTCAGCAAAAAGTCGATGCATCCTAGCCCGATATGCAAAACCTCCAATTTCTCCCCCTTTCGCCCCAAAATACGCCCGCAATGCGTTGCTATTCATTTTCATTGACCAACGCATGCGGCGTACTCCACCAGTGGCGGGTGCCGATTGCTGGGCCCGCGAAGGCCCTGCCAACACCAAGCCAGCTGGTGGGGATGATGGATGCGAGGGGCTGCTGGGTGGTCGTGCAGCTCCTCGCGCTCGGCTGACGGTTCGCATGCTGTCGCGTCCAGCGCCAGCTCCAGACGCGCCCTGGCGACCTCCAGGTAGCGGCCCTTTGCACAATCTTCTTTGTTCCATCATCCATAAATTGGGCGTCAGTTAACGGGAGACGCCCAAACCCGGCACCGTTTCATGGTGAGGCCATGTGCACAAGCGGGCCTTTGCACCTTCAATTTTGCCGAGGCACGGCGCTAACACCTCTTGGCAAGGTGCTGACTGACTGCGCTGACGTAGCAGTTTTGTCACATAACCGTTACGTCAGCGGGCGATGGGGTCGTCACTTCCCTACGCCATATTATTATTATTATTATTATTTATTTAATTTCAAGTATCTAGGACTCATTATTACATTAACTTTTCCAGAATTATGATTATTATAAAATTTTAATTAAATACTCTATTATTATATTAACATTGGATACATGCATTAAAATTATTATTATTATTAAATATTTATAATTAGTTGCTGAAAAAATGCATCTTACAACAAACAGTGTTGCAGATATGGACAGTACACTCTGTCACTTATCATTTTTAGAATACTTTATTTTACGTTTATTCTTAATATAAGCCCAAAAGTATTTTGGATTTTTTATAACATTACTGACAAGTTTTTCTATATATCTACTGTACCAATTTTTTATCATCGTCGATGTTCGTTCTTTCAATATATTATATTCCAGTTCATCTAAGCCATTTTTAAATTTTTTATACTTTTGACGAGCTTATTCCTTTTCATGCAACAAGCGAATGTGGTTATTGGAAAACCGAAGTGGATATTTTTTATTATTACGTTTCCTGATGGCCACGTTCTTATCAATAATTTAATTTAAAATATTGTAAAATTTAGATACAACGTCATCTATTTTCAAACACGATTCCAATTCTGAGTTCCAGTCCACTTCGTTCAAACGATTACTTATTACCTGATAATCTGCTAGAAAGAAGTTGTACCTAGGTATAAATTTGGGAAACAGTAGTTAAAGCCCCTGCATAAATAAAAGCACTTGCAAAGGGGGATGATATAAGGCTACTCGAGAAATTATATTTTGTGACTCTTGCACTATAATACCACATCTAGAATTACTTTACACTAAATCGAGAGTATTTTGTTGATAGTTCAATACACGGTTGAACTATTTCACATCATAAGCAGATAAAAATTCTACAAGGTCATAGGCGATAGTGCTGTCATAATTGGTAGGTCTTAGAGATGCATCCGAATTGGGAGACCAGACAATATCTCGCTGGTTAAAGCCACCAAACAAAAGCACATATATACACATATAACATGTAGCTCTTCTTGCATGATAGTTTTAATGGTTAATCGTAAATTTTCCACATCATTATAAGTGTTGCCACTCCCCCGTGCGTTTGTATTAACATTACACATTTCATCAAAAGAACTTCCAGCCGTCATTGTAGTACTCTTAAATGGTGTGTCATCATTCTTTGTCTGTCGCTGTGCAGATAACATCTCTATATTACAATCAGGAAATTTCCAGTTCGACTTCTTTTTAAAGTTCGCACTGGTAAGATTTACACACAGATGATGAAACTGCTTTTTACAGCGGGATTGAGTACATGTAATTTTTTCAGTACTTTATAGGGTGTTATTACATCTGCTACAAATAATATTACTCATTTTATTTACCTATTTGGTGCAAAAATGTTTGAAGATCTTCAGTACGAAACAGTAGTACGTTTGAACGCAACACAATAACGGTCAAATAGCCGATTAACGACTCAATGCAGCACGATGACGAGATGCATGCGCGCGAGCAGCGAGTGTTAAAATGTTAGTTAACAAAACTTTCCAAAATGTTTTCAATTATAACTTAATGTTCTACGTGTTTATCAGAATACACTTTTCACTTTTTTGTTAGTTGATATTTGGGCTACAAAACTATAATAATCAAAACACTAGAAATTAAGAGTTTACTATGCCAGGGAAAATAATTACACAGAGCAAAACAATACACTATAATATAATACATATTGTTAGAGAAACAATCGTGCTTATATCCAGCGTGAAATAAAAGTATAATATTCATATGTTTCGTATGATGTGTGTTAGAATTTAAAAATAATTATTATTGGTATCACGGTATCTTCATTTTCAGGGGTGATAAACCAGGGGATTTGTGCGCTCATTTTTCACACTCATAAAAGTCTCAGAGGGAGCCCCAGAAATAAAAAAGTCACCTGAGACCTGAAACTAAAAAAACCCTCATTTTTGCGAGTACGTGTCTTATATTGTGCTTGCTTAAATTATTAATAAGTCAAAATAATGTATTTTGTAATAATAATTATCCCTAATCCTGGCAAGTGTGTCATGAAGAATATCTCTTTTGTTAGAACTTGCAATGCTATAGTCCTCGTTATATTTTGATCAAAAGTGTTCTGTTATACTAATTTTTAGATTATTTTCATATTTTTTCATTCCCAAAATACCGCTTCATAAAATCTACCACCCGACTTCCAATCTATTTTGCTAGCCCAGACGAACTACTCGACACAAAAAGAGCCCTTCTTAATTTTCTTTAACAGTGCATTAAATTCTCCATCAGGATCCACCTCCCGTTGTCAGAACAATTTGCCTTAACCACCTCGCTTGACAGATTACCAACCGCAGCAGCAGGCGTCTCGCAGCTTTGACGCTGCTTCAGGTTTATTACTTCGTTCTTATTCACTAAAATTTTGATAATTTTTAAATTCTTAAACTGTGTAATAGTAAACGTCCTGAGAGAGTTGTGAGAGTAGTTATTTTTCAACATTAAAAATGTAAAAACATTTGTCAAAATAATTTAAAAAACTGCGGACCTTTTATGCTCTTAATGGAGCAAAATGTTATCTCACATCTAAAGTACTGGCAGAGACGTGTAATAAATTCATGTCGCTCTGAAAGAGCCCGCGGGTAAAGTACAGTAAGCTTAATTAGATAAGTGTGTATATCCGAACGATATCGACATTTCGACTGCATTACGGCGTATTGAAAACGCTAGGCGCTATTTATTATTATCTGTTACCTTTATCTGTTAGCTATTACAACTTTATCTATAGATCAGGGGCTAAGCTTTCGCTGTAAATTTTACAGTACGCGAGACACCCGGGTTCGATCCCCGCTGGCACCAATGAATTTTTAATTGAAATTTACCACGTGCTCAGTGGTGAAGGAAAATTTCGTAAGGAAACTGTCATGTCTGAGAAGTTAAAAAAATATTTCGAATTCATGTGAAGGCCGCCAATACGCAATGAGATAATATCCTAGCAGAAATTTGCAAAGACCTGTGCCCAGCAGTGGGATGTATATAAGCTGCAACTTTACTTTTTACTTTACTTTAACAACTAATGCCATATGGTGAGTGCGTTATCTCCTTTCAAAGATATTTACGATACATTTATGCAGATCTACCGTGGGTATCTCGGACAGAGGAAAATACAAACAGGAGAAGGGCAGTAGCATCTTTCTGATAATAACTAAATTTAATAAAACACAGCGGTTGGCAAAAAATATATATATTTTTAAATAAATCTTTAATACATAGATGATAGGAATTTTATAACAAATGAACGTAGGAAAATCGTTAGAACAAACGAGTAGTAAACTTGGATGCTTACGCTAGAACTGATGCAAAGTTTTATTTCTCAATTTTCTGCAGGAGTTACGAACCTCTTGTTTTATGTTGTATTGTAAGTTTTCTCATGTAATGTTTTACAATAACTTTGTTGTAAAACCTTTGCACATGTGGATTATATTTCGAAACGAATTTAGTGCTTAGACCCTTACTGGCCAGGAGTCCCTTATAGTAAGATGGTGATACCTACATCACCCTCTAACCTGGTCTAGAACTTGACAAGTTTACCAAATTATTTATTTTCACATAAATACCGTTGTGATTGTAGTGTGCAATGAATCGTTGTCACCTTGTTATCGTAAGGATGAAAAAACGTTATCAGCTCTTTCATTCTATAGAATAAGGATGACAAACGAGAACACAGTTCACCCGATGGTAAGTAGATGCTGCGGTGCGTAGACACATACATTTATCCTAGATTACGAATCAAAAGCAGACGCGTTGTCACCCGTGAGGACTAAGATGGAATGCGTCGTTTCCAGTAAAAAGGGTCTCCGGTTCTCTACACTCACCATAAGAAATGCAGCAACATCAACCTCCTATTTTACGTTGGTACGTATTCTATGAGAGCGTGGTCCTACCCCGGTTAAGCAGAACTATTCCTGTTACAACCATAATTTAGCTGCATCGTGACCGTCTACCACGTGTAGTATGCATGGAACGTCCCCCCTTATAGAAAAAATTTGCTTTAGTCGCCATGCTTCAGAGATGGATTGACGATCACAGTACTAGACGTCTAACACCTGGGGATGTAACGGAATGATGGATTTACTTAAGTCGTCACCACGCGACCACTAAACAGTAAAAACCCCGAAATTTATCGTAGCAATAAAAGTGTTTGCGTAAATTTACCTCCGAAAATATTTGAACGTAAACGTTCTCTATTATTCCCAAGGGTACAATTTATTATTTCCCTAAACTCTCCAAGTTGGCGTTGCTTATTGTTTTACACTTTATTATATTTACCCGGTTTTTGACCCAGTATTTGTTTTAAACCATATGTTTTATATGCCTCCAGTTTTTCATTTCTTTTAATCAAAAACCTAATTTACAGAAGAATATTATGGAAAAATATTGAAAAGTACTTATTCTAAATCTAATACTATATCTTTTGCAACTGCGTTAGGTCATAGACCTGTATTATAGTTATTAAGCCTTCCCCAATTAATAGATACTTACCAAAGTAAACAGATTACTCAACCTTGTTTTTATTTTGAACCGACATTCTGTGCCGTCGTGCCTCAGTAGTAAAATATAAAATTATATTTATTGTTTGCTAGAATCACTTTATCTTTGTTAAAGTTATTCTATATTAAAGGTGTTTTGTCCTTCAAAAAAACATAATAAAACATAAAACAGTCTATATACGTCCCATAGGTGGGTTACAGGACTTCTTTCTTTTTTATGAGGGTGGAACAGGGCGGAGTCTGCCACATATTCATATTTTATATCAAGTTTTGCTCTAATTTCGAAAAACATTCAGAATATTCCTAGTGTATATAATAGCCCTACACAACAACGCTTCAAACTTCGGACATAGTTGTGAAAACAGTGATGAAAAATAAACACTTGCAACAGTTTCTCAGCGAGCGTTCGAGTTTTATTTAAACTGTTTGACAATTTGCAGATCTCTCTTGTTGATAACGAGTCTGCGTTTTAACGTCGCCTTGTTTACTTTTTACACAATTATGTCTTTTTAGAACTAGTGAAAATCTACTGCTGGACATGGATCTCTCCCGTTGAATAAGAAATCTGTCATTATCACACACGACAGGCCAATTGGTTGACGCAATCTCTGACTTCACTCTTGACATTCACCGGGAAGTTTACGTGTGGCTCAGCTGAAATAGTTATACTGCCATTTGATGCAAGACCAAAGACATTTCTTATCTTGGCAATTATCTCCTCTTACGACAACCATGGGACTATGCCTGGTAAACGATTCTCTGCCGCTACCAAACGTATGACTGTGCTACAAATGACCACACTGTTCACCTGATGGTAATTGGAAGCTTATAGATTAGTGGCTCATAGATACCTACATCTATCTTTAATTGAGAATCAAAACGCGCCATGCATGAGGACTAAGATATAATGCCCAGTTGCTAGTAAAATGGGTCTTAGCCTATGAACTACCGTAAGAGTAATTAATTATAATATTGAACTTCAATTGACAGCTAATATCAATGAAACCTCAAGCCTGAACATAAAATGCTCAAATAAATACTATCCAGATTTGAACCAAAATCTTCTTAACACGCTTCTTAACACGTCTTTTAAATAATTGTATTCGATATATATTTGATCTGCGAAAATATAAACACATCTCTCGCATAAAATGACTCACTATCCGACAAAGACGAAACTTTAGAATTCTGCTTGTCGTTTTCTCAACTTTGAATAATTCAATTTCTTCAATATATCTCCAGTAAGTACCTCTCATAGAGACACTTTAATTCAAAATTTTAATCATATTTGTCAAGGAATAAAACTGTCAGTACGGAATCACTATACCTCCTAGGTGCCCCGTTGTTTTTCGATAGTATTAAACCTGTTTTAAAAACAAAATTTGATCAGTTTTTAAACCACGTTGATAAATTGTGTAAATTAAACCCCCACATAGCTCTTACTATTTTACTTAGTCTTCTTGTACCTAGATTTACATACCTACTCCGCTCGAGTCCAGTCTGGAAATGTTCGGATATTTTACAAGATATTGATAATAATCTTAAAATAGCTATAGAAAAAATTCTAAATTTAACTTTAAATAAAACAGTCTGGACTCAATGTCAATGTGAGAAATCTTTCTAGCGTTGCATTGCCTGCTTTCCTTGTTTCCGTGCATAGTGTCAGTGACTTATGTAACATAATTTTAAATAATCTCCTGTCAAGTCGTTGATTGAAGCACATATGCTCTGCTAATTTTATTTGTAAAAAGTGTAAACACCGTGATTCTGTGCTCTAAAATAAACCTAATTTGCAGTGAAAGTGTCCAAGACTCCACATAAGTGTTTTCCAGAATTGAAACAAACTGTGAAACGTGTAAAAACCTGTGATCTAAAACTTTAATTTCTTTCCGGCATAAAATTGGATTATTTCCTACCCTCGAATATAAAAATTATATTTGCGATTGCATCTTATTGACATCTGCTGACACTGTTTACGTGACATCTGCTGTCACTGTCAACTCGACACGTCACTTGGCTTGCTACATATGTACTGATCTATGGTCACTTCGTTCATTAATGTTGCCATGATATAAAAGTGACATTCTACCAAATTACATCTTCGGAGTTCTTTCAAGTTTTTAATTTATTTGTAACCAATATAATATAAAATCCTAAAAAAATATATTAAAATGTCACTTGTGCAACGTACTCCGCCGCCTCCGTCCGAGAGTGGATTACTTCAAGTGCAATCTGAGCCCGATATGGTTAGTGCCATGCGCTACGAAGATGAAATTGAAACCTCCAACGTTCCTACACGCACGAAGCGTCCGCGTCTTGACGGATCCACATTAGATGAATATTCAAGGCTGACAAAAGATATTCAACAGATGTTTAAGAACTGGGCAGCTGAACAAGACCTAAAATTTTCGAAATTGATTACCGAGATTTCCGATCTGAAACTGCAAAATAGCGCTATACAAGAGACTAACTTGGAAATACGCAAGTTTATGATATTTGCCTCCTCAGAATATGATGAAATGAGGAAAAAGATAGCGAAATTAGAAAAAGAACGTACGGAGTATACTGAAAATTTAATGAACATGGAAAGAAAAATTAAAGATCTCCAAATTAAATCCCGTACGGCATCAATAGAATTTAGAAATATCCCTATGCAAGAAAAGGAGACGACCGATGATACGAGGGTGGATTGAAAAGTACTCGGCCTAACCAAGAAAATAAACACATACTAAATCAGTTATATTTTTATTTTTCTACATAATCACCATCAAGTTCAATACACTTTTGCCACCTCCCCTTCCAAGCATTTAGACCGTTGAAAAAAAATGATTCTTCCTTAGAGTCAAAATATGCGTCTACAGCTGCTTTGACCTCGTCGTTTGTCGAAAATCTTTGACCTCCCAAGTGCTTTTTTAGGTTAGGGAACAGAAAGAAGTCTGATGGTACCAGATCAGGTGAATACGGCGGATGCGGTAACAGTTCAAAGCCACAGCTGTGAATTTCAGCCATTGACTTTACTGACGTGTGAACACGGGCGTTATCTTGATGAAACAGGACTTTTCTTCTGAGCATTCCTCGACGTTTTTCTTTTATTTCCTCTCGTAAACGACGTAGTAAGGTGCAGTAGTAATCAGAGTTTATAGTCTGACCTCTTTCAAGATAATCAATCATAATCACACCTTTCGAGTCCCAGAATACTGAAGCCATCACCTTATTTGCCGACAAAATCGACTTAGCCTTTTTAGGGGGTGGTGAACCAGGTCTTCTCCACTGTTTTGATTGTTGTTTTGTTTCCGCTGTACAGTAATGAACCCATGTTTCGTCTATAGTAACAAAACGATTCAAAAAATCATCTGCATCGGCTTCAAATAACTCCAAACAGTCACGTGAAATAGTCAATCGCGTCCTTTTTTGTTCAACTGAAAGCAGTCGCGGAACCCACCTCGCAGACACCTTGTGGAAACCCAACTCGTTGACAATGATGTTTTGAGTTCGTTCATAAGAGATGCCTATAATCTCGGCTATCTCTCTAATTTTTAATCTGCGGTCTCCCATTATTAAATCAAGTACTTTTTTAATATTTTCGTCAGTAGTTGACGTCGAAGGCCTTCCAGAGCGGGGTTCATCTTTCACACTCTCTCTACCACGCTTAAATTCTGCTATCCATTTTTTGACGGATGAATAGGACAGAGCACAATCGCCTAATGTACTGACCATGTCATCATGGATGGCTTTTGATGATAGCCCCTTCTTATGGAGTTACTTAATGACGGCACGCTGCTCGATTTGCTCCATTCGCGGAAATTATGTCCGATTACTTTGTTAATAAATTTATAAAATCACAACTAATTATCGCACACGTTTCGAACTTCACACAATGAACTAGTCTGAACTGAACTAAATAATGTGGATAGATTTGATTTTTAGAATTGAATGGATCTGTGTTAGGCCGAGTACTTTTCAATCCACCCTCGTATGCTTTCCATTGTTAGCAAGGTAGGTAATGCTCTGCATACTCCTATTCAACCTGATGAAGTGCGGGATGTTTACCGCCTACCGGGCAAACCTGGAACGAATAAAACCATCGTAGCCGAATTTGTAACGGTGCGCGCTAAAAACAAAATTCTGTCAGCGGCACGAAACTTGAATAAAAAGAAGCTGACCGAAGAAAAACTCAACTACAAAACTATTGGGTTATCTGGCAAGCGCATACCAATTTATGTTTTAGAATATCTACCTCCAAGCTCCAAAAGCCTATTCCGTAAAGCTAGAATGTATGCTAGAGATAATAATTACCGGTATTGCTGGACATCTAATGGCCAAGTTTTTCTGCGAAAATTGACTGGTGACAGGTCTATTAGAATTGATTCTGAAAAATTCTTTCTCTCTAAACCAACTGAAACGGGGAATACAGAAACCAATCCAGAAATGTCATTTCACAGCGATTTTGAGAAATGTAGTCAACATAATTAATTTAGGCATGTATAAAGTTAGAAAATGCTTTTCTAAACATGTTTTGTCACTCGTTTTTTGCAGTAATTCTAAAATTTTGTTTAGGCAATCCTGTAAGTTAATTTTAAGAATAATTTTTAAAACTAATAATTATACTGTGGATACACTTCATCACTATACACACACTCACCTGGGCATCCTCACTTTACTCACCACTAAAATCATCATGCAAGACCTATTCAAACACACAAACTCAATTATAGTCTCACTCACACTCATAAAAATTAAATCAATCGCTACTTTACTCGCATTCCATAATAATATAAACCAAGTACGTTGTAACAATAAAAAGTGCCAATCTGTTAACTTGTTTTTGAGCTGATTGATGTAAATGAAAATATCTCAACAGAGTTGGACAATATAGACGTAGCCTTAGCTTACGATTGCGACACTGAAACCTGTAATTCGCTCATTAAAAATAAGTCTACTTCCCTGAAAATATTCTGTCAAAATATACGCAGTATATACAAAAACTCAGATAGTTTACTCGTTCAACTATCTCGTTTCACGTTTGAATGTGCCATCATTGTCTTAACTGAATGCTGGCTGAGTGCCTGTAAACATATTCCTCAGTTTGAAAATTACAATGCATACTTTACGCATAAATGTCTCAATCAAAACGATGGTATCGTGATATATGTTAAAAAAGGTATTAAATGTACAATAGAAGAACCAGAGCCATTAGGTGCCAATTTTATGTCTATTAAAATTTATCCCGACATATTCATTTTAGCTACTTACAGATCCCCATCGACTCACTCTATTGACAGTTTTTTGAATTCCATAGAAAATATAATTTGTCCCCTAGACTCAAATAAAAACTTGGTACTAATTGGTGATATAAATATTGATATTAAAGCTAATAACAACGATCGAAGTAGTGACGCGTACTTAAACCTAACAGCGGAGCTAGGCTTACTTCCAGGTCACACTAAGTCCACTAGGTTACAAAACTGTCTAGATCATGTCATGCTGAAAACTAGTTCGGCGGCATCAGTATTTGTGATTAATAGTACTATAACAGATCATGCTTCAATCCTACTCAGCATTTGCCTTGAGCAGCAAAGGCCTAAAGAAGCAAAGTTTATTACTAGAATAAATTATGATGCTTGTTTAAATATTTGGAGACAGTGGACTTTTCTTTTATAAATACCTCATCTGATGCAAATGAAGCCGCATCAACTTTAGTAGAAAAGCTGGCTAGTGCAATTTCACTTCATTCTTATTCCCGTAGTATCCCTAACAAACAAAGAACGCTAAAACCATGGTTAACTTTTGGTCTTTTGCGTTGTATTCGCCACAGAGATAAACTCCATCGAAAACTTAAAAATAATCCTGATAATACAATTCTTGAAATAACATATAAGCGTTACCGAAATTATTGTAACTCTTTGTTGAGAAAACTTAAAAGAAATTATGAAAAATCACTGTTACGAAACGCGAAAACTAATAAAGATACTTGGAATGCAATTAAATCTATAATAAATTACACAAAACAAAAGACGAGTGCTGATAATCTTTTGAGTTCTGCTGAAAATGCTGTTCGTGATGTAGAAGCCATAAACAAATATTTTTCTAATACTGGTAAACAACTAGCTGAAGCCGCGAACATACCAAATCAAAATAGCTCTCCATACAATTTCACAATTCCACCAGTCCCTAACTCTTTTGTGCTACTACCACCAGATGAGGGCGAGGTTGAATCTATTATTAGAAACTTAAAAAATAACTCTGCTACTGGATGGGACTCCTTACCTGTGCAACTTCTCAAATTATCCGTACATCTTATAGTTCCACCGTTGACTAAACTTTTTGAGCTGTGTTTTGCGCAAGGAATCTTTCCAAAAGTTTTTAAAAAATCGCTGATCACTCCTGTTCATAAGGGTGGATCTCGAGACGAAATGTCCAATTACAGGCCTATTTCAGTACTTTCTTCTATCTCAAAAATCTTGGAAAAATCATTAAATTGTAGACTTATTAAATTCTTAGAACATAATAAAGTTTTATCTTCTTCACAATTTGGCTTTAGGTCGGGGAAGTCCACTGAAGACGCAGTAATTCAATTAACAGAGTTTGTGACATCAAAGGTTGATGCGAAGCAAAAATGTTTAGGGATTTTCCTCGACCTAGCCAAGGCGTTTGACACTGTCTCGATACCTATCCTTGTGAGCAAGTTAGAACGCGTTGGTATTCGTGGCAATGCACTGATGTTATTTAGGGACTTCTTGTGTGACCGCACACAACAGGTTAAAGTGGGTGAATACGTCAGTCCCGAGGAACCGGTTGTATGTGGCGTTCCACAGGGTAGTATTCTAGGACCTAGTCTCTTTCTTATCTATATAAATGATTTATGTCAGCAACCTCTAGTAAATGGTAAAATGTTTACCTATGCTGATGATACATCTTTGGTCTTCCACGGTAAGACTTGGGATGAGGCTCGACATAATGCTCAGTTGGGACTTCACAGGGTTGGCCATTGGCTCGGTGCAAATCTCCTGACTTTAAATATTTCTAAAACTACATACATGCAGTTTTCCTTGGGAAACACTGGATCCGTAAACCTCGATCTTAAGGTCCACTCGTGTACGGAATCTTTCAATACTACCTCACCATGTTCATGTCTTGGAATTACTAAATTCAGTAGTGTCAAATATCTAGGCGTAATATTAGACAACAAACTTAACTGGCGTTCACATATAGATCTTACAACTGAACGTACTAGAAAACTTATTTGGGTTTTTAAAAAGTTAAGATACTCCGCTGATTTACCTCTTCTACGTTCAATATATTATGCTTTGGTTCAGTCTATTATAGGATACTGTATAAACGTCTGGGGAGGAGCCTGTAAGACCTTTTTAATCCGCCTGGAAAGGGCACAAAGATCCCTCTTAAAAGTCATGACTTTTAGGCCATACAGATTTCCCACTAAAGAATTGTACGAGAAATGTCGAGTATTAACTGTTAGACAACTGTACATTTTAAAATTAATTACTAAACAGCATATAGTTACCGTTTATAATGCCGCTGATTATAACAAAAATAGGGTTATAAAAAATGTATGCTTACCTATTACATGTCGAACTGCTTCAGCTTGGCGGCAACATGCTTATAAGGCTATATATTTATATAACAAAATTAATAAGCTAACAAATATACATCCCATATCTAATAGAAAAGTCAAAATTAAAATTAGGAATTGGCTATTAGGACTAGATTATGAACAAACTGAATCGATCTTAGTATGAAGTTAATCAATTAACATCCAAAAAATTTGTTAAATCTTAAATTTCAACCATACACACACGAACGTACGCACATGCACAACCACTCACTCGCACTCACACACATACATATCCACTTACACACACACACACACACACACACACACACACACACACACACACACACACACACACACACACACACACACACACACACACACACACACACACACACGCGCGCGCGGAGATATGCATGCACGCAAATAGAATTAAATTGCTTTATTTACATAAAATAGTTTAGCTGTCATTTATATTAGGGAGATCGCACTGACTCCCGTAACACAGGTTTTCTGACCTAGCTCGGGAGTCAGCGACTTCAAATTGTAACATTTTTTTTTTTTTTTTTATGTCAATAAAGATTATTATTATTATGGGGTATTTGTATAGTTTTCTCATCTGGTTGGGTTGTATAAATATATAATTGAAAATGAAAATAATAAACTTACATAAATATCAATAAAATAAAAAAAGTACATAAAAATTACATAAATATATAAAAACCCAACCAGATGGAAGCCCTCGGCAGGGGAGACCAAACGGCCGAGGGTTAGGGGGAAAGGGAAAGAAACCGGCGGACGATGCGGGCGGTATCGAGGAGCACCACCTTCTGCATTTGAGCTTGGAGTGGTCCGTCACGGAGTCCCAGTCGCCTCAGGTGACCCGAGAGGCTAACTGGGATTAACCCGTTCGCAGAAACGACCACAGGAATAATTTCGGCCGGCAGACCACCCCACATGTCGGTCACCTCGTGAGCCAGGTCCAGATATTTTGTCAGCTTATCTGTTTCGGCTTTCACGAGGTTCTCGTCATAAGGAATGGTAATGTCGACCAAAAATATCCTTGACTGTGCCCGGTCCATCAGCACAATATCAGGCTTATTCGCAAGAATAGTCCTATCTGTGATGATGGCCCGGTCCCAGTAGAGCCTGGCGCGGTCATTTTCGAGCACGGCTTCCGGCAAGTACTTATAATATGGCAGTTTCCGATCCACGAGACCGTATTTCAGAGCGAGCTCCTGGTGTAGAATCCTGGCTACTAGGTTGTGTCTGTGCAAGTACTCAGAGTTAGAAAGCGCCGAACAACCAGAGATGACATGCCTAAGTGACTCACCGGGATGGCGACAAGCTCGACAGATGTCGACGGTGCCATCCTTTAGGATGTATCTCCGATAATTGTTGGTCTTAATAACCTGATCCTGTATTGCACAGACAAAGCCCTCAGTTTCCCCAAAGAGGTCACCGAAACGTAGCCAGTGAAGGGAGGCGACTGTGTCTACGAAAGGCTCATGTAGGGCCTTGTAGAACCTCCCGTGGAGCTCTTTCTCCTTCCATACGGTCTCCCGGTCGGAAATGCTCTGTACTGCCGGGTCTTGCCATTGCTCGTTGGCTAAGGATAGAGGGGTAAGTCCTTTATCACAAGAAATAACGTCCCTATAGTATGGATCATCCGCTCTCGTTAGAAAGTAATTACGGAGGCTGCACACTTCGCGATTATGCATGGTAAGCGCGCTTAAAAAGCCGCGCCCACCATGCTTCCGCGGCAAGTACAGCCTCATTACTGACGATCTCGGATGATGCATCCTGTGGGACGTCATTATAGTGCGGACTTTTCTGTCCAGAGCGTTCAGTTCGGTCTGAGTCCACCTGAGTATGCCAAAGGTATACATGAGAACAGGCATGATTCAACCGTTATATGCGTGCGTCTTATTCACACCGGACAAAAGGCTAATAAGCACTTTGGTCAAGCGTGCATAAAACACATCGCAAACTGACCGTTTCATACCCGCCTCATCTACACCGATGTTCTGTGACATACCCAGGTATCGGTATGTTTCAGCCTCGGAAAGGGTTCTTATGCTGATGGGCATAGATAAGTCTATGCCCTCAGAGTTAGCAACCCTTCCCCTTTCGACATGGAGGATCGCACACTTATCCGTCCCCAGCTCCATTCCAATAGAATTGCTAAAATCACACGTGATTTTTAGCAATTCCATAAGATGGGAGCGACTGGAGGCGAATAACTTGAGATCATCCATGTAGAAAAGGTGGGTCACTTTTGTACCTCCTCTCCGAAGCTGAAATCCCCTCCCGGAACCCTCCAGTAAGGTACTGAGAGGGTTCAGAGAGAGGCAAAACCAGATTGGACTCAAACAATCGCCCTGGAAGATACCCCTTCTTATCCTTATGTGGTTCTCCGCAGCCGTCATCCGCTCACCTAGATGACAAAGGATCGTACTCCACTGCCCCATACATTGCCCGAGGAAGTCTCGAACTGTACAGTCAACCTTGTACAGCTCGAGGACCCTCTTAAGCCATGTATGAGGCACCGAGTCGAATGCCTTTTTGTAGTCTATCCAGGCGGCAGAGAGGTTCCGACGGTTGCGTTTAACCACCTTGCCAATGACCGCGTCAATGAGGAGTGGTTCCTTGGTTCCACGACCACCGCCCCTACATCCATTCTGAGCGCGCGACATCACCTGATTTGAGTTCAGGTGACGAGTGATTCTCGCGCTCAAAATGAATGTTAGTGTCTTGTATATCGTGGGTAGACACGTTATGGGGCGGTATTTGCTCGGGTCTGTGGTATCCTGATCTTTAGGAACCAAATGAGTGATCCCAGAAGTGAAGAGGCTCGGGAGCGACTTCTGGTCGAGAGCCTCTTGAAACTGTCGGGCGAGTACAGCGTGACACACCACGAACCCCTTCAGCCAGTAGTGATGCAGCCTGTCGAGCCCCGGACTTTTCCAGTTCGGGGCTCTACGGACCGCCTCAGCTACGTCATCCAGCGTTATGATGACGGGGTCCATGGGCGTAACATTCGCACACTGACTCGCCACAACTTCCGTCCAAGGGCCCTCGCTGTGGTTTACGGGCTCTGACCACAGGCCGCGCCAGAATGCGATAGTGTCGGCCTGATTCGGTGCTGGGCCCGTTCCACGTACCATTGGTCGCTCCAGTGATTCATAGAGCCTCTTCTGATCACTCTGGAAGAGACGATTCTGGTTGAACCGTGTCAACCTCTCGGTATATCGCCGAATCCGCTTCCCCCAAGCAGCTATTCTCTGCTTCAGGTCGTCTATGCGCTCCGTCAGTTTTTGCGTTATATCCGGCTGGGACAAACTGATATTTGTTCCAGTAAACGCCATCCTGACGGTAAAACACCATTATAAAAATAAAAAATAAAATAGGAAAAACAGCTAAAAATGAATCAATTGAAATTTTATCAATTTGTTTCATTCTCCTCCAAGTCAAAATCAAGAGTTAGTCTGTATCTATCAACATCTCTGATATTGCTGTTTTCTTTAAGGTTACTGTAAAATGCATGACCGTCTTCAGGCAATAAATTAAACAGATCTGAGATTATCGAGCTTTGCTCCAGGTATGGGTTTTCCTTGGGGCCAAAGGACTTCAAAATCTTACTCTGTAAATTGTATTAAATCACGTTTGCTTCTTTTCGACAAATCCAGCTTTTGAATATCTCACCTCTCTGACGTCATAGTAATTAAGTAGTGATCTTCTTTTTTCAATAAAAATTGTTTAGTTTTCAGCCAATTAACTTTATCTTTATTTGTACATATTTTTTTTCTATTAGTTTTATACTTACAAAATCTTGTGTTTTCGTTCTAGGAACGTGAAGGAAGGTTTTTTCTTTTTAGAGATCTTCATGATATTTATGTATTCTTCTGCAGTGTAAATCCGCTCGTGATGTTTAAGCTCACGTTCAATCTTGCTAAAACCAGTGTTATTTGGCAAGAAGGAAGGGCCGGTCTCTAAATATTTAAAAGTTATCGTTTTAAATATTGAGTTATTGTTAAGTATAGTTTTTAGCATTATAGTACTATTTTAATATTTCTATTTTGTCCCCTGCAGCAATCGCTCCAAAGGAATAGATTCTCTACGCCATCCCTAAAATGGCTTTAATAACATTAATGAGGCACAAGCCAACTTCCTGGGCTCCTCCTCCAGCTTCCCCTTCAACCCAGACATTGTATCGTCCTTGATCGTTAGAGCCAACGTCTATATGTACCTGCGTTATAAATCCATAACTTACGTTTATAAAATACTATGTTTGTAGGTATACGGGGCAAATGTTGTTTTTTCGAGATCGTAGGTAACACATTCAAATTTGGGATCTGTTTTAGCACGCGCCAAGCCATGGGACATTTGATTACGAAGATCCTCCACTCTTATTTGATGAATTTCTCTTAGCTGGATCAATAATTGTTTTACTTCTGGTACATAACACTTCTTTATCTGAAGGGCTAATGAATCGTATTTCTTGCACGTATCCTTCTTCGAGGATTTACAACGCAGATTGAAATACGTATAAAGTACGCGCTTCAGTATAGCAAAAGAGACGTATTTCTTCTTGCTGCCGTACTCATTTTTGAATTCTTCAAGATAGATGTTGTATTTTTTTTTGGATAGTCATACCTATAGTTTTAAATATTGCGTGCCACTGTTTCGTTCTCTTCTGTAGTGAGATTCGTATTTTGAGAGGCGATTAATGACATTTCTAACGAAATCTATATCTTCTTCTGGGACCTTCAGTCTTCATAAGTTTCATCTGATTGCTTTTTGGTCAAACACATGTAAACTTTTTCATTCGTGGTAGAGCCATGCTGCAGCTATATTAGTAGTATAGTTGTAGCACGAATGGGTCGGCTCGACCGGGGAAGGACCACGCTCTCACAGAATACCAGCGTAAAATAGCAGCTTAACACTGCTGTGGTTCAGATGGTGAGTGTAAGAACCGGAGACCCTTTTTACTGGAAAAGAGGCATTCCATCTTAGTCCTCACGGGTGACAACGCATCTGCATTTTGATTCGCAAACCAGGATAAATGTAAATGTCTATGGGCTACATCAACCCCTCACCATCAGGTAGACTGTGTGCTCGTTTATCACCCTATACTATATTAAAAAAAAACTCTTTTGGAAGAGATTTGAAAGTTTTTTAAAAACATTTCCTTACATATGACATTTTTGCGAATATAATAGTTTCTTCTGCATTGTCTAGGTTTTTTCTTACCAGTTTTTGTTTTGGTTAAAGTATATTATTGAGGTTTTTTAGATTATTTAATATTATTTAAAATGTATATAATAGCTGAGCTTTGTACGACCCCAATATTACACACTTATAAAACTCATGTCTTCGTGTTTCTTTTGGAACAAGTAAGAAACAGCGTTGCTTCCAGGTGCACGAATAATCATGGAACATTTTCGGTCTTCCTGATTTATCATATATTTCCTATACTTCTTCTCAAAGAGACAATATTCTTCGTGTCTTCTTTTGCGTCCAATTTGGGGTGGCCCAAAGTTAGCAATGTGTCATTATTTTCAGTAACGGGATGAACAGTTTCAGCTTTAGGATGAATTACTTCAGTATCTGAGTCTTGATACATTCAAATTAGTTCATCTACCGTTGTGTCGTTGTTAATGTAATTTGAAACAATGAGCGGGCTTTCATTGTGTCGCATTTGTATTGTTCTCTCAGTTCTAATGGTTATCGTGCCCCATAGCAATAAGAGATGAAATCAAACCCCTTTATATGGTTTCATCGTCCGAACCATCACTATCTAAAACTTGAAAGCTCTTTCGTTTTTTTTGCATTACAGATGAATGCGAAACATCAGTTTCCTCTCCACTGTCTGGTACATAATCAGAATCTGTATTGTCGTCTATAGTTTCCACCTTGTTTAGGATCATTATAACTCACACAATCACTACGCCGTCTTTTTGACATATCAATATACTCATGTTCAACTGTAGAAAAATCTCGACAAAGGGTTTTTTATAATCTCTCATCTCAATGACATTGGAGGTAGTGGTGACTGGTGAAAAATTACCGAAATAAAACAAAACACCAGCCAGCTTGCGAGAATATGACAGAGTTATCAGTTTTTGAGAGTAATTTACCGACAAAAAATTGCCACTTTAAAAAATATCTGGAAATTAATAATTAGTTATAATTTTATTACACCCATGCCTTCTATAAAAAATGCAAAACATATAAATTTATTTCAGATATATTATTTTCTAACTCCATGAAATACTTGGCCTGATTGAATTATTAAATTCGTTGGGACGACTAAAATAATGGAGATACATTGTTTTAGTCGTCCCAACTAAAATAAATATTGATTCAATATTACTAAAACTCATTAGACAGATATAAGCCAAAAGCTTTAAGTTGTTTCAGTTGCATTAAAAGTATTTGTATCAGTCATTAAATCTATTGCTTACAAAAGACTCAGCCTGCCTGAGTCGATTTAGGTTATTTGATAATGTGAACTGTTCGACTAAAACCGTTTCTCTGGAACATACCAAGTATTTTGAGTCGTTTCTGATAAACAAAAAAAAATTATTTGCCTCATTAATCTTATAACGCAGAAACGACCCAACCTATTTGAGTCATTTCAGTTATTTCGTAAAATGATATTTCCGATCAAAACTATTTCTCAGAAAGGATCCAAACCGCTTGAGTTCATCCTGGTTTTTCGACATTAAGAACATACACATAGAAATGCATTACTTAGATACAATTCAAGCGGATTGAATTCATTCAGCGAATACATTTTGTGTGCTCTTCATACTGTGGGTTGAGTCGGGGTAGCTAAAGAAATCAACTTCCGTGTACATTTTAAAAATAGGGTTTTCACTACATGATAGTTTCGATCCTCAGGAGTATGATGGCGTACTTAACTCAATTTTGACCACTGTGTGGATTGAGTCCTTTCTGCTTAACTACGTCCAATTAAGTTTCTAGTTTTAGTTTTTTTTTATTATCATAGTTTTTAATATTGTAGATAAAAATAAGTATTATGTAAATTTATATTGTCGGACAAAAGTTTCTCGAGTATAAATTACAGTATCGCTTTTCAACTCATGATAATGTTCTTCGTTCCTCGTGTAATCATAAGTTTAGCATTCCATCTCATTTCACTGGGTTCACCAACAATTCCTTCCACCAAATATTCAGACAACATTACTCTGAAACTCCATGCCTGCAATGCTGTATGAATGCAAGTAGCTATTTCACGTTGGTATTGTGTGAGAGCGTGGTCCTTACCCGGTCATCATACATAAGTTTCATCACAATCGATTCAGTCATTCCGAAGATTAGATTGGACGGACAGACAGACAAAATTTAAAAATAAATGTTTAACTATTAGGTTTTAATAAAATGTGAATAATACTCTGAGCTTGATAAAAGACAGTTATTTTAATATTACAAACATATATTTCAATTTCATTTATATGAAGTGTATAGAAATAATAAGTTAAACTAAATATGTGAATCACATAACAGTTATATAGGGCGACAATATTGGACTCAGTACGAAATACGAATGGAAAGGGGTTATTATTACGCGCAATCTAAATATTATTGGATTTTATGTTTCAACGAATGGCGTTACCAGCTGCCAGTTATTCTAATAGCAGATGTCAGTAAATGAAGTTGATATTGAGAGTCACATTTTATTTGTTCTTTAGCACATCTCTAACCTATTTCTGCTGCCGAATAACAGTGCTAGCACTGCCGTGTTGCAGCTTGAAGAGTGTTGTCTTCTATAAGATAATTATTAATTTTTGAAAATTGCCTGACTGCAATTATAGATACAAGTTCTCCAGTCAGTGGGAAATTCCTTCTTAGTACTCAGAGATGAAAACGATTCTGTAGATTTTTTAGATTGAAGGTCTTTGGACTGCAGTAACCGTTTACCATCAGGTGGTATGTTAATTCTTTTGTCACTTCTGTTTTATAGAAACCCATTACAAGCCAACTGCTTAACATGTCGCTCCTCCAAGGAAAATTACAAAGCGTAGTTCTAAACCACCTGAGTCCATCGATTTTCTGCATGTCTTATCAGGTCGTCGCACTACCTACTGGGGTCCGTTCTGCACTTTGCTACTCGGCTCGATGCTGCCACTCGAGAACCTTTCTTCCAAATCGGGTTTTTATTTATTAATTATATTTCACCTTAATAAGCCCTAAAAGACCATTGCCAAACAAGGAAATCTGCCGTTACAGGCGGGTGCCTGGCAGACGGACTGGTCGAAGTGTAGAGGGGGCATTATCCCCTCTACACTTCGACAGATGCGTCAGTAGATAAATCAGTATGAGCCGTCCACACGTCTGTAGGTTGTTCAGCCTGTGTTAATTCTGGACAGACGTAACTCGCACGCACACAAAATTTAAAAAATGGATGTTGAGGCCGTAGCTGCCGCAGCTATTTATTTATTTAGTATTTTTAACTTCTACTTGAGTGTGAGAGTAAAAATACGTGTGGTCAGACATCAATGCTACAGAAACGGACAGCAAACAGATTGGTGGCAGACGCATCTGCCGACGTTAAATACCTACCACAGACGAGCAAATTACTCCGTCTACACGTCGGCGGACGCATCCGCAGATGACACTTGCTGACTCATCGCATCTTGACGTGATCTTATCTTTAGTACTAATTAGTCGGGTCCACCATGCTCACCTGGGGGCGACTGAAGGCGACTTTTACTGAAGTCTTCGGATCTCGTTACCCACCATACGAAATACCCACATTATTATCATATATAATGCTGGTATTCAGTGCAAACTTTGTCCTTCTCCCGTAGACCCTATTTATTTGTACTGTGAGCACAATTAGATTGAATATAATGTTCAAGTAATTTTTTCGATTAAAGTGTAATTGAAAAACATTCAATTCAATTCATTCCATACAGCTTTTAATGAGCTGTATGAAATGAAGTACACTGCTGAACATAGGACTCTTCCATAAATTGCCTCATAGTGGGGATACTCGCCATAGCAGGCGGATTGGCTACCGCGGTTTTTACTATCTTAAGTTGTTATAAAAAAATGTTGCTCCCCATCTCCTGTTTTATTTCCTTCTGTCAACTCTTACGACACCCACGGGAGGATATGAAGTAGTGGATGCTTCTATGTTGCCAGTACACGGCGAGAAAAATATAATATAGTTAAAACCCATGCAAATTTTAACGCTAATCAAAAGAAGTTATAAAATAATTAGTATACAATATAAATAAGCGTGGAGCTGTAATTGACTGATCATTTTGAATATCGCCATTTAGTGTCTGAGATCTAACAAGTGAGGTCAATTTAGAGTTTTAACTGCGGCTACCTTAACTTTCCTTATAACGACACTTTGCATAAAGCTCTCCATTTGATGGCTTTGAGGAAGTTTTATCCTCACTGTAATTTTGTAATAATGATCACTTATCACATTAATCTATTAAAGGTTATTGAGATGCGAGTTCGTCTAGCTTGACCCTATTATCTCTTTCGACCGCAAGGCAGCAATGCACCCCCCCCGAACGGGTTCCCGCCTTGTCGTGGCGGGGGGGCTTAGTAGCCGTGGCTTGGTCACCCACGGTTAACAAAGAGGAACCCCTTGGCTGGCCCGTGGTGTAGGGCCGGCCCGAGGTGGCCACTCCGAGTGGGCTTGACGAGCCCACTTCGGATGTGTGTCGGTGGGCTGCTGCGAGAGGGGTGTCCTCCCCACCTCTACCTCTGCAGCCGGGGTGGAGTCGCGGAGGAAGAGGAGTGTTGGTATGGCGATGCGCCACTCGCCCTATCCTCCGCGACTCAAACGGGGCCGCACCGTTGATGCGGTGGTGGTGGGGCTGCGGGGGGAGAGGAGTGCCGGTATTGCGAGGCGCCGCTCTCCCTACCCCCCGCAGCCGAATTTTGGTTGGCGGCGGAGCCATAGACCAGATCCGCCGCTGGGGTCAGGAAGGCTGGTGCTCCTGAGTGCTAGTTTTTCCTGGCCCCATGGCCTTCGCGCATCGGACACGGGGGCGTCCGTTGCGCATGTGAAATTAGAGGCCGAGGAGGAGGGCGCGCCATGTGTTCTGGTGCGCCTTACCGGAGAAGGAGATGGGGGAGGAGTGTTCCTCTCCCGAGAAGGGGCCGCCATGGGGCGGCCAGCGCAGGTGGGGCCGCGGAAGTGTGCGAAAGCGTTCCCGTGGCCCTGCCAATATGCGACTAGGGTGGAACACCATGGGGTTTTGGTCGGTGCGAGTCCGACATAACCCGTCCTTGCCCCCGCGAGGCGGGTATGCGTAGGCATTTCCCCATGTAAAAAAACACAATTACGTCACCATATATCGGCATTGAGTGCGGACGAAAAGGATAGTTCACCTGCACCGTGATATGCTGTCTGCGGCAGCCGCAGGGCCACCGCTCAACAGCTACTTGTCCACCTACGGTCGATGAGGTCTGTCTAAACCGGTCGCGTATATTACACCCTGCGCGAATTGTTCCGACTAGTACTGCACCTATTAGAAAACTGCGGAAACAGTACAAGCGAGCTCAACTTCTAGCAGCTGTGGAGAAGGACTCGAGCTATACTGGTTGAATGCACTGACCTCATCAAATATAAGAACACTCTTGGACAGTACTATTTTCTCTCTTGCTATCAGCCTGAGATTAGGTTTAAAACCTAATGAGTACCATCGCTACAGCTGTGGTGAAGAGGTCAACATTCTCTGTCACTACGACCTGGCGTGCCAGCGGAGCCACTGGTCGCATCCCTCGCCATGCAAAAATTAGTTTTTCTTTCGATGGACCTTAATCAGCGCCAACGTACTCGTACCTGCAATTTAAAAGCCAAGCGGTATATTGCGGGACGGTAGCAAGGGGCCTGATGGAATAAGGCTCATTCCATAGAACACATGACACATTAGCGTTATCACATCTTGCGGCTGCTGCTGTTGCCGAGACTAACAAGCGGCGCAAATATGCAGCCCTCGGAGAGTGTTTGTGCCGTTTGGTGCAGAAACGCTGGGACCGTGGGATCCCAAAACAAGGCGTTTGTAGAGAGATATCTCATCAATTCTTGTTAATGTTTCGGGTGACCCAAAAACTGGCAGACAATTTTTGTCAGTCGATCAGCCTCGCAATACAGCGAGGCAACTCAGCCAATCTTCTGTGCACACTATCAACAGATGGCGGCTATTTAGCAAGTATTAAGTATTTTTTTACGCGGTAGAGCCATGCTACAGCTATATTAGTAGTATAGTTGTAGCACGAATGGGTCGGCTCGACCGGGGAAGGTCCACGCTCTCACAGAATACCAGCGTAAAATAGCAGCTTAACACTGCTGTGTTTCGTATGGTGAGTGTAGAGAACCGGAGACCCTTTTTACTGGAAAAGAGGCATTCCATCTCAGTCCTCACAGGTGACAACGCATCTGCGTTTTGATTCGCAAACGAGGATAAATGTAGATGTATATGGATCACAGCAACCACTTATCATCATGTGGACTGTGTGCTCGTTTGTCATCCTATCCTATAAAAAAATATGAAATTAAGCTTTACATACTGTATAATTTTGTAAAACACTTTTTCCTTTAATTTTTTATTATGTTTATTAGAGCTGTTTATGTTTTAATTTCATTTGTTTATAAGTTGTATTTTATTTATGTTTATTGATGAGGTTATATGTATGAAGATAAATTAATAATATTGAATAAAATTGTCATATAAAAACCATTCTTAATAATCCACGATTTCATATCTTACCACCTTGAGCATCAATCAATTTTTGTTCGATAAAATGACTTTTTTATAGAAGAGAGGCCAACCAGCATGAGACACCTGATAGTAAGTGACAACCGCCGCCCATGAACAACCGCAACATCAGGGGAATCGCAGATGCGTTGCCGGTCTTTTAGAAAGGTGCATGCTCTTTTCTTGGAGGTCGCTAAGTCGTATCGGTTCGGAAAAATTGCCGGTGGTAAACAATTCCACAGAGAAGTTGTACGAGGAAGAAAACTCCTAGTAAAACGCGCAGTCGTGGACCGCCAAGTATCCAGATGGTGAGGATAGTATCGTGAATTTCGATGTGCGTTCGTGAAATTTGGCGGCTGGAATTAATCTGAACAATTCCTCAGAGCACATCCCATGGTAGATTCGATAGAAAATGCAAAGGGATGGAAACCTACGCTGCGCCAATGTATCGAATCGATCAGAAAGAACTCGGTCGTCGACGATTTGAACCGCTCTGCGTGCGTGCCTATGCATAATATTCTTCTTGTTCCTCATCAGTCCATAGAAGTCCACAGCTGTGCTTGAGCCTCCCCCGTTGTTGGGAGGATTTACATTACTCGCCACGTATGAAAGGCGGATTGAAGATCGTATTACCAGATATATATAGAAACTTTAACGCTGATCCCCGTTGCTAGTTTGTGTATTTTACATCAAGTGTATACTAGATAGTTGTACCGCATGAGATCCTACTGGAACATTCCATAGTCTCAATGCGTAATGAATTCTATTACACCACCACTATATGGCACATGTATATAAGTAATATTATATATTTAAATTTACTTATAATATTATATCATAATCTGTTTTGTTACATATAATGTGTATTAATTTTAGTTTCAATTTTTTTTTCTTTTAATTGCTACACCTGCGACAAACTCTCACCACACCATGGGTTGACTGGTAGAGAATGCCTTTAGGCATTATGTCCGCCCTTTGTATCCTTTTTTTTTCTAAAGGGACGCAATAAAGTTTTTAAATAAATAAAAATAAATGATATTATAAATAAATAATTTAATTATAGTCCGAATGCTAATGCGAAAGCTGTATTCCGGTTTGAAATGTAAGAAAGTCAGTATGATTACAGGCATTTAGAAATTCCTTGAAGTCCCCAGAAAGCCACACATCTGTAGCCATTTTTGTTTGAATTTTTTATAAACGATATTTTTTATAAGGGATTTTTTCATTTGTTTTGTAGTGGTTATGACACTCACTTCCAGATGAAGCATTTTACTCTTCTACTTTGCATTGTGTATTTTGTCAATGGACGAAAAAATGTCTTCACTATGATTCATTTTTTTTTTGAAGGAACTTATAGACAGCAGTAGAAATTACTACATATATGAATCCAATGTCATATATTATTATTATTATACAATGCGAAAACATTTCAAGTGTTGCAATATCTTTAACAATCTAATATATAAAAATTAATTTTTGTTTGTTCGTACTTTATGGCCTGCCATACCGTTCATCAAATTGCGTCAAAACTTTGTCAACTTATTGCTGGCATTTGCGCAAAGGTTATAGGCATAGTGCAATTATATTAAAGTAGGTGGCGCGCGTATGGTACCGACAAATTTATTTGAAAGTTATATATTATTCTTAAAAACTTAACTTAACTTATCTTCACGCACAATCCCTGACGGGGTAGCCAGAGAGAACAGATCGCCAAGTGTCACGATCCTTACATACCTCTTTCGCTTCTTTCAGATTCATTATCTTCTTCATACATGCACGTCTAGGTATCCGAGTACTCTTGACCCTCCCCTCTTCGAGCAGTTTGCTCACATGGTCTTCGAAAGTTAGTCTCGGTCTAGCTCGACACCTTTTAATATTAACTTTCGCGCTATATATTTTCTTCACCATTCGGTCTTCACTCATTCGCTCAACGTGCCCAAACCATCGAAGCACGCCCTTATCAATTTTTGTGATAAGGCCATCTTTCAAACCTGCCATATTGCGAATCTCTTCGTTTCGCTTTCGGTCGGCCATGGTAACGCCGCACATTTTACGAAGAGATCGCATCTCCACTGCATTCAACTTGCTTTTATGCTTCTTCTGGCACACCCAGGTTTCGCTGCCATATAACAAAGTCGGTACCAACACTGCGTTATGTATTGCAAGGCGTGCACTCTTCACTACGCCTTGCCTTTTGACTAACGCAGTCAGGGCACCATTGACTTTGTTCCCGGCAGCGACACGCCTGTCCACATCTAAATCACATATTCCATCCCGGCTAAAAGCACTCCCCAAGTATACAGTTTCATTTACCTGTTCTAGACTATTTCACACTTAGTTCTCTCTTCGTCCCTTTCAAATACCAGAACCTTAGTTTTATTAGCATTAAAACGGAGACCTTTAATTTCACATTCCTCTTTCATACACGTGACTAATGCCTGCAGTTCTACCTCTGATGGTGCAATAAGCACTGCATCATCAGCATACAGCAGACAATTTACTTTTATGTCACCCAATTTCACACCCAAACAGCTATCTTTCAGCTTCTGTAAACAGCTGTCGAGATACAGTATGAACAGCCAGGAAGACATGACACAACCCTGTTTTAGGCCCGTTTGGACGCTAAACATGGGCGACAGGTCATGCCCTACCCGCACACAGGCTTTAAAGTCACAGTAAAGTGACTGCACAGCCCTTAGCAATCGACCATCCACACCGTACCCTGGCAACAGTTCCCACATTTTCTTCCTTACAACCTTATCAAATGCTTTCTCAAGATCCACAAAAGCACAGAAAATCTTCTGGTTAGCAGCCAGAAGCTTTTCCGTGATCATGCGTAGAGAAAACATTTGATCCGTGCATCCTCTTCCAGGTCTAAATCCGTATTGTGCCTCCCATAGAAATCTTTCCGATTTCTCTTGCATCCTACGTGTCAAAACCTTCGAGTAGACTTTACTTGCTAAACTGGCCAAGCTGATCGCCCGATAGCACCCGCAGTCAAAATGTGAACCTTTACCTTTAAATAAAGGCACAATTACTGCGGATCGCCAATCATCCGGGACATCCCCCGTCCGCCAGCACAAATTGCACAGCAGATAAAAGCTGTCCCAGACGCGAGGCCCACCATACTTGACCATTTCAACAGTAACTCTGTCTAGTCCCGCAGCCTTACCACATTTCAAACTTCGAATCGCACGTTCAATCTCTTTCATACTGATGACCTCAGTGTCATCAAGGTCCAGGTCTGGCGTACCAGTCACGGCGTCATCCCCGGATCCCTCACTAAGATCATCACACGCATACATTTCTCTATAAAATTCGCTCCATCGCTGCATGACGTCCGATTTTTCTGTGAGGACGTCATTAGTTCTCGAAAGCACTTTGTTCATTCTTAAGGCCGTCGCACCACTTCGGGTCCTTCCAACCTCTTTCCAGAAGAGTTTGGAGTTCTCCTTAAAGTTGTGCGACAACCTTTCGTCCGCTTCCATTCTACACCTTTCACGCATTTCCTCAATCAATGCTTTCGTGTGAACTTTCTGCAGCTTATATCTTTCTTTCATCTTCTCTCTCTCAAGTAGTCTAACCATGCTTTCTTCTTCTTCTCTACAGCTTCTTTCACTTCATCATTCCACCATGCATCTCTTCTTTTACTACTGCCTCTTTTTATTGTTCCACACACTTCTTCCGCTGCACTTACCATTCCATCCCTAAGGTTCTGCCATGTTCTTTCCACACATTCATTTCTGCCATCGATGGTGTCAAGCTTTTCGGCTACCCTCGCATGATATTTGTCCCTAGTATCCGCTTCCTGAAGCTTCCAGCTTCGGATGCGACAGACCGACTGTGGTTCTGTTACCGCCGTCCGGTAGCGCCAACCCACGAACAGACCCCTAAATCTAGTAATCACTAGATAGTGATCCGTTCCCAGGTCAGCACCCCTGAACACTCGCGTATCCATCACCTGTTTTCGCAGTCGGTCATCCACCAGAAACAAATCGATCATACATCTCTCATTCTTTCTTTCTCTAGTATACATATGGATTTTCTTGTGATTAAACATAGTGTTTGTCACAAGAAGACCCTTTTCCTTGCATACCGCCAGTATAAGCTTGCCAGCATCATTAACCCTTTTATCGCCAAACTTTCCAAGCACCGACTCGTACCCTGGTCGAGCGGTATCAACCTATCCATTCAAATCACCACACACAACAATTCTTTCGTTTCCCCTAGCCAAATCTAGAACTTCTCTTACATTCTCCCAAAACTCCTCCAGCTCAGCCCTGGACGACGAAGCTACCGGTGCATAAACAGCCAAAAGGAATAACTTCGTCAGTCCCAATTTAAAGCGAACCCAGAGAAGTCTTGAGTTCACAATATATTATTCAATTTCCATTAATGTATTATCATTCCAAATTAAATGATATTCAAACGTAAAAATTTTAAACGATATTTCCTCAATTGTTTCTTCTGCGGCAGCAACGTGCCGGGTACTAGCTAGTATTAAATAAAAATGTTGAATAACCTACCCCATATCGACCTGTGGGTGTTGTAAGATGCAACGGGGAGAAACTTTGCCGTCTTTACGATAAGTGTAATAACTCCGGTTTTTGGGCTTACTGACTTAAGTACATATCCGTAATCAGGAAAATGAGCTCTATATTTTCTCCTTGGACGTCTTTTTTGTATTTACAGTAGATTCGGTTCTTTTGATAAGCATAACTGCAATATTGAATTTTACCATATGTTCGTTGCATATCATTAACGAAATAACTTGAGATATGGCATGGTTAGCTATAATATTTTGCGATATTACTTTAGATTACAGCAATAGGTCCAGTTAATGCACTTATGATTAGCGCATTTTTTTCAATTATGGGGAACATTTACTAATCATTAGCGTAACAAACAACAGTTATTGCAGATATGTTAAGGAATCTTATTATATAAATTTTTAAATTAACAAAATCTAATAATAACAAGTAAGGTTAGTGCAATTATTTGAAGGAAAAACAGACAGGATTTGAATGGCCATACCTAGTAATCGCAATTTGTCTTCGAGTTATAGCGATTATGAGTAGTAAAGAGTGCGAGGGGTGTGACTTGAGGAGAAGTGATATTGCCAGTTAAATCTTCAATCTCAATTCAATACTCTGACGCTGATATAGTGACGTTGCCTGCTATTCAAAAAGAATCAATTTCTGTAGATTTTAATCAATTTTGGTCGCGTCCTCCAGATTACAACGATTTTAAAACAGTTTTTAAAGTCGTTGTAATCTGGTTATTTCAATATTGTCCGAAATATTGATTTTAATATTTTTGTTTCTATAACTCAACAAAGAGAACAGCCTGTTACTCCTTCCTTCATTCATCCTTCCGTGACAATCAAATAATCTTTGTCGAAGAATGGAAGGCCATTATCTGACAAAGATGATTGTGACAATAGTAAAGTCAACATGTTTGAGGACTCCGACGATAGCGTTAAAGAACTTACCAAACGCGAGAATGTACCAAACAGAAGAAAAAATCGATGATGCAAAGTTACGTGATGATAAACGTAGAAAAAAGTGTATGATAATATTTTTAGAAGAATTTTTGAACCGGTATCGACGATCAGTACAAATTGGGAGTCAAGACGGTTGTTCAGGGGGATGAAACTGCCATACAAATTTACAAGAATAAAAATGCATTGAAAGTTCTGCCCTCTAGGGAACAAGGTACATAAACTTGTAGGTTAGTTTTCTTCAGCGTTGTATAGATGGCATTAATTAGGCCAAAACCCCAGAATCCAAAGCCCAAAAAAATCTAAATCTATGGCAGTTTTGGTTTATGGTTATGGTTGACACGCTCGGTTGACAGTTCTTTCTAATAAATACGAATATTATTAATACGATAATTCAGGAAACGAAAATATTTTGCAACTTTTCATTCCTCTCCTGTGAAAATCATAATTTAGGTTTTATGGTTATTTACTAAATTTAACAATAAATGTGGTTGTTTACAGTTTATGCACCTATGTCAACATGCTGCTAAACGGAAAATTATTAACTACGAATTGGTGATTGTGAAAATGATAATGTGAAAACTCAAGCTATTAAATATTATAACATTCATAAAAGAAAATAAATACATAATTATTCATAAGTCTTTGATATTATTAATTAAAAAAATCTTATGTGAAATAGGTTAGGTTTTATTAGTGTTAATGTTATCTGCAAAATTACCATTTGGTGATTTAAGATAATCATTGGAGATATCCAATAATTATCTGGTAGAATGCATAAACAGAAACATTGATAATAAAACTGCATAGTTCATAATTATCAATATACCTAGTCATTGACAAAATACGCCATCTAGTGGTAACCATTTCGTAACTACCGCAAGCCGCGTTGTACTAAAGAATACAGCGGCATCTAGCGTACACGGTACACTCATTCGAAAACTGAAATTAGAATGGCGCATCTATTGCTGGTATATAGTGTATTATCTATGGGGTTGTTTATAAAAGCCATATACCGTAAAAACACGAACAAAAACATGCGTGAGTGTCGTGGAACACTCGGTTGAAAGAAAGTACATTTCCTAGTGTGTTATTGACAAACGTATTATATTATTGATTAAGAAATAAAAATAAATGAATGACTAGCGTCTATTAAAATAAAGTTCTTTCATGGCAAGATAAGAAAAAGTGCGAGGGAGATTTCATTATTAAATTAGACAAAAACATAATTAAAGAGCGTATTCAAAGTTTAAATCCAACAGTATCACATTACCGCCGCGAACATTCCCCCAATTAGTTTTATTTGCCCGGTGACTTAAATATTACGATGATGCACCAATATTTTATAGAGAAATATACTAATAAGCAGATATCTCTCGAGATATATCGCAAGGTTGTAAACGAAATAAACGTTTCCTTTGGTCATCTCAGTTATGACTTATGAGGAATGCGAGTAGTGTGCTCTACATAACTCATACATAATTTTTCGGTTTACTAATGATAATTGCAATAAATAGTATTCTTATTGCAGTTATGATTAGTCAAGCCCTATCAAAACAATTAACCCTATGTTCGGCATCTTGTCTACAGTAAGCGGCAACTGCGGTTTTTGCTGGCGTTGGCAAAGTGCCTATGTCTGTAAAAATGATAGCACATTGATCGCAAAATAAAATTGCATTTTTAAATAAGCAGGCGCTGGCAAAATCTTTACGCAACGTGAACGCTTTATTTGTCTGACTTGACTTAGATCGAGATTGTTATTTTTTTATTTACGATTTATAAAAATTATAATTTATGCAACATAATACGTCAAAGTAAGCGTATTTTTAAGGTAAGTAAGAAAAAAGAACAAACATATACCTATTTACCGGAAGGAAAATATTTAAATGTACAGCTACAATTTAACGTTGCCAATTATTACGTTACGTTCTGCTTTATTAATCGAATTCCTTCCATGTTAAAATCTGTAATGAGGCACGTATTCCAAAGGGTTTAATGAGTTGAAGTGTAGCTATAACAATAGGTTTAATAACATAAATCTTACAGAATCGACGAAACGTCCGCCTCACTAGTGTTCAACCAGGATTACCTCGCGTTTTTTGGAACGAAGTTCCTTGTCGCACGGTATGAATTTGACGGATGGGGGCTAGGCATGATTTGAATTTTTCGATCACGACCATAGAGACACGACCCCCTTTCTGTAGTGCGAACGAGATGGAATGATATCCATCTCCCTCGCATTTTTTCTTATCTTGCCATAAAAGAAATACGTAGAAGTCTATGAAGAAATATTATTTTAAATGACACTTCATTTTAAAAGACGCTAGTAATTCATTTATTTGTATACGTTTATCAATAATAATATACTACGAAAGGAACTTCGTTCCAACGGAGTGTTCTATGACACTCACGCATGTTTTTATCATCTCTTAATTGTATAGAATAGAATATTTTTTTATTATGAAAATTATTATTTAATATAATATCTTTTTTATATAATAAGTGTGACAAAGGAGCACTATAGTTTACCTGATTAACTGAATGCTGTAATCTCTTTATATGAATATTCTCGATTAAAATCCTCAAACATATTTTTGATTAAAATCAAAGAGTAGAAGTGACACACTTTTGAGGACTAAGATAAAATGCCCCGTTTCCAGTAAAAAGTCATCGGTTCTTCACACTCACCTATGGTACGGAAACATTTGTATTGGCGATTCATCGTAGTTTTCAAATGTGAAAACATATCAGCATTTTGTTACTTGACACAGCAGCATTAATCTGCTATTTTGATGCTCGTATCTCATTTTGTTACTTAACACACCGGCAATAATCTACTATTTTATGCTGGTATTCTTTGAGAGCGCGGACCTTTCCTAAACAAGCCAATCCATTCATGCTACACCATAATGTGCAGTAGAGCCCTACCCTGTATAAAATATACTTAATGAGTTTCCCTGCATAGTTAAATTCGTAATGAGGCACTAGCAGCAGCGCCAGTGTAATCGTACCCATGCACGTAGTGCAAAGGGTTAATGAGTGAAAGTGTAGGTGTACAATAGGTTCAACATTAAAATTCAATATTATTTATGTAATAGTTAGGTAGAAGACCTAGTTCCCAAACTAAACCAACTCGCTATAGATGAATGACGCCGTGATGGAAAAACAAAAATTCAAAATATTGTTTCTCTCGGAGGATTGCTGAGCAGCATTCTCTAGGCGGAGATAAAAAACAACATTAAACTATAGGTAAAATAGTGAATAGTATTTTTAATAAAACCGTTGTGACAAACACATTTACCACCTGATGGTAAGTAAATGGTTACTGCAGCCCACGAACACCTTTAAACAAAGAAGGCTACAGATGCGTTGTCACCTCTGTGACAAACACTGCTGGATGTGACTAAGCTGGAATGCCGCACAGCCCACTCGTATAATTATACTGTATATCTATACCCTTCAGGCCGGAACTTAGCAGTACACGTCTGCTGCTTGACGGTAGAAAGAAAGAAGATAGTACCCACCCACTCAAACGTACTTCTAGACAGAAATAGAGTCCTAGTACCGAGTAGTTTGAAAATTTTTAAAATACAATATTTTATTATAATAGTCGTAGTCGACATTATAATAGACGTAGCGTTGCTATAAGTTGTTGTATCAATAAATTTTGTTGGGTTGGAAGGAAGTTGACTTAGCTAATTTACTACATACCGTTAATGCAACCGTAACAAGTTTGTTATTGGAAAATGTTGTGTAAATATTTAAACCAGCAGTGATATTAAATTAATAAGGCCAGTATTACAACGTGGCATTTATATATTTTTTTTATAGGATAAGTTGACGGCCGAGCGCACAGTCTTCCTGATGGTAAGTGGTTGCTGTCACTCATATACATTTACATCTATCCTCAATAAAGGATCAAAATGCAGATGCGTTGTCACCCGTGAGGGCTACGATGGAATGCCTCACTTCCAGTAAAAAGGGTCTCCGGTCTCCTAATTTATTAATTAAATAAACTATCTACTTATTTTTTTTAATTATGCTTATATTATTTAATATTATTTAAAGAATAAAGGTACATCACGTAAAAAGCAATCTTTTATTTTTACAACTACTAAGTAATACTAGGTACTTCGATTTATAAAGAAACGTAATAATTCAGGGATAAGCGCTTACTCTGTTTCAATGTACTTGAGTAAGGCGATTTCGACTCTTGTTAGGATTAATGAAATTGTCAATAGCAATTTTACATTCTTATTTACCACGTGCACGTGATAAAGAAATGCCTCATGAGGGAATCTGCGTGTCAGGAAAAATGAAACCCGCTAACACGCAATGGGACAACGTAGTGAATTCTCCCTTGTCCTAAAACCCTTTCAGCTGCAACGTGGTTCTATCTAGAAAAAATATGAAAATTAAATATTTTGATAATGTTTTATTACTTGCAATTTTATTATATGCATTTGATTGATGAGTATGTATAATAGGTATTCGGGTTGATGTTTGTTACTTTATTTATAAAAGTGATAATTATAAAATTTAAGTAACGAAATAAATAAAATGTTTAGGGAAAATTTTCTAATAAAAAAAATTAAGTACTATTTTCTATATTATCTTGACAAATTTATTACACCTATATACAGTATACAAAACTAGTTGTAGTAGTAGTAGTGGTAGTGTTTGTGGTTACACCGTTAAAGAATTTCTTCTTTTTAAAGAACCTTTTTAAATGAAGCCGTTTAATTTTAGGATGTAACATTCTAATGTAGTGAACGTGAAACATTTTGGAAAATAGTGCCACTTATAAAAAAAAAGAAAGTTTTAAGAGCTTTAATCCAGCTCAACCAGCCCATATGGATTAGGGCATCGTTATGACGTTAAACAACATAGATATAATAATAGTAAACAACGTCGGACGGAAATGAAATGCAAATTGATCAGAAGTAGCTAATATACATTGATGATTTTTTAAAATATTATATAGATTAAACGGTGGCGGATTATCGTTAAGACAAACTAGGCATGTGACTAGGGGCGCAAAGTTAAAAAGGCGCGCGCGGATGATTATAACAAAAAAAAATCGTCGTATTTGATTACTCCTAAATCGTTCTTACTGCCGCACTCAGAGACGTTTAATGATTACTTAAGCCGTCACTAAGTAAAGATTTAAAAAAGTTGACTCTCACTGCCGCACTCAGAGACGTATAATGATTACTTAAGCCGTCACTAAGTAAAGATTTAAAAAAGTTGACTCTCACTGCCGCACTCAGAGACGTTTAATGATTACTTAAGCCGTCACTAAGTAAAGATTTAAAAAAGTTGACTCTCACTGCCGCACTCAGAGACGTTTAATGATTACTTAAGCCGTCACTAAGTAAAGATTTAAAAAAGTTGACTCTCACTGCCGCACTCAGAGACGTTTAATGATTACTTAAGCCGTCACTAAGTAAAGATTTAAAAAAAATGACTCTCACTGCCGCAATCAGAGACGTTTAATGATTACTTAAGCCGTCACTAAGTAAAGATTTAAAAAAGTTGACTCTCACTGCCGCACTCAGAGACGTTTAATGATTACTTAAGCCGTCACTAAGTAAAGATTTAAAAAAGTTGACTCTCAGAGTGAGATAATGGTTCATTAGTAGGCCTAAGGAACCGTTAAATTTAAATAACGCTCTACCCTTACTTAACTTCGTAATGAATGATTTACACAGGACAATTTGTGAGGTTATGTGTGCCATTGCGTAGTTATTTTCAAGGATTTGTTTATTGTCATCAAATTGTGATTTTTTGAGAAAATGTCAGATTATTAAGAGTTTAGTGATTTTGTGGATTACGCAAGAAGATTTAGAGAACCAGGACCAAAACGTTATTTGCGTGATTATTGGGATCCATTTCAGAAATATACTGTTCAAGAATTTTACTCGCGATATCGCTTTACCCACATATTAAAATAAGAAGTCCTGGTGGAAGTTCTGTCGAACAAAGGTTAAGCATTGGAAATTTACAAGGACAGGGTATGCTACTTGGAGACAGTGCATATGCAGTCAGCAGTATGTTGCTAACACCATTTTAATCACCTAACAAAATTGGACAAGAACTGTATAATAAAAGTCATATTAAAACACAGAATACTGTTGAGAGGACCTTTGGAATTTGGAAACGGAGGTTTCCTTGTCTCCAGATGGCAATGGGGATCAAAAAGGAAACCGTTGTGGCAGTGATATGTGCATGTGCCACAGTGCACAATATATCCACAATGTTAGATGATGCCTTCTACTGATGACGCTGATGACAATTATTCATTAACAGTAATGGTTTCTTGGTCAGACAATCTGTTGTCAATAGATTTTTTTTCTCAATAATAAGAAAAAAATGAAACAAGGTTAAAATAAAACATAATTTAACTAATCACTTGTTTTATTTTGTAAATTGTTTTTTAAAATCTTCAATTCCAACGTAGCTTTTTCCAAAATAATTTTTTTTTTGCCTGTAATTTATAAATATTTACATTTATCTTCATTAAGATCAAAATGCAGATGCGTTGTCACTCATGAGGACTAAGATGGAATGCCTTGTTTACAGTGAAAAGGGTCTCCGGTTCTCTACACTCACCATAAGAAACACAGCAATATTAAGCTGCTATTTTACGCTGGTATTCTATGAGAGTGTTGTCCTACCCCAGTCAAGCTGACCCATTTGTGCTGCAACTGTAATTTTGCTGCAGGGTAATATGATGCAGGATAGTAATATGCTATGATTTATTTGATGGAGCTATTGTTATACATTTAAAGTTAACTATTTATTTATTTCCAGAAAAAATTATAAATTAAAACTGAATATATCTGCTAAAAAAGAAGATAACCTAAAATAAAACTAACAAACTAAAATAATAACTTGATGTGAGTTTGCTGTATGCTAGCAATGTTTCCAAAAATTTTAAAACTGGTTTAAACGTAGCTAGTAAATTATTATAATGTATACCTTTGAATAAATAAAAATCCATTAATCAAATAATACTTATATTTTAAATCATCATTGTACAAATTATATACATATAACAAATTATAATAAGACAAATTAGAAAGTTTCTTGTGTATTGATTTCTTCAGTTCCTCTAATTCTATTTTAGCTTTTTGCAATAAAATTTTATTTCTTTCTTCCTCCAGTAACGCAGCATATTTAACTTATTTCCTAAACTTCTAACTGTAATAAAGAAAAACATAAGTACATGTAAGTCAATTTTGCAACCAATTAATGTGGTTTTCCACATACTATATATTGCTTACAACATATTGAGTAATATTTTAACATTAAAATCAAAGGGTGCCTTCCCATAATGGTTTAGAGGGAAATGAGTGGTACAAAATGATACAACTACATCATTCTCACTTCCTTTGGTTTGAAATCTGCAATATGGGAAGGCAAGAAATCATTACATCAACAAGGCTTCATTCCAGACATACTCCAATAAAGAAATTTGCATTTATGATGGGAAAAGTGAATACACCAAATTGTGTCAAATGTGGAGTTGTAGAAGATACTATTCATAGTATAATATTATATAATAGTATATTAGCTTTTCCATTGTTGGATAAGTCTAGAAAACTTTATAAACTAGTATTGTTAGGTATTAAGAGGATTGTGAAGCTGTAAATTTTCATACAAAAAGCGATAACGTTCCCCCCCCCCCCCCCCCCCCCCGTAAATATAGTCCAATTTCCATAATTTTTGGAAATGATGTAGATATGACAAAAAACTAGGCCCGTACGTTTTTATTTTAAAGAAATATTGTATACAATATAAGTTATTAGCATCTAAATATCTATATTTTTGACTTAAAAACTTCCTCCAGCGTTTTTATTTTTTTTTAAATTAAACTAAACTGATTACTAAAAAAGTAAAACGTACAGGCCTAGATTAAAGTGCACTGAATCGAATAAGACCAAAATTGTCTTTTTTGTAAAGTTTTAGGGGGGTAAAAACGTTATCGCCGGAAACAATATTTCAAAAAGAAAATGTAGGCAATTGCCTTCAAGACTTGCAACTCTCTCTATCGCACGATACGGGTCGGGGGGCAGGGGCATATTGTAGTGATGTTAGGGGTGGTGGGGTGTGAATACCAGTATTTTACGATTATGTCGTAAAAATAAAAGTTATATTTGTAAAATGAGCCGTGGTAGCTCAGATGGGTAGCACTCGCTAAAGTTTCACAGTAGGTACACAAGAAACTCGGGTTCGATCCCCGTCGGCACCAATGAAATTTGCAATTTTAAGTGCTGATTTACCACGTGCTCAGCGGTGAAGGAAAACATCGAGAGGAAACCTGCATGTCTGACAAATTAAAAAAATATATATTTCGAAGACATGTGAAGTTCGCCAACACGCATTGGGGCAGCGCGACGGATCTTTCCTTGCCCTAAAACCCTCTCAGAAATGAGAGGAGGCCTGTGCCCAGCTGTGGGACATGTATATAGGCTGTAACTTTTAGAGGTGTTATCGATATTATTATCGCCTAGGGAAGAGAAAATAATATCGATAACCTAGAAAGATGAAAAAGTTAATGTCTGTGATTATTCAGTGTTTATCGATTATTTAGTTATTAATTTAGTCTTTATTGAAAAGGACATTAAATTAAAAATATAACGAGTTCACAATAAAGTGGGTAGGCAAATAAATAAAAAGTAACAACTTGAAGATATTATTATTGTTTATTATTACATATTACTTAATTACACTCTTTCTCGAACTGCCATTTCTCTAGGAACTCGAGGGTCAATCATTTCTGGTAATAAACATTAAAAATGAAATGAGTAAAGTCTTGGCTGCATTTTTGTTGCCCAGAAATGATCATGGTTTCTTAAATTAAGTACGAAAACATGAAAAAGTTCTGTCCATACTACAAAAAAACAAAATTGCCTACCAGTGATATGTAATTATCCCTGGACCTGATAATAGTAATTATGGTTTCTTTTTTCTTTTTGTCCTTCTCGTATCAAACGAAATTTGATCTGTTTTTAGTTATGGCCTCCAAATGTAGCATATTAGAATCAGAAATAAGACATTTTCATTTAAAGAATCATGTCCAATAAACCCATCAGGAGTTGTCGACAGTAGAAGACGTGTGATGTATTATATATACGTAGGCGGTCCCATAATGAATTGGCCTAACTATGAACCAATGAAGGAAATGAAACGAAACCAATTTTTTTTTTCAATACGAATACACCACCATGAATACTTACACACTTTTGACATCTGTGAATCAACATTTCTAAACCTTTATAAAAATAATCACATTTTTTTATCCTCAAAATGACTGAAGACGGCCGCCTGCAACTCTTCATCGCTTGAAAATTTTCTTCCTCTTAAGTCCCGCTTTAAATTTGGAAATAAATAATAGTAGGACGGGGCCATGTCTGGACTGTAAGGTGGATGTTGAACTTCTGTGAACCCGCATTGACGAACTGCATCCTTCGAAACACTAGCGGTATGAACAGGGGCGTTGTCATGGAGCAACAGGACACCTTTAGACAGCTTGCCTCTTCGTTTTTCCTTTATCTTGTCTCGTAATTTATATATTAAAGCAGCATAATATTCGCCGTTCACGACTGTATTACGTTCTTTAATACCCACCATCAAAATGCCTTGAAAATCCCAAAATATTGTGCACATCAGTTTTTTAGTCGATTGTTGCACCTTTGCCTTTCTAGGGGGCTTTTCACCCTTATAACGCCATTCCATTGACTCGCGCTTGCTTTGTGGATCATAATACAAGATCATAGTTTCATCACCAGTCACTAGCCGCTCGATCACAGTCTTTGGATTTTCGCCACAAAGATCCAAAAACTCCGAAGCGCAGCGCACTCTTTCCTGTCTCTGTACCGCTGAAAGAAGTTTCGGTACCCATCTTGCACTCACTTTTTTCATGTGAAGATGTTCATATAGATGTCCTGGTACATATATATATATATATATATATATATATATATATATATATATATATATATATATACATGACTTATTATTATTGTATTCTTTTTGATTCTCTTTGTCAGATTCGATTCCTTCGCCAACTGAAGTACATCGTCGTTGCACATTACTGTCTGGTAATTATTTGTCTATCTCGGAGTCACTGAAAAATAAATAGAAGCATAATAGTTTAAATTATATTTTACGGCTAACTAACGCGGGCGAAGTCGTGGGTGAAAAGCTAGTTTACCTATATAATTCGGTTCATCGTTTAAATTTCTGTGAGAGCGTAGTCGTTCCCCGGTCGAGCCTACCCACTCGTGCTACAACTATACTACTAATATAGCTGCAGCATGGCTATACCACGTATAGAAATTTTACAAATCAAATCTTTGTATCTCGAAAATTTTAGCATTTTCCTTGGAATCATCGGAATTCCACAGTAACAGTGATATGAACAACTTCTTCTAACGGACTAATATTATTACTGGACAAGTGGTAAAATTAAAAATTTTGTACAACCGATTTCAATAAAACTCAATTACAACATAATATATATGTAATGGATGAAATGATTTCCATAAAATTTGTATGAGACCAACTGTGAACAAGAAAAGAATAGGTAAGTATTCAAAATCGGTCCGGAGAAATCGGTGAACATATAACAACATATAAAAATAAAACAAATATACACACAGCCGAATATATTACCCCTTCCGTTTTTGTAGTCAAATCAACATCAGCTATCCCATACTTTTATATTTTGTGGAATAAATTTCGGTCTATCTCCTACCAGTCAACCAATGTACATACAATAGTATGTAAGGTGGTAAGGTACGCGATCAAAGTAAGTATAATTTATTATAAGTAAGTAAGTAAGTAAGTACGCCTACTTACCTGTTGCCCGTCCTTTCGATTTACGAAGCAAACTGCATATTTTTAGTTTTGTCTCTAATTTTTCTCTTCTATTCTATAATGTATAAAATTATTTTAGTTGATTGAATGTAATACACATCTTATAATCACTCACATAGTATATAGGTAGATACTTACATAAAAAAATAACAGCCCACTTCTATAAGTTATATGTAGTAAGTCCCCACGACTATATCATAGACTATGCAATATAATAAAATTGCAAAGTAACATAAACAAATTCATTATGTAACTTGTCGTAAATGTACGCAAATATAGGCTATGAATGAATGAACGCTCCTCCTGCTGGTATCGTAGTGTGCGTAAGAATTAGTGTAATATGTTGTATTTGTGTTCTTCACGCCCGGAGCCCTTCGGGAGGCAGACCGTGCGTTATGAAACAGATAGCATTTTTGAAAATACCTACTCGCGTCGCGTATCGGCACTTCACAATCCTCTTAACAGATAACCTTTTATTATTGTTTATGTAAATGTATCATTATTTTAATAATTTAATTTAATTTTGTGCATTTGATTTGTACCTATGAAGGTCATACTAATAGATCAAACCCTCTATAGTCTATAAAGTTCTTGACTGTAATCTATGGCCTTTAAAATGGTATGGTGGAGTTCTTTATTTCACATATAATCACAGGTGCAGCCTGATAAATAAAACATGTAAATTAGTGCAGTATTCACATAATAAAAAAATGTATGCCACAAAGTCCCACTAAAATAGCAATACAGAGGATATCATGATACTAACGTCTTCGACCATGAAAATAAAGGCTCCATGTTGTGGTGGTGGAGGTGGTGCATGTGGTCCACCCCCAGTCCTAAATAAATTTCCTCTTTCAGTTGCACGGGCTTTACGAGTAAATGAATTTTTATAAATAACAGAGGACAATCTTTACCTTGTGTACGTTGGCGCTGCAATTAAACTCTTGGGTTATTAAATCCCATGCCGCTTGTTTCTTTGCAATCGACTTGCCATCTGTTAATTTAGATTCAACGATTGGTCTCCTTTTAATTAATTGTGCCAATAGAGCCTTTTCATCGGCGGTGAAATTTAGAAGTCTTTTCATTGTCATCAAATGTTATCAATTATTCACTGAATCTATAGTGATACTTACCATGATATAATTATGTTAATTTATGGATGAAAATTAAATTACAATTCACAACACAAAAGTTTTAAACTATTTATAACAAAGTCCGAAACATAACCTTGTGATGTGATTTGATATTGACACTTAGCAGTAAGTGATGCCATTGAAAAAATGGCACAAATAATATATTTCATTTGAAGGAAAATAACTATTTCGCTTTGTGTTTTAGAAAAAACTGAAAGTAAAAGAAATAATTATCATTTGTATTTTGATGAATAAAAGTTTAAGATGTTTTTAAACTACTTTTTTATTATTTAATATCATCACTTTTTAAATGTGGCTACACCAACACTTTATCGATATGGATTCGATAGAGTCATTTGACGTTGCCCCGCCTTACCAATACTTAAAGTTGTCATTAACTAATGAACCCTTAAAATATGTCTCTGGGATGATCCGTTCATTAACGGAGTTAATGCTAATTAGTTAAGTATTAATTAAGACTAACTTAATGAACCTTTCTGAGTGCGGCCGTTACTCTCTCATCACATTTTGTTATACCCTGTTAAGAAAACTATATTATAAATTATAATATAGTTTATTTGCAAAATGAGTATATTTAATTTATAATAGATATAATATGGCCCCTAGAGTAGAGGGGCGCCAATGAGGTGTTAGGCTAGCCTAGGGTGCAGTCCACATTTAATCCGCCTCTACCTCCGGACTTGATAGAGTGACCTGAAAGCGTACTTAGATGAATGCTATTGGAACTCCTCGAAGAGTAGAGCTAGATGTGCCGAGTTTGGCCTCGTTTTGTTAGTTACGATGAGACCTTACCTTCAGACTTGAAAGAGTAATCTGAAGGTATACTTCGATAACTGCTAGTAGAACTCCTCGACGAGTAGTAATAGTTGTGCCGATTTTGCACTCGTTTTGTTAGTTATGATGAGATCTTACCTCCGAACTTGATAGAGTGACTTAAACTTGGACTTTGATGACTGCTACTGGAACTTCTCGACGAGGAGAACTAGATATGCCGAGTTTGGGCTCGTTTTGATAGTTATGAATAGACCTACCTAACTTGAAGATGTACTTCGGTGACTGCTAATGTAACTCTTTTACGAATAGAATTACAATTTACATATTTTATTTTTATTTTTTCACTATCATTAGGAATCGTGTACTTTTGAATTTTTCATACTTTTTTTAATTGATGTTTGACATAAAACTATCGGAAAATTGGAGGTATAGTAATAAGATTATTAGTGAAAACTTGTGTGTATTTAAACTTCTTTAAAAAAAATTAGGTATAACCATGTTAATTTTTTTATTACGCTTAAGGCATGCACAATTGAATTTACCAATAGAATTTTTTTATGATGTGTCTTATATTTTAGAAGCGGAAGGCGTTTTTGTCTTTCTAGTGGTTTAGTGTACAACCAGCCATATTTTACTGCAGGACGCCTGTCCTTGAGGTCTGTCCGTCTGGCCGTGAGTATACCTAGCAAATGTGGGAAATCTCTAATCGAACAACAAGTTAAGAAAGAGAACCTTTGTACTAAGTGGATATGATTGTGTTTATGTATGGGTAGACTTATTAAAAGTTCCGTGGAATCAAAAATAAATCCCAAATATTTGCAAGATGTATGCGGGCCTAGACAGGACTTATTATAATTAATAACAAAACCTAAGCATTGTAAAAGACGCAGTCTCGTTAACGCTTTCTGTACATTCGTCGTAGTCTTTTCCTACACAAAGAATGTCTTTAATATTTAAAACAGACTTATAGCCCCTGCTTCTTAAGTTGGTTATTACCTCTTTCTTTATGTAACTAAATGTTATAGCAGCAACGGACATGCTATGGCCTGGCGTAAAATTCATAAAGGGTTTTAACTAAATTTTCATCTTCAAATTCAAATCTAAACAATTTGTGATGACTCGACAGAATATACACTAGTAAGTAAGCCTCCCGTGGGTCAATGGTAGCCATGTAACCATTACTCTGAATCATCATCGATGGCTGCTCGTCCTGTCTTATCGCGACAGACGTTGGACTGCCTAAGGCGTCCGTTTTCTCCGCAACTCTCTTCCTGCTGCATATAAATGATCTGCTCATTCCCGGTAGCTATGGGTATGCAAACGACAGTACAGTTGTGGAGAAATACCAACCAAGTGCTCGGGCCAGTTGGGATCAAATCCAGTCCGAACGAGAGGCTATGGTTGAGGGTGTGAATCTCACACTACAGGCAGTCTCCGCATGGGGCAATGCCAATCTCATGAGATTCAACGCCTCCAAAACACAAGCGTGTCTTTTCACTGCTAAAAGGAACCCGCTCACCCTGGCTCCTACTTTCCGGAATGTATCCTTGGAGTAGACTGACCGCCTTCAGTTGTTAGGGGTTGAATTTTCTCTTGAACTCAACTATGGGCGGTTCATTGAGTCCAGAGTCAAATCAGCCGCAAGGAAACTTGGTGTCCTTGCAAGGGTGCGGCGGTACTTCAAGTCGGGGCAGCTTCTTACCTTATATCAAGTGCAAGTCCTGTCGTGCATAGAGTCATGCTGTCACATATGGGCTGGTGCTGCAAAATGCCAATGAAAAAATGCAAAATGGCAGCGTTGGACTTAGTGGAGAGACGTGATAAGTGGCTTATTGGTGACCTTGATTTGGTTGATACCAATCTTGTCAGCTTCGAGCACAGGCGCAGAGTAGTCAATCTCTCGACATTCTATAGAATGCATTTCGGTGAGTGTGCACTGGAATTACACGCTGTGATTACTCCTCCCTCTGCTTTCCATCATCAGACAACCAGTCTCCACCCCTATGTTGTCGATATTCCACGCATTAGAACTAAAAGGTTTGCTTTGTCTTTTGTAATGCGTATGGCAAAGGAATGGAATAATTTGCCGGCGTTTATCTTTCCGTCCGAACACAATCTGAGCATCTTCAAGGCAAGAGAGAATAAGCTTTTTTACGCTAAGACAGTACGATCTATCTATTCTATTCTATTCTATACTTACCACTATGTGGGATTGTGGTCAAACAATCGCTTATTAAAAAAACACAACAATACTTCAGGGACTTTAAATTCATAATAAATCTTTTGTCCCCGTTAAGTTTCGGCGCTAAGAAAACTAAGGACATAAACTGGTGTTAGTTCTTTCATGGATGACACTGATATTGCTAGTAGGTCTAATAAATTACTAATAGCTTTGGATTTTTTTTGTTCATCTTTTGATGACAAAACTGAATGAGGTAATAATCTACATTGAATAGTTTGTCTATTAAATGGTATTGTAAAACCATCTCGAATACATCTTAAAATAATTTTATTTTTTGTTTATTTAAGCCAACAGTCATAGAAATATTGTAATTTTCCCGCATGTACCTGTTTTACTTCTGAATTAGAGCACGGTAAGATTTGTTGTTGCTCCAAGACCTCGTTTATTAATACACTTGAGAGGGTTGAACCCTGCTGGTCCCCGATGACAACTTCCTTGGCCCCTCCCGTACCCTCTTGTTCTCTCCGGTCTGTGTCTCTCCGGTTTCCCTGGTAACGATTGTCTCTTGAAGACGGACTTGTTGCTATTTGTGATGTGGTAGGTTTTAGGTCTGTTTTATTTTTTTTGGCCTTGTTTTTCGATGGCTTTTAGCGCCTTAATCTTTTCGGAAAGCTTATTTCCAAAAAGAGTTTCATCTCTTTTACTCTCATGAATGACTTCAAGAAAACACTTGTCCAATCCATTTGTCTAGTTTTATTCTGATTTGGGTCTCAGAGTGATGGAGGTCGGATAATATACGGCAAGCATCAGATACATTTTTTATCGCTGGAACTTTATTGTTTCACGATGAGAAGTTAAAACATAGCTCTATTAACGGCAGTTATACCTAAATCCAGTTTTTGCTGATCGACCCCTATTTTCTTGCCCCTATTTCAGGCTGCATCGGTAAGTGCAGCTGCAATCACGGGATTCAGCGTAGGTGCACTCAAACGCTTGCAATTTTCGGGAATTAAGTACTCTTTTAACAAGTTTATTCTTATTTTCTTAGTAAGAACCTTACATAAAAGAAAAAGCCAACAGTGAGCTAGATCCTGCTGAATATTTTCACCTTATATTTGCTCGTCACTATCCGTATCACCCAAAGCTGACAATAGTTCAGGGTATCATGTAGGAATTGTTTCTTCTGCTTTATCTGCAATTATCAACTGAGGATGCTCCTCGGAAGGAATGGATGTTACCATGGTGTGATCATTTACGACTTTATTATTACCCTCAGCTTCGTTATCTACAACAAAAAAATAATTGTATATTTCGGAGGCATATAAAAAATATTGTTATGATAAGAATATAAATTATTACTTAACTTAAAAAATTAACTCTTTAATATATTTGCACATGAGTATTTAAATTTATACAACCTTCGGGCTAACTCTCGGCTAGCCCCCCGATTAGGATACCTTCGTACTGACTCTCGGCCAGTACCCAGGTAAATTTGTGTCTTCGTGTCGATTCACGATCGACGCTAAGGTTTTTAGCCTTAACTTATATTATAAATGATAATTCAGGCACTAGAAACGAATTACGTAGCGGTAACATTTACCAAAATTTTCTTCGTCATCAGAAGAATCGGAGAAAAGAATGACTCATTTATGTCGTTTTCATTATTGTTCTTCTAGTTTTTTGATTTTTTTTTGGTAATAAACAATTTTATCTGTAGTACTGCGTTTCAACATTTTACTGTTTTAAGATAATTAAATAAGGTGTGCACTCTGCTTCGCGCGAAAAAGAAATGAGGCAGTACGCTCGGACGGCGAGAGACGTTAGTGGGAAGGGGCAAACACTTTGATGGGCATAGAGTAAAAATCTTTAAAGACGACTTAGCCTTATAGAATAAGGAAACTACGTTGTTAATATTATATCTGAACAATGAAGAAGAAGAAGAGAAACAAACGAGCTAATAGCTAGCTTGAAATAACAGTATAATGTCGCTACGTTTCGTATGATGAGTGACGAGTGTTGAAAACCTTTTTACTGGTGTTATGGCATTCCATCTCAATTCTCAGGGGTGACAACTCATCTGCATTTTGTATTATATATTATATATAGCAGATCTCACCTTCCACCCACTACTAGTGGATATGTCTGCTCGTTTTTTAATGTCATTAAAGAAAAATGACTTCGAAACAGACCTCCGAGTACTATAATTTATTAACTGTAATTACAGTGGCCATCTGATACTTAAAATGAAGACCCTTCATTTTTGCGTGTCTTAAAAAAATATTGGTAAGTCTTCCTGTCGTTATCGTAACTCGTATAATGAATTATGTATTATTTCATATTTATTGCTAACTTCCCTTACCTACCTTTGACACACAGATTATTTATGCATATTATCTCTACTTTCAGAATTTCCAATGCTATGTTTTATTTTAATCCATCGTATTAAAAAAAAAAAACATTATTATATTCAATCGATCGTTTTTATCCAAAATGACGCTACGACACAGTGTAATTACTAATTATACGTGCTCTCTTACACAGAAACGAGAGTGGGTGTATTGATGCTAGGCGACAAATAGATAAGTAAATTTGCCTAATCCAGACGAACTAGTAGTCAGTAAGCTCCCTCCAATGAGGCAATCTATTCGGGAAACTGATGTGCAGCAGTGGATTATTATAGGCTGTAATGGATAGATGATGGCAAATTTAGAATATTTTCAAATACATTTTAGACATTTAACCCTGTAGTGGCGGCGTAAGAATATCCACTGTTTCATATTTCACGGTCTATATAATATCATGTTATCCCTTATTTGACGGCTCCGTAGGCTTAGCAATGAGTTGCGGCGTTTAGGACAGCGGGTTCGAATCAAGCACGGGGCAAGTATTTATATGACCTAAAAATAATTTCCCCGGATCTTTGTGTCCTTGTTAAAAATTTATATTTGTAAACTGCTTTTTTTTATAGGATAAGGGTGACAAACGAGTACACATTCCACATGATGGAAAGTGGTTGCTGCGGCCCATAGACATCTACATCTATCCTCGTTTGCGAATCAAAATGCAGATGCGTTGTCACCCGTGAGGACTAAGATGGAATGCCTCATTTCCAGTAAAAAGGACCTCCGGCCACCTGCACTCACCAAGCGAAACGCAGAGGTAAACCTCTACTTCACGCTGGTATTCTGTGAGGTCGTGGTACCACCCCGGTTCGAGCCGGCCCATCCATGCGACAGCAAAAGCTGCCGCCTGGCTCTACCACTGTTAAAATAGCTAATGCTTCCACAATACAGGAGAAAATCGTAGAGTGAAGTAACGTTTTTTCCCAAGAAAAGGAAAATAAAATATCGTCCTGTACCCACAGGACCGTAATAGGCTACAAAATATCGTAAGGTAAGGTAAACAAGAGATGGGCAACACCAACTTCCTGATAAGAACTAAAAATTATAAAAAAAACGCGCTTGACAACAGCTTACCAAGCGTGGCATCTTAATGCAAAATCTGCCCTATGAGCCAATCTATAGGGTGGCCTCCCCTCATATATCTATCTATAATATCCAGACCGAATTTTGGTCACGGCGGCCAGTTTCAATGTACTTTAACCATCTGCGCAGGATAGGATTATAGTGTCCGAGTATATGCGCAAACATTCTCTATTACCTCACTCTCATAGTCCGGTAATCCGATACGTCCGCCAGGAAGGCATGGTGGAGAAAGATCGCTAACTATCTGACACCAGGCTGCAGAGAATTTCTTGATAGAACAACCCGATAACTGATTTTTGGTTTGAATCGGGATTCAAACCCAGGACCTAATGATCAGCAATCACGGCTACTGCCACTTCATTTTGTACTACACTGCCGTCAATTTAAATGATACAGAAATTTTAGTTATTATATATTAATATATTTTTAACAAACTTTGTTTCAATTTTACTGTTTAAAAATTTAAATTGTCAGATCATTAACATGTTAAACGTATTGAATATTTAACATGCACTTGTAGTAGCTGTTTAAAAACGAGTTACATGCGAAGCACAACAACTGTTGTTATATTCAAAGAGTTAACGTTTCATTTAAAAAAATATTTTCAAAGGGTTGGTAAAAGGTATAATCACTGCGTTTTATTATATTATTAACAAAGTTTTATACGGCTTAATTAACTGATCATTTTGTTAAGCAGATATAAAAACTTACCATATACCATACTTATTCTTTTTTGTGTGAATTATATATTATTGTTATATTTGGTACCGCCTATCCCACTACCGCATATCGTCCCGTGGGAATCGTAAGAGGCGACAAAGAGATACAAAGCAGGAGATGGACATCAGCGTTTTTCTAATAATAATTTTAAAAAAACTCCAGCTATCGTTCTGCCTGCCATGTGTGGCAACTATATCAAATATTACTTATTAGGGAAACTTTGGGGAGGCTTAGTTCATAAGTAGGGCGTGAAAAAATGTATTGGATAACGCATATTGTACTAGCTGGACGAGCAGACGTTGTTCCACTATTAAAAAATTTGTACGTGGTAGAGCCATGCTGCCGCTATGTTATGGTTGTAGCACGAAGGAGTCCGCTCGACCGGGAAAGGACCACGCTCTCACAGAATAGGTATACCAGCGTAAAATAGCAGCTTAACGCTGCTTTGTTTCGTATGGTGAGTGTAGAGAACCGGAGACCCTTTTTACTTGAACCGAGGCATTCCATCTTAGTCCTCACGGGTGACAACACATCTGCATTTTGATTCGTAATCGAAGATAGATGTAGATGTCCATGGGCCACAGTAACCATTTACCATCAGGTTGACTGTGTGCTCGCTTGTCACTCTTATCCTATAAAAAAACCGCAATGGATATTACTCCTAATTCACTACGAGTTTTCTAATATGCTTCTCTATGCTTAATGCTGCTGTTTCATATGGTAGGTGTAAAGAACCGGAGACCATTTTTACTGGATACGAAGCATTACATCTTAACCCTCAGGAGTAACAACACTGCTGCATTATGATTCTTAATCGAGGATAAATGTAGATGTCTATGGGCCACAGTATCCACTTATGACCAGGACTGTGTGCTCCTATGTGACAAACTAACCTTATTCTAAAAAAAAATTGACATACTTTATTCTATAAAAAAGTTGCTGTCTACGATTTCTTTCGCGCGGAGTTCTAAATACTTTTGACATGACACATGTAATAAACCAGTCCATTATTATTTTAAGTAGGTTTCCTTTTTATCACTCTTTCATCAAGGAAGCTCTTTAAATTGGAAATATAAAATAATATCTGGACGAAAATAGATACGTTTGTTTTAATGGCAAAAATGGTGGTAAATGACCATAATATTTAATGCCGGGAACTCGGGGCCATTTCTTTCACTTCTTGGCTCATGGTGCGATCTAAGGGGCGGTAGATTTCACGCCGCTACCATACGGCGAGGAGCCGAGTCTATTCTATCGGCTTTGTCGCTCGTTTAGCACCACCGCGACGCGAGCGACTCATCCCCCTTGGTTTGGTCATGTAGAAAGAATGAAAGAGGAAAGAGTGACAAAGCAAATTTATGTTGCAGAAGTGAACGGCAGGGTCGGGAAGGGACGCCCTAGACGAAAGTTTATCGACCAAATCGGCGATACATTAAAAATGGGCCAGATTAGGAGTACCCTTAACCGACGAGCGTGTATGCGTAGGTATATGGATCTGGAGGAAGCGAGAGAGGTGTGTCAGGATCGTGCCAAATGGAAGTCCGTAGTCTCTGCCTACCCCTCTGGGTGACAGGCGTGAGTGTTTATCTTATGTTATGTTTATTTAAAGCAAAGATCGAAAGCAACAAATAATAGTTATATATTTTAACAACAGTAGGATATCCTTTAAAAATAAGTAAATAAACTGGCAGTCTGTCTATACCTATGCCTGCGAGCATAATGCTTGCACCGCCCATTAGAGCCTGGTTGCTATGGATGCAGGCTGCGGTTTAACTACAGCCTGCATAGTAAAACAGTTAGAGGAATTCGAGCTAGCTACAGCTGACTCGAATTCTTCGTTATATATGTACATTCAGAAGCCCAGCCTGTGCTTCCTATGGCGCTTGTTAGTTAAATTGTTTAACTAAAATAGTTTGTATTATACATACATATAACTGCTAATATTTGAGTTATTATATAGAACTATAACTCCGAAGAATGTGCAGCAACATTCTGAGAACGAATAAAATATTTAAAGAGAATCCAGAAATTTTACTTCAATGCTTGCTAGCAAATCGGTTGAATACACTTTTGCATGATATTTGTAAATCTTATTTCACCTCGTTGGCAATCCCACAATTCTTTTAATACTTTAATAAATAGTTAAGTGCTTTATAGTAGGAAAGTTTTGCAAAGCATCATTATGATATTTTAAATGTATGTATTTTAAAGAAGGAAATAAAATATCATTACTACTTCCCTGTAAGTTAATATTGGAAGTCCAATGTAAATCTGCATACACTTAAGTATTGTAATATTTTTTTCATTCACCGTTTTATGTTTCATAAAATTTAAATCTGCGTGCCAGTTTTATAGCATTTTATAAGATTTTCTTTTACCTATTACAACCACCTGGTGGTAAGTGCTGATACGGCTCTAGATGGTAAATCACACTGTCTTAGCTTAACACAAGCCTATACACTCTTGCTTTGAAGACGTCCAGATTGTAATCGGATGAAAAGACCAACGCCAGCAAATTATTACACTTCTACGCTGTATGCATAACGAAACTTTTTATTATATTTGATATATCAAATATGATAAAATCTACCAAAAACAAATACACGAGAGGCACATGCAGTTTTAAATTAGATGATGTCTACATGTGCGGAACAAATGGCAAAGAGGTTTTATTATTTTAGAAACGTGGGTTTCTACTAATAATAGTTTTGATATTATAAAAGAAACAAAATTTATGAGCAATTCATTCATCTCAATTAAAAATACCCTGCGGCTGCTGAGGAAAAATATTTTTTTTATTTAAATGTACCGTAAGATCGTGAACCGTCCCTGGTTGAATCAAGCTTTACATATTTACGTTAGAAAATTTTAAATGTTCCTCGCACGATAAAAGTATACAACAGATCAGAAATATATTATAAATGAATTAAGCATTATAATATACATATTTTTCTCATTATATTAACCGAGTGAAATAATTTAACATGGGTGACTGAAATTTAGAATAGCTATTAAGTAGTTATAGAAATACTAATGGAAGGATTGATAAGTCTTAATGGGTTAATGATTTGAGGGGCAAGAAAAGTAAAAGAATTGCTCGATCCTCAACGGCACCAATAAAACTATTAACTGCAATTCTAAGTGCCAGTAAAAATATGTTTTAAAACATCGTGAGGAATCTGCATAGATATGCGGATTTCTTCACGATTTCTCGCACGTCATGATATATACTCGTAACAGATAGGAAATGTATGAACGACCTAAGTATTTAATATACTTTACTCGTACTCATTATATTTACTGAGAGGAATAATTTAACATGGGTGGCCGAAATTTACTACTACTGTTATGCTACTAACTACTTATAATCCAAATTGAATAAACTTATTCTATGATATTTTATTCTACAATGGATCTGAAGGAATATGTTGTAATGTTTAAAGCTTTAAAGTTTTAATATTTTTCTTCTTGGGAGCACATTCTTTAAGTTGCATGCAATACGTTATGAAGCTGTACTTGAAACAAGATAAGTCCCGGTTATATGACTCGTTTAATGACTATGAAACTGCAATTTTATTTAATTAGTTTCAACCTCCTACAAAAGAGTTATTATTTTATGGCCCCATAAAATTCATGACTCTGATATAAATTTGTGCAGTCTTGTGCGGAAGACGTAAATCAATTAGGATATCAGTTTTATAAGTTTGGCATTAATAACTTTAATAAGGAAGAGTCGTATTAAAACATCTTAGTTGGCGCGATAAAGGACTTCGACGGATTCACGGAATACTAGTAGATACTGTTAAAGTCCACTGCTGAACATAGGCCTAACCCATACGTTGCTTCGTAGGGGGGATATTTGCCATAGTTGCCACGCTTGGCTAGAGGGTTGGCAACCGCAGTTTTTATATTAAGTCGTTATTAGGAAAACGCTGCTGATTTGATTCTTGATTCTTTCTGATTTGTTTCCCTCTGTCGCCTCTTAAGACACCCAGAGGATGATATGGGGTAGTGGATATTCTTAGACCTGTATTATATGTATATTCTTAGTCTCTGTAATGACCGCTCCGCCACTACACGGTCATTACAGAATATTAAAAAATATAAATATAAACTCTACTCTACATTGACGGCTCCGTGGCAAATCCCGCACGGAAAAAGTATTTGTATGGCCTACAAATAATTGTTCCAGATCTGGATGTTTGCTTTTGTAAAATTTATGTATGTAAACTGCCTACACGATAGAAGAGAAGAAGAATAGTAATTACAAAAAACGCTATGTAGTTACATTGATGATGTAGTAAACTACCCTAAATGTGTTCTGCAGCATATTATCGCTGCAGTAACAATGGGTCGGCTCGACCACGGGAGGACCACACTCTCACAGAATATCAGCGTTAAATAGCAGCACAGTGCTGTTGCAATTGCAATTTAAAAAAAGAAAAAAAATGGATGATGGAAGCAGCTGTTTATGGATAACAGTGTCCACTCACCGCTAGATGGATTGTGTTTATTCGTCATTCTTAGCCACTTGTCCCACCGCTGACGATGAAACGATTAACTATCGACTATTTCCTCACTTAAGAAAAGAACAATAGATATAGATCCAAGGTCAATAAAAGAGATACAAATATAGTTGATGCCTGGCTATTCACACTGCCGGCGAAAACTCTCTGTGTACTAGTTTGTCGCAGCGACAACAGCTTACAAAGATAAAACTCACTCAGCGATGTTCGCTTAGCGGTCGGAACTCACGCTGAGAGACCAACCAGCGGTCATTTCACTCTACAGTGCGGATCTGAGTTCACTCGCTTATAGCCCAGCGCCAAAAATATTTGAACTACATACTCGCTTATCGCTGCTCGCAAACTCTTATCTAGTTTTAAGCTCTACTCGCTTCTCGTTCCTAGTTGGCGGTGAGACAAGTGTATTACTTCTTGAAGAAAAATACTAAACAATCCTAATATACTATAGAAATAGTTAGATTAATATTTTATTCTCCAATTTTCCATCTTAAGGGGAATTTTGAAGTATTATAAGTATGTTACATTGTGGTGCCACTTCAATAAAAAAAGATATTTAGATTCTAGGCACAATCGGACAAGAATTAAACACACACAAAAATACAGTCTTAACGAGAAGCTCCGTTTTTAGGTCGGTTAAAAATAAAGGAAAGTCAGTATTGATCTCAATTTTTAATATAAGAAGGGTGACGAACGAGCACACAGTCCACCTGATGATGGTCAAATGCGCTTGTGCACGATTCATAACGTAAATTATTATGAAACTTAATTCATCGGTCTTCAACGGTTCAAAAAAAATTTCTTATATTAAAGGCTAAGTATAATTTTATGTATATGCACAGCATAATATTATGTAAAATATATAATATATTATTAAAAAACTTTTTCTCATATTTATATTTATGATCAGAGCTTTGAGTCAGAAAAGAATCAGCTCTCTTGTCACCAGCGGCAACAAGAAGTCGCAGATACAGTTACTTTAGAAATTACACACGCGCGCAGCTCCCGGATCTAGAGCAATTAAGGAAAATATTAATTCTAATTTATTTAATCTTGATTGAAGTATAGGATCAAAAGGCAAACTTAATGCTAAAAGTATTCTCTGCCAGTCAACCTTGTGTCAACACTACAAAAAACATATAAAAATATTTAAATAAAACACAAGAGAATGAAATAATGTTATTATTATTATGTTAATGTTATTACTTTTTTTTTACAGGAAAACTATAATAACAAATAAACACTTAAACTAGAAACTTATTTATCATCTAGTCCTACTCCCCGCGATATCGTGCCAAGAACGCTGGCTGCGTTTCCCCGCTGAATGGCTATACTTAGCCTTTGAGCCAAAAAAGAATCAGCCCTCTTATCACCAGCAGCAACGACCAGCCGCAGATGGAGTTGCTTTAGGAACTTCACTGCACGTGGACCCCACGGGCCGATAGTCTCTACCGCAAATGGCACAAATATGTAGTCATCTCTCAGAGACTCATATTGTTATTATATGTATATACATAGAATACACATATATGTTTATATAAACATATAAAATAAAAGGATATCATATGTTATAAGAAAATATAATACAAGATAAATAATATCCTGATTAAACTAAAAAAGAGGTAACTGTTATGATGACGGAGCTAAGGAGTTTTGAACCAATTTTAGGAAATTACCACGAACATTCTTCTTAAATGTTTATTTGCAGATAGGTTATCTTAATTTTTCAGGCAGGTTATTCTATAGGTATAGGCGAGTGGCTTGGACAGCAAACGATGAATATATGAAAGCCGAACGATGAATGGGCATAAAGAGAGCATGATTCTCCCATGAACGAAGCTGTCTATCATGAGTCTCACGCATTAACTGAAACTTATGTTAATAGTTTCAGATTCATATTTGTACAGTTCAGTTTACGCTCTAAATTGGGTGTGGTTAAAGTTCAGGTTACGGCTCTAAATTGGGTATCGCCGAGACTTGAACGCTTCGTTAGTCAAGTTGTCGTAAACACAATATGAGGTACCGGGTTCAAATCCCCAGTCGAACCAAAATCATTTATTGAGTATTTATATCAAGTTATCTGCCGACTTCCAAAAAGGAGACGGTACTCAATTCAACTGTATTTTTTTATGTGTGTTACCTCATAACTTTTACTGGGTGAACCGATTTAGATGATTATTTTTTTATATGAAGCTGATACTTCTCGTGTGGTCAGATATAAATTTGATCAAGGTCAGATCAATAGTTTTTGAGTTATTCTTAATAAGTTATATTGAAGTCGGTCGTACAAAATTTTTAATTTTAAATTATTATCAAAAGCAGGTAGTAGCCCGCAGTCAGGAAGTTGGCGGTGTTTAACCGTCATGCCTCAGAAAGGACGTAAAGTCGTTGGTCCTGCGCCTGAACTTTCTCCGGAGAAAGACTTGACCGGTCGTGTCAGATTACATCCCGTTGGATTATGAGAGTGAGAGAATAGAGAGTGCACCTGTGTTGGCGAAAACACATAATACTTGTCATGTAATCCTACCCTGCGCAGATGGCTAGGCTCCATTGAGACTGACATTAGGAGGACATTGTTTATACTCCTGCAATATGTAGGCGTAAAAAAATTACTTGTCAGTACTTACAAAAACTTTACTTATTACCTATTTGCATGCACAAAAAAATCGTTGTTTTTACAGGAAACTTATCCCGCATCCTGCATCCGTACATACATACATACTACGAGTACACCTACTTACGACTAACGTAGTACAAATTTCTATGCGGTAGTAGAGCTTTAACAAGTTTAAACGTGGAGATAAGTTTACGCAGTTTAAATACCTTCTACATCATTTTCCTGTAAAATAATTGTTGAGGAGATTAATGGATCCTCGAAGAACACTTTTGCTTAAAAAAACTGGAATTAGTGGGCAAGTGTAAGTGAGAACTGATTGCTGATGACCTTTAAACTTAAGCAATGAATTATGATATGAAGCTGTAACTGCCTGTCTTTGGATAAAAGCTTTTCGTTTTTAACATAAGAATTTATTCTTACTTTTAGCTTCTAACGCGTCCTGAATGTAAAAGCTTGTGGAAACAATAAAGAGGATTTTCTTTTTCTGATAAATATCCACTGTAACATATGCAGTGTCATCGTTTTCTGTATAAGGCCGTAGAAGCTGTAATACAACTAGAAATACAAGGGACTTGCATTATATTTATTTTTATAGAATTAGGGTGATAAAGGAGTACACAGTCCACCTGATGGTAAGTGGTTGCTGTGACCCATAGACAGCTACATAATATATCCTCAATAAAGAATCAAAATGCAGATGCGTTATATCACCCGTGAGGACTTAGATGGGATGCCTCTTTTCCAGTAAAAGGGGTCTCCGATTCTCTACATTCACCATACGAAACACAGCAGTATTTAGCTGCTATTTTACGCTGGTATTCTGTGAGAGCGTGGTCCTTCCCCGGTCGAGCCGACCCATTCGTGCTACAACTATACCAGTAATATAGCTGCAGCATGGCTCTACCACGTATAAATATATAATATATGGAGCTGAAAAGACGATTAAGGCAAATCCACGCTACTTTAAAATAAGGAATAAAAAGCTTATTATCGTTTGTTCCGACATCGTCACTATGGCGTTCCATCCACTGTGTTTTAAAAAAGAACGTATTTTATATTCAGTGGTATTCGATATCTTTTCAATGTGCAATAAGAGTAATGATATTTTTGTTAATGAATTTATCTGCTTCTATCATTTTTTAAAGATTTTTTGGGAATATCTTCGAGTACCTTTACTCGTAATAGGATTTTATGATGCAAAAACAAAACATTTGTTTTGTATTCCAATGTACAGATTAACGGTCTTATTTATAATCGTTGATTATCGTTTAAGGTTTAAAACTAATCTCACCGGTCTGGAACACTGGCGTAAAGTAGTCAGCGTTTCGGTTTGCTACAGCATGCATTTCGGAGAGTGTGCGCAGGAATTGCGTAACTTAATTCCTCCCTCTCCCTGCCACCGTCGGACAAACAGACGCTCGACTAGTTTTCACTCTTGCTACGTCGATTTACTACGCATTCGAATTAAACTCTTTGCTTTATCGTTCGTCATGCGTACAGCGAAGGATTGTAATAAGTTCTTTTCAGCATATACCTTTCCATCCGATTACTATGTGGGAGTCTTAAAAGCAAGAGTGAATAGGCATTTGTTAAGTCAAATCGGTTCACCATTTTCTGCATCACCACTTACCATCAGGTGGGATAGTATCGCTGGCTTAGAATACTAAAAAACCTTAAGTTAAATATTAAATGTCTGTATACCTGTCTCTGTCTATTGTTTTAATAAAAAAACTAAGTACATTGTAGTTAAAAAGTAATATGTCTCTCTACAATTATTTTCCACGTCACGTAAGCTATACGCATTTAAACTACTCGAAGATGTCTAACGTTAACACTTTATTGATCGTGTCGGTCCGTCTGCTCATTCATTTACAATTCAAATGTATCCTTCTTAATTACAAGTAGGTAGTGACTAAAGCTGAAATTTTAATGTAGGCGCACAACAGTTTGTAATTTCTCAGGCAATAGTGTTAATAAGCATAGCTATATGTATATTAAAACATTTTTTTGTAGAAGTAGCAGTGACAAACGAGCAGAGAGTACGTTTTATAAGTAGATACTGTAGCCCATATATACCTACATCTATCTTCAGTTAAGTATTAAAATGGAGATCCGTTGTCATAACTAAGGACTGATATACCTCACCAATAAATAGCATGTCGTTACTCATTACGCACGCTGTTAATCTGTGAGACTTGGGTAGCTCTTTCACATTATTTAAATCCTTGGTCGGCGCTATCTTTTACTTCCATCTTTCAGAATTTGGTAACCATAAATGTAAAAAAAAAACTGTTGCAATTTTAAAATTACTACTAACAAAAAGAATTTTTCAAAATTCAGTTTCGCTGCATCCATCAACTTCCTGCATCTCTTACCAGGTTCTCAATCCAACTAATGAAGGGCTACCCTACACTTCGCTTACGGGTAGCAAGCTGCCACTCGAGAACCTTTCATCCCCATCAGTTGTTGGTTCTTGGAGTTATATGGCCGGCCAATTGCCACTTCAGCTTACTGATTCAGGTGGCTCAGGACCGTATTTTGTGGCATTCATTTGGGGAGGCCTATGTTGAACCGTGGACTTCTGATGGGCTGTAATTCATTATTCAACAATTAATGCAATGCACATCAGCCTCTAATACAGAAATAAACATTGAAGAAAATAATTTATTTTTTCTTTTAAAGCCTTTGAGTACTGCTAGACGTAGGTGACCATCTTCTATAAAAAAGCAGAATTTGTTTGCTTTAACCGTCACGCTCAGCAGGTGGATTGATGACGGCAGTACCACATGCTCGTATCTCCAAAGTGTTTTAAAGTGTTTACTCAAACTATCTGTCGCGCGTTTGAGTATTTTACGTCTGGCGTAAGCGGGATGTTTATACCGTGATGGTATATCTGGTTCACCTAGAGGTAAATTGGGAGGGAGTTGAGATGAGATCACTGCGCGTGTTCCTGGTGCGCCTTGAGGAGAAGTCCTGAGGAGGAGTTGCCATGGGGCAGCCGGTACTGGTGAAACCGCGGATGTGTGCAAAAGCGTTCTTGCAGCTCTACCAATTTGTGGCGAAGGTGAAACACGATTGGGTTTTAGCCGGTGCGAGTCTGACCTAACCCGGCTTGAACCCGCGAGGTGGGTATGCGTAGACATTTCCCAATTTATAAATAAAGAAGTAAACTGGTAGAGGATGCTTTGCGGCATTAAGTCCATCTTCATGTACTTGTTGCGCAAATGAAGTTGAAAAAAAACTACTGTGTAATGTTGAGTGTGAGAATATTTATTATTACCCCATATCGTCTCGTGGGTGTCGTAAGAGGTGACAAAGTGAAACCAACCAGGAGGAGGATAACGGCGTCTTTCTAATAACAAGAAGAAAATAAAAAGAAACTGAGTTTGCCCACCCGTCTGCCAGGTATCTCCCTTATGAGGAAAGTTTTGGCGAAACACAGGCGTTTTAGCAGTGGACTTCGATGGGCTGTAATGATGTCGATGATGAAATAAATAATCGTATTTTGAAAAATATTTCGAGAGCCCTTTCATTTTTGGCATTTAGTTGCCTTACGAAATTATATAATGTAAGAGTGTAAGCTGATGATATAATGTAGATTTCATCGAATCCATCACCCCATTTAGTTCCAAGGGTGACGCAACAGAGGGAAACTAAAGCAGGTGATGGGCAACAGCATCTTCTCGATAACATCTTAATAAAAAAATGCGGATGCCAATCCGCTTGCTGGCAACTATAGCAAATATCCCCCTATAAAGCAATCTATGCTATCATAGCCAGTGTTCACCAGTGGACTTTGATAGGCTATTAATGTAAAATAAACGTCTCAATCTGTCTTGTTGGGCTTTATTTGAACTAGGGGTCAAAATAAAAAAATACTTTTAATAACAATTATTAATAATTTATATTGAATTTAAATTATTCTAAGCTATTACATTTGTGCTATTTAACGGTTTATAAAAGGTATTGTTTAAAGTTGTATAATACTCCCGGTTCACATATTACTAGACAATTTAGTAGTGAACACAAAACACATTGTTTTACTTTGTTTCAAAACGTTGCCGTTCGAGCATATTCGCGTTTCAATACAAAAATAATTTTGGGGCGTTTATATAAGTTTCAATTTCTATTTGTCGAGCAGAAGCTTCGTAATATTTTTCTTATTGTTATTATGTTATCAGTTTATTCTTTTTTTTTATAGATTATTGTCTGTGCAATACAGCGGTTATCTCAAAGATGTGTAGTGTTATGCTACTTACATATTATTTTATATTATTTTTCCATTCTGTTTTTGATTTTCTGCATTCATATTTTGCATCACCTTTATTTCCATAGGATCCTGTAACGTTTTTACACAATAACAAAATCATTTCACTTCGTATTTTCACGCTATCAGCACCTTTTAAATCGCTGTCAATGGAGTCTTACCTTTTTCGATCTTTTATTGAGTTTTCCGTAACTCTGCAATTTCAGGCTTCGTGCGCGCTGCCGCGCCATAGTTTTTCCTATATGAATAATATCTTATTTCTTACTTAAATGTGACTGTTTTTCAAGTATATACCTAAAACCAAAAATTTATATTTTTGACAACCATTATTTATATGGTTGTTATGGTAACTTTTATTCAAATTCGTCACTGGTCTGATGTTCTTAGTACGATATTTCCACATAAATACTCTTTCGCTCTAGGTCATTTACAATAAATTTCCTTTTAATTTAAATAATTTCTCGTTCTCTCTAAAAGGGTATAAAAGCCGAACGGAAGAATACAGGGAGTCTCGCTTCAGTTCTCAAACGAGAAGCATCTACTAAAGGCCTTATCCCGGGGCCGCATTGCCCCGGGATCCTGCAAGCCTCCATCTACATCTGAAGTCGTCGGCAGTCTACTTCAAGCGCGGGGCCACACTACTCCGGGCGCTACGACTGCTTGCTCCAGGCGCTGAGTGCACCTACTGCCAGCGCTACCTTTAGGCGCTACGACTGCTTGCTCCAGGCGCTGAGTGCACCTACTGCCCGCGCTACCTTTGGGCGCTGCGACTGCTTGCCCCAAGCGCTGAGCGCACCTACTCCAGGCGCTACGTGCGCCGGCTCCGGACGCTGAGTGTGCCCAGACCAGGCGCTGCGTGCCGTCGCCGCCAAGAAACTACAAGCTCCGCGTGTGCCTACTTCTACAAGCGCAGCGTGTGTCACTTCGACCTTTAGGCTCCACTACAATATTGTCATATCTTTATTTTTTTTAATCTAATTGTAATCTCACTTCATCCATCATCATCATCATATTTCATTTTTTTTATAAGATTGTAAATACCTTTTTAAAAATTTAAATATATTATTTTCTTGTTCTACTTTTGTTGTTTTGTTGTTCTTAGGTGAGGTTCTCTTTTTTATTTAATTGTCGCTTCACGACAGATGACAATCAAATCTTTTCATTCATTTTGTACTTCCTCATATTTTAGTCCAAGAAAATCTGTGCATTTCAAATCCATTTGGTGCAACAGTCATATCCAAGGCAAGTCATATACAAGGCGCAATTTACTCTTACCGTTTCATTTTCCTTCATGGAATTCTTGGATTTTGCCTTTTTTCGTTTTGGAACTTAAGCATTCTTTGACTTTTCTTTTCTATTTTTTTCGTTTTCAAAATTTATTGTCTTTATTAACTTAGTTTTAATCCCTATACGCAATACTAATACATAATATTTAAACTTATTTAATAGTACTGAAGTCTCCGTGTAGTGGCGGTCAAGAATATCCACTACCCCATATCCTCCCGTGGGTGTCGTAAAAGGCGACAATGGGAAACAGGCGGGAGATGGGCAGCAGCATCTCCCTGATAAAAGCCGAAATTACAATAAAAAAACTGCGGATGCCAACCCGCTCGCCAAGCGTGGCAACTATGGCAAATACCCCTCTATGAATATAACAAAGAGACGGCCCCCAGTCCCCGGCGGCCCCGCTATTCCTGGCTACGGTGGCGACCATGGTAACGGCGGGGCAGGGGGTGCTAAGAATCTCCGGTGAAGGTTCGGTTGCCACCTACGACGACTCGACCTGGCAACGTACAACGCACGCACCCTGAGGACTGACGAGAAGATTGTGGAGCTGGAAGAAGAGATAGACAAGTTACGCTGGCATATTATAGGATTATCCGAAGTCCGAAGAGAGGGGGAGGACACGGTAATCCTCGAATCCGGCAACTTGCTCTATCACCGGGAGGGCGACCATCTGTCCCAAGGAGGTGTCGGATTTATCGTCCACAAGTCTCTCGTTAACAACGTTGTAAAGATCGGGAGTATGTCGACGAGGGTTGCGTACCTTATACTCAGAATCACCAAACGGTATTCGCTGAAGGTCATACAGGTTTACGCACCAACCTCGGCACACCCCGATGAGGAGGTGGAGGAAATGTATGAGGATATCTCTAGAGCCATGCATTCCTCCAAAACCCAATATACAGTGTTAATGGGAGACTTCAATGCAAAACTAGGCACAAGAGAGAACGGTGAGCTGAAAGTAGGGAAATTTGGAATAGGGCAACGGAACCCGAGGGGCCAGCAGCTGGCCGACTTCATGGAGAAAGAGGGACTCTTTATGATGAACTCTTTCTTCCAGAAGCGGCCCCACAGGAAGTGGACCTGGTCAAGCCCCGACGGTTCGACAAAAAAATGAGATTGACTTCATTATGACGACCAGACGACAACTGTTCAGTGATGTCTCAGTGATCGCGAGGGTGAAAACCGGCAGCGATCACCGAATGGTTAGAGGCACACTGAACCTAAATGTTAAGTTGGAGAGGTCTCGTCTGATGAAGTCAACGCTCCGTCCCCCTCGTGCTCTAATCCAAAGTCCCGAAACCTTTCAGCTCGAGTTACAAAACCGTTTTCAGTGCCTAGAAGACTGCAATGAAGTGGACGATATGAATGACAAGCTCGTGGAAACTGTCCATGCGGTCGGAGCTAAGTTCTGCAAGACCCGCCGCAGAAGAACACAAAAACTCTCCGATCACACTCTTAATCTCATGGCTGTTAGACGGGAGATGAGGCTACATTCTTAAACAGATTTGACAGCATACAGGCAACTGAACAGACAGATCTCCAAATGCATGCGGCGGGACTTGCGCAACTTCAATACAGCTCGTATTGAAGAAGCGATCGAGCGGAACCAAGGCTCCAAAGTCTTTGCCAGAGATCTGTCTGCCAGAAAGAGCCAACTGTCAAAGCTGAAGACCGAATGTGGCAGCATCGTTTCCGGGGCACCTGAGATTTTGAGTGAGATTGAGAGGTTCTATGGGCAGCTGTACACGTCATCGTTGGAGCCACACGCAAGTGTGAGTAACGATCCAAGAGCGAGTCTTATCCGACACTATTCCGAAGATATCCCGGACGTCAGTCTGAGCGAGATTAGAATGGCTCTCCAACACCTTAAAAACGGCAAGGCCCCAGGTGAGGATGGAATAACAGCGGAGCTTCTGAAAGCGGGTGGAAGACCGGTACTTGAAGTCCTTCAGAAGCTTTTTAATTCCGTCCTCCATGGTGGCATTACACCGGAGGCGTGGAGCGGAAGTGCGGTGGTCTTGTTCTTCAAGAAAGGTGACAACGCTCTCTTGAAGAACTACAGACCGATTTCCCTTCTGAGCTGCGTCTACGTGCTGTTTTCGAGAGTCATTACGAATCGTCTCGCGCGCAGACTTGACGACTTCCAGCCTCCCGAACAAGCCGGTTTCCGAAAGGGCTTTAGCACCATAGACCACATACATACCCTACGGCAAATTGTACAGAAGTCCGAAGAGTACAATTTGCCACTATGTCTGGCGTATGTGGACTATGAGAAAGCCTTTGATTCCGTCGAAATTTGGGCGGTGCTGCAGTCCCTTCAGCGGTGCCAAGTTGACTGTCGGTATATCGAAGTGCTGAAGTGTTTGTACAGTAGAGCTACGATGGCTATCCGAGTACAGAACCAGAGTACGAAACCTATCCAATTGCAGAGAGGTGTAAGACAGGGTGATGTTATATCCCCGAAACTCTTCACCGCTGCATTGGAAGACGTTTTCAAGCTTCTGGACTGGAAAGGATACGGAATTAACATCAATGGCGAGTACATCACTCACCTTCGATTTGCCGACGATATAGTCCTTATGGCAGAATCGCTGGAGGACCTAAGCACTATGCTCAATGACCTCAATACTGTCTCCCAACGGATAGGTCTTAAGATGAACATGGACAAAACAAAGATTATGTTTAATGTCCATGTCACACCTATGCCGGTAGTTGTTGGGAGCACTAAGCTCGAAGTTGTTGACGAGTATGTTTACCTGGGACAAATAGTCCGACTAGGTAAGTCCAACTTCGACCGAGAGGTCAATCGACGGATTCAACTCGGCTGGGCAGCGTTCGGGAAGCTACGACACATCTTCTCGTCAGACATACCTCAAAACCTTAAAACGAAATTGTACAACCAGTGCGTGTTGCCAGTGATGACTTACGGAACTGAGACGTGGTCCTTCACTGCTGGCCGTATGAGGAAGCTCAAGGTCGCTCAGCGAGCTATGGAGAGGGCTATGCTCGGAATTTCTCTGCGTGATAAACTTAGGAATGAGGTTATCCGCAGTAGAACCAGAGAACCGACATAGCCCAACGGATTAGTAAGCTGAAGTGGCAGTGGGCCGGCCATATAGCTCGATGAACCGACAACCGATGGGGAAGAAAGGTTCTCGAGTGGCAGCCTCGTACCGGTAGGCGAAGTGTAGGGCGTCCCCCCACGAGATGGAGTGACGACCTGGTAAGACATGCAGGAAGTCGATGGATGCAGGTGGCTCAGGACCGTGCTTTGTGGCATTCTTTGGGGGAGGCCTATGTTCGGCAGTGGACTTGTGAAGGGCTGTAATGATGATGATGATGATGAATAGTACTGAAGCCGATGTTGCACTAGTTTGTAGAGGTGTACTAGTCTTTTTTTATTGGAATATCAACCAGCACATTTTTTAAAAATTCTTCTTTGTTATCGTCGGTGTTTGCGGTGGCATCATCGTGGTCATTGTACTATTTTGAATCGTTATTGTTGCATTACTGGAATCAGTTACCATTTAGGCATTGTCAGTACTGTTATCGTTTTTAGGTTTTTACTGGAAAAGAGACATGCTATCTTAGTCCGGGTGACTACGCATCTGCATTTCGATACTTTATTGAGGATAGATGTAGATGTCTATGGGTCACATGAACCACCGTGGACTATGTGCTCGTTTGTCACCATAAGGTGGTATAGACCATAAAAATGCTTATTTGAATTGGAATTACAAGAACATCATCAAACGATACTAAGGAACCAATATCCAAATAACTAACTGACAAATGCAATGTTGAAATGTTGTTATCAATTAACAATTCTGTTGCATCGGTAGATAAATCCATAGTTACCAGAACATCGTGAGTTAGAACACTTTTATCTTGGGCTGTGTTACACACACTTTCTAGAGACGTCAAGAGACTTAGCGGTCTTATATTGCTTAATTGGAGAAGTAAGTTTTCGTTGGCACGGCTGTGTGGAATGGTTTCTATAGTTTTGATTATCATCTAAATTTTTGGTTTATTATTATATTGACTGTTGAGTTCGTATGGGCGTCAGAGTAAATTTCATATAAAACGTCATCGATTTGTATCTGAGAAGACTTTCATGTTTTCCCGTCTCTTTCAATATAATAGCAACTTTCATATATATGTATTTTTCTACCAGAGTTGATTATAAATGTTTGAAAACTTTTCTTGGGGAAACTAGGTCTGCGTTAGATATTTCTTTCGAAATATTGTTTTCTCGTGTCTTTGAATTATTACTGATTAGCTAAACTAAATAATAAATTTACACTCAATCTAGTTTTCGGTCATAACCGAAATGGGTATTTTAGATTCATCACTAACCGTTCAAATTGCAGTACTTGTTGGCCGAAAACTGAAAGCTGGTGTCTTCGCAATAATACGATTCATTATAAATAAGAAATATAACTAATAGTGCGTAACCAAATAAATGAAAGAGACCTGTTATTGGCCATACTCTTAGTTTGTTACATTAATGTTAATATTTCCTAATACGCTGTTGGTTTTCTAAATAAATTCAATAAATAAAGTGTTCAAGCTAAACTCGGGCTACTTTTCCAAAACCAAATAATAGGACAATTTTATGTGTCACTTTCCGGCCAACTTATTTATTAACTTCTCTAATAAAATATTATAATAATAAATGTGAAAATACTGTACTAAGTTAATGACATATAATCACAATATTAAATAATCATGGTAAATACAGTACAAAACTTACTATGACAAAACTTACTTTTGAGTGGACACTATTTGTTTTTGCTCGATCTTACACGCTCTGATAGCTCCTGTACCGGCGTTGAATTCATAGACTTAGAATATACTGGCGTAAGTATATTCTAAGTCTATGGTTGAATTGAACTATTTATTATAAATGGCGTGTTGTGTTTACACGATTAAGTATTGTTGCCAGATATAGACCAACTAGTTACATATGCATTCAACTTCATTACGTACGATAATATTTATTAAAACCCTTATTAAATAAAATTTACTGCATCACTTGATGCTAAAGGCTGAAATCTAGCCTACGCCGTGTAAGAGCATAGAGAGTGTACAAAGTTTGAATCGAAAACTTTTTTGTTATATAGCTATAAAAATGGAGTAATACACACACGGAGAGGACAGTAAATCAAAGTATAGTTAAAAACAATTTTTTTTTTCAATTTTCTTGTTAAAATGTAGAGGTCAATACAATTTTTACGCCTGTTGCAGTGGTTGACCCTAAGTTTCTAACCCATTATAAATAAGGTAATTTGTGTATTGTTATATTGATAGAACGTCAAAATGTAAATTATCGGTTGCTTCTTTTTTTATTATTTTCTAATAAAAATATTTAAAATTTTATTGAATTTTTATTATAATGAAACAATTTTATATTTCTCATTATAAAAAAATTTTTTTGAGTAATGAGATTATGGTTACTAAAAAAGATTCAAAATGTTGGAATTTAAAGAATTATATACTTTACTGAATTTATAAATATACAATATTTTATTAAGTTTCATTAAAAAGTTAAATAAAAAATTAGATTGAAACTATTATGAAAGGTCAAAAAATAAACAAAAAAAAATATTGAAAATTTTAATTTTTTAATACATTTCTTTCGTTTTTATATTAAAAACAAATAATTTCCCAAATCATTTTTCGTATATCGACAGCACTAAATGGACACTGAATTATGATCCTATATCACTAGGTGATAACCCAAATGGATGTCAATTTTGGATCACATACATTGCTAAACCTGTCAAAGTGTCAGTTTACGATATATGAAAATAAAATTTTACTTAGTGCTTACTTCTCGCATGTGCTTGCAGCACTAACTGAGCACATAATTATTATCTTATATCATTAGGTGATAGCCCACTTGGATGTCAGTGTTTCGTCACATACTCTGCTAAAGATGTCAAAGCAGATGTTTACGGAATATGAAAAAAGTTTTTTTGTGCTGTTTTTCACATGTTCTTGCAGCACTAATTGAGCACTAATTTATTATCTTATATCATGAGGTGATAACCTACTCTGATGTCAATGTTTTCATTACATACTCTGCTAAAGATGACAAAGTAGCAGTTTATGATATTAAAAAGAAAAAAAATATTTTCCTAAACTTTTTTGCGCATTTCGAAAGCACGAAATGAGCAATAAATCATTGATACTTTTGGTACTGTATTAAGCGGTTATCGGATTTGTTGGTAAATCACTGCTAGCTTAATAAAAAGCTAGCAGTTTTCTAATATTTCATCAAGTTATTTTGGCATGAAACTTAATTTTGCAGCTCTAAATTGCCACTAAATAAGCACTAAATATTTAGCAACAATTTTAGTGATTTTGCCCAAATGACTATTCTAGATTTATAGATGTTAATTCCATGGTACGGCGGAGAGGAGTAGACAGTATAAACTGTGTGAAGAATGGAAATTAAGAGAATGAGTGTCACTACGGAATTGAAATCTTTCTTTTAGATAAAGGGATGATGAAGAAAAACGAAGTGGACAGTATTTGAAAATATATACCCTGGCGTATAGTCAACCACATTAAATGGGAGCGAAATTCGTGATCGTATTCGCGCAGGTCAAAGATGAATAGTATGCAGTTATTAAGTAACCTGTCTAACCTGAGACAAACATCGGCATAGTCAAATAATGGAAGAATTAAAGATTGGATGAGAAGTTTAGTTGAAGTAGACAGAAAAAACTAAAGGCGATAGATGGAACGAAGCATGTCTGTGACATTACGACAAACCTCTAACGAAATTTAGAGGTAAAAGTTATCCAAGAAGTAAGTCGTGATCGACACAATTGAATGCATTTGAAAAGTCAATAAGGAAAATTTCCTTTCCATGCCGTCTCTAAAATCTTCTGTAACTTGAAATAATGCGTTGGTGGTAATGTGTCCCGGGCAGAAGCCCAACAAACTATGTATAAATTGGTGATTACATTATGCCAAGATATAGGAGGAGTTAGATACTATCAAAAATCGCCCAGCAGTCGCAGCTCACAACGGCCATATTACATAGCATTACACTATTGATACGATGCCGGCCACGAAGACCCGAATCTAGTTTACCAGTAGTATGTGAATTCACAAAATACAATCATGAAGTTTAAAGGATCGCGTAATCCTTTGTCCTTTATTAACGTATTTATCTTGCTTTCATCTATTTTAGTTCAACAGCTCCGAAGCACATTTGCTATTAAATTGCCTCAAGGATTTTTTATTGGGCTGAGTGACATCAGCAGCTTGTACAGCACACCTTTTTATTGGAATAGATGCTGTGACACCGCTCATCATAAGATCTTTGGTGCGCGACGTAGCGCTAGATATCATTAATCTCAATAGAGAGTGCAAATGAGTAAAACGAAAACTTTTAATCTCAACGTAGTGAGTTCCAAGTTTCTTATTGTGTTGGAACCAAAAGACGGAAAATTGAAAAAATAAAACATTTTTTTGTCTTTGATTTTTTAATTTATTTACATCCTTTTCTTAAAACATACCATTTTGATTAATAATCTTTCTTTTTCTTGACGTATCGGACCTTTGACGCTGATCCGCAGTTACACACAATCCTCAGTTACAATATATCCATTAGATAAAATGCAACATAAACTAATGGAAAATTACAGTTTTATGAATAAAAAAAATAGCAATAGGTTAATTGTTTCACTTTTAAATTCACACACGTTATAAATTATTCCATGGATAACTAACTGGTTTCTGAATTTTGTAAAATCAGCCTTTAGAAAACTACTTATTAATCAATTATTTTGTAAAAAGTAATCGTTAAATATTAACGGGAAAATAAAAACAGTCATACATCATTATTTTAATAACATTAATTGGACGTTTTAACATTACATCCCTTCGACGGCTGCATAATATTCTATTAAATACGTTTTTTAAGTATGAATATAATAATGTAATGCTGAAACAGACGTTGGTCTTTAAACGAATTGAAAATTACTCAATCAAGTACTTGAATGTGTATACGTCGTGATTTGAATACATATTGAAATAATAAAAAAAGACGTTAAATTTAGCCGTTTTGTAATTTGCATCTTGATTTTATATTTTCCGCAGCTTAAAGATACATTCTTAAAGAAATCATAAAATCTAAGGCTATAATTACAAAACCGGCCAAGTGTGAGTCGGACTCGCGCTCTGAGGGTTCCGAAGTAGGTATATAAGTTTAAAATTATTAAAAATATTTTTATTATATGAAGTAACTAAAAATTTATACTTTTCGCAATTTTTCCTTTATCTGTACTATAATACGTTGCTTCGTACAAAATTTTAGGATTCTGAGTTCACGGGAAGTACCCTGTAGGTTTTGATTCCCTTGCGAATGTCGAAAATTTGCGGCATAAACGGCTGTATCTTTTGATTGCGTTGGCTTAGAAGTTTGATTTTTTCACAGCTCCAAGGGACAGTAGATTTGAGTATTTAATATGAATTTTAGCTTGATATCTCCACGCGTTCCTGAGAAAAGGGGTCTTGACAGACAGACAGACAGGCAGACGGACGACAAAGTGATCCTAGAAGGGTTCCGTTTTTTCCCTTTTGAGGTACGGAACCCTAAAAAGAACCTAAAAACACATTTTAAAAGATGACAATCCAGGTTTCCAAGCGTGGCAATTATAGCAAATATCCACCTTTGAGGCAATCTATGCGGGAGGTTTTGTTCAGCAGGGATTTTTAATAGGCTCTAACGATGACGGTGACTAAAAGTCCACAGATACAATGCACCAGTATATTTCCTGTTTAAAGTTATTTGTAGGTGTCCATGGACTTCAGTTGTCCACATAACTGGATTTTAACTTTACAAATATAATAAAAATCAAATTTAGCCAAACTACAACAAGTTGCTTAAATAAAAATGCTTTCGTGAAATCTCGTGTGAGCATTACGTGCGTAGAAGTGTATGCTCTTAATATTCTACTAATTTTATAAATTAAACGTATGGGACCATCACGTGCTGAAACATCTGTGGGTCGTCTCTTAAGGGCGAACACACACTAAACTTTTACGATATTGGAAACCTTCAAGCTCCAATACTGTTATTAGTGATTTAAGTCAATTTTACGAGTAATGTCATTTTATCGATGCTGCATCCAATAATTGTGTTTTTCTTTTGTATTTTTTATAGAATAAGGGTGATAAATGGGGGCACAGGCCACCTGATGGTAAGGTGATGCTGTGACCTATAGACATCTGTAGACCCACGATTAAGAATTAAAATGCAGATGCATTGTTACACCTGAGGGTTACGATGGAATGCCTCTATTCAGTAAAAGGGTCTCCGGTTATTTACACTTACCACATTAGATAAGCACAGCAGCATTGAGCTGCTATTTCACGCTGGTATTCTGTGAGAACTTGATCCTTCCCCGGTCAAGGCGACCCATTCGTAATACAACTATAATTAAGCAGCAGCGTGGTTCTACCACGTCGAATAGGTAGCAATCACTGGGCAACTGCGTTATATTTCTATTAAGATGATATTATCCAATATTGTGCTGGCACTTACTAGGCCCCATGGATATATAGGACTTTGATTAAAAAATGTGCCAGCTATGTTATTTGCCTAGTATACTGATAAAACATTAAAAGGAAATACTGTTTATAATAATTTTGTAGGCGACAGGCCAGCCACCTACCACTACTTTCACAAACTTTCACCGAAACCTATATTTTTGGCTAAACGTTGTCCGAGTAGCTTGCTGGTCTTTGCACTCTGCCTACCCCCTTAGGAATTACAGGTGTGGCGCTATGTTTGATAAAGTTTTAACCTAAAATAACATATTAATATGAAAATCGATAATAGTACCTGGTAAATTTACAAAATACAAATAAACCGCTCTGTAGGGTATTTTTATATCCTATAAATAATTGTTTGGAGTCTGAATGTTTGTCCTTGAGCAAGTTATGTATGTAAATGCCTCCACGTATAGGAGATAGTTATAGCGGGGATAATTATTTATTAAAGATAAGGCCAAACTTTAAAATGAAGTCAACCATAATTCCAATGGAGTAACAGAACATAGATCTCAATGGAGAGAGTTTAGTGGAGTGGGGTGGAGTGATGTGGCAGATGTATCATACAACTTGATTAGCTTCTACAATTGTAATACAAGACCGCTTGATTCACATCGAAATCTCCGCCTCACTGCATTCGAGGCTTTAATGTGCCTTAAGAATATTACTTTGACTGCACTGTTGGTCTAGTGGTAGTTACCTTGGGGTGCCTGGCAGAAAACCTCCCCGTGTACTCAGTGGCTGCTGGTCTGTTAGGTTTCTTGGGGACGAGCAGGCGCTGGGCTGTAGCACCCTGGGTGTGGGCAACAATCTCCTCGTGAGGTGTGGGAATTGTTGACCGCGGCGAATTTCTGCCGAAGCGGAGGAGTTGCTCCCGAGGGCTCCCTACCTGCGCTCTGCAGCTGCAGAGTGCACGACTAGGGAGCGAGGTGGGGTAGACCGCGGGCCATTTTGCAGTCCGCGGTCTAGGTGTTTCTGCGGCGTGTACGTTGCAGTTGCCGAGGTGGGGAAGACCGTGGGTTGCTCTTCTATCTACGGTCTAGGGACATCCGTGGCGAGGTGTTGTGAGCCACGGTGCCGGGTGGTGGGTAGGTTTAATTAGTTTTTAAGTTTGGGGGGGGGGACTAAGGCCAGGTTAGATTAGTTTATCGAACAGCGGGCGGTATATCCTGCACTACAGGTACTCACGGGCCTCGGGAGGCTTAAATACTCTTCCACTAAAGAGCGGCCACATCACCGTGGGGAAGAGATGTGTGTATTACCCAATTCTCGTAATGAAATGTTGGGGAGAAACGATGCTTTATCATGCGTCCCAGCTGAAGCCTGGCACTTGCAGGTATCCGGGCCTGCTAGTGGTAAATTAGTGACCGACGGATGCGCAGGGGTAGGCGACCAGGCCCCTGTAGCGGATATGGATACTGGGAGCGGTGGAAATTGGTCGCGTGGGACGTCTTCCGCTAGGAAACGTCCAGCGTGCCAGTCTTCAGACGCGGAAGGCCTGCCGGCTCCCAAAGTTGGCGAATTCGAGGAGGGGTCGGCAGGCATCGAGAAGGGCGAGTGCTTCGCAGCCGCAGAGAGATAAGCACGGATGGTTCGTGCGCTCCAATATCTCGGCGGCTAGTGAAGCAGAGAGTGACATGGGGGTCACTACGAAGGACTCTGGCGGATGGCGGTGAAAGTTGTACCTCACTAGGGAGCTCAAAGGCGCAGCTCAACGCGGCCAAGAGGGAGCAGCGCAAAGCCGTCGCGGCCGATGAAGTATCGGAAATGGCCTGACGCACACGTGAGCGACGAGCGGCAGAAGGGGAAGATCCATCTGAGGTGACCTTGAGCCAGTTGGCTCTGGATGAGGTGGACTTAGTCCTGAAGGTTGCCACCAAGTCCGGCAGCCTTAAGGGCACGTTCACCCGCGGCTTAAAGGAGGCTGCCGCGGATATCAGGGAGGCGGTTGGCTCAACAGGACGGCCTCTGACGAGGTCGCAAAGTTACAAGAGCCGCCTCAGAAATGACCTGGAGGACCTCCGGCGGCAAGTCGCTGCGGGGAGTAGTGCCGCACGTGTAGTGGCCCCGACTCCCGCACCACGACTGGCAAGCCCTCGTACCAACGAAGAGGTCAAGCGCATTGTCTGACTCTGCATGCTCCAGTGCGGGAGCATGGTTAACGCTCGGCTGGAGGCATTTTCTTGGCATCTCGCGGCGGAAATTCTCCGTCCACCTTTAGCGGCTGACAGGAGGACTGAGGAGCCGCCGCGACTTGCGCCTTAAAAGGGGAAGCCCGCGGAGGGAGCTCCTCCGAGCAACCAGCCCACGACTGCCGGGTCTAAGGGTGAGATCTGGGTGAAAGTCGTGGGCCGCAAGAAGGCCCGCAAAGCCGCCAAGAAGGCCGCCGCAGCTGCATGCATCCCAGGCGCAAAGACGGTTCCTCAACCTGCGCGGCGGACTACCACAGGCGGTCGCAAGAGACCGGCTGTGCATGTTCCGCGGTCCAGTGCCGTGACGCTAACGTTTCAGCTCGGAGCTGTGCAGCGTGGCGTGACGTACCAGGTCATCGCCGAGGCCAAGGCCAAGAATTTTCAAATTTTTTATTTAAATTATCAGACCTTGGCCTTTAGTCCGTCACCTCAGGCAGGCTGCCACGGGTGCGCGGCTGTTTGAGGTGGCTGGTACTGCGAGCAGAGTGCCGAAAAGGCAAACGCTCTGGCCGCCAAGATGAGGAAGGCCCTCAACCCTGAGGACGTCCAGGTTTCCAGACCAATGAAACCGCAGACGTGCGAATTGCTGACCTGGACGACTCCGTGACCTCTGAGGAGGTGGTGGCGGCCTTGCCAGAATAGACAGGGAGCCGGACGCTCGGTGCCACCACTGCGTCCATTGCAGGGGGGGGGGGTACACGGCGCAACACACGCTCGCCGAGTGTGTAGCTTTGGAGTGTCCTCACAAATGAATTAGGAGGCGCTTTGTCGCTGCCGGCCTTAGTGCGGAGAATGGTCGGTAGCGGAGAGTAGTGGGACGCGGTGGTGTCCTTCTGCGAGGACCTGACTTCGCAGAAGGAAACTGCGGAACGGGAGAAGGAGATCTCGACTCCCTTCCCCGGCCGCAGAAGGCGCACCGGGCGATGGACCCGAGGTGGAGGCACGCGCGGGTGTTGGCGCCTGAGACGATGCACGGGGTAGTTGAACACCTCACTACCCCGTGCAGAAGACGAGGCCCGGACAGACCGGGTCAGCACTAGTGTGGGGCTGCGGAAGAATTTGGATTCCCGCAGCCCCGTGCGCACGTGCGAGGAGACACAAGGGTGGTTTTAGCCGGTGAGAGTCCGGCACGCCCTTCCGCTTTTCCCCAGGCGGAGATAGTCCATGAGGATTTCCCCCCGTAAAAAAAGTGGTAGTTACCTGCGACTGCTAACTATTTGGCTCAAAGTTGGATTCCGGGCTTGGGCTGAAAAATAAATTTTTACGTTTTCTGTTAAGAAAATATTAGCAGCAGTTTGGATTTCTTGAGCGGTATTCCATACCCGTGCCAAAATACGTAAAGCAGTTTTTCTTTACGCCCGATCTCTCTCCGGTCATGTCGGATTCCCGCCCCATCAGAATATAAGCGAGAGGAAATAAGTAGTTACACCTGTACGACCTGTGCTTCCGCACCGTTACACTCTCTATTGTGGTCGTGCACAATAATCCTATCATACGCAGGTTGAGACTAGCTGCCGCGACCGAAATTTGTTTTGACATTATAAAAAAACCACTTATAAATTAAATTTATATTACAGATAAGTGTTAGAATCAAGTAACTAAGTAGTATGAATATAAAAAAAATAATTATAATGGAACATATTGTTGCGCGCCACTATTAATGTCTTGTACATGGCAACACTAGTTACCATTGGCGCCCTCTAGTATCGAGTAGCAGAACTAGGAGAGTCAAGATCCTTCTAGAAATTTCGGGACCGATATGTACTCGAACATTCTAGATGTTTCTACAGTAGAAAGTTCTACTATCTAAGGCCCTATATAAAGCCGGTATAGACCACGACCGAGTCAGTTTTGATTTGGCGATATAAGCGAATAATTCGAAGTGATATTACTGCGAACTAAAGTGATCAGTAGTACAAATGTGTTTTATTATTAGTGTGTTTCTAAGTTGTAATTAGTGTTGTGTAATTAAAGTGTCAATTTTGGTAATTCAATCGGCAGTTTTTAATTGTCTCGAAACCCTAAGCTCGTAACGATTATTTCATTGAAATAAAATTAATTGAAAAGTCTACGATGATATCAGTAGCGAATGTAGAGCATATTTACTTTTCTAATAGCTAAAATATTGCGAGGAGCAATTCAAAAGAGCGATATTATTATTGAAAGCTTTATTTCAATATCTGTAATGGTGAGATACAGATTCTAAAATCTTTGTAAATTCAAGTTTAATATATATTAATAAGTAGCTCAGGTACTGAAAACTTACTGCGTCCATGTTATTGTGAACTGAAAAACGAAATTAGTATTTTGAGAACTAAGATTAGAATTTATGTGACCAATTTTTTTTCGTAAAAGATAACTTAAAAAGTAATATAAATATTTCATAACGTACCATAATTTAAGTATAATGCATATTGTCTTATAATAGTCATATCATGAACTCCCACACCCGCCACCCAGAGGGGTAGGCAAAGAATACGGACTTACATTCGACACGATCATGACACACTTCTCTCGCTTTTTTACATACATACAATATATCCACCATCTTCAATTTACCTCGCTAATTTCGTCTCTGCTCTTTCTGTCTCTGCCAATTACTAATTAAATTTTATTAATAATTGGAATTAATATACATTTAGTTTTATATCAGAAACGTGGTAGAGTCATGCTACTATAGAAGGCCTGGGAAGGACTAAGCTCTTATAGACTACAAGCGTAAAATAGCAGCTTAATGTCTATTTTACGCTAGTATTATTATAACTGGAAATAAGGCGTTCCATATTATTAGTCTTCAGGAATTGAGGAAAGATGTAGATATCTATAGACCACTGTATCCATTCACTATCAGGTGGACTGTACACTTGTTTGTTATTGTATAAAAAAATAAAGAATATGTGGTGGCTGTAAAAAATAATCCATTTAATTCCTATATATGTTTAGTGAGAGCATCTTCCACCCCATTTTGTACCATGGATGTTGTAAGTGGCGACTATGGGAATACTAGAAAAATCTTATGGGTTTCGATAGACAATTGTTAACCGTTTTGTTTATGTTAGCCGTAAAATACCCAGATTGACGATGGACAAAGGTGCCAGGTGCCTGGTATTGCAATCGTAAATCCACCGGCCAAGCTTGATGATTAAGGAAAATGCTTCCTTCAACGGGAAATGTATTTGCAGCAGTGAAATTTTACTGGCAGGTGAAAAACAAAGAAGAAAATGCTTATATGCACTAAAACGTATCCAGGATCGAAGACGGGTCGCAGCATCAGGCGTGTGATACTCGTGTATCTGGTACTTCGATCATCAATCCGCCTCCAAAACGTGGTTGTTAAGGCTAATTTTTCTCAAAATAGAAGAATTTACTGCCCAGGAGTGTATTGTTACGGACTAACAAAGAAGTATAAAGCCTAAAATTTAGTCTTATTAAATGGAGTTAAATGCAAGTTTTTACTACTTTTGAAATACAATATCATATTCCGACACGTTAAATAATAATAAATGAAACATGTTATTAATAAAAAGAAATAAAAAATAATATAATAATAAAGAGAAATTAAAAATACTTTTTTTTTATAAGAATAAGGGTGACAAACGAGCACACAGTCCACCCGATGGTAAGTGGTTGCTGCGGCTCATAGACATCTACATCTATCCTCTATTACAAATCAAAATGTAGATGCGTTGTCACCCGTGAGGACTAAGATGGAATGCCTATTTCCAGTAATAAGGGCCTCCGGCCACCTGCACACACCAAGCGAAACGCAGAGGTAAACCTCTACTTCACGCTGGTTTTCTGTGAGGTCGTGGTACCACCCCGGTTCGAGCCGGCCCATCCGTGCGATAGCAAACGCTGCCACGTGGCTCTACCACTGTTAAAAACTTGGTAGAGCCATGTTGCAGCTATATTATGGTTGTAGCACGAATGTCACTCCATCTTCATTCTCAGGAGTAACAACGCATCTGGATTTTGATTCTTAATCAAATATAAATGTAGATGTCTATGGGCCACAGCATCCACTTACCATCAGGTGGTCTGTGTGCTCGTTCGTCACCCTTATTCTATAAATAAAAAAATAAAAATTATTTAATTCTGTAAATGTTTTTAGTTACAAATGTGTTGATTTTTTATAACCTCATCCGAAACTCAAGAACACATTGCAATACTGAAACCCAATAACGATTTTTTCAGGTTATGAACTTCGCGATGGAAGTTAATTTTTAAATTTATCTGTTGGTAAAAAAATAATAACATCGACTGACTCTTAGGTTGATTCAGTCTTTGTGATTCAGTTCTACATATTATTTTGTCTGGAAAGGAATAATTACCAATTAAAATCTCTTAATTGTTGTACTAACAATTATCACTAAAATGTTTAATATTGTAATTTTATAGAGGCATAAAAGAAAAAGTCCAAGTAGACCTAGCTGTCAAATGTATTTACCTACATAATAATGTTGGTAAGCTCATTAGTCTTAATAAAGGCAGGGAAAGGGAGGTTGACACTTTAGCGAAAATTAAAAGCAAATGATTAACTCCTTTAAATTCGATTCAGCCAATAGAGTAAAGGTTTTCTACCCAAAAAGATTTGAGAGTGTTAGAGGACATAGCATCAATTTGATTTCTATTGGTCGCAACAATATATTGTAGTGTAAATAATTCAGCTAATAGCACACGCAAATATATATATTAGTAACTTAGTATATTTAACAAATAAATGGTACAGAAAGGTGAGTAATTAAACTCAGATCCTTTACAATAGTCCGGAAGAATTTACGCAGTTGTCGTAGTGAATGGATGGTAGTTAAGTTGTGACACCAATCGACTACTATCAATAACGATAGTCTGACATTCATTAAGATTTACCGTTATAACAAAGAGCTGTTACCAGTCTGAAATACGTTGTAAGTCACGATTAGCTGCGATAACAGTATCAATTCCAGTCAATGACATTTGTGGGTATAACTGTAGATCGTCAGCATAGAGGTGGTATGAACATTGAAGTTGGGTAGTTAGAAAACTGATATATAACAAAAAAAGAGAGGAGAAAGAATACCGCTTTGCAATACACGTAGTGACAGATCGCACCAGAGGGAAAAAAAACTGATCAGACCGAATAGCCTGCTGGCGACTGTTAAGATAAAAGGAAAACCAGTCCAGTGCTGACGAGGAGAAACGTAAAAGTTATCTAAGGAGTAAGTCGTGATCAACACAATTGAATGAATTTGAAAAGTCAATAAGGACAAGTACAGTCAAAAATTACCTTTCCATGCCCTCGCTGTAATTTGAATAGCCTCATATGTTATAATATTGCATTTTAGTGTATCATTATACGTTTATATTATATTATAATTTAAATCACGAATAATGTTCTTGTTAATCTCGTGGGGTGGGGACCTAACTCAGACACCAGCTCCTCACATATTCTAGACTATGAGTATGAACATACCTGTATTTAAATAGATGTAAGTTTTATTATGTATTGTCTGTTTTTGTGAGGAGAAATAAACATTATTATATTATTATTATATAATCATCTGTAACTTGAAATAATGCGTTGGTGGTAATGTGCCCCGGTAGATGCCTAAGAAATGAAGTGGAAACTGCTGAGGAACATTGTGCCAATATAAGGAGTTAGACACTATCAAAAATGTAACACATACACACAAATATTTTTTATAATTGTGTTGTCGACAGGCCAGCCACCACTACTTTCACAAACTATCACCAAAACCTATATTTTTGACGAAACGTTGTCCGAGTAGCTTGCTGGTCTTTGGACTCTGCCTACCCCCTTAGGAATTACAGGTGTGGCGCTATGTTTGATAAAATTTTAACCTAAAATAACATATTAATATGAAAGTCGATAATAGTACCTGGTAAATTTACAAAATACAATTAAACCGCTACGTACGGGATTTTTATATTCTATAAATAATTGTTTGGAGTCTGAATGTTTGTCCTTGTGCATGTAAATTTGTTGATTATGTATGTAAATGCCTCCACGATACAGGAGATAGTCCTACTGCGGGGATAATTATTTATTAAAAAGAAGGCATAACTTTATAATGAAGTCAACCATAATTTCAATGGAGTAACAGAACATAGATCTCAATGGAGAGAGTTTAGTTAAGTGGAGTGGAGTGATGTGGCAGATGGATCATACAACTTGATTAGCTTCTACAATTGTAATACAAGACTGCTTGATTCACATCGAAATCTCCGCCCCACTGCATTCGAGGCTTTAATGTGCCTTAAGAATATTACTTTGACTGCACTGTTGGTCTAGTAGTCGTTACATGCGACTGCTAATTATTTGGTTCTAAGTTCTGATCCCGGCTCGGGCCGAAAAATAAGTTTTTACGCTTACTGTTAAGAAAATATTAGCAGCATTCCGGATTCATTGAGCGGTATTCTATTTCTGTGTTTCAAACGAGCACACAGTCCACCTGATGTAAGTGGTTGCTTTGACCCATAAATATCTTCATTTATCCTCAATAACGTATCAAAATGCAGATGCGTCGTTACCCGTGAGGACTAAGGTGGAATGCTTCTTTTCCAGTAAGATGGGTCTCCGGTTCTCTCTACACTCACCATACGAAACACAGCAGTGTCAAGCTGCCATTTTACGCTGGTAATCTGTAAGAGCATGGTCCTTCCCCAGTCGAGTCGACCCATTCGTGCTACAACTACACTATGTCTCTACCACGTACCATAATATGGTAGCAGATTTTAAAAACATGGGAATATCCCAGGAGGGTACCAGCATCCCTGGTAATGGAGAATCCCTCACTAAGCATCCATGATCAAGCTACTCTCTACTTCCTGAGCGTGGGTGCTCAAGCTGCCCCGCGTATGCTGGAGGGGGGGGGGTCAAAATCCCGCTCCTAATCTATACTAACACTGCACGTGGCAAACAGAGCGATAAAACTATGGCGACCCTTGTCACGCTATCCGTTGACTTTTGTAACATCAGGGGACTTCAATCGAACCTTAACGCCGTCCACTACCATCTAGAGACGGTGAAGCTGACCTTGCTCTTTTTGAAAGAGACGCAGCTGTCCTCTCCGGTTGATACTTCGTACTTGCCCTACCCGGAGTGCAAATTAGAACACTTTTTTGTGCCCCGGGATGGAATTTGAGTATACGTCTAAGAGGATATCTGTTCTCGACGCCTTGGTTGTCTTAAAGGTACGGACCTGTCCATCCTTTGGCTGCGCTTAGACACCGACGACCATTCCCGCGTCTACGGGTGCCTGTATAGGTCCCATGGTGGTAATGCCGACACAGACCGACTCATCGACCACGTCCAAATGGCTACAGATTTCTTGCTACAACAGATTCCATCCGTAGAGATCGTGATACTTGGCGATTTTAACGCCCACCACGCTGTATATCTCGGTTCATGTTTAACCGACCATGTAGGGAGATCTGTTTATGACTTTACCTTGGCATATGGTCTGACACAACTGGTTACTTCGCCTACGCGGATCCCAGATGTGGAGGTTGATGTACCTTCCCTGTTGAATCTTCTGCTGACCTCTCATCCGGACAGATATCAGGTTTCCGTCGATGCCCTTCTCGGATCATCGGATCTTGTCTGATGAAGAGTGAGGTGTTACTCACGCTCTCCTCGCGGTTGCGTTCTGCAGGTTACCACCGTGTTTGGCATTACAGGTCGGCGAATTGGGATGGAATGCGGTCTTTCTTTGCATCCTACCCATGGGCGGGTTTGCTTCTCGCCGGATGATCCCAGCGCTGTTGCTGACTCTGTCACCGATGTGGTGCTACAGGGAATGGAACTATTTATTTCATCATCTATGGTACCCATTCGTGGCAGATCTCAGGCTTGATTTGGTCGCTCCTGTAAGACTGCATTATGTAGTAAGCAGGAGTGTTATCAGGCCTGAGCTGAGGATTCGGCGGCTCGCGATGTAAGCACGAAGCAAGAAATATAACTTCGCCTCCAGGTCCTTCAAAAGAGTTATTGCCAAGGGAAAGTCAGAGCAAATAGGCAGAATTGGCGAGAGACTAGTTTGCCTTATTAACCATAATTAACTGCCAGCTCATGCGGTACCTTAAGGAGCACCAGCTGATTAACGATGCCAGTACGGTTTCCGTCGGGGTCGCACAGCTGGCGATTTTCTTGTTTACCTAACACATAGATGGACATACTCAATCGAGTTCAAGTCAAGAGTAATTTAAGTCTAAATCTAGTCCAGTTCAATTCCCAGAAGACACAATTTTGCACGTTAACCGCTAAACGGAACCCCTTTGTCGTATCTCCTCAGTTCCAAGGCACTCACTTTATTAAAACATCAATGTGAGTGACTGTGACGGTGACAGTGAGTGTGATGACTCCTTAGTTAAACATCAATGTGAGTGTCAGCATTCAATACCAGCTTCTTCAGAGTCGGTGTGTGCTGATAATATTATATCACCACCAAATCTCTATGACAGTGCCATAGCAGAGGAGCTTAAAATAAAAAATAACTTAAATATTAACAAAAATAATATAATTGTGTATAGCGATGACATAGGAAAATTTCTAGGCATAACTTTAAATTACTCTTTAAAGGGACAAAAAATTACAAATTGCTGCATGCCTGGAGCATCTTTTAGTGATATCCTAAATAAAATAATAGTTACTAAATTTTGCCCAAATAGTACAATAATAATTTTTGTTGGTAGAAGAGGCAGTGTAAACAACAAACAGTTATTAAGATATATTGAACAACTTAATAACTTAAATGTACTCAAAATTGTCTTGTTCACACTGCCTTATATACAGGGATTGCCACAGGAAAATAATTTAAGACATGATTTAAATATACAAATGCACAATTTAATATGTAATAATAATTTAAATTTGACATATAATTGTGATGACAATAATGACAAATTTCATGTAATTGACATAAATAATTTAATAAAAAAGTTTTGGACAAAAGATAGGTATTACCTATCCAAATATAATTTAAGACTGATAGCAAATGTGCTATCTTATTATTTACTTTTTAACTCAGCCAAGTTTTTGGCTACCAGGACTGCTTTTATTGGGCAGGATAATTATTTGACAATTAATTTGGAATCAGTTCCAACTAATTTAAATTAGTAAATGCGACAATAGAGGCTCTAGCAATAATAAGAGTTTAATTAACTTTGAATGTAGCCCACAAATAAGTAATAAAAGTTGTTTACACCTGGTGCATCAAATTATACAAGGCATGATGGGCAAAGAATTAGAAGTTGAATTGTTTTTAAATAGTAACAACATACATATCCTTTATATTACTGAACATTGGCTAAAAGATTATAATTTCATGTTTAATTTCAGAAATCACCAGGTGGCCAGTTCCTTCAATAGAGAAAAAAGTTTACGTAGTGGCTCCTTAATACTAGCAGATAAATCATTATTATATAAAGAACGTAAGGATATAGTGAGCCTCTCTGTTGAGCGAACTGTAGAAATGGCTTGTGTCGAGCTCGAGCACCTCATTGTTGTAAGTGTTTACAGACCCCCATGTGCTACTTATGACTATTTTGAAAGGATTGTGGAAGAAGTTTTGCTCAAACTTAGTAAACAGAACAAGTCTGTTGTAATATGTGGAGACTTTAACATCAATCTCCTTGAAACTTCTTCCATTAGTATTAAGTTTAGCTCATTGTTTAAATCATATAATCTTGTTAATTTATTCTTAGAACCAACACGTATTGCTGGGCCTAGTGCGACCTGTATAGATAATATTTTTACAGATGTTAAGCCCTTGGATAAATCAATTATTCAAAATTTTAGTTCAGATCACTGTGGACAGTTGGTATCATTGCCTTACATACACAAGAAACAGAAAAATAAGAAATTTGTGTTTGTTCCAATAAATGAACATCGCTTGGAGAGGTTTAGAAGTAATATAATAAAAAGACTTCCATTACTTTCATTTAAAAACAGTGCTAATTATTTGTATGGTACATTATTTAAAATTATAACTTGTGAATTTAGTAGGATATTTACTTTTAAAACTTCCTCTTTTAACAGTCGCAAATCATTTAATGAATGGGCGACAGTAGTAACTTATAAGAGTAGGCGAAAGTTATATGAGCTTTATAATGAAAGATCATATAATAGTAGTGTTATATTTAGAGATTATGTAAAAACATATTCTAAAATATTTAAAAAAGTGTGCGCCACAGCTAAGGCATTACATTTAAGTAACAAAATTAAAACTGCATCTAACAAAATTAAAATGACCTGGAGAATAATAAATAGTGAAACGGGCAAGGTCAAACCGCGCAACTCGGATTTTCAATTGAATATTAACAATAATTTAACCCGATCTGATCAAGAAGTTGCTATGGCTTTTGAGAAACATTTTACTGATGTTCCTTTTTTGACAACTAAATCATTAAACTCTTCTCCTACTGTCGCTGAATCATTGCTCAAACAAAATGTAAAGGCTTGTTCAAATACTTTTAAATTCCATAGAGTACTGCCAAAAGATATTGTTAAATATTTTAAAACTATTGATGTTAAGAAAACGGCAGATTTATGGGGGATTTCCGTTAAAGTTATTTTATCTATAATAGATATAATAGCACCTTATCTAGCCACTATATTTAATACAAGCGTCGAATCTGGTGTGTTTCCTGATTTAATAAAACTTAGTAAAGTCATACCTTTATATAAATCTGGTAGTACATTAGACCCCGCCAATTTTAGACCAATTTCTGTACTACCAACATTTAGTAAAATTTTTGAAAAAATAATTTTAGATCAAATGTTAAGTTTCTTTAATATTAATAAATTGCTACATAGAAATCAATTCGGGTTTACAAGGGGTCGCTCAACAACTGACGCTGGAGTTGAGCTTATTAAACATATTTTTTGTGCATGGGAGAATTCAGAGGATGCTTTGGGTATATTTTGTGACCTTTCCAAGGCCTTCGACTGTGTTTACCATGAGACATTAATCAGGAAGCTACAGTACTATGGTGTCAAGAACACAGCGCTTAAACTTATAATTTCATATTTAAGTAATAGAATGCAGAAAGTTATTATCAATGGTAAAAGTTCTTCCGGCTCACCTGTACTAATGGGTGTCCCTCAGGGCTCAATTCTCGGCCCATTCCTATTTCTAGTGTATATTAATGACTTACCTTCTATTGTAGAGGATAATCATGATATAGTATTATTTGCTGATGATACTTCTTTGATTTTTAAACTTAAACGTCAATCATTTAAATGTGACGAAGTGAATAATGCTATATCAAAATTAGTGCATTGGTTTAACGTTAATGATTTACATTTAAACGGAAATAAAACTAAATGTATTAAATTTACAACAACGAATGTTAAAAATCTGAGAACCAATGTGTTTTTAAATGGGGAAGAACTGAGCCCTGTTGAATCCACTGTTTTTCTTGGCATCACTCTCGACGCAAAGCTTCAGTGGGGCCCCCATATATCCAAACTAGCAAGCAGACTAAGTTCTGCAGCCTATGCTGTAAAAAAGATAAGAGGTCTCACTAGTGTCGAGACAGCTAGATTAGTTTATTTCAGTTATTTCCATAGCATAATGTCTTATGGTATTTTGCTATGGGGAAATGCGGCTGATTCAGAAACTATTTTTGTTTTACAGAAGAGGGCCATTAGAGCTATTTACAACCTAAATCCGAGAGAGTCTCTTAGAGATAAATTTAAAGAAATAAATATATTAACTTTGGCCTCTCAGTATATTTACGAAAATTTAATGTATGTTCACAAAAACAAAGGTAGTTTTAGTAAAAAAAGTGATGTGCATTCTGTAAACACTAGGAACAAACACAAGCTAGTGATACCAGTTTCTCGACTCCACAGAGTCAGTAATTCATTCTTGGGGCAATGTATACGCTATTACAACAGGGTCCCGGAAAGTGTACAGGCTCTCTCTATTAGCAAGTTTAAATGTTTTGTTAAGTTGAAACTGTATAAAAAGGGTTATTATAGTATAAATGAATACATGGTTGATAATAACCCCTGGGAATGAGGTGATCGCTTCCAAGCTGTTTCTAAAATAAATTTTGTACTTATATAGTTGTATAACCATTATTGTAAAATTTGCTTTAAAAAAAAAGTCCCGCTGGGTTTCTTGCTGGTTCTTCCCAGGACGGAGGTTTTTTTTTCGAACCAGTGGTAAAGTAAAAAATGACTTTCAATAAGAATTACACATGTGATCTATATTGAATAAAAAATTATTCTATTCTAATGCCTCAGCCAGTATCGGAATCTCCGGCGTCGACATATCGAATGACGTGCAGTTTCGTGGTCATTTGGAAGAGAAGGCTAAATTGGCCTCTAAAAAGCTTGACGTGCTCAGCAGAGCGGGACAATATTTCATGCCGGCACACCGCCTGCAACTATACAAGGCGCAGGTTTGGCCTCATATGGAACATTGCTCCCATTCCTGGGCAGGGGCTTCCCAGTGCTAGCTCCTTCCACTTGACCGTACCAGCGCAGAGCCGTTCGAATCGTCGACAACCGAGTTCTTTCCGATCGGCTTGACTCACTGGTTCTGCGTAGAGAGTTGCATCTCTTTTCGTATTTTATCGCATGTACCACGGGGAGTGCTCTGAGAAATTGTTCGGACTAATTTCAGCCGCTCAATTTCACCATCGCACATCGCGACAATACTCGCGATACCATCCATACCATCTGGATGATTGCCGGTCCACCACTGTGCGATTTAGAAGAAGTTTTCTTCCTCGCACATCTTCCTTGTAGAATCAATTACCACCAGCGAATTTTCCAGACCGATACGACTTAGGGACCTTCAAGAAAAAAGCCTACTCTTTTTAAAAGGCCGGCAACGCATCTGCAATTCCCCTGGTTCCCCTGGTGTTGCAGTTGTTCATGGGCGGCGGTAGTCACTTACCATCAGATGAGCCGCATGCTCGTTTGCCCACTCTCCTTAAAAAAATAAAACCTTTAATATTGTAATTTGCTAAAGGCATAAAAGAAAAAGTCCAAGTAGACTTAGCTGTCGAATGTACGAGGGTGGATTAAAAAGTACTCGGCCTAACCAAGAAAATAAACACATACTAAATCAGTTATATTTTTATTTTTCTACATAATCACCATCAAGTTCAATACACTTTTGCCACCTCCCCTTCCAAGCATTTAGACCGTTGAAAAAAAATGATTCTTCCTTAGAGTCAAAATATGCGTCTACAGCTGCTTTGACCTCGTCGTTTGTCGAAAATCTTTGACCTCCCAAGTGCTTTTTTAGGTTAGGGAACAGAAAGAAGTCTGATGGTGCCAGATCAGGTGTATACGGCGGATGCGGTAACAGTTCAAAGCCACAGTTGTGAATTTCAGCCATTGACTGTACTGACGTGTGAACACGGGCGTTATCTTGATGAAACAGGACTTTTCTTCTGAGCATTCCTCGACGTTTTTCTTTTATTTCCTCTCGTAAACGACGTAGTAAGGTGCAGTAGTAATCAGAGTTTATAGTCTGACCCCTTTCAAGATAATCAATCATAATCACACCTTTCGAGTCCCAGAATACTGAAGCCATCACCTTATTTGCCGACAAAATCGACTTAGCCTTTTTAGGGGGTGGTGAACCAGGTCTTCTCCACTGTTTTGATTGTTGTTTTGTTTCCGGTGTACAGTAATAGACATAGACATAGACATAGACATATGTTTATTAGCATCAATACACACACAAAATATACCTACATTTAGAAATAATGAGACATAAAAACATACAAAGTAGTTGAAAAACATAAATAAAAATAAAATAAATCTCAGCAAGAGTGAGTGATGTGATGCCAAAAGGATTCCGTCTCAGCATATGCTACCACAGATACTGCAGCAGCGCTGATTTTCAGCGGAGCCCTGATAAATATTGATTCCGTATTGCGCCCGCGACTATATCGGTAACAACATAAACGAAAAATAATGAATCTACCATTCACTGAAAGTAAATATTTCCAAGTATAAACATAAAAGTATTGTAAATTATATTAAAATTAAACATACACATATATCTACACACATACATATGTACACACATATATATACATATACATACATACACACATACATATATCCACATACATATATATATACACACATACAAACATATGTTTGTGTGTGTGTTATATTAAATACAACTTAAAAAATACACATACGCAAATGTACCTATACACACACACACAAAACACATGTATAATATATTTTATTATATATTATATACACATTAACTATCCCTATAATATGTTTGCTAAATCGTATCTATGAAATAACCTGCCACTACACGTGAAATAATGACTTTTGAGATGCTAAAAGGTGTATTTTTAATTTAGCTTTAAAACCGTTTACAGATTTAGTTTCCCGTATAGGTGGTGGTATATTGTTCCAACATTTAGTGGCCATGTATCTAAAACTACCACGAAACGCGGCTGTTCGATGATATGGGGTTGCCAGTATCGGGGTGACCGTTCTGATGCTACGACCATCTTCTGCTCTTCTCCATTTTAATTTTTGAAATAGGTATTCCGGTCTTTCTGATTTTATGCATCCGAAAAGAAGTGTAGCTAAATGTAAATCTCGCCTCAATGACATCCTTAATATGTCCGATTTATTAAGATACGGATGTACATGATGATATCGAGGTATATGAAAGATGTACCTTGCACATGCGTTTTGGACCCTTTGTATTGACCTATTTGTTTTAGCAAATAACCTAGGACCATATACAGTATCTGCGTACCCAAGCCTTGAAAGTACGAGTGACTCACATAGGCGCAGGCGAACACTCTCACTGAGATAATCACGCACTTGGTACAGTACTTTGAGTCTGTAAAAACAGTTGCGTGTTATTTCAAGTATATGATTCTCAAAGCGAAGACCCTGGTCCATCAGCAATCCTAGATTACGAGTCTCACTTACGCGTTCCACCGGTTCTCCACGAATGCTTATAACAAATTTCGTTTTCATTATAGAGTCGACCTGCCCCTTTGACCCTAACACCATGAATTTGGATTTGCATGGGTTAAGCACAAGTGTATTTGCTTCTGACCATAATGAGATGTGATGCAAATCCTCATTTATCTTTGCTACTGCACTTTCTACGTCGCTAGGGAAAAATGGCAGATAAATCTGTATATCGTCAGCGTATAGGTGAAACTTGCAGTGCCTTATATGGCGACATACGTCCGCTGTATATAAAATAAAAATAAGTGGACCAAGTATAGAACCTTGAGGCACTCCCCTAGTTACACGGCATGGAGACGAGCGCAGCTGAGTACCATTGTCCTTGTTAATTGCTACTATCTGTGTCCGATTAGATAAATAGCTGTCGAACCATCGAACAGCGGGCAATTCAAAACCATAATAGCTCATTTTGGATAGCAATAAGGGAATGTTTATGGCATCAAATGCCCGGGAAAAATCAAGTAAGACCAGTAACGTGCCTTGTCCAATGTCTTGTGATGTCAAGATATTATCAACTACGTCCATTAAGGCTGTTGATGTACTACGTGCCTTTCTGAACCCAGATTGAAAGACAGGTAATATACTATTAGACTCTAAAAAAGCTGAAAGTTGCATACACACGATTTTCTCCAGTACTTTAGATAAACAAGGTAGAATACTAATTGGCCGTAAGTCCTTTATATCTGACACATTATTTTTTTTGGGCAGAGGCTTAACTATAGCCGTTTTCCAGGTATCGGGAAAAGTAGATGTACGAAGTGACGCGTTTATAATAGCTGTAATAACTTTGAGTGTACGTGGAAGTGTCAGTAGCAACATTTCAAGAGAAATTCCATCACTGCCCAGCGCATTGGATTTTAGTGAATGTATGACTTTTGAAACTGTGGTTTCATCAGTGGGCTTTAACTCAAAAGATGCGTTTCCAAAACGATGAAATTCGCAATAAGTAAGGTTCGACATTGGTGTTACTGTTTCTCCGGGTACCGTACAAAAATGAGAGTTCAGTCTGTCTGGGCTTTGTAAATGCTCAGGGATTTCAGTAACACGGTGTTTGCCGGCTAAATTAGAATAACGTTTCAGGTTCTTCCAGAGAGCTTTTGAGTTATTCAAGTTACGGTTTATATAGTGATTGAAATACGCACGCTTTTCATTTTGTAATGCTGTAATTACATAACTCTTCAGCTCCTTGTAATAATCTTTATGCTTGCTCAGGCCAGACGAACGATAACGCTTATACGCTTCATTGCGTAATTTCATCATTTTACGGATAGTATATGTGATCCAGGGATATGTATTTTCCTTAATACGGGTACTCTTGATGGGTGCGTGGCAATCAAAAAGAAAAATTATGGCTTTGTTAAACTGAAGCACCATCTCATTTACATCTGCTACGTTTGAGATTGCCTCCCAGTCAATAGCGTCAGTGTCATTATCAAAAACATTTATATCGATGTTTTTTAGTGAGCGATATGTGATTTTACGGTGAGGTAGTTTTGGTTTTGTTATTTGGAGTTCTGCGTCTATGAAAGCATGACTGCTTAGATTCGGTATAAAATCTACTTTTACATTTGTGACTGCAAGGTCACTACAAATTATGTCAATTAATGTTGAGCTATGTTCTGTGAAATGTGTAGGCTGTGTTACATATTGCGTTAAATTAAAATATTTTATGAAGTCATTGAATTTCTCTGAGTTACGATCATGATTTAATAAATTGATGTTGAAGTCACCTAGTACTATTATATAGTCATAAAAGGAAAAGGAAGATATGGTATCAGTTAGAGCATCAAAAAATGTGTCAACGTCTAACCATGGCGGGCGATATGCCGTGCCTATGATGAGTTTTGTCCCATTGATGTTTAAACTGAGCCATATTTGCTCGACTTGGGATGCAGTAGGGTGTGCGCACACCCGAGCAGTAATTGTGCGACGTACATAAAAGCCTACCCCACCACCGCGTGCCCGTATTGTATTAGATCGTGGAATATGACGTAGACGGTAATTGGGAACTATAGGTGCACGGCCATCCTCACCTTCTCGAAGCCAAGTCTCATTTATGGCCATGATATCTACGTCATGCTCTTGCATTGCCACTATAAATTCGTCATGTCTTGTTCCAAGTGAGCCTGGGTTAAGAAAGCCAACCTTAACTTTATGTTTTCTCGCGCCCGTGCTAAGAAAAGCTGTTTGTAGTAACAGTATATTTATATGAAAACAAAATTATATAGACAGCCGCGAATAACAACACTGTTATATGCAAAGCATTATAAAACAACTTATTTGAGCAACGGTAAAGATCATTAAATCCTATATTATTAATAATTAAATTGTTTAGAAAAAATATAATAAAAAGCATGCAATGGAATACGGTATATAAATATATATTATATACGGAAACATACATCATAATTAAATATAACGAATAACAAATATTTATTAAGTTAACACTAATAAATGTAACACCTTCTTCATTAATAAATATATAACATATTTGCACCGCATCACTCAGCAAGAACCCTGCGATAAATATTAAGATAATAAGCATGGGAATATGTTGCGGCAATAAGCAATCAGGCGCAGAAAAATAATTGAAATATAGTGCATAATACCGATACAATTCCTTATAAATTGTTCTAGAACCATAAAAGTTTTTAAAGCACACTAAAAATATTGAATATTTATATAAAACAGGTTTTATTTTTATTTTTACAGTATCTATTTTAAGCCAACAGCATTTTCGCCAAAAACCTTCGTGATGTCAACATCGCAACGTATACGACGTGCCTCAGTATCGTGTCGACGTCTAACGTAAATACGACCATCCCGCGTCCATACATATTTCCAGCCATGCTTAGAGGTCTCTTGGCGGACTTTATAAAAAAGCTGACGGTTTGTGCGTGTCAGGCGCTCATTGACATAGAATTTTTTTGGCGGGCCGGGCTGATCGAAACCAGCACTATCGACGCCTCGACGCACTCTTGCACTCCGCAGTAGTTGATTACGCAACGAACGCCGCATCAATCGCACCACCAACGGCCGTGGTTTAGCTATACCTTCTCCATCGACAGGGCTGCGTGGCGGTCCCATACGCTCCGCCCTAACAATATCCTCCTCAGATAACTTCACAGCCAGTTTTTCGGCTACAAGAATTGCGAGGTGTGTCGGATTTTCGCCCTTTACTTCTGGGAGACAGGAGATTTCTACATCCATAAGAAGTTGTTCTTGATCACGGTCATTTAGCTCCATTTTAAGACATTCCATCATTTCACTAATTTCATTCGTGCTGTTTGAAGGTGGTTCACAATTTTTTCGTTGCACAAGCGCATCTAATCTGTGTTCTATGCAATCGACTCGCTTGCATAGATCGCCTACCGCCGCATAAACTTTATCAAATTTTGCGCTAAAGTTTGTAATTTCTTGACGCATTGATATTATTTCCGATTTAAGATCATGCATAATTTGTGACCATTTGTCATCCGAGTCACAGTACTCTATTGGTGAAGACGCTGAAGATTCGCTTTTATTAAAATCTGTTTGTGGCTTAATTGGCGTATCTGAGTTGTCTTTACGCGGCTGTTTGCTCATACAATCCGGACACATCCATTTTTGTGGCATCTTAAAACTTTTAGGCAATTTAAGACATATTCGATCATAAACATTGTTACATCCAGTACATTTAATACCTTCCGCAGAACTGACAAATCGCCCACATGCAGCACACTTCGACATTCTAACGTATATAGAAGCGCAGAAGGTCAAATTCTATACACAGCAATGAAAAGTAAATAAATAGTACGGATGATGTTACCCGGTAAGCGGTTAGCGAAGCGTAGTTTGGTGACTTACGTCACTAGCTCGGTGGCTCAGTTGGCGCGACGCAGCCGCACGAACAAACGCTGCATGCGAGGTTCGAGACTCCGAAGATTCCGCAAACAGAACGCTTATTTTCTGAGCAGGAACCACTGAATATATGTTGTTTCACTCTAGGTCCATCCACTGGGATTATTCGCCGCTTCGGAAATACAAAACAAGAGTGATAAGGAACGGACACTTCATAAATTAACCAATCACAAATTTTTGAGAGCGATTTTAGAATAAACTTTAAATCAACCAAATACACGACTCAACTAGACGCAGGCGCAAAACCGAATGAACCCATGTTTCGTCTATAGTAACAAAACGATTCAAAAAATCATCTGCATCGGCTTCAAATAACTCCAAACAGTCGCGTGAAATAGTCAATCGCATCCTTTTTTGTTCAACTGAAAGCAGTCGCGGAACCCACCTCGTAGACACCTTGTGGAAACCCAACTCGTTGACAATGATGTTTTGAGTTCATTCATAAGAGATGCCTATAATCTCGGCTATCTCTCTAATTTTTAATCTGCGGTCTCCCATTATTAAATCAAGTACATTTTTAATATTTTCGTCAGTAGCTGACGTCGAAGGCCTTCCAGAGCGGGGTTCATCTTTCACACTCTCTCTACCACGCTTAAATTCTACTATCCATTTTTTGACGGATGAATATGACAGAGCACAATCGCCTAATGTACTGACCATGTCATCATGGATGGCTTTTGATGATAGCCCCTTCTTATGGAGGTACTTAATGACGGCACGCTGCTCGATTTGCTCCATTCGCGGAAATTATGTCCGATTACTTTGTTAATAAATTTATAAAATCACAACTAATTATCGCACACGTTTCGAACTTCACACAATGAACAAGTCTGAACTGAACTAAATAATGTGGGTAGATTTGATTTTTAGAATTGAATGGATCTGTGTTAGGCCGAGTACTTTTCAATCCACCTAGGTATTTACATTATAATGTTGGTGAGATAGTAATAAATTAGAAAGGGAGGTTGACACTTTAGCGAAAATTAAAAGAAAAAGATATATAAGAAAGATAGATAACTTCTTTAAATTATATGCAGCCAATAGAATAAAGGTTTTTAACAATATGATTTGAGAGTGTTAAAGCGACATAGCATTAATTTAATTTCTATTGGTCGCAACAATATTTTGTAGTGTAAATAATTTGGCCAATAGCACACTCAAAAACTATATCTTAATAAGTATATATATTTAACAAACATATCGTACTGCATTTCTATTTTAACTACTGTTTAAATAGTCTCCAAAATCCCCAACCATATAGTTTCTGAATTACATACTTTAAACATAAATTGCACACGGATAAGCATTAAGACTATGAACAATGATTAATCAGACCAAACTAAGCCGTGCGATAATTGAACTCTCAGCCTGCAGTGCCGCAGGCAAAGTGCTTAGCCCTTCTGTTACCGAATCGACAGTTAATTAATGAAAGGCGAAGATTTTCAAAAATAAAATGAGAAAATTAGAAGCAGATTACTACGAAAATATACTAATCGAAAAGATATATGTACTTATTTCTAAGAAAGTAAGTTTTGCGAGAGAAGTGGAGAGCGGTGACCCGCCGATGGAGTGACCAACTGGTACGAGATGCAGGAAGTCGATGGATGCAGGCAGCAACATCTTAATTATTTACTTTAGTCGCATTAACCTAATTTTTTATTACTCTGAAGTGACAAACGAATAGTTTACCAGGTCGTAAGTGGCTACAGCCGTTCATAGACATCCAACTAGTCAACTTTAAATAAAGGGAGCTACAGATTCTTTGTCACCTCTGAGAACTAAGATGGAGTGCCTTACAGGCTGTTAATAAGCCGGCTTCATAAATATTCAGTTATAATAATTTACGTTTTAAACAGGGGATACAGAGATTTTAAGTAAATTTATTATATTTAAAAAAAAAATTATGACTTTCATCCACAAAGCCCATCCACAATTATACTGCTGAACATAGGCCTCCTTCATAGATTGTCACATAGTACGATGTCCTGAGCAATGCAGGTGCATTTCACTATCTGAGTGTTTTATCAGGTCATCACTTCATCTAGTGTGTGATCGCCCAACACAGTGCTTGTCAGTACGAGGCTGCCAGTCGAGAACCTTTCTGTAACATTTGTTGTTGGCTTCACAAGCTATATGGCCGGCCCATGATTTTATTCCACACAGAAATTCCGATCATAGCCCTATTCATCGTACGCTGATTGAATTTGAGGCTTGACAATTGTCTCTGCTGGAAAGCAGTGACAAGCCACGTTTCGGTGGCGTAAGTTATCACTGACAACATGCACTGGTTGTAGTAAGTCTACAACCAGTGATGAAGAAGTGAATCAACCATGAAAATTTTTTGGTTGCTTTAAATGGGGTTTTACAGTTTCTAATCAGATAAAATTTTCATTATCATAATTGCCATGCCTATGTGTACACCTATACGTCCCTGAAATAACCAACGGGTTTTTCATTATATTCTGTATATTACGGTTCATACGAAGTCCACCAACATGCACTATAATAGCACGCCGAAGTTATTGCTGCATAACCGTCTCAGAAACGAGAAGAAGCCTGTTCCCAGTGGGACGTATATGCCTATATTTTTAGAATACGAAGATGTTAAGGTGAGTTTCTCACTTTACCTCATACGAATTCTTTGGCAACTGACTGATGGCAGATAATCTCTACAAAAACCTATTCTCACAGAATAGTAGTGGCAAACAGCATTACCAACGTAAGGATGTCTCCCTGCGCTCAATAACAACCTCGTTATGGTTACACCAGCACCACCCATAATACAGATAAAGCATCCATCAGCATAAATACATAAACGCTGAGTATGTAGTAATTTAAGTAGACTGTAAGCATAGGATTAAGGATTGTAAAAGACAATGGACAGAATAAATTCACATCTATCTCAGTAAACACGTAGTTTCTATATAGTTCTAAGTCTTAGTTTGTATTTAGTTTTAAAAAAGCTCTCGGCAGTTCGCGCAACTTGACTGGCGCAGCCGGTAGGATCACCAGAAAAGCTGTCCCACCGTTCGTGAATATCGCGTATACAATTTTACTCATTTTCACGCATCGGCGGACGATCCATACAGCGTGGTGATCCACCGAACCAAAACAAATTCGTCGAGAATAAGGAGCCGTGAAGCTGATTATGGGCACTGTGGGCTGGTGAGTACAACTCTTCACCTCCTTCTTATCCCTTAGTAAACTTGGAATTAGACATTTTCCATTTTGACTGTTATTTGGGTTTCAAATACTAATCTTACGTAAATTTTATAAAGTATTAAGTGCAACAAATAACTATCACTGAAATAAAAATTAAAATAATATTAATTTAATTGTAATACGTACATAATATTAAGTCCCATATTACTCAATAAAGTTATAGAGTATATTATATTAAGTATTATACATTATATTAAGTTCTTATTGTGTCTACATGTGTTAGTTAATTTAAAGATTACTCGACACGTTAATACAAAATAGATTAGTACTCGAATTTTCCTTACAACATTTGTGGAACTGGTAGAGTTATAATAAATATTTTTTTTTTGTGTAGAACCAGTAAATAAATTATTAAAAATGTCAGAAATTAAACTTATCCCTAATGAATTAACTAAAATAATACCAACATTTAGCGGCGATAAACACCATTTAAATTTATTTTTGCGTAAATGTGAATATATATTAAGTAACTTTAAATCATCCGATGTGCAAAATGAATATATAATGCAAATCATTACTAGTCGTCTTACGGGCGAGGCTACGTCGCTTATCAGTGTTCCGAATACAGGAATTGTTTTTAACTCACTTCGGCGACCCACGTAGCGAGGAATGTTTAGCCATAGAATTAGAAACTTTAAAGAAACACCAAAATGAAAATTATACAGATTTGTGTGGTCGTATACAATCCGTTAAATCAGTGTTATTATCGAAGGTTAATGAAATTGGTGATAAAAACTTAAAAATAAGTGAAACTATTATTTATAATAACACCGCTCTGCAGGTTTTCTTATATAATTTATCCGAAAATATGGTGCACATTGTTAGGTTGAAAATACCCAGTACACTAGAAGAAGCACTAAGTATTGATCTAGAAGAAGTAAACTTCTATGACCAATATCAGATGCGTAATAAAATGTTACAGTCTAGTCATAAGTCTAAGCCACAGTCTGATAGTAAACTAGTGCAACAACCGTCATTTAAGTTCGCAATGCCAACACAGCCTACAGGTTTTAGACCAATGTTAGCACCAAACCAACCCCTAGGCAGCATTTCGGAACACCACCTCAATTTAAGTTTGGCATTCCCAATAGTAGACAAATGAGGATTCCGTTACCACAAAATAAGCCTCGACAGCAAATGAGTTTCCCTAAGCAATATCACGCACCTAATTTTGGATATCAACAAAACTTTGGATTTAGACCCCCGGACTATAGCCCCATGCAACCAATGTTACCACAACAGTTTGGTAATTCTCAGCGTTTTAATTATCCTTATAATAATAATGTGCATAAAAAGCCGGTTTCTAATGATACTGATGTTTCTATGAGAACTGCCTCTCCAAAGCCTTTTCAACCAGGTTTCCGCCTAAACGAATTAGAAATTTGTCCATCATACTATCCCTACGAATTTCCTCAAAATTACATGTATGAGGAAACATACGACAGTTATTATGAAGATGAATCCATACAAGAAAATGCTATAATAGAGGCCGACGAAAACAATGATTCAGAGGATAAAGACATGTCTGCACAGACTGAAAATTTTCAAGTAAAAGCCTCTGAAAACCACCTGAAATAACAGAATTGAATTGCGACATAAATCTAAAACTACCATACATATATATACCTAATTTCTTTTAAGTTTTTTCAAGTTTTTCTTTTTAAGTTCTTTTGTGAGCCCCGATAAAGCACATGAACACTACCGTAATTATTTAACAACTGAACCCTTTAAAGTTATAAGCACTCATGCATCTAACAATCACAATCAGGTAATTAAAATTCCACTATTTTCTATATTTCAAAATAATGACGAACATACATTTTATCTTTATAATATCGATTCACGTTATTATGGGTTAGTTGGGAATGATTTATTAAAGCAGTTGGACGCTGTAATAGATTTAAAGAAACAAGTACTTACCACAAATTCTTCTAGAATACCTATAACACAAAATAACTTAGAATATGCTGTAATACTTCCACCTCGTTCTGAAGTTAGAGCAAAATTACCTGCTAACATGTTTTATGGCGAAGGAATATTAAATTATACCCGATTCTGTGATGGAGTGCGCATGCCTTCTGCATTGGTAAAATGTGAGAATGGCTATGCCACTACAATTATACAAAATACGTAAATAAATTTCAAAATGTGAACACACAAGTAAATTATTTAAGTAACTTTGCTGTAGAAAAGCTTAAACAACTCATAATTTCGATACGTTTCAAGAGCGGTCTTATTAATCCATTAGATTCTGTTATCAAAGTGCTTACAGGAAACTTAGACCACAATGATGCAGTAAAATACGACAATCTTATATCTCAATTAAAGACCCACCAAACGCACACTAATAAGAAAATAACAATAATCTCGGAGATGCTTGACTCTCTTATAAATAGTACTAGATCTCTACAGGAAAATATGAAAATTGTAAATGAATGAATGAAACGTATAGAAAGAATTGTAAAATATATAATTACTAAAGACGATAACAGCATATACTCCACATATATTTTAAGTATGTTTAAAATGTTTCTCAATAATTTTAGAACTATATACTTAATTTTAAGCGAAATAGAAACGAAATTAGCCCTTACTACACTTCACGTTCTACATCAACCCATTGTTAATTCCACCGAATTACTAGTAATATTAGCATCTATATCTCAAACAAACAGTTTATTGTATCCTATTACTGAAAACAATTTAGTTAATTTAGAAAGATCTATGTCTGTTAAGGCTTATGTAAAAGAAAACCAAATAACGTTCATTATGGAAATCCCTCTGACTGATAATAGTACATACACTTATTTTAAAATAAATGCTTTACCTATGTTTGATCCCACATATTATAATAAAATAACTGTTATTTTTCCCAAATATCCTTACCTCATGGTGAAAGATCATACGTACTTACCCTTAAATGGCCCATGTCAGGAGATAGCAGCAAACCAGTTCCTGCGTGAGGAAATTGATATCGTGCAGTATCCTGAAAACTCAAGCATAGAACAACTTATGAACTTCGCATCAAATCTGAGCCTTTGTAAATTATCAATAGTAGAGCTGGAAAGTGTTAAGATACAGTCTATTGGTCCTATTAACTGAATCCTATTTACACAAAATGAAATAGTGCTTACAAAAACGAGTGGCGACGACACTCAAAGAAATGCTGTAAAGGGCACTTACCTCTTGGAAATCTAGGCAATATTAAATTACACCGGAAACGATACTATTCAGGAAAACTGCAATATAAAGTGAGACCTATTTTAACTCTACCCAAATTGGTAGAGCAGCCTACAAATGCGGAGAAAACAGTGGATTTAAATCGCGTTAATTTGGATGAACTAAAATATCTCTCATACAAACTGAAAAGTGAAATAGTGGAAAGTCAAAGTGAAAGCTTAGTGAAAAAGAAAAGTGTTAGTTTAGCTACTGTACTACTCTATGTTATATTAGTCTTAATTAGTCTTATTGTTGTAATTTGGAAAAATAAGTTTAAGCTCTTACATTGTATGCAAAATTATCGGAATCCAAATCTTGCCGATAACTTTGCAGTTGAGGAGGGAGGCGTTATGGTTACACCAGCACCACCCATAATACAGATAAAGCATCCATCAGCATAAATATATAAAAGCTGAGTATGTAGTAATTTAAGTAGACTGTAAAGTTAGCTGATTAAGGATTGAAAAATACAATGAACAGAATAAATTCACATCTATCTCTGTGAACACGTAGTATTTATTTAGTTTTAAGTCTTAGTTTGTATTTAGTTTTAAAAACGCTCTCGGCAGCTCCCGCAACTTTACTACCTAATCAACGTGTTGGGTATTGTCAAGCCTTCAAATTATATATACCAGCTAGCGCATATGTACTTGAAAAGGCCTTTATCCATAAGTACATTTAAAAAGCCTTGACAAAAAGTAAACGAAATTAGCGCGTCGTGCTACGAGACTATTTTTAATTAACCTACGGATAGGCGATGAGGCGACTAAAATACTTAAAAATAAATGACGATATAATATTATTAAATACGAATATTAAACATAAATTCATCTATGCTAGGCTACGTACCGGAAACTGTGACAAATCTTCTTATCCGATATTTTTAAAACCTTAAGATATAAGTCTACAACTAGTGTATGTTGTCAGTGATAAATTACGCAACCGAAACGTGATTTTCACTGCTTTCCCGCAGAGTCAAAAGTCAATTAGCGTGTGATGAATAGGGCTATCATCGGAATTTCTGTGTGGAATAAAATACGCAGCGAGGATATCCGCAGAAAAATAACTTCAGCTTACAGTGGATTCTTAAGCTGAAGTGGTCATGGGCCGGCCATATAGCTTGTGAAGCCAACAACAAACGTTGCGGAAATGTTCTCGAATGGCAGCCGCGTACTGACAAGCACTGTGTTGGGTGATCACACTCTAGATGAAGTGATGACTTGATAAAAACACTCAGATAGTCAAATGCACCTGCATTGCTCAGGACACCGTACGATGGGCTTTAGTGAAAGTTATAACTAAAATTCTTTTAAATATAATAAATTTACTTAAAATCTCTGTGTTCCCTGTTTAAAACGTAAATGATTATAACTGAATATTTATGGAGCCGGCTTATTAACAGGCCGTAAGGCTTTCCATCTTAGTTCTCATAGGTAACGAAGAATCTCTAGCTCCCTTTATTTAAAGTTGGCTGGATGGATGTCTATGAACGGCTGTAGCCACTTACGACCTAGTAAACTATTCTTTTGTCACTTCAGAGTAATAAAAAATTAGGTTAATCCGACTAAAGTAAATAATTAAGATTTTGCTGCCTGCATCCATCGACTTCCTGCATCTCGTACCAGTTGGTCACTCCATCAGTGGGTTACCGCTTACACAACTGAACATAGACCTCTCACATAAAAGGCCTTATAATATATCTGCTATATTTATCACGCTTGGCAGGCGGGTAAGCAGACGCAGTTTTTGTTATTTTAAGTTGTTGTCAGAAAGATGCTGCTGCCCATCTTCTGTTTCAGTTTCCCTCTGTCGCCTCTTACGACACTCACAGGATCATAAGTGAAAGTTAAAATAAATATTTAAAAAAAAATAAACTGATAAACGACGAGTCCGCTTACGGTAAGCGATTACTCCAACCTCTGGTCATCTACATCTATCCTCAATTAAGAATCAAAATGTTGATGCGTTGTCAGCCCTGAGGACTAAGATGGAATGCCTCACAGCCTGTAAATACTAATTCTCTAAACCCCTTTCCTTTAGATTGGAATTCAGACATTGCTATTTGGCAGCAATAAAATAAGAAGGCAGTATCTACCTAGTCGAACTCTTAGGCAGAAAAGTAGTCTTACCACCTCGATTCTAGGTCCAAGAAGATTATTTTCATAATATTGTTACGAGCTTGGGGTTCGAGACAATTAAAAACTGCCGATTGAGTTACCAAAATTGACACTTTAATTACAGAACACTAATTACAATCTAAAACCACACTAATAATAAAACACAATTGTACTACTGATCACTTAAGTTCACAGTTGTTTCGCTTCGAAGTATTCTCTTGTATCGTCAATTCAATACCGACTCGGTCGTGGTCTATACCGGCCTTATATAGGGCCTCAGATAGTTTTCAGAACCTTCTACTGTAGTGACATCTAGAATGTTCGAGTACATATCGATCCCGAAATTTCTAGAACGATCTTGACTCTCTTAGTTTTGCTACTCGACACTAGAGGACGATGATGGTAACTAGTGTTGCTATGTACAAGACATTAATAGTGGCGCGCAACACTGCCCCCTCCTAAGACATGCTTGTCCCGAGCATTATTGGCCCCATGATAACGCGCCATTCGATCCACATGGACAATCTTAGGAGCACCTCTTCTAACATCAGTCAGCACCCGCCAGTTTCCCTGCTGCTGCTGGGCGGTGCTGTTAGCCACACAACCCTCTCGAGATCGATCACCTTCCCTTTCTACAGTTCTTTTAGGGCAGCTGGACCGAATATGGCCCCTTTTCCACAGCCGTAACGCCTAGGGCTGTATCTTTTATTGCGGTCGCGAACTGTAACCGCTGCAACCTCCCTGACGCGATAGGAACGATGATCATGCCGCACGGCTTCCACCTCCAGTGCATAGGCCAACGCGACCTTAAGCTTCTAGTGGTGCCCGAGCCTCACAGCAGGTCTGACTTCAAGGTCGCGGATGCCGTCGATGAATGTCTGCACCAGGTTCCCTACAATGACTGCAGGTACAGATTGGTATGCTTTTCGAACCAGCTTCTCCACCTCAAGTGCCCACTGCTGCAGGTTTTCGTTGCTGCGTTGCACGCGATCTTTGAGCTGCGCACGAAAGACGTGTTCCAGGTGAGTGTCGCTATATCTCGTCTCCAATGCCTCAAGGAGCTGCTCGTAAGTCAATTCCTTACCGAGAGCTTCCAGAACAATTAGGGCCTGGTTGCGTAGGTCTAGGGTGAGAGCAGTCATGGCCTGACTTTTATTCCAGCCGTTCGCCTTCATAACAGCCTCGAACTGGATTTTGTAGGCCGACCAAGGAAGAAGTCCCGTGGAACGGCGGCACTTTGAATAATCCACCTAGCGAAGGTGTTGTAGCTACCATGGGAGCTGTAATTCCATCTCCATGTTTGAGGTCTTCCAGCGTTTTATTCACGTCAGCCATCACGTTGTCAACCCGATTGTACACTTGGTCGATTCGGGTTTCAGCTTCCGACAGGCGGTTGTCATATTGAGCAACCATATCCTTCATCCCCTTTATCTCTTTCCCGAAGGTAGCGTAAGGGTCTTTTATGAGGGACATCTGCTCCTCCTTATAGCGTTTGAGCTGCTCTTTCAACCGACGGCCCTGTTCCTCCTGTTTGTGGCCTGTTCCTCCTGTCGGCGGGCCTGTTTCTTCTGTCGGTGAGCCTGTTCCTGCAGCATCATCATCAGAGCACCTAAATTAGGTGCTGCAGATGCAGGAGCTGCTGACGAGCCGGCCTACATGGTCAGCAGCTGGCCTTCCGACGTTTGCGGCGTTGCATTACCAAATCGTCTCTGGTCCGTCTCCAGCTGGCGTTAACTTCGGGTACGGATACCCTCCATGTCGTTGTTTGGTAAAATCGGCATAATTTGATCAAATAAAAAACCAAGAAGCCAACGACAGGGAGGTAGATCGTCCTCCTTTACAATAACAATATCGCCTATATTGGGTTCAGCGGTTTGGTTTGTCCATTTATATCGTTTCAGGTAATGAGATAAATATTCCTGGGACCAGCATTTCCAAAAGTCCTGGGTCATTTTTTGAACCTATTGCCATCTTTTCAAATATGTAATGTTAGATGAATCGAAATTGTAATCAGGGGATGTTAAAATTGGTTCACCAATTAGAAAATGACCTGGTGTCAAAGCTTCTACTGTTTCATCGTCATAATTATATTTTGAAAGTGACCGTGAGTTTAGACAAGCTTCAATTTGACTCAGTAGCGTTGAGATTTCTTCAAAAGTTAAAGTTGACTGTCCTATAATTCTTTTTAAATTATGCTTACACCACTTAATGCCTGCTTCCCAAAGTCCCCCAAAGTTGCATGTATGTGGTGGAATAAAATGCCAACTGGTTCCGTTGTTAGCTAAAGCTTTGGCTATATCCTTGGCAATTCTAGACTGCTCAGATTTAAATAGTTTCTGTAAATCCCTTGAATCTCCCACAAAATTGGTCCCATTATCACTCCAAAGTTCACTTCAATTACCACGTCGTGCGACGAATCGTTTAAAGGCTGCAAGAAACCCTTGAGTGGAGAGATCATTGACAACTTCAAGGTGCATATCACGAGTAACCATGCATACAAAGAAGCAAATATATCCCTTGTACGCATGGTCTCCACGTCCCTTTGAGGTCCTTAGACTAATAGGGCCCGCGTAATCTACTCCACTTCGTTTGAAGGGTCTAGTAGAGGTGACTCTTATGGCAGGTAGTTGACCCATCAGTTGAGTTTTTGTTGCAGCTGCGAATCTAATACACGTTATACACTTGCGATAAAAAGCCTTGACTAATTGTTTGACTCCTGTTATATAATATGAAGACCTTAAAAAATTCGACATTAGTTGTGGGCCTCCGTGAAGTGTTCTATACTGAGCGTCGGCAATTATCACGTTAGTAAGACTTGAGGACTTTGGTAATATAATAGGATGCTTTCTGTCCCAATGGATTTCGGCGTTTTCTAACCTTCCCCCCACTCTTAATATACTTTCATCGTCCAAAAATGGGTTGATTGGTTTTAATGGACCATGAGTAATATGTATATTTTTTTTATTTTATTTATTTCCAACTATACAATTATCATTACAGGTTTATCACCTTATGCGATAATGTAGACAACTATTTCTTTTACAAAGTATAATTAAAATTACACAACTATTATTATATTGATCATTTCTATAACAAACACCATATTTATGTCACAGTAGGACCATAACTTATTTCAAACAGAGCTCTCTCTATGAACCCATCCAGAGTACAACAAAATAGATCAATGTCTTCTGCTATACGGTTAAGGATATGAAGTGCGCGCGTAAACGGCGCCTCATTCACCAACTTAGTGCGGCAGCGTGGCACAGCCAGCAGCCGCGGCCGCCGCCGCCGCCTTACGTATCTGTCCGGAACACACATGCGCACTTGTCGCAATACGTCTGTATTGTGAATTTTTCCCTTCATAACCTTAAAGATATATAAGACTAGCGCTAAATTCCTTCTAGCTTTTAGCTCGTAGTATCTTACCATACCTAAGGTGAATAAGGTAGGATATTTATTTGGGTAAAATGGGTATACTCCATAATTTTTTTTTATATAAATATCTAATAAATATATTCTGCACTCTCTCCAACATGACACTATATTATTAAGTTTCATGTGGAGACCAGATGACAGCGTTGAACTCTAATTGGCTCCTCACTAAAGAGTTATACAGTGCAGTAATTGCCTTAATATTAGTGAAGTCCCTAGCTACCCGAAGCACAAATCCTAAATTTCTGTAGGCTTTTTTACAGATTTTGGTTATATACTCTAGAAATTCTAGTTTACAGGATAAATTTACCCCTAAATCTCTGACTTCTGACACTTTCGCTATTGGTTCCCCGTTAATTTGGTACTGGTACGTAACTGGAGATAGTGCACGGCTGAAAGTCATAGTTATGCACTTCGAGACGTTAAACTGTAAATTATTATTTTTGCTCCAGGTTACTACCCTATCTATATCTTGTTGTAACTTTTGGCAATCCACTCTGTTCCTAACAGCAAGGTACAGTTTCAAATCATCTGCAAATAGAATGCAATGAGCATCCTTGACAACCGTCGGAAGGTCATTTATCATTAAAATGAATTCCGACGGACCTAGGTTGCTGCCCTGACTCACTCCGGACCTAGTAAAATAATATTCTGACCTATGCCCCGCGTATTCTACATACTGCTGTCTGTCCTGCATGTAGCTAGCAAAAAAGTTTAGTAAATGGGGAGTAAAACCTAAAGCTGCCAGTTTTGTGAGCAGTATATCATTATCCACTAGGTCGAAAGCTTTTTTGTAGTCAAAAAAGCTACATCTATCTGTCCTCCAGCATCCACTTCAGGTACAATATAATTCATATAATTAATTAGGTTGCTAGTGGTGCTCCTGGTGGGTCTGAAGCCATGTTGCTCATCTGAAAGCTGTTGTTAACCTGCGAGAGGATGCTCTTGTGTACTGCAGCCTCCAGTACTTTAGCTGGTGTCGAAAGCACAGCAACCGGCCTGTATTGGTCCACGTTCGATGCTGACTTTCCTTTGGGTACCGGGATGACCTTGGTTGTTTTCCACATTTCTGGAAACACAGCCTTCGCCAGGCACTGATTAAAGATGTAGAGAAGTGGCCTACTGAGTACTAGACGGCAGTCTTTGAAAATATAGGGCGGTATTCCATCGGGTCCCGTTGACTTTTTTGGCTTGAGTTTTTGCAGAGCGTAAAGTACTTCATCAAGCTTTAGTTGGTCTAAGTGTACCCTAGCTGCACCATTTTCACCACCAGACTGTTTCACTGCCACCTCCACGTCCAGTTTGGGCATTTTGGGGCTAAAAACAGAATAGAAATATTGGGCAAACTCAGTAGCACACTGCTCCCTAGTAAGTACCTTACCATCTTTTAAAATATTGTGTGGATTTCTGCTGTCTTTTTTTGAGTTAATGTAAGCCCAAAACGCTTTTGGATTTTCCTGGAACTCACTCTGCATCCGGTCTTTATAATTTTTGTATGCAGAGTTTATTAAACATTTTACTTTCGCCCTACATTTAGCAAACGCATTATAATCAGCCTCTGATTTGCTACTCTTAAACTGCCTATGAAGCCTAGCATTTAATTGTATGTTGCGAATAATGTCTATTGTGTATCACTCGGGTTAACTGTACTCCGAGTTTACACGTCTTCGCTTTTTTCTTGGAACGGAGTCATCCATAACCGTGTTTAAAACCTCATAAAAATAATCTAGACTACTATTTACATCTAACCTATACATTGGCGTCCAGTCTATAGCCGCTATTAAAGAATACATGAAAGAAAAGTTTGCTTTGTAAAAGTTCCATCCAATGTGCGTGTGAGTACTCCCCTCAGACTCAACTATAGGCGGCGTAGGCGCGGGCAGCCCGCCGTGGCGCGCTCGCCCCCGCTGTGGCAGCACAGTAGCGTGCGGCGGATGGTGTGGGTCAGGTGGCACTATCGGCTCAGCTGCGCGCACCTCCAACCCGTCCCCCACTGAACGCGTACTCAAAACAAGATCTGCAATTTCCTATTTTGTTGTACTGGGTGAATTCACAATATGTGCTAAAGTACTCAAAATAATTTCGAACATTTGTGGAGCTCGAGTATAAATTAAAATCGCCTATCACTATTAGGTCATTATAATCGTCATGATAATTTTCGATTATACTAAATAACAACATGTATTCATTATCACTACAACTCGGTGGAATGTATACTACACACAACACAAACATGAACTTATTTTGTACATAAACCGCAGCGCTAACCAGTTCAAATGCCTGGTCTTGAATACGTACATCGTTCGGTGTATTTAGTTGCCGAAGCTCGTACCGCGGTGTGGCCACTAAGCACGCGCCACCTTGCTTGCGCCCGTCTTCACGATCACACCGAAGTATCTTGTATCCAGGTGGGATGAGTTCTGAATCATAGATAGAATTATTGCATCCTGTTTCCGTTATTGCAAAAAAATCATAACTATAGGAAAAAACTCCCACATAAAATTCGTGTAATTTTGTTCTCAATCCTCTCACATTCTGATAGTATATCTCCACAGACTTGAGTGATTTCTTATTGCTTGTTGGGTGGTTTACGAAACCATACCCATTCGCAGAATTCAATGTTAACTGCCCAACTTTCTGGTTTACATAGTATCTCATATGAACTTACTGGAACTCCTATTATAAATGACGCATAGTCTCTTTCCGTTTAATGTTTAATTTTTTCCACTGTTATTTCCGTTTCTTTTCCACATATCCTCTTTACATGTCCTTCTAAACTTTCTAATGTGGTATCCTGTTTTAGGCGCTAAACATGTAAAAACTTTTTCCTTTTAGTGCCTTGAATGTTTCCTATACTAGTATTTCCTCCTCTTATGACTTGCTTTCCAGGATATTTATTTTTCTTTTTCTGTACAGTAATCCATGATCCTTCCTTTTTGCTAGTTTCAATCCGAAGTTCTGTAGTATCTGTCACTAATTGTTCCTTATCAAAACAATCAGTAGTTGTTTCTATAATACACGCTGGTTTCGCGGCCACACACGCCACTACACTCTTATCTTTGTTCACAGACTGATTTTTACTTATTACCTTCTTTTTGTTTTGTGTGAGTACATTTGAAAATGACATAGTCTCCTTCCTGATTTCTTTTGCCGTATCATTTCTTTCTTTTGTAGGCTGATTTTTGTTCAGACAATTCTGTAATTGCTCATTTTTTTGCACCAATGTTTTTATTTGCGCTTCTAATTCATCGACTTTGCTTGACTTTTGCTGCACTACCTTCATAGTATCTCGCAATTTGTGTAGTTCTTGTTCGGTGTCGACAAATCTGTTCTTGAGCAAATTGTACTCCTTTATTTGCTCATCTATTTTAAGGTTCATCTCAAACCGAAATTCCTTCAATTCTTGCAGTATTTTACCACTGATATCTACTTCTATCACTTCTTTTGGAATCATCCTATTGCCTCGGTCTGTGTTTACATAGCAAGGAGTAAACACTTTATTCATTTTATTTTGGTTACTCCGAACTGGTGTGTCCGAATTATCCCTCTTCGGCGCACTGCAAACACATTCCGGGCATCTCCAATTGCACTTGTATTTTTCGGTAAACGCTTCATATTTATCCTTCGTCAGAGCCAAACACTTAAGATGGTACAATTTTTTGCATTCCTCTCTTGCACATTTCATGTACAAAATGTCGTATATTACGGCATCGCAGCCATTTAGTTACATTTAGTATCCATTTATTTGAGAAATACACTTTTTCCGCTATTAATTACGTTCAACCGATCACACGTCCGCTCGCTCGCGCTTACGTATAAAAATTTAATATTCTTTTAATTTCAATTTATGAATTTCTTTCTTAAATTTTTTATTTTGACAAATCTTTATGCAAGTATTCAGTGCTTGTTTCAGTTCCAAAGCGGTTAAGTATTTTTTATATTTCTATTTGCCTTTATTTTCCTTAATTCTAAAAATTGCCTACAATATGCTACAACTCTAATAAGTTTGGTAAGTGTTGACCAATTCTGCGAAATAAATTCATTTTTTTCGTTTTCATTATTACATTCTGTTACTGTACTTCGTTTTCATTATTACATTGTGTACCTGTACTTGCTCTAATGAAGTTGATATATTTTTTGGTTTTACAGGTTTCACTTTTGACTGATATAAGAAATCTGGACTACGAAACCATAACTTTGTTTGCAGAAGTTCGGATGGAGAAATATCTCTAGAGGCACAATCAGCTGGATTTTGCTTAGATTGAACATGACCCCATTGCTGTGACTCTATTATGCTTAAAATTTCGGAAACTCTGTTTGCAATGAAAGTTTTCCATCTGCTCGGGTGATTGTTTATCCACGCTAACACTATTTCAGAGTCAGTCCAAGCAAAGAGGTTAGTTTTATTTATCTTTAGTACTTCTGCAATTTCAATTATTAATTTTGCTAGCATGACTGCGCCACATAATTCTGATCTCAAAACTGAGATTGTTTTGATAGGGGCGACCCTTGTCTTTGCGGTTACTAAATAAATATGTATCTTGTCTTTAGAGTCCACTATTCTAACTCGACGGCCGCATATGCTTGTTTTGACGTGTCACAGAAGCCATGTAAGTCAATTCTTTTATCAGATTTTTTCATTCCCATCCACCTAGGTACAGAACATTGAGTTAACCTGAGTAAGTTGTTTCAGTAATTCATCCATTCATCGTTTATGTTTAGTGGTACTACGTCATCCCATCCAATTCCTGCAATCCAGAGCTTTTGAATAACAATTTTTGCTAATATTACGCAAGGAGTGACCCAGCCCAAGAGATCAAACAGTATACAAATATCCGAAATAACCTATCTTCTTGTTACAGGTTCAGTCGAAGAAAGAAGTTTCACTGCGTACTGGAAAGCGTCGGGTCGGAAGAACGGATCGGTTCCAGGTCAGTCCCAGTGTTTTAATTATTTCATCTTGTTTAATATTAAATATTTCACTCCTATCATTATCCAAGTAATCCTTTTCTATTATTTTTAGCAGATCATCGCTATTGCTTGACCATTTTTGCAACTGAAAACCGCCTTTCGCCAAAAGAGAATTCATTTCATTGTAGATTTTTAGGCCTGTATCCACATTTTCACACCCTGTCATGAGATCATCCATGTAATAATCAGTCATGACTCTTTCAGCTGCAAGTGAGAATTCGTTACCTTCATCATGAGCTACTTGTTGCATTGCCTTTACTGCTAAGTATGGATCTGATGCCGTACCAAATGTAACTGTAAGTAATTTGTAATCCTGTATGCTAGAATTAACGTCTTCTATCCACAATAATCTTTGGAAGTCTGTGTTTTCATTAGCCACTCTTACTTGCCTATACATCTTTACGACATCCGCAACCAAACAAACGGGTTGCCTTCTCCATCGCATCAAGACGTGCCTAAATTCAAATTGAAGAGGAAGTCCTATCAATAAATCGTCATTAACAGACACTGCATTCTTTCCCTTGCAAGACGCATCGAATACAACTCGAACTCTCGTGGTGTCCTTATCATTACGCACAACGGCTTGATGTGGCTAGTATGCAGCCAACTTATTTTTCCATTGGAATTGATCTATCCGAGTTCAATACATTCATTAATTACGTTTACATACTCATTTATTAATTTTATATTTTTGTTAAATTTCGCCTCTAAAGACTTAAATCGTAGCAGTGCAATATCCCTCGACTAGCCATATTTACAATCTGGATCTTCGTTCTGAAAAGGTAAACGAACTACCTATCTACCATCTGCATTTCTTTGTTGTTTTTTCGTTTGACGAAACAGATCTTCACACCAAGACTCTTCTTTTGTGAGTATCTTTTTATTATTGTTTGGCTCTGCTTCCAATTCCCAAAATTTTCTCAATGCCTGATCTTCATTCATTTGAACATGCAAAATTTTAAGATGCGACGTTCTAACATCACTTCATCGAATTGCTCCTGACAGAATCCAACCTAAACTTGTTTTTCTTGCTTTAATTGTACCCCCAGGATCCCTTTTTACCCCATCTTGTAGTATTTTAGAATAAATCTCTGCTCCCAATAGCATATCGACTTCATGAGGTGTATGATATTGAGGATCTGCTAGTTTTACATTGTTTATTTCTACTCATTTTAATTCAGTTATTTTTCTTGCAGGAAGAAGAGATGTAATTGACTTTAAGACGTAAGCCTTAACTACAAACTCAACAGTCGGATCATATTTTGATTGAATTTTTATGTAAATAATTGATTTTGATATTAAACTATTATCACCGCCAATTCCGGAAATAATTCCCTTGGTGGTTGTTTCTTTAAACCATTACACTATCCTTCCAGTTACGAAAGTAGCTTGAGAGCCCTGATCTAGTAGCGCCCGAATTGTGAACTCAGCTCCATTTTTAAACACTGCTGTGACCAGAGCTGTAGCTAACAACACTTGGCTAGCGTGCCCTTTCGAAAAACAGGCAACCATATCATCTTGTTCTTCAACTGCATCATATGATAGTTCTGCATTAGTATCATCATGCGCTTGAACCTCTGTATAATGAACAGACTCATCTGTGTTTTTTGGGTGCAACAAAGAATAATATCTGCGTTTGCAAATTCTACATGTTATTGCATTGCGGCAATACCTGGCAGAGTGATTCTGGCCCAAGCAATTAAAACACAAATTATTGTCCTGAACAAACTTACACCGAGTGTCAACATCTTGTTTCGAAAATTGTTTACAAAAGCTTAATTTATGTTCTTCCTTGCAAAATTGACACGATATAATAGTATTTATAACATGTAAAGATTTACTTCTATTAAAATTATTTTTAGTTACCTTGTGCGTTGAATCAGGTTCTAAAAACTCAAAAGCTCTGTATCGACCCGTTAAGAATTCTTTAAATTGTGCAAATGTAGGCAACATATCAGACTCGACATTACTAGTGACATTTATCTCTCAATCTTTTTTAATATTAGTATCTAATTGTAGTGTAAGGATATGAATTATAATTATATCCCACGAACTTATGTCAATGCCCAAGTTTGATAAGGCACCCAAACAATCAGAGGTAGTATCCATCAATTCCTTAAGCGCTTCAGATGACTCGGTTTGAATATCCTTTTGACTAAATAATCTTTTTAATATACAAAGCGACAAATACTTTTTGTTGTTGTACCGTGTTTCAAGCTGAGACCAACGTTTGTCATAATTGCATTCCGATATAGGAATATGCCTCAGCAATTGCTCGGCTTCCCCAGTCAGATAGCTTTTTAAATAATGAAGTTTCTGTACTTTAGCAAGCGAAATATTTTTGTCAATTAAAGAAATATATAGATCTCTAAATGTCGGCCTTTCAGTGTACTTTCCCGAAAAGGTAGGTAAAAATATCTTAGGTAATTTAATACCCATATTGCTAATCCCTTACTCACTTGAAATTGACTTGTTAGGTTGTTGATGGATATCGCCTTCTAAACTAGATAAAACAGTCTTTAGTTTGCAATTTAAGTCTAAATAAACAGTCTAGGTATTATATATATTATATGAAGTGGAGTTTAAATCTTTAGAATCATCTTTTATAATAAGAATATGTGTAGATGTAAACTGAGACCACAATTATTGTATATTCTCCAATCTAGTTTCAACGTATTGTTTAGTAATCCTATCTTTGGGCGATTTCTTAAAGTTGCTTTTCGCCTTAGACAATCTATTATAAATATCTTCTTGAATATTAATAAGTGCTTGTAAAGAAGACATCTTTGATAAAAGAAGTAACAATAATTTAGAAACTAACAAAAGTTCAGAGGGTATATAAGAATAACTTTCTCACAATTCTATTACTCTTTTTTTTACAACTCACATCCAACTGAAATAAATTACAAGTCCGAAATGATTCTAAAATTTTTACAAGAGTTTTAACAACTTAAATCTGAGAAAAAAAATCGGGCATAGGTTCCCCGTCTTAACCAAAATTCACTTAAAATTAACTAAATCTACAATTTACATTCGAATTATTTTTCTAAGTTGTAAAGTCTTTATAATCACTAGTACTTTTTCTATGTTTAATTTTTCTTATAAATAAAGTTCAGATTTCGACAACATAATGAAATACTTTAAATGTTGGAATTTAATCTTGCTTGGTATAAAAGGTTCACTTTTCCACAATAATGAATTTTAAAATGTACTCACAGTTTTTTTTTTGATGATTACCACTCACACATGCACCGCACTTTCCTTACGGCAATAGGGTCGAAATTGCCGTCTGTATAAACTACTACACTTCTTATATGGCTGCTTCCGTTTGCTAATGTGGTTCACTATCTCCTTTCCTCCCGCCGTACTCTCGCGTCTGATTCCTGTGTATATTACTGCCTCACAGTGCAACCAGACTGCCTTACAGTGCAACAGTGTGCCAGGTATCACTTCACCGGAATACGAGCGTGATAACTTTAAGGTCTAATTACGTTCCTAAAAGCACCTGTTCAGATATGAACCACGTCCGGTGCGAATGACCATGAACAATAAGGGTATCGACATTATGTCAAAAAAAACCAGAGGTGCTCACAAGCTTTATACTTGATCTGGTTCATTAGCAAACAAAAAAAAAACACAATTCACACTTATCGTAAATGAAATGACATCTTTATACCGCAATCCATATATCGCTCAACGTCATCAACACACAAAAAATCGTACTAATTTAAACAAGTTAACAAAAGCATTCACTCATTGGGAACTCATACTGTAGTATAATGACCTTAATGAAATGGTTAACTTGTTCAACTTTCTTATATTAAACCTAGTAGATAGTTTTCCCCGGCATGTATACGTAAATTTAAAAACCTCCACCACCATTGATGACCAATACTCTTATAGAAATGAGAAATATTCGTAATAAAGCATTTCAGAAAGCTCAAATACGTAATTCCGAATCAGCTTATAAATTTTACCAGGTCATGCGCAACCTGGATTCATTGGCACTGCGAAGAGATGTTGCATCCCTTTGCATTTTATTTCGCATTTACCACGGGGAGTGTTCTGAGCAAATGTTCGGATTAATCCTAGCGGCCAAATTTCACAAACGCACATCGCGGCAGAACTCTAGATACCATCCACACCATCTGGATGATTGGTAGTCCACCACTGTGCAATTTAGAAGATGTTTTCTTCCTCTCATAACTTCCTTGTGGAATCGAATACCATCAGCGATTTTTCGGGACCGATACGACTTAGGGACCTTCAAGAAAAGAGCCGACTCCTTTTTAAAAGGCCGGCAACGCATCTGCAACTACCCTGGTTCCCGTGGTGTTGCAGTTGTACATGGGCGCCGGTAGTCACTTACCATCAGGTGAGCCGCATGCTCGTTTGCACCCTCTCCTATAAAAAAAAACCTACATAATTGCGCTGTTCGTGTTAAGAAACTGACATATTTTACCCAATTTCTAAATATTAATATTAATAATCCATCCTTAATGTGGCATCACATTAAGGACATATCAATTAAGAGCGGTTCTAGTAAATCAATTCCTGCACATATTTTGGATGCCACAAAACTCATTAGACATTTTATGAATAGCGTTCCTATGTTACCAGTTTATTTGAAACAGTTTTAAAAATTTGAAAGTACTCGTAGTAGTAACTTATCGGAGTTCAATTTTAATAGAGTGCTTCAGAGCTACAAAAGATTATTAATTCCCTTTCTCCTAACTCTAAAGGATGTGATGAAATCTGCATGAATATGATTAAGCTTACATTACCCTACTCTTTGGATGCCATTGAAGCCATCGTTAATAAATCATTGTTATAAGTAATATTTGCCGTGATTTGAAAGTGCTCATTTATCATACCCTTACCTAAGAAACAGAATATATCCATTGACGACCTCAGACCAATAAGGTTATTACCTGCGTTGTTAAAAATAGTTGAGAAGTATGCACAGTCACAAATACTAGTCAATAATACTAAACTAGGTATCTGAAAGAGAATTTGAATACTAAATTTTGAATACTAAACTAGGTATCTGAAAGAGAATCTGAATGAAAGAGAATCCCAGATTTCCAGTCGGGTTTTTGGCAAAAATTTTGCACAACTACAGCATTATTTCACATAACGGACAACTTTATTACCGCCGCTTTTAATGGACAGTGTACCATTCTTTTCTTTTTCCAGATTTTACTGGGGCTTTCGAGTGTGTTAATATACCGCTTTTACTGACAAAAATTAAAAAAAACGTTGGATTTTCCGAAACAGCATGTTCGTGGTTTCAGTTCAATTTTTAAAGACATTGTACAAGGTTCCATTCTTGCCCCAAAACTCTTTGCTATACACACGGCAGACATAAAAAATGTAGTTCAACACTCCAAATATCACCTTTATGCCAATGACACCAAATTGTACGTCCATGTCACCAAAAAACGACAGTATTACAATAGCGGTTACCAGCTTAAATGATGATCTAAAATTAATAGAGCACTGGTCAAAGTCTCATGGTGTACTACTGAATCCTAAAAAAAGCACTTGTATAATTATGGGTACATGTCATCAGGTTGCATGTCAATATCAATATCAAAAAAATTAATCCAACTGTCATGATCAGTGGCACAAATATTCCTCGAGATGATTGCATTCGTAACTTAGGCCTTAACATGGATAAAAGTTTACCGTTAACACAACACGAAAAGGAAAAATTAGGAAAATGTGTTGGGTCTTTAAAATCTCTTTACAAATTTCGTTCTTTTTTAAAACCAACTATCCGACTCTGATTTTACAACAGTCTGGTCTTGTCACATGTGCATTATTGCGATTGCGTGCATGCGTTATTGTTTTTACATACATAAGACTAACCACATAACTTCCTATCTCCTGAAAAATACTATCTTAGGTATGGGTTGCACCAGAAAACTAAAATCTGCTTGTACTACATTATTAAAATTACGAGGTAATAGATAAACATCATAATTTTACGCACCGTACTTCCGTACATAAAACCCGGGTCTTTGTCCATTAAATAAATTTATCTTGTTAGATTTAGTACTTAAAAGGCCCTCTTTATACATGACGTAGAAAAACTACAGTAAGTATACTTTGAAAAATTAACCGGATGTTGCCAATATATTATTTTAATTTAAGATTATGAAATATTATGATAATAAACTTCTTGGACCTAAAATCGAGGTGGTAAAAGTAGTCTTTTCTGCCTTGGAGTTCGACTAGGTAGATACTGCCTTCTTATTTTATTATTGCTGCCAAATAGCAATGTCTGAATTCCAATCTAAAGGAAAGGGGTTTAGAGGGTCAGTATTTAGAGGCTGTGAGGCATTCCATCTTAGTCCTCAGGGCTGACAACGCATTAACATTTTGATTCTTAATTGAGGATAGATGTAGATGTCCAGAGGTTGGAGTAGTAACTTACCGCCAGGCGGACTCGTCGTTTCTCACTTTAATTTTGTAAAAAGGAAAACTCCGTAAATCTAAAATGTGACGGCGAATTCACTTATTATCATCCCGTGAGTGTCGTAAGAGGCGAGAGAGGGAAACTGAAACTGTAGATGGGCAGCAGCATCTTTCTGATAACAATTTAAAATAATAAAAAATCTTTGTCTGCTAACCCACCTGCCAAGCGTGTAATAAATATAGCAGATATAAGGCATTTTATGGGATAGGTCTATGTTGAGTTGTGTATGCTGTAATGGTGAATATTATAAAGGAGATAGATTACATTTACACATATACATTACACATTACATGACATTACATATACATTACATTACACATGTACATTCAAACTGATTTCTCATTGGTGGTTTTGAGGCACAAAAATCGTGTTTTGTTTTGCGAGTTTAAGGCTTTAACTAGTCTGAATGACCTTGACGAAACGGCTATCGCAGAGATTTTAGCCAACGTCAACACCGTCTAGCAACTACGTTCTGTATTACTTATAAAAGTGCAAACATTAATAGACTGCAGAGATGACAATTATAAAAGTGACGTACTGCATGTTATGCTTGCGCATCACTGAGAATTATGTCGTGGCTACGCATCTTCAATTACATTGTGCTGTAGCTTTGTCCGGTAGGCGTCACGAGCTATCAAGTGTTCAAGTTTCAAGTACGTAAGAGTTTTTTATTATATATGTTAAACCGTATTTATTTGTATCGTATTAGTAGATCTGGGTCAAAGCATTCGCTGTAAATTATTCCCGGGTTTGATCCCCGACAGCACGAATGCAATTTGTAATTGCAATTTTCGTTCAACACGCATTGGGGCAGTTCGGCGGGCATTTCCTTGCCCTAAAACCCTCTCAGAAATAAAAAAAGAGTTCTGTGCCCAGTAGAGGGACTTGTATAGCCTTTTACTTTACTTTGTAGCAATATTTATATTCGTTTTAGATACAGAAGGGTACCTCATGCTGACAAAAATATCATGTGGAGGCGACGAAAACGTAAAACATTTTTGTACCTAGATAAAACTTTCGAAAGATTGTCAGTCATGTCATACGCCACATTTTCTATAGAGCATAGAACATTGCAGATAGAGCAAAATAAAAAATGATCCAAAATATTATGGGAACTATTTATTAATAATATATACATTTATAGGTATTTATAATAAAAATAATGAACAAGCTGCAAGGTTCTACTAGTAATGTTTCTTGTAAACACAATTGTAAAATTCCTGTTTTAATTTTTACCATGACTGAATGGCTGGCTGAATCTGAATGACAGGGTGAGAAATAGTGTGATAAGAGAAAATGTGTGGTTTGCAAGATGATGTTGAGACTAGGATTAAGAAAGGAATGCTTCGGTGGTTTGGTCATGTAGAAAGAATTAATGAGGAAAGAGTGACAAAGCAAATTTATGTTGTAGAGGTGAATGGCAGAGTCGGGAAGGGTCGCCCTAGGCGAAAGTTTATCGACCAAATAGGCGATATATTGAAAATGGGCCAAATTAAGAGTACCTTTAACCGACGAGCGTGTATGCGTAGGTATATGGATGTGGAGGAAGCGAGAGAGGTGTGTTAGGATCGTGCCAAATGGAAGTCCATAGTCTCTGCCTACCCCTCTGGGTGACAGGCGTGAGTGTTTATGTATATATGTAATTTTTACCAATGGTTCATTGATGAAACGTAGTCAAGATTACTTCATATAAAATATATTTAATTAAAATAGCATCAAAACACATCCTAAAATATTCTGGACTTTCGTCAAAGTCATTCGGGGTGGGTCAGGATACCCTAAGAAAATGTCTTTGAAAGATACAGAGTGCACCGATGGTATAGACATATGCAATGCTTTCAACTCATTCTTCAAGAGTGTATTTGGTGTTCCTAGTAATAACTACATATATCCACATACGGAATCGTTGTGTACTGACACCGTTTCTAATGTACAGACAAACGCTGCAATAATTGAAAAAATGTTGAAAACATTGGACACGAACAAAGGTGCCTTCTTTTTTTTGGTCACGATGCGCTAAATCACTTGCTCTCCCCTTGACTATTATATTTAATCGCTCTCTGCGTGAAGGGATATTTCCGCATCAATGGAAGTGTGCACACATAGTCCCTGTACACAAGAAGGGATCACGTACAGAAATAAATAATTATAGAGGCATTTCTATTTTGAACACCGCGGCTAAAATCCTTGAACGAGTAGTATATAACGTAATTTACTCCACGCTTTCACGTGCCTTCCCTGAGCAGCAACATGTTTTTTTACAAAGGCGATCCACCACTACGAACCTGGCAAGTTTTTCTTCTTTTGTCCTTGAAAATATGGATCAAGGTGGGCAGGTTGATGTGATCTACACTGATTTTGAAAAAGCTTTCGATCGTGTGGATCACATGATCCTGCTCAACAAATTACAAATATTAGGGATTCACGGTGACTTGCTCCGGTGGACTGAATCATATCTCACAAACCGCTCACAAGCAGTCGTGATAGGTGGTTTCCGTTCGAGCTACATAAACATACCTACAGGTAATCCTCAGGGCTCTCACTTAGGTCCACTTTTTTACAATGCCTACCTATATGACATTGGTTCGTGCATTGTACACACAAATTACCTCATGTATGCAGATGATAAGAAGATTTTTTGTAAAATTAACACTATACATGACTGCCTATTGATACAAAAGGACCTGGACCGTATTTGAATATTACAAAATAAATAATATAACTGTTAATGCAAGCAAGTGCGAATGTATTAGTTTTACACGGAAATCTAAGCCAATTCTAAATAAATATCACTTTGACGGATTAGAAATCAGCCGAAAAGTAAGTGTTAGGGATTTAGGCGTAAATTTTGATCATAAAATGATACTATCTGAACACATTGATTACGTTATCAGTAAAGCCTATAAAAATCTTGGTTTTGTTCTTCGCATCTGTAAACTGCGGTTGCCAACCCGCTCGCCAAGCGTGGCAACTATGGCAATATACCCCCCATAATGAAAGTCGACCATGGTAACGGCGGGGCAGGGGGTGCTAAGAATCTCCGGTGGAGGTTCGGTTGCCACCTACAACGACTTGACCTGGCAACATACAACGCACGGACCCTGAGGACTGACGAGAAGATTGTGGAGCTGGAAGAAGAGATAGACAAGTTACGCTGGCATATTATAGGATTATCCGAAGTCCGAAGAGAGGGGGAGGACACGGTAATCCTCGAATCCGGCAACTTGCTCTATTACCGGGAGGGCGACCATCTGTCCCAAGGAGGTGTCGGATTTATCGTCCACAAGTCTCTCGTTAACAACGTTGTAAAGATTGAGAGTGTGTCGAGGAGGGTTGCGTACCTTATACTCAGAATCACCAAACGGTATTCGCTGAAGGTCATACAGGTTTACGCACCAACCTCGGCACACCCCGATGAGGAGGTGGAGGAAATGTATGAGGATATCTCTAGAGCCATGCATTCCTCCAAAACCCAATATACGGTGTTAATTGGAGACTTCAATGCAAAACTAGGCACAAGAGAGAACGGTGAGCTGAAAGTGGGGAAATTTGGAATAGGGCAACGGAACCCAAGGGGCCAGCAGCTGGCCGACTTCATGGAGAAAGAGGGACTCTTTATGATGAACTCTTTCTTCCAGAAGCGGCCCCACAGGAAGTGGACCTGGTCGAGCCCCGACGGTTCGACAAAAAATGAGATTGACTTCATTATGACGACCAAACGACAACTGTTCAGTGATGTCTCAGTGATCGCGAGGGTGAAAACCGGCAGCGATCACCGAATGGTTAGAGGCACACTGAACCTAAACGTTAAGTTGGAGAGGTCTCGTCTGATGAAGTCAACGCTCCGTCCCCCTCGTGCTCTAATCCAAAGTCCCGAAACCTTTCAGCTCGAGTTACAAAACCGTTTTCAGTGCCTAGAAGACTGCAATGAAGTGGACGATTTGAATGACAAGCTCGTGGAAACTGTCCATGCGGTCGGAGCTAAGTTCTGCAAGACCCGCCGCAGAAGAACACAAAAACTCTCCGATCACACTCTTAATCTCATGGCTGTTAGACGGGAGATGAAGCTACATTCTTCAACAGATTTGGCAGCATACAGGCAACTGAACAGACAGATCTCCAAATGCATGCGGCGGGACTTACGCAACTTCAATACAGCTCGTATTGAAGAAGCGATCAAGCGGAACCAAGGCTCCAAAGTCTTTGCCAGAGATCTGTCTGCCAGAAAGAGCCAACTGTCAAAGCTGAAGACCGAATGTGGCAGCATCGTTTCCGGGGCACCTGAGATTTTGAGTGAGATTGAGAGGTTCTATGGGCAGCTGTACACGTCATCGTTGGAGCCACACGCAAGTGTGAGTAACGATCCAAGAGCGAGTCTTATCCGACACTATTCCGATGATATCCCGGACGTCAGTCTGAGCGAGATTAGAATGGCTCTTCAGCACCTTAAAAACGGCAAGGCCCCAGGCGAGGATGGAATTACAGCGGAGCTTCTGAAAGCGGGTGGAAAACCGGTACTTGAAGTCCTTCAGAAGCTCTTTAATTCCGTCCTCCATGGTGGCATTACACCGGAGGCGTGGAGCAGAAGTGCGGTGGTCTTGTTCTTCAAGAAAGGCGACAACGCTCTCTTGAAGAACTACAGACCGATTTCCCTTCTGAGCCGCGTCTACGTGCTGTTTTCGAGAGTCATTACGAATCGTCTCGCGCGCAGACTTGACGACTTCCAGCCTCCCGAACAAGCCGGTTTCCGAAAAGGCTTTAGCACCATAGACCACATACATACCCTACGGCAAATTGTGCAGAAGTCCGAGGAGTACAATTTGCCACTATGTCTGGCGTATGTGGACTATGAAAAAGCCTTTGATTCCGTCGAAATTTGGGCGGTGCTGCAGTCCCTTCAGCGGTGCCAAGTTGACTGTCGGTATATCGAAGTGTTGAAGTGCTTGTACAGTAGGGCTACGATGGCTATCCGAGTACAGAACCAGAGTACGAAACCCATCCAATTGCAGAGAGGTGTAAGACAGGGTGACGTCATATCCCCGAAACTCTTCACCGCTGCATTGGAAGACGTTTTCAAGCTTCTGGACTGGAAAGGATACGGTATCAACATCAATGGCGAGTACATCACTCACCTTCGATTTGCCGACGATATAGTCCTTATGGCAGAATCGCTGGAGGACCTAAGCACTATGCTCAATGACCTCAATAGTGTTTCCCAACGGATAGGTCTTAAGATGAACATGGACAAAACAAAGATCATGTTTAATGTCCATGTCACACCTATGCCGGTAGTTGTTGGGAACACTAAGCTCGAAGTTGTTGACGAGTATGTTTACCTGGGACAAATAGTCCGACTAGGTAAGTCCAACTTCGACCGAGAGGTCAATCGACGGATTCAACTCGGCTGGGCAGCGTTCGGGAAGCTACGACACATCTTCTCGTCAGACATACCTCAAAACCTTAAAACGAAATTGTACAACCAGTGCGTGTTGCCAGTGATGACTTACGGAACTGAGACGTGGTCCTTCACTGCTGGCCGTATGAGGAAGCTCAAGGTCGCTCAGCGAGCTATGGAGAGGGCTATGCTCGGAGTTTCTCTGCGTGATAAACTCAGAAATGAGGATATCCGCAGTAGAACCAGAGTGACCGACATAGCCCAACGGATTAGTAAGCTGAAGTGGCAATGGGCCGGCCATATAGCTCGAAGAACCGACAACCGATGGGGAAGAAAGGTTCTCGAGTGGCAGCCTCGTACCGGCAAGCGAAGTGTAGGGCGTCCCCCCACTAGATGGAGTGACGACCTGGTAAGATATGCAGGAAGTCGATGGATGCAGGTGGCTCAGGACCGTGCTTTGTGGCATTCTTTGGGGGAGGCCTATGTTCAGCAGTGGACTTGTGAAGGGCTGTAATGATGATAATGATCTGTAAACCATTCTCGAATATTAATGCAATTAAAATGGTTTATTTTGCGTATGTCAGAAGTGTTTTGGAATATGCTAGTTCGATATGGTCTCCACAGTACAATGTCTACAAAAGCCGCCTTGAGCGTATTCAAAAAATATTTGTTAATCACCTTAACTTTCGCTGTCGGAATAAAATCGATACTTACACAGACAGTTGCACTGAGCACGGTCTCTTATCTTTGGAACACAGGCGCATTTTGCTTGACATGGCTTTGTTATATGATATAATAAACAGTAATATTGACTGTCCATATCTTGTCTCAAGAATCACCTTTCGTACTCCAAAATTCCGCACCCGCAATACTACATTGTTACAGACTCCCTGGCATCATTCAAACTACTGTCGAAACAATGTTCTTTCGCGGCTTGCTCGTACATATAATGAACAATTTGGACACATTGACCTCTTTGCGAAATCTAAACTTACGTTTAAAGATTACATCAAGAAAACTTTTAAGAAATAGAGCAGTTGAAGTTGAAATCACATACAATCATATATTCTCTCATCTATTTTTTCTATATGTATTTTTGAGGCTACTAATATAAATATAAGTACTTAAGTTATTTTATTTAATATATATTATAATTAATTATTTGTATTATGTTTATATATTTAAGCATTTAATATGTATATATACATAAATAATATATATATATATATATATATATATATATATATATATATATATATATATAAAGGTAATGTAATATATCATTCTACCTGACTATCTCTCCTGATCTGTAAACTTATGACCACCTTCATTACATTGAATTGCTTATAATTTTGCTTATAATTTATCTATTAGATTGTTCTTCTTTCCTTTTCTTCTAACAACAATACACCTACCATCAAGCAATATAAGGGAAACCTGTTATTGGCCATACTTTTAGTTTATTACATTAATGTTAATATTTTCTATATACGCTGTTGGTTTTCTAAATAAATAAATAAATAAATAAAATTGACACATGACCTATTTGGCTTTTTACTTACAACTCGGCGGAAATTTGAAAAGAAGATTTTGTCTTTTCACACAAGTATTGTTTACAACTGGCGTGGTTTCGAAAAGCGTGATTAAGTGTCAGCGGTATTTAATCAATCAAATACTAAACGTTATTAAAATTTATTTTTTTGTTTATTTTTGTTATATCTACTTAAAAACTGACGCCATCTGACTATTTTATTATTTGTTTTTTTTTGTAAGGCATAAGGATAAGTTAGACTAAGTTAGATTAACTTGGATAAGTTTGTATTTTTATTTAATTTTATCACAAAATTTCCGCAATAAATTATTACCTTTTCTACAGTGATTCTCTCCTCTTAGTTTCGGCGTGACTGTAGGATGTTATACTGAGTCTCCGTCAGTTACTAAGCGGCCATAAATCATTATATGTACGTATAGACATACATATATATTTTTTTGATTTTAATATTTATGTTTTTTGAATTTTGATTGATTTTTTAAACCTGGTAAAATTATTTTTTTCCATACCAATTGATGGACCTGTGTATAATGCCAGTTATGCTCTTTGGCTGAAGTTATTTTTTATTTTATGCTCAATTGCAGACAAAACAATATTGATTGCGCATTTCTAAAACAAAATTTTACCTCTTCTCCTTCTAATAATAGCTCCTGCACCTAACACGGCGAAATAGTTATTATTATCTATAAGACCATTTGCAGAAACAGTTTTTGTTAACAGTTATGAGTGTAACATTTTATCAGCTGCTTTGTTTGTAGTGCCTTGAGCAACACTTTGCCGGGTTTCTGTACAGAAAATGATGCTGGCTTTGCAAATATGGATGGCCGCTACCATTGAATATAATACCCGCTATGTTACACTTATTTACATAGAAACTTTAATTATCATTTGCATACAATTCTAAATAGCACTTTTTACACAAGAAAGTAAACTTTTAGATCAGTCCATCTTGTTTTCACTAATTAAGTGAATAGTATAACAAACCAATAGGTCCGTGATTTAAAATTTCGTGCAACTTTTTATAAAGAAAGGCATGACCTTATCATAATATAATAGTCAATCATTTAGCCATATGATAAAACTTTTAAGTGTGCCAGTCAAAAATTAATGATGATATTCGGGTCATTATACTGGAAATAGTAAATATTTAAATATTTTGTAGTACAATTGATAATCTTCAGTATATGACTTTTATAAGTCTATGTTATTTTGATGAAAATTATTATTGCAGATAAAAGCCCTTTCACATTTATGGTATTCTCGAATTAAATTAATCAAAATGAAAATAAGAATTCTGGCTCTTATAACTGATCTTTTAATGTAAAACACTCACTTGAAATTATATAACTATCGGCATTTTTTTAATTCATTGAACTTTTTAAGATTGTGTTGAAACTGTACTGGTAAAAAAACACACACAGATATATATATATATATATATATATATATATATATATATATATATACATTATAGTTCTTGATGAAAATAAAGTATGCGCGTTACATCGCATCCCATCAAGAATTTCTAATGTAATTCTTGGTGTAAAGCTAAGACGTGATAAGAACTGTAAACAATAGAATAACAAAACAATGAATATATTTGTAAATACTTGCTTTATAACCTAATAAATATTATTTGACCGTAATAAAATAAAACGAGGTAGTCTTCGGCATGAAAGTAAAAATAAATATTTTCGATTATTTTTGCAATATCTACTAGACATCTACATCTATTCTCGATTACGTATCAAAATATAGATGCGTTGTCACCCGTGAGGACTAAGATGTAATGCCTCGTTTCCAGTAAAAAGATTCTCCGGTTCTCTATACTCACCATACCAAACACAGCAGGGTTAAACTGCTATTTTACATGGTATTCCGTGAGAGCGTGGCCCTTCCCCGATCGAGCCGACCCATTCGTGCTACAACTATACCTACTACTAATATAGTTGCAGCATGGCTCTACCACGTAAGAAAAAAATGACGTTGAAAATTTAAGTATTTTCAGAAGCAACTTTGCAATTTTTTTTATAGTATAAGGGTGAAAAACGAGCACACAGTCACAGTATAAATATGAACAGTATGGAAACTAAGCCTAGTTGACGATATAATTACCTACGCTCCATTGAAGCAATAGGGTTGTAACTTTTAATGTTTTGGTATTGCTTTTTTTATCAATCAATTGAATTTAAATAACTAGCTTACAATTTAAATAGGTAATTCAGCAAAAAAAACTATAGTTTAAACACGGAAAACAATTTAATATTAACACATAACAACTTGTAGAACTATAGATCTTTAACTTTGTCATTACGGCGTAACCTTTTGAAAGTTTCGGCGAGAACGTACGGGACGAAAACGTACCTTTATTCTTCACTAGTTGTTCCCTGCGACTTCGCTCGCGTGTTAGGGTTTTTACTTTTTAGCGCGGAACCCTAATTCTTCTTCTAAAATAAAAGTAGCCTAAGTTACTCCTTATGACATCAGCTATCTGCCAGTGAAAGTGCCGTCAAAATCAGTCCAGCCGTTTCGAAGATTAGCCGGAACAAACAGACGGACAGACAGACAAAAATTTTAAAAATTGTTATTTAGTTATAAGTACCGTATTTACTTTCATATGCATTTAGTAAAAAGCTGTTATTTTGACATTACAAACACACTTCAATTTTATTTATTTGTATAGATTATTACAAATTATTTACAGAAAAATATTTTCGTCTGCTACGACAAGTTCGGAATTCTTTATTATTAAATTTAACTGTGTAAAAAAATATCATTCTAATGAACAGGATTTTTTTAAATAAACTGTTGGGAAACAAGGACAGGGTACTATGAAACCGATTTTGTTTATTTTTTTGTAAATTAGATCAGCTACTTTGCAGTTTATGTGTTCTTTTTTAAAGCAACAACGAAAAATCGGTTTCAACACCCTCAAAAACCATGAAAATGACACCCATGACGAAAAAATTAATACGTGTTGCAGCCGTCATCTTGGATTTACATTTCAACAGCACTATCGGCTTCAACATACTCAAAAACTATGAAAATGATATCCATGACGAAAAAATTGATACCTATTGCAGCCGCCATCTTGGATTTACATTTCAACAGCACTATCGGCTTCAACATATTCTAAAACTATGAAAATGACACCCATGACCAAAAGATTGATACCTATTGCAGCCGCCATCTTGGATTTACATTTCAACAGCACTATCGGCTTCAACATACTCAAAAACTATGAAAATGATATCCATGACGAAAAAATTGATACCTATTGCAGCCGCCATTTTGGATTTACATTTCAACAGCACTATCGGCTTCAACATACTCTAAAACTATGAAAATGACACCCATGACCAAAAACTTGATACCTATTGCAGCCGCCATCTTGGATTTACATTTCAACAGCACTATCGGCTTCAAAATACGCAAAAACTATGAAAATGACACCCATGACGAAAAAATTGATACCTATTGCAGCTGCCATCTTGGATTTATATTTCGACAGCACTATCGGCTTCAACACCCTCGAAACCCATGAAAATAGCACCCATGACGAAAAAAATAATACCTATTGTAGCCGCCATCTTGGATTTACTTTTTGTTACCAGTATTGCACTATCAGCTTTAAATAGCCTCAAAACCGCCGCATTCTGGATGTACAAATAAGTTCACGAATTCATTATGATCAATCACACGGACTTATAATTCGATAACGATTATAACAATGACAATAAAAATCATTCTTACCTTTCAAAATCAGCAGGAAGCTTAAAATAATATAGCTCCGGTTTTGATGAAGCCGAGTTCAAACAGCCGTATACTACGCAATACGTTCGTGGCATTTTTAAAGTCTTGAGGCGACACTCGCTACTGAGAGCACCGCGACGAGCGCTTAGAAGTCTCGTCGTTGCGCATGTTTGTGTGCGTATGCCGTTTCGAGCGTTTGTAGGAAGTTTCCATACTGTTCCTACTATATATTTACTGTGACACAGTCCACCTGATGGTAAGTGGTTGCTGCGGCCCATAGACATCTACATCTATCCTCTGTTACAGATCAAAATGCAGATGCGTTTTCACCCGTGAGGACTAGGATGGAATGCCTCATTTCCAGTAAAAAGGGCCTCCGGCCACCTGCACTCACCAAGCGAAACGAAGAGGTAAACCTCTACTTCACGCTGGTATTTTGTGAGGTCGTGGTACCACCCCGGTTCTAGCCGGCCCATCCATGCGACAGCAAAAGCTGCCGCCTGGCTCTACCACTGTTGATAAATTTAAAAAAGGTTATTTTCTATTGAGTGAATTTTTGAGGAATCCTGTTTTGCAAACCGCCACCTGAATTACGTACAATGTTTTTTCGATAACGATGTGAAATTACAAAAAGATCTCCATGCATATCAATGTGGCTCTATTCAGCCTCTTAATATGTATGAATTAAGAGGCTGAATCTTAATTGAATGATGCTTAATCCCGAGGTATGTATGAACATTGTATGAACATACCTCGGGATTCAGAGATTTTAAAAGTTTTCATGCGTAGATAATGTAAGATATAATATGTATTGTATTACTGTCCCGTACTTTATACTTTTCTTCTTCTTCTTCTCATCATATTTTTACGGTTGGTTAGAAAAATTAGATCTAAATGCATGTGTTTTTTTTACAATTTTTACCCAGCAAGTTTACTACTTGCTCTCCCTCCCTCTCATCTCCCTTCGGTAAGTGGTTATTGGTGGCCTAAGATGGTGAATTGCACTGACTTAACAAAAATATGTATGGGGGTTATGGGTGTGTATGGGTGTGTATGGGTGTGTATGTGGGTATATGGGTGTGTAGGGTGTGTGCAGGTTAATGTTTGTATGGGTGTGTTTGGGTGTGTATGGGTGTATGGGTGTGTTTGGATGTGTATGGGTGTGTGTGGGTGTGTTTGGATGTGTATGGGTGTGTATGGGTATGTATGGGTGTTGTTGGGTGTCAGTGGGAGGGTATGGGTGGGTATGGGTGTGTATGGGTATGTATGGGTGTGTATGGGTATGTATGGGTGTGTATGGATGGGTATGGGTGTGTGGGTGTATTGGTGTGTATGGGTGTGTATGGGAGTATGGGTGTGTATGGGTGTGTACGGGTGTAGGTACGGGTGTTATGGGTGTGTATGGGTGTGTTTGGGTGTGTATGGGTGTGTATGGGTGTGTGTGGGTGTATATGGGTGTGTATGGGTGTGTATGGGTGTGCGCGTGTGCGCGTGTGTGTGAGGGCGCATGGGCGCGTGGGCGCGTGTGGGCGTAAGCGCGTTGCCGCTGTGCGCGTGCGCACGTGTGTGTGCGTGTGCGTGTGTGTGCGTGTGCGTGTGCGTGTGCGTGTGCGTGTACGTGTGCGTGTGCGTGTGCGTGTGCGTGTGCGTGTGCGTGTGCATGTGCGTGTGCGTGTGCGTGTGCGTGTGCGAGTGCGTGTGCGTGTACGTGTGCGTGTGCGTGTGCGTGTGCGTGTGTATGTATGTGTGTGTGTGTGTGTGTGTGTGTGTGTGTGTGTGTGTGTGTGTGTGTGTGTGTGTGTGTGTGTGTGTGTGTGTGTGAAGAAAAGCGTATGAGAATACGTGAAGATGAATAAAGGTTGAGTACTACTTCGAGGTTGCCACTCGAGAACCTTTCTTCCTATTTTTTATCTGTTTTCCAAGTTATATAGCCAGCCCATTGCCATTTCACTGTAATATTCCGTTGGGCTATGTCAGTTACTCTGGTTCTACTGCGAATATCTTCATTTCTAACTTTATCACGTAGAGAAACCCCTCTCCAATTTAAAATTTTTACATTTTTTAGATGATAGTTTGTCTAACATAAAAAAAAACCAAAACCCAAGAATGTCTTTATATATAATGTCGCAGAATAATCTCATCAAAATTATTTGTAATATTTATGCATGTAGTGAAATTTTTAGTAGGTGGTCAAATTTAATAAAATCTTAATAATAAAATGTAATAATTCATTGATTAACCAATAATTATAATTAAAATTTAAGGTATAGTGTAATAAAAAAAAAATTAATTTTATAATGGATCTGTGTTGTCTGTATCAAATAAATTATTATTATTATTATTATTATTATTATTATATAGTTATTTATACTTAGGGAAGCACCATTTTTTTATTTATTTAAATTGTTTGATTTAATTTGATAACAGTGTACCTAAACGTAAGTATCTGTATCTATCTATTTCCCTCCCCAATAATATTTTATAAAGTCATACTCATAAGAACAGCGCTTTATTGTAATACATAAATATAAAATTCAGTATCAACTAATTAATAAAAATATGGATCAATAAAATTACATAGGTATTAAAAACTATCGAAATCTAAGTAACGAGAGCATGTTGGTCGTTCCACATCTAAATTATATAAAAATGCATTTTTCAATTTCAATAATCAACGTCGCGAGATGGGTACTTTAAAAATTAATTTATTTAGAAAATAATATTTACAGTTACCAATGTACAGATACTAACTAAATTAAGTATTTCTAGTCATAAAAATATTTATAATTGAGTATAATATATAATTGAACGAAGTCGCCCCAACACCGACGCGCGGTCCACCCTCGACGATGTCCGAAAACGGACTGTGACAGGCTGACAGGGCGACGGAGCATGCGCGCTCGTGTAAATAAATTCAATTTCAGGGAAAAATGATATATTCTCTTATAAAACGGGGAATAAAAATAAAACTCTCAATTAAAAATATTAATATTTTTAAGACCTTTTTATTAGTGTAAGAACTATTTAAAAAACTTGTGCCGTTTTGGAGAAATTTTGCAAAATATGACAAAGATAGGTAATATTTAGGGATTTTTTTTCTAATAAGGGGTTGACAAAAATACAATTTCGTTCAATTAAAAACATTTACCAAATCCTCTTCTGTTACCCTGTATTTTTTCTTTTTGGATTAAATGAACAGTTATTGAGATTTTTTAACTTAAATATCCAAGATTTAAGCATTTCAACCACTGTTAAGGCCTTAAATTGAAAAACCTAAATTAAACATGCATACCGGATTCCTTCACGACTCCAGTTAAAGTTTACTTATACATATCAACCACAATATAACTTCGTCGCGTAATTACAAAGTTGCCAGTACAGATTCACATTCTCTCCGCAATGTCGTGCAAAACTTCTGTACTTTGATTAAATAAGTTTCAGTTTTTTTTGTTTTATACATAATATATGGTATGTTGATAATATGTTGGTAATAAAGGTCTAGTTACGTACTTTTTATATTTATCCTGAGATACATACAGACAGATATGCATTTAGCTTTTTTTTCTTAGATTAAAGTGAAAACAAAAAAACCAACAGTTCACCTGTTGTGGTGGTAAGTGGTAAGTGACAAGAGACATGCAGGAATATTCCTTGGAAAAATGCCTATGGACGTAGTGAACCTGTGAAGGGCTGTAAAATTATGATAACGATGATGATGAAATGCAAAATAATCTGAAATTCGGACATATGGAATTCAGCAACACGACCTGAACACGTCAGACGCTTTCGTACTTCAAAATTCTCAAAGGTGAGAGGAGGTCTAAAATAGTGTATGAATATAATCTTTATATATATAAATTACGTGTCACGTTGTTTGTCCGCGATGGACTCCTAAACTACTAAACTGATTTCAATGAAATTTTGCACACTGTGTGCATTTTGGTCCAACTTGAGAAATAGGATAGTTTTTATCCCGCTAAATGACCCTCAAAATTTTTTATTGTGAATTTGAGGATTTTTATATGAAGGATCGTTGGAAAGGGCAGAACAACGTCTGCCTGGCGAGCTAGTATATTATATAATTCATTCAATATAAGTAGGTTGAAGGTTTTACTTTTTTCTTTTATATTAAAAATGTCTTCGAGTTACGAAAACCAATGTAGCCGACGTAAATTGACGCCGCCTCTACGAGACACTATAATTATTCAAGTCGACGAATAGAATTCCATTTGAATTCTCCGAGTATTTTAGTTTGTCACTTGGTACCTGCGTTAGAAAAAAATATAATTTTCTGCAGGATTCACCTCTTTATTAAACTTGTTTAATAAACCATTATCTAAGTATAACATTTCATTCTAAATGTTAGAGTTCATCCCGAGTAACCAGCTTATAAAATATAAATGTTTTCTTTTTTATTTAATTTAAAATAAAAGTAATTGTTATAACTATGATTTTCTGTTAAAATACAAAAATCAAACATTTTTCATCCGAAGCTCACTATTTTAGTAGTTACGCATGGCGCGATAAAAGTGTCTTTTTTTAATCTGAAATAATTTACTTTTGCCCAGCGGTGGGTTAAAATACTAAAACAACAAGAAATTTAGACTACTTTTTTCAATTAATAGAATCAGACGTTAATTTGCGGAAATCTATTACAATGGGGTTGTTATAAACTAATTTGCTTAATTCCGCGTAAAGAAAGAAAATGATGTGTCACTTAGCGGCCAGTCTACTTCACCTGAGGATGCCTCGTGTAGAGGCGAAACACGTGTCGTATTTTCGAGAGTGGTGTGTCATGCCTATTGTGGTGGTGCAGGGGGTGGTAGTGCTGGGATTGATGGCAACGGGTATAGTGCGCGCGATTGAGGGAGGGTGGGAGGTCCCCTTAAAACTGGGCAGAACACATCATTTTCTTTCTTTACGCGGAATTAAGCAAATTAGGTTATAACAACCCCATTACTTTTTTTGTAATTAATTTTTTTAGTGTTTATAATTAAAAAACCGGTTGCAGGATTCTGACTCTTATGTTTCGGTATGGTAGACCTCATTATAGACATTCTATTGAGAAGATGATTTTATCATGAAATTACCAAATGTTTTTGTGGGCAAGTCAAGTTTGTAGCTTTATGAGTGAAAACACGCAGAAAACAAATTTTCCCAGAAATGAGACCTAGCTAGATCGATTTTTCGCGAATTAATGTGAATTGTATCCAAATTGTAAAAGCCGTTGTCAATAACGCGATTACAAAGAAATATGGTTCCGTGGCGCTGAAGGCCGCGGGTTTGATTCTCGCACGAAACAAGTATTGTATTGCCTACAAGTAGTAGTAGTAGTAAGTTCCGTGTCTGGATGTTTGTCCTTGTGCAAATTGTAAACTGCCTTGTGGAGTACTACTGTAGGAGGTGTGGAGTTACTGTGGAGGTAAAGTTACTAAAAAAAGAAATATTATATAACATTGCTCGTATATTAGTGTAAAATACAGTGATAAGATCATACTATTTATTTTTTATTACTACATATTAATCTAATAATTTAATACATATTATGATAATTGAAATAATTTTTATAGTTTAATCCACATACAAAAATATTATTTGCCGTGATCATCTAGGGCAGGGGTCACCAAATGGCGGCCCACGGTTTGCATCTGGACCGCCGACCTATTTTGTGCGGACGGAGATCTATGAATATTAATGTTAAAAATTTGTGCTAATTCAATTTTGGATAAAATTAGTGTGTGGTATAAGTAACCAGAACTAAGAAAGCTTTGAAACTTTGTTAGGATCGTAAATATAATATTATATTAGTGAAGCAGCGTTTTCCAAGATGAACTTCATTATTAATAAATTTTGGTCTCGCCTTACCGATGACCATCTCCAAGATTTAATGACAATAGCCTGTACCAATTACAGATTATTAAAATTAAAAAAAATCCATTTTCGCCTTAATATTGGGTACTTACTGTGTTTTTTTTAATTAGATGTATCCTTAATAAAAAAAAGTATTCTGATTTCTTTTCGTTTTATTTGTTAATTGGCATTTTAAATCTCAATTGCTAGTCATCGTCTAGAAAACGGACCGCGATAGATTTATATTTTTTTAAACGGACCCACAATTGAACTAATTGGTGATCCCTGATCTAGGGGAATTAATTTTAATTATAATAATACTTTAATATTAGTAGTTTTGAAAAGAAGAATTATTTCAGGGCTATACTTAGTTTAGATTTCATGTATATATATCGTAGGAACCAGATTTTGTAATTTTGGTTTTAAAACTAAACCAACATACTGCAGATTTCTGCGTTATGTCTTAGTTTTTTTAAATATTTAATACGTCAATAAAGGTAAATATTCATTGGATCGGGTCACATGTCCAGAAATACATTTATTTTGTATCTAGGGTGAAAAAACCTTGACTTTAATAAATAAGAGGGAGCAAATGAGTATGCGGCTCATCTGATGAAATGTGACTACGATACCCATGGAAAACTGCAACACCATAAATTTGAATTAATTTTCAATTAAATTTCTAAGAGAAGAATTAGACTATGTATGAACGTTGTGTTCGTATAGCAAATAGATTAAGATTTACAGTTTGCAAAATATTACAATTTAAAAAAAAAATATGAATTTCTTTAAAAATGTACTTTAATGCTAAAAATAAAAAAAGAGTTTAAGCGAACGATAGACATCTTGGTGACTAAAATTAATTGTAAATTTGGTTTTTTTATTTAAAAATACTTCAAAATCGTTTTGAATATAAGCGAAATAATTTAGGGAAAAATGGTAGATACTTTGATTTTATAAATATGATTTTAATTAGCTATTGTTTTTATTTCTGGATATCAAGTTTTTGTATTTTTTTGAATAAATAATTATGATTTTATGTACTACATACAAGTACATTACACTTCAAAGGAGAAAACATTTCAAAAATACATTATACAAAAATCTCCTTTTTGTCGCGTAAAATAATATAAATAATTCATGAGAACCCTTTGAATGTCGTTGTTTTCAAAGTAGTTCGTTAACGTCATTGGTGATATATAGCTTTGAGCGTGGTAGAGCCACGCTGCAGCTATATTATGGGTCGATTAAACTGCAGAAGGACCTCGCTCTCACAAAATACCAGCGTAAAATAGCAGCTTAATGCTGCTTTGTTTCATTTAGTTAGTGCAGAGAACCGGAGACCCTTTGATACTTTTGTACGACTGGTAACGAAGCTTTATATCTGAACCCTCATAGGCGACAACGTTTTGATTCATAATCGAGAATATTTTAGGTGACTATGGGACACAACATCCACTTACTTATCGATGGACAATGTGCTCATCTGTCTCTATTATTATATAAAAATACTTGCTAGATAAATATTAATAATATTAATAACTTATTACTTTCATAAGTATTTAAGTTTCACAGCTGGGTACAGACCATAAACCATAAAAATGTAATAGTGATATTCCATCGCATTCATGCCATATATAAAATACCCATTCCTGTGACGATCAGTCCGAGATTCAATAGTTGTTGCGATCGTAAATCCACCAACCGACAATCAAAACAAATCGTCACTACCATGAAGTCCAGCAATGTATTTTTATGGACTGACGAAGAAGAAAAAGAAGTATAAAAAAGTTTTTTATAGAATAATATTATGAACAAGAACACAGTGATTACACCAACCTCTGGAAATTTAGATTTTGTAATCTTTGGCCCGTCAGTGTTCGGGTATTCACACAACATATTTATTTGTCATTAGAAAAGCTCATAGCTTTACTATGATCCAATAGATAAATAGCTCTGTAAACAAGTTATTAATAAATTCTATATTTTATTGATATTTCATGAACAAAAATGACATATGAATATATTTTTTACAGTATATTGTTGGTTAAGTTTCAAAACCAAAATTACAAAATTTGGTCTAGAAGAAATCGAATCTTACTAGAGCCATGAAAAAATAATTATTTTCAAAACTACTAATATTAAAGTATTGTTATAATTAAAATTGATTCGTCTGGATGTTCACGGCAAATAATATTTCTGTGTGTGGTGTTTACTTATAAAATTTATTACAATTAGCGTAAGATTTATTAAATAATTCAGATAATCATTTAAAACAACATTTTAACAGCAATAGATTAATCTGTAGTAATAAATAAATAGTATGATCCAATCACTGAATTAAACACTTGGACACGTCGGTGCTTCAAGTTCCGGAAAGTCTGCAGTTTGTGAACATGTTCAGGATCATCCCCATTACATTACATTTGATAGTCCACAAATCCTCGCAAAAGAACACCAATTCCTACCAAGGATAATTCGCGAGGCTATTGAAATTAAAAAAAAACATCCTAATTTCAATAGACAAGGTGGATGGGTGTTGCCATATGCTTGGGAACCTATAATTAATAAAATTAAATCCAAACCCAAGCATACCACTGCAAGACCTCAAGATACTGTAAGCTCCTTCTGCGTAGATCGGACCCAAAATTAATATTCAATAACTGAAGGTGGCCGGCCTAACTGTGACATCGGGACGTAAAACACCTCAGTCACCCTGTAACCACTGGTGCTGTAAAGCACCCGAAATGTCGGGAATTGAAAAGTTAAATTAAACACGATATAATACGTAAAAATTCGTTTCATTTAATGTGTAGTCTTCCTGTAAATATAATAAATCATCACATAATTATCTGAAAACTAAATACGTTATCTTGAAAATGCATGTCAAACTATTAAATAAATGATTCCGGCGAGGATCGTACTGGCGGCCTTTTGCGTGTAAAGCGGATGTGATAACCACCACACCACAGAACCAATGAAGATGTGCAATAAATAATAGTTTCATTAATAAAATATAATTATATTCAACAAAAGACATGATTAAATACTTGTTACTTACATTGGAGTTAACGAGTCTTTACGGAATAAGAACGTGGAGGGGGGAGGGAGTTTTAACAACTTTTTCCTGCGAGAGACGTGTGTTACAGTTATTGCAATTAGTGTTGGGGAAGTCGCGACAGTCTCAAAACCCAGGGTGGGACGTCCCGAGACTTCGAAACTTCTCAGAATTAGAATCGAGTTAATTTTTGCCAAGATGTAAAAATAAAATAGCAATTTCAGTAAAAATTGACATTTATTGAACATAAAATTAAATTCCAACATTGATAACGTTAATAAGTTCGGTAAAGCAGTGGTGTAAGAGACATATTGCTTTACTATAAGACGTTTATGGCATTTTGATAGATAGTGCTAATAACTGAAATAAAACTGTTTGACTTAGACACAATAACAACTCACAAATATCACGATATTACCTACAAATATCACATAGTAACAGTATAACGATAAACGTATTTATTGTGTATTTAGTAAGTTACGAACGAGTATCAAGTAATTATTCGTTAAGGCAACAGATGGTGTTCACAATGATAGAATGCGGGAAGCTAATAAAGCTTAATAAGACGTTTGGGAATAAATTTATTGTAATATAATTTCGACAAGCATGTCTCGAATGTTGTACCGAAAGTCCCGGGACACCAGATAATTTAATTTATAAAACGCCCCGGGATTTATATACACGAGATGTTCCTTTATAGTACGTAAAACACATTAAATTGCATCAGTGCCGCAATTTACGGTACTCTCTTACACACAGTAGTACGGTACTCTCTTATGCACATAGTTCTTATTCTATTAGTCTGGATATGTCCCTCCGCCATTGAAATGAGGATTTGCCTTGTCACGCTTAGCAAGTTTCGTTAATTTGATTCACAATTAATATATTTATTAATTTATTTTATTTTATTTAAAGGATCATATTGAATACACTTCAAAATAAAGTAACCAAGGTTGGTCTTAAAGCCAGTGGACATTTTCTGCCAGTCAACCTATTGCGTGGAGAAACTAAAGTGGCAAGCGTCTTGATTAATATAATATGTATAACAAAAATATGTACCAAACCAATTTAAAATTGTCACCCTTGAGATTCAAAATGGGAATCCCCTTTACCAGTAATCATTAGAATTTTAATAAAAGCCAACTTCAAAAAAATCAAAAAATTCTTTTAATAGGTTCAGTAGTCGGTGCTAAGACATAGACTGACTTTAATATAGAAGTAGTAAAGCCCCTATTAAGTTGAAAACATTTTCATCCGATTTCAATAAAGGCGCAAATTCTCTATTCGACTTTATTTCTATTATGTGTTATTATTATGTGTATGTATGTTATCTTAGAATGTTTTTCTAGGTGAACCAATTTTAATGATTTTTTTTTTCAAAGCTGGAACTTTTCATGTGGTGCCATATAAATTTGATCAACAGTTAATAAGTTTTTAAGTTATCCTTAATACACTGATGATGTTCTTATTTTTTTTTATATTGAAGTCGGTTGTACAAAATTTTTAATTTTTACTACTTGTGTTCTTTTTACTTCAATTTTTTTAATTTAAATTTAAACTCTGCTTTTGAATAAAGTTTTAACTTAATCTTTATTATATACATTAGTCCAATTTTTTGGCCTCTTTGAGTGGACTAAGAAATATTTTAACAGTGGTAGAGCCACGCGGCAGCTTTTGCTGTCGCACGGATGGGCCGGCTCGAACCGGGGTGGTACTACAACCTCACAGAATACCAGCGTGAAGTAGAGGTTTACCTCTGCGTTTCGCTTGGTGAGTGCAGGTGGCTGGAGGCCCTTTTTACTGGAAATGAGGCATTCCATCTTAGTCCTCACGGGTGACAACGCATCTGCATTTTGATTCGCAAACAAGGATAGATGTAGATGTCTATGGGCCGCAGCAACCACTTACCATCAGGTGGATTGTGTGCTCGTTTGTCACCCATATCCTATAAAAAATATATTAAAAGCTCTAATGTCGTCTAAATAGTTACAATAAATACTTCCTATTTACTATTTTTTCACCTTATAACCTATTTCATGATAAATAATCATACGAACCAATTCACAAGGACGAATAATATATTGCGTAATATATATACAAGACCAGTACATACGCCTAAATTGACTCCTTTATATTTGAAGCTAAAAAGGATAGTGTTTATGGTTACACGTCATATGAAAGACGTCAGCATTTTGCTGATATTACTGGAGTGTGGCTCTACCGCGTATATATTTCGAAAACCTATATTCAAAGTTATCGACTTTTAAGATCAAATTTTATATTAAAGTAGTGGGCATGTAGGACATGACGTACGTGACGTTCGACACGAAATTTGGTCGAACGTGTATCGCTAGCAAATCATCAATTCATCTGATCACAGTGTTGCCAGATGTACGATTTAAATCGTATTCATACGATTTTTTAAGAGTTATATGCATGTACGATCGAAACATACAAATCGTACGCAATTCATACGACTTTTCACATTTTCTACCAATGCTATCAAAATCATACAGAAACAAAGCAAATACTTTGTTCCCCCTAATGAAAATTATGCCTCGGATTGTAAGTGAAGAAATAATGCAAAATGTGGACGATGAGTGGAGAAGATTACCTATCCATGCTCTTTATTAAGTTGATATGACTCTCTCGCCAGACGAATTTTGGGCAGAAATATGTGCGTTAGATGACTTTCAGAATATAGCAAAATTTGCTCTCGATTTGCTATACGCCTTCCTCACTCTAATGCGAACCGTGAACAGTGCTTCAGTTCAGTAAATCTCATCAAAACGAAAATCCGAAATAAACTCAGTATTGAGTCTTTGAACGGCACGCTATTAGTCAAACAATATATAAAATGCTTTGGTTTTTGTGTTGATTATTCTCCATCAAGAGAAATGTTAAATAATATGAACAATAAGATTTTATATGGAGATAAAGACTAATAATGTTGTGTTTTTAATTCTCAATTTATCTATAATTTAATACAATAAAGTTTAAAAATTTACTATTTTTGTTCAATGACCTTCTAGGGAATAAGACTTTTTATTTACCCATCGTACAATCGTTCGTTCAAAATGTCTGGCAATACTGTCGGATGATGAAACTTATCGCTACCGACATATTTCGGTTTTGAATACATTAATGTAAATTGCTCCATATGAAATGATTTGCCAGTACAATACCTGTTTATTTATCAAGTTCAATACTGCACGAATGGGAACAGGCCGTAACCTACCACTGCTAGAGTTCTAATAAATGAATATATAATAAAAAATAGTAATAAATGAATATGGGCCTCCGCGATTGAAGAAGGATTTATTCTAATCGTCATGCTTAACAGGCGAATAGCAGTACCAGATGCCTCCACCTTTGTTCGGAGTATTATAAGTCTGATAACAGGATGATTTCAATAGAAGTCTAGGGAATAAGCCCTCGCCGTAAACTTCTCACTACGCAAGCAACAAGGTTAAATCTTTGCCGGCATAATCGGAATTGTTAATTAAACTTTTAAGTGCTGATTAACTAAGTGTTTGGATGCGAAGGAAAACATTATGAGGAAACCTGCATGTCTGGGGACATGAAGTCCGCCAACACGCACTGGAGGAACACGACGGAGTAATCACTGCATAACCTTCTCAGAAATGAGAAGAGGCCTGTGTCTAGAAGTGGTACAATAAAGACTGTAACTTTACAAAAATTATTATACTACCATTTGTAGCAGTCCCTAAAGCCTTTCTGGCCTGTCTCATAGTCACGGTGTACGACAATCAATCATCGTCCCGTAGGTGTATAGCTAAGGGACGAAGATTGATTCTCTTACGGCACCCCCACAGGGCTACACATTCCGTATAAACAAATTAAATTGTACTACAATTTTTTTAATATAAGAGGGAGCAAACAAGTATGCAAATCTCACATACCACCGCCCATGATCTATTGCAAACATCAGCGTTGCCGGTCGTATAAAAAAGAGAAGGCTATTTTCCAGAATAATTGCTGCATTGCGGTTACAGTTAAGTAAGGCTAATGAGCAGATTGTGCAATTAAAACATTACATAGACAACATGAAAGCGTCCCAAACTCAAAGTCTGTTCAACGAGCTCATAGAATGTGAATCTTCTAAAGCATTGCAACCCTCCACAACAATTGATTTGACTGGTGATGATTATGTCACATCAACAACAGCAGCAAGGACTACCTGCAGTAGAAGAAAATTAAAGAAATATATAAAAAATAATAAATATATTAGAAAATTTCAAAAATTAAGTAAGACTAAAATTAATGTTAAAAATTATATAAATGTATGCAAAGAAAAGCAAGAATTAATTAATAAACTTAAAATATATTCAATTGAGGTGGAAAATATGAATCACTGTTAGGAGACTGATATAGAGTGTCTAAATTCAACAATTTTATCCCTTAAAAACTCCCTAGAAATAATATCAAATAAATATGCATCGGCTCAAGATGAGATAAAAGAACACATATTGGCCATGAATGATCTGGTAAAATCATGTAAATATAATGAGGAGCGCTTTGACTCCTTAATAAAACATCAGAGTGAGTATCAGCGCTCCATACCAGGTTCATCGGGGACAATATGTGTAAATAACAAAGTAAATAGTAAGGACTCATTACTTTCACCTACACTCTATGACAGTGCCATGACAAAGGATATAAACTTAAAAAGCAATGTAAACATTAAAAAAAATAAAGTTATTATGTATTGTGATGACATAGGCAAAAATTTGGGCATGATGTTAAATAACTGTTTAAAAGGACATATGATCAGTAATTATTGCATGCCAGGAGCATCCTTTAGTCATATAATGAATAAAGTTTTAGCTAGTAAGTTTTGCCCTAATAGCACATTAATAATTCTTGTTGGGAGAAGAGGCAATGTAAACAAAAATCAATTATTAAAATATATTCATAATCTAAATACTTTAAATACTTGAAGGTCTCTAAGTCGTATCGCTACAACAGGGTGCAAGGACGAAAATTACTTTTTTTTTTTTTAATAGGATAAGGGTGACAAACGAGCACACAGTCCACCTGATGGTAAGTGGTTGCTGCGGCCCATAGACATCTACATCTATCCTCGTTTGCGAATCAAAATGCAGATGCGTTGTCACCCGTGAGGACTAAGATGGAATGCCTCATTTCCAGTAAAAAGGGCCTCCGGCCACCTGCACTCACCAAGCGAAACGCAGAGGTAAACCTCTACTTCACGCTGGTATTCTGTGAGGTCGTGGTACCACCCCGGTTCGAGCCGGCCCATCCGTGCGACAGCAAAAGCTGCCGCGTGGCTCTACCACTGTTAAAATTTTACTACTTTTGTTAATGACAGAAAAATGGAATTATCTCTCGCTACTACGTTTGTTAATGACAGAGAAACATAATTTTTGCAATGATTCTTCCTTTCTGGAGTCAGTTTAAAATTCTATTAAGTACATGACGGGGCAATGAATAGGCAGATTGGAAATACTTTTGTTTATTTTGCTTAAAAACAAACGCACTGTCATGATAACGATTGTACAATTTTCAAATAAGCGAAATTCACTTAAAAACTTTGTGATATTTTTACTTGGGAGATAACTGCTCGTTCAATTTAAACTATCTTATTAAAGAAAGTAGTTTATAATTAGATTCGGGCTTAAACTACACTCTGTTTTATTACGCAAAATAAAAAAACTAAAAAGCCTAAAGAAGGTTTTTTTAATTTAAAAAATATACAGAATTACAAAGAGATATATATTTTAACTAGTGTGATTAGTGAAACGCCTTCACCCAGCGGACCCTACATTATTGAAATTATGTCGCGTCGCAGCCACAGGCAAACGCTGTGGTGGTTAATAGCGTATGCACCAGTCAACTGGCGTTGCACGATCATGCAAGTAGCACGTGTGATCTAGCCGGTCAGCCACCATAACATGAATCTTGTCGCAAACCCCTTACGATGAACTGACAAACCTTACAGGTATGTCTCTAATTTCATTTTAGTTTTAATTGTTATTAGACCCGTTAACTTTTCAAAGTTTATCGCATCTTTCTTCGTAAACTCTGGAATTACATTTTTATGATGAAAGTAAAGATTGCATATTTTTGTTACAGATTTTATCATTTGGTATCTTTTTTACAAGAGAAAATTTTAAACTTTGAGCCGAGATAGGTCAGGAGCTGAAAGCTCGTCTTAGATTTCATAACAATATCCAAGCAACGCTCCGTCCCCCTCGTGCTCTAATCTAAAGTCCCGAAACCTTTCAGCTCGAGCTACAAAACCGTTTTCAGTGTCTAGAAGATTGTAATGCAGTGGACGATATGAATTACAAGCTCGTGGAAACTGTCCATGCGGTCGGAACTAAGTTCTGCAAGACCCGCCGCAGAAGAACACAAAAACTCTCTGATCACACTCTTAATCTTATGACTGTTAGACGGGATATGAAGCTGCAGTCTTCAGTAGATTTTACAGCATACAGGCAACTGAACAGACAGATCTCCAAATGCATGCGGCGGGACTTACGCAACTTCAATACTGCTCGTATTAAAGAAGCGATCCAGCGGAACCAGGGCTCCAAAGTCTTTGCTAGAGATCTGTCTGCCAGAAAGAGCCAACTGTCGAAGCTGAAGACCGAGTGTGGCAGCGTCGTTTACGGGACACCTGAGATTTTGAGTGAGATTGAGAGGTTCTATGGGCAGCTGTACACATCATCGTTGGAGCCACATGTAAGTGTGAGTAACGATCCAAGAGCGAGTCTTATCCGACACTATTCCGATGATATCCCGGACGTCAGTCTGAGCGAGATTAGAATGGCTCTCCAGCACCTAAAAAACGGCAAGGCCCCAGGCGAGGATGGAATTACAACGGAGCTTCTGAAAGCGGGTGGAAAACCGGTACTTGAAGTCCTTCAGAAGCTCTTTAATTCCGTCCTCCATGGTGGCACTACACCGGAGGCGTGGAGCAGAAGTGCGGTGGTCTTGTTCTTCAAGAAAGGTGACAACGCTCTCTTGAAGAACTACAGACCGATTTCTATTCTGAGCCGCGTCTACGTGCTGTTTTCGAGAGTCATTACGAATCGTCTCGTGCGCAGACTTGACGACTTGCAGCCTCCCGAACAAGCCGGTTTCCGAAAAGGCTTTAGCACCATAGACTACATACATGCCCTTCGGCAAATTGTACAGAAGTCCAAGGAGTACAATTTGCCACTATGTCTGGCGTATGTGGACTATGAGAAAGTCTTTGATTCCGTCGAAATTTGGGCGGTGCTGCAGTCCCTTCAGCGATGCTAAGTTGACTGTTGGTATATCGAAGTGTTGAAGTGCTTGTACAGTAGAGCTGCGATGGCTATCCGAGTACAGAACCACAGTACGAAACCTATCCAATTGCAGAGAGGTGTAAGACAGGGTGACGTTATATCCCCGAAACTTTTCACCGCTGCATTGGAAGATGTTTTCAAGATTCTGGACTGGAAAGGATACGGTATCAACATCAATGGCGAGTACATCACTCACCTTCAATTTGCCGACGACATAGTCCTTATGGCAGAATCGCTGGAGGACATAAGCACTATGCTCAATGACCTAAATAGTGTTTTCCAACGGATAGGTCTTATGATGAACATGGACAAAACAAAGATCATGTTTAATGTCCACGTCACACCTATGCCGGTAGATTTTGGGGACACTAAGCTCGAAGTTGTTGACGAGTATGTTTACCTGGGACAAATAGTCCGACTAGGTAAGTCCAACTTCGACCGAGAGACTTCAATCGGCGGATTCAACTCGGTTGGGCAGCGTTCGGGAAATTACGACACATCTTCTCGTCAGGTATACCTCAAAACTTGAAAACAAGACTGTACAACCAGTGCGTATTGCCAGTGATGACCTATGGTACTGAGACGTGGTCCTTTACTGCTGGCCAGATGAGTAAGCTCAAGGTCGCTCAGCGAGCTATGGAGAGGGCTATGCTCGGAGTTTCTCTGCGTGATAAACTTAGAAATGAGGATATCCGCAGTAGAACCAGAGTGACCAACATAGCCCAACGGATTAGTAAGCTGAAGTGGCAATGGGCCGGCCATATAGCTCGAAGAACCGACAACCGTTGGGGAAAAAAGATTCTCGAGTGGTGGTCTCGTACCGGCGGACGAAGTCTAGGGCGTCCACCCACTAGATGGAGTGACGACCTGATAAGATATGCAGGAAGTCGATGGATGCAGGCGGCTCAGAATCGTGCTTTGTGGCATTCCTTGGGGGAGACCTATGTTCAGCAGTGGACTTGTGAAGGGCTGTAATGATGATGATGATGATGATGATGATCCAAGCAACCAGAGTTGGATTTGGATTTGATCCAGGCAGCATATATTGCATTTCTTGTTCAGTACGTTCCCCAAGGAAAGTCAAATTAGGTACGCTCTTCTAAAGGCCTAAAACTAGCATATCATACATATTATGGCCTCTTGAATCGAATCTAATTAGAAACGCGTTTTCAGCTATTACAAATGACAAATATAATAAGAAGTTGCAGTATTTTATAATTTATTCGAACCACTGTAATCAGTAAATCCATTAAAATAAAAAGCATTTTATAAATACTTTAATAACACATAAAGAGTTTCCGCAATTGCCAAGTTTGGCAAAATGAATAACTAAACTTTTTTACTGGATACTATGTACACAAAATTGTGATTAACCGGGAACTGATGATTACTTCTTTAGGTATCACGTTATCTGATGTAGCTGATAGAAAACTAAGTGTTCAGTGAGATGACGATTTTTATCTCTATTTGTTAAAATAACTCGTAGCATCGTTGGATGACTAATTACTAGATATAATGCAGTCCACAATCATGAAATAGCTTCATTTCAGTTTTTATTCATTTTATTTCAACAAATACGAGAACCCTGTAGCGCTCCGTAAGATTTCATGGCACATGAGCAGACCTGTGCACAGTCGTGAGACGTATGTAGGCTGCTTCTTTACTTTTTTACTTTTAATGAGTAAATAAAACAGTTTGTCGTTTATTAAGATAGCTTTCATATTTTAGACTTATAAAGTTTTTTATGAGACACCCAGTTTTATATAAAACATAAGTAGTGTAAATACAAAAGAAAGAAAATTTTATAGATTTATTTTAATTTCACATAAAACATAAACGTATTTTTTTGAACAATTGACCCCATACCACGTGGGTGTCGTGAGAGGCGACAGAGGGAAAATGAAACAGGAGAAGGGCAGCAGTATCTTCCTAATAACAACTTTAAATAATAAAAAGCTTTTAAAAACTGCAGTTGCCAACCCACCTGCCAAGCGTGGTAATTATGGCAAGATCCCTTCTAAGATGCAGTCTATAGGCGAGGCTCATGGTCAGCATTGGACTGTAATGGATGGATGAATCAAGATTCAATTCATTAACATGAATTATTTATTGCCAATAAATATTATTTCCAAATCACCATATAATTATCAGAAATCCAAAATCATTTTGGCAAAACTAAATTAACTTTATTTTAAGTTTATTTAAAATAGAAATAGTGAGATTTTGTATCTAAGACAGACAATTTACCCTTCGTAAGTTACTTCGGAATACATGTCCGATATAAAAGTGAGAGGTGTTGCTAGACGTATAATAATAATAATAATAATGTCTTACAAACCGAATTTCGGCCACGGCGGCCAGTCTCACGGAGACTAGCCATCGGCGCAGGACAGGATTATAGTACCAAGTGTATGCGCAAGCACAGGTGCACTCTCTATTCCCTCACTCTCATAGTCCGATGGGACGGTAAGCCGACACGACCGGAGAGAGATCAGGCGCAGGACCAACGGCTTTACGCGCTTTCCGAGGCACGGGGGTGAAACACCGCCAACTTCCTGACTCCGGGCAGCTACTGAGAATTTCTTGAGGGAAAAACTCAATAACTGATTTTTTGGCCCGACCCGGGATTCGAACCCGGGACCTCATGATCAGTCGCACTACTACAACCACTAGACCAACGAGGCAGTCAAAAATAAAAAGATAAATTCTACTTCCGCATAACACAATTCTCCATATTATGCAATAACGAAAAACTCACTTCTGTGTTCCATTAGCAAATTATAACTATGCCAAATTATAATAATCTAAGTCAAATAGTTTCTGAGATAATTCCTGTGGCAGACACACATAGCGACATAGAAGTGACTCTACAAGTGATTCAATTTGCTAATTTGGCACAAAGCAGTGATGATATTCCAAAATTTAAGCTAACGCGAGCGAAGCCGCGGGTAAAAAGTTAGTATTATAAACATGCTCAAGGGCTACCCAAGCCACATCTAATTTGTAACTTTTTGCATAATCCGTATGTCGTCCCTTAGATGTTTTTAGCCTCGAGGGAATATACTATGTACAATATTCCATTTCTTAGAAAGGTCCTAACTCCTAAACCTAACTCACCTCTCCCTGCCATGCATATGACCAGGAAATCGTGAACATATTAATTATGTAGGAAAACGTCGTACTCAGTAAAAAAAACATCTAGGACGCGTGAAACCGGCTACTGCGCTTACACAAATACGTAACTTAAAACAATGTTTTATATTATCTACATTTAAATCCATATCTATGAATATAAATAAAATTGATGTGTCTGTTTGTAATATTGAAATAAATATCGATCGAATTATGTGATCAATGAGTTATTTGCAAGTCACGAAAATTTTGCAAAATGATTATTCATGTCTTAACATGAATAATCATTTTGCAAAATTTTTGTCTGTCTGTCCGGATTACTCTTCGGAATGGCTGAACCAATAGTGACGAAACTTCATGAACAGATAAAAAGCAAAGTTAGGAGTGATCTAAGCTATATTTTGTCAGAGAAACTTGGATATTTTTTTGTGAAATGGAAAAGTTGGTATAATAAATGGTCATTATTAGATTAGTTCTTATAATTAGTTTGTGCCGAGTTCGAACTTCTTGGCTTGCCCAAGTAAATCCGCAAAGTTAAAGCGCTACTTTATTAATTACCGCTGCTAATTTCTCTAATTGCTTATAAAAGCAAATAGTTTTAAAACCCTTCGGAAATATCTGTAGATCTCACCGGGCCTCGTTATCAATATATATAATATAAATAATGAGGTCTGGGCTTTAGACGCTACTGCCCGTAGCCAGTGTGAGTATTCGCCGTTTAGGGTAATTTAGATGGTTATACCACCATCTAGAGGAAATTATTAGATTTTCTGGCTTTACACCCACGAAACTTAATGAGGCGATGGATTCTATTACGTCATCTCCACACGGTATCCTTTGCTTAAATATAAATCAGTCACATTGTGGTCTAACGCCGTTGGAAGTAACCTCAAGGAGATAATTAGTTTTTTGATCAATAAAACACCCTTCTTGTTTGACCAAAATGTTAAAAGTATAAGTATATAATTACATCTGTTTTTCTCAAAGTAAAAGGTAAAATAGAATAGAATAGAATAATTTTTATTCAATATACATTACATGTGTAATTCTTATTGAAAGTCATTTTTTACTTTACCACTGGTTCGAAAAAATACCCTCTGTCCTGGGAAGAACCAGCAAGAAACCCAGCGGGACATTTTTTTAAAATAAATTTTACAATATAAATGATTACGAACTATTTACAAATTTTATTTTAGAAACTGCTTGGAAGCGACCACCTCATTCCCAGGGGTTATTATCAACCATGTATTCATTTATACTATAATAACCCTTTTTATACAGTTTCAGCTTAATAAAACATTTAAACTTGGTAATAGAGAGAACCTGTACACTTTCCGGGACCTTGTTGTAATAGCATATACATTGCCCCAAGAATGAATTACTGACTCTGTGGAGTCGAGAAACTGGCATCACTAGCTTGTGTTTGTTCCTAGTGTTTACAGAATGTATATCACTTTTTTTACTAAAACTATCTTTGTTTTTGTGAACATACATTAAATTTTCGTAAATATACTGAGAGGCCAAAGTTAATATATTAATTTCTTTAAATTTATCTCTAAGAGACTCTCTCGGTTTTAGATTGTAAATAGCTCTAATGGCCCTCTTCTGTAAAACAAAAATAGTTTCTGAATCAGCCGCATTTCCCCATAGCAAGATCCCATAAGACATTATGCTATGGAAATAACTAAAATAAACTAATCTAGCTGTCTCGACACTAGTGAGACCTCTAATCTTTTTTACAGCATAGGCTGCAGAACTTAGTCTGCTTGCTAATTGGGATATATGGGGGCCCCACTGAAGCTTTGCGTCAAGAGTGATGCCAAGAAAAACAGTGGATACAACAGGGCTCAATTCCTCCCCATTTAAAAACACATTGGTATTCAGATGTTTAACATTCGTTGTTGTAAATTTAACACAATTAGTTTTATTTCCGTTCAAATGCAGATTATTAACGTTAAACCAATGCACTAATTTTGATATAGCATTATTCACTTCGTCACATTTAAATGATTGACGTTTAAGTTTAAAAATCAAGGAAGTATCATCAGCAAATAATACTATATCATGACTATCCCCTACAAGGTGAGGTAAGTCATTAATATACACCAGAAACAGGAATGGGCCGAGAATCGAGCCCTGAGGTGTTCCTCCCCATTAGTACAGGTGACCCGTAAGAACTTTTACCATTGATAATAACCTTCTGCTTTCTATTACTTAAATATGAAATAATAAGTTTAAGCGCTGTGTTCTTGACACCATAGTACTGTAGCTTCCTGATTAATGTCTCATGGTGAACACAGTCGAAGGCCTTGGAAAGGTCACAAAATATACCCAAAGCATCCTCTGAATTCTCCCATGCACAAAAAATATGTTTAATAAGCTCAACTCCAGCGTCAGTTGTCGAGCGACCCCTTGTAAAACCGAATTGATTTTTATGTAGCAATTTATTAATATTAAAGAAACTTAACATCTGATCTAAAATAATTTTTTCAAAAATTTTACTTAATGTTGGTAGTACAGAAATTGGTCTAAAATTGGCGGGGTCTATTGTACTACCAGATTTAAATATAGGTATGACTTTACTATGTTTCATTAAATCAGGAAACACACCAGATTCGACGCTTATATTAAATATAGTGGCTAGATAAGGTGCTAATATATCTATTATAGATAAAATAACTTTAACGGAAATCCCCCATAAATCTGCCGTTTTCTTAACATCAATAGCTTTAAAATATTTAACGATATCTTTTGGCAGTACTCTATGGAATTTAAAAGTATTAGAACAAGCCTTTACATTTTGTTTGAGCAATGATTCGGCGACAGTAGGAGAAGAATTTAATGATTTTGTTGTCAAAAAAGGAACATTAGTAAAATGTTTCTCAAAAGCCATAGCAACTTCTTGATCAGATCGCGTTAAATTATTGTTAATATTCAATTGAAAATCCGAGTTGCGCGGTTTGACCTTGCCCGTTTCACTATTTATTATTCTCCAGGTCATTTTAATTTTGTCGGATGCAGTTTTAATTTTGTTGCTTAAATGTAAAGCCTTAGCAGTGGAGCACACTTTTTTAAATATTTTAGAATATGTTTTTACATAATCTCTAAATATAACACTACTATTATATGATCTTTCATCATAAAGCTCGTATAACCTTCGCCTACTTTTATAAATTCCTACTGTCGCCCATTCATTAAATGATTTGCGACTGTTAAAAGAGAAAGTTTTAGAAGTAAATATTCTACTAAATTCACAACTTATAATTTTAAATAATGTAGCATACATATGATTAGCACTATTTTTAAACGAAAGTGATGGAAGTCTTTTTATTATATTACTTCTAAACCTCTCCAAGCGATATTCATTTATTGGAACAAACACAACTTTCTTATTTTTCTGTTTTTTGTGTATGTAAGGTAGTGATACTAACTGTCCACAGTGATCTGAACTTAAATTTTGAATAATTGCTTTATGCAAGGGCTTAACATCTGTAAAAATGTTATCTATACAGGTCGCACTAGGCCCAGCAATACGTGTTGGTTCTAAGAATAAATTTACAAGATTATACGATTTAAGCAATGAGCTAAACTTAATACTAATGGAAGAAGTTTCAAGGAGATTGATATTAAAGTCTCCACATATTACAACAGACTTGTTCTGTTTACTAAGTTTGAGTAAAACTTCTTCCACAATCCTTTCAAAATGGTCATAACTAGCACATGGGGGTCTGTAAACACCTACAACAATGAGGTGCTCGAGCTCGACACAAGCCATTTCTACAGTTCGTTCAACAGAGAGGCTCACAATATCCTTACGTTCTTTATATAATAATGACTTATCTGCTAATATTAAGGAGCCACCACGTAAACTTTTTTCTCTATTGAAGGAACTGACCACCTGGTGATTTCTGAAATTAAACATGAAATTATAATCTTTTAGCCAATGTTCAGTAATACAAAGGATGTGTATATTGTTACTATTTAAAAACAATTCAACTTCCAATTCTTTGCCCAACATGCCTTGTATATTTTGATGCACCAGGTGTAAACAATTTTTATTACTTATTTGTGGGCTGTATTCAAAATTAATTAAACTCTTATTATTGCTAGAGATTGCCTCTATTAAATAAACAGTTATTTCCTCTATTAAACAAAAATTTATTAAATAAACGCTCATATCAAGGCAATCGTTTGTCAAAAGTGTTTTAAAAACTCCAGACTCTGTATGCTCTTAATGGAGCATTCTCTTGTCTCACGTCTAAAGTACTCGCGGAGAAGTGTAATAAATTCATGTCGTTGTAAAAGAGCCTTTTTTTTTTTGCGGATGGAAAATCATCAAATGACGCCTTTCGCTCTGGGTGGAGCGGAAGGGAGTGTCAGACTTTTACTGACTAAAGACCATCCGTGTTCCTTCAGTGCCCTTACGTTCCGGAGCCGCGGTATCTCTTTCGAACAGCCCGCAGCCCCGGCAGGCATCGGCCCTTGCGGGCCCCTTCACGATGCTGACAGCTCTTTGAGGCGCGCGTGGAACAAAACGCGCCGTCGACACGGCCTGTCGTCGTTAGACGGACGGACGGCGAGCTACCCATTGCTCGCCATCCACAGGCCCGCGCCTACGGTGGCCGGGGGCCACGACGTAGCCCCCGACGCCTGGGGCGTCTCCCGCGGCGGCCGGGAAGGAAAGCTGCTGCTCTCTCCTTCTCCCGCTCCGCCACCTCCTTCGCTAGCATCACTGCTTCGCAGAAGGTGGTGACGGCATCCCATTCCGTCTCGCTCCGGACCATGGCTTTGACCAGGGCCGGACGCGAGAGGTCGCCGCCGCCTATCGCCGCTATGAGGACACGGCGGTGCCTCGCCCAAGCAGGGCACACCTCCACGGTGTGCTCCACCGTGTCCTCCGGTCGCTCCTCGCAGTGGGAGCACCCGGGCGTTTCCTCCCGCCCGATTCGGTGCAGGAACCTCCCGAACACACCGTGTCCGGTGAGGACCTGCGTCAGGCGGAAGGTGAGGACGCCGTGGCGTCTCTCAAGCCACTCCTCAAAGAGGGGTCTTATCGCCGCTATAGTGGCGTGCCCAGCACGGGGTTGCGACAGTCGCTCTCTCCATGTCGCCATGAGATCATGCCGGAAGTCTGTCCGCTGCGCGACAACTTGCCGCGGCAGCGGGGTTTCCTCCCGGCATAGTGCCTCCGCGCGCCATTCGTGCAGGCGCGCGAGGACTATCGCCTCCAGATCCCATGGCGGCAATCCGGCAAGGAGGCTCGCCGCCTCGCGGGAGATCGTGCGGTAGCCGCGAACCATCTTTACGGCAACCACCCTTTGGGGCGCGTTTAGGTGGTGGACGGCAAGCCGCGCCAAACCACGCGCCCACACCGGGGCCCCGTAAAGGGCCATGGACCTCACGATCCCCGCGTAGAGCCTCCGGCAGGAGGCGTTTGGCCCCCCCAGGTTCGGCAGGAGCCGCCTGAAGGCAGCCCCGGTCCGTTCCAGTTTGGGAGCCAAACGTCGGAAGTGCTCAACGAAGTTCCATCGGCCGTCGAGGACGAGTCCTAGGTACTTCAACGTCGACTCGACGCCGATGGATACCCCTCCTACCATCACTGAGGATCCCGGTGGTGGCCTGTTCCGAGGACCATGGAAGTGCATGGCCTCGGACCTGTGCAGAGCCACCTCGAGACCCAGTTGTAAAAGAGCCTGCGAATAAAGTACAGTAAACTTTATTAGTTACGTATATCCGGAACAAATTGGACTGTATTGCGGCGTATTGAAAACACTGGATTTAGAGGTGTTCTTCATCACACCATTATATTATGTTACATTTTACGTGGTAGAGCCATGCTGCAGCTATTTTATGGATGTAGCATGAATGGGTCAGCTCGACTGGGGAAGGACTACACTCTCACAGAATATAAAATATATGTATAATATCAGCTTAATGTTCCTGTGTTTCGTATGATGAGTGCAAAGAACTGAATGCCCCTTTTAATGGAAACGGGGCATTCCATCTTAGTTCTCAGAGTTGATAATGTATCTGCATTTCGGTTCTTAATCGACGATTAATGTAGATGTCTATACATCTACAGCATCCATTTACCATCAGGAGTACTGTATGCTCGTTTGTCCTTATCTTACAAAAAAAAACAACCAAGTGCGAGTCGGACTCGCGCACCGAGGGTTCCGAACAAATCCGTAGTTATTTAAGTTTAAAATTATCAAAAATATTTTTTATAAATGATGTAACTAAAAATTTATGCTTTTCGCAATTTTTCCTTTATCTGTGCTATAATACGTTGCTTCGTACCAAATTTTAAGATTCTGAGTTCACGGGAAGTACCCTGTAGGTTTTGATTCCCTTTCGAATATCGAAAATTTGCGGCATAAACGGCTGTATCTTTTGATTGCGTTGGCTTAGAAGTCTGATTGATTTTTTCACAGCTACAAGGGACATTAGACTTGAGTATTTGATAAGAATTTCAGCTTGATACCTCCATGCGTTCCTGAGAAAAAGGGTCTTGACAAACAGACAGACAGACAGACGGACAACAAAGTGATCCTATAAGGGTTCCATTTTTCCTTTTGAGGTACGGAACCCTAAAAAACAATTTCCGTGCGGTGGTGGTGTAAGAAAATCCATTAACTCCTTACGATATTATTTACAATAAACTACAACAGATAAGTACCTTGGATAGAGGAAAATAAAATTGGAGATGGGCATCAGCATCTTCCTGATAGCAACTCTGCTGATAAAAACTGCGGTTGCCCGCAGCCGCCTGCCAAACGTATCAACTATGGCAAATATCTCTTCTATGACCTATCTATTGGTGAGGCCTATGTTCAGCAGATGAGAGGTTGTAATGAATAAACGAATGTATTTTAATTTAATAATATTACATTTAAATGACATGTTAATAATAAATAGTTAAGTATAAAATTTATAATTTGTCTTCTTTCAATTTTGAACAGTTTCGCCCACACCGCTTAAAAATTTTGCCCATAGTACCTTCTAATAATAGTTAACCAGCAGTCGATTTCGATGATGTGAATAGACTTATGATCATCTTTATTCTAGACTATGTTGCTCCTATTATTACTCATATCATTAATCATTGACTATTGACTTTATTTATGATATTTTTCATACACTTTGGAGAAAATTATTTGTTATTCCGCTGCGGAAAATAAATATCCTCAGTTCTTTCTTTCAATTTCGCACAATATTCTTTCTCCCATTTTTATATAAAGTTCTTGAAGCTATTATTCACAAACAAATTTCTAGTTACACTTAAAAATAACTTTACATTGCACATGTTAATGTGGTTTTAGAGCTGGGCACAGTACTGCCACGGCTTTTTTGAAAGTTACGGAAGATTTGCGTACCGGAATGAAAAACTCACAACACTTGCTCTGAAATCATTTTATACTGTTGCAGGAGTAGTTTGTGGATTACCATTTTTAGGTATTTGAATCAGAAACTGCTATATTTAATTATGTATATAATTATGTATACACTTCGCTCCCAGAATATCGTCTCTGTTTAGCCTGGAGGTAGACTGGTAGAGAATGCCCTGTTGCATTAAGTCCGCCTTTTTGTACTTGATGTGCAAATAAAGCATAAATAAATAAAAAAGTTAAAGTTACAGCCTATATACGTCCCACTGCTGGCACAGGCCTCCCCTTATTTCTGAGAGAGTTTTAGGACACGGAAATGTCCGCCGCGCTGCCCCAAAGCGTGTTGGCGAACTTCACATGTCTTCGATTTTGTTTCTTATTTCTCAGACATGCAGCTTCCCTCACGATGTTGTCCACCACCACCGAGCACGTGGTAAATCAGCACTTAAAAATGTAATAAAAAATTTCATTGGTGCCAGCGGTGATCGAACCCGGGTTTCTCGCGTACTGTGAAATTTACAGCGAGCGCCACAAAGGCCTCTAAAAAGCTTGGCGTGCTCAGCAGAGCGGGACAGTATTTCATGCCGGCACACCACCTGCAACTTTACAAGGCGCAGGTTCGGCCTCACATGGAATACTGTTCCCATATCTGGGCAGGGGCTCCCCAGTGCCAGCTCCTTCCACTTGACCGCATCCAGCGCAGAGCAGCTCGAATCGTCGACGACCGAGCCCTTTCCGATCAGCTCGATTCATTGGCACTGCGAAGAGATGTTGCATCCCTTTGCATTTTCTTTCGCATCTACCATGGGGAGTGCTCTGAGGAATTGTTCGGATTAATCCCAGCCGCCAAATTTCACGAACACACATCGCGGCAGATCCCGCGATACCATCCACACCATCTGGATGATTGGCGGTCCACCACTGTGCGATTTAAAAGATGTTTTCTTTCTCGCACGACTTCCTTGTGGAATCGATTACCATCAGCGATTTTTCCGGACCGATACGACTTAGGGACCTTCAAGAAAAGAGCGTACTCCTTTTTAAAAGGCCGGCGACGCATCTGCAATTCCCTCCCTGGTGTTGCAGTTGTTCATGGGCGGCGGTAGTCACTTAACATCAGGTGAGCCGCATGCTCGTTTGCCCCCTCTCCTATAAAAAAAACAACCAGAGTGACTGACATAGCCGAACGGATTAGTAAGCTAAAGTGGCAATGGGCCGGCCATATAGCTCGAAGAACCGACAACCGATAGGGAATAAAGGTTCGCGAGTGGCAGCCTCGTACCGGTAGGCGAAGTGTAAGGCGACCGCCCCACTAGATGGAGTGACGACCTGGTGAGACATGCAGGAAGTCGATGGATGCATGTGGCTCAGGACCGTGCTTTGTGGCATTCCTTGGGGGAGACCTATGTTCAGCAGTGGACTTGTGAAGGGCTGTAATGATGATGATGATGATGAATAATTAATACAATGACAACAAGCTACTGCGTATTATGGCTGAACCACGCTTCCACTGAATACCAATATGAAGAAGCAGCTAGCGACATACCATAAAAGTCTGCTATGTTTCGTATAGTAGGTGTAGCGAACCAGATTACCTTTTTACTGGTAATGAGATATTTCATCTAAGCCGTCAGGGGTGACAACGCATCGACATTTGGATTCTTATTAAGTGTAGATGTAGTAGGTGTCTATAGAACATTACTTCGACTTACCCATGATTAGTGTACCTATGATGAGATTAGTTACCTGTACTTGTATAAAAATATAATGGTGTGAAACGCATATAATCAACACTAAAACCCAATCTAAATTAAATAAAAAATTAAGCACGTATGTCTTTGTTTACTATTATCCACCCCAAGACATCTATTTGATGAATAAAGTTATCCATAGATTCTAATAAGAGACAATGTATATTATATTATCTTTCTTCGGTTCCATATAAAAAATAAAAACGGTGTAGGAGTTTTCTGTTCCCATTACTCGACACTAAATTAATCAAAGTACATGGAGAACGTAAACTGATAATTATCATAATGTTGATTAAAGAAGTTAAAATTGTCAACTCAAGATCAGGTAGAATTACAACGAAATGTTATAACGGGCATGGACGTAAGAAAACTTTACTTCGGGCTGGGCCCAAGGGAGCATGGAACCTATTCGGTTGGATGACTGTTAGACAGCCTTGCGCGCTGGTTTTTTATTTGTGGACTATGAAACACCAAATTATACAAGAGGGTCATCAGATGTTCTAGCGGAGAGGCTGTGATGTTCCGAACACCTCGCTAGCTACGGCCATGACGCTAATAATGTTGTGTCCATAGCTCTTAAATTATTTCTATTTTTTTTTGCACACGGCACTAAGTACGAATATGAAACGAATATTAACTTTATGTCAGAACATGAACATTAACTACAAAGGCCCGTAGATATTGGGATAAGCAACTTTTGAGTTACCGCAGCTCCAACGAACTCTCGAAGCTGTTAAGACTTCAATAAGTTAAACGAAGGGATAACTTTTAAGTAGTTTAAATACCTCTTTGATGTGTGCTATATTTTAAATGTTAGTATTTATTTTGTTTATGCATAACGTTAATATTTAAAAAAATATATTTTAAAATAAACCCTTGATACATAGTTCAGTTAGGAATTTTATAACAAATGTACGTAGTAACCTCGTTAGAACAAACTTGGATGCTTACGGTAGAACTGATACAAAGTTTTATTTCCTCAATTTTCTGCAGGAGTGACGAACCTTTTTTTATGTTGTATTGCAAGTTTTCTCAAGAAATGTAAAGATATCTGTTGTAAAACCTTTGCACATTCGGATTCTTTTCCGAAACGAATTTAATGGTTAGGCCATTACTGGTCAAGAATCTCTTATGTAGGTACCACTCTCTTAATTCGCATCCAAGACTTGACAATCTTACCAAATTCTATTAAAAAAGGACATTAACAAACTTTATTTTCATATAAATATCTTTATGAAGGTAGTGTGCGATTAATTATTGTTATCTTGTTATCTTCATGATGAAAACGAGTTTTCTGTTCTTTCTTTCTATAGAATAAAGGTGACAAACGAGCACATAGTCCACCTGATTGTAAGTGCATGCTTTGACTTATAGACATCTATACATCTATTATCGATTAAAGTTTAAAATTTAGTGCGTTGTCGTCCCTGAGAACTAATATGAAATGCTTATTACTGGTATTTTAATGCCTGCCTACATCTGCCAAGATGCAGTGCACCCACAACTGTGTCATTTGATTTGCTTACCAACGTAATAACGTATCACATTAGTGGCATTTTTTTGTCGTCACTTTAGCTTGGAATCATACGTGGTAGAGCTATATTGCAGCTATATTATGGTTGTAATAGAAATGGGTCGACTCCAGGACCATCACCACGATCCCCGATCTCACAGAATACCAGCGTAAAATAGAAGCTTAATTCTACTGTGTTTCGTATGGTGAGTGTAGTGAACAGGGGAACTTTTTACTGGAAACTCACGAGTAATAACGCGTCTGTGTGTCTATGACACCCAGCATGCTTATAATCTGGTGACCAGTGTGCTTGTTTATCACCCTTGTAAAAAATCTTCATCATCTTAATCAGCGGACAAATTCATGGGACGTCTCCCCTTAGGCAAATCCTCCCTAGGTTTTCTTGAATTACCATGCTTGAGAGATGAACTGACGATCGCAGTACTAGTCGTCTAACGCCACGGGATGAAATAGTATGATGGATTTACGTAAACAGCCACCACGCGGCCATTTCAAAGTAAAAACCCTGAAATTCAATGAAGCAATAAAAATGTTTGCGTAAATTTACCTACGATAATGTTTGAACGAAAATGTTCCCTATTATTCTCAAGTGTAAAATTTATTTTTCATAGTAGTACACCTTCAGGTCACTTCACAAAGTCTAAGAGGTATTTAAGTATATTTATATATAAATCATACTTACTTTTAGTACGTAGTACTATTATTTATTATGTGCTTTCAGCGAAACAAAATATTGAAATAAAAATCTGTAATTATAATAATCATAATATCGTACCTGGTCAAGTATGTATCAAATTTGGTTTTTCGAATATTTTGTATTTATTAGAGTGATCTTTTTGAAAAAAATAATTATAACTAAATAAAACGAAATTAAACTGCCATTTACATTCCATGGCTTTCCACATGATAGATCAAGAGATTAAAAAAATAGACTGAGTTGAAAAGTCAATATTTTCGAAAGTAATTGTGTTTACCCCTCGATGCAGACTTGACAAATCCACACCATAAGCCACTTAACCACATTCTTATGTAAAAATAGCAATTAATCGATTAAAAAAAATTATAAGTTTTTAAGTTTTTAATTATAGTTTTTTTTACTGTACTTTTTTTGTCATTTATATGTACAATATGATTGTTAGATATGATTTTATGCGACAAAACGTTGGCATCTTGATTTTTAGGCCCTAGTCGAACATCCTACGGGCTTCGCGCTTAAGACATGCAACATTCAATATACGTTTCGCAGTTGGGTTACTGTACTTTTTTCCTTTTTTAAGAGGGTTGAAACAGGGCAGAGGCTACCACGTGTAACAATTTTGCACGCTCCTTAGAAGCTTAGTCTCTGTTCCGTTTCTTTGCTCAGGTGCCTGAGTTTATTGATGGAAATTTCCTGTGTGTGTGTGTGTGTGTGTGTGTGTGTGTGTGTCTGTGTGGCTAGTTGCTATACGTGCGTATGGCCTTATTTGTTGAGACGGGCATTCTTCAGCGCTTATTTGTATTTTTTACAAACTCAACAAAAATATGGGAAGTTATTTTAAAACATGTGAGGAGCTTAACTTTAAAGAAGGTGTGTCAAACAAGACGCGAAAGTAGAGTTAACAGCTTGCAAGCAGTACGGTATCAGTACATCAAAGTAAAAAGTGCCTTGGAAGAAGAATATCGGCACAACTGATCCCGTGGCAACTTTGGAAACTAAATCACTTGCAGCCAATTTTAAGAAGTTTGAGTTTTTGCTTTCTTTAGTCATTTGGTACGACGTTTTATTCCACGTTAATCTTGTTAGCACATGCATGCAAGCAGAGCGCATAGATTTATCAGATGCTACAAAACTGATGTTCAAAAAGAATATACCCAGAGACAAAGGATTAACAAAGGCTCTCATAGCAGCTAAAGATACAGCTGAAAAAGCTGAAATAAACTCGGAGTTTGAAAGAATCCGCGAATGAAAAAAAAGAAAATGTTCTTATAGTCCAAAAGGAATCGGTGCATGAGTACCAAAACTATTCCACCTCAATTTTTTCATGTGATTCTCTTCAAGTTGTCCTGCTGATTATATAAAAGCATGTTACCATGGGGCAACTCGGTGCCATATTGTTTAAACTGATTTTTTTCAATTGCAAGGAATTGTCATTATCAAACTGGACAATTTTTTTGTATTCTTTGATAAAATACAAATAAAAAAAGTCCCATGACTTTTATTAAAAAACGCATGATCATAATCGCGATATTTCGGGCTTGGACCTTTCAATAGAAATGATGTGTTGGTAAAAGTTTTACATATCGATAAAGGTCACCCGAAAGCAGACCTTCAGCTCTTAGTATTAAATAATTGGCAAGATACGTTACCTAATATCAGTTATTTACCTATAAAATTACCGTTTTTTATGAAATAAGTCAACGTAAGTATTTTTATTTATTTTTTATTTCTATTAATCAAAGTGTTAAAAGTTCACCCATGCAATCGATGCATCTTTACTAATGCAGTAGCAATTTATTGATGCCCTTTTTTGAAAAAATCAGCTGGACGAGGGAGGCAACAAATTCTTCAAAGTTATTTTGTACTTCTTCTCGGGTACTGAATTTTATTCCCTCCAAAAAGTTATTTAAATTCTGGAAAAAGTAGAAGTCTGTAGGCGCAAGTTCTGGTGAGTAGGGCGGATGACGGGAGCTTCCCACCAAGCTCTTGTAACTTGGAGAACATCTGTTGAGCAGTATGAAATCGCGCGTTGCCGTACAGGAGCAGCGGGGACGAACGATTGACCAAAGCTGGTTGGAGACGTGTGAGCTTCTCCATCATTGTGTTCATTTCTTCACAGTACACATCTGCAGTAATTCTCATCCTGTTTGGTAAGAAGCGCTAGACCAACAAACAGTGACCATCAATTTTCTAGGGGTAAGTTTTCGCTTAGGGCATTATTTAGGTGCTGAATCAGGATCCAACCAACTTGCTGAGTACTTACGATCGTCAAACAGAATCCATTTTTCGTTGCATATAACAATTCGGTTCAAAATTCCTTCGTTTGTGTGCCTGTTAAGCAGTGAAAAGCACGTCTAGATACGTACTTCGCGCTGGCGATCATCAAGTTAGTGGGGCGCCCATATGTTAAGCTTTTTTACCTTGCCAATTTGACGCAAATAGACCAATATTGTTTTGATGCTAACGTGGAGAGCTGCTGCTCATTCAACCGTACATTGAGTATGATCAGCTTCCAGAATCGCCTTTTATTCGTCATTGTTCTTTAACCTAAGGTTTCGGACGATCACGGAGTTCATTTTTCAGGTCGAAATTTCCAGAACGAAAGCGGGCAAACCAATAACAGGCGGTGTGTTTGTAGTATTCGCTCCGTAAACGTCGTTGATGTTGCGTGCCGCTTGTGCCGCGTTGCTGCCACCACGGTACTCATTTTCCATAATTTTTCGAATTTTTAACGTATCCATGATGACAAAAAAGATAAAAACAACGGTTATCAATAAACAAATGACTAATTTTGAATAAACGTATTCATGTTTTTATAATAAAAGTAATTTGAAATAAGAATTCTTAGCCAAACAAATAATTTGGACAGCTCTCCTGATTTTTTTAAGTATTTCGATTACGGTGGCCAAAGATGAACGCAGTTTAAGCAAGATTAAGCTAAGTAAAACATAGCTGAGACCGACTCTCGCAGGAGATAAGCTTTCTGATCTAGCCTTGCTGTCAATTGAAAATGATATAGCTCAGATATTATCGTATGAGGAGGTCATATAAAAATTTGTAAATGCAAAAGTGCGTACGCAGCGATTTAATTAAAATTTGTTCTCCATTTAAATAGTTTATTATTAACTCATTGAGTGTTTAAGGTAGCACCATACAGGTGTCCTAATTGCTATTGTTATGCTATTGTTTTAATTTTTCCGACATTCAATGGGCTAATTATATTATTATTTGGAGCCAGTAGGCTAAACCTGAAGAGTTTGTTTTTAATAAGCACTGTTACATTAATTAGCAAACATGTAACAACGTATAAGTACCAATTCTAAAGATGATTATGCTTATTGATCTCATTAATGAATGTTGACTTAATTTTGTTATATTGTTTATTGTTATTATGATTTATTTAAATGAATGTACCTTAATTCCTTTTTAGTTTTGTTTATTTTTAATTCTACATCAACGGTTCCTATAGATACCGTAAGAAGTGCAGTGCCTAAAATACCACGAGCATGGCTGTTTTCAAACGACAAATTAGACATAGACTTAAGATGTTGTCAAGATCTTCCCACTTTCATGCTTGCATGTGCACGTACAACTGGTATATATTAGGGGCAAGCAAGGGGGGCGCCATAATTGGGTCTCGCTCCATCCTAAAACTTGCCTCAGGCCGGCACTGGTTGAGATGGTTATACTGTCATTTAATGCAAGACTTAAGATCTTTCTGATCGTATCCATTTTCGCCTCTTACGACAACCACGGGACTATATGTGGTAATCAAGTCTCTGCCGCTAACAAACGTATGACTTTGTTACAAGTGACCACACAGTCTACCTGATGGTAAGTGGATGCTGTGGCTTATAGTAACCCACTTATATCTACGAGATCCTTAACTAAAAATCAAAATGCGTGTTACGTAAACACAGCAGCATTAAGGAGCGATTTTACGCTGTTATTCTGTGAGAGCGTGGTCCTTCTCTTGTCAAGCCGACCTATTCGTGCTACAACCATAATATAGTTGCAGCGTGGCTCTATCACATTAAAATAATCAAAAAGTTACGTACATATAATATGACAGCAAAAATTTACGCAAATTCAACTTTAAGACAAACTCTCTATACATCACATGATATATTTATAAGCAATTAAAATACATTAGCTGTGGTTAGTGTAATTATTAATGACTAGCTGTTCCCCGCGACTTAACCCGCGTGGAAGTTTTTTGCGCGGAACCCTAAAATAAAAGTAATTACTCCTTATAACATTAGTTATCTGCCAGTGAAAGTTACAAAAAAAAACAACCAAGTGCGAGTCGGACTCGCGCACCGAGGGTTCCGAACAAATCCGTAGTTATTTAAGTTTAAAATTATCAAAAATATTTTTTATAAATGATGTAACTAAAAATTTATGCTTTTCGCAATTTTTCCTTTATCTGTGCTATAATACGTTGCTTCGTACCAAATTTTAAGATTCTGAGTTCACGGGAAGTACCCTGTAGGTTTTGATTCCCTTTCGAATATCGAAAATTTGCGGCATAAACGGCTGTATCTTTTGATTGCGTTGGCTTAGAAGTCTGATTGATTTTTTCACAGTTACAAGGGACATTAGACTTGAGTATTTGATAAGAATTTCAGCTTGATACCTCCATGCTTTCCTGAGAAAAAGGGTCTTGACAAACAGACAGACAGACAGACGGACAACAAAGTGATCCTATAAGGGTTCCATTTTTCCTTTTGAGGTACGGAACCCTAAAAAACAATTTCCGTGCGGTGGTGGTGTAAGAAAATCCATTAACTCCTTACGATATTATTTACAATAAACTACAACAGATAAGTACCTTGGATAGAGGAAAATAAAATTGGAGATGGGCATCAGCATCTTCCTGATAGCAACTCTGCTGATAAAAACTGCGGTTGCCCGCAGCCGCCTGCCAAACGTATCAACTATGGCAAATATCTCTTCTATGACCTATCTATTGGTGAGGCCTATGTTCAGCAGATGAGAGGTTGTAATGAATAAACGAATGTATTTTAATTTAATAATATTACATTTAAATGACATGTTAATAATAAATAGTTAAGTATAAAATTTATAATTTGTCTTCTTTCAATTTTGAACAGTTTCGCCCACACCGCTTAAAAATTTTGCCCATAGTACCTTCTAATAATAGTTAACCAGCAGTCGATTTCGATGATGTGAATAGACTTATGATCATCTTTATTCTAGACTATGTTGCTCATATTATTACTCATATCATTAATCATTGACTATTGACTTTATTTATGATATTTTTCATACACTTTGGAGAAAATTATTTGTTATTCCGCTGCGGAAAATAAATATCCTCAGTTCTTTCTTTCAATTTCGCACAATATTCTTTCTCCCATTTTTATCTAAAGTTCTTGAAGCTATTATTCACAAACAAATTTCTAGTTACACTTAAAAATAACTTTACATTGCACATGTTAATGTGGTTTTAGAGCTGGGCACAGTACTGCCACGGCTTTTTTTAAAGGTTACGGAAGATTTGCGTACCGGAATGAAAAACTCACAACACTTGCTCTGAAATCATTTTATACTGTTGCAGGAGTAGTTTGTGGATTACCATTTTTAGGTATTTGAATCAGAAACTGCTATATTTAATTATGTATATAATTATGTATACACTTCGCTCCCAGAATATCGTCTCTGTTTAGCCTGGAGGTAGACTGGTAGAGAATGCCCTGTTGCATTAAGTCCGCCTTTTTGTACTTCATGTGCAAATAAAGCATAAATAAATAAAAAAGTTAAAGTTACAGCCTATATACGTCCCACTGCTGGCACAGGCCTCCCCTTATTTCTGAGAGAGTTTTAGGACACGGAAATGTCCGCCGCGCTGCCCCAAAGCGTGTTGGCGAACTTCACATGTCTTCGATTTTGTTTCTTATTTCTCAGACATGCAGCTTCCCTCACGATGTTGTCCACCACCACCGAGCACGTGGTAAATCAGCACTTAAAAATGTAATAAACAATTTCATTGGTGCCAGCGGTGATCGAACCCGGGTTTCTCGCGTACTGTGAAATTTACAGCGAGCGCCACAAAGGCCTCTAAAAAGCTTGGCGTGCTCAGCAGAGCGGGACAGTATTTCATGCCGGCACACCGCCTGCAACTTTACAAGGCGCAGGTTCGGCCTCACATGGAATACTGTTCCCATATCTGGGCAGGGGCTCCCCAGTGCCAGCTCCTTCCACTTGACCGCATCCAGCGCAGAGCAGCTCGAATCGTCGACGACCGAGCCCTTTCCGATCGGCTCGATTCATTGGCACTGCGAAGAGATGTTGCATCCCTTTGCATTTTCTTTCGCATCTACCATGGGGAGTGCTCTGAGGAATTGTTCGGATTAATCCCAGCCGCCAAATTTCACGAACACACATCGCGGCAGATCCCGCGATACCATCCACACCATCTGGATGATTGGCGGTCCACCACTGTGCGATTTAAAAGATGTTTTCTTTCTCGCACGACTTCCTTGTGGAATCGATTACCATCAGCGATTTTTCCGGACCGATACGACTTAGGGACCTTCAAGAAAAGAGCGTACTCCTTTTTAAAAGGCCGGCGACGCATCTGCAATTCCCTCCCTGGTGTTGCAGTTGTTCATGGGCGGCGGTAGTCACTTAACATCAGGTGAGCCGCATGCTCGTTTGCCCCCTCTCCTATAAAAAAAACAACCAGAGTGACTGACATAGCCGAACGGATTAGTAAGCTAAAGTGGCAATGGGCCGGCCATATAGCTCGAAGAACCGACAACCGATAGGGAATAAAGGTTCGCGAGTGGCAGCCTCGTACCGGTAGGCGAAGTGTAGGGCGACCGCCCCACTAGATGGAGTGACGACCTGGTGAGACATGCAGGAAGTCGATGGATGCATGTGGCTCAGGACCGTGCTTTGTGGCATTCCTTGGGGGAGACCTATGTTCAGCAGTGGACTTGTGAAGGGCTGTAATGATGATGATGATGATGAATAATTAATACAATGACAACAAGCTACTGCGTATTATGGCTGAACCACGCTTCCACTGAATACCAATATGAAGTAGCAGCTAGCGACATACCATAAAAGTCTGCTATGTTTCGTATAGTAGGTGTAGCGAACCAGATTACCTTTTTACTGGTAACGAGATATTTCATCTAAGCCGTCAGGGGTGACAACGCATCGACATTTGGATTCTTATTAAGTGTAGATGTAGTAGGTGTCTATAGAACATTACTTCGACTTACCCATGATTAGTGTACCTATGATGAGATTAGTTACCTGTACTTGTATAAAAATATAATGGTGTGAAACGCATATAATCAACACTAAAACCCAATCTAAATTAAATAAAAAATTAAGCACGTATGTCTTTGTTTACTATTATCCACCCCAAGACATCTATTTGATGAATAAAGTTATCCATAGATTCTAATAAGAGACAATGTATATTATATTATCTTTCTTCGGTTCCATATAAAAAATAAAAACGGTGTAGGAGTTTTCTGTTCCCATTACTCGACACTAAATTAATCAAAGTACATGGAGAACGTAAACTGATAATTATCATAATGTTGATTAAAGAAGTTAAAATTGTCAACTCAAGATCAAGTAGAATTACAACGAAATGTTATAACGGGCATGGACGTAAGAAAACTTTACTTCGGGCTGGGCCCAAGGGAGCATGGAACCTATTCGGTTGGATGACTGTTAGACAGCCTTGCGCGCTGGTTTTTTATTTGTGGACTATGAAACACCAAATTATACAAGAGGGTCATCAGATGTTCTAGCGGAGAGGCTGTGATGTTCCGAACACCTCGCTAGCTACGGCCATGACGCTAATAATGTTGTGTCCATAGCTCTTAAATTATTTCTATTTTTTTTTTTGCACACGGCACTAAGTACGAATATGAAACGAATATTAACTTTATGTCAGAACATGAACATTAACTACAAAGGCCCGTAGATATTGGGATAAGCAACTTTTGAGTTACCGCAGCTCCAACGAACTCTCGAAGCTGTTAAGACTTCAATAAGTTAAACGAAGGGATAACTTTTAAGTAGTTTAAATACCTCTTTGATGTGTGCTATATTTTAAATGTTAGTACTTATTTTGTTTATGCATAACGTTAATATTTAAAATAATATATTTTAAAATAACCCTTAATACATAGTTCAGTTAGGAATTTTATAACAAATGTACGTAGTAACCTCGTTAGAACAAACTTGGATACTTACGGTAGAACTGATACAAAGTTTTATTTCCTCAATTTTATATATCTATTATCGATTAAAGTTCAAAATTTAGTGCGTTGTCGTCCCTGAGAACTAATATGAAATGCTTATTACTGGTATTTTAATGCCTGCCTACATCTGCCAAGATGCAGTGCACCCACAACTGTGTCAATTGATTTGCTTACCAACGTAATAACGTATCACATTAGTGGCATTTTTTTGTCGTCACTTTAGCTTGGAATCATTGGTGGTAGAGCCATATTGCAGCTATATTATGGTTGTAATACAAATGGGTCGACTCCAGGACCACCACCACGATCCCCGATCTCACAGAATACCAGCGTAAAATAGAAGCTTAATTCTACTGTGTTTAGTATGGTGAGTGTAGTGAACAGGGGAACTTTTTTTTACTGGAAACTCACGAGTAATAACGCATCTGTGTGTCTATGACACCCAGCATGCTTATAATCTGGTGACCTGTGTGCTTGTTTGTCACCCTTGTAAAAAATCTTCATCATCTTAATCAGCGGACAAATTCATGGGACGTCTCCCCTTAGGGCAAATCCTCCCTAGGTTTTCTTGAATTACCAAGCTTGAGAGATGAACTGACGATCGCAGTACTAGACGTCTAACACCACGGGATAAAATAGTATGATGGATTTACTTAAACAGCCACCACGCGGCCATTTCACAGTAAGACCCCTGAAATTCAATGAAGCAATAAAAATGTTTGCGTAAATTTACCTACGATACTGTTTGAATGATTATCGTAGGTATTATTCTCAAGTGTAAAATTTATTTTTCACAGTAGTACACCTTAAGGTCACTCCACAAAGTCTAAGAGGTATTTAAGTATATTTATATATAAATCATACTTACTTTTAGTACGTAGTACTATTATTTATTATGTGCTTTTAGCGAAACAAAATATTGAAATAAAAATCTGTAATAATAATAATCATAATATCTTACCTTGACAAGTATGTAACAAATTTGGTTTTTCGAATATTTTGTATTTATTAGAGCGATCTTTTTGAGAACGGGATTTCTCACCCGAAAAAAATAATTATAACTAAATAAAACGAAAGTAAACTGCTATTTACATTCCATGGCTTTCCACATGATAGATTAAGAGATTGCCACTTAACCACATTTTTATGTAAAAATAGCAATTAATTGATTAAAAAAAATTATAAGTTCAACAATCATTTAACTTTCTGACAATCTACTTTTTTTACTGTACTTTTTATGTCATTTATATGTACAATATGATTGTAAGATATGATTTTATGCGACAAAACGTTGGAATCTTGATTTTTAGGCCCTAGTAGAACATCCTACGCGCTTCGCGCTTAAGACATGCAACATTCAATATACGTCCCGCAATTGGGTTACTGTACTTCTCTCCTTTTTTAAGAGGGTTGAAACAGGGCAGAGACTACCGCGGGTAAAAATTTTGCACGCTCTTTAGAAGCTTAGTCTCTGTTCCGTTTCTTTGCTCATGTGCCTGAGTTTTTTGATGGAAATTTCCTCGCTTTTCAATATTTTGGTTTCGAACGTGTGGCTAGTTGCTATATGTGCGTATGACCTTATTTGTTGAGACGGGCGCAGCATTCTTCAGCGCTTATTTGTATTTTTTACAAACTCAACAAAAATATGGGAAGTTATTTTAAAACATGTGAGGAGCTTAACTTTAAAGAAGGTGTGTCAAACAAGATGCGAAAGTAGAGTTAACAGCTTGCAAGCAGTACGGTATCAGTACATCAAAGTAAAAAGTGCCTTGGAAGAAGAATATCGGCACAACTGATCCCGTGGCAACTTTGGAAACTAAATCACTTGCAGCCAATTTTAAGAAGTTTGAGTTTTAGCTGTCTTTAGTCATTTGGTACGACGTTTTATTCCACGTTAATCTTGTCAGCACATGCATGCAAGCAGAGCGCATAGATTTATCAGATGCTACAAAACTGATGTTCAAAAAGAATATACCCAGAGACAAAGGATTAACAAAGGCTCTCATTGCAGCTAAAGATACAACTGAAAAAGCTGAAATAAACTCTGAGTTTGAAAGAATCCGCGAACGAAAAAAAAACAAAATGTTCTTATAGTCCAAGAGGAATCGGTGCATGAGTACCAAAACTATTCCACCTCAATTTTTTCATGTGATTCTCTTCAAGTTGTCCTGCTGATTATATAAAAGCATGTTACCATGGGGCAACTCGGTGCCATATTGTTTAAACTGATTTATTTCAATTGCAAGGAATTGTTATTATCAAACTGGACAATTTCTTTTGTATTCTTTGATAAAATTCAAATAAAAAAATTCCCATGACTTTTATTAAAAAACGCATGATCATAATCGCGATATTTCGGGCTTGGACCTTTCAATAGAAATGATGTGTTGGTAAAAGTTTTACATATCGATAAAGGTCACCCGAAAGCAGACCTTCAGCTCTTAGTATTAAATAATTGGCAAGATACGTTACCTAATATCAGTTATTTACCTATAAAATTACCGTTTTTTATGAAATAAGTCAACGTAAGTATTTTTATTTATTTTTTATTTCTATTAATCAAAGTGTTAAAAGTTCACCCATGCAATCGATGCATCTTTACTAATGCAGTAGCAATTTATTGATGCCCTTTTTTGAAAAAATCAGCTGGACGAGGGAGGCAACAAATTCTTCAAAGTTATTTTGTACTTCTTCTCGGGTACTGAATTTTATTCCCTCCAAAAAGTTATTTAAATTCTGGAAAAAGTAGAAGTCTGTAGGCGCAAGTTCTGGTGAGTAGGGCGGATGACGGGAGCTTCCCACCAAGCTCTTGTAACTTGGAGAACATCTGTTGAGCAGTATGAAATCGCGCGTTGCCGTACAGGAGCAGCGGGGACGAACGATTGACCAAAGCTGGTTGGAGACGTGTGAGCTTCTCCATCATTGTGTTCATTTCTTCACAGTACACATCTGCAGTAATTCTCATCCTGTTTGGTAAGAAGCGCTAGACCAACAAACAGTGACCATCAATTTTCTAGGGGTAAGTTTTCGCTTAGGGCATTATTTAGGTGCTGAATCAGGATCCAACCAACTTGCTGAGTACTTACGATCGTCAAACAGAATCCATTTTTCGTTGCATATAACAATTCGGTTCAAAATTCCTTCGTTTGTGTGCCTGTTAAGCAGTGAAAAGCACGTCTAGATACGTACTTCGCGCTGGCGATCATCAAGTTAGTGGGGCGCCCATATGTTAAGCTTTTTTACCTTGCCAATTTGACGCAAATAGACCAATATTGTTTTGATGCTAACGTGGAGAGCTGCTGCTCATTCAACCGTACATTGAGTATGATCAGCTTCCAGAATCGCCTTTTATTCGTCATTGTTCTTTAACCTAAGGTTTCGGACGATCACGGAGTTCATTTTTCAGGTCGAAATTTCCAGAACGAAAGCGGGCAAACCAATAACAGGCGGTGTGTTTGTAGTATTCGCTCCGTAAACGTCGTTGATGTTGCGTGCCGCTTGTGCCGCGTTGCTGCCACCACGGTACTCATTTTCCATAATTTTTCGAATTTTTAACGTATCCATGATGACAAAAAAGATAAAAACAACGGTTATCAATAAACAAATGACTAATTTTGAATAAACGTATTCATGTTTTTATAATAAAAGTAATTTGAAATAAGAATTCTTAGCCAAACAAATAATTTGGACAGCTCTCCTGATTTTTTTAAGTATTTCGATTACGGTGGCCAAAGATGAACGCAGTTTAAGCAAGATTAAGCTAAGTAAAACATAGCTGAGACCGACTCTCGCAGGAGATAAGCTTTCTGATCTAGCCTTGCTGTCAATTGAAAATGATATAGCTCAGATATTATCGTATGAGGAGGTCATATAAAAATTTGTAAATGCAAAAGTGCGTACGCAGCGATTTAATTAAAATTTGTTCTCCATTTAAATAGTTTATTATTAACTCATTGAGTGTTTAAGGTAGCACCATACAGGTGTCCTAATTGCTATTGTTATGCTATTGTTTTAATTTTTCCGACATTCAATGGGCTAATTATATTATTATTTGGAGCCAGTAGGCTAAACCTGAAGAGTTTGTTTTTAATAAGCACTGTTACATTAATTAGCAAACATGTAACAACGTATAAGTACCAATTCTAAAGATGATTATGCTTATTGATCTCATTAATGAATGTTGACTTAATTTTGTTATATTGTTTATTGTTATTATGATTTATTTAAATGAATGTACCTTAATTCCTTTTTAGTTTTGTTTATTTTTAATTCTACATCAACGGTTCCTATAGATACCGTAAGAAGTGCAGTGCCTAAAATACCACGAGCATGGCTGTTTTCAAACGACAAATTAGACATAGACTTAAGATGTTGTCAAGATCTTCCCACTTTCATGCTTGCATGTGCACGTACAACTGGTATATATTAGGGGCAAGCAAGGGGGGCGCCATAATTGGGTCTCGCTCCATCCTAAAACTTGCCTCAGGCCGGCACTGGTTGAGATGGTTATACTGTCATTTAATGCAAGACTTAAGATCTTTCTGATCGTATCCATTTTCGCCTCTTACGACAACCACGGGACTATATGTGGTAATCAAGTCTCTGCCGCTAACAAACGTATGACTTTGTTACAAGTGACCACACAGTCTACCTGATGGTAAGTGGATGCTGTGGCTTATAGTAACCCACTTATATCTACGAGATCCTTAACTAAAAATCAAAATGCGTGTTACGTAAACACAGCAGCATTAAGGAGCGATTTTACGCTGTTATTCTGTGAGAGCGTGGTCCTTCTCTTGTCAAGCCGACCTATTCGTGCTACAACCATAATATAGTTGCAGCGTGGCTCTATCACATTAAAATAATCAAAAAGTTACGTACATATAATATGACAGCAAAAATTTACGCAAATTCAACTTTAAGACAAACTCTCTATACATCACATGATATATTTATAAGCAATTAAAATACATTAGCTGTGGTTAGTGTAATTATTAATGACTAGCTGTTCCCCGCGACTTAACCCGCGTGGAAGTTTTTTGCGCGGAACCCTAAAATAAAAGTAATTACTCCTTATAACATTAGTTATCTGCCAGTGAAAGTTCCATCCAAATGGGTTCATATGTTTATGCGTATGCGTGTTCAGACAGACGTCGTGTTAGAGTTTTACTATGGTAATAAATAGATAGATCGAAGGTATATAAACTTAAATTGACAGTTTTTATGAAAGAAACCTCTGGCCTATATATAAAACGGCCTATCTGACAAATCATTTCTAACTTCAATTTATTATTACTAGCAGATCGCAAAAGGCGTAAGTTAAATTATATTAGGTAACTACATTACCTCTATTATGATTTAATGTACGTTTCAAATTACGTATAATTTACTCACATAAATTTACGGCAAAGAGGATACAACTCATCTTAGAATGACATGGTTATTGGTCTAATACGAGTGATTGTGTTTGCTATTTTGATTAAAAATGTGAACATTAGTAAAAGTCACAAGTTTTCTTTTTCCATTACTCGGCATAAAACTAATCAAATTACGCGGAGAGCAGAAAATCTGATAGTTCTTGTAACTATATGGGCGTAAGGAACTTTTTTCGAGACGGGGATAAGGGAGCGTGAATCCTATCTTGTTGAGTTACTACTAGACAGCTTGGAACGCTGTTTGTTTTGTTGGAAACACCAAGTTAAACAAGAGGATCATCAGATTTTCTAGCAGGGAGGCTGTGCTGTTCTGAAACTGTCCTTTGCTACGGCCATGACACTAAGATAATAGATTTGTGTACATACGTCTTATAACATTTCTCTTTTCTTCTGCACACTGCGCTAAGTCACAATTAACTTAATTTCAGAATATGAACATGATGACGCCCGTAGATATTGCGGTAACACTTTTTGAGTTGCGCAACTCCAATGAATTCTCAAAGCTGTCAAGTCTAATAAGTTAAGCGAAGGGATTAGACTTTGTTGTCTAGTGCTGTTATATAAACTTTAGATTTATACTATATATTTAGTTCAGACGTCAGACTTAGGTACAAAAACAACGATGAGAAAAAATACTTTGGCAACAGTTCCTCGGCGAGCGTTCAAGTTTCATTGCTACTGTTTGCCAACTCAGACTCGTTAATAACAAGAGATCTACGTCGCCTTGTTTAATTTTTACACAACCTTATGTTTTCTTACAGTTCATCAAAATACACTGCTGCACATGAATATCACCCGTTAAAGAAGGAATTTGTCATATTTATCACACACAACAGGCGGATTGGCTGACGTAATTTCTAACACTGCTACTCGTTACTGTCACCAGCCTGGGAATTTTATGTCTGGCGCAACTGAAATGGTTATACTGCCATTTGATGCAAGACTTAAGATCTTTCTAATCTTGGCAATTGTTGCCTCTAACGACAACCACAGGAATATGCCGCTACCAATCGGATGACTTCGCTACAAATGTATGAGTCACAGTCCACCTGATGCTAAGTCGCGCCCTTAGAAAACACATCTATCCTTGATCAAGAATCAAAATGTAGAATGCCCATTAGTCTACCCTTTGTTTAAAAGCCGGCAATGCACCTTCAATTCCCCTGATATGGCACTTGTTTATGGGCGGCGGGTGTCATTTACCATTAGGTGATATGCATGCTAGTCTGCTCCCACACTATAAAAAATACGCCGTCATCCATTAGGACTAGGATAGAATATCTAGTTGCTATTTAAGAGGGTTTACAGTTCACTGCACTCACCATACGAGACACAGCACCTTTAAGCTGCTTTTTTCTCTGGTATTCTGTGGTAGAGTGATACTTCCCTGGTCGAGGTAATCCATTCCTGTTTGAATCATAATACAGTTGCAGCGTGGCTCTACCACGTTAAAATAATATAGAAATTACATTGATGACAGCATTATAAAGGGATGAAAATGAACGCAAAATCAATTCTATTGGCCACTAAGACATGGTCTCATAACATCACATAATATATTTATAATCAATTAAAATACATTATCTATGTTAAGCGCTTAGCTCATGAGTGTAATTATTAATAATATACAAACTTAAATTGACAGCTTATATCCCAAAAAACCTCTAGTATATAAGCAAGCTACAATATCTGTATTATGATTTAATTTACATCCAATTTACGTTTAATTTAAACATATTAATTTACGGCAAATAGGATACAACTCGACTTAAAATTACATAGTTATAGGTCTAATATAAGATAATAAGATCCTCTTACATTAAGAGGCGTTGTTATTTAATATTGTTCGTTACATATTATTAATCAGCAGCACATCATTTGAGATAATTTCTTTATTATTTTTTTAAAATTTGAGAATCTGAGAATAACTACATTAGTTCCTTTTTTATAGAATACAATTAGAGAAACGGATTTAACTAAATTATTTAAAGTTGTTTATATTTAATATACCCCCCCCCATGGTGAAAGTTACGAAGAGACGGCCCCCAGTCCCCGGCGGCTCCGCTATTCCTGGCTACGGTGGCGACCATGGTAACGGCAGGGCAGGGGGTGCTAAGAATCTCCGGTGGAAGTTCGGTTGCCACCTACGACGACTCGACCTGGAAACATACAACGCACGCACCCTGAGGACTGACGAGAAGATTTTGGAGCTGGAAGAAGAGATAGACAAGTTAAGCTGGCATATTATAGGATTATCCGAAGTCCGAAGAGAGGGGGAGGACACGGTAATCCTCGAATCCGGCAACTTGCTCTATTACCGGGAGGGCGACCATCTGTCCCAAGGAGGTGTCGGATTTATCGTCCACAAGTCTCTCGTTAACAACGTTGTAAAGATTGAGAGTGTGTCGACGAGGGTTGCGTACCTTATACTCAGAATCACGAAACGGTATTCGCTGAAGGTCATACAGGTTTACGCACCAACCTCGGCACACCCCGATGAGGAGGTGGAGGAAATGTATGAGGATATCTCTAGAGCCATGCATTCCTCCAAAACGCAATATACGGTGTTAATGGGAGACTTCAATGCAAAACTAGTCACAAGAGAGAACGGTGAGCTGAAAGTGAGGAAATTTGGAATATGGCAACGGAACTCAAGGGGCCAGCAGCTGGCCGACTTCATGGAGAAAGAGGGACTCTTTTTGATGAACTCTTTCTTCCAGAAGCGGCCCCACAGGCAGTGGACCTGGTCGAGCCCCGAACGTTCGACAAAAAATGAGATTGACTTCATTATGACGACCAGACGACAACTGTTCAATGATGTCTCAGTGATCGCGAGGGTGAAAACCGGCCGCGATCAGTGAATGGTTAGAGGCACACTGAACCTAAACGTTAAGTTGGAGAGGTCTCGTCTAATGAAGTCAACGTTCCGTCCCCCTCGTGATCTGTTTCAGAGACCCGAAACCTTTCAGCTCGAGTTACAAAACCGTTTTCAGTGCCTAGAAGACTGCAATGAAGTGGACGATATGAACGACAAGCTCGTGGAAACTGTCCATGCGGTCGGAGCTAAGTTTTGCAAGACCCGCCGCAGAAGAACACAAAAACTCTCCGATCACACCTCTTAATCTCATAGCTGTTAGACGGGAGATGAAGCTACATTCTTCAACAGATTTGACAGCATACAGGCAACTGAACAGACAGATCTCCAAATGCATGAGAGACTTTTTGCTGTGGCAACCCCGGTGACAAATACTTAAATAATTTGCTCCCAAATAATTTCGTAAAAATAAATATTGTAATTGATAATTTCCACCTCAAATTTAAGTTATAGTTGTTAATTAGGAACAAATTGTATTGTGTAATAAATAAAAGTGGTAAATATATAAATAAATTAATTTTTAGTGCCTCTCAATTTAAAGTGACAGCAGGTAACGAACATCGTTTAAAACTTAGGTTTAAAAGTTACTGTAATTCTTGTTATCCCTTTTAATATTTACGATATATCTTAAGTTTTGTTGTTTTCGGATTTCATTTTGAATTGTTTTCTTGATAATTTAATTTGAGATCTGTTATTAGAGTCCTACAATTGGATATTTGCTTACTCTGTTCCCTTGATTTTCCATCTTTGTTTTCTTTTACTATTTAAAATATATAGTAAAATGAATACTCGCAACGCCAAAACGCGCCAGATGAAGAACCAATTTCATCTGGCGCTCCAAGAACAGAGGGCGTCCAGGGAGCAGTGTGAGCTGTTACTTAAAGAAAGGGATGACAACGAAAAGGAAATAATAAGTATAATTTCGAAAAATACACAGTTGAAAAGTGATATGGTTAAGATAGGTACATAGAGACTATACAGATATTTTAAACGAAAGGGATCAGCTCCAGGGGACAGTCGATGAGTTTGACCGATGCAGCAAAGAATATGAGGAAGCCCTCAGATTAATTGCTGCATTGAAATTACAATTAACTGAAGCTAATGAGCAGATTTCACAATTTAAACATTACATTGATAATGTGCAAGCATTTCAAACTCAGAGTCTGTTCGATGAGCTCGTAGAATGTAAATCTCATGAAACATTGCAACCCTCCACAACAATAGATTTGACTAAAGATTCTACCTCATCAAGAACAGCAGAAAGGATTACATGCAGCAGAAGGAATTTAAGAAAATATATAAAAATCAATAAATATTTTAGGAAAGTTCAAAAATTAGTTAAAACTAAAATTAATATTAAAAATTATTCAAATGTATGTAAGGAAAAGCAAGAGTTAATTAGTAAAATTAAATTATATTCAATTGAGGTGGAAAACATGAAAAATTGTTATGAGACTGAAATAGAGTGTCTTAATTCAGAAATTTTATCACTTCAAACTTCATTACAAACTATGTCAAATAAGTATAAACCAGCAGGGAATGAGATAAAAGAACACATACTGGCCATGGATAATCTGGTGAAGTCATGTAAATATAACGAGGAACGTTTTGATTCCTTATTAAAATATCAAAATTAATATCAGCACTCAATGCCAGGTTCTTTAGGGACAGAGTGTGTTAATAATATGACAAGCAGTAATACTTCATTTTCTTTACCTGCACTATATGATAGTACCATAACAAAGCAGATAAATTTAAAAAGTAATGAAAAAAATAATGTAATTGTGTATAGTGATGACATAGGAAAAAATTTGGGTATATCATTGCTGTACTGCATGCCTGGAGCATCATTCAGTGATATTATGAATAAAATTTTAACTAGTAAATTTAACCCTAATAGTATATTAATAATTTTTGTTGGGAGAAGAGGCAATATGAACAAGAATCAATTATTAAAATATATTGAATATCTCAATAACATAAATGTGGTTAAAGTTATCTTGTTTACATTGCCTTACATAGAGGGGTGGCCACAGGAAAATAAACTAAGATATAATTTAAATTTAATGATGCATAATTCGACATGTAATAATAACTTAAATTTGACATTTAATTGTAAGAATTATAATGATAAATTTCATTTAGTGGATATTAATAATTTAATTAAGAAGTTTTTGACAAGAGATAGGTATTACCTATCAAAGTTTAGTTTGAGACTGGTAGCAAATACGCTATCTCATTATTTATATTTTAACCCAGCCAAATTATTGGTTACCTTTTTTTTTTTTTTTTGCGGATGGAAAATCATCAAATGACGCCTTTCGCTCTGGGTGGAGCGGCAGGGAGTGTCAGACTTTTACTGACTAAAAACCATCCGTGTTCCTTCAGTGCCCTTACGTTCCGGAACCGCGGTATCTCTTTCGAACAGCCCGCAGCCTCGGCAGGCGTCGGCCCTTGCGGGCCCCTTTACGATGCTGACAGCTCTTTGAGGCGCGCGTGGAACAAAACGCGCCGTCGACACGGCCTGTCGTCGTTAGACGGACGGACGGCGAGCTACCCATTGCTCGCCATCCACAAGCCCGCGCCTACGGTGGCCGGGGGCCACGACGTAGCCCCCGACGCCCGGGGCGTCTCCCGCCCGATTCGGTGCAGGAACCTCCCGAACACACCGTGTCCGGTGAGGACCTGCGTCAGGCGGAAGGTGAGGACGCCGTGGCGTCTCTCAAGCCACTCCTCAAAGAGGGGTCTTATCGCCGCTATAGTGGCGTGCCCAGCACGGGGTTGCGACAGTCGCTCTCTCCATGTCGCCATGAGATCACGCCGGAAGTCTGTCCGCTGCACGACAACTTGCCGCGGCAGCGGGATTTCCCCCCGGCATAGTGCCTCCGTGCGCCATTCGTGCAGGCGCGCGAGGACTATCGCCTCCAGATCCCATGGCGGCAATTCGGCAAGGAGGCACGCCGCCTCGCGGGAGATCGTGCGGTAGCCGCGAACCATTCTCACGGCGACCACCCTTTGGGGCGCGTTCAGGTGGTGGACGGCAAGCCGCGCCAAACCACGCGCCCACACCGGGGCCCCGTAAAGGGCCATGGACCGCACAATCCCCGCGTAGAGCCTCCGGCAGGAGGCGTTTGGCCCCCCCAGGTTCGGCAGGAGCCGCCTGAAGGCAGCCCCGGTCCGTTCCAGTTTGGGAGCCAAACGTCGGAAGTGCTCAACGAAGTTCCATCGGCCGTCGAGAGCGAGTCCTAGGTACTTCAACGTCAACTCGACGCCGACGGATACCCCTCCTACCATCACTGAGGATCCCGGTGGTGGCCTGTTCCGAGGACCATGGAAGTGCATGGCCTCAGACTTGTGCAGAGCCACCTCAAGACCCAGCTGCCGGATTCTCTCAACGACTATGGCAACCCCGCGTGTCATATTTTCCGCCGCCTCCTCGTACGACCCCCCCTGTGCCAGTACCAGCGTGTCGTCAGCGTAGCAAACTACGCTGACGCCGGTAGGGAGGTCGGCGCGCAGCACCCAGTCGTAACCGATGTTCCACAGGGGCGGCCCCAGAACCGAACCCTGTGGGACACCGCACGACATCTCTCGCCGGTTCCACTCACCGTTGCGACCGGGGTAGATGACGGCCCTGTCCGTCAGATAGTCCCCGACTATACGACGAAGATAGGTCGGCACCCGGTGATACCGGAGTGCCTCCCTAATGCAGCTCCAGGGCATGGAGTTGAAGGCGTTGGCGATGTCGAGAGACACCGCCAAAACAACCCCCCCCCCTGGCCACTGCATCCCCCGTCGTGAGGGCTCTCACGCGCATGATGGCGTCCACCGTAGAGCGCCTCTTGCGGAAACCAAACTGGTGTTCCGCAAGATCCGGCCCCGTCCCCGCAAGGTGCTCGGCGAGGCGGTTTGCAATGACTCTTTCAAAGAGCTTGCCCACCTCGTCGAGCAGCACCACGGGCCGGTATGCGGACGGAAAGTCCGCAGGGCGCCCCGGCTTCCAAATGAGGACCAGCTTCCCCGTCTTCCAACGAAGCGGGAATTGGCCTCTCTCCAAGCATGCGCTTAGGAGCCCCTCCAGTCGGGGCCCGAGAGCCTCCGAGGCCAGGACCCAGGTTTTGCCAGGCAAGCCATCGGGTCCTGGGGCGGTATTCCTGGCCTTGAGCCTACGTACCGCCACTCTCAGGTCTACCCCGGTCCCTTCCGGGATGTCGTCGTCGTCGTCCTGGTGGTCCGCTTCCGGCACCGCAGGTGGCGGAGCCATAGGCGGGGGCGGATGTTCCCCTCGCGCAGGGAACAGAGCGCTCACCACGTCCTCCACGAGCTGAGGCCGGAGACTCTGCGTCAGCGGGGGGGCCCAGGTGCGGAATTTATCCCACACCATCTTGTAAGGGCGCCCCCACGGATCTCTGTCGAGAGTCTCCAGCATCTCCTCACGGGCCCGATCCCGGGCCCGCATGACAGCCTCCCGGAGGGCGGTCTTCGCCGCTCTGTATCCCTCGTACAGCTCCGCCTCAATGGCTGCCGCATTCGGTGGACGAATGCGGAGCCTGCGATGCCTGGCGTACAGGTGCCGCGCGGCGACACAAGCCTCGCGCAGACACGTCAGCTCACGCGACCACTAATACACCTGACGCCGGGCGCTTCCTGGCCGGACGCGGGGCATTGCCACGTCACATATCTCGGACATGGCCTCCTGGAACCACCCTGCCTCATCATTGACGTCGGCAGGCCTATCCGGTGATGACACCCAGGCCTGCACGATCGAGGCTTCCAGGAGGAGCTCCCGGTCCAGCTGCTTCAGCGCCCAACGCGGACCACTCGGGGCCTGTTGGACTGGCGCGCTCGAGGGCTGGGTGGAGACGTCAAACCGGATGTACCGGTGGTCGGAGTAGGTCTCCACCCCCTCCATGACTCGCCAGTCAATGGCACGCGGCGACAGAGCGGAGCTAGCGAACGAAATGTCCACCACCGACTCGCCCCGCATCCGCACACACGTGGGGACAGAACCCCGATTTAGGACGACCAGGCCTGTCTCCAGAGCCCAGTCTTCCACCATCCTACCCCGCACATCTGTACGACGAGAACCCCAAGCCAAGTTCTTGGCATTGAAGTCCCCGAGGACAAGTACGGGGAGGGGATAGCTTCCGACGACGACTGCTCTCAGCTCTGCAAGAGAGTTATGGAGCTCGGCGAGAGATCGGTTCGGGGAGAAGTACACCCCCACAACGACGAACTCCCCGAACCGTGCTGCTACGCACTCCTGATCCCTCCTGACACCTTCAAGGGTCGGGGTACCGGCGGCGGCCGAAGAAATGATGGCCACTGAGCCGTTAAGGTCCGCCACCCAGTCATCCCTAGGCCAGACAAAATACGGCTCAGCGACCACAGCGATGTTAATCGACCACTTCGCCATGCTCTGGAGCAACAGATCCTGAGCGCAGGCGCAGTGGTTGATATTCGCCTGGAGGAAGCTTAATGGGGCCGTTATAGGCATTCCATTTCAGCTTCCTCCACGGGGCGCCCCTCTGCGGGCGTCGGTGTCGCGGCGGCAGCGGCGGCAACAGTGACAGCGGCGGCGGCGGCATTTGCGGCTGCGGCGGTGGCCATAGAGGCGGTGGCGGCGGAGGAGGGCACTCCCCTACCCGCGGCCTCGGCCTTGGCGGGTGGCACGCAGGCCCTGCTTCCGGCCCAGTGATCGGCTGGCTTGCCGGTCGCCGCACATGCATCACAGTGCGGCGTGGCGCAGCAGCTCGCCGATTTGTGTCCGTGCTGACAGCAGCGGAAGCAAAGGCCACTGCGGTCAACCTCCGAGGCGCATTTCACTGTCACGTGATGTCCCACGAGACAGCGGTAGCACCTCAGAGGTCTGGGCACCAGCAGCTTAACCTGCGCTGAGACCCAGCCCACCAGAAGCTTTCGGCCCTCCACTATGGCTTTGGCCGCCGTAACAGGGCAGCACACCGTGGCGGCATGCATACCATGTTGGTCCGGGCGTATGGCGCCTGACCTGACCTCGTCAGTAGTGCACCCCCCGGACCTGGCGACGGCGGCCACCAACTCCTCCTCCGATACCAAGTCGTCCAGACCCATGATGCGCAGGTCTGCGCATCTGACGGGCCTGGACACTCGGGCCTCGTCCGCGTTCAGGGACGCTCTGAGCTTCGCAGCCAGAGCGTCCGCGGTCGCGCCACTGGATTCCCCATTATTGGTTACCTTAACACCTGCTTTTATTGAGCAGAAAAATAATTTCACAAATGATTTGGAATTAGTTCCAAGTAATTTAAATTAGATAATAAGACAATAGAGGTAATCTATAGCAAAGATAACTTAAATACCTTAGAATACAATTCAACTATACATCATTGTGTAATTTCACAAAATAGCAATAATAAAAACTGTATTAACCTGGTGCATCAAAATATACAAGGTATGTTAGGCAAAGAACTAGAAATTGAATTATTTTTAAATAGTAACCTTATTCATATTTTATGTATTACTGAACATTGGTTAAAAAGTTACAACTCCATATTTAATTTCAGTAATCACCAGGTGGTCAGTTCGTTCAATAGAGATACTTAATTACGTGGTGGCTCCTTAATATTAGCTAATAAATCCTTATCATGTAAAGAACGTAAAGACATTGTGAGCCTCTCTGTTGAGCGTACTGTAGAAATGGCATGTGTTGATCTTGAGCACCTTATTGTTGTCAGTGTTTACAGACCCCCATGTTCAAATTATGATACCTTTGAAAAAATTATGGAAGAAGTTTTAGTTAAGCTTAATAAACAGAATAAATCTCTTTTAGTGTGTGGAGACTTCAATATTAATCTCCTGGAAACTTCTTCCATCAGTATTAAATTTTGCTCTTTGTTCAAATACTATAATCTTGATAATTTATTCTTTGAAGCTACACGAATTGCAGGGTGTAGTGCAACTTGTATTGATAATATTTTTACAGGTGTTGTACCAATCAACAAATCAATAATTCAAAAACTTAGTTCAGATCACTGTGGACAACTGGTTTCATTACCTTATATGCACAAAAAACAGGAAATTGAGAAAATTGTGCTTGTTCCTATTAATGCAAAACGCCTGGAGAGATTTAGAAGTAATATGGTAAAAAACCTTCCATCGCTTTCTTATAAGAACAATGCAGACTTTTTATATGGAGAATTATTTACCTTTATAAGCAATGAATTTAAAAAAAACATTTACTTCTAAAACATTCTCCGGAAACAGTCGCAAGGTATTTAATGAGTGGGCGACAGTGAGAATTCATAAAAGCAGACGAAGGTTATATGACTTTTACAATGAAAGATCATTTAATCCTTCTGATGCTTTTAAAGAATATGTCAAAAATTATTCTAAAATGTTTAAAAAAGTTTGCTCCACAGCCAAATCGTTACATATTAGCAACAAAATTAAGACGGCTAAGAATAAATTTAAAATGACGTGGAGTATAATTAACAGCGAAACCGGTAATGAAAAACCTCGTAACTCAAACTATCAATTAAAAATTAACAATGAATTGACTAAATCAAATCAAGAAGTCGCAGCGGTGTTTGAGAAATATTTCACTGATATTCCTATTTTGACAACAGAGTCTTTGAATTCTTCTCCAACTGTCGCCGAGTCATTACTCAAACAGAATGTTAATATCTGTTTAAAAGAATTTAGATTTGAAAAAGTATTACCGCAAGATATTGTAAAATACTTCAAAACCATTGATGTAAAGAAAACCGCAGATTTGTGGGGGATTTCCGTGACAGTTATTGCGTCCATAATAGATTTAATTGCACCTCACCTTGCTATTATTTTTAATACTTGTATCGATTCTGGTGTGTTTCTTGATTTAATGAAGTATAGTAAAGTAATACCTTTATTTAAATCTGGTAGTATATTGGACCCCGCTAATTTTAGACCTATTTCTGTACTACCAACTCTTAGTAAAATTTTTGAAAAAATTATTTTGGATCAATTGTTAATTTTTTTTAATACAAATAAATTACTTCATAAAAACCAATTTGGATTTACAAGGGGTCGCTCGACGTCTGACGCCGGTGTGGAGCTTATGAAATATATTTTTAATGCCTGGGAGAATTCACAGGATGCCTTAGGTGTTTTCTGTGATCTTTCCAAGGCTTTCGATTGTGTTCATCATGAAACATTAATCAGGAAACTACAACATTACGGTGTAAAAAATTTGGCGCTTAGACTTATTACTTCATATTTAAGTAACAGAACTCAAAAAGTCGTGATAAATGGTAAAGGTTCCTCTGGATCGGTAGTATCAATGGGCGTTCCTCAGGGCTCGATTCTTGGCCCATTCCTGTTTTTAATCTATATTAATGACTTACCTTTTCTTGTAGGGGACAATCACGATATAGTATTATTTGCTGACGATACCTCTTTAATTTTCAAACTCAAACGGCAGTTAATTAATTATGACGATGTAAATAATGCTCTATCGAAATTAGTACATTGGTTTAACGCCAACAATATGCTCTTGAACGGCAATAAGACAAAGTGTATTAAATTTACAATACCTAATGTAAAACATTCGAATACCAATGTGCTATTAAATGGGGAGTAGTTGAGTCTTGTGGATACCACTGTTTTTCTCGGTATTACTATTGACGCGAAACTTCAATGGGGCCCCCATATATCTAAATTAGCAAGCAGACTTAGTTCTGCAGCATATGCTGTAAGAAAGATTAGAAGTCTCACAGATGTTGAGACAGCTAGATTAGTGTATTTTAGTTACTTTCATAGCGTAATGTCTTATGGAATTTTGCTATGGGGTAATGCGACTGATATTGAAGCTATATTTGTTTTTCAAAAGAGAGCCGTTCGGGCGATTTATAACCTAAATTGTAAAGAGTACCTCAGACAAAAATTTAAAGAAATAAACATATTAACTTTGGCATCGCAATATATTTATGAAAATCTAATGTACGTACATAAAAACATAAATAGCTTTAATAAGAATAAGGATGTGCATTCTTTAAACACTAGGAACAAACATAAGTTTGTAATACCAGTTACTAGACTCCACAGAATCAGTAATTCATTTATGGGGAAATGTATACGCTTTTACAACAAAATCCCAGAACATATTCAAAGTTTATCAATAAACAAGTTTAAAAGTTTTATTAAAGAAAAACTGTACAAAATGGGTTATTATAATATCAAGGAATACATGAATGAAAATAACCCCTGGGAATAAGGTGATCGCCACCATGCTGGTTCTATTAAAAATCATTTAAAATTGTATAAATGAAATTATTGTTAAGTGAAATATGTTTGAAAAAAAAAGTCCCGCTGGGTTTCTTGCTGGTTCTTCCCAGGACAGAGGTATTTTCCGAACCAGTAGTAAATAAAAAATGACTTTCAATAAGAATTATGTAATAATCAATATTGAATAAAAAATTATTCTATTCTATTCTATCCTATTCTATTCATGCGACGGGACTTACGCAACTTCAGTACAGCTCGTATTGAAGAAGCGATCGAGCGGAACCAAGGCTCCGAAGTCTTTGCCAGAGATTTGTCTGCCAGAAAGTGCCAACTGTCAAAGCTGAAAACCGAGTGTGGCAGCATCGTTTCCGGGGCACCTGAAATTTTGAGTGAAATTAATAGGTTCTATGGGCAGCTGTACACGTCATCGTTGGAGCCGCACGCAAGTGTAAGTAACGATCCAAGAGCGAGTCTTATCCGACATTATTCCGATGATATCCCGGACGTCAGTCTGAGCAAAATTAGAATGGCTCTCCAGCACCTTAAAAACGGCAAGGCCCCAGGCGGGGATGGAATTACAGCGGAGCTTCTGAAAGCGGGTGGAAAACCAGGACTTGAAGTCCTTCAGAAGCTCTTTAATTCCGTCCTCCATGGTGGCATTACACCGGAGGCGTGGAGCAGAAGTGCGATGGTCTTGTTCTTCAAGAAAGGCGACAACGCTCTCTTAAAGAACTACAGACCGATTTCCCTTCTGAGCCGCGTCTACGTACTGTTTTCGAGAGTCATTATGAATCGTCTAGCGCGCAGACTTGACGACTTCCAACCTCCCGAACAAGCCGGTTTCCGAAAAAGCTTTAGCACCATAGACCACATACATACCCTTCGGCAAATTGTACAGAAGTCCGAAGAGTACAATTTGCCACTATGTCTGGCGTATGTGGACTATGAGAAAGCCTTTGATTCCGTCGAAATTTGGGCGGTGATGCAGTCCCTTCAGCGGTGCCAAGTTGACTGTCTGTATATCGAAGTGTTAAAGTGCTTGTACAGTAGGGCTACGATGGCTATCCGAGTACAGAACCAGAGTACGAAACCTATCCAATTGCAGAGAGGCGTAAGACAAGGTGACGTCATATCCCCGAAACTCTTCACCGCTGCATTGGAAGACTTTTCAAGCTTCTGGACTGGAAAGGATACGGTATCAACATCAATGGCGAGTACATCACTCACCTTCGATTTGCCGACGATATAGTCCTTATGGCAGAATCGCTGGAGGACCTAAGCACTATGATCAATGACCTCAAAAGTGTTTCCCAATGGATAGGTCTTAAGATGAACATGGACAAAACAAAAAATCATGTTTAATGTCCATGTCACACCTATGCCGTTAGTTCTTGGGAACACTAAGCTCGAAGTTGTTGACGAGTATATTTACCTGGGACAAATAGTCCGACTAGGTAAGTCCAACTTCGACCGAGATGTCAATCGACGGATTCAACTCGGTTGGGCAGCGTTACGGAAATTACGGCACATCTTCTCGTCAGGTATACCTCAAAACTTGAAAACGAGACTGTACACCCAGTGCGTGTTGAAGTTGCCAGTGATGAAATACGGGACTGAGACGCGGTCCTTCACTGCTGGCCGGATGAGGAAGCTAAAGGTCGCTCAGCGAGCTATGGAGAGGGCTATGCTCGGAGTTTCTCTGCGTGATAAACTCAGAAATGAGGATATCCGCAGTAGAACCAGAGTGACTGACATAGCCCAACGGATTAGTAAGCTGAAGTGGCAATGGGCCGGCCATATAGCTCGAAGAACCGACAACCGATGGGGAAGAAAGGTTCTCAAGTGGCAGACTCGTACCGGCAGGCGAAGTGTAGGGCGTCCCCCCACTAGATGGAGTGACGACCTGGTAAGATATGCAGGAAGTCGATGGATGCAGGTGGCTCAGGACCGTGCTTTGTGGCATTCTTTGGGGGAGGCCTTTGTTCAGCAGTGGACTTGTGAAGGGCTGTAATGATGATGATGATGATGATTTAAAGTTAATTTATAACTTGTAAAATATTATATTTTCAGTTATTATAATAATATGTAATAATGCCCTCCAGACCGAATTTAGGCCTCGGGAGCCGCGCTTGCTACGCAATCTGAACGAACAAAACTTTCAAATCAAATACATATATTTTATGTTGGTATAGATATTATAATAGTTGTCGTGTCGCTATAAATTATTGTATCAATAAATTTTGTTGGGTTGGAAAGTCGTTCTCTCAGATAATTTATGACAAGCTTTTAACAAGTTTGTAATTGGAAATTGTTGTGTTAATGTTCATTCAAGATGTGATATTTATATTATTAGTGTTCTTAATTATGGCAGTAATATATTTTTGAGTAAATAAGCTACCTGTTTTTTTAAAATCATGCCAGTATTATTTAACGAGCTAAGTACATTAGGCACTGAGTACATTAGTCCATATATAGAGGATATATGGACTGGCTATACACCGTGACATAATAAGGCAATTTGATTTTTGCCATTTTGGCGCTGACAGCAGAAGTGAACGTCTAAGGAACTAATAATAGAGATAAGACAGTATGTCAAAACATATCGATAAAATTCTATAATCAGGCCTAACCGTAAAGTCCATGCTATTTATGATTATTTTTACATTTATTTATTGTATGGCATAATATTATAATATAATGCCATACAATGAATAAATTTGTGATACATTTTAATACCTAGGCCTTAAACGCAAGCTGTATACCTCATATAAAACCAAGATCGACGCTGCATTGGTCTATTTACGTTTTTATGCATAACTACAGAACGTATTTTGTTCCTGGTTTCAAATGAGCAAATAGCTACACATACCCGCTTCGCGGGAGCAAGAACGGATTATGTCGGACTCGCCTACTAAAGCCCCACGGTGTTTCACCTTGGCCGCACATTGGCAGGGCCACGAAAACGCTTTCAAACACATTCGCGAGCCCACCAACCCCAGCCGCCCAATAGCTGCCCCTCCTTGGTTGAGGACTACTCCTCCCTTTTTCCTTCTCAGATAAGGCACACCAGGAACACAAGGCACAAGGCTTTTTGCGGCCTCCAACTCCACCTGCAAAACAGACTCCCCCAGCATCAAGTAGTTTAGCCCCGCCAAAGTCGCGGAGGATAGTTGAATGGCGCATCACTGCAGCGATATAGGAAGAGGACTCTCCTCTAGCCGCAGCCCACTAACACATAGCCATGGGCTGAGGAGCTATTTCTCACCTTAACTCACCCAAGCTCACTAAGGATGTTAATAATTTGCAGTCATATTATAAATGTATTCCCTTGATATAATAAATTGGTCATATTTAAACAGATTTAACTAATTTACGTCTTGTAAACACAAAGTCATCATCAGGCGACCTTTCTACACTTGGCCATGGCCCTTGAATCTGTGGGAAAATAGGGAGAGAAGAAATAAAAAAGATATTCGAAACAATAATCTGATATTTTTATACTTATTTGTACTGGTACTACCAAAAAATATTGTTAGTATACTGCACTTTTTCGAAGTGGTGCGTTTCTTATGTCTAATAAAACAGTAATCTGTGAAGTTTTTAGAATAAAGATAATCTTTTTACTTCGAACGCCAATTCACAATTTTTGTGCTTTTTAGCCATAATTTTAGTATAGGTTGTAGTGTTATACTACTTACATTTCATTGTACACTAATTCTTCATTCTGTTTTGATATTCTGCATTCATGTTTTGCATCACTTTATACTATTTTTTTCATTCTGTTTTTGATTTTCTGCATTTATATTTTGCATCACCTTTATTTCTATAGGATCCTGTAACGTTTTTACACAATAACATATCATTTTACTTCGTATTTTCACACTATTTATCACTTTTAAAATAGCTGTCAATGAAGTCTTACCTTTTATGGTATTTTATTGAATTCTCTGTAACTCTACAATTTCAGGCTTCATGCACGCAGCCGTGCAAAAGTTTTTCCTATGTGAATCATATCTCATTTCATACTTAAATGTAATAATTTCTTAATAAAAGTCCAAAAACCAAAAATTGGTTTTTATGACAACTACTATTTATACCGTTGTCATGGCAATTTTTATTCAAATTCGTTACCGATATAATGTTTTATCTCGATATTTTCACATAAATACTCTTTTGCTCTAGGTCATTTACAATAAATTTCCTTTTAATTTAAATAATTTTTCCGTTCTCTCTAGAAAGATATAAAAGCCGAACAATCGGTGAAGAAATTCAGTCTTGCTTCAGTTCTCGTATCGGAAGCATCTTCTAAAGGCCTTATCCCGGGGCCGCTCAGCCCCGGGATCCTGCAAGCCTCTATCCTGCCTGAAGCCACTGGACTCTACGATCCGTTGCTCTGCCTGAAGTCGCCGGATCCTACAAAACGTTGCTCTGCCTGAAGTCGCCGAGATCCCACAAGTCTCTACTCTACCTGGAGTCGCCGGAACCTACAAACCTCTGTTCCGCCCGAAATCACCGGAACCTACAAACCTCTGTCCCGCCTGCAGTCACCGGATCCTGCAGGCCACTGCGCTGTCTGAAGTCGCTGAGGATCCTGCAAGCTCCTGTCTGGGCTGAAGTCGCCGATACTGCAATCGCCGCATTCACCTGAGGTCGTCGCCTAGAGACGCCCTCGCCTTCTCACCTACGCCGTGCGTGCTCGTACCAGGCGCTGAGAGCACACTTGGGATCTTCGGACTCAGCTTCGACACAAATCTCTTTTTTTTATTACCTTTTTTTTTTAAATAATTTGTAAATTACATCATCCATCCTCATATTCATACTCCATTTTTTTTTGTTATATAAAATTGTAAATACTCTTTTAAAAACTTAAATATATTATTGTCTTGGTCTATTTGGTTGTTTTGCTGATCGTAGGTTAGGTTTTCCTTCTCTTTTTATTGTCGCTTCACGACAGTTTGGCGCCCAACGTAAAAGTCCTCTTTCTCTCTTAATTCTTCACCTTTACTGCGCCTTGTCTAGTTCCTTTTGATTTAATTGCTTTCCCTTTTGTTCTTAACTTACTATTCATCATTCATTTACACATCCTTTTCATACCTTCAAAATTCTAAAACAAAACTTCTTCTAGTTTTTCAACTTATTTGGATTATATTTAGGCCTACAAATAACACTTCATTTACATTCATCACTCTAAGTTACATTCATCACTATAATATTTTTTATTCTAGATAACTTAGAGGTACGATTTTTAATAATATTTTTATTTCTTAAACTTAACTTTACACGTAATTATAACAATGAAAAGGGTTATTAAGTACGAATTCCTTAACAAGGCCGAACTTGAATACGAAGTGAAGATTAGATGTGAGGAACCAGCTAATACTGTTTTGCTTCTAAAAAAACAAGTTTTACGTTTAGTTGCGAATTCTCACCCTGAAGATATTCTGACTTCTCCAATTCCGATCGAGGATGACTTGTCTCAAATTGATTCTACATTGACCTATCTGGACTGTAAAATTAAAAAATTTTTACAAGGTGAAACCAAATATTTACGACTAATAGAAACTTTTATTAACCATGTTTTTACAGATTAGAGCGAATAAATACTGACTTATATCCAGACTTTAAAGCTAATTTCGAGACTTTGAAGATGAAATATGACGCTATGGCTAAACAATTCCAATCCTTGACTCCACCTTCAACTGAAAATGACGTTCCATCACTTGACCCTCCTGTTGACCCGACTGTTACGGTTGACCCGACTGTCACGGAACTCCCTCTTGTTTCTCAAACTTCTATTCAGGTCCATACCCCGTATCCTCCACCACCACCTCAATCTTTTTCTCCATCCAACGTCTTCAAAGATCTGAAAAGACACACCTTCAATGGTAAAAGCTGTCCAAGATCCTTTCTTCAAAAACTGGAAGAATACTGTATAGCTCGTGGCTTGTCCAAAGACTTGTTGATTTCACAAGCGTTTGAAATTTTCACTGACAATGCTCTTCATTGGTTCAGATTTAAATATAATCAGAATCCAAACTTAACGTGGAACGAACTTTCTTCATTATTAATCAAAGACTTTGGTGATTTTGATTATGATCACAAACTTTTAGAAGCGATTAGGAATCGAACCCAAGGTCGAGATGAACCTATTGTCATCTATATTTCCATCATGTCTGGAATGTTTTCTCGTCTTTCGAAGAAACTTTCTGAAACAGAACAATTGGAGATTATTTTGAGGAATATTCGCCCATGTTATTCTGTCTTCGTAGCTCTAAAAGACATTGACTCTATCGACTCTCTTTTGGCTACTTGCCAAAACTATGAAAAATTCCTAGACAGAGACAAACAATTTAAAGAACCAAATGTACAACAAAGTCCTCTTATTTCTGAATTCAACTACAAGCATTCCACTTCAAGTTCAGTTGACTCTTCAGATTTTTCTAATAACTCAAGACCTTCTCCTCCCCTCATGAATAAATTCACTTCATCCTACAAATACCCTTCTAGGCAAGTTAATAGTCTCTCTCAAACCAAAGCTCCTCAAGAAAGCTCCTTTTGTGTTCGCTGTCGTAAACAAGGTCATTCTTTAAACACCTGTACTCAACCACGATTCGTGATTTGTTTCAAATGTGGTCTTAAAGGTTTTAAAACTGCAGATTGCCCTACTTGTTCTCCCAAACCTAATACTAGTTCAAAAAACTAACTACTGACTTGAAAAGTAACTTAAACTTTGATAACGACGATTGGACTAATTGGATTAAAACAATTCAAAACTTCTTTTCTTGTTACAAAATCTCTTCTACACTCTACTCCAAGGAACAAGATCTTAATCGTCCATTCGTTAATGTCAAAATTTATAACTTAACTTTATCTGGTTTACTAGATTCTGGCAGTTCAGTAACTATTCTGGGTAATAATTCTCATTTGGAAATTCTTAAACTGGGCTGCAAACTTTTCAAGTCAGATCTTATTACTGTCTCTACTGCTAATAATCAAAAAATTAATTCCTTGGGTTATTTTGACTTACCTGTTCATTTTAATAATCAAACTCATTTAATTAAAGCTTATGTTTTCCCTGAAATATTTCCTTCGCTAATATTAGGTATTGACTTTTGGAGAAAATTTAATCTTTTACCTAGTGTTTTATCTTCTCTTAACTTTACAGAATCTAAATGTTCTGCTATCGAAACTAAAGATACTAAAGTTTTACCTTATGAGCATTTAACTCCTAACCAAAAGAACATCGCTAACGACATCATCCAACGCTTCAAAACAATTTCTTTTGAGGAAAAAGGTATCCTGGGAAGCACACATTTAATCACCCACAAGATTGATACTGGTGATTCTCTTCCAATCAAACAAAGATGTTATAGACTGTCTCCTGAAAAACAAAAGGCGTTAATTAATGAAGTTGACAAGATGCTGGGATGGAAGGTCATTGAACAATGCGAAAGTCCTTGGTTATCTCCAGTTCTCATCACTCCGAAGAAGAATGGTGAATGGCGTTTCTGTGTTGACAGCAGGAAGCTTAACTCAATTACACGTCGTGATGCTTATAAGTTGCCACTAATAAGCGAAATTTTGGACAACCTGAAGAATGCCAAATACTTATCAAGCATTGACATTGCAAAAGCATTTTGGGAAATTCCCTTGAATCCTGCGGATAAAGATAAAACTGCCTTTTATGTACCTGGAAGAGGTATGTTTAGATTTAAAGTAATGCCTTTTGGCCTCACCAACTCACCTGCAACTCTACAAAGATTAATGGATAGGCTGTTTACACCTGAATTTGAGAACAAGGTATTTTGCTATCTGGACGACATTGTTATTATTAGTGAGACTTTTGATGAACACATATCGCTTCTCATGAAAGTTCATGAAAAACTATCATATGCCAATCTAACTATTAACTTTGAGAAGAGTCAATTCTTCAAGAAAGAACTGAAATACCTTGGTTTTCTTGTGGACGAGTATGGTTTACGTGCAGATCCAGATAAAATAAAAGCTATTTTAGAATATCCTGTACCTACTTGCAGAAAAGAAGTACGAAGATTCATAGGCACCTGCAGCTGGTTCAGAAGATTCATTCCAAACTTTAGCACTATTGCCTCTCCACTCAACCAACTAACCTGTTCCGGGAAGAACGCTCCTAAATTTTTATGGAATTCACAAGCTGCAGCTGCTTTCCAGAAACTTAAAGAAGCCTTGGTAACTGCTCCTGTCCTTGCTTGCCCTAACTTCGAACTACCCTTCTCTGTACATTGTGATGCATCAAATTATGGCATAGGAGCAATGCTTACCCAACAACAAGATGATAAAGAAGTCGTGATTGCTTACATGAGTAAAGCACTAAATAAAAATCAACGGAACTACTCAACTACTGAAAGAGAAACATTCGCTGTAATAACTGCATTAGAACATTGGCGATGTTACCTAGACAATGGTAAAGAATTTACAATATATACTGATCATGCTGCGCTTAAATGGTTTCAGAATTTATCAAACCCATCAGGAAGACTTGCTCGCTGGACTTTACGCTTATCATGCTTTAACTTTGTCATAAAACATAAAAAAGGAAAGGATAATGTTGTTCCAGATTTATTATCAAGACATAAAAATCAAGAACGTCCTAATACACGAGAAACTTCACCTCAAGGCGTACATCCCATTACGATTGAAGAACCACCTGATCGTAGACTTGAACACTACAACAAAATTTTTCTCGGATGTTCCAACAATCCAGACGCATATCCCAACTACACTATCAGGGATAACAAACTTTACCGCTGTATCCATTCTCCCGATCGTCTAAACGATGACTTTATTTGGAAAGAAGTTCCACTACCTCAAGATAGACAGGCACTTATTGAAGCTAACCATGGTTCCCCTTCAGAACTCCATCTTGGTATCTTCAAAACATTCAAGAAAATATCATTAAAATACTATTGGCCTGGTATGTTTAAGGACATTGCTGAATTAATCTCGACTTGTGAAACCTGCTTAACCTACAAACACCCTAATCATTCTCCCTATGGTCTTATGGGTAAACCCAAAGTTTGCTCCAGACCTTTTCAAACTATATCCTTAGATCTTATGGGTCCATTGCCAATGACTCGAAGACGAAATCAGTATATTCTAGTGATTAACTGCAATTTTACTAAATATACTATGATTTTTCCCCTTAAACGTGCTACTTCAGCTAATATTATTAATGTTTTGGAAAATTCAGTTTTTCTAGTTCATGGCATTCCTCAAACTATTATAATGGACAACGCTGTTCAATTTCAGTCGCGAGAATTCCACTCATTTTTAAATTCTTATAATGTTCCTTGTATTTTTCACACAGCTTTATATTGTCCTCAGGTTAATCCTACGGAGAAGTTTAATAGCACAATTATTACAGCTCTAGCATCTCTAGTAGGAGACGATCATAGATCCTGGGACAACCATCTTGCTAAGATTCAGTACGCAATGAACAGCGCTACAAATGTAGCTACTGGTTTTACTCCAAATTTTTTAGTCTTTGGTAGGGAAACAATACCTTGTGGTTCCTTCTATACTCCAACTCAGAACCTCGAGGAATTGGTATTTATGCCTCGTGATATTTACGCGTCTAATGCTGGTCTCCTCTCATCTATATTTCACAAAGTTCAAACTAAACTTCACATAGCTCACGCTAAAAATAGCGCTCGTTATGATCTTCGTCGGTCTTTTAAAGAATTCAATGTGGGAGACACTGTTTGGCGTAAAAACCATGTTTTAAGCGATGCCGGCGCATACTTTAATGCTAAACTTGCCCCTAAGTTCATCAAGTGCAAAGTGATAGCTAAACTGTCACCACTAGTCTATGTGCTTGAAGACCCTAATGGAGTTAGAGGCAAGTGGCACATTAAAGATGTAAAATCATAAATTTTCTTAACTTTTATTTACTATTAATTTGTATATATGTATAAATATCACCATCATTTTCACCTTATTATTTTTATTTCTTTTAATTTGTTTGTTTGTTTGATGATCCAGTGTTCTTCAACACATCTTACTTTAGGTCCTCGAACTTTCGTTGGTTAATCGTCACTTTTTATTTTTATTTCAGACACATCTCGTTGGTGATGTTGCTGATCTCTGGCTTTGAGCCCTACCGCTCTGGCCGTTCTTAATCTTTACTTAAGTCATAGCGACTAAAGCTTACTTGAGGTATTTCTTTACCTTTATCTTCACTTGGGAGCAGCTGACTACTCCCTTAATTTTTATCTTCACTTAGGAGCGGTTGACAACTCCTTAAATAAGCCTGAATGTCCTTTTGAAAACACACTTCTAAGAGTGGTGTTTCTTCGACTAATTTTTTTTTCCCACACAGGAGCGGTTGACTACTCCTTAAATAAGCCTTAATGTCGTTTTGAAAACACACTTTTAGAGTGGTAGTCATTGAATGTGAACTCCACCCTTACCTGAATGCAGATGATGAATGTAAGAGATAGTATAGCTGATTTTGCCTGTTGATGCCTATTTCTGCAAAGCTGTGTTTTTATGGTTTATTTTAGAATGTATATATCAAAATTTTTGCTGAGTCAAAAATTTTCCAGGGTCGGGGGGAAAATGTAGTGTTATACTACTTACATTTCATTGTACACTAATTCTTCATTCTGTTTTGATATTCTGCATTTATGTTTTGCATCGCTTTATACTATTTTTTTCATTCTGTTTTTGATTTTCTGCATTTATATTTTGCATCACCTTTATTTCTATAGGATCCTGTAACGTTTTTACACAATAACATATCATTTTACTTCGTATTTTCACACTATTTATCACTTTTAAAATAGCTGTCAATGAAGTCTTACCTTTTATGGTATTTTATTGAATTCTCTGTAACTCTACAATTTCAGGCTTCATGCACGCAGCCGTGCAAAAGTTTTTCCTATGTGAATCATATCTCAATTCATACTTAAATGTAATAATTTCTTAATAAAAGTCCAAAAACCAAAAATTGGTTTTTATGACAACTACTATTTATACCGTTGTCATGGCAATTTTTATTCAAATTCGTTACCGATATAATGTTTTATCTCGATATTTTCACATAAATACTCTTTTGCTCTAGGTCATTTACAATAAATTTCCTTTTAATTTAAATAATTTTTCCGTTCTCTCTAGAAAGATATAAAAGCCGAACAATCGGTGAAGAAATTCAGTCTTGCTTCAGTTCTCGTATCGGAAGCATCTTCTAAAGGCCTTATCCCGGGGCCGCTCAGCCCCGGGATCCTGCAAGCCTCTATCCTGCCTGAAGCCACTGGACTCTACGATCCGTTGCTCTGCCTGAAGTCGCCGGATCCTACAAAACGTTGCTCTGCCTGAAGTCGCCGAGATCCCACAAGTCTCTACTCTACCTGGAGTCGCCGGAACCTACAAACCTCTGTTCCGCCCGAAATCACCGGAACCTACAAACCTCTGTCCCGCCTGCAGTCACCGGATCCTGCAGGCCACTGCGCTGTCTGAAGTCGCTGAGGATCCTGCAAGCTCCTGTCTGGGCTGAAGTCGCCGATACTGCAATCGCCGCATTCACCTGAGGTCGTCGCCTAGAGACGCCCTCGCCTTCTCACCTACGCCGTGCGTGCTCGTACCAGGCGCTGAGAGCACACTTGGGATCTTCGGACTCAGCTTCGACACAAATCTCTTTTTTTTATTACCTTTTTTTTTTTTAAATAATTTGTAAATTACATCATCCATCCTCATATTCATACTCCATTTTTTTTTGTTATATAAAATTGTAAATACTCTTTTAAAAACTTAAATATATTATTGTCTTGGTCTATTTGGTTATTTTGCTGATCGTAGGTTAGGTTTTCCTTCTCTTTTTATTGTCGCTTCACGACAAGGTTCAGTTGGAAACCTGTTGATCAATAAATATTTGATATAATTATCTGTCTTCGTCCACTTTGGTTGTTAACAAATATGGGTAGAAAAGAACATCGATAAGTATTATAGACAAGGAACTCGACAACCCTATTGAATTTTATTGTTTATCAAAACTCCGTAAAATAAAGCCAAACATGTTGATAATGACGACATAAAAATTAATAAAAAAATTTAATTACCTGTATTATTAAATAGTTTAAATTTGTTTAATATTAGCTGCTTTTTACGTGGTAGAGCCATCCTGCAGCTATATTAGTACTAGTGTAGTTGTAGTATTAGTATAGTTGTAGCACGAATTGGTTGGCTCGACCGGGGAAGGACCACGCTCTCACATAATACCAGCGTAAAATAGCAGCTTAACGCTGCTGTGTTTCGTATGGTAGTGTAGAGAACCGGAGACACGTTTTACTGGAAATGAGGCATTCCATCTTAGTTCTCACGGGTGACAACGCATCTGCATTTTGATTCGCAAACGAGGATAGATGTAGATGTCTATGGGCCACAGCAACCGTTTACCATCATGTGGACTGTGTGCTCGTTTGGCGCCCTTATCCTATAAAAAAAATTAACTTACTTGTGGAATGTTATCCTACTTTCCTTTTGGTAACGAGTTTTAAATATTACGCACACTCTCACCATTACTAAAATTAATTCTTATTATGTAACTAAAATTAAACAACCAAAATACTTTTAGTTTATTAGTTTTTAAACCATTTTAAAGTTCAAAATACAGAGATATGATTTAAATAACACAACACACTTTGGCATAATATGTCAATTTTACTTCCCGGTACGAACAATGAGGGCGTTTCAAATCGGCAGAAGCATTTTGTATGGTATAGTCAGTCCAGCGTACTTGTATATATACAGGTCAGTGATATTAGGTAAAAAAGTAATCTTCTATTTATGCGACTAATAGTTCGGCTTACGAAGAACCGTAATAGTTCAGGTGATAAGATATTTATTTTGTTTCGTGGTAACCGAGCAAGTTGAGTTCGGTTCGGTAGAAAGTAAATTGTCAATAGCATTTATACGTACAAATTTACTACTTGATCAGTGCTGAAGGAAAATATTGTGAGAAAATCTGTATGTCTGAGAAGTTAAATAAATATGTATTTTAAGGTAACGTGGAGTCCACCAACGTGCATGGGGACAGCGCAGCGGACTCTTCTTTGTCTTAAAACCCTTTTAGAAGGAAGATCAGGCTGGTGCACGAAGTAACCAAATCTCATCTTAAGATCAGGAAATGTTTTAAGAAGGTTTAATATGGATTTTTGTTCTTCCTATTTAACTCTGAAATTTTTATTCAATAGTATATATATAACATGTGACATAACATGTAATCGACTGTTTTGAGTGGGTTCCTATTATTATAAGTTTAATTATTTTACTCTTTTGAATTGTCTCAGGAATATCATATTATGTTCAAGGTATGCGTGGTAGAGTCACGCTGCAGCTATATTCTGGGTGTAGCACAAAATGAGTCAGCTCGACCGGGGTGGGACCATGCACTCACAGAATACCAGCGTAAAATAGCATTTAATGCTGCTCTGTTTCGAATGGTGAGTGTAGAGAACCAGAGACCCTTTTTAGTGAAAACGAGACATTCCATCTCAGACCTCAGGGGTGAGAACGCATCTGCATTTTGATTCTTAATTGAGGATATATGTAGATGTCTATGAACAGAATATAATAGAACAGAATAGAATAGTTTTTTATTCAATATAGATCACATGTGTAATTCCTATTGAAAGTGATTTTTTAATTTAACACTAGTTCGAAAAAAATACTCTGTCCTGGGAAGAACCAGCAAGCAACACAGCGGGACTTTTTTTCTTAAGTAAATTTACATTAATAGTTGTACGAAGTATTTACAAAATTTATTTAAACTGCTTGCTAGCGACCACCTCATTCCCAGGGGTTATTATCAGCCATATATTCATTTAAATTATAATAAATCTATATATACAGCTTCAGCTTAACAACCATTTAAACTTGGTAATAGTAAGAGCGTGTACACTTTCCGGGACCATGTTGTAATAGCGTATATATTGCTCCTAGAATGAATTACTGACTCTGTGGAGTCGAGAAACCAGTATCACTAGCTTATATTTGTTCCTAGTGTTTACATAATGTATGTCGCTTTTTTTACTAAAACTACCTTTGTTTTTGTAAACATACATCAAATTTTCATAACTATACTGGGAGGCCAAAGTTAATATATTTATTTCTTTAAATGTATCTCTAAGAGTCGCTCACGGTGTTAGGTTGCAAATAGCTCTAATGGCCCTCTTCTGTAAAAGAAAATAGTTTCGGAATCATTCGCATTTCCCCATAGCAAAATCCCGTAAGACATTTTGTTATGGAAATAACTAAAATAAACTAATTTAGCTGTCTCGACACTAGTGAGACCTCTAATCTTTTTTACAGCATAGGCTGCAGAAATTAGTCTACTGCTAGTTTGGATATATGGGGGCCACACTGAAGCTCTGCTTCGAGAGTGATGCCAAGAAAAACAGTGGATTCAACAGGGCTCAGTTCTTTCCCATTTAAAAACACATTGGTATTCAGGTTTATATTATTCGATGTTGTAAATTTAATACATTTAGTTTTATTTCCGTTAAATGTAGATTATTTTAGTTAAACCAATGCACTAATTTTGATATAGCATTATTCACTTCCTAATATTTAAATGATTGACATTTAAGTTTAAAATCAAGGAAGTATCATCAGTATTTAAGTTTTTTACAGTGGTAGAGCCACGCGGCAGCTTTTGCTGTCGCACGGATGGGCCGGCTCGAACCGGGGTGGTACCACGACCTCACAGAATACCAGCGTGAAGTAGAGGTTTACCTCTGCGTTTCGCTGGGGAGTGCAGGTGGCCGGAGGCCCTTTTTACTGGAAATGAGGCATTCCATCTTAGTCCTCACGGGTGACAACGCATCTATATTTTGATTTGTAATAGAGGATTGATGTAGATGTCTATGGGCCGCAGCAACCACTTACCATCGGGTGGACTGTGTGCTCGTTTGTCACCCTTATCCTATAAAAAAAAGTAAATAATACGATATCATAATTATCCCATACAAGGTAAGGTTAGTCATTAATATACACTAGAAATAGGGATGGGCCGAGAATGGAGCCTTGAGGGACACCCATTAGTACAGGTGACCCGGAAGAACTTACCATTGATAATAACTTTCTGCATTCTATTACTTAAATATAAAATAATAAGTTTAAGCGCTGTGTTTGTGACACCATAGTACTGTAGTTTCCTAATTAATTTCTCATGGTGAACAGAGTCGAAGGCTTTGGAATGGTCACAAGATAAACCCAAAGTATTCTCTTAATTCTACCACAAAAATATGTTTAATAAGCTCAACTCCAGCGTGAGTTGTCGAGCGACCCCTTGCAAAACCGAATTGATTTCTATGAAGCAATTTATTTATATTAAAAAAGCTTAACATCTGATCTTAATTTAATTTTTAAAAAATTTTACTTAATATTGGTAGTTCAGAAAGTGGTCGAAAATTGGCAGGGTCTAATATACTACTAGATTTAAATAAATCTATGACTTTACTTTGTTTCATTAAAACAGGAAACACACCAGATTTGACGCTTGTATTAAAAAATTGTGGCTAGATAATGTGCTATAGTATTTAATATTATAGATGCGATAACTTTAACGGAAATCCCCATAAGTTTGCCGTTTTCTTAACATCAATACTTTTAAAATATTTAACGACATATTTTGGCAATATTCTATGGAATTTCAAAGTATTTGAACAAGGCTTTACGTTTTCTTTGCAATGATTCGGCGTCAGTAGGAGATGAATTTAATGATTTTGTGGTCAAAAAAGGAACATCAGTAAAATGTTCCTCAAAAGCCACGGACCACAGCATCCACTCACTCTATATAAGTATTAGATTATTACTTTGAATGTTTTTATTTCTTTTCTCCTTACTTGCCCCTAGATTCAATGGCTATAGCCAAGTGCAGAAAGGTCGCCTGATAATGGATTTGTATTTACAAGACGTCAATTTATTAAATCTGTTTAAATGTGACCAATTTATTATATCAAGGGAGCAAATTTATATTGGGACTGCAAAATTATTAATGTTCTTAGTGACTTTGCGTGAGTTAATGTGAGAAATAGCTCCTCCCTGAACGGGTTCCCGCCTTGTCGTGGGGGAGGGTGGGAGTGGGTTAGTAGCCGTGGCAATACAAATGGCTGGCTTGAAGTGAAGGGCTGGACCAAGGAGCCCACTTTAAGTGGGCTGCGGCTAGAAGGGAGCCCTCTCTCTATATCTCTACAGTCGAGGTGTACCACTTGGTGTTTTCAAGTGCTCGTTTTTTTCTGGCTAAATGGCCTCTACATATCGCGCTCGAGGAGTCCGTTTGGCAGGTGCAGTAAGAGGCCGCGAAGGGTAATGCGCCTTGTATTCCTGTTTCGCCTTATCTGAGAAGGAAAAGAGAGAGGAGAAGTCCCCAAAGAATGAGGGTTTCTCACTGGTGGGGCCGCGAAAGTGTTTGAAAGGGTTTCCGTTGCCCTGCCAATGTGTGGCGAAAGTGAAAAATCATGGGGTTTTAGTAGGTGCGAGTCCGGCATAATCCGTTCTTGCCCCCGCAAAGCGGGTTTGCGTAGCGTTTCTTCATTTGAAACTAGGAACAAAATTCGCTCTGCAGTTACGAATAAAAACGTGGATAGAACAACGCATCGTCGTTCTTGGTTTTATATGAGGTATAAAACTTGCGTCTAATGTCTTTATAGGCATTATATTAATATAATACATAAATAGAATGGATGTTACGGGTCGGCCTGGGTATAAAGCTTTTATCTATCTATTTTGTCACACTGTCTTATCTCTATTATTAGTTCCGTGGACGTTAACTTCTGCAATCATCGCCAAAATGGCGAAAATCAAATCACTTCATTATGTCAATGTGTATAGCCAGTCCGCATATAGAGGTCAGTTGTTTGTGAACATTTGTTTCCTGGTACTCGTACAGTGCATAGCATTGTTTCGCAAGAAAATGTAAAGGAATCTTATCTAAATAGATATTTATACCGACTTGGTCTTCTTGAGGACTTTATTACACTTATATAAAGAATATGAAACCGATCAGTGTTTGCGGTTACACCTTTACGAAAATTATCATTTAAATAAAACCATTTTTTAAAACGACTTCAAATAATTTAAAACAAAAATTTTGTACAGCCGACTTCAATATAAGTTGTTAAGGATAACTCAAAAACTATTGGTCTGTCCTTAATCAAATGGGACCACAGGAAAAGTACCAGCTTTCAAATAAAAATAGAATCATCGAAATCGGTTCACCCAGTAAAAAGTTATGAGGTAACACACATAAAAAAACATACTGTCGAATTGAGTACAGACGGTACTAATTTGATCAAGGTCAGATCAATAGTTTTTGAGTTATTCTCAATAACTTATATCGAAGTCGGCAGTAGAAAATATTTTTTTTTAAATGATTGGAAGTCGGCAGATAAAAGCAAAATGTTTTTGAGTTTGGTATGGTAAGTGACAAAACGGGATCCTTTTTCTGGTAACGGGACATTCCACCTTAGTCCTCAGTGGTGACGATACATATGTTTTTAAAGTGAAAACTTCTTTAGCTGTGTTGAGCGATTTTTGATAGGTAAAAAACTTACAGGTTCGCGTCACCGATGACCTCGACATGCTTGCGCGCAACACGTCACGTGCATGTCTACTACGCGACGCTTAGTACAGCGGTCTGTGTCTCTATGACTGCCTCTGTTTTTTTAAATCTAAATCGAGGATAAATAAAGGTGTCTATGTGCCACAGCATCCACTTACCATCAGTTGGACCGTGTTCTAGTTTGCCACCTTTACTTCTATAAAAAAAAAGAAATAAAGAAAGCCTTTTATTGAGAAAGGAACATTTTATTCCTTAGCTTATTTTTTTTTCATAACATACTTGTAATGTGTACGTATCATGGTGCCCGACAACAAATTTAATCAACGTTTTATAGTACGATTTTGCTTCGATGCAATATTTACTCAACATAATTTAAAATTAAAAATTTTGTACAGTCGACTTCAATATAAGTTATTTAAGAATAACTCAAAAACTATTAGTCAGACCTTGATCAAATTCATATGGGACTACACGAGAACTATCAGCTTTCATATAAAAAAATAATCATCGAAATCGGTTCACCCAGTTCAAAGTTATGAGGTAACACATATAAAATAAAACGTACAGTCGAATTGAGTACCGTCTCCTTTTTGGAAGTCAATTTGTAGGATTTTTTTTTATGTATATTCACCGATTACTCAAAGACGCCTGGATCGATTTGGAAAATTCTTTGGTCCCATTTTAATTTTATCGAAATCGGTCGAGGGGTTTTAAAAGATCAACAATAACTTGTATTCATATTGAAGACGTTTGTACAAAATTTTAAATTTACCACTTGTATACAGTGGCATTTTAAATAAATTAAACCGTAATATTCTACTGGAGTGAACGTGGAATATTCAGGAATTTGTTTAAATTATAATTAAATCGAAGGGTTTTAATCCAGCTCAACGGCACCCATGAGGATTAGGGCATCGTTGTGGCGTTCAAAGACGTTGGACGGAAATGAAATGCAAATTTGTCAGAAGTAGCTAATTTACATATATTGTTTTTTAACATTGTTACAGAGACAAACGTAATAAAGTAAAACGTAACTAGCCAACGTTAAACAACAGCATAATTTTGCTATGTTGCGTATGTTGAGTTGGAGAGTTTTGAAAACCTTTTTACTGGTATCATGATATCTTAATTCTCAGCGGTGACGAATCATTTGTATGCTATATTTTTTACTCTTATAAAAAAGAAAGAGGTATGTAAGGATCGTGACACTTGGCGATCTGTTCTCTCTGGCTACCCCGTCAGGGATTGTGCGCGAAGATAAGTAAATAAGTAAGTTATAAAAGAAAAACAACTTCAAACAAAGAACGCCGCAGATGTGTTTTGTAATTGAGGGCTGTATAGCTGCTGCCGCCCTGGGGCCCCAGAAACAAAAATGTCACACAGTCTCAGGTGGATGAACACCTGAGACCGGAAAATAAAAAGCCCTAATTTTTGCGAATACGAGTCTTTTATAGTGCTTACTTAAATTAATAATAAATCAAAATAATGTATTTTGTTGTAATATTTATCTTTACTCCTGGCAAGTGTGTTATGCAGAGTATAATATCTTTTGTCAGAACTTGTAATGCTACAGTCTTCATTATATTTTTATCAAGAGCTTTCGGTTAAAACTGTTTTTAGATTATATTCAGAATCCTTCTTTTGCACAATACCGCCTCCTTAAATCTACCGCCCGAGGCCGGTGTAAAATAGATTGGAAGGTGTAACTAACTCCAACGTATCACTCGACAGAAAAAGAGCCTTTCTTAATTTTCTTTAACAGTGCGTAAAAGTCCACTGCTGGGTACAGGATCCATCTCCCGTTGCCAGAAAGATTTGCTTCAATCACCTCGCTTGACAGATTATCAACCACAGCAGCACACGTCTCGCAGCTTAGATGCTGCGGTTTATTACTTTATATTTATTCACTAAAATTTTGATTATATTTAAATCGTCTAAGTGTGTAGTAGTAACCGTGCTGAGGGATTCATAAGAGCTATTTCTGGACTTTTTAAACGTTTTTTTTTATAGGATAAGGGTGACAAACGAGCACACAGTCCACCTGATGGTAAGTGGTTGCTGCGGCCCATAGACATCTTCATCTATCCTCGTTTGCGAATCAAAATGCAGATGCGTTGTCACCCGTGAGGACTAAGATGGAATGCCTCATTTCCAGTAAAAAGGGCCTCCGGCCACCTGCACTCACCAAGCGAAACGCAGAGGTAAACCTCTACTTCACGCTGGTATTCTGTGAGGTCGTGGTACCACCCCGGTTCGAGCCGGCCCATCCGTGTGACAGCAAAAGCTGCCGCGTGGCTCTACCACTGTTAAAAAGATTGTCAAAGTGATTTGAAAACTCCAGACTTTGTATGCTCCTACTCACATCAAAATTACTGTCAGAAGCGTGTAAATAGTTCATGTCACTGTGAAAGAGCCCGCGGGTAAAGTGCAGTAAGCTTAATTAATTACGTATATCCGGAACGATTTCAAATGCAATGCGTTCATATCGAGAGGAGATAATGAATCCCTTTCTGCTACCACCACATGATAATAGTTGTAAAAGTAAAGTAAAAAGTAAAGCTGCAGCCTCTATACGTCCCCTATTTCTATTAAAATTTCATTGGCGTTGGCGGGGACTGAACCCAGATTATTTGCGTACTGTGAAATTTACAAAGAGCGCTTGACATTGAGTAGCACGACTCCTGGTACACTGGTACGCCTGGTGTATTTTATTTGATTGGAAATTTATCTATGTTTGATGATGATTGTCTTTATTACAGAAAACACGACTCTGGGCCTCATGATACTCTGGTACACCTGGAGTATTTCTAAATGAAGCCAAATACGAGACTAGTTGAATTTAATATGGGGTAGAATATTCTTTTACGCTGTCACTACTCGGTAAAGTTATTTTTCATTCACAAGAATTGAGGATTTAAACTTTACTATATTGATAATTATTAATAAAATGACAAGAAGCTAATACCTATTATGGCTGCATAACAATTCAGTCGGCACGACTGGGGAAGGACCATGCTTGTACAGAACACCAGCTTAAAGAAGAAGCTAGCAGTATATTATAATGCTGTTAAACGAGATTTTTTATGCTGAATAATGAGAAACGGAGATCTTTTTAACTCGCAACGAGGCTTTCCATGTTAGCTGTCACGGGTGAAACGCATCGAAATTTGGATCCTTATTAACATATACTCGTAAGTCGTAAGTAATTGCAATTGCTTCCACTTACCATCAGATAAAGTATGTGCTATTTAGTCACCCGTACTTGTATAAAAATTACAATGGCCTATATTTAACACTAAACTCAATCTTAATTTAAAAAAAGATGTATGTATGTATTTAACTATCATAAATATTTGATATAGAAAATATCCATACGTTGCAGTAAGGGACAATGTATATCTTTATTCGCTTCCATTTTAAAAATTAAAAACATTGTAGCCGTGAATTTGCTATTTTGAATAAAAATGTGAACATTAAAATTCACGAGTTTTCTGTTCCCATTGCTCTGCACAAAACTAATCAAACTATGCGAACAGTAAATGGTAGTTATTATAATGTTACATAAAGAAGTTAAAATTGTCAATTTAAGGCAAAGTAGAATTGTAACGAAATCTCATAACTATATGGCTGTAAGCAACATTTTTTACCGAGCGGGCCTAAGGGAGCCTAAATCCTATCTTGATGGATTACTGCTAGACAGCTTGGAACTATGTTTTTTTGTGGAGTTTGAAACACCAAGTTATACGAGAGGGTCACCAGATTTTCTAGCAGGGATGCTGTGCTGCCCCGAACCGACATGACGCTAACTTAATAGATTTGTATCCATAAGTCTTATACCATTTTTCTTTTCTTTTGCACACTGCACTAAGTCACATTTAACTTTTAAATATTGTATATATCTGGTATATATCGTTTAAATGTCAGAATATGAACATGAAATAGAAACGCCCGTAGACATTGCGGTAACAACTTTTGAGATGCGCAACTCCAATGAATTCTCAAAGCTGTCAAGACTTCAATAAGTTAAACGAAGGGACTTCAAGTGGCTAGATACCTCTTTGATGTGCTATGTTTTAAAATAAGGAAACGTTTGAAAATATAGCACATCAAAGACTGAATAAGAGTCAATTTTCATTATTACGTTATTTGCATTTAGGACTTAACTTCATTCAGTTGGAATAATTTTTTGCAATATTATTATTTAATTTGCATAATTATATGCAATGACATTTGAATATTATTAAACATTTAACTTTACAGTGCGGAATTTTTGGGATTAATATTCTTTTTTGCTTTCCTCTCTTTCTTCTGCCCTCTGTACGCCTTTCTGTAATTGTTTTAACTAAGTTATGTCATGTAAGGCTTACATTTTATACATTCATGTTAAATACATTTTGGTTACAGGTAACATATAAATAAATGTGATAAAATATGTTTTAAAATAAAACCTTATTATAATTGTTACTTACAAAGTTGAGAATATAAGTATATAATTTTAGAATTTTATAACAAAAGAACGCAGGAAACAAACGAGTAGTTAACTTGGATGCTTACGCTGATGACTGAATTGTTGCCAAATTTTTTTTCTTAATTTTGCTGCAGTAGTTACGAACCACATTTTTAATGTTGTATTGTAAACTTTCTGAAGTAATGTAAAGATCTTTTTTGTAAAACCTTTGCACAAGACCTTTACTGGCGTCTTACCTGCATCCAGGACTTGATGAGTTTGACAAATTCTATTAAATAAGGGCAACAAATGTTAATAAGGGTTATTTTCATATAACAACCTTTATAATGGTAGTGTGTAACGAATGTTCATGTTAATGTGAACATGTTATCGTAATGATGAAAAGACATTATTAGTTCTTTCTTTCCTTTCCTTAGTCCTCAGCAGTAACAACGCATCTGCTATTTGATTCTTAATCGAATATATATCGAATATATATGTACTTAGCATCAGGTGGCCTGTGTGGTCATTTGTAGCGAAGTCATTCGTTTGGTAGCGGCAGAGAATCAAATATCACATATAGCTCCGTGATTGTCGTAAGAGGCGATAATGGCCAAGATAAGAAAGTTCTTAGTTGCATCATATGGCATTATAACCAGCTGCGCCAGACGTAAAATTCCAGCAGTGGACTTTAATGAACTGTAAGATATAAGTTTGTGTAAAAAGTAAACAAGACAAATTAGATCTCTTTTTATTAACGAGTCTGAGTTGACAAACAGTAGCAATAAAACTTAAACGGTCGCCGAGAAACTTTTGCCATAGTGCGAGTATGTTTTTCTCATCATTGTTTTTATAGTTAAGTCTGAAGCCTGATCCTGATCCTTTGTTATTTAAGTGGAAGTGGATGCTGTGGTTCATAGATAACTACCTACATCTATCCTTAATTAAGATTCAAAATGCGTAGTCATCCCTTAGGACTAAGACAGAATGCTAATTGCTAATAAAATGGGTCTCCGGTTCTCTGCACTTACCATAAGAAACACAGCAATATTAAGGAGCTATTTTACCCTGGTGTTTCTTATGGGCGTGGTCCTTCCACGGTCGAGTGCAGCGTGGCTCTACCACGTACAGAATATATTTATAACAACTTTATCAGGTTTCCTAATAGTTTAGTTGTTTAACCAAAAATTTGTTAAAATTTTGCCATAAATACTTTGTTAAAATTATATAGATATTACATATATGACAGTATTATAAAGGGATGAAAATAAACGCAAAATCAACTCTATTGCTTACTAAGACGAGGTTTTTGAACGTTACATGATATATTCACAATTAACTTAGATAAAAAAAGCGCTTAGCTCCTGAGCTACCACAGGTGTAATTATTAATAATATGAACTTTAATATTAAAAACTGTAATAATAAATAAAAAACTAAAACTAGTAACTTAATTATCACACAGTCCTACTCCCCGCAGTATCGTGCCAAGAACGCTGGCTGCGTTTCCCCGCTGAATGGCTATACTTAGCCTTGGAGCGAGATAAGAACCAGCCCTCTTATAACCAGCAGCAACGACCAGTCGCGTTTAGAGTTCCTTTAGGAACTTCATTGCACCTTGACCCCACGGACCGATAGTCTCTAGAGCAAATGGCTCAAATATGTAATCATATGCCCCCCCCGGCTCTAAGCGAGGTATGACTGAGATGGGAGGCCACCAAAGTGTCTACGCAAGTAGCATCCCACACTAGCGCTTTACCTCTCTCCCAAGGGACCAATGTCTTACCGTCAGGTCTCTTGCCATCGTCTCTAAATATTCCACAAGTCTCTAAAATCGATGGAACATTTATACATAAAAGAGCCCTTCGGATGACATCGTTCAAAGAACCGTGCCGTGAAAACCTACCAGCACTTTTCTTACATGAAAGTCCGTGGATCCCAAACTTGTCGATACTGCTACCACAGGGGCACCAATGGGGTTGACAAATCGTCGCTTCTAGTCGGATTCCTACGGCAATGCGCAATCTTTCCCCATCAAGAAATGTAACGTGCATAAAGCGTGTAACCAGTTACTCGATGCCTTAGTCGAAAAAGCTAGAAGGTGTGCCTGATCTTGGTCACTATGGAAATTATGCAACAAATCTTTTTGCACGCTCTGTACCAACGAAATATCCCCCTGTTTTTGTTGGTTAACTTCCAGTGGAACATTTTCGCCGGGACAGAGCGTTCGCCATGTCTGCCTTGCCTCCGTAGCAAAGCACAGGTCTACATTATTATTTAAAATTATGTTACATAACTCACTAATACTATGCACGGAATCAAGGAAAGCAGGCAATGTAACGCTAGAAAGATTTCACACACCAATACCACCAAATTTTATAAATAAATTAGCTTGAGTCCAAGCTATTGTATTTAAATTTAAATTTAGAATTTTCCCTTTAATTGACTGATTGTCTTTAATCAAATTTTAGAGAAGGAAGACAATGACTACATAATTATATTTGTCGGATAGAATTTGAAATAGGGTCTCCACTAAATAAAAAGAGACCAAGGATGTAGGCGTCATATTCGACAGCAAACTCTCATTTATACCGCATAGGTAATATATTACAAAACGTGCCACTAAAATTTAAATAAAACTAATTTTACGGATTTTATCGCGTATATTAACTTATTTTACATTCCTGACGTTTCAAGCACTTTACTGCACCCATGGTCACGGGGGGGACTGAGGTGTATGACGTCCCAATGTCATAGTTAACCACGGCTACCTCCAGATTAAAAATTATTAATTTTTGTTCCGATCTACGCAGTATGAACTTACAGTATCATGAAGTTTTGCAGTTGTATGCTTGGGTTGGGATTTAATTTTATTAATTATGGGATCCCAAGCAGATGGTAGCACCCAGCCATCTTCTCTAGTGAAATTAGGATGTTTCTTGATTTCAATAGCCTCGCGAATCATCCTTGGAAGGAATCGGTGTTCTTTAGCGAGGATTTGTGGTCTATCAAATCTAATGTAGTGACGGGGGCGATCCTGTACGTGTTCACAGACTGCAGACTTCCCGGAGCATCTATTCTTCCCTAGCGATAAAATCCGTAAAATTAGTTTTATTTAAATGTGTAGTGTTCGCGTAAATATAATAAATCATTATGTGCCACCAAAATGTTAGGATCTTTACAGAACTTTATGCTTAGAATGGATACAAAAAAGATTCATGTGGCATTTAGTATACCTACTCTAATCGAATTATAAAAAAATACAAATTTTCTTCGTATAAATACAGCTATCATTTTTCAAAATTACATCTTGCTTACTCTAAAGAAGAGTAATAATTAAATAACAAAATTGACTGCCCTCAACTGTTGAATAAGATAAAATTTCGCGTTCCTCTTAGCTACCCCCGTAGCAGAATGATTCCTCTTAGTACCTCTTACCACCTCTTCGTAGAACGATGTTTGGCGTGAATTCCCCGATCTCTTAGTTGAGTAGATTGATCAATGAACTTTTTAACGTTCTAGTTTGCTGTAATTATATATTATTTTTGATGTTTATTCCATCGTATTTTGTAATTACCTAAAATTGTTTGTAGGATTTAAAGTAATGCCCGTAGGTTAATAGTTATAATTTTAACAATGTATACACACGTTGGTGATGCTTTTATAAATAAAAAAGATAATACCCACTTAGACGTACTTCTAAGCAGAAATGAAGTCCTAACACCTAACTATTTTATGTCGGGAAAGAAATTATAATAGTCGCGTCGCTATAAATTATTGTAACAATAAATTTTGTCGGGTTGGAAGGAATTTGCCTATGGTAATTTACTACATACCGTAAGAAGCTTGTAATTAGAAATTGTTGTGTAAATATTTAAACCAGCAGTGATATTTATATTATAAATTTTTTAAATTATGCCAGTATTACAACATGGTATTTATATAATATATTTATTAAATATGCCACTCATTTTCAAACTTTGCTAGTATTATTTTCTATGTTATCTTGACAAAAATATAAGCTTGAAGCGTCAGTAGCCCAATGGCAGGGAGCGGACCGCAAACTCGTAAGGTTTGACATCTGTCGTGAACCGTTTCTAACACAAGTATTTTGAAGCTTACCAGAAGTGGTTAAAAGAAATATTAGTAATGTTTAATAGCATTACTAGTATTTAAAAAAATAATAAAAAATAATACAGTGTAGATAACTAGCAGCAGCAGCAGCAGCAGCAGCAGTAGTAGAAGTATTAAAAGTAGTGTTAGTTGTAGTAGTAGTGTTAAAGAATTTCTTCTTTTTACAAAAAAAAAATAAATTAAGCCGTTTAATTTTAGGACGTAACATTCTAATGGAGTGTGCGTGAAAAATTTTGGGAAATTGAGTCACTTATAAAAAAACGTAGAGTTTTAAGGGTTTTAATCTAGCTCAACGGTACCCATGAGAATTAGGGCACATTTATGGCGTTATACGACGTTGGACGGAAATGAAATGCAAATTGGTCAGAAGTAGTTAATATACATTGATGTTTTTTTAAATATTATTGAAGAAACAAACGAGCTAATAGCCAGTGTACACGCCCCTAGTTGTCCGACAAAGGTCAAATATCCCGGGGCCCATCAGCGGTAGATTCGACGGACAACTAAGGGTGGGGCTCGAAATGCCTATGGATAATCAATATATAAGGACTAGGTAATTAATTCGACTTACCTGGTTCAGAAGCGAAGACTGGCCACAAGGCTCGGTCAGGCGGTAGGTGTAGTGTATGTAAGTAGTGTGCGAAAAGGTGTGTATGTGTAACCTGACTAAACCCTTTTAATCGGCAGCAACCCTGACTCCGGCACCGCCCCACGGTGTGGTATACTCCAACGGCGTCACCTCGACGTCACTCAAAGTCTAGTGTCCCTTAGCACAAATCTATAATCTAATACGAACGCTGTTTCTCGCGGGTCACAAAGTTTAGCGTTTTTAACCAACACAGGAAAATATCTCCGAGTTACATGAAATGCCACAAAGCAACTCGTCGACGCAAATTAATATTGTCAAAGAACTTCAACCAGCAATCACTTACTAAATAAACAACTTTTTAAAGACTTGGAAGACAATGAGGATAGAATAGAGATAAAATACAAGAAAAAGTCCAGGAATCCGCATACATCCCACATTGTACAGAAAGTCTCGCCCCAGTTATGGACTCGCCTCATAGAAGCTGAAGTGATTCACGTGGATCTCCAACGTGTGAGGGTGGCAGACTAGTCCCCACTTGTCCAATGCTCACGGTGCTTGGGATATGGACACACCAAGCGCCTATGCAATGAGACTACAGAGGTCTGCAGTCACTATGGAGGCCCACACTTTAGGACAGAATGCGCCGACTGGCTCTCCGGTGAAAAACCATCATCCAGAAATTGCATAAAGGCAAGAATGGATATTAAAGACCACAATGCGTTCAGTTCAGATTGCCCGGTGAGAAGGAAATGGAAAGCCTTAGCACGATCCACCGTAGCTTATTGCTAAGGTGGTCTCAAGGTCTAACAGAAACCTCTACACCGGCAACCACTAATATCACGCGATACAGGTAAACCTCCAAAGAAGCGAGTTAGCCACGGCCGAAATGATTACAGAGGCGACCTGGAAAAATATATCATTCGCACTGGTCTAGGAACCCTACATAGGTCGTATTGAGGAGATGAAGAAGTACCCAGGGACACGAACAATACAATGTCACCGAGAACCCAACACCGAAAAGATGATCAAGGCAGCCATTGTATTGTTCGACGACACCATTAACATAATCCAGTGTCCCGATCTAACAACGGAAAACATAGCAGTCGCCAAGTTGAGGACAGGGACCTGGGAGATGGGAGTGGTGTCTGTCTATCTGGAGTGCAACAAACCAATCGTTCCATACTTGGACACGATCGAAAAGGCCGTGGAAGCTTTGGGGAATGTAAACGTGATATTTGGTGGAGGCGTGAACGCATAGAACACCTGGTGGGGAAGCCGTGAGACGGATAGTAAAGGAATGGAGGTGCCTGCCAAGCTCGACGAATTGGAGCTTCACCTACTCAACAGGGGAACTGATCCCACCTTTGACACCATCAGGGGTGGGAGAAGGTTTACCAGTTGTGTGGACATAACTACCTGTTCGATGAGCCTGCTAGGGAGGGTAGAAAACTGGAGGCTATCTGAAGAGATAACTGGTTTGGACCACAGGGCAATACTATTCGACATCAACTTAGAAAAATCAATTGGCACCGATAGAACAACAAGAAAATTTAACACTAAAAAGGCAAACTGGAGCGAGTTTCGTGAGAAACTCCTCCATATTTGGAGCAGAAAATCAATTAATAAAATAGAAATAGACAAGACAGAAACCAGAAAAGAACTGGAAACAAAAATAATAGAAGTGACAAATGCAATAATAAAAGTGTGTGAAAAATATTTACCCAAATTAAAAACAAAAAACGCATGGGGTTGCCCTGGTGGACCGAGGAGTTGACAAAGCGCAAGAAGGAAGTCTCCAGACTAAAGCGTCGTATATCATATGCAGCACCAATTCGTCGAGAGTGGGTTGTGGAGCAGTACCTTAATACAAAGGACGAGTACACCATCAGGAAGTCAAAAGGGTTCAAACTTCCAGCTGGAAGGACTTTTGCAGTAGACAAGAACGAGAGTCAATGTGGGATAGTATCTATAGAGTGATAGCCCTTACAACACAGAGGCAGGAGGACGTTCCTCTTGCCCTGAATGGGAGAATCATGGGAACTGAAGAATCAGCAAAGACAAAGTTTGGAACCCTCAGTATATCATTTATACTCAAGATTTGTAGAAAATGCAAGAAAAATTCATAAAACACTTAAATTATCGGTCGCATTGCCTGTTTAAAAACTGTGATGAATCCTGTCATTATCATAATCTCACGACTCTCAAAAATAGGCGTGTACTTGCTGACATGTCCTTTTTACACGGAATATGCAACGGATATATAGATAGCCCTGAACTATCAACCAAAATACTGAGTTTCTGCGCCCCGAAAGTTAGAACGAGACACACAAAATTATTTGCTGTAACACGGTCAAAATCAAATTACGCACAAAACGCATCGGTCAGTCGATTGCATAGAACTTTTAATAACCAATTTAATGTTACTGACATTTTTCATAGTAGTAGGCATGTGTTTAAGAAGGAAGTTCTTGAAGTACTTGAAGGAAATGGTTAATATGTATATTGAACACACACACAAACACACACACAAACACACACACACACACACACACACACACACACACAAGCGCGCGCGTACACGAACATCACAGATCAGAGAGAAAGATAGACGCGCTGTTTTTAATTGTTAATTCTAAAATTGTATGTTTTTGTGGCTCAAAGTTATTGATTGTCGGTCGATTAATTTAAGTTAAAAAATGTATAAAGTAGATCCGTTATTGGCTGTAAGTTTATTTCTTAAGTTCATTTACATTGTAATTAGGGCTGTGGATCTTGTAATAAATAAATAAAAAAGAAAAGACTCTGGCTGAGACATTCTATCCAGATGATGATGTTCGGGAAGATGATCCAAGACACAGGCAGATAAGAGAGGCAGCAAGAGTAGTAAATGAAGGGTCACATGATGATTCATGTGACCCACCTTTTACGATGGAAGAGTTAAAGTGGTCTGTATCTAGTTTGAACCCTAAAAAAGCATCAGGATACGACGGTCTCACAGCTGACATTTGTGAAGCAGCAATTGGTTTGGATCCCACAATGTTTCTGGCGCTTGCCAATAAATGTCTCAGTCTGGCACACTTCCCCAGAAAATGGAAAGAGGCAGTAATAGTGGTACTACGAAAACCGGGAAAAGTAGACTACACACATCCCAAGTCTTATAGACCAATTGGACTGCTCCCTGTCCTGGGAAAAATTTTCGAAAAGATGTTGGTTCGCAGTATAAAATGGCACATCATTCCCAACATCAGCAGTAAACAATATGGTTTCATGCCACAGCGCAGTACCGAAGACTCCCTCTATGACATGATGCAGCACATAAAATCTAAACTGAAGAACAAAGAAATAATTGTACTCGTATCCTTAGACATAGAGGGAGCCTTTGATAACGCCTGTTGGCCAACAATAAGATGCAGAATAGCAGAGACGAGGTGCCCAATAAACCTAAAGCGCCTCATATACAGGTACTTCGAAGAAAGAACAGTCTGCATCAGGTACAGTGGAGCGGAATGGGTCAAAAAGACAACAAAGGGATGTGTGCAAGGCTCAATAGGAGGTCCTATTTACTGGAATTTGTTGCTCAACCTACTATTAAAGGAGTAAAGCGACAAAGGGGAATACTGCCAGGCATTCTCAGACGATGTGGTCCTGATGTTCTCCGGGCAACGGGCATTAGATGTGCAGGACTTAAATTTGCGCCGCATAAAACAAAAGCTATGGTGATCACAAATAAGATAAAATATGACTCACCACTTCTGAAAATGGGGGGAGAGGACATTGCGTTGTCTAGGGAAATTAAAATAATAAACCTTCAACGCACATGTGAGAAATGTGTGCTGCAAGGTACAAAACCTGTACTGCCAACTGTCAAGAGCAGCAAAGATCAGTTGGGGCTTGAACCCCGAGATCATCAGGACCACTTACGTTGCGGTGACGGAGCCGATCATTATGTACGCGGCAAGTGCCCATAGCACAGGCAACATACAAGAAGAAAATTAGAAAGCAGCTCGACGCGGCACAACGCGGGTTTGTTCAGAAAATAATAAAGTCCTATAGAACTGTATCTTTACACTCGGCACTACTACTCGCTGGGCTGCTTCCTTTGGACCTAACGGTTCGGGAAGCAGCCTTGCTTTATGAAATAAAGAAATAAGTTGGGCTGCAATTTATATGCCTGGAGGACCATGCAAAAATTGACCAAAACTACAACAAAGAACTAAAAATATACACAGATAGCAGCAAGATCGAGGGGAAAGTTGGCGCTGCGCTATCTATTTGGAATGGCGCAGCGGAGACAAGTACCCGAAAAATAAAGTTGGAAAATTTCTGCACGGTCTACCAGGCGGAGTTGCTGGCCATATTCGAGGCAACAAATCACGTACTCAAAGACCAGGCAACGAGTTGCAATATTTATAGCGACTCCAGATCTATTCTCCAGACAATTGTCCAGAGCGTTTCCGTCCATCCCCTAGCAGTGAATATTAGAAAAAACATTTTAGAAATACAAAACCAAGGTAAATCAATTCAATTATTTTGGATAAAGGTACACGCTGGATTGGAGGGAAACGAGAGAGCAGGTAAATTAGCAAAAGACGCCGCTTTAAAAATAAAAAGAAAACCCGAATATGACAAGTGCCCGATTTCATTCGTCAAAAGACGGATTCGTTTTGACTCACATGACGAATGGAATCGACGCTACATAGAAGGCGAAACGGCTTCTATAACTAAAATTTATTTCCCCAACGCAATAAAAGCCTATCCTATAATAAGAAAATTGAATATAGACCCGTTAATGGTGTAAGTGATGACAGGGCATGGCGGGTTCTCGTATAACTGCATCAATTCAAATGCAAGGAGAGCCTATCACGTGCCTGTGATCCAATGATGGAATAAAGTATATTGCACATCATTACAGAATGTCCTGTCTATTGCAAAGAAAGAAATAACGTAGAAATAGAACTAGAAACTAAAATAGAAAAGATAATATATGTAAAATAATATAGAATAAGTGTATTAGAATAAGGTTCTTAAACTATTGTAAGCTTATAGCAAATAAGGTAGTAAATAAAAATAAATAAAAACAGCAGTAAGGAAAACTGTCAGTAACAAATACAACGTAATAATAATATTAGGCATAAGTAAAATAAGAAAAAGAACCGAATGTAAGATATATAAAAATAAGTCAAAAAATATTAAACGTCCCTGATCTTTCTCCTCGTTATATATTATATATAGGTATTAATAAGTAAAAGATATGATGTTATTACATGTATTAGATTAAGAGTAGTAGGACTCCCGATCGAAAACCCAGAGTTCTCTACAGCCTCTATAATATTAAGGACAAAGAAACAAATAAAAAACAAGAATTTAAAGTCCGTGTCAAGCTGACAATGTCTCTGACCTGCATGTCAGAGGGAAACAGCAAAACATACATTTAAAAAAATACCGGCAATCACTGTACAATTTACGTGAATTACTTGCCAACGAATTTAAGTTAATCAATCAAAATATTACGGCCTCGTTATCGCGTGAACGCACTAAAAGATAACCAAACATTAGAAGCGAAAAACTCCAATCGTAAATTCTACGCGTCCTTTCGACCGACAGTTGTTCACAATTAACATGTTCTCGACGCGTCTCGATCGACGCGCCTACGATTGGAATGCGGTTGGAGAGGGGTCGGCGGTGACATTCGTACCGTTCTATGCACGCGCCGAGTCGCGAGTTATGAATTCAATTTTCAAAAGGTTAATATTTGGCCTAAACAAACCCCGCCCTGGACATAAGGACTTATGTCCGCGAGTAGATTGGCAAACGGGACAGGGTAGTGACGGCACGTTGCAAGACCGAATCTCCGACCAAAAACCTCGGCCACCCTAGGCACCCCAAACGATCCATACGACAACTTAACAAAGCGCCCACGGCGCCAATACAAAGGCAGAGCGTTGGGTTCTTTAACCAACACGAGGTCTCCAACCCGAGGAGGATCTGTCTTGTCAGACCACTTAACGCGCTGCTGCAAAAGGTACTCCAGAGACCATCGGTGCCAAAAACTCTGCATCATCTGTTGCAGCAGGTCAAATCTGCTCAACCGCGAAGAGTATATTTCCCTGAAGGGGTACTCGGGCAGGGCGTTAAGCGGCTGGCCAATCAGGAAGTGGCTCGGGGTTAGATCCTCCAAATCATTCGGATCGGACGAGAGCGGACAGAGGGGCCGAGAGTTGAGTACCGCCTCAATTTTACAGAATACAGTGGCAAGCTCCTCAAATGTCAAAATAGTTTCGCTAATAACGCGACGGAGATGCGTTTTTGCAACCTTAACCACCGCCTCAAAAATACCGCCCCAGTGTGGGCAAGCCGGAGGGTCTAATTTCCACACACCTTCTTGGACATCGCAGTACCTAAATAAGTCCTGTTGCTGCACAGAAATTCGACGACCTCTTTCAAATATCTATCCGTGCCCTTATAATTCGTTCCGCAATCAGACCACATCAGGTCCGGCAAACCGCGACGCGATACGAAGCGGCCCAGCGTGGCCACAAAGGCTTCAGTGCTGAGGGCACTTACAAGTTCTAAGTGAACGGCCTTAGTGGTAAGGCACACGAAAACGCACAGATAGACCTTATGTGAACGCGCGTTATGAAGGTTAGAGGACTTGACGAGGAAGGGGCCAGCAAAATCTGTTCCGACTCCAGCGAATGGTCGGATGGCCCTGACCCGGTCGGGTGGTAAGTCACCCATCATAGGCTGCGATATGGTGGCCTTCAGTTTATAACATGGTATGCACTTAAAGATGACGCTCCGAATGGTGCGTCGGCCAGCCAAAATCCAAAACTTCCGCTGCAAAATAGCCGAAAGTGCGTTACACCCCGCGTGGGCATTCTTAACATGATGGTGGGTTACCAGCAAACGGACAAAGGCGCCGTCCTTAGGGAGCAGTAACGGGTTTCGAGCCCCGTACGGCAGTTGAGAATTTTTTAAACGTCCGCCAACACGCAGCATCCCAGCGTCGTCCAGGAAGAGGTTTTTTTTTTATAGGAGAGGGGGCAAACGAGCATGCGGCTCACCTGATGGTAAGTGACTACCGCCGCCCATGAACAACTGCAACACCAGGGGAATCGCAGATGCGTTGCCGGCCTTTTAAAAAGGAGTAGGCTCTTTTCTTGAAGGTCCCTAAGTCGTATCGGTCCGGAAAAATCGCTGGTGGTAATCGATTCCACAAGGAAGTTGTGCGAGGGAGAAAACTTCTTCTGAATCGCACAGTGGTGGACCGCCAATCATCTAGATGATATGGATGTTATCGCAAGTTCTGTCGCGATGTGCGATGGTGAAATTGAGCGGCTGGAATTAGTCCGAACAATTCCTCAGAGCACTCCCCGTGGTAGATGCGATAAAATACGCAAAGAGATGCAAGCTCTCTACGCAGTGCCAGTGAGTCAAGCCGATCGGAAAGAACTCGGTCGTCGACGATTCGAACCGCTCTGCGCTGGATGCGGTCAAGTGGAAGGAGCTGGCACTGGGGGGCCCCTGCCCAGAGAAGGGAACAGTATTCCATGTGAGGCCGAACCTGCGCCTTGTAAAGTTGCAAGCGGTGTGCCCGCATGAAATACTGTCCTGCTCTGCTGGGCACGCCAAGCTTTTTAGAGGCCAATTTGGCCTTCTCTTCCAAGTGACCACGAAACTGCACGTCACTCGATATGTCGACACCGAGGATTCCGATACTGGCTGAGGCAACAAGGGGAGTGCCTTGAAACTATCTCCTCAGTTTAGGACGACAAAGGGAATCTTTTTAGCGGTAAACGCGCAAACTTGTGTCTTCTGGGGATTGAACTGGACTAGATTTAGTCGCCCCCAGTCTGAGATTTTGTTCAACAAAGTCTAGACTTCAGACACGAGTTTGTTCCGGTACTCGGCGACGTTTTCCCGAGAAATATTGGCACGGCCGGTGTATAAAGCATCACCAGTGCTGTCGTTTGCATAGCAATGAATGTTATTGGTTTGCAAGATATCACTGATATGCAGAAGAAACAGCGTTGGTGATAGCACGCAGCCTTGTGGAACACCAGCGTTAATGGGCTTGTAATCGGAGCATGCACCGTCTACTACGACCTTGATGCTCCGATCTGCAAGAAAGCTGGTGATCCAATTGCACAATTTCTCGGGAAGCCCATAGGAAGGCAGCTTCGAAAGAAGCGCTTTATGCCAAACCCAATCGAAAGCCTTCGCTATGTCCAAACTAACGGCCAACGCCTCCCCCTTGGACTCCACTGCCTCCGCCCATCTATGGGTCAGGTAGACCAGAAGATCACCAGCTGAGCGACCAGAGCACCCTTGATCACGGAGCCTCGCTTCAAGGTTTCAATCACGGGCTCAAAATGCTCCGCTTGGACTTTAATTCACTACGAATTTTCTAATATGCTTCTCTATGCTTTATGCTGCTGTCCTTCATATAGTGAGTATAGAGAACCGGATACCCTTTTTACTTGATACGAAGCATTACATGTTAACCCTCAGGAGTAACAAGACATTTGCATTTTGATTATTAATCGGGGATAAATGTAAGATATCTATGGGCCACAGTATGCACTTGCCACCAGAACTGTGTACTCGTTTGTCACCTTTATTCTACAACATAAAGATGCTGTCTACGATTTCTTTCGCGCGGAGTTCAAAGTACTTTTGACATGACATATATAATATATCGGTCATCATCATAAAAGTAGTTTGTCTTTTTATCAAAAAAGCGTTTTAATTTGGTTTAATGGTTGTTTTTATGACGAAATGGTGGTAAATAGGGATAAATATAGGATTTAAAATAAAATTAATCTGATAACCACTTTGAATGATTTTTGATTTTCCGCCAGCATATGAAACGCTTAGTATAATAATCTACCCAAAGAAAGCCCAAAAGAATATCTGCTACTTTACCCTATTCTGGGACTTATTACTGCAATTAACTTTAATGGAAACTGCAGCCTTTTAAATTGAATGGTAACAAAAACACACTCTCTTTTAGTTGCTCCAACTAGAATGTATTTCTCCCCTGTTCTATAATGAACAGCACCTGCTCTGTAATGTACAGCCTAGTGCTGTTGCACTATCTCGGTGCATCAAGATTACGCGTGAGCAGAACTGGGACTCCAACTTTTACCTACAGCTTTAGTGAAGACACACCTGTTACAAGTTAGATGTAGTTTTCCACACAGGGTCGCAGTGGCGACGTATCTTATTTATACATGTGTTGGCTTTTTTTAAATTTTTGTACTTTTATCGATCTTTATTAATTTTAATCATGTCGTGACAACGTGAAATTAAATATTCAATAAGCGTAATATAAAATGCAAGGACGGAAAGCAATAAATAGTAGGTATATATTGTAACCACAGTGGGATGTAGGATGTGATAATGATTACACCGCCCATCACAGCTTGGTTGCTGCAGATGCAGGCTGCAATTTAACTACAGAGTCCATATAGTAAAGCAGCTATTAAAATCACAATTATTTTTTTATTTTTCTGACAGGCATTTAGTTCAAATTGCTCGTTCTATGTGTACTTTTAGACGCCAAGTTTGTGCTACCTATAGCGTTTTTGTCTAAATAATTTAACTTTGTTTTTTATTTTTTTTAAAACTATACATCCACACTAGGATTTTCTCCTGTATCGCGGGAGAATTTTACATGCATAGATTTCACAAAAAGAAACATCCAGACTCAGAACAATTATTTGTAGGCCATACAAATACTTTTTCCATGCGGCACTTACCGCTGCAATTCATTGCTAAGGCACTGCGCCATGGAGCCGTCAAACTAAAATAGGTTGCATAGATACATAATATAACTGCGAAATATTTGATTTATTATATAGAACTATAACTCCGAAGAATGTACAGGAATTTTCTGAGAATGAATAAAATATTAAAAGAGACAATCCAGAAATTTTATTTCAATGCATGCTAGCAAATCTGATGAATTTACTTTTGCATAAGATTTTTAAATCTTATTTCCACAATTCTTTTAATACTTTAATAAATTGTTATCTTATGTTGTTGGAAAGTTTTGCAAAGCGTGGTTATGACATTTTAAATGTAAGTATTTATATTAAATAAGGAAAAACATATCACAACTAGGTAATCCCAGTCAGTTAATGATGGAAGTCTAATTTAAATCTGCACACGCTTCTGTGTTGTTATATTTTTGTCACGTATAACGTATTAAGTTTCATAAAATCTAAATCTGGGTTCCAGTTCTATAGCGTTTTATAATATATTTTTTTACTTATTGTAAGCGAGTGCACACGGTTCTAGACGGTAAATCGCATTACCTTAACAAAAGGCTATATACTATTGCTTTGAAGACGCTCAATTTGTAATCGGACTAAAAGACAGACGCCGGCAATTTTTTTTAAATCAGCTTTGCTGTACGCATTACGAAACTTGTTACTATATTTAAAATATGATAAAATCTACCAAAAGTACAAGAGAGGCGCGTGTAATGTAAATTAGATGGTTTCTACATGTGCAAAAGAGCTTTTTCACTTTAGAAACGTGAAACTCGTGGATTTCTTGGAATAAGTGATTTTTATATTAATCTAGAAACAAAATTTGTCAGTTTTTCAGCAGTTAATTTATCTCAGTTAAAAATAAATTGCGGCTGTTCAGGTCAAAAAAAAATAAATAATTGTTACTAACCTGGCTTGTTTCTCAGAATACGTGATTAGTAATATGGAAAATCGTGGGTAGGTGGATGTCATTTACACGGACTTTGAGAAGGCTTTTGACCGGGTAGATCACTCTATACTCTTAAACAAACTAGGGAAACTTGGCATACACGGGGATATTTTAAGATGGATAGAATCTTACCTAAGTGAACGTTCCCAGGCGGTTGTGGTGGGTGAATTCAGATCAGATTACACAGAAATACCCTTCGGTGTCCCCCAAGGTTCGCACTTGGGACCTCTCTTCTACAATGCGTACATTTACGACTTGCCGAATTGTCTCATGAACTCTAAACATCTGATGTACGCAGACGATAAAAAGATCTTTTTGAGAATTAATGGCAACAATGATTGTTACAAGATACAGGCGGAATTGGACGTATTGTATAGTTATTACATGACTAATAAGATTACAGTGAATGCCAAAAAATGTTAGTGCATATCTTTCACTCGCAAAGCGAACCCCATCTTATACACATATATTTTAACGGTGTTCACATTGAAAGAGTCAATTTGGTTCGTGACCTAGGAGTTTATCTCGATAGCATAATGTCATTTACTGATAATATCGACTTAGTCACAAAAAAGTCACATAAAAATTTGGGGTTCGTCTTGCGAGCCTGCAAGACATTTAAGAATATAGGCTCACGGAAGGTTTTATACTATGCATATGTACGTAGTCTGCTAGAATACGCTAGTCAGATTTAGTCCCCTCAATACAAGGTCTATAAAGAACGCATCGAGCGCATACAAAAAATATTTCTAAGACACATTTCGTACCGGTGTTGTCGGTCGCACGAATCATATACTCGAGCCTGTCACGAAAATAACCTATTAACTTTGGAAGAAAGACGGGATACACTAGATGTCTGCTTCCTATTTGATATTGTCCGGGACAGAGTAGACTGTTCAGAAATGTTGCATAAAGTAGCATTCTGCGCTCCTAGGCGTCGAACATGTCACACATCGCTATTCAATGTGCCTCAACGTCGCACTAACTACGGTTCGAATACTTTCATGGTTAGGTTACCCCAAACATATAATGCAAAGTTTAGCCAGGTTGACTTATTTCGCTCAAGCAAGTTAACTTTCAAAAAGAAGGTGAAAGACATCATCACAAACTCTTACAAATTTTAAGTGCTATAAACAAAAGTTGTATGTACTTTAACCTTTATTTTCTTCTTTGTCTTTGCCTTCTGTCATTATCTCTGTCTACGTCTATAATGGGTGGTACATATATATTACTTTCACAAAGATGTATATGGTATTTCTCTTCCTGATTTGTTTTGTGTGGTGTACAGTTTAGTTTTGTATCTAATTAATTATCTGTAATATTGATAGGTTTAAGCGGATGGCATCCATGAATTCCTTAGTATATTTATAGAGTTAATTTTAGCACTAACAAAGTTTGATTGTTACAGTGCCATTTGTTAATTTAAGGGAAACCTGTTATTGGCAATACTACATTACACATAGTTATAAGATATATAATTTGTAAAGCTGTTGGTTTTCTTAATAAAATAAAATAAAAATAAAATATAGGGATAGAAATATAATAGGGAATAGGGGGATGAGTCACACGCGTCCGTAGGCTTCAACCACCGTAAAAATACTACACCCTACTTTCGCACCATGAGGCATAAAATTAACGAAATGGCCCCGAGTTCCCGGCGCCCCTTTAATGGGGCAGGGGTGCGAAGAATCTCCGGGAGGAAAACCGGCGACGAGGTTTGCCACCCGTTACGTTCTGTACCCCGGAGGGGCGAAAAGTGGATTGCGGAAGCCCGTCGGGCTACATTAAATGTATGTGGAGGAATGAATGATAAGATGGATGAAGTATGCGATATGATGCATGATAGAGGAATAGACATGTTATGTGTAAATGAGACGAAATGGAAGGGAAAGGATGCCACTACACATGGCATGTATAGTGCGTACAGGTCTGGTGTAGACGAGACCGAGCGGGCATGCCAGGGAGTCGGTATCATCCTTTCAGAAAGAATGGGTCATTGTGTGAAAGAGTATGAATGTGTAAGTCTGAGACTTACACATTCATACTCTTTTTTGATGGCTCCGTGGCGCAGTGGCTTAGCAATGAGTTCCAGCGCTTGGGGCTGCGGGTTCGAATCCCGCACGGAACAAGTATTTGTATGGCCTACAAATAATTGTTCCGGGTCTGGATGTTTGTCCTTGTGCAATTTATATTTGTAAACTGCCTCCACGATACAGGAGAAAATCCCAGTGTGGGGGTAACGTTTTTCAAAAAAAAAGAAAAGAAAAGATTGCTATGGATATGAATGAAAGTGGTCTTAAAGAATTTGTTTGTTTTAGGAGTCTACGCCCCAGACATGTCTAAGCCCACTTATATCCGAGAGCATTATTGGGAGTTGGTAAGGATGGTGCTAATGAAATGCAAGGTTAATGAAAATATTGTGATATTAGGCGATTTTAATGGAAGGGTTGGGGTGAGGAGATTTGGTTATGAAAGGAAATTGGGAACGTTTGGTGATGAAAGTATAAATGAGAATGGTGAAAGCCTTCTCGCCGTATGCGTGGAAAAGAGTCTTTTTGTGACGAACACTTTCTTTCGTCATAAGAAGATTCACACGTATACATGGGAAAGAGGTGATGATAGAAGTATGATAGATTTCATAATTGTTGATGAAAGAATGAGGAGCGCGGTGGTAGAAAGGGTTTACCGGGGCTCTAAAGTAGGGACGGATCATTACTTGGTATTATGCCGAATTAATGGTCTTTTCAGATGTTGGAGGCATCGGACATCTGTGTCTACCACTGCGTTACAGCGTATAAGAACAGAGAGGTTACAAGATGAAGGTGTGAAAGAGAAGTTCAAATGTAGATTGAGAGAAAATATAAGTGGTATGGCTGAATTGTGTATGAATGATTTAGACTTGGAGACTGTGTGGTATAATGTCAAGAAAGGTTTAGTGGATGCAGCTACCGAAGTATGTGGTGTAAGTAAGGGAACGAATGAAAGTAAAAATATCACGTTATGGTGGGATGATGAGGTACGGATGGAAGTTGAAGCAAAGAAGAAAGCATGGCTAGATTTACTACCAACCAAGGCTAGTAATTTTAGCAGTATGAATGATGATATTGAAAGGAAAAAGGCGGTCTTTAGACACCTAAATAAGAGAGTAAAAGAAGTAGTTGTAAGGAAAAAGCAAGGAAGAACGGATAAGAATGATAGAAGAATATCGGGTAACTTCCAGGCAAACATTAAAATGTTCTGGAAACTCGTAAGAACTACCAGACCACTACCAGAGACTACGAGACCAGAATGGATGTATTCTGAATGACGAAGTTTTGAGTTTAAGGAGATGGAAGGAATACTTTGAAAGCGTGTTAATGAGTGTTGAGACGTTTGAATTAAACGAAATTGAAATTCCGAAAGAAGAGGAAATAGATAGAGATATAAGTATAGATGAAATAATGAAAGCAATGAAAAGTATGAAAGCAGGTAAGGCAGCTGGTTATGATAGAGTATCTCTCGAAATGCTAAGAGCTGGAGAAGGAGTGGTGGCTGACCTGATGTACACCTTATTTAATTTATGTTGGGAACTTAAGCGGGTACCGGGAGAATGGTGCAAAGCCGTGATAGTCCCAATATATAAAAGAAAATCATCACAGCAGGACTGTAAAAACTACCGCGGTATCAGCCTTCTTAGCATTGTGGGAAAACTGTATGCTAAGGTACTAATTGAAAGAGTTATGAAAGAAACTGATGGAAAAATTTGGGATGTGCAAGCGGGATTTAGAAAGGGAGTGGGATGTTCGGATCAGGTCTTTTCCATGCGCATGATCGCGGAGAAGTTTTTGGCCAAAAACCAAAAAGTTTTTTGGGCGTTCATAAACTTGGAGAAGGCTTATGACAGAGTGGACAGGGATGTGTTATGGCAAACACTGAACTCATTTGGGTTGAGCGCTGGCTTGATACAGGCATTGAAGTCTCTATATAGGGACTCTAGTGCTTGTGTCAGGATCAACGGGGCCTACTCGGACTGGTTTGGCATCCATAAAGGTGTCAGACAGGGCTGTGTGGCTTCCCCGTGGCTGTTCAACCTATTTATGGACAGTTGTTTCGAAAATTTGAAAGTAGAAGAATGCGGGTTAAGAATGGGTGAGTTAACCGTCAAATGCCTTTTGTACGCCGATGATCAAGTCATACTTGCGTGGTCGGCAGTCGAGTTGCAAATGATGGTTACATTAATGAACAGGACATTAAAAGAAAAGCGAATGAAAGTGAACGCAAGAAGACGAAAGTTATGGTTTTTGAAAGAGAAGAAAGTAAAACGATATGTGAAATAAGAATAGAAGGGGAGTTGGTAGAGCAAGTAGATGAGTTTGTGTAATTGGGATGTGTGTTTAGCAGGGATGGAAGATATGATAAGGATATAGAACGACGAGTGAATGCAGGAAATAGAGTGAATGGGGCTCTACACTCTATTGTGAAAAGTCAGAATGTGTCCAAAAAGGCACGTATGGCAATTCACAATGCTGTGTTAGTGCCTACTTTAATGTATAGTAGTGAAAGTTGGGTGTGGCGGAAGAAGCACGAGAGTAGAATAAATGCTGTAGAAATGCGGCCATTAAGGAGTATGTTAGGGATGAATCTGAATGACAGAGTGAGAAATTGTTTAGTAAGAGAAGAGTGTGGTTTGCAAGATGATGTTGTGACCAGGATTAAGAAAGGAATGCTTCGGTGGTATGGTCATGTAGAAAGAATGAAGGAATGAAAAAAGAAATGAGGAAAGAGTGACAAAGCAAATTTATGTTGCAGAGGTGAATGGCAGAGTTGGGAAGGGTCGCCCTAGGCGAAAGTTTATCGACCAAATTGGCGATATATTGAAAATGGGCCAAATTAAGAGTACCTTTAACCGACGAGCGTGTATGCGTAGGTATATGGATGTGGAGGAAGCGAGAGAGGTGTGTCAGGATCGTGCCAAATGGAAGTCCATAGTCTCTGCCTACCCAACTGGGTGACAGGCGTGAGTGTTTATGTATGTATGTATGTAAAAATAAAATAAAAAATAAATAAATAAAATTTAGTGTCATCCATCACTAATAAAGTACTAGATACACAATCCCAAGCAAAAGTTCTCTGACTGACGCCAATTGTTTTGACTTAATTCTAATTGAAATAAATATACATTAATGAAAATTCAACCTTAAATACATTGCCTAAAGTTGTATTCACAAAGCTACGTACAAATTAAAAGCGCTTATTCGGTAAGGACATTTTTTGTCACTGAGTGTGTATCTAGTTCTATATTAGTAACTGATGTTTAGTGTACCGTAAGATCGTATCGATCTGTCCCTGGTTGAATCAAGCAATACATATTACGGCAGAAAATGTTTAGTTTTTCGAACGTTAAAAAATATATGATTATCTATCGTATATTAAGAAATGTATGCAACTAAGTATTTAATGTATTTTAGTCATTATACCAAGAGGAAAAATTTAACTTCCTCAACAAAATTTAATTTAACTTAAAGGACAATGCCCGATCGTGCCCCACGCACAAAAAGGTAAATTTATGTAAAATAATGTTATGAATATTGGACTTTTTTGTAAGAAATCATTATTTTGTACAATATTAATTTGAAAGAAGGAAGTCATAGGTTAATTTTTTTTCAGTTCCAAGTATTTCAAATAACATCTGCGTTTTATTATACGAATTATTATATGGTACTTATATAATTTAAAATATACAAATCTTTATCATAAAAATATGATTTTCCGATTTGTATTATGATTTGTTATAAACCGTCAATTACTCGTCAAAAATAATCATGAATTCAAAATCATTACTGAATTACATTCATTGTCTTTCGTACATTTTTTGTAATTATATGCACACGTCATTGCGTTAAATATCGTTAATACGCTTCTCAGAGTAATTACTAGCATAGAGAGTCTTAAAAACGGAACAAAACCTTATGTAACCGAACTCTTTATGCGTTAACATTTCCTACAGGATAAAAAGATAACTATATGAATGTCTCTCCTTTAAAAGGTTGTAGACGTTTCTTTAGCTTTTTTATATACCATAGAAAATTCTAGTGACGATAACTATAGAAAAGCCTATATAGAAAAACCTTATCGATATAATCGTTTTATATATAAAAGTTGCAGCCTATTTACGTTCCACTGCTGGGCACAGGCCTCCTCTCACTTCTGAGAGGGTTTTAGGGCAAGGAAATGTCCGCCGCACAGCCCCAATGCGTGTTGGCGAACTTCACATGTCTTTGTTTTATATATAATTCAATAAAATTCAGCGTTTTAATAATATTGCTTAAATTTTTCAATAAATATAAATTTAGGATACTAACTAAGGCAAGGCCTGCTACGGACGAATTCAGCAATGGAGCTTAAAAACGTTTGATTTCTAATCAATTTTGCAATTTTTTTCAATTTTTTTATAGGACAAGGGTGACAATCGAGCCCACAGTCCACCTGATGGCAAGTGGTTGCTGCAGCCCATAGCCATCTACATCTATTCTCGATTACGAATCAAAATGCAGATGCGTTGTCACCCGTGAGGACTAAGATGTAATGCCTCGTTTCCAGTAAAAAGGGTCTCCGGTTCTCACCATACGAAACACCTGCTGTGTTTTGTATGGTGGTTGTTAAACTGCTTTTTTACGTTGGTATTCTGTAAGAGCGTAGCCCTTCCCCGGTCCAGCCCACTCATTCGTGCTACAAATATACCTACAACTAATATAGCTGCAGTATGGCTCTACCACGTATAAAATTTTGTAATTCAGGTCAATCGAGCCATAAAGTTAAAATATACCGTAAACCCACTAAGTAAATAATAATAATAATCCATAACACTGGTCCCACATTATTTTATAACATCTTGTGTACATTATGGTTTAGCAATAAAAGTTTGAGTTTGAGTTTAAAATTCTGTCTTCCGAATTCGACAACGCATTTTCCATCAATTTTACATTAGTTAGGCGTCAGCAAAATAACACAAAGTACAAATTGAAACAAAATATTTATTTGCCATTTTTAAAGAAAATAAAAGCAATTTATTTATATTAAAATATTTTTTAAATGTATATTGTATATTAATCTATATTACTCATTTTCGTCGGAAGTGAAGTCGGCAGTTAAATAAAATACTAATTGGTTCGGTAAACATGGTTCTGCCCTTTCCGGAAGTTGTGCTATGAGTTGGACTTTGGACTTTTTACAATGTTTATTTAGGCGTTACCCTTGACAAGAAGCTAGTTGTGACACAAAACATGTAAATACAATAGTACAAAAAGCTTCAAAAGCCTAAGGTTTGTTCTACGTACTTGCACAGCTTTTTCGGACATAAACTGTATCAAAAGTGTATATTACGCTAGTGTTCTCTCTATTATATTACGCCTAAACAATTATATATAGCATTCACACTTATTATTATGATTATGTCACAGGCTTAAAACATTAAAACGCCATATCGTCGACTAAACACTATTAAATTTCCCAGGCAACAGCGAGCCCTTAAAAAATTGCCGCAAGATGAATTAAGTTTTTTTTTTAATTTAAAAATATACATTTACAAAGAGCTATATGTATTAATTAGTGTGATGAGTGAAACGCCTTCACCCAGCGGAATTTAAGAAAATTAAAAAGCAACTCAAAGGAGTTTCTCCGCAGTGTAGCGGAAGAAAGCAATTGTCAGCAAGATAATTTGAAAATATCCAATCAAAGTAACACTTTAGGTGTTGAATGGAATCCTAATGAGGATAACATTTTAATCAAATGTTCCTAATTGCAGTTGATAGATAACCATGTTAAGTACACTAAAAGGGCTGTCCTATCTGTGGTGTCAAGTATTTTTGATCCTTTAGGGCTGTTGAGTGTATGTGTTATTTTATGTAAAATCTTCTTGCAATCACTCTGGTCACAGAAATTGGACTGGGACGAGGAAATTCCCCAGGCGCCTGACTGTATCTGGACTAGGTTTATAAATAACATAGGTTATTTAAAGGAAATAAGTATTCCGCGTCATGCAAGTTGTAGGAATGCGGTAACAATCGAAATCCATGCATACATCATTGCAAATATGTCGCGTCGCAGCCGCAAGCAAACGTGTGGTAGTTAATAGCGCGTGCACCAATCAACTGGCGTTGCACGATCATGCAAGTAGCACGCGTGATCTAGCCGGTCAGCCACCATAACATAAATCTTTCGATGAATTTGCAAACCGTACAGGTTCACGTACTCCACTCTGTGAAACCGTGATTTAAGGCATACCATTTCGTTTAAATTGTTATTAGACCCGTAAACTTTTTCAAAGTTTATCGCAACTTTCTTCATAAACCCCGAAATGACATTTTTATGATGAAAGTAAAGATTGCGTATTTTTGTTACAGAATTTATTATTTGGTATCTTTTTTACAAAAGAAAATGTCAAACTTTGAGCCAAGATAGGTCAAGAGCTGAACGCTCGTCTTAGATTTCATAATAATATCCAAGCAACCAGAGTTGGATTTGGATTTGATCCAGGCAGCATATATTGCATTACGTATTCAATTCGTTTCTCAAGGAGAGTCGACTTAGGTACGCTTTTCTAAAGGCCCAAAAAACTGACATATCAGATATAATGTCCGATCGAATTAATCGAGGCCCTTTTTACTGGAAATGAGACATTCCATCTTAGTCCTCACGGGTGACAACGCATCTACATTTTGAATTGTAATAGAGGATAGATGTAGATGTCTATGGGCCGCAGCAACCACTTACCATCAGGTGGACTGTGTGCTCGTTTGTCACCCTTATCCTATATAAAAAAAATCTTATTAGAAACGCGTTTTCAGCTATTACAAATGATAGATATAAGACGATGTTGCAGTACTTTTTAACTTTCAATAAACATTACACGTGTGATCTATATTGAATAAAAGATTATTCTATTCTATTCTTATTGGAACCACTGTAATTCTACTCAAATGTAATTATTGCGTACAAATAATAAATCCATTAAAGTAATAATTATATTTTTTAACAAAAAGTAAAAACCGACTTTAAAATTGCTAAATAAGAAGTTATTTATTTGCTACCCTAAGGGATGGATATTTTTTTCGTTTTTTTTTCTCTTTGACTAACTCGTTGGTCTAGTGGTTGTAGTGGTGCGACTGCTGATCATCCCGGGTTCGAATCCCGGGACGGGCTGAAAAAATCAGTTATTGAGTTTTTCCATCAAGAAATTCTCAGTAGCTGCCCGGAGTCAGGAAGCTGGCGGTGTCTCCCCCCGTGCCTCGGAAAGCACGTAAAGCCGTTGGTCCTGCGCCTGATCTCTCTCCGGTCGTGCCGGTTTACCGTCCCATCGGACTATGAGAGTGAGGGAATAGAGAGTGCATCTGTGCTTGCGCATACACTTGGGTACTATAATCCTGTCCTGCGCAGATGGATAGTCTCCGTTGAGACTGGCCGCTGTGGTCGAAATTCGGTCTGGAGAACAATATTATTATTATTATTTTCAAATTTATTTGGGACCACCCTTAAAGTATCACCTATTTAATAAAATAAGAATAATAAAAATCGGTCTTCAATCTGTGAATATATCATATGATTCTTTAAACAAAAGTTCAATATGAAACTTTTTCCCCTACTTCCCACCATCCACCACAAACATTAGAACAACCAATAAAAAGGATTATTAAAATCGGTTCACAGTCTGCGAAAATATCGCGTAAGATACGTATAAAAAGAAACATACATTCGAATTGAGAAGGTCCGCCTTTTGAAGTCGGTTAAAAAGCATTTTATAAAAATACAACATACGTTAATAACACGTAAAGAGATTCAGCTATTGACAAGTTTTGAAAAATGAATAATTCAACTGGTATAGGTATGTAGGTACACAAAATTGTGATTAAGAGAGAAGTTCTTAAGTTGCGTACATTCGGTGTCTATATAACGGTGTGTATAATCATTTCACCGACTTCTTTAGGTATTATGTTATCTGTTTTAGCTAATAGAAAATTAAGTGCTCAGTGACATGACGATTTTCATATATATTTGTTGGAATAGCTCGTGGCATAGTTACATGACTAATTACTACATGTAATGAGGTCAACAATCATTGCAAAGCTTCTTTTCAGATTTTACGAATTTTATTTCAACAGATACGAGAACCGTTTAGCGCTCTGTAAGCGCCACGAGAAGCCTCGTGGACAGACGTATGTAGGCTGCTTCTTTACTTTTTTACTTGTAACGAATAAAAAAGTTTGCCATTTATTAAGATAGCTTTCATTATTTCGGACTTATAAATGTTTTTATGAGAGATTTGGTTTTATAGTACACGTGAATACCGGTTAACAAAGGTATATTTCAATTCTAATATAAAAGTTCTAGTTCCACATGACAAAATTCTGCGTACTAATGCAATTGTGAAAACTCACTTACGTATTTCTGTAGCATATTATAACTATGACAAATTTTAATTACCTTCGTCAAATAGTCTCTGACAAAATTCTTGTGAGAGACAAATATAGAGACATTGTAGTGACTCTATAAGTGATCCAATTTGCTAATTTGGCACAAAGCAGTGATGATGTTCCTAATTTGTACTGTGGTAGAGCCATGCTGCAGCTATATTACTGGTATAGTTGTGGCACGAATGGGTCGGCTCGACCGGGGAAGAACCACGCTCTCACAGAACACCAGCGAAAAATAGCAGCTTAACGCTTCTGTGTTTCGTATGGTGAGTGTAGACAACCGGCGACCGTTTTTCCAGGAAAGGAGGCGTTCCTTTTTAGTCCTCATGGGTAAAAAGACATCTAAATTTCGCTTCGTAATTGAGGATAGATATAGATGTCTATGGGCCACAGCCACCACTTACCATCAGGTGGACTGTGTGCTCGTTTGTCATCCTTATCCTATTTAAAAAAATGAAGCCCACGCGAGTGAAGCCGCGGCTACAAAGCTAGTATTATAAACATGCTGATGCCCGAGGCGCATGTAATTTGTAACTTATTTGTTTAAACCATACGTCGTGGTATAATATGTACGATATTTCAGTTCTTAGAAAGGCCCTTCGAAAAGCGTACCTAACTCATCTCTCCCTGGAATCCTATTGAAAACGGAAAACTCTGTACGCGACCAGGCAATCTTGAACTTGTTAATTGTGTAGGAAAACGTGGCAATGATTAAAAAAAATCTAGGCCGCGTGAAACCGGCTAATGCTCTTACACAAATATGTAATTTAATGTTTTATATTACATTTAAATCAATTGAAGCGATTGTAAGAAACTTCATGAACAGATAAAGAGCAAAGTCAGGAGTGATCTAAGCAATATTTTGTCTGAGAAACTTTTTTTTGTGAAATGGAAAAGTTGATAAAATAAATGGCCACTATTAGATCTCATTATTGAGAGCTCATTAATGGACCCAGGCGAAGCCGGGCATGTTGCTAGTTCATAATAAAACAATAAACGAGAGAGTTTTTACATCTGGCGTAAGTCACTTTGTAACAGGTGTTACCAACATTTTACTGGCGCTCATTTTGATGAAACATTTCATTTTACGCGTTTAACGAACGAACCTTATATTAAAATGTAGTATATATTTATAAAAAAATAATATAAAGTGTTGACTTTTTCTATTGCAAAATAATGCATTATAATAAAAACCAGTTTATTGGCACTTTATAATACTTTGGATATTTATTATATTACAGACATATGTTTTAAAATGTAATATTTTATAATTAAATGTGTTGGCGTTAATGGCGTTGAGCCTGCAACTCTGTTGTCAAAAATCAAGAAATAGAAAGAAAAGCAGACTATATTTTACGTTCTTAATTTAAATTTAATAATAAACATTCTGGCTTGCTTTCTTGAATGTATCTATACATGTAAAATAGAACTTTGTTTGTACTACAAAATTATATATTATAAACATACATAGGCTGCAATAAAAGTATCGGGAATGGAATATTTCCACTGTTCCTGTCATATTAAAGTCTTTTTAATTGAAAACTCCTTTGTTTTAAAAATCGAATACCATTTATTTATTTAAAAAAAGATTTTCGGTCTTGTCACAAGGTTTTGTGAAACTTGTTTAGTCGTTGAGAAAATGGAATTGACTTGAGAAAATTCAAGAGCGATGATTTATTATTACTTTCGAAATGGTTTAACACAAAAACAGTGTGTTGACCGTGTGTGGATAACTTCTGCATTTGGTGATGAAGCCCCATCCAAAACCACAATTTATCGCTGGTTTGCTGAATTTCAACGTGGACGTGTCAAGCTCAGTGATGATCCTCGTCAAGGTCGTCCAAAAAGTGCAGTCACCCAAGAAAACGTTGATGATGTGCGTAAGCTGATAGAGGAAGATCGACATGTGACATTCCGCGAAATTCAGGCAACTTTAGACATTGGCATGAGTTAAATACAAATAATCTTGCATGAACAATTAGGTGTAAAAAAGTTGTTTCCCGATGGATACCGCATTCGCTCTGTGAAGAGCAAAGAGCGGCTCGAGTTACTTGGTGCGTCAGAACTCTTAAAAGATTCCACGCAGGAACCTCAAATGCTGTACACAACATCGTATCAGGTGACGAATCCTGGATATATACGGACGAACCCGAAACAAAAAACCAGTTACGAGTTTGGGTGTTCGAAAATGAGTTAAAGCCAACAAAAATTGTTCGTTCACGGAGTGTTGCCAAAAAAATGGTGGCCACGTTTGTCCCCAAAACGGGCCATGTTACAACTATTCCTCTTGAAGAACAAAGAACGGTTAATGAAGAATGGTATGCTAGCATTTGTATTGCCACAGGTCGTTTCTGAACTCCGTAAAGAGAACTGCAACCGCCGTATCATCCTCCATCACGAAAATGCGAGTTCTCACACCGCACACAGAACAAAAGAGTTTTTCGAGCAAGAAAACATAGAATTATTAGTCCATCCGCCGTACAGCCCCGACCTAAGCCCTAATGATTTCTTTATTTTCCCTAAAATAAAGAATAAATTGTGTGGACAGAGATTTTCATCACCTGAAGGAGCTGTGGACGCCTACAAAACGGCCATTTTGGAGACCCCAACTTCCGAATGGAATGATTGCTTCAATGATTGGTTCCATCGTATGGAAAAATGTGTCAAATTTTGCGGAGAATACTTCGAAAAGCAATAAATACATTTTTAAATAGTAATGTTGTGTCACTTCCTTGATTCCCGAAATTTTCAGTGCCGCCCTCGTATATTAGAAAATTCAACACAATAAGTTTTCTCAACTTCTGTGAATGACAATAGAATGTTTCCTAATTCTAATACAAATAATTATTTTTTAAAAGTATAAATATTTGAAGTTGGTACATTATTTATAAAATACAGTTGTATTATGAAACTATGAAGTATGAAGTACGAACCATAACTGATCTTACTAAACCATCATCTTTATTTTTGTTAACCGATATAACTTTACCAAGGGGCCAGCAAGAAACCGGGACAGTTTCCTCTTTAATAATAACAATATCATAAATTTTCAAGTTAGGTCAAATTTGTAACCATTTACCTCTTAACTGTAGTTCAGAAATGTAGCTATTATAAACTGTTTCGAAAACTGTTCTTTTATTTTTGTGATTCTCTGATATAGACTTAACATATACAAAACCTCTGATATGTTAGGTTCAGGTAAGTTAGTCATAGTAGTTCCTATTAGAAAATGCGACGGGTTAAGATACTAAATCCGTAGGTGTATCTTTAAGCGAACTAAGGGGTTGGGAATTAAGGATTCCCTCAATTTGTACAAGAGTAGTGTATAATTCGTAACAGTGACTTGACTAACTTTATTCCAGCCTCGTAATGGTCACCTCTATGACTTGCAACAGGAACTGTAAAAGACCACTGAATTGAGTTTTACTACAATAATTTATTATTTTCCCGTAAGATCTGTCACACTTAAATTATTTGTATAACTCATTTATTTCGTGATGAGCTCCTTTGAAAATCGTGGCATTGTCTGAGTAAATATAGCAACAAATACCTCTTCTTTAAATACATCTTTTCAAAGCACAAATCAATGTACATATTTTCAGAGACGTCAGACACCAGCTCTAGATGAAGAGCTTTAGTAGCTAAACATACAAGTAAGAAAATACATCCTTTAACATATCTGCAGTTACGATTCATAGAGCTTCTTATGTAAATAACTCCACTAAAATCTACACCAACATGAGTAAAAGGACAGTAATTTATGATGTATTCTGTATCGGCAGAAGGCGGGGCAATTCTCCAATAGATGATCTTAACGTCTGAACTGTGCGTTTGTCGCACGGACATTATCGTTTTTAATGATTTTAAAACGGTGCAGATATGTTTTACGATACCCGTGTCCGGTGAGAAATTGTGTAAGGAAGAAGTTAATTGGAGTCAATGTTCGTAGCCTTTCAGTATCATTCAGTGTGGGAAGAAGGTTTCTTGTGCATTTGCCCTGAGGTACCTAGTTTACCAGGTGGAGCGATTGTTTTTCCTAATTATGTGCTTGATGTGTGTAATAGGGAACTCAGAATAATCAGGCGACTTGTGTAGTCTAGAACCCGCCCTGGCGGCCTCATCGACGGCTTCGTTACCCGATATACTTGAGTGTCCCTTAACCCAGGCGATGTTTATGGTGCCTATAGATTTGTGTTGATGTAAGTATTTGTGTATGTGTGTGACTATGGGGTGTGTGTTACTTCTGTTCGGAATGGCATGCATGAATGTGCGTAAGTCGGTAATAATTGCACATTTGTATTTGTGCGACGTAACCCATGCTTCCCGAATCAAATCCCGAAATACCGAACAATTCCGCCTGGAACATTGTGCAGCTGTCGTGAAGCTTAAACTTTTTGGATGTCACTATGGAGTGGGGTTGTGTTGACTATAGCATATAAAGATGGCTCCCACGGCTCCATCCTCCTGTTTGCTACCATTCGTGTAAAATGTATAATGTGCTGTCTCTTCGTCAGTACATTGGTGATTGGGTGTGTTATATGGGTGTATAGTGATTCGGTCAGCGATATGAAGCAACTCATGTATAGCAGTGGGTTTCTTCAAGGAAATTTCGTGCGGAATTAAGTCAAACATCCCAAGCAGCCTATTCTTTTCAATGTTATGAACCTTTTATATTTTAAGGTCTAGGGGCATAAACTGGGCGAGTGCAATGGCGACAGGTGTTGATGTAGTGCGAAATTCTCGGATGGCCTTGACGGCAAACCCGCGTTGCATGCTCTCGAGGCTCCTCCTGATGCACATTTTGTGTACAATATGTCCCCATATTTCCGCAGCATATGAAATCGTGGGTACAATCAACTGATGTTAGATTGTACTAACGTTTTCTGGGTGAGCACCCCAGGTGGGCCGCGAGTACATGCAAAACGTATTAAAGATTCGCATGGCCTTGCTTATATCATATCGGGCATGATTCCCGAAAAGCAGCTTTTCGTCCAGTATGACTCCCAGCAGTTTTAATTCAGGTTCGAAAGTGAGAAGGTGTCCATTGATGTAAATGTTGGCCGATTTTGCTTTGGGTGTAAAAGCAATAAGTTTTGTCTTGGCAGGTTCGAATATTAATATTACACTCCCTCCCCATTGAACAATTTGGGAGAGTGCCAGATTGGTAGTGTTCTCTAAATCGCATACGTATGGAGGACATCATCCGCGAATGCCTTTATATGGCAACCTGCTGGTAACCTATGGTCGACTCATTCCGCACGTCTGAGCATAGGCCGCTTTCTTAGCAGCTTGTGCCTGAATTAAACCATCAAGGGGGTAAGTTGTGATGTTTGGCGGTATGAAGTTGGTGATGGATGTTCATCACTTCCTGCTTCATGAGCTCCTCCGTCCACCAGGGGGCTTTCTGTGTATGTTTTTTACCATAAGTGTACATGCTATCACGACAAGCACAGTGTATAATGCTTGGTAATGTCTTCAATGACCCGATCTAATTTTTCTATGCTTAGTCTGCGTATGTCTGTGTCAAGAATGTCTGAAAAGATCATGTGAGTGTGAAGTGAGTCCTTGAAAACTGGCCAACAGGCCTTGTTGGTTCTGTATAAAAAGGTAGAAGTATTACTACCATGTTCAGTTGTGGATGAAACAAAACTAATATTAAATTCGATAGCGTTATGTTGCGAGCTTGGACAAATGTCCAAGTTAACTCGCTAGTCAGATAAATCATCATAAATTTTTCCAGAGGATAATGTGAGATCTATTATAGAGGAGCGAATTCGCCCGTTGGTGACCGTTTCGAAAGAAGGAGTTTTCCCTGTATTACAAACATACATATCATTACAATATATTAGGTCAACTATTTCGTTGCCTCGAGAGTTGGATTTGTTACTTCCCTATATTGGGCGCTACCCATTGAAATCGCCCCCAACCACCTTGATAGAGTTGCCGGTTGCTTTAAGGATAGCATCTAACTGATTGAAGGTGTTCAGCTTGTCACCATCAGGTTCTACGTATACTGATACAAAGTATATGTTCCGGTTACCCGAAGACAATTGAACAACGCTAAGGTTTGGGGATGAAAATTGAGAGAGTACTACCCACCCACGTCCCACGTCCCACGTCCAGGTTTTGCCAGAATGCAGACCTTAACCCTATTTTTGGATGGAAACTGAAATATCTCTAGCTCTTGTTTTGATTTCAGCTCCTTACCAGATCCTACATATGGCTCAGATATAAGAGCAATATCATAATTGCTATTTGTGAAAGAGAGGATTAATTTATGAGAACTGTTTCGCGATTTATCAATGTAACACTGTAAAATCTTAAATTATTATTGAATGGATCCACAGCCGGTCCTGTTCATAATCTTCTCTTTCATGGCTCTCAGTCGCGGGCAGGTGTGTGAATTAGCGGTGTGTTTAGTGTCGGTGCTTGCATTAAACCTAGTGTTATGAGATGTGCAATTGAAGCCGTGGCGGGTGTAAAGAAAAGGGAAATCTCCTGCCGGGCAAGGTGTTTTACCCGGGGAGCGGCCAACGCTCCGAATGGTAGTTCGGAGCTATTCTATATATACTGCTTTAACTTCGGAACTTTGTTAGCGCGATTTAGGCTTCGATGTGTTTCGTTATATGCTTGTGGCGCGACGACAGCGCCGCCACATCACCCACCTGCTCAGACCGGAGGTTGATAGTGCAGTCCGATTTCCGGTGCGTCCTTAATGCCGGTGGGGAGTACATGCTGTTTGCGTAAGGGCAAGTGACGCCGGTGCGAACGTTATGCCGGTGTGTAATGCATGCCGCACTACGCACTTGCAAGTGATGCCCGGTGAGAACGATGAGCTGGAGCAAGTGCCAGGGATTGCCTTGTAGTCTGCGGTGAGTTGAGAAGAAGGCAAGTAATCTGCGAGAGTGCCGTGAAGCAGAGGCGATTTAGCGTTGTGTACATTATTTTTAACCGGGCAGTTGTTCACTTGGTGAATAGTGCTGGCGCAGTGAGAACAGGGGCTTTCATTTCATGTGCACTTTGACCTCATATGACCAAATTGCAAACATTTGTGGCACTGAATGAATGGTGAAAAACTACCAACATGTACGCGCTGGTAGTCGACACTAACTCTACTTAGCTCGATCATCTTCCAGTATAATTTAAGTTCTGTAAAAATACTGCGTTGTACGAATTTTTATTATGGTTTTCATGTTTAAATCTTAATTTAAAATTCTCACCCTCACCTTCCCCAGATTCAATTAGCTCCGTAAGTTCCGAGTTTTGGCTGCTGATTATCTTAGTAAGTTCCTCCGCTGGAACATCCTTGAAGATGCCTTTGAGTATAACTATCGGCTTAAGGCTGCGCACTGGTTCCGCTTTGAGTTTACGTTCAGGTAAGGATAAAAGTCAAAGTAAATTATACTGTTTATGTACGAGATACCTGGAGTAAAGAAAATAAATAAAGAACAATAACAGAAAAATACATACATACATACATATAATCACGCCTCTTTTCCGTAGGGGTATTCAGAGACCACTTCTTTCCACTTGCTACGATCCTTACATACTTGTTTCGCTTCGTCCACTTTCATTTTATAATAATTTATTCATTTAATAAAAATGAAAGTAAAAGTGGAGAGAAAAATAGTTGACAAAAATATTTGCGTCTAGAAATAAGTTATATATAAAATTAGTTTTATCATCTTTCTATGAATTTCAAATAAAAATGTATTTTAATTAAATCCACAGAAAAAAAAGCAAACATTTTTGGGAATATCAAATGACTTAAATCATTTTACTCTATTCAAGTGTTGCCATTTACTATATTCATACCTACTATTTTCGTATCACTTTGTAAGACTACCAAAACAACACACAAACACAAAATATATTTATATTAAGTTATTATTAGTAATAACTATACTATCAGTAATAATAAAAATATTAAAGTAATTTGGTTGAAAATAAGTCTCTTAAAAAGAACTTCCTACAATAATAAATTATCTCAATCATAGTACTTTTTAACAATTCCATTTAATGTTATGGCAACACTAGCTAAAACAAAAGTCACTGTTTTTTTTTACTTGCTTTATGGCTCTGGGTTCTAGCCCTTCTGAGAATATCACTGTATGACACAAAGGCTTCTGGAGCCATGCCAGAAACATATATATTTACATACATTTTCGGGAGTGGTGTATCCTGCCTAGTGTGGTGGTGCTGAGGATGGTAGTGCTGGGATTGACGGCGACGGGTATAGTGCGCGCGATTGAGGGAGGGTGGGAGGTCCCCCTTAAAGCTGGGCAGGACACATCATTTTCTTTCTTTACGCAGAATTAAGCAAATTAAATTATAACAACCCCATTATAATGGATTTCCGCAAAGTAACGCCTGATTCTATCAATTATTTTAAGATATTTTTTTTTTATATATACACGCTACCATTCCTTTTCAACTAATTTTATGTATGATAGTCTGCCATTGTTCTTTACAGCCATTAATACGTTCCATTGCTTGGCACAGGTCTCCTTTCAGTGCTGAGAGGGTTTTAGGGCTCGTGTCTGAATGCGTGTTTGCGAACTTTCATATTATGACTTGAAAATATTTTTTTTAATTTATCAGTAATGCAGGTTTTTTTCACGATTTTTTTCCTTCACTGTTAAGCACACAATTCCTTCACAGTTGAGTAAATTGCAACAGTTCCAGTGTGCGATGGTGGGATTGAACGCGGATCGCTTGCGTACACAGCGGGCGTTAAACCCCTAAGCAACCACGGCACGGTACTTATTTGATTGAATAAGTGTCCATACAATATATAAAATGTAAGATGTATAAAAATTTCAGAATTATTCTGTTCTAGTTTGTATATAGGCATAACATAATTTTAATTTATCTATTCGGATGGTAGAAGCAACCAGACATAAATGCCGACGGCTGTAACCAATTGATACATTAGACTTTATTGCATCAAAACATGAACATGAGTAAAAGAAAAAAAGGGATAATAAGCACTGAATACAATGGGCATTTTTATCACTGAGTTCGATTACTTCTAGCCTTTGGATTTGGAGTATTCAATTTTTTCAATCATTACCATCCTCAAAAAGTCCTCAAAAACATAGGCCTCCACATTGATAGCCTCGTAAGTGCATCAATATTTGTAACAGTTAACACTTGACAAGTGGGTAGTTAGTAGTAGGCAAGAGTAATTAGTTCAGGGTATTATCGCTACTCTCACATATATGAAGAGGTGTTGTTGTCCTTTAAATATTAACCGAAAGTAGGGTACGTCATGTAAGCATAAGCCTGAAGTGATTTCTAAATGAACCCAAATAGAAAACTAGCTGAATTTATTATGGGATAGTGGATTTTCTTACACTGTCATTACTCGGTACAGTTATAGGTTATTTTTCACAACCATTTAGCATTTAGTATTTATTGTAATGTAATAATTAATACCATGACAACAAAAACAATGAAAAACACAATACAATGAAAAAAAAAGTATTATGGCTGAATTTTTTTTCAGAGTGAGCCCAAAGGAGTGTGGAAACTATCCGGTTGGATCACTGTCATACAGCCTTGCCTGGTTTTTTATTTGTGGACTATGAAATACCAAGTTATACAAAAGGGTCATCAGATTTTCTTGCGGAGAGGCTATGAAGCCATTGTAAAGATATTGATAACTGTCGTAGCAAGACTTCAATAAGTTAAACGAAGGGATAACTTTCAAGTAGTAGGTATCTAACCTCTTTGTTGTGTGCTTTATTTTAAATCTTAGTAACGATATTATAAAAGTAAAGCATATCAAATATGTATGTGTACATATAGTGAGTGAGTGTGAATTATCATTACTATATTACATATACATTTAGGACCTAACTTCTTTTTTTTATAGAATAAGGGTAACATACGAGCACACAGTGCACCTGATGGTAAATGGTTGCTGTGGCTCATAGAAATCTACATATCATAGATTACGAATCTAAATTCAGATGCGTTGTCACCCGGAGGACTAAGATGGAATGCCTCCTTTCCAGTAAAAAAGGGTCTTCGGTTATTTACACTCACCATACGAAAACACAGCAGCATTAAGCTGCTATTTTACGCTGGCATTCTGTGAGAGCGTGGTCCTTCCGCGGTCGAGCCGACCCATTGTGCTACAAATATACCAGTAATAAAGCTGCAGCATGGCTCTATCACGTAACAAAATGTAGCCGCTGATGTGATGATTGATGAGGGGGCTGAAAATTTGGGATAATTTTCAGCCCCCTCATCAATCATCACATCAGCATCATCCCTGTGTATAAAATAAAAAAAAAACTATTAATTTTTGAACTATTTGTCTTTCTTTGCTTTGTTTTCTTCCTTCTCTCCTCTCTTCTCTTTTGTATAACATTTTCAACTAAGTTATCATATGTAGAGCTTAAATTGTTTACATTCAATGTATTTATTTTGTTTACGGGTAATATAGAAAAATATTTATAAAAAAATATATTTTAATATAAACCTTTATTATATTCTTACATAGTTCAGTTTAGAATTTTATAACGAATGAACGTAGGAAACTCGTTAGAATAAACGAGTAAGATGGAATGCCTTATATCTAGTAAAAATGGTCTCCGGTTTTCTACACTCACCATACGAAATACAGCAACATCAAGCTGCTATTCTACGTGGTACCTATTCTGTGAGAGTGTGGTCCTATCCCGGTCGAGTCGATCCATTCGTGCCACAACCATAAATAAGCTGCAGTGTGGCTCTATCACGTAAAAAATTCATGAGACGTCTTCTCTTCATATAAAGGATTTGCTTGAAATTTCCAGTATTTCTTGGATTGCAATCCCAATCGTTTACACCGATCAAATGTCAAAATCGACAGATAGGTTATAAACACGCGTAAACTGTAATTTTCGAAAGGGGCCAATCGTTTTTCTGTGATTCGTCCTCTATAAGATTTTTAAGACAGCAAACCCAATTCATAGATTGTTTATTGGAATGCTTTACCCATAAAATGAATTAAAATATCAATGTTAGATAGCTGAAATTGGATCAGGATTGATTATTAATTTCGGGCGTAAGCCGCCTGCTTGAGAGATGGATTGACGTTCGCAGTACTAGACGTCTTACGCCGCGGGATGAAATTGAAAGATGGATTTACTTACTCAAGCCGTCATCATGTGGCCTTCTTCACAGTAAAAACCCTGCATTTTATCTAAGCAAAAAAGTGTTTGCGCATGTTTACCTCCGATAATGTTTAAACTAAAACGTTCTCTATTATTCTCAAATAAAAAAAATTATATTTCGCTAAACTCTCCGAGTTGGCATTTATTATTGTTCTACAATTTTTAAATTTACCCGGTTTTCGACCCAGTATTTGTATTAAGTCATGTGTTTTATATGCCTCTCTTTTTAAATTTTTTTAATTTATTTATTGAATCAAAAACCTACTCTACAGAAAATCTTATGGAAAAAATATTGACAAGATGACAAGCACTCGCATCTAAACCTAAATCTATTACTATATCTTTTTCTACCGCGTTACGTCATAGACCTGTGTTACAGCTATTAAGCCCTACCTAATTAATATATATCTATCAAAATAAACAGATGATCACCCTTGTTTTCATTTTAACCAGTGGTAAAGACGTCGCTCTACTGATGCTGCCGTGCCGGATGTAGTATGATAAAAATTAAGAATCATAAAATTATATTTACTGCTTGCTAGAGTCACATTAACTTTTTAAAATTTATTCTATGTTTAAGGTGTTTTGTTCCTCAAAAAGACGTAATAAAATATTAAACATTCAATATAGGGCCTAAATTTGGGCTACACTACTTCTTTCTTTTATAAGAGGGTTGGAACGTGACGTAGACTGCCACGTATTCATATTTTATATAAAGTTTTGCTTTAATTTCGAGAAAAATTCTGATTATCTATAGTAATACTGAACTAGATAATAAAGGTTCAGACTTCAGATATAGCTGTAAAAACAATGATGAGAAAAAATACTTTGGCAACAGTTTCTCGGCGAGCGTTCAAGTTTTATTGCAACTGTTTGGCACCTTAGAATCATTATTAAGAAAAGATCTACATCATCTTGTTTACTTTTTACACAACTATGTCTTCTTAGAACTCGTAAAATTCCACTGCTGGATATGAATCTCTCCCGTTGAATAAGGAATTTGTCATATTTATCACACATGACAGGCGGATACTTCACTGTCACCGGTCTGGGAATTTGATTGCTGGCGCAACTGAGATGGCTTAATATCTTTCTGATCTTGGCCAATTTCTCGGACACGATTAAATGCGGAATAATTATTACTGTATTGTTAACGAGAGAAGTGAGAATTTATTATGAATTATATAGGAATATTGTCCATAATCTTGATCATGCATGTTTGACAATATATATTTGTGTTAAGTGTACAATAAAGAGCAGCAGTACTGTAGCAGTATAATTAAAATTCTAGTACCAACAAGACGTCCTTCTCATTTAACACATTTCCTTTATTATACTTTATACGAAACACTTCGGCTTAATAAGAACCGTAATGTTCAGGTGATAAGGCTTTATTAAGTCAATAACAATTATACGTGCAAAGGATTTTTATATAGTAATTTTTATTATTACATATAGATTTTAATGTATTTTAATTGTTTATATTAAAATAAAATTTGCCTGTTTTGCTTCTACATTTTTTTTATAGGATTGGGTGACAAACGAGCACACAGTCCACCTGATGGTAAGTGGTTGCTGTGACCCATAGACATCCACATCTATCCTCAATCAAGAATCAAAATGCAGATGCGTTTTCACCCGTGAGGACTAAGATGGAATGCCTCTTTTCCAGTAAAAGGTTCGCCGGTTCTCTACCCTCACCATACGAAACGCAGCAGTGTTCAGTTGCTATTTTACGCTGGTATTCTGTGAGAGCGTGGTCCTTCCCCGGTCGAGCCGACCCATTCGTGCTACAACTATACTATTAATATAGCTGCAGCATGGCTCTACCACGTACAAAATTATATGTAATCTTATGTCAAAATATAAGTGGTAAAATCTTCATTTTGCATTTTTCCACTCTTACGAATGGATTTTTTCTTTAAATTTATATGCGGCCACCGCTAAAGTATAACCTATTATGATTTAAATTACAAATATTTAAAATAGGCTCAGGTGTTTCTGCGCAATCGGTGAATAAACATAGAAAACTTACTCGTTGAAAACATATAACCTCCTCAGTTTTTTGATCTGGGTTTAAGAGAGGTTTTATTTGTTGTTTTGTGAACATCGGTTTCGAGGTATTCGTACGGTGAATAGCTTTGTTCCGCAAGAAAATGTTTAGGAAATATTTTCTAAAAAGATATTTAAATACTACCTTGGTGTTATTGGCGAATTTATTACACTTAAGTAAATAATATAAAACCCATCAGTATTTGCGGTTACACCTTTACGGAATTTATCCTCTAAATAAAACCATTTTAGATAATGGCCTATGTAGGGTTTAAATCCAGCTTAACGGCACCCATGAGGGTTAGGGCACCGTCGTGGCGTGCAAAGACGTTGGACGGAAATGAAATGCAAATTTGTCAGATGTAGCTAATATACATATATTGGTGTTTTTTCACATTTTTTATAGAGATAAACGTAACTAAGTAAATCATAAATAGTCAGCGTGAAATAACAGCAAAATATTGCTATGTTGCGTGTGATGAGTCGTGAGATTGTTTTGAAAAACCTTTTTACTGGTATCTTAACTCTCAGGGGTGACAAATCATTTGTTTGCTCGTTTTTTACACTCATAAATGAAAAACGACTTTCGTATTTAAAGTGCTGGAGAGCAATTCTAATCTCGCTCAGACTGACGTCCGGAATATCATCGGAATAGTGTCGGATAAGACTTGCTATTGGATCGTTACTCACACTTGCGTGTAGCTCCAACGATGATGTATGCAGCTGCCCATGGAACCTCTCAATCTCCCTCAAAATCTTTAGTGTGCCGGAAATGACGCTGCCATACTTGGTCTTCAGCTTTGACAGTTGGCTCTTTCTGGCAGACAAATCTCTAGCAAAAACTTTGGAGCCCTGGTTCCGCTCGATTGCTTCTTAAATACGAGCTGTATTGAAGTTGCGTAAGTCCCGCAGCATGTAATTGGAGATCTGGCTGTACGTTTTTAAATCTACTGAAGAATGCAGCTTCATTTACCGTCTAACAGATTAAGAGTTTGATTGGAGAGTTTTTGTGTTATTCTGCGGCGGGTCTTGCAGAACTTAGCTCCGATCGCATGGACAGTTTCCACGAGTTTGTCATTCATATTATCCATTGCAATGCAATCTTCTAGGCACTGAAAACGATTTTGTGGCTCGTGCTGAAAGGTTTTTTGGACTTTGGATTAGAGTACGAGGGGCACGGAGCGTTGACTTCATTAGACGAGACTTCTCTAACTTTACGTTTAGGTTCAGTGTGTCTCTCACCATTCGATGATCGCTTCCAGTTTTTACCCACGCGATCACGGAGACATCACTGAACAGTTGTCGTCTGGTCGTCATAATGAAGTCAATCTCATTTTTTGTAGAACCGTCGGGGCTCGACCAGGTCCACTTTCTGTTAGGCCGCTTCTGGAAGAAAGAGTTCATCATAAAGAGTCCATTTTTCTTCAAGAAGTTGGCCAGCTGCTGGCTCTTTGGTTTTCGTGGGCCTGTTCCAAATTTCACCTTCACCTACCTTCAGCTCACCGTTATGTTTTGTGCCTAGTTTTGCGTTGAAGTCTCCCATTAACATCTTATAGTGGGTTTTGGAGGTATTCATAGCTCTAGATATATCTTCATACATTTTCTCCACGTCCTCGTCAGGATGTCCCGAGGTTGATGTGTAAACCTGTATGACCTTCAGCAAATACAGTTTGGTGATTCTGAGTATAGGGTAAGCAAGCCTCGTCGACACACTCTCAATCTTTACAACGTTGTTAACGAGAGACTTGTGGACGATATATCCGACATCACTTTAGGGCAGATGGTCGCCCTCTCGATGATAGAATAAGTTGCCTGATTCGAGGACTAATATGTCCTCCCCCTCGCTTTGGACTTTGGATAATCCTATAATGTTCCAGCGCAACTTGTCTATCTCTTCTTCCAGCTCCAGGATATTCTCGTCAGTCCTCAGGGTTCGAGCGTTATATGTTGGCAGGTCGAGTCGTCTTAGGTGGCGTGTTAGGTGCTAAGATTCTCCGGTGGAGGTACACTGGAGATTCTTAGCACCGCCTGTCCAGCCATTACCATGGTCGCCACTGTAGTCATGAATGGGCGCCGGGACTGGGGGCCGTCTCTTTGTAACTTTATTTATGGGGGTTATATTGCCATAGTTGCCACGCTTGGTGAGTGGGTTGCCAACCGTAGCTTTTTATTGTTGTTTTGATGTTATCAGAAAGATGCTGCTGCCCATCTTCTGCCTCAGTTTCCCTCTGTCGCCTCTTACGTCACCCACGGGAAGATATGAGGTAGTGGGTATTCTTACCTTCCACTACACAGTGAAGAGTGTTTGGTAAAAACTATTTTTCTGTTTTTTGTTCAGATTTTTCTTTTCCAAAATACCGATCCTTAAATCTACCACCCGAGGCCGGTGCAAAATAGATTGGAAGGTGTGACTAGTCCAGATGAACTACTAGATAGAAAAAGAGCCCTTCTTAATTTTCTTTCACAGCCCGTTAAAGCACAGGATCCTCCTCTCGTTGTCAGAAGGATTTAATAGATTATCAATCGCAGCAGCACACATCTCGCAGCTGTGAGTCTGCTTCAGGTTTATTACTTCATTATTACAAAAAAATTTATTATTTTTAAATCGTTAACTTTGATTATATTTAAATCGTTAAACTGTGTAGTAGTAAGCGTCCTGAGAGTGTCGTAACACTAGTTGTTTTTCAACATTAAAAATGTCAAAACATTTTATTGAATTAAAAACTGCAGACCATTTATGCTCTTAATGGAGCAAAATGTTATCTCACATCTAAAGTACTGGCAGAGACGTGTAATAAATTCATGTCGCTCTGAAAGAGCCCGCGGGTAAAGTACAGTAAGTTTAATTAGATAAGTGTGTATATCCGAACAATATCGACATCGAAAACGCTAGGCACTATTTATTACTCTCTATTACGTTTATCTATTAGCTATTACAACTTTATCTGTAGCTAAAGACCTAGGAACGCGCTGTAAATTTCACAGTACGAAGGCAACACGGGTTCGATTCCCGCTGGCAGGAATGAGTAAAATACTTTAAAAATATTTAAAATAATTGCTATCTCAAGCGCTGGTTTACCACGTGCTCGGTGGTGAAGAATAATATCGTGAGAAAACCGGAAAAATAACCGAAAGTTTAAAAAAAATATTTAGAATTCATGTGAAGTCCGCCATTACGCATTGAGATAAAATCCTAGCAGAAATTATCGGGGGCCTGAGCCCAGCAGTGGGACGTATATATGATGCAACTTTACTTATTACTTTTATTTAACTTCTATTGCCTTGTGCATCATGCAATTGCAAAAAAACAGCGGTTGTCATCCAGCCTGCTAGACGCGTCAACTACGGCAAACCCTCCTACGAGGTATTTTAATAATTTGGTGTTATTATATTTAAATGACAAACATACATAATAAATAGTCGTGATAATTTGTCTATGGGTTCAACACATTTATCACGTCAACATCATTTACCTTAAATTTGAAATATACCGCTTCCTAATAATACTTCTTGTCAATAATATCATAAATATTCTTTTTAATTTTGATCATGTAGGCAAGACAGGATGGACTAAAGTTTAAGTAATAAGTAATATTAATGGAGTACACGACACTTGAAGTAAAATTAACCAAGCCTGTCAACTATAGCTAATATATGAACCAATTTATGGGGGAAGCCAATGTTCAGCAGTGGATTTTAATAGACTGTGACGGTAACTACTTATCATACGTAGTTAGATAAAAAATACAATGGTTTGCCTTTAATAATACTAAATCTCAATCTTAAATAAAAAAAAACTTAAGCATGTATGTAATTGTTCATCATTCTCCACCCTAACACATTAATTTGCTGAGTATAATTATCCATAGATTGCAATGAGATACAATAATGTATATCTTTCTTCGGTTGCATTTAAAAAAAATTAGAAAGGTTGCTAATTTGAATAAAAATGTGAACATTAGTAAAATTTACGAGTTTTTTGTTTCCATTACTCGGCACAAAACTAATCAAACTACGCGGAAAACAGAAACTCTGATAGTTCTCGTAACTATATGGGCGTAAGCAACTTTTTTTTTCGAGGCGGGTCTAAGGGAGCCTGAATCCTATCTTGTTGAATTACTACTAGACAACCTGCATTGCTGTTTGATTTGTGGGCTTTGAACTACCAAATTGTATGGGGGAGTCATCAGATTTTCTAGCAAGGAGGCTGTGCTGTCCCGAACCCGTCCCTAGCTACGGCCACGACGGTATACTAATAGATTTGTATCCATAAGTCTTATACCATTTCTCTTTTCTTCTGCACACTCAACTAATTCATGTTTAATTTAATGTCAGAACATGAACATGATGAATAAATTCTCGTAGTTATCAAGACTTTAACAAGTTAAACGAAGGGATTACTTCGAATATTTGAATACCTCTTTGATGTAAATGAGTGTAAATTATTATTTTGTTATTTGCATCTAGGACTCAACATCTAAGTGTATACAATATTACATTACCAATGCGGAATTTTAAGTATTAATTTTTCTTCTTTGCTTTGCTCTCTCTCGCTTCTGCATTTTGTATTTATGTACTCCTTACTATAATAGTTTTAACTTAGTTATCAAGTTATATAAGGCTTAAATTTTATACATTCATGTATTTATTTTTGTAACTGGTAAAATATAAATATATTTATAAAATATGTATATTTTAAAGTAAACCCTTATTACATAAACGTAGGAACCTATCGTTACACAGTACATTATAGTGTATACATAAACGTAGGAACCTTGTTAAAACAAATAAGTAGTAAACTAGGATGCCAACGCTAGAACTGGTACCAAGTTTTATATTCTCAATTTTCTGCAGGAGTTACGAACCTATTTTTATGTTTTATTGTAAGTTTTCTCAACTAATGTTTCTCAGACAAGATATTGATGTTGTAATACCATTGCACATTAAGATTATTTTTCAAAACGAATTTCGTTGTAAGACCAGGAGTGCGCTTATACGTGCCATCCACTACCAAATTCTATTAAAAAGGACACATTATTTAGCGTTATTTTCATATATATATATATATATATATATATATATATATATATATATATATATATATATATATATATATATATATATATATATATATATATATATATATATATATATATATATATATAATAGCGAATATTATAGTGTCCAATATAATTTTTTTTTCTTCTATGGAATAAGGGTGATAAACGATCAAATAGAACGTCTGATGGTAAGTAGGTGCGGTAGCCTATAGACATTTACATTTCCCCTGGATTAAGAATCACAATGTAGACGAGTTGTCACAACTGAGGGCGGAATGCCTCATTTCCAGTAAAAAGTGTCTCCGGTTCTCTACATTACCCATACGTGATACAGCAGCATGCTAATTTTACGCTGGTACAAATTCTGTGAGAGCGTGGTCCTACCTCGGTCTAGCAGCACCATACGTGCTACAACCATAATTTAGCTGCAGCGTGGCTCTACCACGTATAAAATTCATGGGACGTCTCTCCTTATAGGAACGATTTGCCTTAGTCGCACTGCTTGAGAGATGGATTGGCGATAGCAGTACTAGACGACTTAGGCGAACTTAGTTAGTTAACTAACATAAGTTAGTTACTAAGTTACATAAGCCGTCCCCACGCAACCGCTTTACAGGAAAAACCCTGTAATTTATCGAAGGAATAAAAGTGTTTGCGTAAATTTACCTCCGATAATGTTTGAACGAAAACGTTCTCCATTATTCTCAAGGGTACAATTTATTATTTCGATAGTGTTCGAGTTGGCATTTATTATTGTTCTACAATTTATTATGTATACGCAGTATTTTTATTAAAATGTATTTTTTATACATTTTTTCATTTTGTTATTGAATCAAAAATCTACTTTACAGAAGAATATTATGGAAAAAATAATAACAAACACTTCATCTAAATCTAATACTATATCTTTTGCAGCTGCGTTAGGTCATTGACCTGTATTACAGCTATTAAGCCTTCCCTAATTTATACACACCTACCAAATTAAACAGATACCCAACCTTGTTTTTATTTCTAACCGGCGGTGAAAACGTTCTGTGCCGTCGTGCCTTAGACGTCGGATGTATTGTGATAAAAATAAAGAATTATAAAATTATATTTACTGTTTGCTAGAATCACTTCATCTTTGTTAAAACTATTTTATATTATATTATATAGGTGTTTCGTTCTTCCAAAAAACATAATAAAACATAAAACAGTTTACATGTATATACGTCCCATACTAGAGTTAGAGGACTTCTTTCTTTTATATGAGGGTTGGAACAGGGCGGAGTCTGCTACGTATTCATATTTTTTTTATTTTATTTTTTATATAAAATTATGCTCTATTTCGAAAAACATTCAGAATATCTACAGTGTATATAGAAATAGACAACAAAAGTTCCGACTTCAGACATAGCTGTAAAAACAATGATGAGAAAAATACTTTGGCAAGTGCCATCAAGTTTTACTTGCTACTATTTGCCAACTGAGACTCGTTAATAGCAAGAGATCTACGTCGCCTTAATTACTTTTTACCACAACTTTTCTTTACTTTTCTTCTTACAGTTGATCAAAGTCCACTGCTGGACATCTTCCGTTGAAGGAGGAATTTGTCATATTTATCACACACGACAGGCGGATTGGATGACAGAGTCTTTGACGCTACTACTTTTCAGTGTAAACGGCCTGGAAATTTTACGTCTGGGGCAATTGAGATGGTTATACTGCCATATGACGCAAGACTTAAGATCTTTCTGATCTTATCCATTTTCGCCTCTTACAACAACCACGGGACTATATGTGGTGATGGATTCTTTGCCGCTACCAAACGGATGACTTCGCTACATTTGAGCACAAAGTCCTCAGCCGCGAATAAACAAGCGAAGTGCAGAGCGGATCCCACTAGATGGTGCGTTGAACTGGTAAGTGATACAGAAAATCGATGGATTCACGTGGTTTAGGACTGCGCTATGTAATTTTCCTTGGAGGTGCACGATGTTCAGCAGTTGACTTGTGATGGGTTGTTATAAAACAGAAGAAGTGACAAACAAACTAACATACCACCTGATGGTAAACGGCTACTCCAGTCCAAAGACCTTCAAATGAAAAATCTACAAACTAGTTTTCATATCTGAGTCATCATCATCATTATTGCAGCCCTTCAAAGTCCACTGCTGAATATGGGCCTCCCCCAGGGAAAGCAAGATTCTGAGCCACCTGCATCCATCGACTTCCTGCATGTATTTCTAGGTCGGCACTCCATCTAGTGGGGGGGCTTCCTACACTTAAATTACATTAATAATTTATGCTGTTACCGGCGGGGATTGAAACCGGGTTGCTCGCGTACTGAGGAATTTACAGCGCGCGCTTAGCATTTGGGCTACACCACGGCAAGAAGTGAGACGTATATAGGTTATAAATTTACTAATCTTGAAAGATTTTTTTAATTAGATGAATATATAAATACTCCGTTAATCGACCGATTTATAAATACACTCAATCATCTAGGTGTTATAACTACATACGAATAAGTACCAATATAAAATGATCGTCCCTTTCAGAATCCAGATTCCGCATTGGTTTTTATTATTAAGGGGAACTCTTATCTTACGTAATATATAACAGATTGTAGGTATATTTTGAGGCAGGTCGATCGAAAACATATTGTATAGAAGATTCTCATATTGAAAAGTAACCTCATTTCTCTTGAATGTGGTTCGGCAAAAAACCTAAAGATATTGTTGAAAATATTGCCTTTCCGTTTAGTAAAATAGTATCAATTAACAATTTAATTTTTCTTGGTTTTTATAGATTAACAGTTATAAAGGAGCACACAACCTACAGGATGGCTAAATGATTCTGCTACACATAGATGTCTACATCTGAGATCTAGAAACAATGTGCATAATGCGCTTTTATCCCTGAAGAGTAAGATGGAATGCCTCGATTACAGTTATACATAAGTGTTTCCGTTTCTCTATAATCACCGTCATAAAGTAGCATTAAGCCGTAAAGTAGCGAAGAGAGGGGGAGGACATGGTAATTCTTGAATCCGGCAACTTGCTTAGTAGTAGGGTACACCGGGAGGGCGATCATCTATCCCGAGAAGGTGTCGGAATTATCGTCCACAAGTCTCTCGTTAACAACGTTGTAAAGATTGAGTGTGTCGACGAGAGTTGCTTACCTTATACACAGAATTACCAAAAGTATTTACTGAAGGTCATTTTTATTTACGCACTTGCCTCAGCACATCCCGACGAGGAAGTAGAGGAAATGTATTAGGGGTATATCTAGAGCCATTACTACCTTCAAAACCCACTATACGGTGTTGATGGGAGACTTCAATGCAAGACTAGGCACAAGAGAGAACGGTGAGCCAAAGGTAGGGAAATTTGGAATAGGGCAATGGAACCCAAGGGGCCAGCAGGTGGCCGACTTCATGGAGAAAGAGGGACTCTTTATGATGAACTCTTTCTTTCAGATGCAGCCCCACAGGAAGTGGACCTGGTCGAGCCCCGACGGTTCGACAAAAAATTAGATTGACATTATTATGACGACTAGACGACAACTGCTCAGTGATGTCTCAGTGATTGTGAGGTTAAAACTGGTAGCGGTCACCGAATGGTTAGAAGCACACTGAACCTAAACGTTAAGTTGAAAATTTCTCGTCTCATGAAGTCAACGCTCCGTCACCTCGCGCTCTAATAAAAAGTCCCGCAACCTATCAGATTGAGTTAGAAAACTATTTTTAGTGTCTAGATGACTGCAATGAAGTGTACGATATGAATGAAAAGTTCGTGGAAACTGTCTATGAGGTCGGAGCTAAGTCTTGCAATACCCGCCGCAGATGAACACAAAACCTCTTTGATCACACTCTTTATCTCATACTAGGCACGACACACCACTCTCGAAAATACGACACGTGTTTCGCCTCTACACGAGGCATACTCAAGTGAAGTAAAACTACTGCTATTTATACTACTTGCTGATGCAACCGCGTTCCAATTACGTAGAGAGCGATTACGTCATGCGATCAATCGCCACCTGACGTACGCAGATATTTGTTGTGAAATTAACAACAGACTACTGCGATACGTCCGCCTACCCTCCAACCACGCACCCAATCGCTGGATCGGTGGGAGGCGGACGTACTTCTGGACTGGAATGGATAGACTTCTACTTTAATCGTTGCTGACACTCGAGAACCTTTCTTCCACATCGGTATTTTAAGTATTAATTATATTTCACCTTAATAAGCCCTTAAAAGACCATTACTGAACAAGGACTAATAAATAATGTAATAATAAATAAATAAATAATGTAATAATAAGTAATGCTTCCTCATCACGAGCTCCGTGATGTTAGCACCTCATGTGCGGAATTTCGATTTACTAATTATACCATCTGAAATGTCAGAAATTGGTCATAAAAGGTCAGTTGATCCTATTAATTGGTCAGCGTTAGAAACATTTTTATTAAGGGTTAAAGTTTTTCAAGGTCTTTGAGAAATTTTAGCACCTCATTCGCGAAAAATATAAAAAATAAAAAATATGCGCGATTAAGAAGCATTCACTGATAATTGGTCAGCTTATATAAATATTTGATCAGTTTAATTTAATATTTAAAAAAAAAATAAGTTGGCATTGTCGTAACGCGCATGCTTTGGGACGGTTAATTGTATCAGGACAGTGAGCACTTACGCACAGCTCTTTACTATGAGCGAGACGGAGGGGGGGGGGGGGTATTTTCATATTTTTTTGAGAAAAAAAAATTTAAATTTTCTACTATCAGACATATAATAGTGGAGAAAGAAATAGGATATTTTTTTAAACAACGTGAAGGTTAAAGTGCATGCATGGGATTTGGGGGATGATAGTTAACTAGCTTATTTTGTAATAATTTTATATAGACATGATTTTTAGGGTTTCGTACCTCAAAAAGAAAAAACTGAAACCTTATAGGATTACTTTGTTGACACTCTGTCTGTCTGTCAAGACCCTTTTTCTCAGGAACACGTGGAAATTCATTTCAAATACTCAAGTGTACTGTCCCTTCGAGCTGTGAAAAAATCAAACTTCTAAGCCAACACAATCAAAAGATATAGCCGTTTATGCCGCAAATTTTCGACATTCGCAAGGGAATCAAAACCTACAGGGTACTTCCCGTGAACTCAGAATCTTGAAATTTGGTACAAAGCAACGTTTTGTACCACAGATAAAGGAAATATTGCGAACAGCATACATTTTTAGTTAATCATATAATACAATATTTTATGCCTACGGATTCGTTCCGAACCCTCGGTACGCGAATCCGACTCGCACTTAGCCGGTATTTAAAAAAAATAGAAATATTTTATTTACATAAAAAATTAACATGAAATTTAATTTCTAAAATACATTTATTATAATTTAAGTTTTTCAACTCTAACTTTATATTAATACTCTAAAATATATTAGTACAAGGCCGCTTAAAACACCGAAAATTTCTCCATTTCTTAACAATATATATATATATATAAAATAGTTAAATATCAATAAATAATAATTGAAAAAATTAATCATAACTAAACAAAACAAAATTTAACTGCCATTTACATTCCATGACTTCCTACATGATAGATGAAAGGTTTTAAAAATAGATTGAGTTACAATTAACCATTCCAAAGCATGCGCGTTACGACAATGCCAACTTATTTTTTTTTAATATTAAATTAAACTGACCAAATATTTATATAAGCCGACCAATAATCAGCTAATGCTTCTCGATCGCGCATATTTTTTATTTTTTTCGCGAATGAGGTGCTAAAATTTCTCAATGACTTTGAAAAACTTTAACCCTTAATAAAAAATGTTTCTAACGCTGACCAATTAATAAGATCACCTGACCTTTTATGACCAATTTCTGACCTTTCAGGTGGTATAATTGGTAAATCGAAATTCCGCACATGAGGTGCTAACATCGCGAAGCTCTCAACACGTCGATAAATGAAATACCTCATTTTTCCTAGAGTCTTCGTATTTCGTTATCCACCATATGAAACATCAACATTATGGTATCATAAAATGCTGGTATTTCGTGTAAAATTTGTCCTTCTCACGACGAGCCTATTTATTTGCACTGTGCTGCACAATTAGATTGAATACATTGTATAGGTAAATTTTTTCAATTCAATTCATTCCATACAGTCTATTGAATGTAAACTGCTGAACATAGGACTCGTCCATAAATTGCCTCATAGTGAGGATACTCGCCATAGCAGGCGGATTGGCGACCACAGTTTTTATTATCTTAAGTTTTTACTAGAAAAATGTTACTGCTCATCTCCTGTTCTATTTCCCTCTATCGACTTTTACGACACTCACGGGATGATATGAGTTAGTGGATTCTCCTATGTCGCCAGTACACGGCGGAAAAAATATAATAAATTTAAAAACCCATGCTAATTAAAACGCTAATAAAAATAGTATTTAAATAACTAGTATACAATAATAATAAGCTAGACCTGTAATTGACTGACGCTTTTGAGCTTTAAGTCGCCGTTTAATGTCTGAGATCTAACAAATGATGTCAATTTAGAATTTTAACTGCGGCTAACTTAACTTTCCTTTTAACGACACTTTGCATAAAGCTTTACATTTGATGGCTTTATTAAAACTTGCTCGATGTAATATTATAATAATGATCGCTTATCACTTTAATCTATTGAAGGTTATGGAGATGCGATTTCGTCTGAATTGATATCATCCTCTTATCTCTTTCTACCGCAAGGTAGTAATGAACCGACTGTTCACATAATTACGTCATCATAGACCGGCAGCGGATGAGGACAAACGGGGTAGTTTACCTGCACCGAGCTCGGCTGCCTACGGCAGCTGCAGGGTCACCGCTAACCGGCTTCTTGCTCACCATCGCTCTTATGAGGTTTCGGTCTAGACCAGTCGCGTATTAAAAACCCTATGCAGTTCGCCGATCGAATTACCAAAAACTTGAAGTCTGATCCCAGTAGCTACTCTGTGTATTTTATATCCAGTGTAAACGATATTGTTACTTAGGTCACTCAATAAGTTTTGAGATGCTCGAAATCTAAAAATGGAACGCACTCGTTTTATATGTTTCTAAAAAGTAAATTTATTTAAAAATAGAACTCCATACGGCAATTGTTCAACATTAAAGAAAACAAAGTACTATTAATTTTCCTGCAACGCTTCCCGCGCTTTTCATTTTAAACGATGGATCTTAACCATGAACATTCGCGCGCTATGATATATTATGATTTTAAATTTGATTTAACCGAACAATTAAGTTTACAACGGTTACAATCTGCATAAGGGGACTCAGCTCCATCTTGCGCAACAAATTTTAGGCGGTTTACTGAATTCAAAAGTGGTAAAATAAATCTTTAAAAATTAGCCGTGTTGTGGCGGTTACGATTATTTACTACCCCGTATCTTCCCGTGGGTATCGTAAAAGGCGTCAAAGGGTAACAGGCAGGAGATGGGCAGCAGCATCGTCCTGATAAGAGCAAAAGTACAATAAAAAAACTGCGGTTGCCAACCCACTCGCCAAGCGTGGCAACTATGGCAGATACCCTCCAATGATGAGAGCCACAAAGAGATGGCTCCCAGTCCCCGGCGGCCCCGCTATTCCTGGCTCCGTAGCCACCGTGTGGCGGGCATGGTAACGGCAGGGCAGGGGGTGCTAAGAATCTCCGGTGGAGGTTCAGTTGCCACCTAAGACGACACGACATGGCAACATACAACGCACGCACCCTGAGGACTGACGAGAAGATCGTGGAGTTGGAAGAAGAGGTAGACAATTTACACATTATATATTGCATATTTTAGGATTATCCGAGGTCCGAAGAGAGGGGGAGGGCACGGTAATCCTCGAATCCGGCAACTTGCTCTATCACCGGAAGGGCGACCATCTGTCCCAAGGAGGTGACAGATTTATCGTCCACAAGTCTCTCGTTAACAACTTTGTAAAGATTGAGAGTGTGTCGACGAGGGTTGCGTACCTTATACTCAGAATCACCTAACGGTATTCGCTGAATGTTATACAGGTTTACGCACCAACCTCGGCATACCCCGATGAGTAGGTGGAGGAATTGTATAAGGATATCTCTAGAGCCAAGCATTCCTCCAAAACCCACTATTCTGCTGGCTGTTAATGGGAGACTTCAACGCAAAACTAGGCACAAGAGAAAACGGTGAGCTGAAAGTAGGGAAATTCGGAAAAGGGCAACGGAATCCAAAGGGCCAGCAGCTGGCCGACTTCATGGAGAAAGAGGGACTCTTTATGATGAACTTTTCTTCCAGAAGCGGCCCCACAGGAAGTCGACCTAGTCGAGCCCAACGATTCCACAAAAAATGAGATTGAATTCATTATGACGACCAGACGACAACTGTTCAGTGATGTCTCCGTGATCGCAAGGGTGAAAACTGGTAGCGATCACCGATTGGTTAGAGGCACACTGAACCTAAACGTTAAGTTGGAGAGGTCTCATCTAATGAAGTTAATGCTTCGTCCCCCTCGTGCTCTGTTCCAAAGTCCCCGAAATCTTTCAGCTCGAGTTACAAAACCGTTTTCAGTGCCTAGAACACTGCAATGAAGTGGACGATATGAATGACAAGCTCATGGAAACTGTCCATGCAGTCGGAGCTAAGTTCTGCAAGACCCAACGCAGACGAACACAAAAACTCTCCGATCACACTCTCAATCTCATGGCTGTTAGACGGGAGATGAAGCTACATTCTTCAACAGATTAACAGCATACAGGCAACTGAATAGACAGATCTCCAAATGCATGCAGCGGGACTTACGCAACTTCAATACAGCTTGTATAGAAGAAGCGATCGAGCGGAATCAAGGCTCCAAAGTCTTTGCCAGAGATCTGTCTGCCAGAAAGAGCCAACTGCAAAAAGAAGTGTAGCAGCATCGTTTCCAGGACACCTGAGATTTTGAGTGAGATTGAGAGGTTCTATGGGCAGCTGTACACGTCATCGTTGGAGCCACACGCAAGTGTGAGTAACGATCCAAGAGCGAGTCTCATCCGACACTATTCCGAAGATATCCCGGATGTCAGTCTGAGCGAGATTAGAATGGCTCTCCAGCACCTTAAAAACGGCAAGTTCCAGGGCGAGGATGGAATTACAGCGGAGCTTCTGAAAGCGGGTGTAAAACCGGTACTTGAAGTTCTTCAGAAGTTCTTTAACTCCGTCCTTCATAGTGGCACTACTTCGGAGGCGTGGAGCAGAAGTAGTGTTCTGAAAAATTGTTTAGACTAATTCCAGCCGCTCAATTTCACCATCCCACATCGCGACAAAACTCGCGTTACTATCTATACCATCTGAATGAGTAGCGGTCCACTACTGTACGATTTAGATGAAGTTTTCTCCCTCGCACACCTTCCTTGTGGAATCGATTACCACCAGCGTCACCATCAATACGACTTAGGGACCTTCAAGAAAAGAGCCTACTCCTTTTTAAAAGGTGGGCAATGCATCTGTAATTCCCCTGGTGTTGCAGTTGTTCATGGGCGGCGGTAGCCACTTACCATCAGGTGAGTCGCATGCTCGTTTGCCCTGTAACTTCCTAATAATATTTAAAAAGAAAAGCTGCGGTTGTCAGCTATGTGTGGCACCAATGACCTATCTTAGGTCGGGCTTTACTCTTTACACGTCAAGGTCATGCAATTTAGTGCTCTTTAAATGCTTCTTCATCATCATCATCATCATTACAGCTTTTCACATGTCCACTGCTGAACATAGGCCACCCCCAAGGAATGCCACAAAGCACGGTCCTGAGCCTCCTGCATCCATCGACTTCCTGCATGTCTCACCAGGTCGTCACTCCATCTAGTGGGGGGTCACCCTACACTTCGCTTACCGGTACAAGGCTTCCACTCGAGAACTTTTCTTCCCCATCGGTTGTCGGTTCTTCGAGCTATATGGCCGGCCCTCTGCCACTTTAGCTTACTAATCCGTTGGGCTATGTCGGTTACTCTGGTTCTACTGCGGATATCCTCATTTCTAAGTTTATCACGCAGAGAAACCCTGAGCATAGCCCTCTCCATAGCTCGCTGAGCGACCTTGAGCTTCCTCATACGGCCAGCAGTGAAGGATCACGTCTCAGATCCGTAATTCATCACTGGCATACATACCCCCCAATGATTAAAATGCTTTTATTATAACCATATTGCACTTATGCGATAATATGAGTAGCCGTATATCAAGAAAACACTAACTAATCCGTTTTATATTTTCTAAAAAAATATTTTATATTGCAAGGTTAAAAAACGGTTTGAAAAAAATTACGTATACGTCAGGATGTTGATTTCTATGTGTTCACGATAACTCCCGAAAAAAGTGACGTATCGAGAACGGGTTTTATTTATTAGCTTAAGAATTACATCAACTGGTTTCCTATTATTTTTCCTATTATTCAGCTTTTATGAGTTTTGTTGCTATTAAGAATTAAAGGATCTTTCATATGTTTTTAGCCTTTGATATACCATTTTGGTAATTTATTTTTTTCATGAAAATTAAACGAAACGTTTATGAGGCGTGCACTTTTAGATTATCCAAATTATTTATTTATTTGCTTTAGATTTAAATCAAAATTGTTTTCTTTTAGTTACGATGCCAAAAATTATAATTTATGCAGCATACGTAAATGTATTTTTAAGTCCACTAGTTAAAAGAACATAAAATATACCTATTAACATAATTGAATAAAATGAAAATGTTCAATTAAAATTTTACTTTGCCAATAATTACGTTACATTCTGCTTTATTAACCGAGTTAACCCGCATGATAATATCTGTAATGAGGCACGTATTCAAAAGGGTAATGATTTGAATGTAGGTTTATAATAAAAGGTCAAACATAATATCATTTAGACAGAACGTTTGGAAAAGGCCGCCAAATTTCCAACCTAGACTAATAATTTTGTTTTATAGAATAAGGCTGACAAACGAGCACACAGTTTACCTGATGAAATTGATCCTTCAAAGTGCAGATGCGTGTCGTGTTAGTCAACCCTGAGGACTAGGGTGGAATCTCTTGTTTTCAGTATAAATTCTTAAATTCTCTACACGAAACACAGCATTAAGTTACTTTATGCTGGTATTCTGTGAGGGGTTCCACGGTCTAACCGAACCATTTGTGGTACAAGCATAATATTGTAGCTGTGACATGGCTCTACCAAGTATAAAATGCCTATACTTTACTAGTTTCCCTGCATGATAGATTACGTAATGAGGCAACCGTAGGAGAACCAGGGTAAACGTACGAATGCACGCATTCGAACAGGTTTAAGAGTTAAAGTGTAGGTATACAATAGGTTCAACATTAATATTAAATATTATTAAATTTAAAACTTAGGTTAGGCCGCCTAATTTTCAAAAATAAAATTTAAAAGATATTTTATTTGGGAGGATTGCTCGGTAGCACCCTCTAGGTAGATATAAAGAACGACATTAAACAATAGGTAAAATACTGAATGGTATTGTGTATATCTGGGTTGTAATAGATGCAACGGTTTCAAAAATTACACCAGTACGTTATTCTATGTTTAAGCATTTTTTAAATAATTGTGGTTTTATTTTCGAACAATGTAGATAATCATTGTGTAATCGGTGATTTTAATTTACCTACATTATTGACTGGAATTTGTTTGGTTTGATGCAAATCATAACCCTTGAAGATAAATATTAAAACATGGTGAATAATTGACGAAGATGTCGCGTAATATACATGCAATATATTATAATATTTTATTTATATATATATATATATATATATATATATATATATATATATATATATATATTTATCATATAGTCCTACTCCCCGCGGTATCGTGCCAAGAACGCTGGTAGCGTTTCCCCGCTGAATGGCCATACTTAGCCTTGGAGAGAGAAAAAAGCCAGCCCTCTTATCTCTAGCAGCAACGACCAGCCGCGGATGGATTTCCTTTAGGAACTTCACCGCACGTGGTCCCCACGGACTGATAGCCTCTACAGCAAATGGCACAAATACGTAGTCATCTCTCAGAGACTCATATTTGCGCCACTTTCTCAGTTCAGCTGGCTCTCATGCCGCCCCGGCTCTAAACTAGGTACCCCTGAGATGAGATACCGCCAGAGTGTCTACGCAAGTAGCATCCGACACTAGGGCTTTACCTCTCTCCCAAGGGACCAATGTCATAACGTCGGGTCTCCTGCCATCATCTCTAAATATTCCACAAGGCTCTAAAACCGAGGGAACATTTACAGAAACAAGAGCCCTTCGGATGTCATCGTTCAAAGAACTGTGTCGTGAAAACCTACCAGCACTTTTTTTACATGAAAGTCCGTGGATTCCAAACTTGTCGACGCTGCTACCACAGGGGCACTGATGGGGTTGACAAATCGCCGCTCCTAGTCGGATTCCTACGGCAATGCGCAAGATTTCCCCATCAAGTAATATGCCGAGATTACTTGATGGTAAAACGTGTAACCAAGTGACTAATCTAGAAAGAAAGAAAGAAAGAAAGGTTTATTCTCCAAAATGACGCCATCACAGATAACATAAAAAAAACACATAATTTACAAATAATGTTGGCTATACAATACAAATTACAATATACTACATATTACAAACTATACAATACCTATACTCGTATGTGTCAAGGCGTCATCTGGGAACAGGAGCACACTCAGCATAATGCCATGAATTTTTTTTTCCATGGCGCTGATTTTCAGGGTGTCCAACCAGTGACTTACCGAAATCAGTGCTATATGTATACTCATTTTATTATCTTTTAAACAAAATTATGATGACAGAATTATGCACAACATGGGGGAAAGAGACAGTAACTCTTAAGTGAGAGGGAGAGAGTAGCGTACAAGGTCGAATGCCACTTCGACACAGCACGTCCCGGTCCCGTTTATGTTGCTTTCAGATCTAGTCACTTAGTTAGTCGAAACAGCTAGAAGGTGTACCTTATCTTGGTCACTATGGAAATTATGAAACAAATCTTTCGGCATGCTCTGTACCAACGGAATAACCCACTGTTTTTGTTGGTTAACTTCCAGTGGATCACTTTCACCAGGACAGAGCGTTTGCTATGTCTGCCCTGCCTCCGTAGCAAAGCATAGGTATACTTTATTATTTAAAATTATGTTACATAAGTCACTGACACTATGCACGGAAGCAAGAAAAGCAGGCAATGCAACACTAGAAAGATTTCTCACACCAATGCCACCGAATTTTATAGGTAAAGTAGCTTGAGTCCAGGCTGTTGTATTTAAAGTTAAATTTAGAATCTTTTCTATAGCTATTTTAAGATAATTATCCCTAATATCTTATATTTATTTATTTATTTATTTATAATTAATTACAATGGCTTGCGCCAATGACAGTAATTATTAGGTAAAACTAAACATATAACATAATTAACATAATTCAAAAACAAATAACAAATCAGAGATTAAACATACTTAACAATAACTAGAGGAAATAAAATAATATAAAACAGAATAAAGTGATAACAACATACAACTTATTTACCTAACAAACATGGCTTTCACATAACATGAGACAGTTTGACATGTTCACCTTGAGTGTGTCATTAAAGATGTCACATTCCGGGACTGTCTCCATTAAGGAGTTTAAAGCACTATGCATGCGACACAACGGGGATTGCGCGCGCGACACAGTGCGGCAATGGGATGTGGCGAACAGCCGGTGTGACTACACCGGCTGTTCGCCACATCCCACTCGACTGAGTAGGCCTATGACGCAGGTAGTTGTTAGGCACATAAAGTGTACACAAAGTATTGTGCAGCTCTACGCACTGAAAGGGAATTATATCCTAAATTTCCCAGCAAAAAAAAAGTAGGATACATAAATGGATAATATCCGTAAATCTTCTTATATAAAAAACGCAGGAAGGCTTTCTGAACCTTTTCAATCAACAATTCATATGTGGATTCGTGAGTATTCCAGACAGCTGCAGCAAATTCTAACTTACTTCTAACTAGACAGTTAAATAATTATCTGATGACAATAGGATCACTGAAATCACGGGCATTGCGTAGGACAAAACCTAGGCGTCTGTAAGATTCTGAACCTAGGGCTTTCCATGCACACATGTCCAGGATTCTGGACATGTGTGCATGGAAAGTCAATCCGCAGTCAAATGTCACACCAAGATCTCTAATGGTTGACACGCGCTTTATTTCATCCTATAAAAAAAAATTTCAACACCTCTAAGGTATAGTTGGCATGTGTAGGTTGTAACTTGCGGCTAAAGGTCATGACGTAACATTTGCCGGCTTTAAACATCATTTTATTATCTATACTCCACTTATGGATTCGTCGATGTCACTTTGAAGACGTTCGGGAGTTACATCCTTATCAATCACTTGGACTAATTTCAAATCGTCAGCATATAGGAGGCATTTGGCATACTTTACTACTTTAATGAGATCGTTAACCATAATGAGAAAGAGAAGGGGGCCTAAAACTGAAACCTGGCTTACACCTGAGCGCGTATGATATGACTTCGAAAAAAAGGATCCATGGCTATAATTCTGTTTTCTATTTGAAAGGTAATCAGCAAAAAATTTTAGAAGTTTTGGGATAAAACCCATGCTGTATAATTTATTTAATAGAATATCGTTATCCACTACATCGAACGCCTTTTTAAAATCTAAATATAGCACATCTACTTGTTGACCTTTATCCATGTGATGAGATATATAGTCAACGAGGGATAACAAGTTAGTCTCTAGTGATCGACCCGGTCGGAAGCCATGCTGCTCCTCACAAAGTCGCGTATTTACCTGTGCGTATATTTCTTTATATATATATAAGATATTAGGGGGTCATTGTAGAAGCGTGCTCATCGCGACCCCTGCCAGCCCTTTTCAGGGCTGCAATTCTACTCAGCTGCGCACCCATGCTAATGAGGGTTAGGGCGTCCCCCCAAGGCGACGCACACCAGTTCGTCGCCGTTGGTGTGGAGTACAGCACGCAAAGCGGCGGTGGGGACCGCCACCCGTCACGCACAGCTCGACACGGTGGAAGGTGGAGGACAGAGTGCAAATTTGGCACGTGGAATGTTAGAGGAGGCATGAGAGATAAGACGAATGAGTTGATCGAAATAATGAAAGAAAGAGAATTAGATGTCGTGTGTATGTCGGAGACCAAACGGAAGGGCAGTGGTACTTAAGAGCTCCCTGGCGGGGCGTTAGTTCTATGGTCCGGAGTCCCGGAGAGCGAGAGCGCCTGCCAGGGAGTGGGGGTGCTGCTGTCGTCTCGGTTGGTGGATGTTATGACTGAATATAAGGTTGTGAACTCAAGACTTCACTGGGTTCGCTTTAAATTGGGACTGACGAAGTTATTCCTTTTGGCTGTTTATGCGCCGGTAGCTTCGTCGTCCAGGGCTGAGCTGGAGGAGTTTTGGGAGAATGTAAGAGAAGTTCTAGATTTGGCAAGGGGAAACGAAAGAATTGTTGTATGTGGTGATTTGAATGGATGGGTTGGTACCGCTCGACCAGGGTACGAGTCGGTGCTTGGAAAGTTTGGCGATAAAAGGGTTCATGATGCTGGCAAGCTTATACTGGCGGTATGCAAGGAAAAGGGTTTTCTTGTGACAAACGCTATGTTTAATCACAAGAAAATCCATATGTATACTAGAGAAAGAAAGAATGAGAGAAGTATGATCGATTTGTTCCTGGTGGATGACCGACTGCGAAAACAGGTAATGGATACGCGAGTGTTCAGGGGTGCTAACCTGGGAACGGATCACTATCCAGTGATTACTAGATTTAGGGGTCTGTTTGCGGGTTGGCGCTATCGGACGGCAGTAACAGAACCACAGTCGGTTTGTCGCATCCGAAGCTGGAAGCTTCAGGAAGCGGATACTAGGGACAAATATCATGCGAGGGTAGCCGAAAAACTTGACACCATCGATGGCAGAAAAGAATGTGTGGAAAGAACATGGCAGAACCTTAGGGATGGAATGGTAAGTGCAGCGGAAGAAGTGTGTGGAACAATAAAAAGAGGCAGTAGTAAAAAAAAAGATGCATGGTGGAATAATGAAGTGAAAGAAGCTGTAAAGAAGAAGAGAGCATGGTTAGACTACTTGGCCTCTAGTAATGATAAGGATATGAGAGAGAAGATGAAAAAAATATATAAGCTGCAGAAAGTTCACACGAAAGCATTGATTGAGGAAGTGCGTCAAAGGTGTAGAATGGAAGCGGACGAAAGGTTGTCGCACAACTTTAAGGAGAACTCCAACCTCTTCTGGAAAGAGGTTGGGAGGACCCGAAGTGGTGCAACGGCCTTAAGAATAAACAAAGTGCTTTCGAGAACTAATGACGTCCTTACAGAAAAATCGGACGTCATGCAGAGATGGAGCGAATTTTAGAGAGAAATGTATGCGTGTGATGATCTTAGTGAGGGATCCGGGGATGACACCGTGACTGGTACGCCAGACCCGGACCTCGATGACACTGAGGTCATCAGTACGAAAGAGATTGAACGTGCGATTCGAATTTTGAAATGTGGTAAGGCTGCGGGACTAGACAGAGTTACTGCTGAAATGGTCAAGTATGGTGGACCTCGCGTCTGGGACAGCTTTCATCTGCTGTGCAATTTGTGCTGGAGGACGGGGGATGTCCCGGATGATTGGCGATACGCAGTCATTATGCCTTTATATAAAGGTAAAGGTTAAAATTTTGACTGCGGGTGCTATCGGGCGATCAGCTTGACCAGTTTAGCAAGTAAACTTTACTCGAAGGTTTTGACACGTAGGATGCAAGAGAAATCGGAAAGATTTCTATGGGAGGCACAATGCGGATTTATAACTGGAAGAGGATGCACGGATCAAATGTTTTCTCTCCGCATGATCACGGAGAAGCTTCTGGCTGCTAACCAGAAGATTTTCTGTGCTTTTGTGGATCTTGAGAAAGCATTTGATAAGGTTTTAAGGAAGAAAATGTGGGAACTGTTGCCGGGGTACGGTGTGGATGGTCGATTGCTAAGGGCTGTGCAGTCACTTTACTGTGATAGTAAAGCCTGTGTGCGGGTAGGACATGACCTTTCACCCATGTTTAGCGTCCAAACGGGCGTAAAGCAGGGTTGTGTCATGTCTTCCTGGCTGTTCATACTGTATCTCGACATCTGTTTACAGAAGCTGAAATATACTTGGGGAGTGCTTTTAGCCAGGATGGAAGATGTGATTTAGATGTGGACAGACGTGTCGCTGCCGGGAACAAAGTCAATGGTGCCCTGACTGCGTTAGTCAAAAGGCAAGGCGTAGTGAAGAGTGCACGCCTTGCAATACATAACGCAGTGTTGGTACCGACATTTTTATATGGCAGCGAAACCTGGGTATGCCAGAAGAAGCATAAAAGCAAGTTGAATGCAGTGGAGATGCGATCTCTTCGTAAAATGTGCGGCGTTACCATGGCCGACCGAAAGCGAAACGAAGTGATTCGCAATATGGCACGTTTGAAAGAAGACCTTAGCACAAAAATTGATAAGGGCGTGCATCGATGGTTTGAGCACGTTGAGCGAATGAGTGAAGACCGAATAGTGAAGAAAATATATAGCGCGAAAGTTAATATTAAAAGTTGTCGAGGTAGACCGAGACTAACTTTCGAAGACCATGTGAGCAAATTGCTCGAAGAGGGGAGGGTCAAGAGTACTCGCATACCTAGACGTGCATGTATGAAGAAGATAATGAATCTGAAAGAAGCGAAAGAGGTATGTAAGGATCGTGACACTTGGCGATCTGTTCTCTCTGGCTACCCCGTCAGGGATTGTGCGTGAAGATAAGTAAGTAAGATTATTATCAAAATCTTTAAAATATTCGAACATTTCCAGACGGGACTCGAGCGGAGTAAGTATGTAAATCTAGGTACGAGAAGACAATATTTTAAAATAGTAAGAGCTATGTGGGGGTTTAATTTAAACAATTTATCAACGTGGTTTAAAAACTGATCAAATTAGAATTAATTAGAGTTCAAATTATTGAGTTCTCTTTGTGCACGAATAGTAATAGTGCTATATCCGTTACTTTAGCAGCCTGGAGAAGCAAATAGCCACTAATTCTAAATGGTCACAATAAAAACAAACGCGGTGGTAGTAGTACATACCCTATTTCAATGACTGGCGGAAATGTAACTGCTATTGATGGTGAAGAAATATGTGAACTAACTTCATATCAATTTGCATCTGTAAATACTGACTGACTACGTTCACTCTAATTATTTAAATTATTTGGAAAATTAAAGTATACGTGTTTTTATCTATCTACTTATTGTTATCGATAACGAATCACTTTTAAACAAAATAAAAAGTATTGACTGTAATAAAGATCCTGGCTCTAATGGAATTCCACCAGTTTTTATAGCGGCATGTGTTAAATATTTAGTACTCCCCTGTCATTGATTTACAATAAATCGCTGTCAACAGGCTTCTTTCTTGCTAAATGGAAAATTGCAAAGGTAATTCCTATTTATAAATCAGTAACTGAAGATTCAGTCAAAAACTACAGGTCCATTTCAATACTGTCATCTTTTGCTAAAATTTTTGAAGCTTTGATATGTCCTTTTCCACAAGATCATCTTAATCAATTACTTAATGATAAGTAACACGAATTTGTTCAACGTAGACCTACAAACTCTAATCTGGTAAGCTTAATTGAAACTCTTCATGAAGCCCTTGATGGAAATAAACAAGTTGACGTCATGTACACGGATTTTAGTAAGGCTTAAGAACAGATTTAACCATAGATGACGCACGTAAACTCCAGTGAGATCGCGAAAATCTCTTTCAATGGTGTAATTTGAATAAACTGGATTTCAATGTAAAAAAAATGATTATACGTAAAATTTGCTCGGAAAATGAATTTTAGTTTACTCCAATTATCACTTATGCAATAATAATTTACAGTAACTAAAAGACACCAAGGATTTAGGTGACATATTCCACAGCAAACTCCCATTTATACCGCATTATATGGAATATATTACTAAACGTGCCATCAAAATGTTAGAATTACTTTACAGACATTAAATTTTGCCGCAGCGATAAAACCGAAAGAAGGCCCTAAAACAGTACGAAATATCTTGAAAAATTGTTCTGTCGTATGGAGAATACATTATGCAACTCATTCTTCACGCTTAGAACGGATACGGAAAAGATTCATGTGGTACTCTTATCTAATTTCAAAAAAGAAACTTTCTACGTATAAAAACTGCTTTTTTCATCTTTTTTCAAAATTGCATCTTTGGCTAATCGTAGTCAAATATTACGACTTACTCTTCTTAAGTAAGTGTAGCTATAAATTATTGTAGTAATACATTTTGTCGAGTTGGAAGGGATTCGACTGAGGTAATTTACTACATACCGTTAATGCAACCGTAACAAGTTTGTAAAGTATGGAAATTGTTGTATAAATATTTAAACCGGCAGTGATGTATATATTATTATTTTTTAATTATACCAGTATTACAACGTGGTTTTTAAACAATTTATATATTAAATATGCTACTTATTTCTTAAATTATACTAGTTTTATTTAATATTGTTTAAGAATATTTTTAAATATGTACCTTATAAGATAAAAAGCAATATACTATATGGCGACTAAGGCAAATCCTTTCTATATGGAGGGACGTCCCATGAATTTTATACGTGGTAGAGCCACGCTGCAGCTAAATTATGGTTGGAACACGAATGGGTCGGCTCGACCGGGTCTCACTCTCACAGAATACCAGCGTAAAATAGCAGCTTGATGCTGCTGCATTTCTTATGTTGCGTGTAGAAAACCGCATACCCTTTTTACCGGAAATTAGGCATTTCATCTAAGTCCTCAGTGGTCATTTTTTATTTAAAAACTTTATTGCGTCCCTTTAGAAAAAATAGGATAAATAGGGCGGACATAATGCCTCAAGGCATTTTCTCCCAGTCAACAAATGGAGTGGTGAGAGTTTGTCGTAGGCGTAGCAATAATAAGAAAAAAAGTCAAACTTAAATTAATACACATTATATGTAACAACAGATTATAATATAATATTAGAAGTAAATGCATAATATATATATATATATATATATATATATATATATATATATATATATATATATATATATATATATATATATATATATATATATATATATATATATATTTGCATATTTACATATATTAACACATATTCATAATATAAATATATTAATATGCCAATACACAAATATTTTTTTTTCTTATAGGAGAGGGGGCAAACGAGCATGCGGCTCACCTGATGGTAAGTGACTACCGCCGCCCATAAACAACTGCAACACCAGGGGAATCGCAGATGCGTTGCCGGCCTTTTAAAAAGGAGTAGGCTCTTTTCTTGAAGGTCCCTAAGTCGTATCGGTCCGGAAAAATCGCTGGTGGTAATCGATTCCACAAGGAAGTTGTGCGAGGGAGAAAACTTCTTCTGAATCGCACAGTGGTGGACCGCCAATCATCTAGATGATATGGATGGTATCGCAAGTTCTGTCGCGATGTGCGATGGTGAAATTGAGCGGCAGGAATTAGTCCGAACAATTCCTCAGAGCACTCCCCGTGGTAGATGCGATAAAATACGCAAAGAGATGCAACCTCTCTACGCAGTGCCAGTGAGTCAAGCCGATCGGAAAGAACTCGGTCGTCGACGATTCGAACCGCTCTGCGCTGGATGCGGTCAAGTGGAAGGAGCTGGCACTGGGGGGCTCCTGCCCAGAGATGGGAACAGTATTCCATGTGAGGCCGAACCTGCGCCTTGTAAAGTTGCAAGCGGTGTGCCCGCATGAAATACTTTCCTGCTCTGCTGAGCACGCCAAGCTTTTTAAAGGCCAATTTAGCCTTCTCTTCCAAGTGACCACGAAACTGCACGTCACTCGATATGTCGACACCGAGGACTCCGATACTGGCTGAGGCAACTAGGGGAGTGCCTTGAAACTGAGGAGATACGACAAAGGGAATCTTTTTAGCGGTAAACGCGCAAACTTGTGTCTTCTGGGGATTGAACTGGACTAGATTTAGTCGCCCCCAGTTTGAGACTTTGTTTAACAAAGTCTCGACTTCAGACACAAATTTGTTCCGGTACTCGGCGATGTTTTCCCGAGAAATATTGGCACGGCCGGTGTATAAAGCATCACCAGTGCTGTCGTCTGCATAGCAATGAATGTTACTGGTTTGCAACATATCATTGATATGCAGAAGAAACAGCGTTGGTAATAGCACGCAGCCTTGTGGAACACCAGCGTTAATGGGCTTGTAATCGGAGCATGCACCGTCTACTACGACCTTGATGCTCCGATCTGCAAGAAAGCTGGTGATCCAATTGCACAATTTCTCGGGAAGCCCATAGGAAGGCAGCTTCGAAAGAAGCGCTTTATGCCAAACCCGATCGAAAGCCTTCGCTATGTCCAAACTAACGGCCAACGCCTCCCCCTTGGACTCCACTGCCTCCGCCCATCTATGGGTCAGGTAGACCAGAAGATCACCAGCTGAGCGACCTCGACGGAAACCGTACTGGCGGTCACTAATCAGCTGGTGATCCTCAAGGTACCGTATGAGCTGACTGTTAATGATCGTTTCCATTACTTTGGATAACAAGGAGGTGAGGGCGATAGGCCTGTAGTTGGACGGATCTGAGCGGTTGCCTTTTTTAGGGATCGGGTGCACCAAAGCTGTCTTCCATGAGTCCGGGACTACGCCTAGGGAGTAGGAGTACCGAAAAAGACGCGTTAAAACCGGTGCCAACTCCTGGGCACACGTCTTCAGCACAATAGGTGGGACTTCATCAGGCCCACTCGACTTGTTGACGTCCAGGGAGAGGAGTGCTTTACGCACCAAGTGCTGTGTAAACAGCACTTCACGCATGGAGCACTCACACCGTGGGATGGTCGGCGGTGTGTTCTCCCCGTCATCTAGAGTCGAGTTGGAAGCAAAAAGAGAGCCTAGCAGATCGGCTTTCTCCTTTGCGTCATGGGCCAGTGAGTCGTCCACCCTGTGCAGAGATGGCAGAGATAGCTGACAGAAATTCCCTTGGACAGCCTTGTCGAGAGACCAGAATGCACGTGTTCCCGAAGGGAGGCGAACTAGTTTCTCGCCAATTCTGCCGATGTGCTCTGACTTTGCCTTGGCAATGACACTTTTGAAGGACCTGGAGGCGGAATTGTACTTCTTTTTAAGAGCGCTGGTGTTGACATCCCGGGACGTTGATGCGTCAGCCCAGGCCTGGTAGCACTCCTGCTTATAGCGTGATGCTAGTTTACAGGAGCGACCAAACCATGGCTGGGATCTGCCTCCGATGGGCACCACAGAGGATGGAATAAAAAGTTCCATACCCTGAAGTACCACATCAGCAACAGAATCGGCAACAACGCTGGGATCTTCCGGCGAGAAGCAAACCCGCACCCAAGGGTAGGATGCAAAAAAAGACCGCATCCCGTCCCAATCGGCCGACCTATAGTCCCAAACACGGCGGCAAGCTGCAGATCGCAACTGCGATGGGAGCGTGAGTGGCACCGTACTCCGGATCAGACAATGGTCCGAAGAGCCCAGTGAGGCATCGACGAAGACCTGATATCCGTCCGGATGAGAGGTCAGCAGAAGGTCCAACAGGGAAGGTACATGGTCTTCCACATCTGGGATCCGCGTAGGCGAAGTAAGCAGTTGTGTTAGACCATATGCCAAAGCAAAGTCATAGACAGATCTACCCGCATGATCGGTTAAACGAGAACCAAGCCATTCAACGTGGTGGGCGTTAAAATCACCGAGTATCACGATCTCTGCGGATGGGACCTGTTGTAGCACGGAGTCTGCAGCCATTTGGACGTAGTCGATAAGTCGGTCTGTGTCGGCATTACCGCTATGGGACCTATAGAGGCACCCGTAGACGCGGGGATGGTCGTCGCTGTCTACGCGCAGCCATAGGATGGACAGGTCCGTACCTTCAAGACTGCCGAGGCGTCGGAAACAGATGTCCTCCCCGACGTATACGCAAACTCCAGCCCGGGGCACAAAGGAGTGTTCAAATTTGTACCCCGGGTAAGAGAGATATGAAGTATCAGCCGGAGAGGACACCTGAGTCTCGGTTAAAAAGAGCAAGGCCGGCTTCGCCGTCTCTAGATGGTAATGGACAGCGTTAAGGTTGGAATGAAGTCCCCTGATATTGCAAAAATTCACGGATAGCGTGAAAGGGGTCGCCTTGGTCTTATTGCTCAGCTTGCCCCGAGCAGTATTAGTCGCGAGCGGAATTTTGCCCCCCCCCCCCCAGAATACGCGGGGCAGCCTGAGCACCCACGCCCAGGAGTGGAGTGGTTTGGTCGTGGATGCTCAGCGAGGGATTCTCCAGGGGTGCTGGTACCCTCCTGGGGTAGTCTTCTGTATAATTCCACTACCATGTTGATGGGGGGGGGGGGGAATTGGGCCTCCGGCCACCTGCACTCACCAAGCGGAACGCAGAAGTAAACCTCTACTTCACGCCGGTATTCTGTGAGGTCGTGGTACTACCCCGGTTCGAGCTGGCCCATCCGTGCGACAGCAAAAGCTGCCGCTTAGCTCTACCACTGAGAAAAATAATAACCTTACAATATTAACTTACTAAAAAACTTACTAAAAATATAAACTTACAATATTATTACAACTTACAACATTACATAATATTCTGGAGTTGCGCCTTTGCTTTATGGTAAGCCACTTAAACTGAGATCTTGAATGAGAAATATGGGCATACTTACGCATACCAAAAATAAATCTAATACAGTTGTAAAGCAGGCGCTCCAGCTTGTTAAGAAGTTCTTGGCACAGGTCTAGGTAGCACACATCTGCATAATCAAAAATAGGTAAAATAAGAGTTTGGACAAGCATGAGCTTAGACTTAATAGGAAGGAAGTATTTGAGACGATAAAGGGAAGGTAAGGTGGCAATGACTTTCCGACTCAAATCGGTAATCTGCACTTTCCAATTCAGAGAGCTATCAATATACAGGCGAAGGTTTTTAGCAGACTCACTAAATGGAATAATGATATTATCATAACAAACAGGAGGTAAGTCTGTTTGATTAACCCTAGCCAGCATCTTTTTACTTCCCACTAAAATCGCTTGGCATTTTACTGGATTCACACAGACTTCGTAGCGTGACGACCAATCTTTAATTGTATTTAAATTCTGGTTTAATTTGTGAATGCCATTATGTAGTTCTTCAACGCCACAATGCACATATAGCTGCAGATCGTCGGCGTACAGATGATACGAGCAATCAAGATTATGAGTGATGAAGTTTATAAAAACTGAGAAAATGATAGGAGAGAGTATACCGCCTTGCGGTACGACACATTCAACTTCAGCCTAAGCTGGGGTCATATGAACTGTGTGAACTGACTGCTGTCGCCCGCGAGGATGTGATGCAAACCAATCTAAGACAGTGGGCTTAAAATTAAGATGGGATACTCGTAGGATGGAAAGAAGGATATCATGATCAACTGTTTTTAACACAGTTAAACACAGCATTAGAAAAGTGTACTAGAACTAGCACTGCTATCTTTTTTTTCGTCCATACCTTTTCTAATGTCTTCAGTGACTTTTATTAAAGCAGTGCTGTGACCTGAACGAAACCCGGACTGAAATTGACTCAATGGGTTATGTTTCAAGATGAACGTAGTGATTTGCTTATGAACACAGGCTTCTAAAACTTTAGAGAGGAACGGCAGAATTGATATAGGACGAAAATTGCTGGGAAGGATAGGAGCAGGTACCTTAAGAAGGGGCTTAACATAACCTTTTTTCCAATGACTAGGATATTGCCCCGAGTCAAGGGAAAAATTTATAATGCGAGTTATTGCCGGGAGAAGAGGATCTTAGATAGTGACGACCATTTGTCTGCTTATTTCATCGCAGCCCATAACCTTAGACTTAATTGCTAAAATAAACTTCTTGATTTCATCCTGATCGACAGGAGAGAACATGAATGCTGGAATGTGAGGATATTGCATTGATGCAATAGCATGTAAAGTGCTAGTTCGGACTAAAGGATCCATTGCTTTGAAGGAAGCGAAATGTTGATTAATCTCATCGAGAGATATCGAAAGACCACGGTCCAGCGTGAAAGGCCTGCCAATACCCACCGTTCTGAGGAATTTCCACACTTTGGTAGGATATGAATCATTTATACAGTTATAAAAATATCGGCGTTTAGCAGCACGTACCATCTGATTACACCTATTTCTGACAGATTTAAAGATTGACCAGTTTTCTTCAGATCGTTCCCTCTTGAATTTATGAAAGGCTCGATTCCGTCTTACCATTGCCATTCTTACGCCCTCAGTCATCCAAGAGGCGGAAGGACGCTTCAATCTGAAGTTATGGACAAGAGCATGAGCATCAAATAACCTGAGAACTTTATCATTAAGAAAAGAGACTTTTCTGCTACCAAACAAGTTAAATTGAGATTTCAAGCGTCACTCATTAGCTTATCGTAGTTAATTTTAGCGAAATTGCGTACAGGCAGTAAGGGACAAGAGCGCTTTGGGGGTTTGAGCTTATAAGAAGCGTATAAAAGGTCGTGACGCGAAAAACCCAAAGCAGGCAACTGTCCGTGTGACACAACATACTCAGGCGAAGCAGCAAGAATAAGATCAATTAAGGAGTCATCGGTATCGACATTGTGATGAGTAGCCCCTAGTGGGAGAAAGGTAAGATTGACTGACTCCATGATTGATTGAAGCTTTTGAGAACGAAGAGAAATCTTCAACAAATTGGTATTAAAATCGCCCATGATTATACAGTGTGTGTACTCAGAACAAACGTCATCAAGAGCCGTTTCTAAAGTGGCGAAAAAATCAGAGGAGGGCGGGCAATACACAACTCCTAGAAGCATCCTTGCACCTTTGACGTCAAGCTCCAAAAACAAATACTCCGCTGAGTCTGAGTAGCAAGATGGAGAGGCTAATACTATTTTATGCGGAACCGAAGCACGCAAATAGATAGCCACCCCACCGCCTCCTTTATCAGTGCGATCGTTTCTTATAAGCACATAACCTGGCAAGGGATATAAGGTTGAATGCAAAGATGGCTTTAGCCAGATCTCCGACACTAGAATTGCATGGACGTAAATAGAAGAGAAAGACAATTCGAGTTCGGGGTAGTGGCAAGGGATGCTTTGAGAGTTAATGTGACATATGTTAAAAAATTATCACAAGTTGAAAATACCCCTTCCAGTAGATCATGTAGATTATCTACTGGAACTACCGCTGTCACCAAAATAATCATTACAAGAATTAAAAGAAAGAAATGAATCATCTGCAGAATAAAAAGATTCTACATCAGACATAAAAATAGCAAAAATTTTATGTCTGATGTAGAATGTATGTAGTGTAGAAAGTCTGATGTAGTGTCTATCATCTACATTTTGATTCTTACTCGAGGGTAAATGTGCCACATATCTATGGGCCACAGCATCTACTTACCACCAGGTGGATTGTGTGCTCATTTGTCACCCTTATTCTATAGAAAGAAAGCACCCTTATTCTATTTATGTGAAATGTTTGTTTCTTAACGTTTATTAATGTTCTCTTTTAATAGAGTTTGGTAAACTTATCGAGCCCTGGATGTAGGTAAGAGGATGGTACCTACATAAGCGGACTCCTGGGCAGTAAGAGTTTTAGCACTAATTTTGTTTCGGAAAGGAATCCAAATGTGCAAAAATTTTACAACAAAGATACGTTACTTGAGAAAACTTACAATACAACATAAAAAAGTGGTTCGTAACTCCTCCAGGAAAATTGAGAAAATAAAAATTGGCATCTGTTTTAACGTAAGCAAGTTTTCTACTCGTTTGTTCTAACGAAGTTCCTGCATTCATTTTTAATAAAATTCTAAACCCAATTATATAAGTAACTAGCTGTTCCCCGTGACTTCGCCCGCGGATAATTTATTACGATTGGATTTCATGGGTTTAAATTTTTTGCGCGGAACCCTAACTCTTTTTCTAAAATAAAAGTAGCCTAAGTTACTTCTTATAACGTCAGCTATTTGTCAGTGATAATTATAATAAGAGTTTACTTTAAAATATGTTTTATAAATGTATTTATATTTTATCTGTACCCAAAATTAACACATAAATGTATAAAATTTAAAGCTTACATAACACGATAACTTAGTTAAAAACTATTATCGAAAGAAGTACAGAAGGCAGAAGAAAGAAAGGAAAGCAAAAAAGAAAAATTAACCCCAAAATTTCGCATTGTAAAGTCAAAGGTATTGAATGCACAGAGAGTTGAAAATTATTCCGAGAAGTAAATCTTACGTGTAGTGAACAGTTGTAGCACGAATGGGTTAGCTCGACCGGGGAAAAACCACGCTCTCACAGAATCCCAGCGTAAAATAGCAGCGTGTTTCGTATGGGGAATGTAACGAACCGGAGACCCTTTTTACTGGAAAAGAGCAAACAACGCATCTGCATTTTGATTCACAAACGATGATAGATGTAGATGTCTATAGGCCACAGCAACTACTTACCATCAGGTGGACTGTGTCCTCGCTTATCACTCTTATCCTATTAAAAAAAGCCCTAAATCCAAATAATATAATAATTGACCCTCATGCATTGTTTGATGTGCTATATTTTCAAACGTTTACTTAGTTTAAAAAAATAACACATCAAAGAGTTCACACTTCTCGAAAGTTATCCTTTCGTTTAACTTATTGAATACTTCGAGAGTCCGTTGAAGTTCCGCAACTCAAACGTTGCTTATCGCAATATATACGGGCGTTTCTAGTTCATGTTCTAACATTAAGTAAATTTAATTTTTCAAAAATGTGTATTATAATAGGCCGGGGAAAAGTTTCTTTAAAAAATTTGTTTCTTAAAGTTTAATTACATTTCATTATATATATACAGGTTTCTGATGATTTTTTTATAGCATAACACACGACAAACGAACACACAGTCCACCTGAGGGTAAGTGGTTGATGTGACCCATAGACATCTACATCTATCTATACAAATAAATAAAATTGAAGTGTCTGTTTGTAATGTCAAAATACCAGTTTTTCCAAATGCATATGAAAGTATATACGGTATTTATAACAAAAACACAATTTTTAAATTTTTTGTCTGTCTGTCTGTCTGTTCCGGAAACTCTCCAAAACGGCTAGACTGATTTTGATGGGACTTTCACTGGCAGATAGCTGATGTAATAAGGAGTAACTAAGGCTACTTATATTTTAGAAAAAGATTCCGCGAGAAAAGGGTTCCGCGCAACATAATTAAAACCCTAAATTACACACGGGTAAAGTCTCGTAGAACATCTAATACTCAATAAAGAATCAAAATGCAGATGCGTTGTCACCTGTGAGGACTAAGATGAAATGCCTTTTTTCGAGTACAAAGGGTCTCCGGTTTTCTACACTCACGAAGCACAGTAATGTTAAGCTACTATTTTACACTGGTATTCTGTGGAAGCATGGTCTTTCCCCGGTCGAGCCGACCCATTCGTGCTACAACTATATTATTAATATAACTGCAGCATGGCTCTACCACGTACTTATATGATGTTTGTGCTGTTAGCCTTATAGCTTTTATAGGGCAAACAGACTTAAGGCTCGCCCTAAAAATAAAAAAGGGGTGAACTTTTATTATTCTGCATCGTTAATTGCGTAACGATGACTGCTATGACATTTTAAAGTGCACGTGCATGAGTTATCAAAGCAAATCAAATCAAAGCAAAGCTTCATTAGGGCCCCCATATATCCAAATTAGCAAGCAGACTAAGTTCTGCAGCCTATGCTGTAAAAAATATTAGAGGTCTCACTAGTGTCGAGACAGCTAGATTAGTTTTTTTCAGTTATTTCCATAGCATAATGTCTTATGGGATTTTGCTATGGGGAAATGCGGCAGATTCAGAAACTATTTTTGTTTTACAGAAGAGGGCAATTAGAGCTATTTACAATCTAAAACCGAGAGAGTCTCTTAGAGATAAATTTAAAGAAACAAAATTTATTAACTTCGGCCTCTCAGTTTATTTACGAAAATTTAATGTATGTTCACAAAAACAAAGATAGTTTTAGTAAAAAAAGTGATATCCATTCTGTAAACACTAGGAACAAACACAAGCTAGTGATGACAGTTTCTCGACTCCACAGAGTCAGTAATTCATTCTTGGGGCAATGTATACGCTATTACAACAAGGTCCCGGAAACTGTACAGGTTCTCTCTATTACCAAGTTTAAATGTTTTATTAAGCTGCAACTATATAAAAAGGGTTATTATAGTATCAATGAATACATGGTTGATAATGACCCCTGGGAATGAGGTGGGCGCTTCCAAGCAGTTCGTAAAATAAATTTTGTAAATAGTTCGTAATCATTTATATTGTAAAATTTATTTAAAAAAAAGTCCCGTTGGGTTTCTTGCTGGTTCTTTCCAGAACAGAGGGTTTTTTTTTTCGAACCAGTGGTAAAGTAAAATGACTTTCAATAAGAATTACACATGTAATTTATATTGAATAAAAATTATTCTATTCTATTCTATCTAACGGTCGTCACAGCAGGGCGTCTGGGCGGTGAGAACCGCCCAAGGACACGGATGTACGGTGTGTACGCGGTGTGGTTGGGTGTGCGGTATGCCTGTCTGCAGATACGCTGCGTCCCTATCCGTTGTTGTCCTAACAGTGTTTGTAGAAGTAGGGGAGTAAATAGTGTTTATGTGTGACTGGCCGGCGGACATTTCAGTCGTCGGTATCTAGCGAAACGGGGGGGTTCGATTAGAATGTTACGGGACCTCCAGAGGCTTTCCGTAACATTCGGAGTCAGAGCGTATTTGGCTGCGTTTACCACTAGTGGGTTGGGATACGTCTCGGCCCTCTCAAAATAGCATCGACACATTTCCTTGAAATACTCAACGATCGTCGGGAATTAACAGTCTCGGCGAAACGAGCAGTATTCACTACTATATCGTTCGGGTTGTCACTCGTGAAGAGTGTGAAGAGAATTGGGGAGAGGACGGAGCCCTGTGGCACTCCAATCTTGATGGGACGTTTTTTGGAGCGAGTGCCCTCTATTCGATAGTGAAACTGGCGATTGGTAAGAAAGGATTTGATGATGCGGGTGAGCCTATCAGTTACGTTGAGTTTATACAGCTTATAAAGCAAGCCTTCGTGCAAGACTTTGTCAAACGCTTTTGCGACACCGAAGAAGAAGTCACCGTTCAAAGTGATTCTACGATTTCTTGTTGGGAAGTTGTACCCTTTCAGAATGTATTCCGTAAGTCAACGTAGCTGTTCGGTATTTAAGTAATCGGGTTTGAAGCTGACTGATCGTCAGGAAGAAGTTTATTAGCGAAGATGTATTTACGAAGGCGATTCAATATGAGTTGCTCGTAAACTTTCCCCAGTATGCTGAGGAGACTGATTGGTCTGTAACTAGAGGCTAAATTGGACGAACTAAGCACTAGGTAGTATACAAGCGGCGTGGGGAGAGGTTCCAGCAGCCTGTTGCTAATGCTATCGGGGCCCGGGTGTTAGGAACTTCTCCCTACGTTCAACAGGCGACAATTTCATTGCAGGCTCAGTCACAGGCTTAGAGGGTTGAGCGCACGTCGCGGGGGCTGGCTTTATTGCTGGTGTGTCGGTGTAGGACGAGGGAGCCGAGTTAAGCTCGGCTGCCTTTTTAGCGGTTGTTCCTTTGCGCTTTTTGCCCTGGACAAGGCTAAAGCCTTCGTCTTTGGGCTTAAGCGAGACGCGCGTGTCGGTTTCCATGTCGGAGCCTGATTCGGTATACGAGAAGATCGGAGACAGGCCGCCGGTGGAAATCGCGGAAGGCGCGGGGAACGCGGCGTCGTAGAGAATGTCGACGGACACAGGGGTCGTAGTTCTGGTGCTTGGAGACATAGGGTCGTCAATCCGCACAATCGGACGGTCAGCACTAAACATGCTGGGTTGAGGGGCCAGCTGGAGGCGTGGGTCCGGGCCCGAGCCCAGACCCCGGACGCGTGTTGCGCTGTACTGTAAACACAGCCCAAATGTCGGGGCAGGCTCGGCTAAAAAGTTGGCTAGTTAATCGGTTCTAAACGACGCCATCTTGTTTACTTTTCTAGCTGTTTATGCCTAAAACAACCACAAAAATTAAAAACGATAGCCGCCTCTAAGGCGGCGGGTGTGTTTCACTCTACTTACGGTTACCGATACTAGGAAGCGAGAAAGGAGAGTAACGCACGAACACACTTTCCACCAAAACAAGTGACCGATACACTTCACAACAACACAGTGAGGCTGCCGTTACCCGGGACAGCATGCTTCGTGCACCACAGTGAGAACACCAAGGCAGCAACCAAACTTAGCCTGGGCTGCGGCTTCGGCGACTCGGAATGTAAACACCAGCATGCTTCAAAAGAAGTATAACTTCACCTCTAGGTCCTTCAAAAGAGTTATTGCCAAGGCAAAGTCAGAGCACATAGGCAGAATTGGCGAGAAACTAGTTCACCTTCCTTCGGGAACCCGTGCATTCTGGTCTCTCGCCAAGGCTGTCCAAGGGAATTTCTGTAATCCATCACTACCATCTCAGCACGGGAGGACGACTCAATGCCCCACGCCGCAAAAGAGAAAGCCGACATTTTAGGCTCCCTTTTTGCATCCAACTCGACTTTTGGTGACGGGGGGAACACACCGCCGACCATCCCGTGGTGTGAGTGCTTCATGCCGGATGTGCGGTCCTCACAGTGCTCGGTTTGCAAAGCACGCCTCTCCCTGGATATCCACAAGTCGAGTTTGGCCTGACGGAATCCCCCCAGTTGTGCTGGTGACGTGTGCTCTGGAGTTAACACCGGTTCTAACGCGTCTTTTCCGGTACGCCTACTACCTAGGCGTAGTCCCGAAATCATGGAAGACAGCTTTTATCCACCTAATCCCTAAAAAAAGGCGAACGCTCAGACCCGTCCAACTACAGGCCTATCGCCATCACCTCCTTGTTGTCCAAAATAAAAGAATCCATTATAAACTGCCAGCTCATGCGGTACCTTGAGGATCACCAGCTGATTAGTGACCGCCAATACGTTCGTCGGGGTCGATCAGCTGGTGATCTTCTGGTCTACATGACACATAAATTATAATTATATAGAATTGTGCAATCGGATCACCAACTTTCTTGCAGATCGGAGCATCAACGCCGTTGTAGACGGTGCATGCTCCGACTACAAGCCTATTAACGCTGGTGTTCCACAAGGCTGTGTGCTATCACCAACGCATGTTTCTTCTGCATATCAATGATATATAGCAATTGATATGCAGACTGGTAACATTCATTGCTAAAAATATTGAAAACGTCACCGAGTACCGGAACAAACTTGTGTCTGAAGTCGAGTCTTTGCTGAACAAAGTATCGGATTGGAGGCGACTAAATCTAGTCCAGTTTAATCCTGAGAAAACACAAATTTGCGCGCTTACCGCTTAAAAGAACCCCTTTGTCGTATCTCCGCAGTCTCAGGGCACCTCCCGCTGTTGCCTCAGCCAGTATCGGAATCCTCGGCGTCAACATATCGAGTGACATGCAGTTTCGTGGTCACTTGGAAGAGAAGGCCAAATTGGGTCTCTAAAAAGCTTGGTGTTCTCAGCAGAGCGGGACAGTATTTCATGCCGGTACACCGCCTGCAACTTTACAAGGCGCAGATCCGGCCTCACATGTAATACTGTTCCCATCTCTGGGTCCCCTACCCAGTGCCAGCTCCTTCCACTTGGCCGCATCCAGCGCTGAGTGGCTCGAATCGTCGACGACCGAGTCCTTTTCGATCGGCTCGATTCATTGGCACTGCGAAGAGATTTTGCATACCTTTGAATTTTCTTTCGCATTTACCACGGGGAGTGCTCTGAGGAATTGTTCACACCATCTGGATGATTGGCGGTCCACCACTGTGCGATTTAGAAGATGTTTTCTTCCTCGCACAACTTCCTTGTGGAATCGATTACCATCAGCGATTTTCCCAGACCGATACGACTTAGGGACCTTCAAGGATATAGCTTACTCCTTTTTAAAAGGCCGGCAACGCATCTGCAACTACCCGGGTTACCCTGGTGTTGCAGTTGTTCATGGGCGGCGATAGTCACTTACCATCAGGTGAGCCGCATGCTCGTTTGCCCCCTCTCCTATTAAAAAAAAACAAGTTAGGCGGTGTATAACGGAAGTTAATTTTAATTATGCTCACGAGCTAAGAGAGCGGAGTGACTGGAGTGGACTCGACCGACACGTCCGGAGTCTACAGAGCCCAAGCGCAGAAGTCCATTTGTCATTTCGTAGTAGTAGATGTGACAGCCCTCTCTTCATGTTAATCTAACACTACCCAAATAATTCTGAAAAGACCAAGACAGGAAAAAAAACGAATTGAAAAAGGGTGTAAGGTCTGGACTATATGGTGAATCCATTAACACATCCCAACCAAGTTTTCTTAACTTTTGCTAAGTGGCCAAACATGAGTGTGGTCTGGCGTTACATGAAATCACTTTTTTCAATTTCTTGATTGAGTGTCATTAGTTGTTTGTAGTACAAATCCAAATTGATGGTTTTGCCTGGCGGTAAAAGCTTGTAATGAACGATGCCCTTCCAATCCCACCATACACACATCATCACCTTATTGCGTGTTAATGCAGATTTCGCTACAGTCTGCGGTGCTTTAAACTGTTCTTGATCGCAAGTTCTCGTCGTAAGTGATCTACTTTTCATCACGACACAGTGATCAATCTCTTCAAAAATAGTTCGGTTTCATTACGTTTAAATAGAGAATCGCTAATGAGTACGCGATTCATTAGGTTTCTTTAGGTGAGCTCGTGTGGTACCCAAATATTGAGCTTTTTTGTATACCCAGACTTTTTCAAAAGGGGTCAAAACTGTTTTATGGTCTATTTTCAATTCCTCGGCTGTGTCGTAAATACTATTACGCCAATCTAGCTACACTTTTTCAAAAATGGCATCGAATTTATCCGTATGAAGGCGACCAGAGCAAGCTGCATTTTGACATCAAAATTCCCGGACTGAAAACGCTTGAACCAACTTTGTGCTACTTTTTCTGACACTGCATTAGGCCCAAAACTAAAAATTCTTTCGCGGCTTGAATCGCATTTTTCACTTATTTGTAATAAAAATTCAGAATGTATCGAATTTATTCGTTAGATTCGCTCATTTTGGCGGTCAGAAAAATAATTGAAAAATTGTGGACAAGTGTTTTTCAGTGCTTAGTTTTCTTTTTCTTAATGTATTATATGTATTGATATTGTTCGGTCTCCGCCAACACCAATGAAATTGTTAATTTTAAATTTAAGTACTGATTTATCACGTGCTCAGCAGTGTACGAAATAATCGAGTGTAAACCTGTATAACTGATAAATAGAAAAAAAAATTGAAGACGGGAATTTTTCCAACACGAATTGTGTCAGCGCGGCGGACATATGGACATTTGTGCCCAGCAATGGGAAATATAAACTTTAGGCTTTGTACCTAAATAAATAACCTACTATTACTTTATCCTACCCAGTCCTGCCCACAAGATCTAAATTGAAAAAGGATGACTATGGTAATTTCGATAAGAAGTATTATTACGAACCGTTATGAATGATGAACGTGCTTAACCCATAGACAAATTATATCTTTAATACTTGACTTTTTATTATGTACCTACGTACTTATGTCCATTCGACTATTCTTTAAAGGCCTGAGTTTTATTTACCGTATATGTGCTAGACTAAGACTGAACCGCTTACATTAGCAATAACATAATAATGTTTCATAAAAATAAAACATAACCTCAAAATCTCTATGATAACTGCTATACCTATGTTTTCAGAAGTGTCCGTCAGGAGTTATTGTTCTTACATGAAATTATGTGTGATTTCGGACATAAAATAGTATTCTTTTTCACTGTTGGTTCTTAGGCGAACATTGCATGGACGCAGAACAATGTCATTTTCCGTCCATTCCGTGCTTATTTTATGACGTATTTTGTGTTCAAATAGAAATGGAAAGGAACGCTTTGAATTTCTCAACCGTAAAACTGACATTTAAATTGATTTACGCCATCTAA